>OY728141.1:1218785099-1221285099 GCA_963277665.1 Viscum album
ATATTACATATACTTATATTTTAATATTTTAATTTAATAACATAAATCTTTATCCTCTTCCGCCAAATTAGTTAAGAAATCTTCATTAATTTGAACAATGGACTACCACATCCTGAACCGATGTTATTCATTTTCCATTAACAACTATCACAGAAGGATATAATGATGAATATAATGTTAATATAAGATATTAATTGTATTATTATTCTTTTAGAATCATTATATCTATTTTTTTGTTCTTACCTTCTTTTCTATGGGAATATACTAACAATGTTTGTGTATACGATGGACTACCACCTCCTGAAGCGATGTTATTTATTAATGATTTATATGGGAGGTAATAAGGATGGGTTTACTTAGAACATGTGGAATATATGAAATTAAATCCATTCAAAATTTGTCATAAAATTTAAATTTCATTATGTATTTCTATCAAGAAAATGGAAACAATGTTCATGTATACATACTTCAAACAGTTTAAATGAATGTTGTATTTCATTTTATATACCAAAAATTCTATGGATCACTATAAATGATTATATAATGAATGTATATTATATTAATATCATGTATAAAATTCTTAAGATAATTTAAATATGATCAATCTAATATGACATGAAATACCAAATCAAAACATAACTAATAAATAATGAATTTATTACAAGAAAGATGACATTAATACTGAATAATTAATAAACATGTAATAAATATTTCTAAGTAAATAATATATTGTATGATATATATAATATGGTTTTTTAATTATATATAATAAACTTATATTTCTTATATATATGGTTTGAACATGTTGAAGTAATTCAAAACATATGGTAAGGGATTTATGTATCACTTTCATCACTTGTGAGACACATGCCATATTCACGTACAACTTATTTTATGACATGTACATACATGCAATGAATTTAGATTATTATTTTTATTATACTGATAAATATTGGGATTTACATACCCATTGAGTACATCTCTTACATGGTGGTTACACTATAAAATTTATCAACGCTATAAATATTTTATTATAAAATCTCATCATTTATCCAGATTATATATTTTTATGGTTCAAAGGATGTAATTTTATGATTAACCTCTCAAGAAACTCATAAACATTAGTCTCATGTGGTTGTGTCATGAGAGTAAATGGTTTCCTTTAATTTTCCAGTCTTTATGTACTTTGTATTTCGACCCAATGTTCCTAATAAAAATCTTATTATTTTTCTCTTCGGTCGAAAAACCATTTTTTCAAAATAAAAAATTTCAAAATATGATTTCATTTTTTTAACATACTTAAATTTCATTATAAAAAAATTACACATTTTTTTATTTTTTATTTTTTTTGGAATCTTAATGTTGTTTTCCAAATGTTTCACAAATAGATTTTAATAAAAATGTTAAATAGATATTTTTTAATATATATGGAATTAATGAAATTTCCTACTGTCATTTCCATTATTTTATTAGAAGATTATTTTATAATATTTAAATGTTATTTGAAAATAATATTATTTTAAAAATGTTTTATGTATTAATAATAAATTTTCTATGGGGAAAATATATTTTTCTCAAAAAAAAGAATTTTAAATCTTCGTCTATGGGTTTTGTTCATTATTTTAAACGAAAAGGATTTTTAAAATGTATTTTATATTAACTTTTTTTTCAATATGGAAATCCTATATAGCTAAAAAAATTCCAATTGATCTTTATAAATCATTTTTTATTTAATATGAATTCCTTTTTTGTAACTTATTATTTATTTGGGATAAAATCGAATGATACCCACCATATTATTTATTATAACGGTAAATGTTTTTAATTAATTAAATTTATATAAAACTCCTATATGTTTAATTGGTTAATCTATAGTGTATTAATGAAATGATTATAAAATCATTTTTCATTACAAGGGGTATGATAAGATGATATAATTTATGTTTTATGATATTGTGGAACACATAAGTATGATTTTCATTATTAGATGTGTGGTACCTATATCTCCATCCAATTTATTTGGTAATGATTTATATCTCATGGGGTAAAAATGGTAAACCAGTTAATTGGATTAATCTACAATGATAAACATGTGAGTCTTGATCCACTAGGGGAAATAGGTGTATCTTGATCCACTGTGGGAAATAGGTGTGTATTGGTCCACAATGAGAAATAGATGATGAGTCATGATCTACTATATTAATGGTTATGGTATTTAACACTAATATATGAAATCATTTTCAATATTTATAATGGTGCTACACTTTTATGACATGGACTAATGGTTCATGAATTTTTTTTGAATATTTTTAACTCTTATGCGATATATTTTCAGAAATGATATTTTTTTATTTAATAACTCATGTTTATGAACTATTATAGAATGGGTATTAATATTCTGAGTTTTTTTCATGATAATTGACCATTATTCTTGTCTTATTATTTGATATGATCGTAGATTGATTTCTATTATGTTTACCCTTATTTAGAATCTTATCTCACCCTTTGTTATGTATCCTTTCCTAGGTTATGAAGAAAGGTTTTAGTAGGGTATTATTGATACAAATACTACATTAAAAGATATTTATGGTATATGTTGAAAATATTTCATGAAATATGAATATTATGGTATTAGTCTCTAAATTCACAAAAATATTATGATCATCAAGTGCATGTTTATGAAATTTATTTAATATTCATCTAAAATATTTGATATTAATATATAAAATATTGGGTCACTCCAGTTGGTACCAAAGTAAAGGTTTAGTTAGTCGTTGGAGATTAGGATTAGATAAATTTCAAAGAAATACCAATGGATGTAGATCAATATATGTCTAGGAATATATATATATATATATATATATATTTGAGGATAATGATAGGGATATTTATTTTTATATGAAAATATATCGGATTTTTTTGAAGTATAAATCAAGGGTTTTCTAAGAAAATAAATCACTTTTTGATACTAAAAGTGAATATAGATCTGTAAAAGAGGTTACTATGGGGAAATAAATCCAATAAGGGATCATTGATTATGACTCGATCATTACATGGCGCATTATAATGGGTCTTACAACAGGCCTAGATTCCACTCCAAGGGTATATTCTTTTGAAATTCATAAACTATTTACAAACCATCACGGTGGATGTAAATAATTACAATGAATGATATTGGTTATGACTAAGGTTTCGTTGATTGAAAATAAGGTTTCATGATTTACACATCCATTAAATTAATTTTTATGATTATGTGGTTTTTTACATTGGTTACAATTTTAACACATTAAATTATAGTTTTTTTGAATGGATAGAACCCAAAGGAACCATGTTAATTCTGTGTTTGATAGACAATTAAATTATTTTATTCATGATAAACTAAACGTATTGGGAGATAGAATGAAAAACCTTGTTTCTATGATCTCACAACACTCCGAATATATGAATCAATATGAAATTATAGATGAGAAAATTAGGAATAATTTTTTTTGAGTCTTTAATGAGGCAACATCCACCATATTTTATTGATTCCACTTATCCAAATGTTTCAAGGAAATAGCTCAATACCAATGAAAACATATTTTCCATTCTTTTGTGTTTAGAGCATGAAAAGATTATTTTGGATGTTCACCATTTTAATGGATAATCGGATTAGTGGTAGAATCTTATTAAGAACATGGGGGATAAAAAAATTGAATATATGAAATAGGAAGAGTTTAATGGGATATTTATCAGTAAGTACATTCCTCATATTCTATAAAAAATATTGTGAAGGAATTACTTGAGCTTATGAAAAATGATGATCAATCTTTTGGAATCTATGAAGAAAATTTTAATGGAATTCCATGTTATACTTTGGGTTCAATCATCAGACATGAAAGAATAAATTATTGATTATTTTGTGTCCTATGACCAAGTCATAGAAAGGCATTGGATATTAGATAATTCTTTATCTATGAAAAAAATAGTTCGATGAGAACTACTGGTAGAAAAAGAAATTGGATATTACCATAATTCTTATGGTTTTTGTTGAGCCCTTTGGAAGTTTGCTGAATTCTTTCCTATAATTGTTGTTTTAATAATCACAAATCGTTATTACTTAATCCGGTTGGATTTCTCACAAACTTAATCTCAATCTAATCTGTTATCCTGTTTTTATCTATGTGTTTATTGATTTACAAGTATTTTGGAAGTCTTCTGGATCAAACAGGCAACGATAGCACCGATCCAATATCAGGACATCGGAAGCACCGATCCAATATCAGGACATCGGAAGCACCGATCCAATATCAACAGACATCGGAAGCACCGATCAAATATCAACAGACATCAGAAGCACCGATCAAATATCAACAGACATCGGAAGCACTGATGCAAATGACTCACCGATGCAAATGACTCACCGATGCAAATGACTCACCGATGAAAATGACTCACCGATCAAAATGAGTCACTGATCCAATGAAACACCGATGCTGATGAGCCACCGTTCAAATGACTCACCGATGCTGATCAAACTGACTCACCGATCTGATAACAGACCGATGCTGATCAGTCTGATTCACCGATGCTGATCTATATGAGTCACTGATCATTACTCACTAATGTTGATGACCTACCGATCACTTGAACAGTCATACAAAAACTGTTTGAATTTCTTTATCTTTATCTTTATTTAATCTAACCAACGGTCATATTAGTTATATTTTAATGCTCTGACAATTAATTAATAAAGGTTGTCGGATTTCAGGAAACCGTACCTCGTACCTGCGGAAAGGAAACCTTTTCTATCCTCCGGAGCACGTGACATAAATACAAGAAGAAAGAAGCGGACATGAGAGATGATACACGAGATACACAAGAATCAAGAATTGTGTGCATACAGAAAAAAGGGGAGAGCAGAACCGCATACACAATCAAGCCTACTCAAAAAGAGTTATGTGCATACAAAAGAACATTGAAGAGCTTCATCGACTACATCTCACTGCTTATGAACCTGAAGAATACGACACTCTGCTTCTCAAACAAAATCGTGAAGAGGACTCAGAATTACTTCTGATCAAATCCAAAAAGAGTCTAGTGCTACACTGAAATCACCAGAGCCATTTCTAAACTCTACATCTCTGCTCTGTGATTCATTTATTCTACATATTGAGAAGTGTGTGTGTTATCTGCTGTATTAAACACACACACTAACTCTTGCACTTTAACTGGAGGATCTGTAAATCCTCAGCAAACCTTTTTTTTAACTTCATTTCCCACTGTGGACAGTGGTAGAGGTCGTGTGTGACCTGGATAGCTGGTTGCTGTTGTTTTGTTTCCCACGAATAACTATGGTAGAGGTCTTGTGACCTGGACAGTGTGTTCACTGTTGTTAACCCCGATCCAGGGTGTGGATCATTTTTATATAAACTTTTCAGAGGACTAAGTCTCGACTTGATACTGAACCTCTTGGTTAATTCTCTGTGTTTGTAGCTACATACTATATCCATACTATACATATTTATTTCATATTCCGCTGCTATTACTTTAAAATATAATTTATTTTCAAAACTACTTTGATGGTTAAACTCGCAAGTGTTTATATTTATTGTAAACCACTAAGTTAGTTTCAAAAGTTAAATTAATCATAAGATTAAGTTAACTGAGACCTAATCAATCTTTGAGAAACTAATTGAACCTTTATAATCTATATAAATTCACTACAGTTTAATCTGTTTTTGAAATAGGGGGATTTTAATAAACATTGTTTTTAACAGAAAATTTTAATTGGAATTCAATTCATCCCCCTCTTGAGTATCCACTCCGACCAACATTTGGTATCAGAGGTTGGAAAATATTTTCTAAAGTACTCTTTTTTTCAACTGTGATTTTAGTTGTATTTTAAAGTTCTTAAAATTTCTGTTATTTCTAAATTTTTATCTCCTTAAAAATTATTTTTGTGATAACATGGATAATAGACTTGAGGGTGCTGCTACTAACCGGCCACCTTTCTTTAATGGAAACAACTATGCTCAGTGGAAGCTAAAAATGAAAATTCATTTAGAAAGCATGAGTTTTGATATTTGAACTGCTATAGAATATGAATATAAAATTCCTACTACTGTGAGATCTACTTGGGATGAAGCCACTAAGACTGCTTACAATAATAATTGTAAAGTTATGAATGCCTTGTACTATGTCCTAGGAGATGAGGAATTAAATAGAATTTCTGCATTTAAAACTGCATATGAAATTTGGGATACCTTAGCTGTTTCTCATGAAGGAACAACTAATGTTAAGGAGATGAGATTGAATACCTATACTATTAAGTATGATAATTTTAAGATGAAGCCTGAAGAACCCATTTCTGATATGTATCTCAGGTTCATTGAAATTGTCAACACAATGACTTCTCTGGAAAGGATGTTCCAGCAAAGGAACAAATTATGAGAATTTTGAGATGTCTACCTGAAAGATGGAGAGGAACCTCTGTCTCCATTAGAGAGTCATGTGACATTGGAGAACTTCCAGTCAAGGAACTAATTGGCAAGTTGATGATGTATGATAAATAACTTAAGGTAAACAAAGAAGAAGATGATGAACCAAAAAGGAAGTCTATTGCCTACAAAACTACAACCTCAAAGAATAAGGATAAGGAAAAGCCTCAAGCTATCAATGAAAGCTCAATCTGTGAAGACAGTGAGAATGATTCTGACAGTGATGCTGAGATGGTTCACATTGCTAGAAGATTTAAGAAATTCTATAGGAAGAAGAAGTTTTTCAGAAAGTCAAACTACAAAGGCAAGTCTGATAACAAAGGAAACTGGAAAAAGGATTGGAAGAAGTCTGATAAATCAGATGAAGTTGTCTGTTATGAATGCAAAAGAAAAGGACACATAAAAGCAGACTGTCCAAAGCTGAAATATAGAAAGAAGTATAAATACAAGGATAACAAGTACAAGAAAGCCATGAAGGCTACTTGGAGTGCTTTAGAAGACAGCACAAGTGAAGCTGAATTTTTAGATTCTGAAAGGAATCGAGCAAACATGTGTTTCATGACAAACACTTCTGAGGTAACATCAGAAACTCCTGCTTCAAATTCATATTATTCTGGAGATGATTCTAAATGTGATAACATGTCTAAATCTGAACTGTTTGAATATTGTGATATGCTTGAAGAAACCTGTAATGAGCTTAAAGATAAATATAAAGGTTTAAAGAAACAGTATGCTTTAAGTGTTAAACATATATCTGATCTTGATATAGAAGTAGAAAAGAATGCTCAGTTTCTTAAAGATATTACTGAACTAAAATTGTCTAATGGGCAACTCAAAAAATACATAGAGAAGTTCACAAATGGCAAGAATACTCTAACACAAATTCTAGGAAAGCAAGTTGCACCTAGATATACTACTGGTATAGGATACCAACCAGGACAAATAAAAGTTTCCAAAACTAGATTCATTCCTCAATTTTGACATAAGATAGTTAATTCTGGAACTTCATATACATCAACCAGTTATATTCATAGTTATGGATCTAATAAGGTTTATCTTTCAAATAATGTTAATTCTACAAATTATATGAGACCCATTAGACAAATATGGGTACCTAAAGTATCATTGGCTAACCTGTATGGACCCAAGTAAATCTAGGTACCAAAATCATTTCCTATTTAAATCTGTTTTGTAGGAGATCTGCTTGAAGAGCTGTCACAAGAAAATATGGTACATAGACAGTGGATGTTCAAGACATATGTCAGGAGACTTTTCATGTTTCAAGAGCTTAGTAAAAGCTGATAGAGGTTTTGTCACGTTTGGTGATAATTCTAAAGGGAGAATCGTCGGCTTAGGCCAGATTGGTAACACTGACTCAGTATTAATTTCTAATGTTTTATTTGTTGATGGCCTTAAATACAATTTATTAAGCATTTCTCAGTTGTGTGATGATGGGTTTTATGTGAAATTTAATAATGATTATTGCAATGTTTTTAACTCTAAAAATGTTTTAGTATTTTCTGCTTTAAGAAATGAAAATGTTTATGCTGTTGATTTAGATTCTTTAGCTAAGCAGAATATTCCTTGTTTAAATGATTTTCATAAAGATTCTTGGCTTTGGCACAGAAGATTAGGACACTGCAATGTGCACTCACTTAGAAAACTTTCTAGGAAAAACTTAGTTAGAGACTTACCCAAACTTGAATTTCCAGCAGACAATGTTTGTAATCCCTGTCAAAAAGGAAAGCAACATAAAGTTTCTTTTAAATCAAAGAAAGAAGTGTCAACTTCTCAAAATCTCGAGTTGGTTCACATGGATTTATTTGGACCTTCTAGAGTTTCTAGTTTGAATGGGAAACATTATGTCTATGTTCTTGTAGATGACTTTTCTAGATATACATGGGTATACTTTCTATCTCACAAAAGTGAAGCTTGTTCTTACTTTGTTAAATACTCCAAGTCTGTAGAAAATCTTAGTGGACTCAAGATTAAGACCCTGAGAAGTGATCATGGTTGTGAGTTTGAAAATCCTGAGTTTGATTCTTACTGCTCACATAATGGCTATAGTCACAATTTCTCTTCCCCTAGGACACCCCAACCAAATGGTGTAGTAGAGAGAAGGAATAGAACCCTACAAGAAATAGCTAGAACCATGATCAATGAATATGAACTACCTATTTATTTTTGGGCTGAAGCTATAAATACAGCTTGCTATGTCATTAATAGAGTCTTGATCAGACCACTTCTTAAGATGACTCTTTATGAGTTGTGGAACCATAGGAAACCTAAGGTTAACTACTTCAATGTTTTTGGATGCAAAGTCTTCATTATCAATACTGAAGACAATCTTGACAAATTTTCATCCAAGAGTGATGAAGGAATTTTCCTAGGTTACTCTATCTCTAGTAAAGCCTATAGAGTTTTCAATAAAAGAACCAAATGTGTGGAAGAATCTGTTCACATCAAATTTGATGAAACTGATCCACATGAACCTAAAATCTCTCTTGAAGATGATCTCTCTGGTTTGAATCTCAATGATAAAGACAATGGACCTATAGTTAAAACATCCAGTTCTGAAAATTTCCCAGAACCTGCTTCTGTTGAACCTCAACCTACAGATGAACCTAAAATCTCTAGCCCTATCTTTTCAAGACCATCTAGGAATTTAAATAACCCTCCTTTAGATGCTGTTGTAGGAAATCTAGATAGAGGAACACAGATTAGAGATTCTCTAAGAAATCAAGTTGAACATCAAGTTTTTATTTCATAGTTAGAACCTAAAAATATCAATGATGTTATCAATGATGAATTTTGGGTAATGGCTATTCAAGAAGAACTAAATCAATTTGAAAGAAACAAAGTCTGGAAATTAGTAGAAAGATCTAAGGACACTTTAACCATAGGCACAAAATGGGTGTTTAGAAACAAATTTGATGAATCTGGAAACATCATTAGAAATAATGATAGGCTAGTTGCACAAGGTTACAACCAAGAAGAAGGAATTGACTATGAGGAACCTTTGCACCTGTATCTAGATTAGAGGCTATTAGGATTTTACTTGCCTATGCATCACATCTGAATTTCAAGCTATATCAAATGGATGTCAAAAGTGCTTTTCTAAATGGTTTTATTATTGAAGATGTTTTTGTAGAACAACCACCTAGTTTTTTAATTCCTCATTTTCCAAATCATGTTTTTAAACATTCTAAAGCTTTATATGGTTTAAAACAAGGTCCAAGAGCTTGGTATGAATGGCTTTCAAACTTTATTATCTCAAAAGGATTTACAAAAGGAGTAGATGATCCCACTCTTTTTATAAAAAGCATTTCAAAAGATGTATTAATAGTACAAATCTATGTTGATGATATTATTTTTGGATCTTCTAAAAATTCCTTATGTACTGATTTTTCAAAGGTTATGCAAAATGAATTTGAAATGAGCTTAATGGGAGAGCTTAAGTATTTTCTTGGATTTTAAATCTTCCAAACTAAAGATGGAATTATTTTAAATCAAAGTTAATATAAAAAGGATCTTTTAAAATGTTTTGGATTGGATAGTATTAAGGAAAGTGATACACCTATGAGTACTACCTGTAAATTGGATGTTGATGAAACTGGGAAACCAGTTGATCAAACCAATTACAGAGGTATGATTGGAAGCTTACTTTATCTTACTACTAGTCGACCAGAGATTATGTTTAGTGTTTGTATGTGTTCTAGATTTCAAGATAATCCTAAAGAATCACACTTACGGGCTGTTAAAAGGATTTTTAAGTATCTTAAGTATACTATAAATTTAGGTTTGTTTTATCCAAAAGGACAATCATTTAATCTAACTAGCTATTCAGATGCTGACTTTGCTGGATGCAAGTTAGATAGGAAGAGCACATCTGGAACATGTCATTTTCTTGGAAAATCCCTAGTATCATGGTGTAGTAAGAAACAGAACTCAGTTGCATTTTCTACTGCCGAGGCTGAATACATAGCTGCTGGTAGTTGCTGTGCACAAATTTTGTGGATGAAACACACTTTATTGGATTATGGATTTGATTTTAAACATGTATCAATTAACTGTGACAACACTAGTGCAATCAATATATCTAAGAACCCTGTGTCTCACTCTAGAACTAAGCACGTTGATGTCAGACATCCCTTTCTAAGAGATCATTATCAGAAATGTGATATTTCTCTAGAATTTGTTAGTTCTGAAAATCAATTTGATGATATCTTCACAAAGCCTTTATGCTCTGAAAGAATGAAATTTATTAAACAAGAGTTGTGTACGATTGATCTGTGAAACTGATCTGTGAAACCGATCTGTGAAACCGATCTGTCAAACCGATCAGCGCAACCGATCTATCATACCGATCTATTTTCTATTACGTTTTGTTTTTATTGTAATTAATTAGTAAATTTCTCTTATACTTTTTATAGAAACCCTAAATGATAAAATAGATGATACGCGGCTATTTATCTTCCCTAAACCTTTAACCTTTCATTTCCCGCCAAACCTATCAACCTCTCTTCCCTTCTACTTAGAACCTTCAAACTCCTGCCTTCCCAAAATCTTCGAATGGCTAAGCAAAAGAAACCGAGAAAAGGACCAGATAGCCCTGTAACTTCAAAGCATGCTCGAGACGAGTCCAGTAGTGGCTGTCAACGATCAGTAAATCCGAACTTGGAAACTCGGATTGTTGCCGTAGAAAGAGAAGTCAGCTCTGCGTGGCTTTTGTCAAGTAAGTCACTGTTGCTGCATGTTCTTGAATCGCAAGGATGGGTAGACTGGTTTTCTGACAACTCTCGAATAGACCACCCGAAGCTAGTACATGAGTTCTACATGAATCTGAAAATCACTCTAGATGGTGTGGAGGCTGCCAGGATGTCGTCTATGGTAAAAGGAAAGAAAATATCCTTTTCATCTAAGCAGTGGGCTGAGTTCTTGAATGTACCTCATGAAGGTCGGTATGAAGATTATGCTGGAAATATTCCTCCAACATCTGACTACTTCTCTTATGAATTAGCTTTAGAGCTTCTGACCGGAAACAGAGAGTCACGTAGAATCACGGCTTCCGAATTAGATGGTGAATGCAGACTTCTTTTCAAGTTTATTCAACACCAACTTTTCCCCAGGAGAGGAGATTTTGCTGCTATTAAGTTTCAAGATGTTTTTCTATTGTTTCTACTGAAAACCCATGAAAAGATAAATTTATGTAGATATGTGATGGTCCACATAGCTGGTATGATGAAACCGTCCAAGAAAGGCACTGCCTTGTTTTATTTAAAGATGATATCTACCATGCTCAAGAATCTGGAATGTGTTGATGAAGATGATGAAGTTGCTGAAACAGATCATACCTTCTGTCTCAACAAAGAGATCTGTAAGAGGATGAAAATCAATTGGAATCCATGGAAGAAGTTCTGGGTTACAGATGAAGATAAATTGTATGAAGTCTACAATCCCATAGATCATGGAAAGAGGCCAAAGGATTTGAGAGACCCTGGCTTGAAACCAGATGAGGAACCAGTTTATTCTGATGATGATGAGCAAGAAGAAGGAATGAATGAGGTCACCAAAGCCCAAGAGCAAGAAGAAGCTGAGACTGAGGAAGGAAGTATGTCATCTCATGATGATAGGAGTGATCCTGACACTGCTAGTCCTAATAAAAGAATAGAATTTGGACCTGCTAGTCCATCCTTAGTCTTACCAGAATCAGAACCTATTCTTGGTGATGAAGAAGATTCTGATACTGAAGAATATCACAGTGAAGCCTCTGAGAAGAGTGATAATGAGCAATGTCATGATGATGATAATGATGATAATCATGATGTTGATGGTGATGATGCTGATGATTTTGAGGCTGTTGTTGATGGTGATAACAGACCAGTGGATGGTCTTGCTGTAGATCAACTAGAACCACCTTAGTTAGTACAGGAAATACATATCAGTGGCAAGGTTGATTCACCAAAAATCAGTAGAAGAGCAAGCTATGAGAAACCAAAATACACCCTGTGTGATACTATTTGGGATGACTACCCTGGTTATGCTATGTTGGGCTTAGAATATTTTGAAGAAGAAGAAGAAATTCCAGAATCTGCTGCAGTTGTGAAGAGGAGCATCCCAAGAGAAGCAAGGTCTATTCCTTCTGTTGATCCTACAAATGTTAATTTACCCGGTTCTGGAATCTCTCAAGCTGATCTTGATAGATTTAAGATTGAATTGCTAACTGCTGTGAGAGACACAATCAGAGAAGAAATTTCCAATGCCCTTACTCAAATATCTCTGCAAGTTTCTGAAAATTCCTTGAAAGCCTTTTCAACAACAGTCTCAGATATTCTCAAGCCAGACCTGGCCAATACTGGTGAATTTATTGGTAGGCACATAGCCTCTTTAAATCAGACTTTGAAGGATCTCCAAATTGGCTTAGTTTCTCTATCAAATGAATTCAGATCAACCATCTCTGGTATGATGGAAGTTTTGAGAAATTTGATTGAACATCTCAACAAGTCTGACCTGAAGAAGTTGAAAGCTGAGATAACTCACATAGTTGGCCAAGCCAGTACAGCCAAGGTAACCAAGATCACTACCCGTGAGCTAGAAGCTCTAAGAGAAGTTGTGCATGATGAGTTTGCTGCTGTTAGACAAATTTTTGATTTAGAATCATTGAGGAAGATGAATGAGGTCTGTGATAACAGTCATAAGATGGCCCTGGTATATTCAGCAGATGCTAAAAAGGCTCTGCAAGAGATCAAATAAAAAGTTAATAATTACTTTTCGAAGATTTATACAATGCATGAGATGGCTGCAAACTTCAAGGTGTTGGCAGAGAATCTGAAATTCCCTCTAGTCACTCAGGCCTTCAAAACTCAAGTTCGCTAGTTTCAAGAGTTTACCCCAACCTTAGCATAGTTCATGGAGAATAAGGATGACTTTGAGAAATCTATGCAGTATGGTGTGGAAGTCATTCAAGACTTCATTCATCTTTTGAAGCCCTATTTGAATGCGCAGGCTACTGCAATAGTACTTCCTACTTCTGAACCTCTCAGTGACTCTGATGTAGCTCCAAATTAGCTATCTGTTGCTCAAGCTCTATCTTAGTTAAGACCAGTCCCTCAGGACGCTTCTCAACCAGCTCCTGTTTCTCAACAACAACTCTCTATGGCCCCTGCTCCTACTCCTGCCAGAGTGCTCCTACCACCACTTTAGATTCGCCAAGTACAGCCTGCCTCCAAGCCTTCAAACTTACCCACTATTGATCCCAAAGACAAAGGCAAAGCTCTTTTGTATCCCCATAAATAGTTGTGTCTTGTTTTTGATGGGGTGAACTATGTGTTGGTTGTATTCCTCTGTACTTTATAAATTTTTTTTTTCTCCTTCTCTCTATTCTCTATGCTATTTTTTTTCACTCTCTTATCTGTATGGCTTCCCTCCTTATTTATTATCACAAAGGGGGAGAAGGATATCAATATAGGGGGAGAAGGATATCTATATAGGGGGAGAAGGATATCTATATAGGAGGAGAAGAATGTATATATATGGGGGAGAAAGGTGTATACATCTAAGGGAGAGATCAACATTAAAGGGGGAAATTAATATCCTTGAGGGAGACTTAATTTTAGGAGATTTATATCTCATTATGTTTTTATTGATATTTATTTTCTATGATTTGTGATTATCAAAAAGGGGGAGATTGTTGATCCCTTTGGAAGTTTGCTTAATTCTTTCCTATAATTGTTGTTTTAATAATCAAAAATCGTTATTACTTAATCCGATTGGATTTCTCACAAACTTAATCTCAATCTAATCTGTTATCATGTTTTTATCTATGTGTTTATTGATTTACAAGTATTTTTGAAGTCTTCTAGATCAAACAGGAAACGGTAGCACCGATCCAATATCAGGAAATCGAAAGCACCGATCCAATATCAGGACATCGGAAGGACCGATCCAATATCAACAGACATCGAAAGCACCGATCAAATATCAACATACATCGGAAGCACCGATCAAATATCAACAGACATCGGAAGCACCGATGCAAATGACTCACCGATGCAAATGACTCACCGATGCAAATGACTCACCGATGCAAATGACTCACCGATGGAAATGACTCACCGATGAAAATGACTCACCGATGCAAATGACTCACCGATGCAAATGACTCACTGATGCAAATGACTCACCAATGCAAATGAATCACCGATCAAAATGAGTCACCGATAAAAATGAGTCACCGATCCAATGACACACTGATGCTGATGAGCCACCATTCAAATGACTCACCGATGCTGATCAAACTGACTCACCGATCAGATGACAGACCGATGCTGATCAGTCTGATTCACCGATGCTGATCTATCTAAGTCACCGATCATTACTCACTAATGCTGATGACCTACCGATCACTTGAATAGTCATAAAACAACTGTTTGAATTTCTTATTCTTTATCTTTATTTAATCTAACCAACGGTCATATTAGTTATATTTTAATGCTCTGACAATTAATTAATAAAGGTTGTCGGATTTCAGGAAACCGTACCTCGTACCTGCAGAAAGGAAACCTTTTCTGTCATCCGGAGCACGTGACATAAATACAAGAAGAAAGAAGAGGACATGAGAGAGGATACACGAGATATACAAGAAGCAAGAATTGTGTGCATACAGAAAAAAGGGGAGAGCAGAACCACATACACAATCAAGCCTACTCAAGAAGAGTTCTGTGCATACAAAAGAACATTGAAGAGATTCATCGACTACATCTCACTGCTTATGAACCTGAAGCATACGACACTCTGCTTCTCAAAGAAAATCGAGAAGAGGACTCAGAATTACTTCTGATCAAATCCAAAAAGAGATTAGTGCTACGTTGAAATCATCAGAGCCATTTCTAAACTATACATCTATGCTCTGTGATTCATTTATTCTACATATTGAGCAGTGTGTGTGTTATCTACTGTATTAAACACACACACTGACTCCTGCACTTTAACTGGAGGATCTGTAAATCCTCAACTAACCTTTTTTTACTTCATTTCCCACTGTGGACAGTGGTAGAGGTCGTGTGTGACCTGGACAGCTGGTTGCTGTTGTTTTGTTTTCCACGAAGAACTGTGGTAGAGGTCTTGTGACCTGGACAGTGTGTTCACTGTTGTTAACCCCGATCTAGGGTGTGGATCATTTTTATATAAACTTTTGAGAGGACTAAGTCTCGACTTGAGACTGAACCTCTTGGTTAATTCTCTGTGTTTGTAGCTACATACTATATCCATACTATACATATTTATTTCATATTCCGCTGCTATTACTTTGAAATATAATTTATTTTCAAAGCTAATTTGATGGTTAAACTCGCAAGTGTTTATATTTATTGTAAACCACTAAGTTAGTTTCAAAAGTTAAATTAATCATAAGATTAAATTAACTGAGACCTAATCAATCTTTGAGATACTAATTGAACCTTTATAATATGTATAAATTAACTACATTTTAATCTGTTTTTGAAATAGGGGATTTTAATAAACATTGTTTTTAACAGAAAATTTTAATTGGAACTCAATTCACTCCCCTCTTGAGTATCCACTCCGACCAACAGTTTTGATATGAAAAAGAAGAGTGAGTTTTATGAAAACTCAAATGGTGGAAAACAATTCTGTCCATCTGCATGCCAGAAATATGGAAGGAATCATCAATATAATTTATTGAATATAATTTAGAGGTTCTTAAAATTCATTATTTGAGGACATAAAGCATGTGAATATAAAAAATGTGATTAATGGGAGGTTTAGTTAAATGTAAGAGAGATGGATTCCAACAGATTTACCACCCACAATCTAGTAATTCATGTGAAAGGATTTTGGGGATTATGTGATCAATGCCCCAATCTATGGACTATTGTGGATGATAATACACAATATCCTTTTACGATAATGAAAAAGGAAAATATTATGAAATCATAATGAATTAATTTAATCATGATAATTACAGAACACCTATCCTCCCCTCATTAGTTGGTAATTTTATATTTGATATTGTATGAATGATCCCTCGGAAAATATTATTGTTCATACCTTAGTGAAACTTCATGTCATTATCTCCATATTAATGGATTATAGGATAATGAAGTCATATTTTATTTTCTATCATTAAAAGGATCAATCCAAGCTCCCAATGTAAATATTTTTTATAAGATAAGAAATTATAAAAATAATAAAGGGTGAATTAACTTTTTGGAGCGTACAAGTCTCTATGTTATATAAACTTAAGAGTTTTGGATACCATAATGAGTTTTTGAGGTTAATGTTGATCATAAGATCAAATACATTGACATGAATTTTGAGTTTTTATGTGACTATAACTTATCAATATTAATGATATTTTTAGAGAAATATATGAGAATGTAACTATTTGGTAATTATCTATTTTATTGACGATGTTATTTAAGATGGAAATCCATTACTCTTTGTGGAAATTTAATTAATGTTTCTCGTAACCACTGGGGTTTATATTATATTTGATACTGAAGTAATTATGTTTGTAGTCGACTACACTACAATGTCATCACACATTATTACTATCATAGAATATTTATATATGGACTCCCTTATCAAAAAATAAATTAAGGAAGTTGTAAGGGTTTTTAATTAACACATTCAATTGTATTTAATCGAGGTATGAGGTTTACCTCAATGTTTTGAAGAAGTCCTAAAAAATTTCATTATATAGAGTATAGTTTTTGAACTGCTTATAATCCCTAGAAATATAGTTAGTCTAAGTGAATAGTTCAGACCATAAAGGATATTATAAGATCTTTTTATATGGATTTCTAATGTGGTTTATACCAATACCCCCCACAAGTTAAATTTTCTCACAATAATAGTTTTCACTCAAGCATTCAGATGGATTATTAGGAATCCATTTATTGAATAATGTGTAGAACTCCAATATACTAGAATGTAGTTTCATAATGAAATATATCAGGACCCAAGGAAGATGATGAGATGGAAGAGAAGTTTATATAAATTTAGAAACAAATAAGGAAATCATGTTGAAAAAATTTATTATGATAACTATCTCCATGTTTTAAAATTTGAAGTTTGTGAGAAGGACTTTCTATGAATTTATACCTTGAAGAAATAAGGGAAAACTAATTCCAAGATATATCGAATCTGTTGAAATTATTTATTATATCTGGATGGTAGCCTATCCGTTTGAACATAAACCAATCCTCTATCTAGTATTTTACATGTTCCATATATTTATCTTTTGGATGTAAATACCAGACCCATCATATATACAAAACATAGATGTTGTACCACTGGATAATGATATTTCTTATAAAGAATGATCATTTTAGATTTTGGATCAAATAAATAAATTTCTATGAATCAGGACCACAAAAACAGTTAATTTTTTTATGACAAACCCCTTATATTAAATAATCCTTGTGGGAAATTGAGGTTTTAATGAGGTATATGTCTCCTAAATTATTGATACCAAAGTGAATGATTTTTATAAAGAAATTCATTTTAAGGTTGGTAGAAAGTAGCAACCAAAGATTTTTTGAAATGTTTTTTTCATAAACAATTTAATATTTAATAATTTTTTATTACAAGAAACACAATGTTTATCTTTTACAACATGTTATGATTGTATCTTGTGTTACACGCAACACTTAGTTAAAAAAAAGACATACAATTAAAGTATTATTATTTAATATGATAGTTTTTACCTATATTATGGAATGGATGCCATGAATAGGCTGAAATATATTATGAAAGTTATTTGTTTATAAATTTATATATAATTAATTCGTTGGTGATTAAATAATTTTAAATGATAATAAAATTATTTTTCAAAATAAAGGGAATCCTTTTCTTTAAAACAATTTTTATGCACATAGACATGTTTTATCTCATTAAATTAAATAAACCAGGATTAGTGAATTATTATAATGATATTGAAAAGTTATATATTAATTAAAAAATTTAACATTTTTCTTATGTTCTTTCTAGATAAAACATAATAATAAATACATTTCTACACAGAAAACTACATTTTTTTATAAAACCTTTTTATCACACTTTCCACAGTTATTATATAATTATCATATCAAAAATTTTAGACGGTTTATAATAAAAATGTAATTAATTATTTAAATCATAATGGAAAAATTATCTTAGGGTGAGTTTTTGATAATTTTATAAGGAGATATACTTTTCACTGAAAATTAAAAAATACTAGGTTTTATTAAGAAGTTTCATTTATTTTATAGAATTTTAAAAAATAATTATTACTTGAATATTTTTTTAATGTTTAAATTAGTTCAATTATACATCTTTTAATTAAATTTAGTTCCATGTAATCAATTTAATTATAAATTATTATATAAAAACTTTTTAATCTTTTGATCATTTTATCCTTAGAAAACAACTTTCCCAACTCATCTGATGAATTAATTTAAAATTAAAATCTATACTTATGTGAATGGAATATTGAAAAATGGATTATATATTTTTAATAATTATTATTTTTAATATATAATAAGATCAAATTATTTTTTTACAATAATTTACAGTAAAAACAAAAAAAAATCATTTACCGAGTTTAAGGTAAAAATGAGTTTTATGGGTAGTTAAACTAAAACGATAAGGGTTAAAATGATAAAAACATCTCAAACACCCAGTTTTCAGACATATATTACACTATAAATTTTAATTTATATAATTAACAATTTTGGATCCTTTTTTCATGTGGAAAACATGGGTACACCTTTTTCCTTCCAAAAATTACAAGTGTGTCAGTCACCTCTATTATAAAAGTAAACCACAACTCCTCTCCTATTCACAATTATGGTTATTAAATTAAAAGATAAAATAACCTCATTAATTATATAATCTCATTATATAATCTTTCATTTTATTAAAAATTTATCCTAAGAGTCATTTTTTCTAAAACCAAAAGATGATTTCTGGAGAAGAAGTAACATCTATAACAGAGAGGTTTAATTTTATTTTTCATCCACCTCCTTCTATTATTGTTAAAAAATATTATAAATAAACCTAAATATATTAAATATAAATATATGATATTTTATTAATTTAATAAACTAAATCCTTATCTAATCCATCAAACTGGTTACAAAATCATTGTTCATGTGTACATCTGACTACGGTGTCATGAACCGATGTTATTAATTTTACATCTCCCACAATAATGGATGAATATAATGATTGTTTTTAAGTATATATATATGATATTTATTATATTATTATTCTTATATAATAATTATATCACACGTTTCATCTCACCTTCCTTATGATGGGGATATGATAACATTGTTCATGTGTACAGAGGACCACTGCCTCGCGAAGTGATGAGATTTGTTCTTGATTTACATGGAATGTAATAATGATGTGTTAATTTAAATTTTATGATATATATTATATAAAACATGTTATATAATTTTAATAATATATTTACCTTTATTTATTTATTTTCATTTGGAAAATTGAAATAATGTGCATGTGTACGTACGATCTATCATCTCTAAGAACAATGTATCTCATTTTATATAATTAACTATTATAGATCACTATAAATAAATTTAAAATGAATATATATGATATTTATATCATGGTTAAAATTTTAAATATAAATAATATTGATCAAATTATTAGGAATGGAAATACCAAATCAAAACATACAAGAAAACTAGATGTTATTACCTGAAGGATGAATTTAATAAACAATTATTAATAAATGGATAATAAAATGTCACAATTAAATCATATTAGTTATGAAACATATAAGGGTGGTTCTATAATAGATTTATACTAAAATTATCTTTATTATAAAGGATATTTGGACATGGACGAAGAATGTTGAGACTTATAGTAATTGATTTTCATCTCACCATTATTTTTAGTGAGACATGTGCCATATTCACAATGAGATTCTTTTATGTTGTGTATATAATATTCATGAATTTATATTATTATTATTATAATAAAAATTATTTGTATATATATTTTAATTTTAGGATTTATCATTCATGGGGTTTACATTACAAAATTTACCAATGTGGTAAGAATTTTATGATTATATCTCATCCTTTACCAGGATTATTTTTGTTTATAGTTATCATGATGAAATATTATGATAAATATCTCAAGAAAACAATGTAATTTATTATCCTTTGTTTATGTCATTAGAATACATGTTTTCCATTCATTTCCTCTATTTATGTACTCAAGAGTTCAACTGAATATTTTTAATAAAAACCATCTTTATGTCTCTCTTTAGTCAAAAACCCTTTATTTCTAAAAGAATGTTTTCTGAAATTGTTTGTAACATTATTAAAATGGTTTTTAAATTCATTTATACCCATGGTATAATTTTATTAATTTATTTGATTGGAATATTCATTTAATTTTCTATAAAATTCTTTTTTTGATTATACAATAAATTTGAAAGGAATCTTTATATTACCATGTACGACATGAGTTCAATTTTTGACCTTTATGACCATTATTTTATTGTAATTTTACATTATATTTATTCTAGGTTATTTTCAATGAATTAAATTATTATTTTGTTTAAATATTTTTCAGAGTGGAAAGGTTAATTTCTTAAACAAATGTTTAAATGATTTTTAAAGAATCCTTTATTAGTTTCTATGGTTATTTTTAAAGAAACTAGTTTTGAAAATGATTTATGTTATGAATTTTAGTTTTTCAAAGATGAAAGGAAATATTTCTAATTAAATGTTCCATGTGATCTTTTAAAATAAATTTCTATTTAAGACGATATCCTTTGATGCAACTTATGCTTAACTGGGGAACAGATTGAACGATACATCCTTATTATTTCTCTGAATGGGTAATTTTTATGATGATGGAAAGTTAATGAAACTCATTTATTTTTCATTTTATTTTTATAGTGAATTTATTAATTGTTTATGGGACCTTTTATATTCACATAGTTTATTATGTGATGATATGATGAATTGTTAATGATATTATGGAATAGATAAGTATTTTTTAATTATGTACTTGGTGGGACCAATATCTCACTTCAATGAATTGGATATAGCTTTATATATCATGAGATAACAATGGAAAAAACATTTATGGGATTGATCCACTATTGGAAAAGGTGTGTCCCGATCCAATGTGGAAACATTTTGGGTCTTGTACAACAATGGGAGACAGGTGCATCATGATCTACAATGGGAAACAAGTGATTAGTCTGGATCCATTATATTAATGGTCTTGGTAGTTAACATTGAAATTTTAAATGGTTTTCAAAAATTATGATGTTTACATACTTTATTACTTGATATTAATTTCCATGATTGATTTATGATGATTTTGCACCCTGTTGGGACATTTTTTAAGAAATGACAATGTATTTAAGCCAAAAATCGTTTTTATGATCTGTGAAAGGTTGGGTCTAATATTTTTATGTTATGTTCATGATCACATACACATACACATTTTTTATTATATCAAATGATCATATATTATCATCCTTTAATTTTACCCTTCTTGAGTATCAATTATCATCCTTTCTTATATTTCTTTCCCCATGTTATGAATAAATGTTTAGATAGGGAATTGTTAAGTGGATTAATCTATGAGATGATCATTGAGGGAGATATTCAAGATCTTTCATAAAATTAGAATATTGTGTTTATAGTATCTAAATACACTAAACTATTATGGTCCTTAGGTGGATTATATTATATAGTTAGGATTTGTATGTGGATGTCAACATTTCAATAATAAGTTTATTCTCAAGGGGGGATTTACCTATTTCAAGATAGTAATCTTGGATTTTAGGTAAGAACACATAATTATAAAGAGAAAGAATCTTGAAGGGTCACACACTAAGTATTTTTGTGGATCACAATATAATTATATTTAAATTTAATAAATGGAATAAATATTATTCCCGAGATTGACAAAACAATTTATTCATTATTTATTGATCATATAAATTAAATAAATATTTTTCTCTAAATTAGGGATAAAATATATTTATATTAATTATTTAATATTAAATAATATTTATTTGTTGATTTTTAATACTGTATATATTTATAAATAAAATATCTATTTGGAGAATCGATAAATAACAAGGAATTAGAGAAGGCCAAGATTGTGTCCATTAATAAATGTTTATTTCCAATCCATTAAATAATATTTATCAACAACTATGTTAGGAAACACAATAAAATAATAATAATAATAATAATAATAATAATAATAATAATTACATATAGTATGAGGTTTTATAATGATTATTATATTATTTATGGGGCGATACATAATTAAATAATATTATAACTTAATCCCCAATTATATAAATAGTCAATAATTCCTATTCTGTAGGATTAATCAAGATGTTAGAATCATTACAGAAAATAGAATTATCAATCCTATCTACCTCGTCTATTTCTATCAAGAATAATAAATTTTCGAGAGGAACCTTCACGATCAGAGGATTGAAAAATGATCAATAATAATAGTGAAAGAAAATTTATTTTTCATGATTGAACCAAGAAATCAATTGGTTTCATTAGAGATAATAGGAGAACGTGTTGTTCCACATAAGCGAGATTCAATAGATGGATACTTACTGTGTAATAAATGTAATCTAGAAAACGATTTTTAGATAATTAAAACCCTATATGTTGAAAGTTTTTATAAAAGGTAAAACATTTCTTCTAATCATAAATATATTAATTATAAATTTTATATGAAAATAACCAACACAGGTTTGAGTTTTTTCTTTATGACAATATTCAATGGAATTTTTTGTTGTTTCTCAAGGAATTTATCTACTGTACAATATTATTAATGATCTATAAAATAAACCAAATGTTTATGGTTATTCACCCACCAAGGTGATTCTGTTGTGTCCAGAACCTTCATAATTAACTATATTAATAAGAGATTAAGTGTATATGTATATTCACACCGATATTTTCGAAAATTTGTTAATAAACATTAAATAGGTAGGACTGTGAAGAGTTTTTATTAAATATTTTTAGTGAGTATTCATTGATATTAATATGTATTATTAATTACACTATTAATTGTTCTAAACTTATATGGATATTAATTATCTCTCATTTCTAAAAAATACTTTTGTATCATTGAAAATAAAAATATTAACAATTAGTATTATAATATGGAATAAATACAATTTTAAAATTAGGATGGATTCAGAATATGAAGTGTTTTTCTCACATGAATTTTGGGACTGTTCCAAAAAACATTGTTATAATGTTTTTTGAATGTATTTACTTTGGTAATAATTTTTTATTCATTATCCAAATATTATTTTTTTTACTACATGGTTCTCATTTTTACATTATATAAATGTTAATGAAATACTACTTCCAAAAGAATAATTTATTGTTGTAATTTATGAAAGAGATTTATGGATTTTAATGTGAAGGAAAAATCCATTGATATTTTCTATATATAAAAAGGAAATGAAATGAAATGAAAAGATATAGACACGATTATAAATTTCTCTAATATTATTTATATTTCACAATTTATTTTGGGATAATCCAAATATAACCTCTTGAAATAGTAAACTGATGTTCGAACAAGATTCACAGTTTTAGTATATTGAAGGGTCTAAGAATTGCCTTGTCTAAATTCTAAAAATGTCATTGATGAAAATTCATCATGTTAGATTTTTTTATTCATTCACTGTGTTATAATGTTCTAGGGTATAACTTCTATAGTTAGTGTTCTTTAATTGAGTTATACTAGCATAAGAAAAGGTATATATAGAATTTTCCTTTCCCCTTATAAGAATGGATTCAGACTATCCCCTTATTTTACTAATATCCACATAACTTGTAAAATTGACACGGAAAGGAACTGTCCCATAAGAGTCCATGTTTACCCTGTCCCCTTAGAATAATGGGTTCTTCTTGACATGTACCATATAATAGGTTCAGCAAAATCTTATAAATTATTAGACAGGGTTTCCAATTGTAAAAAATAGACTACTTTTTCCCTAATATAATCACTTCTTTCATCTAATCCAAAAAATGGAAATACATTAGGATTGAGCCTGTAAAATTTGGTGTTAGTCCGTCTCCGATAAAGGGATAGCTTTTTTCTGATCCCATAAAAGGAATTGGAATTGGGTTAAACAACAATTTGTGAAAAAGGTAAATGTAAAGAGTTTTTATTCCCCATTAAAAATGATAAACAATGGGGGGTTCTATCTCACTAAATTTTTGATAGGGGTGTAGAGTATTGTACAATCATTTATAAACAAACTATAATAAAAATACCTTATTTTTATCTATTACATTTTTATATTTCATATCTCTATTTTCCAATATTAGTGTGGTTGAATTGTTTATTATTTGGTCTGATCAGGTTTCTCTGTTAAAATATAAACAATGAATATTTTTTTAATCAAACAAAATTCACCCCAAACACTTATACATTTCCATCACCCATTCGACACCTATTATCATACCTTTATATCTAACAAGAATAATTTGATAACAACATTTTTACTATGAAAAAATTGTCTTAATTATTGGGATGGGAAGTAAAGATGAATCCTATATTTAGGGGGATACCTAAAATATATAAAATTTTTCAACACATTATGTCTAAAATGTTATATATCATAGTGTACTGTTGGATAAAGTTTCCTCTTTAAAAAATTTAAATTTATATCAGAATTTTTTTACAGATTATCCTTATATAAATTCAATCCTGATGAAGTAGTATACAGTGAATCTATCGAGGGATCCAATAAATGAAAAATCACTAGATTTATATATTTTAGTTTATAGATTATAAATATATAAAGTACTGGTGGGGTATGTATATAGTAAATTGTGATGTTAAAAGTATTCATATTGAAGCATGTCACCAATGAGGTATGTTGGATTTATTCTCTTATTTTCATGCTGAAAGATCCACTATAAATAAGAGATAGATATTACATGATGAAAAAATGAAAATAAATTTTAAAAGATGAACTATTTTTCTCAATTGAATTTTTTAATCTTTTTGATGATATGACATCATGATATTTAATCAAGTACATTTAATAATCTCCTAAAATAATATTTCTTTTCTGAATCACATGTTTATAAGATATTGAATATATTTTTAATAAAATTGACCACTCTTTTTTCTACATTTATCATGGATCAAGTAGACAAAGATTTGATTAATTTTGGATATTTTCTATGTTTTTTGAATTATATTCTTATATATAATAAATTAGACTATAATATTTGAAATATGATATGAGAAAATTAATAAAATTTTAATAATGAAAATTATAACTTCAGACTATATTTTCAGTTTTTTTTATTTTCAATAATGTGTATAATATTTAATTGAAATTAAAATTTAAATGGTTATTATAAAAAAACAAAGGGGATAATTGGATAACCCAATTGAGGTACAAACATTATTGGTGTTTAGTTTTTTGTTAATATGATTTGAAGTAGATATTTGAATAGTGGAAGAAGAATTAAAAATAATACCTTGAGATGTAATTTATAGTGGAATTTTTCACTTATTATTCTATGTGTTGAGATTTACTAAAATATTTATGATCCATTGCCAACCAAGTCAATCCATCTCAATCACACATGTGAGAGGACATATCAATCATAAGGGAGACAACATCGAAAGTCTATCAAATGAAGTTGATCATAGTGAAAGAAAATCCTATTATGCACGCATGGTGCGGGCATAGTGCCAAAAAAATGTAAACAATGGATTCATTAGGGGAAGAAGTTGTGCTCTCCCTATGTGAGTGTTGAAAGAGTATTAGGGTACTAAACTCAATTCTAGATTGAATAGTGGTATAAGTACGTTGTATTATTCAGAAATGAGATGTTAAAAAAGAAACAATGTGGTTTTCAGCCTATCTAATATAATGTAGCTCTACCATACAAACCTATATATAGAATAAATATTATCTAATTGTTTCTATCTATACTATTTAATCCTAATAGAAACCATATTATTCCCAACACTTTCACAGGATCATGAAATAGCTGAAATAACCATTTCTGTTATCAAACATCTCCCTTGAGTGTGTTATATCGCCAAACCATTATTGGTGATCGATAAAAGCTAGTGATGTCATGTTGAATATTCATGCATTCATGCTGTACATTTCAAGAAAATATTAGTGATGAATGAGGGAACCAATTATATGAATGCAAGATAAGTACCAATGAGTGGAGGAGAATAAATATGAGTCCATTGAGAGTCCATATATGTGACATCAAGATGATATAAGTCTCATTATCACATGATGTTTGAGAGAAAGAGGATGATGGAATGAAAAAAAGGGAAAGGCCAGGTTGAACTAATTTCAATACAGATATATTTATGTGTTCAAAGTGAAAAAATAATTAGAGATTTAAAATACACCTAGACTTGACATATCAACTAGATATTTGAGGCATTATGAATATTACTGATAAGGGAGAATAACATTATATAAATACTAATGGACCAAGTCCAAAAGAAATTTTTCTGCCATTTTAGTTTGAGATCTATCATTTTCAAAAGAAAAATAGAGAACCATTGCACTTTATTTACATGAAGGAAAAACAATCCTGCGAACCTTAATTTTCTGTATAAAGAAGAGTAGATTTTATAAAACTCTCCTATTTTATCCTCACAATGAGGGTGTTAGGTGAAATATTGACATACTTTAGGCCCTTACATATGATCTTCAGAATTAAGAGTCTTATGATAGAACTGAGAAAACTAAGATCTATGGTTTCATAATAAATAATAATAACATCCAAATACTCGTCTGCATAATGAATATTAATGTTTGTGTGATATATTTTAGGACAAAAGTTAAATTGGATGGTATCTTGTGAAAAAAATTTTATAGTAGAACTAGGATTCATAAATTTCATAATTTACAAGGTATATCATAACATCATGTTATATACATGTTAAAAAATTCACGTAATTAATTTTTTCATAATGAATAATATGATATTGTGAGAAATAATTAATTCATTACATATAACTTGAGATAAATATACAATTTATATAATACTATACTGAATCATATAAGCCTTATTTAAGAAATAAAGAGAACAAAACATGATAATAATCATATAAAATAATTAGAATAATATTTTATATGTGGTAGGTATTTCACTAATATTATACACTATAGTGACCAAGGATTAACATAAATGGATATTACATCATTTTAGATGAATATTAATCACATTAAAAAATTATAATCATGAGGAACATAATAATTTAGTGTCTATGGAAAGTGAGAACACATTATTCTAATTTCGTTAATGATCTTCAACATCTCCTATAAAGATCTTCACTTTTAGTAATCATACATATAATATTTCTTCATATCATGAGTGAAATAAAACATATGAAACAGTGCACTTAGATTCTCAATAAGGATAAAATAAAAGAGATATGTAGGTATAAATAGATATAAGGGTATGATAACATGAGGATAATATTTTAATATCATACATTTTCTATAAAAAATAATAGTCACGAATCATAGAATAAAGATTGGAAGTTCATGATTCATGAATCTTTAATAAATCAATGAGAATGAGTCATGATAGCATATCATTGGCATAAGATGTTGACTTGTGGAATACAAAAAAAACATATAATATAATTACATATAATTCAATAATCAGTTCAAAAACATACGAATGAACTTCATGGGTGACGCACCTATTTGGGGGGGGGCACACTATAATCCTCAGTCATAGACATTTTCTTATTGTGGATTAGTTTATACATTTTTACCACGGTGGGTAAAACTCATAGACTTGTTTCCCATATTAGTAGTCAAGGATCAGTCCAAATATCATATTAATAGTCAATGATAAATCTCAATACCATATTGGTATCTAAGGATCACTCCCAAGACCATCTTATTAGTCAAGGATCACTATCAATACCATCATAGCAGACAAAATACTCCTACTGGATTTTTGGAACTCCCCATTTAATCTATTTCTAACTCATGATATATAAATCTTTACCAAATGTATTGGATATCTATAATGAACTCACTAAATACAATATGGTCCACCCCATCATATAAGTTATAACAGCTTTACCCAACTCTATCTAGGACACCCCATTAAATAATCTATGTCGTTGAACCACAACACGAATAAAAAAAATAGATATCAAGTCATTTAAAAAAACATAATTTTTTTTTTCATAAATTTATTATCAAATGTAAAATAAATGTCTTTCATTTCAATCTCTTTGAAATGTGGTTATCTTGTAGAGAAGAAATGGATTTTATTACAATCTCTTTGAGTCATGACTACCCATGAAAATGAAATGGGTTCCATAAACATCATACCATGAAAACATAAAAAAATCAAAGAAATAATATGAATGGTATCCTTGTATCATGTACCTAGAAAAATAAAATTCTATATTAAATTATATCATCAAAAATGGAGAAGGATTTTGAAGCATCAATTGGAACATAAAAATTATTAGAAAAGTCGCTTTTTAAAAAATGTTACATTTTAAAAATTATTTTATTTTAAAACCACATTAAATGTATATAAAGTAAAAATTAAAATTCATTTAAAAAATTTCATGATGAAAATATATTTTCTGGATTGAAAAAGGAATTTCAAAACATAAAATGTTTTGTAAAGAGTTTCCTTTGAAAGAAATCTTGAAAAATAAAATGGAATCTTTTAAATAAATTTAGATATATTATTAAATAATAAACCATTTCAAAAATCATTTTACTTGAAATTTATCTTAAAAGGTTATTTTATTCATTTTTAAAACATTTTTAGGTAACAATGTTTTGAAATAACACATATTTCTGACCGAAGAGAGAGATTAGGTCATATTTTAAAAAAAGACATTCATCATTATATTAAGGACCAAAGAGTGCAATAATAGAACCCTTAATTTAATAAATATTGAATAACTAGACTATAATAAATTCCATGAGAGTTATTCAGTTATGTATCATAATATTTTTTCAATGAAGGAATAATCTTAAAAAATTTGGATAAATGATGAGATTATTTCATTAAACAATTACCACTTTGGAAATAATGAATCAAAATATGAGGGAAAGAATAAAATTTACATGATGATTAATATATCTTGAAAATAAGTTTATTAATTATATTACATGTCAAATTATAGTATATACACCTCATAGATTAACATAGGTTCATATCATGTCTTGTGGATCAAAGATGGAAAATTGAGACAAAATGACTTTATTGATTTGGAAAAATTTGAACCATAAAAACTATAAAAGAGAGATAACAAAGTAGATATGAAAATAACCATATATATAATTATAATAATAACCTATTACATTCATGCGACATATATATATATACAAAAAATAAACATGTGGTGAATAAGGAATAAGTATCGCAGAATAATAGTGAGACTAGAAATTCCCTTACTAATTGTGTAACTTTTCAGTCATGAGATATGATAAAGAATAAAAGAAATTGGAACTTTTAATATCATTAATTAATTTAATGTCTAGATATAATGTTTCATATCTCTGTATATTCATCACACAACAATTATAATTTGTTAATAAAGCATATATCTCATAGAAATAAAAATGAGATGAGAAAACGAATACACTAAGTATTCACATTCATTGTAAATGTTAAAACATTTTGTATAATAAATAAATTTTATTATACTTCTTCTAAAGAACTATATTATTATATATCAAAAAATATATGACTTTATTATGTCTTTAGATTACCCGGTTATTATCAATTCCATGTTTATGTTATGTTTCATGTGATAACTACGTTGTTTTTTGTATATGTTTTGACTTGTTATTCTTGATCATCGTATGTAGATAATGATTTAATATTTTCAATAATTATAAATATTATATGAATATCATGTATATTGATTTCACAATTATTTATAATTATATATAAATTACATAAATATGAAATGTCATAAACCATTTATAGTGATGATAGGTCATATGTGTGGATGAACGAGGTTTCTGTTTTATTATCATATTGAATGAAAGAAATTAAATGATATATATATATATATATATATATATTAAAATTATAAATGAATTATTATTTCATATGTTTCATATAAATTTACCAAACACGTCCATAATACATTCCATGTAATGTGTAAACAAATCACATCGCTCCAAGGAGGCGGTAGTCCACACGTCTATAAACAAAGTTATCATATTCTCCATAAATGGAATGAATGAAGGAATAGGTTATATAATAATTAAATAAGAGTAAATACATAATAAATATCATTTATATCATATAAAAACATTAATTCCATCATTATTACCAACCCTGAAAGGTTGTAATAGAATAATGAACGACATTAGTTTGTGAGGCGGTAGTGCACCATACACACAAACGATGATTTTGTATTCCTTCTTATGGAAGTGTGTGAGACTAGAGGTCAAAACCTTAACATAAAATAATCCACTTATTTTTAGTATAACAGTTGTATTATATAATAATTATATAATAAGAATTTAATTGGTGGAGAAGGACATAAAAGAAAAGTTCTTGTTGAAGGGTGTTAGATCTTATTTGGGTAATTCATTTTGGTTTGCAGAAAATGTTGAAGTTGGTTTAATTTATTCAAAAATTTATATTTCTAGGATGAGGGGAGTTAATTTTTGAGTTTATTTGGGTAGTTTTTTATGAGGCAAAGGGCTTGATAGGTGTTATGAAGTGAGTGGGTGAGTTCCATTTTATAGTAGACTAGTGGTGGTTTTCTTATTAATATAAAAAGTTAAAAACTATTGAGAGGTATTAAATACATAATGTTCCTAACATAATGGTCCATATTCGTTACAATAGAGTATATGGTCAAAATATATCCAGGGAATGAATTTTTTACCTTTTTATAGGTTATTTTCCCTTTAAAATAGATTTTTAATTCTATGTAAACTCATTTGTACCATGATCATTGAAAATAATTTTTATTACACTCATTAATCCATCTGGTAAAAAACTAAGTTGGCCCAAATTTAAATTATAAATTTTTATTATTTAAATAATGGAATCCATTTTCCAAATTTTAATCATATAACTGGCATAAATTAATTTAAAATTAATATTGTATAAAGGATGATCCAACTTGTTTTTAAAGTAAAAATGTTCAAATTCATAAAATCTATTTATATCCAATTTCAATGTAAAACTAGTAAAATGAACTAAATTGTATTCATTTATGTATAATTAATACAACTATACCTTAAATCCAAACAAAAATATTATTTCACTATATAAAAACATTATATGAAATAGTATCTTTCATTTAAAATTCAGTGTTTTTAACTAATCATACAAAAATAAAACTTCTAAGAAAGATACAAAAAATTAAACCTAAGATAATTTTGATGTTCCAATTTGAAAAATAAAGTTTATTTTTTTTCCAATAATTTTTTTTAAATTTGAAAAAATTATATTTAAAATAGGTGATCCATTAAAAGGTGGAAATATTAAGTTTTTGTAAAAATATATATCTTCATGAGTAATTTTTTTATTCTCATCTTTTATCTAAAAAAATTATATGGATGTTAAATTGTTGATTTAATATATATTTATATCATTCAAATAATTTATCAAAATTGGTTCAATTAATTTATTCAGTAAAAATTTGTTTTATTGTATAAATATTGTTTTTTAGCAAAAGATTTCATATATTTTCATAAGGTTTTTATTTTCATTTCTAGTTTATTGGTAACTAAATAATTCTTATTATATAAATATGTAAGAAATATATTTGTAATTTAGTTAATATTATTCATAAACACCATTCAAATTTTTTGTTGATAATTATAATACTATACTAATAATATAATTAATTTTACATTGTAGTTTTGTAAAACTAGGTCTGGGTTTTCACACATGTTATCAAAGGAACATGGGATTGCGTGTAAAAAAAATGTAAAAAGTGTTTTTTGTGTACCACAAACTAATATAAGTGTTTTATGTAGTGCATGATCAAATTGTTCATGTGTATAAAGAAATAATAAGTTAGAGTTTTCATATAAAATAATCCATATTTAGTGTTTTGTGAAACACAAAATATAAAAAAGAATAAATTAATTCAAAAATAATAATTTCTAAAAATCAGGGGGTTATATTCTACACCTCTTAAAATGAATTTTACCTTTAAAATTCATCTTGGTTATCAATTAATTAATAATTTATCATACCTTTCAAATGAATCCACACTGTAAAAATGAATACTAAAGATTCAATTAAAAAGGTAAATTTAGAAACATAATGGTCACCCAAAGTAACTCCTTACTAGTTTTTATTATAGGAGATAATAAGTGGAAATTGAAAACATGGGAATGGAAGAGAAATATAAATAAAATTTTTGAATGGAGAGTGATAGACAACATGGATACGATAAAGTTAATGCTCAAAAATCCATAAACCAAAGGGACATGAAAAAGGTTATCGATATCATAAAAAATATTATAATTATAAAAAATGTTATATTAAGAGCATTTTCCTAAAGATGAGAGTTTTTCATAAGAAGATATATATACATGATTTTAGCACAATGCCACCCTTTGTTGTGCATTTCCTAATTTCCACGTCATTTTTTTCCATGTAATAATGGTTAATTATTCATTCTAGAAGCATTAAGAGATAATGAGATCCATAAATTGAATGATAGGTCAATACATCCATCTTTATCATAACAAAATATTTTGAACATGTTATCTAATATCCATAAATCCTAATTTGGAAAACTAATACTTTAGTCTCTAAAACCACTTCTAATGTTTAACAAAAACCATTCTCTAAATGGTTAACCTTATAACACTCTTTAAAGATAAATGACCAAAATATTTATAAAAAAGGTCCCTAAATTAATGAAAAATAAATTAGCATTGACCCCTCATATATCATAATGTAGATCTTGGTTGCCACATACCAAGCATCTGAATACCTTAATCATGTGTTCTCTTGAAACATGGTAATAACCTGAATTAACATATGTATTTTTTTGAAAAAATACATGTTTTTTTATTCCAAATATTATTGGATATAGTACTTAAATATAAAAAAATATTGTGACCTTCATCCATAAAACGTATCCATCTACTTAAATAAATGAAGCACTTTTTCCAAGGTAATCAATACTATCAATTTACTTTTTTCCATAATCATCTATTTATCTATGATCAACACATTTTTCTCAACATTAGGGACACATTAATGATTTCCTTACCTTAATCTAAATATTTCATTTCCATTTGATCACATTTCAAGTCCATCAACACCATTATATATTTTTTTTCAAATACTTAATAGAACAAATATACTTCATGATTCAAATAACATAATCCATTAGTACTTATATATATACACTTCTGGAATCCAACTTTATTCATAAACCTTTACTTAGGATTTATCATCTTAATCATTAAAACCCCTTTTCTAGAATTGGAAATCTAAATCATTTCTTAAGGATAATCAGCCAAAATTTAATTACGTAAAAATACAATTAAAACTTATCATACATTTCATATGTCATTCAACATCTCTTTATCTTCACCAGTATAACCAAAACTTGTTATGATTTCCTAATCATCTTCATAATATTTCCACAAAAGACATATATTTTCATTGTTCACGTACTCTCCAAGTCTAAAATATTAAATGTTTACCTAGATACTTCTGGTTCCCACTATTAACTAATATACGAAATCATAGTGTGTGATACATTTATCATAGATTAAAAACACATAATCATGAAAAATTACATATATTATGCATAAATCCTGACTCATTATTTTAAATCTAAAACACATTAGTATTATCATTAGAGAAATTTGTAGACATGTCCTTATAAATATCCCTAGGTATCTCACTAATGTTTTCTCATCCTTGTCTCAAAATGTTTACAAAGAATTTCCTTTTATTCCAACTATATTGACCAAGGCTTAACACACATTGATATTACATCATTTAGGTTAATATTCTTGAAATAAAAAATGTATATTCTTATGGGACTTCATAGTTTAATTTATTTCAGAAATAGGAACTCATTATTCAAATTTTTTGGAATATCTTCAACCTCTCTCATAATGATATTCTCTTTTAATACGGATACATAGAATATTTCTTCATAACCTAGGGAAAGGAAACATAAGAATGGGCACACTCAGATTCTTAATAAGTGTAACAATAAATGGTATACATTAGCATAACATGTACATATGTGTATGAGAACATGATCATAACATTTGAAGATTATAACCTACATATCAAAGATCATAATCATGATACATGTAACAAAGATTAATAGTTCATATTACATTAATCCAAAGGAAATAAAAGAGTATGAGTTGTGAAAGAATGTAATTATAATTATAAATAGAATTTTGGAATGCACATAATAATAAAAAAAACATTCCTTATAAGTCAAGGATCATTCCAAAACATATCACGGAACATCATAGAGGATGCACCTATTGGGCGGGACACACCACCATCCACAGTCACATCCCTTTCGTTATAGTGGATCTGGATACACCTTCATTCCATAGTGGTTCAAACTATTCGACTTGTTTCCCATTTTAGTAGTCAAGGATCACTCCCAATACTATCTTAGTAGTCTAGGCCCCATACCAATACCATCTTAAGAGAAAAGGATCACTCCCAATACCATCTTAGTAGACAAAGATCACTCCCAAGACCACCTTAGTAGAAAAATACACCTAATAAAATCAGTTCAATCCCCATTCTTACCTTGTCTATATCTGGATATTTAAATCATTACCCAATTAATTGTATACATATAATGGAATCACCCTGTTCTTTATATGCCACCACATTTTATAACCAGTAAAGGTATTCCCCAACTCTATCTTAGGCTACCCCATTCTATAATCTATTTCTATGAACTAGGACATGAAGAAAGTAAAAATACATTCCATATCATTATTAAAATCATAAAAACAATTAATCTTTCATAACTTGATTAACCTAGGGAAAAAAATTTGTTTCATGTCAATCTCAATGAGTAATTATTAACCTGTTGAAAATAAATGAGTTTCATAACAATCTATTTGAATCATGATTGAACTGTGAAAATGAAATGTGTTCCATAAATATAATTCAACAAAAACAAAACCATTTAGAGAAATAATATGAATTTTATCTTTGGATCATATGCCAAATAATTTATAACCTATATCAAATGATATCATCTAAGATGGATAAGGACTTTGATTAATCACTTAGAATGAAAACATTATTCTAAAAATAACTTTTTAAAACACCCAAAATTCCAAAATATTTTTCATTGAAAACTACTTTGAAATCACATAAAAGAAGCATTAAAAAATATATAAAAATATTTTGGATAAAAATATCCTTTCTTCAAGGAAAATTGAATTTTAAAACATAAAATTTTTTGAGAACTATTTCCTTTTAAAGTAACCCAAATAAATTTTAAAAGAATATTTGAATAAAATTAAATCACTTTTTAAGACATAAAACAATTTTAAAATATTTTTCCATTAAAATTAGATAAAATTTCATTTAAACTATTATTAAACAAATTTATAAAACATTATTTTTAAAAAATAACGATGACTAAGTGAAGAGATAGATAAGGTTGGATTTTATTAAAAATATTTTCTTAATTATATTTTGTACCAAAGAGTGGAAAATGGTACCATTAATTTAATATATCATGAATAATCATAGGAGAAGAAAATTTATTAGATTTCATGATATGTGGAACAAAATATTTTATAAATGGAATCATATTCATAAATAATCACAATAAATGATGAGATTGTAGCATTAAACTGTTATCACATCAAAAAACATGAATCATAATCCCAAAAATAAAAACATTTCATGAAGCTTAAAATAGAATTAAAATAAGAAGATTCATGATATTACATGAAAATGGGAATTATATATACCTCATATAAGAACATAGGTGCATATATGATAATGTGTCTCAAAGAAGGAAAATTGAGATAAAATTACACAACTGAATCGGTAACATTTGAACCATAAATCCCAGGAAAGAGAGATCATAAAATGGATATTTAAACTCCCATAAATATATGGATAAAAAATAATACATTATTGTTTAGTATAAAAAAAATAAATTATTAGTGAATAAGGAATAAGTATCACATAATAAAAGTGACACTATAAATCCTCGTACTACTTGAGTAAATATTGAAATTTGAGATCCATGAAAGAATAAAACAAATTTAAACTTTTAATTTAATTAAATAATATCAATTAATGATATAATCATGTCATAGGATAGTATATACACCACATAACAAGAATAATTAGTGAATATAACATATATTTCATAGACATAAAAGTGTGACGAGAAGACCCCTTCCTTAAGTCTTGACATTCTTTGTAAACACACAAACCTCATGTATAATAAATCTATTTTTATTATAAATATGACACATAAACTTATTCATATATTTCAAATAATATATTATTTTATTATGAATTTATAGTACCCAGTTGTTTATAATTATATGTTAATGTTATGTTTTGGGTAATAACTGCTCTGTTTTTCATATATGTTTTGACTTTTTATTCTTGATCCTTTTACTTAAATAAAGATTTTAATATTTAAAAAATATAAAAAATGACATAAATATCATATATATACATTCTATATGTATTTATTATAATTTGTAAAATATATAAATTTGAAATGGAATACACCGTTTAAGACAAAACGTTGTACATATGCATGAACATTGTTTCTGTTTTGTTATTTTATTGAAAGAAAGAATGTAAATGAATTATATATATATATATATTATAATTTATGTATCATTATTATGTCATATATGTAATATATATTTATAATAATCTCTTCCAAAATACATTCCATGTGAAGTTTCAATGAATCACATCACTTTGAAAAGGTAGTAATCCACACATCCACATATGAAGATATCCTATTCTTACATAATGGAAAGCATGAATGCATGTGTCATTCAATAATTAAAAAAGAATAAATACACTATTCATATCATATATATCATATAAAATAGTAATTTCTTCTTTATTCTCATCCTGGAAAGAGTTTATGTACGAACTAATGGTATCGGTTTTCACGACCATAGTGCACCGTACAAATAAACAACAATTGTGTATCCCATTTTATGCAAGTGTGTGTGTGTGTACTTTGAACCATTAAAATAAGAACATATAAATAAATTTATTTTATTTTTTTTATTATATGATTATGTAAATGAATAATTGAAGTGGAAGAGAAGGACATAAACAAAAGTGCTTGTTAAAGGATGTTATCTTTTATTTGGGTAATCCCTTTTAGTTTTCACTAGTAAAATAAAATAGTTTTATACATAATAATATGAGACTTCTAGAATGACAGGGGGGATAATTGCAGACTTTTGTCTTATTTTTTGAATGATCTAAATGTCATGTTATATTTTAATAAGTGAGGGGTGAGTTTTTTTATAGTGGGGGAGGAGTGGCATTCTTGTAAATACAAAAAGGTAAACAATATTGAGAGGTATTCCTTACATAATGTGCCTCCAATAGAAGTCCATTTTAGTTAAAGGGCTATATATTTTCATAAAATGGTTTTTTTATTTTCTAGGTTATTTTTCTTTTTATGGTAAATTTTAAACATTAAGTAAATTCTTTTTTACCTTAATTGTTGTAATTAATTTTAATTAAATTTACTAATAATTTTAGTGAATCAATAATTTTACCCTAATGGATATTATAATTTATGGTGATTCAAAATATGTAATAATTTTTTCCAAATTATAATCACATAATTATCATAAATTAATTTAAAATTAATCATGCACACGGGATCAGACAAGAAGTTTTTAAATAAAAAATGTTCAAATGATTAAAATATTTTTATATACACTTTCATTGTGAAATTGTTTAAATTGACCAAAATTTTATTAGTTGATTTATAATTTATCTAATTAGAACGTACAACCAAATTAAAACATAATTTAACTATATAAATATACTATAAAAAAGTAGTTTTCAATAAATATTCTTTATTTTCACTATTCATCAAAAGAAGTAACTTCCTAGAAAAATAAAAACAAAACCAATCGAATATTTTTTTAAAATTAAGAGTTAAAAAATTAAGTTTAAATTTTCAAAAAATATTTATAAAAGTGTCAAAAATTATATTTTAATTAGGTTTTCCATTAAAATAAGTAAAAGTTCCTTATAAAAATAATATATCTTTATGTATAAAATTCGTTTTATTCTAGTAGCATGTCTTGTAAAACAAAATATAAATGTTAATTGATAATTTAAAATAATATATATATATATTAATAAAAACATTTAAATTTTTTTAATTAATTAATTGATTAAAAATGCGTTTTATTTCCTAAATATAGTTTTCCAGCTAAAGATTTCCAATATTTTCAAAAGGGTCTTATTTTCATATCTAGTTAATTATTCACAATATAGTACTTATTATATACATGTGTAAATAGTATTTTTATAATTTAATTGACATTATTACTATCCACCATTCTAAGGGCTAGGTGACCACTATAAAAATATTTTAATAATAATATTAATAGTACACTGTAGTTTTGTAAAACATGGTCTTTCACGTCACAAAAGTTATTGAAGGAAGTCAACATTTAATGTAACATAATAAAAATATAATTTTGTGTGTACTGTAAGATAATATATTTGTTTCATGTTTCACAAGATTTAATAACTATTTATTATAAAGAAAGAATAACTTGGTACTTTCATATAACACAAGCTATATTCTGTATTGTGTGAAATGGAAAATATCAACAAGACTAAATTAATTCAAAAAAATATTTCATAAAAACATGGGATGTTAAATATAACATAAAATTATATAATATTTAATGAATAAAATTAAGTTTTATTTAGATGATAATTCAAATATAGATTTTTTAGAGAATGATAATGGATGATGCACTGATCTTCATTAATATAAGGGGAATATCTGCCCAGAAATTTGACTAATAGAGGAATACCTAATCATTCAACATAGATCAGAATTTGTTGGGTAATACTGAAAAACCTTATTACTTTTGAAGTTACTAAATATGTGTATATGAGGAAATGAATTGATCCAATGTGATTAGGGATTAAGATCCATTTTAAGAGATGAAGAAGAAACTAAAATAAGAAAAAGATAGTTCAATCATTGGATATATGGATGAAAAAATAGTTTGTGAATGGGGAATCATACAATTCAAAAATAATTGATGTTAGTTATTTTTTATAACAAATTAATTATTAATTTTTGTCGGTCTATCTAGCCAACAATTATTTTAATCACTTTTGGATATAGTGGAGAATCCATGTTGGGGAATTTAATGAATATTGAATGAATGAGGTCTTTTATTCAAACCTTGTTAATAATGTTTGTTATGTATCAAATTTTTTTTTAATTTTATGTGGTATTATTTTTATTTTGAATATAAATTATCCAATAATCATAAAAAATCATAGAGTCTTGATGTAAAATGGGGTAATATAATATTAATTTCGTAAAACAACTCAAAATTGATTCACCACCTCTCACTGTGACTACATGATCTATTGGGAACATTAATTTTTCAAAATGTGGTAGAAGATAAAATTATATTTTGTATTGGAAACATATCCAATTGAGAATAATGAAATTTTATTTTTCCCAAATATGATTGTTGTAAATACAATGTATGATGATGAGGTGATTCCCATATATAAATGAGAAAAGGATTGAATGATGAGATATTTCCATTATAAGTGGTAATGGAAGATGGAAATGATGCTTCTTAGATATATCATATATATATATATATATTAATTTTAGAAAAACATAAATGTGGTGATTGCTAAGCTATTTGGGATTATTCAATGTCAGGTGATAATAAAAGGTGAATTAATTTGTAGAAAATAATTCAAGAGTTTTTTGAGCAGATGAAAAAAGAAATATTAGCAGTGGAATTATAGTTTAAGGATTTATAATTTAGATTGAAATTATAATTCCTATATGTTATATAAATTACTCTTGATTAGTATAAATAGGATTCAGAATAATATGTGAGTTCTATTGAAAAAATATGGAATTATTTTAATATTTTCCAATTTTTTTAGATTTTTTATACTGTTTGGAAAATAAATATTAATTTTTTAAATTATTACGAGTTTAATTGGATGGATTATAGAATTTATATTATAAATATAAAAATAGAGCCATATGTGAGTTCGTAATACTTTTATTAAATTTAATAATAATATGAGTTGATTTAGTAATATTTTCAGAACTTGTATAATAATTTTTATAATACATTTAATACTTCATTTAACACTTCATATGGATTTTATAGATATAATGAGGCTTCATATAAATATGTAATAATTTTATAAAAATCACATTATACATTTTTCTTTTTTAAAAATTTGAAAAGGCATTCTTCCATGGGACTTTATAAGACTGTTAAATTATTAGAAAATATTAAATATTCTTGGAAAATATTAAGTCATGGTAAATTATAAGCATTATGAAAATGAGTCTCCTACATAAAATTTAGTAAAATGAGATATTATTGAAATAAATAAAAAAATATGTAATCAATTATTTTGAAGAATCTAAATATATTCATATGATATCTATAGTGATATTTAAATAAATAAATATCACAACTAATATGAATAATTGTTATTTGATATGGAAATTGAGATATTCACACCATAAGGGAAGTGAAATTCAAAATTATTTAAGAGGTTTTGTTTCTACAGAGAAATTAAGATTTACATATTTTAAATATAACATTGAGAAAATTAAATTCCATATAAATATTTAAAAGAAAATATTTACTAGGTAATTTAAATGAGTTTAAATGAAAATCAACAGAAATAATTGTTAACCACTTTATATTCAATATTGAGAAAATATCTGATACATAGAATCATTGTATTTTCTAAAATATTATAAAAATAATATTTAAAATATTCATGTAATATTATATGAAATATAAAGTGCATGAGATGGTATGAGAAAAAATCAGTATCCCTTTGGCACTTATATGCCTTTGATGAAACCAAAAGAACTATTAAAGATTAATATAGAGAAAAATAAAAGATAATAAATCCAATGGTTCTCTTAGAAGAAGGATAATACCTAAAGATCCTAAGTATTTGGTGGATTGAAGATGATCCAAACAGTTGAATATATGAAGATACTGAGAATTATTGTAAAATATAGTTGAGATAATTATATTTTAATATTCTTTAAGAATTTATCACATGAAGTTATTTTAATCTTAAAATCATGGGGGAAAGATCTTTTCAAGTTTATAGAAGAAACAATGAACCATGAAGCGATAGTTCTTATCTTTATTCGAATACATTTGTTCTAGAAGTGGGAACCTATTATTTCTAGTGGGAATTAGGACGGATCGTAATTTGACATTATAATGTAGGGATCAAAAATAATCCTTGTGTAATAATATTCATTTTTAGTAGAGAATATATGATTTAGGGGTGTAACTAGACATAATAAAGTGTATGATCTCACATTGAGGATGAACCTTGTAAAAAATCCTTTCGTGTTGCCTAGTATTTTACAATTATCACATGAGAGGTGAGAGAATGATCATATAAATAAAATCAATAAATTTAAAAGTCATTGTGTTTTAATTTGAGAATAATTTTTTTAAACAGTTTCATTGATTCAACAGCTCTTTGTAGTACTCAACCAACCTGCGCTCAACACCTAACATCATATTTGGATATCGTAGTGGAAGTATACCTAATATAATAATTATTTAACCTCAATAAGAAGATATCTAAAATGATGCCCTATTTTAAAAATATAATATCCAAATAAATTTACCATAAAACATAATTTTTTATCAAATATTCACATACATTATCATTGTGGTTGGTAGAAAACATGGTTTTGGAGAAAAATGTCTTATACCATGATATGATTTTACAACCAAGAAAATGGTTTTTTAAGAACTCCTAAAATAGATTTAAATTTTGATTTTCATTTTATAAATTCATCGGTATATCAGTATATGATATCACAATATGGTTTTTTGGAACCCATTTAGGCCTATATACAATTTAAGAAAACAAAAATTCATACTACGATTGATCAAGAGAGAAAAATAAACATGATAAAATAAGAATACTATTAAACAATTGCACTTCACTATCCATGATTGTTTATCATCAATGAAAGGGTGTTTGACTGAGATCCCTCAATAACAACTAACAAATTATTCAATATAAATTTATCCACCTGACAATATAATCAAAAAATTCTTTAGAAGGACCTCTTCTCTACAATAGTGTCGTAGAAAGACATCCTCAAAAGATAATTAAGAGAATAGAATCAGAGATGGATTCTAATAACAGAGTGAATTCCAGTGAATCAAATTAAGTACTTGAATATCCTTTTAATATGACTCATTTATTAATTGGAGGACTCCATGGGAGTTTTAATGTTTAATAAGTTAAAAATTTACTAACCGATTTGGATTTAACCTCATTTATTAATATTATTCAGAAATTCCATTAAAAATCATTATCTTATATACATATCATTAGATAATGATTCAATAAACTAAAATAAACACAATAAATAATATGGTAGAAAAAATAGTGTCATATCTTATATCATTCCACATGAGCAACATGAAATTGTATAACAGACCACGTTAAGACATCAACTATCATGTCGCAACTTTCACTAAAACATGGTCGAATATTTATTACCCAATATTCAAAAATATTCTCATGAAATGTATTTTCCAATGAATTTAATCAATATCATTGAACATATTTTATCATATCTCAATGAAAAATATTTTACCCTGAAATTCGAAGAAAATCCAAGTCAGACACATTACACTAGTGTTTTCCATAGATAAGAGAAACCCATCATGGTTCACCCAAATCATCAAAACCATTTATATGTATAAAATTTTTGAATACCTAAGAAAAATGAAACAGAATCTATAATTACCAATATGTGATCAAGTAATACACTCATTGTGGGTCTACACCCACTCAAAATCGTTTCAACACTATGAACCTTCCTCATCTATGTTACAAAAAATTAAACTTCTTGTTTAATACAATTACCAGACCCTTACAGCCATTACAAATTATTTCTAGTCATTTCCAATACCAAAATTCATTTAATAACAAATTTTATTTTCATTTCAGAAATATTGTCCTAGAATATGTTTTTTAAATCCATTACATTAAATTCAATATTATTTATGATATACAGTTAAAATTTTGTAAAAAATTTAGTTTAAATCGAATCTTGTGTTTTTCTCAAAATCAAAAACCCAATTTTTACTTCAATAAAAACTCTAATTTCCATTTATAAAATTTATTTCATAAAAATTATTTCAGAATAATCCCATTAAAAATTTGAAAATCACATTTATAACATAATAATAAATTATAATCCATTGAGGAATGAATAAAGCAAACATACCATAGGTGATTAATATTTAATGATCCATAAAATTATTGGATTGAGATCAATGATTATGACCTAATCCATTGAAAAAAACAAGGACATGATGTCTTGATTCTTCAATTTCTTATTAATGGTCTAAAACTATTTCACTATAGATCTAATTAACAAATATAGGTTTATCTATATAGAAACCCAAAAATAGTGACAATTAGAGAGATGATTGAGAATTGGTGAGGTCCTAAATAACTTAACTTAGTTCAGGAATTAATCCTGTATATCCTTGAAATAATGACATTATTATATGGTGGATAAGCCACAAAATATCACCTAATTAATCCTAAACCAATCCAATATTACATAAAGGTATTGAAAAGTGTATTTGGGTTGCTAAATAGGGTCTTAAATGTCAAAATTCACAACCCACACTGAACTATATTGTTCGGTTATATGGTCCACATTATCACATGGCTAATCATGCATAATTATATATTAAATGAACATTTAATTCACAATATCATTGCACTATCCCTATGAGAATTCCCCTAAATTGTTTTTATCCCTTCCCAAATTGGTACTATGCATGGTTGGTTTTCATAGCATGGTAGACTATATTTTGAATATGAATTATTATCAATCCCTCTAGATATTCTAAATTCCAACCCTGATATCATCAAAACACAATTTAGATTTTCCTACCATGTCTAAATTTTTATGATCTTCCCCACTATAGGATTTTTCGTCAATGTAGAGTCATTTAATTTTTATTATTCATGAACAAATATAATTTCATTATACATATATGGTCTTTTCTCTCCAAATTCATTGCTTCAATTATTACATGTTTCAATAATTCTCTTACTAAAGTAGTACCTATTCTTATAAGGTGCTTCTCTTATCTATCAACATTCTATGACAAACAGTCAAAAAAAAGGTTGCATCTCATTTAAAATATAACATCCCGCCATTTTATAACAAAAACTTTCATTACATTACACAAATCTGAGGATCGTTAAGGTTTAGTGTCTTGGAAACAAGGATCATAATACATAAAAAAACATAAAACATTCTTCTTAAACACTTGCAAGGCGTCTCCTTATGTTCATTCTAGGTTCATTACTGCATCTCATAACCTGGGGACATACATCAAAAGAAAGGGTGAGCAGAAGGCCCAGTAAGGGAAACAAGAGGAACATTTTACATGTGAACATGAGATACTTCAATAAGGACATGAAAAGAACTTTAAGGCATGAGGAAGAAATCATGAGGCATTTCATAATAAAAATAACATTTTTCATAACTTGAAGATGTGGCTACATCATTTAACATAGACAATCATGAACATATCACCAAGGTCCATCCCCAAGGTGTCATTTGAAAATTACCAAGGTTATTCACCAAGGTATCGTGAAAATTGTAATCTCTAGTGGTTACATCATTGCCCAATGCATTGGAGCGCTATCAGGGCGCACCCTTAAATTTGCCTTTATTATCATGTGAGCCACATATATCATCATCAAAAATTTCATAAATAACCCACATAGCATAAAATAAATGGGTTTCATTTCATAATCATAACGTTTTAAAAACTGCTTTAAAGACATGATCTTTACGTCACTTTAAACCCACGGAAAGGGAAAGCGGGTCTCATGTATGTAAATCCCAGAATTTAAAATGGAACATTTTGATATATATGTGAATACCTTTGTAGAAATAAGAGCTTTGAGTATTCACTTTATAACATAAAATAATTTTTGAGAAAAGAGAGAGGCATTTTGAGGGGAAAATTCTGCAGCATAACGGCTAAGTTTCGGGGTTTTAGAAAACGTTGAAATGAGAGGGGACATGGGTCACCCACTCATAAATGATCCATAAAACAGTAGGGTGAAAGAATAAGAAGGACATATGGACATGGTAACGAAATTTTAGGGACATACCATTTGAAATGAAAAACATGGAAGGAAAAAGATTAGATTTCTCTTATGAAAATTCGGCAGCCTTACGGCGTCACTTAACTTCAAAAGAAAATGATTTGACAAGATCAAAAAGGGTCCCTCATCATATGATCATAAGAGATCAGTATGATTGATATAGAGATCATACCCCAACATAATAAAAAGGAACTTGAAAGACTTGACATGAAAATTGAACTTGATAAATGAGAAGGGTGAAAGAATCCCTTAAAAATTCGGCAGCCTAACGGCGTCACTTAAACTTTCATAAAACGAAATGATGAGAGTAAGAGGGGATCTCTCATCATATAAACATGAAAGGGCAGTAAGAGGAATATAAAATAACATCCTCTCACATAAAAACATGGAGCATAATAAGAATGACATAAAAGAGATTTCATGAAAAGAAAGAGAGGGGTCGGATCCCTTACCTTAAAACGTGACTCTTGAAACTCAAAGGATTGGACCTTGAGGGCTTGGGGGCACCTTGGGAGGACTCTTTGGAAGGTAAGAAGACCAGAACTTCGTTGGGGAATAGTTGGGAGTGAAAACCAAGGGAGGAAAGGGTGGGTATTTATAGGGAAAGTGAGGGGACAAAGCATTAATGGCCAAAGGACACCTCACATGTGCTTTTCTCAAACCCATGGGCTCTCCCTTGGCATTTATCATGGAGTTAGGCCACATGGGGCCCCCAAAACAATAATTCATCACCCTTGGCCGGCCAACCCTCAAAAGATCTCATGACATCATCATGACATCATTATGATGTCATTAAACATACCGAAACCCTAAAACGGTATTTTTACTAATCACTGAAAATTCAACTTTCTCAGAATAACCCCAAAATTTCACCTTAACCAAATATCAATGCTCTGATTTCAAAAATGAAATCCATTTTATAAAAATAATTTTCTAAATATTTTTAATTTAATTTTTAAATAAAAACACTATTCATCGAAAATTCATTTTTTTCAGAAAAAACCCCAAAAATTACCATAAAATAATATCGATGCTCTGAGTTCAAAAATAAAGTTATTTTTATAAAAATAATTTTCTAATTATTTTTAATTAAATTTTTAATTAAAAAACACTATTCACCCGAAAAAACTAATACTTGAATAATAATTAATGAAACCGTTATTTAACCATTTTATTGAATCACATTACTTAATCAAGGTGTCTAAATTATATTAAAACTTTCTTTGAGTGAAAATTACTAATCCATTTGGTCACATTACTAATCCTAAGCGTAAAATCACTATTCATAATTTACTATTCATCAAAAATTAAGTTGATCTTATTAGACTCTAAATTTCGTACTGAACATAATTGTAGAAGACCATTTTTCGAAAATCATTACACATTTTTAATTATTTAAGGTTTACACAACCATTTTTAAAATATCCTTTTTCTAAAATTCATCAAAAATATGCATACAATATTTATCCGGTCATTTGAAAATTCATAAACATCATCATAAGAAGAAATCCAAATTTTTATTTAAAAAAAGGATTACACAAGGCAATTACGGTCTCGTTACATAACCCCTTATAATACCAGCATAGGACCTAAGAGTAAGGTGTGCTAGGGTGATAGAATTTTGGGGCGGCTCAGTCAACATTGCCCGAGTAGTAATTTCTATCAGTTTAAACTTCTCGCGAAGGCGATTCCGTTCTAGCTTCACATGATGAAGTTCGGCTTGGATTTGGTCCAGGGCAAAGCCCAATGGTGCTACCTCCTTCCCAATCTCTGTTAGATGGGCTTCGATCGGCCCAAGGCTACTAGGTGTGGCCATCAAATCTTCTTTCTATAATAATTAACCAGGATTACTTAAATTTAGAGACAATAATCAAAACATTTTGTTCACGGTGGTCATATTGACCGATGGTCATATAACACTCAAAAACCAATGGTCTCATTTTATTTATAATCATGTTTATCAAATAAAATATTTTTTTTTTGAGTATAAAAAATAACACATGAAATTAGGAAACAAGATTTATTCAAAATTTCGGGTCGTTACAATCTTCCCCCCTTAAGAAATTGCGTCCTCGCAATTTTTTTAAATTGGGTTTTGAAATTTCATTGAAAGTCCCACATCGGAAAAAGAGTCAGTAACACCATTACTTTAAAAGAAAGAAAAGGAAGTACAAAGGCCACCCGAGTTAACCCACACTCGGGTTCCATGTAGGAAAACATGGACATGGAGGAAAAAACAAAGGGTCAGTTCTGAGAGAGAGTGATAGAGAACATGATTAGGAGAAAGTTAACCATGAGAAAATCCCAAACTTATGATGTGTGTAAACGGTCTTTGATTACCTAGTAGGAAACGTAAACCAACAACATTTTTGTTTTATGTTTCTTTTCATAATTTTGAGGATTTCATTTACTACATAGAACAAAAACATAAGAAAATATACCTACCTTCAAGTAGAGTTTCATCCTTTAACAAGTCCCTACCAATACTAATCTTTTCGCCAAATGATGAGAATTCAAAAACACTTGGTCTCATAAAAGCACAAGAATCATCTTCTATAGAATCACATAATCTACAAAAGATTAACTATCTATTTCTTCTATCTTTAAACATTATCCCAAAAACAGAAAGGTTAAGGTAAAACAACTCTTCAAAAAGAAAGAATCCCATAGGAATAAAACCTACTTTTAAATCTTCAAAGTTCCATGGTACTACCCAACGTTCATCATAGACCACTCCATAAATAACTGTCCTTAAAATTCCTCAAAATAAACCAAACTAAGATTGAAACCCAAATACAAGAAGGATTTGATAACATAGTCTTCCAAAACAACTTCATTGTTCATCTCCAGACAAAATCAACCACTCCTAACATCTTATAACAAAAGTAGCTAACCTAAACATATTTTACCCAAGATAGGTTAATCATTCCCAAAAGTAACCTAAATTACTATAAGTCCACCTTAAATTCATCAATTCTTCAAAATATAAGTCAACCTTACTCCTCAATGAAACTACCATAGAAACCTATTTACCTCTATCAAATATGGTTCCCAAAATAATGAACGTCTTCCAAAATAATAATCATATTTTAATCCCCTAATCATCTCTGACATATTAATACGGAAATTGTCACATTTCCTATCACATTGGTTGTTGGGACACGTTATTCCATTTCCCACCATTAACTAAGAAGATAAAGTATAATTAGAGGCTTAAATACTTAACCAATAATCATGAAAAGGAACTTAAAGCATATAAGGATAACTTGTAGAAGAAAAGTATACCCTAACTTGTGATCCCCTAGGTTCCCATCTAGGTTATCCATGATCATATATTCTTATGTGAATCTTTATTTTATTTTATCTTTGTTCCTTTAATAATGGTTCATACCAAGCTTATGAATTTACCAAAGCATATCCCCCGGGAGTGTCGTAACCAAGAGTGCAGCAAGGCCCGTTGTCGTGTACCAGTTCCCGTTCGAGTCTAGCTCAAAGCGGTGTTTTCGGGTTTTAACCCTATGTACATCTGTGCCAGAGCCACCTCTACCTGCTCGTATCCAGACAGGGATGTATTTGCTTGGCAACCCCTTACTCAATACTCACCAAAATACCAGGAAGATTTCCTATATTAAACTTTTCTATAGGGTTCCTCCTTGAGTTTTCATATCCTAATTTCCACAAATAACTAAACCATCCTTTGATACCAACTATACCATCCCACCATTTTATAACAAAAACTTTCATTACATTACACAAATCTGAGGATCGTTAAGGTTTAGTGTCTTGGAAACAAGGATCATAATACATAAAAAAAACATAAAACATTCTTCTTAAACACTTGCAAGGCGTCTCCTTATGTTCATTCTAGGTTCATTACTGCATCTCATAACCTGGGGACATACATCAAAAGAAACGGTGAGCAGAAGGCCCAGTAAGGGAAACAAGAGGAACATTTTACATGTGAACATGAGATACTTCAATAAGGACATGAAAAGAACTTTAAGGCATGAGGAAGAAATCATGAGGCATTTCATAATAAAAATAACATTTTTCATAACTTGAAGATGTGGCTACATCATTTAACATAGACAATCATGAACATATCACCAAGGTCCATCCCCAAGGTGTCATTTGAAAATTACCAAGGTTATTCACCAAGGTATCGTGAAAATTGTAATCTCTAGTGGTTACATCATTACCCAATGCATTGGAGCGCTATCAGGGAGCACCCTTAAATTTGCCTTTATTATCATGTGAGCCACATATATCATCATCAAAAATTTCATAAATAACCCACATAGCATAAAATAAATGGGTTTCATTTCATAATCATAACGTTTTAAAAACTGCTTTAAAGACATGATCTTTACGTCACTTTAAACCCACGGAAAGGGAAAGCGGGTCTCATGTATGTAAATCCCAGAATTTAAAATGGAACATTTTGATATATATGTGAATACCTTTGTAGAAATAAGAGCTTTGAGTATTCACTTTATAACATAAAATAATTTTTGAGAAAAGAGAGAGGCATTTTGAGGGGAAAATTCTGCAGCATAACGGCTAAGTTTCGGGGTTTTAGAAAACGTTGAAATGAGAGGGGACATGGGTCACCCACTCATAAATGATCCATAAAACAGTAGGGTGAAAGAATAAGAAGGACATATGGACATGGTAACGAAATTTTAGGGACATACCATTTGAAATGAAAAACATGGAAGGAAAAAGATTAGATTTCTCTTATGAAAATTCGGCAGCCTTACGGCGTCACTTAACTTCAAAAGAAAATGATTTGACAAGATCAAAAAGGGTCCCTCATCATATGATCATAAGAGATCAGTATGATTGATATAGAGATCATACCCCAACATAATAAAAAGGAACTTGAAAGACTTGACATGAAAATTGAACTTGAAAAATGAGAAGGTTGAAAGAATCCCTTAAAAATTCGGCAGCCTAACGGCGTCACTTAAACTTTCATAAAACGAAATGATGAGAGTAAGAGGGGATCTCTCATCATATAAACATGAAAGGGAAGTAAGAGGAATATAAAATAACATCCTCTCACATAAAAACATGGAGCATAATAAGAATGACATAAAAGAGATTTCATGAAAAGAAAGAGAGGGGTCGGATCCCTTACCTTAAAACGCGACTCTTGAAACTCAAAGGATTGGACCTTGAGGGCTTGGGGGCACCTTGGGAGGACTCTTTGGAAGGTAAGAAGACCAGAACTTCGTTGGGGAAGAGTTGGGAGTGAAATCCAAGGGAGGAAAGGGTGGGTATTTATAGGGAAAGTGAGGGGACAAAGCATTAATGGCCAAAGGACACCTCACATGTGCTTTTCTCAAACCCATGGGCTCTCCCTTGGCATTTATCATGGAGTTAGGCCACATGGGGCCCCCAAAACAATAATTCATCACCCTTGGCCGGCCAACCCTCAAAAGATCTCATGACATCATCATGACATCATTATGATGTCATTAAACATACCGAAACCCTAAAACGGTATTTTTACTAATCACTGAAAATTCAACTTTCTCAGAATAACCCCAAAATTTCACCTTAACCAAATATCAATGCTCTGATTTCAAAAATGAAATCCATTTTATAAAAATAATTTTCTAAATATTTTTAATTTAATTTTTAAATAAAAACACTATTCATCGAAAATTCATTTTTTTCAGAAAAAACCCCAAAAATTACCATAACATAATATCGATGCTCTGAGTTCAAAAATAAAGTTATTTTTATAAAAATAATTTTCTAATTATTTTTAATTAAATTTTTAATTAAAAAACACTATTCACCCGAAAAAACTAATACTTGAATAATAATTAATGAAACCGTTATTTAACCATTTTATTGAATCACATTACTTAATCAAGGTGTCTAAATTATATTAAAACTTTCTTTGAGTGAAAATTACTAATCCATTTGGTCACATTACTAATCCTAAGCGTAAAATCACTATTCATAATTTACTATTCATCAAAAATTAAGTTGATCTTATTAGACTCTAAATTTCGTACTGAACATAATTGTAGAAGACCATTTTTCGAAAATCATTACACATTTTTAATTATTTAAGGTTTACACAACCATTTTTAAAATATCCTTTTTCTAAAATTCATCAAAAATATGCATACAATATTTATCCGGTCATTTGAAAATTCATAAACATCATCATAAGAAGAAATCCAAATTTTTATTTAAAAAAAGGATTACACAAGGCAATTACGGTCTCGTTACATAACCCCTTATAATACCAGCATAGGACCTAAGAGTAAGGTGTGCTAGGGTGATAGAATTTTGGGGCGGCTCAGTCAACATTGCCCGAGTAGTAATTTCTATCAGTTTGAACTTCTCGCGAAGGCGATTCCGTTCTAGCTTCACATGATGAAGTTCGGCTTGGATTTGGTCCAGGGCAAAGCCCAATGGTGCTACCTCCTTCCCAATCTCTGTTAGATGGGCTTCGATCGGCCCAAGGCTACTAGGTGTGGCCATCAAATCTTCTTTCTATAATAATTAACCAGGATTACTTAAATTTAGAGACAATAATCAAAACATTTTGTTCACGGTGGTCATATTGACCGATGGTCATATAACACTCAAAAACCAATGGTCTCATTTTATTTATAATCATGTTTATCAAATAATTTTTTTTTTTGAGTATAAAAAATAACACATGAAATTAGGAAACAAGATTTATTCAAAATTTCGGGTCGTTACATAAAATCCATTGGATCATAGATAAGAATATGAAATATATTTGTTAAACTACTTTTCTGATGATAAAAATGAGACCCATTTTACAGAATTACATGATTAAATAAAAAATATAAATGACCAACTACTTTTACAAACTTGTATAAAATCTCAAATAGACCAAAATATGAGGGTGCTAATATCCATTTCCTACCAAGTTATTAATGATCCATCCACAGTTACACTCACAAAAATACAGGATCACCAATATAAAATGATATCATTAATTATTATTTTTAAATAGAATCATTCTATCGAGTGTACTCTATCATCAATATCTTCTAGTTTAAATTAATTTGGCATGTTATCCACTTTGAAAAACTAGGTTATAAAAGAGAATTATCTCTCAATTGTTATGAACATATCAATGATTAACATGTTATTCTAAATATTAATTCCAAGAGAGATATCTGTATAAAATCATTATTAAATTTTTTTATAAAAAATTCATTAAAGAGATATTATCTCCCCATGGTTACCCAATATTCTAGAAAAAATATATAAGTAATTGATCTAATGTTTTTATAGTCAATTATTTTTACCCAGCAATCTAAAGATAGTCTAATGAACACATCCTAAATTTATCCCTAAGAACCCTTTTCATTCCTCTATAAAATATCAATGTAAACTACTGATCTCTAACTGGAATGATTTTTAAAAAAACATCATGAATCTAAATCACCACCTTCACATTAAAATATCCAAGGACTTATATCGAGATCATCTCAAGAATATATATTAAATAATCCAATTCTGTGATTTGATGCATAATAACCAAAATAGTACAGTGCATCCTTGTGATATAGGAAAACCAACCATGAAATTCATCATGATATACTCCTTTTTCCATGTATGTAATTTTTTTTATAAATGTTCTTTGGGCCACTGGGGTTTTGTCTTCATTTAATAAAATTTGAAACACCTAGGGAAATAATCAACTAAATGTATCTTCATTATTTTCCACTAAAACTTTCATTTGATATAATGATATATATTATTTCCTCCTAGATGAACGACAAAATTTATGTTATGAATCCTATTTAAAAACTCTTACATAAAACAAAATTTGAATACTACTCTATGTAAAAAAAATATCTCTGAGTAAACTGCTTTCATATACCTCTAAACGGTATACCACCAATAAAGCGTCACTAATATGATTTCATTCTTAATCGATTACTCATCCTTAAATTACGTTGGTCTCATGAAGTGAAGTAACATAGATCCTTTATTACACCATATTGAATCCCTCCCCAAAGCCTATAGATACAAATACTCTATCTATATCATTATCTTCTTCTGACTATTTAATAACATCATCTATTGAGTTTTTCAACCCATGGAATAAAATGTAACATTTCTATTACATGATTTATAGGATAACAAAATCTTTAAAGTATAATAATTCTCAATCCAATTTTTTCCCACAAATTTAAAATATCATTATGAAAAAATATAACTCAAAATGTTATGATTTGAATACACTATAAACCTATTAGTAAATGTCAAATTTCTTTATCTCCTTAAGGAGTTAATAAGTACTATATGTTCTAAATCATGTTTAGGATATTTTTCTTCTTATATTCTTAACTACAATAATATATAGGATACCATATTATCCCTTTTCATGACCAGACATACCAGACTTAATCTAGGTGTGTCATAGAATATTGAAAACCCATCAGTAGATTTAGGTAACCTCAAAATAGGTATAAATATTTTCCATCACTTCAACTCATTTAATAAATCCTTGAACTTATCATACCACTAAAATTATACACCCTTCCATGTTACTATCATAATTGGAACAAATAATTTTGAGATGTCTGGAAGAAATTGTTGCTTTCATACCTATAATTTAAGAAAATTTAGAATATTTAAAATGATTTTGGAATGCTCTCATGACATCATCACATCAACCTCTCCATGAGATTCACAAATTCCTATGGTTCGTTTAAATATCCATCATTATAATCTAGAGATAAATAATTGAAAAATTTATTTAGATATCCATGATTCCTATATCAGTGACATACCCAAATTTTATGAAGACTATCCCACATCAGGTATCTAGTGCTACAACATTCGTAACACCCAAGTTGTCTCCTCCCTCGAGATGAACCCAAGGTCACTAAACTATTTTGACCACCAATTTATTTGATGTTTCTACTTTATACCCCTCCCCAAATATTTCCTTCCTATATTCATGAAAAATAGAATTCACTCCTTCCATATCCATTATATCTACTAATTCTATAACGTCCTTGCTTATTACAACTGCATGAGATGGCTAATCAAACAAAATCACCCTCATCCAAATAGCATGTCTTGGAATTTCATGAAACCATTATTCCTTGTGATTTTTTAGTGATTAGTATAGAGAAATGTGAATTAGATACAAAAAATGAGTAGTGTACTCTAACACCATTATGTTCCCCTACTTAGCTCTAAGAACTCTCAATAATTCACTTACATCATTATCTATAGGTGAAACTATTTTCGGTAAATATTTCAGAATCTAATATATAGTAGATTCTAATGATTCTTTTATTATACATCAATTTCCCAGTAAATATGATATCCCCCCTCAATCATGTAAGTAGTGAAATCCACCTTCAATATATTATTAGTATGAATAATATATAATATTTTGGTTATCCTTTCAAACCAAGCCTCACATCCCTACATTGCACCATTAACCAATAATACACGATTTTTTTATCTTTAAAACTATATGTCTCAATCTATTCCCGTATGTTACTCTAGATACTAAAACATGCAATGTACATGTATTACTTGGGCCAATGGACATAAGAGTTCATGAACACATTTCACTTTCCCATATCATTCTTAAAATATTGGGTCCTTATTTAGAGAAATTCAATGACACCATAAAACTAAATATTTAACAAGACACTGGGTATAAATTTTTTCTACTAAGGAAATATAAGTTCTAAAAATAAAAAATAAAGGATTTTCATTTTATGTTTAATTGTAATTATTCACCTATTGACAATTAATTCTTTTTATGATCCAAATTTAACATAATTAATTATAAATAATCTAAACCAAGTAATTTTAAAAACCAATCCCATGTAATGAATGATTTTTTGAAAATACAAATGAACATGCATGTTATCTATACAAATGCCTACCATGATTCTAAGAAACACCACCCATACAAACCCATTGTGATTTTTGATATTTATAGTGTACCACCAATCAATATCTTTGAAGGGAACCACAAATCAATTATCACAACCAAACTCCCTCGATACTTTTTAATTTATTTAAAGAGGTAAAATATTCCATTTCATAGGTATTTTTTTGATTTTTTACCATCCTAAAATCTATTATTTTTCTGAATTTTATGATTCAAAATTAAATACAGGAGCTAATAGTATTTTTTTGATGAACCAACCAAAAGATCCAAAATCCCAAGACCTAATCTGGGATTCCATATGTTCTCATGCATGCTCCTTGATCACTAAACACTAGAAACTAATGTCAAGGGTTTCAAAAAAATAATTTGGGAATGATTTAACATTAAATTAATAAATATTTATATATACAATTTTGTTTTCATTTACAATAAAAAAACATCAATAATAATTTGAATGCCTATGTTATTGGGTGTTGATATAGTGGCTCGGGTTTTGTGAGTCCCTAGGGAACCAAATATGGACCCCTAGGTAACATCAAAGTAGATGAATAATCATTTGGGACTTTAGTCTCATCTAAAGCTTCGTATCAACACCCAATTACCAAAGAAAACTATGTCCCTTCATATCACCATAAATGTAGTGTAGACTCAATAGTTACATTGAGTACATCACATTGGAAACTATTAAATATATAACAAATGTCCTATCTCAATCTTAATGTTTTCACTTGGATGGTTCACTCATCCAACTCATCACCCCAAGCTTATAGTAAATCTACCATTGCTTATGAAATATTAACTATTCTCACATGGCCTACTAGGTCCATCAATCTCTAATAAAGAAAGACCTCCACATTGAGGTGGTCACTTTCTCTTACTCAATACCCACTAGAAACATTTTTTTAATTCATTAGAAGAAAAACACTCTTGCGGGGGGGGGGGGGGTCCAAATAGCATAGGTCAAAGACCTAACCATTAACTGTTGTGGTGTCATGCCTAAACCCTATGACTAATGTTGGTAGTAAAATACTCACTTTTCTCTCGGGATCAAATCAATTAATCATTCATGTTTAAACATTTAATTAAATATAAATATTTCAATTTAATAGGAGGGAACAACATATAGTTGTATATCAAACATTTCCTATTTTATATAAAAAACATAACAATATTAGTGTTGGTATACTGGACCAAAAACGTCAATCTAAAGATTTCCATCTAGCAGTATCTGAAAATGACCACTTAATCCCATATAGCTTGATCAATACATTTTAATCATAATGTCTTGAGATCTTTACTCAATAAATTTATCAATAAATAGTTAATTATAAAATTTTATGTAAACAATTAATTCAATTAAATCTCATCACATTTATTGAAAACTCACCATTTCATAACAACACACTTGAACAACATCCTAAAATGTACCCCTTCCTCCATTTATGAAATTATCCCTATTATGAAGTGAAAAAACAATAATTTATGTAATTTAATTTACACTCATGATCTTTTAAAAATTACTATGGAAACATACCTTAATAAAATGACATAATATGACATGAATACTGTAATGAAATGGAAATTTCAATGAAATTTGTTTCTTAATTTCTTTGGATTTTTACAAGTCCGCAGTTTCTGATGGCACCAGATTTCAAGGCCCGGTGTGCCCATAATCAATTTCTGAAGTTTAGCTTGGGTACGTTCAGTGAACGAACGAGTGGGTTTTTCTATCATTTAAACCAGTTCTCGGAATTGAAATTTGAGGGCACCGATGAAACCGCAGTGCCGGTAATTTCTTAAGGGGAACTTTTATCGTAGTTGCATTTTGACGGGAGAGGAGATTAATTTTTCGGTTTGTTTTTATGGAATAAATAAAAATATGCGTTTAATTTTTTTTATTTACGGAGGATAATCTTCATCCTACAAAATGGGAGGGTTTAGTGATGGGGGGCCCACACGAGACCCTAACTCCTCACCTCCCTCTCAACACCCTAACTCCCTCTTTTATTTGATAACTCATCTTTATTTGGGTAACTCCTTCTCGTTCTCTCTCCCTCATAACTCCTGCCAACTCACACTTTAATTATGATATTGAAACTCTTAATCAATTAAGTGTTTTGAAATTTGAACTTATTATGCATGGAATTATTAAAGTAAAATATGGTAGAAACCTTATTTTATTCCTGGTTGGATTTTGTGTAGATTTTGGCGATAAATCTCTTGATTTCTGATGAACACTTCATCTCCTTTGTTGAAGAAATTCATTCTCCCGTGAAGAACGGTTCTCCATCCATCGGATCTCCAACAAAAGACGCTCGAGCCGGATAGAAGTCCTTTGAGGAAATGACGAATGCCAACGACCATCGTTACCTTCACCTCTTACCTTGCGACGACATCAACGAACAGACGTGCACTCCCATTCGCGATATCATCAACGAACGAAAAATGACATAAGGTAGGGGTTAATTTCGTGTCGTTTTATCTCATGAGAATGAGTGTTTATTTATAAGATGTTTGAAATATTTATTTTTGAATAAATTATACCCTTGTAATTGATGAAATCAAGTGTTTGTTGATTGGCCCTTTTGATAATGCCTAACTCGGAGGGTGCTGCCGAACAAACATGGGCCGACAGCCCTCCGCAGATTGTTTGTTATGTGTGGATTGGAGGAGATGATGAAATGGGACCACAATGTAAATTTGAAGCCTCTGCAGTGAAGATCGGGTCCCGAGGTGACCATAGCTGCAGACAGTGGGCCAAACGGACCACTGGAGCGCGTCCGATGGTCCGCAGAAGGCGGTGGTGGCACGCCACTGGAGAAGACCATTGCGGCAGCGGGAGTTGAACTAGAATGGAAAGGCCATTCCGGATTTGGGAGGCATGAGTTTTATGTCGTGTCAGTTCAATAAACTGGTGGGAACGATGCCCCCCCACTCCGCGGCGTCCGCTCGGCCGCGCTAGCCGAGCCACAACCGGCTGGGCGGGGCAGCCAGCGTCAGGCCGGGCCACCCGCGCCGGGTCGGGCCGCCAGTACCGGGCCATGCCACCAGCGTCGGGTCGGGTCGCGCTCAATCAGGCCGGACCCGAACCCAGGTGGGGTCGTCCCGGTTCGGGCCGACCTAGGGGGTATTGGGCTGGGTCAAACCGGGCCCAGACCCCCTATTTTCGGACCAGGTTCGTTCAAATGCCCATATAATGGGCTACAGACCTTCGATCAATGTACCATTAGTTGTGTAGGGATCTTTGTAAATAGGTGGTCGTTTTGGTATATTATGCTCAAACGTTCGAAAATGTTTGGGTATAGCTGGGTTGGTTCAAACCCCAAACCAACTGGGCCCTCGGAGCGGAAACACATATAACATGATCTACGGACGTCCGATTGATGTACCGTCAACTTTTATGGATTCTTTTGGATGAGACAGTTCTTTTGGTATACTTCACCTGAGTTTTGGATGCAGTTGGAGTATGGTCGGGTTGGATTTTTTCCGAAATCCAACTGGGACCCTTGAATGGAAAAGCCAATAACTTTCAGATTGGACGACCGTTTGACGAACCATCAACAGCATTGGTAATCCCATTGAGAAGCGGTCCCTTTGAGTATACCCTATGAGATTTAAGGTTACAATTGAGATACGGTCAGGTTGGTTCGTACACAATACCTACCGGGCCCCCGGGACGAAAAGGATAATAACTCACAGATCGGGCGTCCGATTGATGCGTCGTCTGATGCGTCCAGACGCCTGAGACGAGACGGTTCTTTGTGATACTTCTTCATGGGACATTGTAATACATGGAGTATCGACCAGTAGCTCGCGATGTGAATCCTCCCAGCGATGAGCGTATGGAGTACGAAGACCTTGTAGTTGGCAGAGACCTGATGACTACTTCTTCGATTCGAGTCGGAGTGGACTGGCCTAGTGGGGAGCACTAATATGTTTGGGTGACAGAACAATGGTGGAGAGCACTACTATGTTTCGGTGGAAGACCCACGGTACTCAACAGAAGGAGTACCTCTTTAGGCTATTAGGTGGAGCACTACTGTGTGGTGGTGGGAGACCCATGGCGGGGAGCACTACTCTATTTGGGTGGAAGACCCGCGGTACTCAACAGGAGGAGTACCTCAGTAGTCAAAGGTTAGTGAGTAGCACCTCATAGTCGTGACAGGGCCACTGTACTCGATAGAGGAGGAGTTCTGCAGCAGTTGTGGTTTCAATATCTTTATGGAAAATCCTGGTTTGAGATTAGTCAATGACCTTTGTGTATTCCTCATGATTGATATGGGTTACTAGATAACATAGGTATATGTATGGGCATATAACTATGTAGTGGTTATTTTTTGATTTCATATCTGTGTGATACCTCATGTTTGAGATGGGCTACTTGATCACTTAGTATAAGTATGGGCTTATAACTAAGTAAGGGTTATCTATTTAAATCCTTATTTTTGGTTAACCATGTTGGAATTAGTGATACCTTGAGGTTCATGGGGTCCCTACTGAGTATATTTATACTTACCCATGCACGGGCTATGCCCGCACCTCATTGTGTCGGATGCAGACGACGTACAACACTGACGGAGGTCGGGCGTTTGAGGATTGGACGATACCCGGAGGTAGACCTCATGACGAGTCGGTATCCATAGCTGGACTTCAAGATGAGAGGGTACACTATGGATGTTGACGTGCTAGAGCATTAAGGAGGCAATTCGTACCTACCCTTCATGTAGTATTCATGGTGGACGATCAAAGAGCTGCGCTATATGTACCTACCCTTCAGGTAGGATCCGAGGTGGACGACTTAGGAGCTGCTTCTATTCTTCCAGCTGCATGTCTTTTATGATGTACTTTCATTCATTTGTAGTTGTACTTTTCAATTGGGATGGTATTCTGGCCCATTTACTTTCCATCACTTTGTTATGTACTTAGTGTATTACATTTGCTTGTACTCTGTGGTGTTTTTTTTACTTTTATAAAGGAAATGCCTTCCTAGTTATCGGGATTTAGGCTTTTGTTTCTAGTCCCCAGCCCCTGTCCTATGGAAGGCAGGTTTGGGGTAGTCACGACATGAGCCCTGAGGATGGTTCGTGACAAATTGGTATCAGAGGAGTTGGTTCTACGACAAAACATAGGACTCTGATTTTTTTCCTTTTCTGTGAATCAATAGTGTTAAGGATACTAAGTGTGGTCTTCAGTTTAGGGAGTCCAATGATGGTGCGGGTGGCTAACGTATCCATACACTAGGATCTTGACTACTGATTTCTGGATCATTTCATGAAAACACTGATTGCATGTGTGTTTTAAAAAGTTTCTTTTAAATCAGCTCAAACTAGGTCACCTCACCAGGAATAATCATTTGACCGTGTCACATATGTTATTTCAGGATGCCTCCCCACGGACGACCAGCTAGAGCCCTAAGAGTTGTACGTACTGATAGGCCTCTGAATGATGAGGCCTCAGTACATGGCTCTCATCTAGTTGAGGCACTAGCGGAGGCACTAGGAGTACTACCACTTCTTGGGCCACCAATGCCACCAGCTCCAGCAGCTGGCGATGCACGCCGCTTGAGCACGCTGCACGAGTTCTAGTGCTAGAGGCCACCCAGGTTCCATGGAGATATGGACCCATAGGTGGATGAGGATTGGCTGGAGGCTGTGGTGAGAATCTTCAGGCTAGTAGGTACACCAGCGAATTTCATGGCGATCCTTGCTGTCAGCCTCCTTCAGGCAGTAGCAGGTAGATGGTGGAGCCTGCTACTCCAGATGCATGACGAGACGTCACTTCTATGTGCAGACCATGACAGTCTATTCTGGGAAGAGTTTGTACCATCCACCCTTCGATCATTGCAGATACAGGACCTACATCATCTACAGCATGGAAACATGAGTGTAGATCAGTACTCAGCGAGATTCATACACCTCTCACGCTACTATAAATACATGGTATGAGACCCATTCTTCTGGTCTCGGACCTTCAAGCAGGGACTGAGGCATGAGATCAGAGCTTCGACGATCCCTCTCAGCATCCCGACTCAGGCAGGGGTGTTGGAGCAAGCCCTCTTAGTGCAGAGTTTCCTTGTTGAGAAAACTCCAAGAGTGGGAACCACCACTAGTTGACTTGCAGCAGAGTCTTCTGCAGCTGGCAATAGACAGATGATGCAGAGGTTCAGGAGGGAAAGACCTACAGGAGATCGATCGCACGACTCAGGATCGGTAGGGCGAGGCACTAAGGGGAGAGAGAGAGCCTGACCTGCCATGCTGTATTAGACATGCAGTGGATAGGGTCATATGGCTCGTGACTTTCTAACCTATCGCTTGGATGATCAGAAGATAGATGAAGGACCTCCCAAGTAGAGGATGGGGTTCGATCGTGGCGGACCGCGGGGAGATGGCTGTGCAGATGGAGGTGGATGATGTTTCGAGGTGTTTCCACCACCACCACCTGGTGGACCACCCCGACCACATGGAATGGGTGGATATGGGCGAGATCAGCTTTATACAACTGAAGCATATGACTACGAATCTTCGAAAGCAGATGGATAGGAGAAGAACTAGGCATGGAGACCCTTGGTCATTATTTAATTAGTTTCCATGTTGTCGCTACTGTGTTTTCTTTGTGACTTTGTACTACAAGGTGCAGTAATAAAAGACACTTATCATTGTGATGATTACTTTCCTGTCCACTCTGTAAGGTTGATTCTAAGAGGATCTGGTTTAAAACTGTTGTCTTTATCCTCATATTCGAGTTACCTACTGTAGGAGACCTAGTGACCACACACTGCTACTGACATTGTGACTCGACCCTTGGAGGCGAGAGTAACGGTTGGATCTCTTTGTAGTAGCATCGAGGCCTTATGATGTCGCCCGTGGTATGAATTTATCATTCATGTCAGGATTAAATGTATTAGGCAAAGAACGTGGTCCATATATGAGATGAGACCAGATTTCGCTTTTATACAGAGGATAAATCATAGCAGCTCTTTGGTGGAACGTGGACGAAGAAGGGTAGAGATGAGTTTTTACAATTGGCTAGTCTCAGCCATAGTCCATTGAGTGAACAGTTTATGGTTATCTCCAACTCAATCATCTCAGGTGTATCTACTCTTAGAATAAAATGAACCTTAGACAGCAGTGATGGCTTTAATTTCACTAGGACTATGATTTCGTGATTGTTTATACTCATGGAGAGGGGGGACGTTGTAGCAGATTCTCTTATTAGGAGATCGGACATTCAGCTGTTAGGGGTGGCGAGACAGTAACCGAATGCGTTTTAGATATCCTTTGTGGATAGTGATGAAGTTAGCACGTGTAGAACCAGATATGGTTTAGGCTACGATGAAAAAGGTGCAGATCATCCAAGAGCGGATGAAGACTGCACAGAGTAGACCAAAGTCCTATGCTGATAGGAGACAATATCTCTAGAGAACAAGGGTGGAAACCACGTCTTCTTACTGGTCTCACCTCGATGAGGTCTAAGTAGATTTGGATGAGGCGGAAAGTAATCTCTGAGGTTCATCGGACCTTTCCAGGTCCTCACCAGGGTAGGTGAGGTGGCTTACCATCTGTCTCTTCCACCTCAGTTGCACCGGGTGCACGATGTCATTCACGTATCTCAGCTGAGGAGATGTGTGCATGACTTATCCATCATCATCGACCGCAGAGAGATAAACATCGATGATAGGGAGAGTTTCACGGGGTTCCAGGAGCAGTTGAGGATCGACATGAGGGGGTCCTATTGGGATGGTCGATTCTTCTTTTGTGCTTTCGTTGGCAGCACAGGAAACTCCAGGAGAGCACATGGGAGAGGGAGGCTCAGATGCATGTTCGGTACCTCCTTTAGATTCCCTAGTTTTTGTTGTAGCTTTACAGGGACATAAAGCCCCGAGGTGAGAGTAATTTAATGACACAGAAATTTCAAGGTATTTTTTTTCGTAATTTCATTGTAATTTTATGAGTCTGCAGTTTCTAAGGGCACCTGATTCCGAGGCCCGGTTAGCCCGGAATCAATTTCCAATGTATAGCTCGGGTACGTTCGGTGAATGAACGAGCGAGTTTTTATATCTTCTAAACCGGTTCTCAGAATTGAAATCTGAGGGCACCGATGAAACCGCAACTCTGATAATTGCTTAAGGGGACCTTTACCGTAGTTGTGTTTTGATGGGAGAAGTGGTTAATTTTTCGGTTTGTTTTTAAGGAATAAAGAAAAAATGCGTTTAATTTTTTTTATTTGTGGAGGATAATCATTATCCTACAAGATGTGAGGGTTTAGTGAGGAGGGGCCCACATGAGACCCTAACTCCTCACCTCCCTCTCAACTCTCTAACTCACTATTTTTTGTTAACTCATCTTTATTTGGGTAACTCCTTCTCTTCCTCTCTCCCTCATAACTCATGCCGACTCACAATTTAATTTATTTATTGAAACTCTTAATCAATTAAGTGTTTTGAAATTTAAACTTATTATGCCTGGAATTATTAAAATAAAATAAGGGAGAAACCTTATTTTATTCTTGGATGTGTTGAGTAAAGATTTTGGGGATAAAGCTCTTGAGTTTTGAAGAACACTTCATCTCCTTCGTTGAAAAACTTCATTCTCCCGTGAAGAACGGTTCTCCATCCATCAGATCTCCAATGAACGACGCTCGAGCCGGATCGAAGGACTTTGAGGAAATGACTAACGACAACGACCATCATCACCTTCACCTATTACCTTGTGACGACGTCAACGAACCTACGTCCACTCCCATTCGTAATATCGTCAACAAACAACAAATGACATGAGGTAGGGGTTTATTTTGAGTGGTCTTATCACACGATCATGAGCGTTTATTTATATGATGTTTGAATAATTTATTCTTGAATAAATTATACCCTTGTAATTGATGAAATCAAGTGTTTATTGATCAACCCTTTTGATAACGCCTAACGCGGAGGGCGCATTCCGAACAAACACGGGAAGTCAACCCTCCGCAGATTGTTTGTTATATGTGGATTGACGGCGACGATTAAACGGGACTGAAAAGGCAATTTGAAGCCTCTGTAGTGAAGATTGGGTCATAAGGTGACCATATCCACAGACGGTTGGCAAAACAGACCACCGACGGTAGCGGGGCACTTCCCGAGAGGACCGCCACGACTGAGTCGCGGTGGCAGGAGCTGAACCAGAATGACAAAGCTGTTCCGAATTTAGGAGGCCCAGTTTTAATGTCACATCGGTTCAATCAACCGGGGGGAACGACACCCCCCGCTCGGCGGCGTCCGATCAACCATATTGGCCGAGCAACAACCAGCCGGGCCGGGCCACGCCCAATCAGGCTGGACCCGGACCCGGGTCGGGTCGACCAGGTTCGGGCCGACCCAAGGGGTATTGGGTCGGGTCGGACCGGGCCCAGACCCCCTATTTTCGGACCAGGTTCATTCAAATGCCCATATCTTGGGCTACAGACATCCGATCGACGCACCGTCAGTTGCGTAGGGATGCTTGGATTGAGACGATCATTTAGGTATATTATACGGAAAATTTAGGCAAAGTTGGTGTACCACTAGGTTGGTTCAAACCCGAAACCAACCGGGCCCTCGGAGCGGAAACACTTATAACTTGAGCTCCGGAAGTCCGATTGACATACCATAGATTTTGTTGGATTCCTATTAATGAGGAGGTTCTTTTGGTATAATTCACCTGATGTTTGGATGTAGTTGAAATATGTCCGGGTTGGATTGTGCCTGAAATCTAACCAGGCCCCTGGAATGGAAAAGCCGATAACATTCAGACAGGACAACAGTTTGACGAACCGTCAACGACATTGGTAATCTCATTGAGAAACGGTGCCTTTAAGTGTACCCTATGAGAGTTCGGGGTACAGTTGAGATACGACCGGGATAGTTCGTACACGAAACCAACGGGGCCCCCAGGACAAAAAAGCTAATAACTCACAGACGATGAATCTGATTGACGCGCTGTCTGATGCGTTGAGACCCCTGAGACGAGGCAGTTCTTTGTGATACTTATTCATGGGACTTTGTGATACTTGGAGTATCAACTAGTAGCTCGTGGAGCAGATCTTCCCAGAGAAGATCATACGGAGTACGAAGACCTTGTAGATGGCTGAGACCTGATGACGGCTTGTCCGATTCGAGTCGGAGTTACTTGACTAGCCTTGTGGGGAGCACTACTATGTTTGGGTGGCAGACCCACGACAGGGAGCACTACTGTGTTTGGGTGGAGGAACCGCGGTACTCAATAGAAGGAGTACCTTTATAGGCTATTTGGGGGAGCACTACTGTGTTGGTGTGGAAGACCCACGGCGGGGAGCACTACTCTGTTTGGGTGGCAGAACTACGGTACTCGACAGGAGGAGTACCTCACCAGTCTATGTTTAGTGAGTAGCACCTCACAGTCATGACTGGGCTACTGTACTGGACAGAGGAGGAGTTCTCCAGCAGTTGTGGTTTCGATATCTTTAATGAAAATCCTGGTTTGTGCTGAGTCAATGACCATTGTTTATTCCTCCTGATTGAGATGGGTTACTTGATAACTTAGGTATATGTATGGGCATATACCTAAGTAGTGGTTATCCGTTGATTTCATATCTGTGTGGTACAACATGTTTCAGATGGGCTACATGATAACTTAGGTATAATTATGGTCTTATACCTAAGTAAGGGTTATCTGTTTTGATCCATATTTGTTCTTAACCATGTTAGATTTAGTGAGACCTTGAGGGTCTCGGTGTCCCTACTGAGTATCGTTATACTCACCCCTATATGGGCTATGCCCGCACCTCATTGTGTTGGATGCATATAAATGACAGCGCTGACGGAGGCCAAGCGTTCGAGGACTGGACAGTACCCGGAGGTGGACCTCACGACGAGTCAGTATCTGGAGGTAGAATTCATGACGAGACGATACACGGTGGACGTTGATGGTAGAGAGTGTTTAGGAGGCTATCTGTACCTACCCTTCAGGTAGGATCCATGGTGGACAATCTAGGAGCTGCTCTATCTGTACCTACCCTTCAGGTAGGATCCAAGGTGGATGACCCAAAAGCTACTTCTATTCTTCCAGCTACTTGTCTTTTCTATTGTACTTTCATTCTGTTGTAGCTGTACTTTTCAGTTGGGTTTGTATTCTGGCCCATTTAATTTTCATCAGTTTTTTTTGTACTTAGTTTTTTACATTCTCTTGTACTCTGTGGGGTTTTTTTACTTTTGTAAAGGAAATGCCTTCCTAGTTATCGAGATTTACACCTTTGGTTCTAGTTGCCTGCCCCTGGCCTATGGAAGGTGGGCTTGGGTTTGTCACAGCACGAGCCCCGAAGTCGGGTCATGACAAAGACATCATATCAAGATTCCCTCTATTATTGAAGAATGAAATACCCTTAATGATTGAGTAATTGCACCATGCTCCAGTGGAATGGGAATAAAATCCATAGATATAGAGGAAAAATGGAGAAACGCGAGGAAGAATGAAGGGGGTAATAAGGGGGAAATTATCTCATTGATTTATCAAATAATGTACCCAAAATCACCCAAATTAAGGTGTAATAAAAGTAAAAAGAAGGTATTTTATAGAAGGAGAATGCATACAAGGTAAATAGAGGGAAAGAGGGGAACCACCCCCCTTAAAACCCTTATAGGAAAAAGTAATTCACTCCATTTTAATGAGCCTTATAAAGTGGCTTCACCATTTTATAAACTATGCACGAAACATGTGTTGGTTACATACCAAGAAAAACACTCTCAAATAGTTGTTCCCCACTATTTAATAATTGTGTTCAAACGATTAAATAGGATATACAGTTTCTTTATACACATCCTATTGTTTGTCTATAATCATATAAAAATGGTGTTCCAAGTATCTAACCCAAACCAAGATGCCCAGTTTCCCTTAAATCTACATGATTTCCCCTACAAACTCACATATTTTACCATTAACAACACCATAACTCTATAATAATATGATGATATACATAAATAATATTAACATTACCCGTGCTTTAGGGTTCCCCATAGTTTTTCCTAAACCGTTCTCTCAAAATCATTATCCTTGAAAAAATAATACTCTAAAACGTATGAACTTTTCCTGAAGCTTCTAAGGATCACTTGAGAACCCAATAAACATCCTAGGCCTAAAACCAATTAAAAAAGAATCACTTTAGGAAAATATAACTCCAAAAATTCTATTTTGGGTATATAATAAAAATTCAATCCATCCAGTAATCAAAAATTCAAAATTACTCTAAAATCCATGTACTTGTATTGTCATGTGGAATTAAAAACCCCTCAATCCAAGACGTATGATTCCAAATATGTCATGGTGGTCATTCAACCATACATCTTGACCTATATCAATTACAAAAATACATTCATAAGATCATGTAATATACTTGAATTCTCACACATATCTAATGAAAAACTCAAAAATAAGGCTCTTAACTTATAGAAATTCAACCCACCACTCGAACTAAAACATTAGGATAGTGTTTACTTGAGCTCATCCATATCAAAACATTAATGTCTTACCATCCTATTTATCACCAGGATGATGGTTCATTCAACTATAATCTTTAATTAACATATTTCATCTTATAATCCTTGGTGCTTCCACCATTATAATTTCTTATCAAAAAATCAATCATGCACTCAATTATGTTATTAACATGGTTTTCGGATCTCCATTCCCACTCACATATCAAAACTCCATTTAATACCCAAAATCGCTATAGATTATATCCTGAAATCCAAATTGTATGCACACACTATCCTTTCATAACACAATCACACTAACTATTTCTAAAAAGTCCCCAGCTAAAACATGAAACATAATCATCATTACCGAGAAGATTCACATAATGTTGTTTCAAGATCACTACATCCAAATAATCGTAAAACCACAAGTCAACACTCATTATATCATATAATCAAAAAAATCATCTACTACAATGAATGATTCACCAATTTACCCAATAAATATACCATTATTTTTTGGGGTATCCCATGTTCATCCATTATTTCCACAGAAGATCATTTTTAACATCATGTGTAATCTTCTCAATTAGGTAATAAGTCAATTAAAACCTCAACCTGATTTTCAAACACACTGATGGATTTTCATTCCAAAATAATCGAGTTATAACCAAAAATATTGATTTTGATTCCAATGCTCATACTCCACCTGACAACATATACCAATCATACTAATCATTCATCGAGTAATCCTATATTTCTTAGTTCCATTTATTCATTATATTCAAAATACCAAAATAATCATCAAATGACTGGTCCCATTCTTCAATGACCATAACCACAATAGGTTCCATGCCCATGAACAATATACCACTCCACTCTTGATGAGTGTCCTTGACACAATTTCACGTGATCAAAACCCAAATAGTATCTCCCATGCCTTTTCCATATTCAATCATAACAACAAAACATTGCCAAACATGCTCATTCTCAGGCACAAAAATTAAACATTGAACCAGAAATCATCCACATATCATGGAAACATAATCCATGAAAACCACTAAATTTATCCCCAAATAAGTGTAAATACATTCATTCATCTATTGTTTCACTCCCCACTAAATGTGTCATAATAAAATTCTCTTTGAGAAAAATCTCAAAAGGTTCAATCATCACATGCATGTGGCTCATCTCGAGCCATGATAAACTTGTTCTATAAATTCTTAACTAGGACAAACTCTTATATCAACCATTCCATTACACCTGATCCATTTTTTTCACCAATACAATGTAGGATAATTTATTATTTAATCATTATTCTCAGAAACCGTGCCTAAAAAAATTCATCAAGACATCCAGTCCTCAACCCGCACATGACCGAAAATTGATTTATAACTCAAAAAATATCCCATGTATGTGAACGTACTCAATTTATTTTTAAAATAATTGGGTTTATGGTCTAGTACCTCCCAACATAAAAAACATGGATGACACTCTTGTGATTCACACATCACCAAAATATTTGACATTGCCAAATCACATATCATTCTCTATGAAATATTGTTTTTCAAGACAACCCAATACTTATCTACAGTATTAAACCATTCCAAATCATTAGAATTTATCCAGATTCAAAACATATACCAAAAAAATATATAATAATAGGTTCAAGAACCTGAATGGTCTTTCTATCACAATCCAGTTTCAAATCCATGGCTCTCACACCCAAGGATTATGATCCCATAAATCCCAGGGAATAACCCTACCATTATCATAAAACATATATAACCCCTTGTGCATCAATCTAATATCCCAAAACACCAACACATGTTTACTACCACAATGGAACCCATTAACTCGGTCCAACCCCTCTCATGTGGTTCCATCAAATAAAAACACAAATGGAATCATTATTTCCTTATTCATAATTTAAACTGCCTTGGTCCAACCACCATGCCCAATCCAAAAATGATAGTAGTTAATCCCCCCAGACATCATCTATGAAACCATATTAAAAGTATCACAAAATAATGTTCCAAAAAACATCTCAAGGATCTCCCAAAATACCAAAATTCAATACCTCCACAATATCCAACAAATCCTTTAATTCTAACCAATAATACATAGACATGAATTCGTCCTCATGAATAGGAATCACGAGATAATCCCATATGGAATCATCTGGGATGATTCTTGTCAGGGGACCATAATCACAAGATATTATTTGATGGATTTATACACAAGATATATAAGAAATCATTTTATAGGTTTTTAATAACACATTAATTTAAATAACCTTAAGAATCAAATATCTATGAGAATATATACATGAGGCAACATCCTGAAGGTTCTTGCCACATCACACAAGAATAATCACTCAATCAAAATCATATTATGATGATATGTGCCCCACAAACAACTATTACATGGTTAAGTTTAGTAGATTTTCATTCTAATATATATATGGGGAAACACCATATGGGTTAGTAGTGAAATGTTATATAATAAAACCAACACAACTCTCACCCCCATAGGATCTTTATCTGTGTATTTAGATTCCAAATTACCAACTCCTTAAGGTCAATACTCATCTTCTAAACTAAGGGGCTAGATCATTGATATTAATTGAATGATTGTTGGATCTATAAGTTATACCTCTAGAATAAACTACATGCATAAATGTTAGCCCAACTTACTAGATTTACACTAAATAATTATATGGTAAAATTCTCAATGAGTAGTTAGGGACACTTTAAATAGATGAGCCTCAGGAATCAATAAAGACAATAAAACTAGTTGTCCTATACATCATTTGATCCCTATATTCCTGATATTATTAATGAATTTCCTCCTACATCTATAGTTCAATAGTTTAAATTCATTATTGGCTTATTTAAAATGGTCTAAGAGCCAAAAACCATCAAAAATTATCAACCTCAAACATATGGTACATCATTATAATTGAAAATTGTAGTTCAAAAGTGATTTTTTATGCATTTTTTCATCAATATATCAATATTTCTTGGTAATTAAAGTTTATTAATATTCTAGGTAAAGTTTGAGAGAAGAAATTTTGTTGGATTCTTATAATAAAAATACCTTATGAAGTGTAAGAAAGTATACTTAAATATGATAAGAAAATTTTATTGAGTAGTGTGGATCTATGATGATATTAATATTTTTAACACCATTAAAAACTCATGATATAATAATATTTTTTACACATTCATCAAATTTAAATAATTAAAAAATATGATGGAAAAAATTTTACTAGGTGAAACAAGGGTGATGTTTCCATATGGAGAGTTATTAGAAGTTGGAGATGCAATGTTTGAATTAATTTTATAAATATAGAGAATTCTATTTATAGAGAAATATTTATCTATAGGCTATGCTAAATTGAACAATGTTATTTGATAAAAATGTGAATGGATGAAAATCTATGTTGTACAAGTTATAAATTTAAAATATGAAGTTGTACGATGATTGATTTATGATGTTGTGGATATCCACAACATGAATGTTGATGTTTTCATGATAGGGTTCGGAATGATGGGGTGGAGGAAACTTATTTATTTCTCTAGTTAGGGATCTAAATTAATAATTATAGATTAACATGAATAAATTCTTTCCAAATAGATGAAACTGGAAAAGGAGAAAAGATAAATCAATAAAGATTCAATGGATGGATAGTCTGTACATAGGTCATGTTATAGGTTGATATTATAATCTATAAATTTTTTGTTGTTATGAGGTCTTTAAAAAGTCAAATGTTGAGAGATTGTAATATGATCAAGATATAGTCTTATATATAAGAGTTGAAAGATTTATCAGACAAATGATAATATGTTAATACTACTGGATGAAAATAAACACTAAAGATGACAAAAAAGTGAAATATATGAGGTTTCTTTAGATGAAGGTCCATTAGATAAAAAATATAAATATATAATGAATGTATTAATGTGATGAAATCAGATAGAGAACTGTGATGCCAATAGATGTTGGCGCTCTAGGAAGAAAAAACAATACAGTGTTTGAGATGAAGATGTGTTATATCGAATAGAGATATATTAAGACCAATAAATAGAGGGTTCTTAAAATTGTAGAACTACATGAGTACATATCAAATATATATTTGTATTCTTATTCAATCAAATATATAATTTTGAATATGTATTATTATATAGAGAATTTCTTATAAAGTTCGTCAAATTGACATTTGTTTAATGATTATCTAAGTAGATTTATATAAAATTTTTTAATTGCAAAACAATGATGATAAAAATATAATTTTTAAATAGTTTTTATGCATAAAAAAATAATAATGATTAATTAATTTTATTAACAGTGAGTTCATGATGTTTAAGGAAGTGTGTTAACACCTCTAATATTCTATGAGGTCACAAGAAGATTTCATAAGTGTTTTGAGGCATCCAATAAAATTAAATTTAGTGGGAGATCTAAAAATTCCATTCTATTGAGTGATAAAATATTTTTAGTAACTTATTATTCACTTAAATGGCACACCTATTTAGAAAAGGGGTGATATATTTTGGGTGATATATATTGTTCATACTTGGTGGAGTGGAAGTGAAAAATGATTGGGGCTATCAGTATCCAACCAATATTCTAATTGGTTGAAGGAGAAGTATTTCATAGAGGATATGTGAATACAGTTATCCAAAAAAAGATTCCTTGGTTAAAGAAGAATCCCAGTGATAATTAAGAATTCATTTACTACCCCATGAAAGAAGATTCATTGTGTTGAGTTTCATCAGATGAACAAGGAGGTACATCTGACCGATCTGTATTCATCGGAAAGAGAAGCATCAAATCAAGGAGAATAATAAAGAGGTGTATCATATAGAACCCATTGGATTTATTCACATTAATTTTAAGAGTACATTAAAAATAAAAACTAGATAGAGTTTTGACCCACCTGAAGGAGGAAATACTATATGGTCTTTTTTTAAGTTAAACATTCCAAAAATAATTTTAATATATGATATTGATTTATCCAGACCCTTCTAAGATCAGGAAGAAGTTTAATGTCCAATAAAATCTTAATATAGTTGTTTATGATATTTATGATAGTAATAGATATAAGGTGATCTATCTTTTCTATATATAAAGACCATTTAATAAAGAAGATCCTTTTATAGAGGATCTAAAAACATGAAGGAAGATCTTATAGATGGGGTGTCAAACAAGTTGACGAAAAGGCTTCTGAATGGGGTGTATAACTAGATGAGAAGTAAGAGGATATGAAAATAAATGTTGTGGTATATAGACAATAGTTGTATAATAATTGATTACTAGGGTGAATAAATAGAGTTATACAGAGAAATGATTAATGGAGTGAAAACCCAATTTTTTCTTGTACCTTTTTATTCAAAAACTGTTTTAGTAAAAGAATACATGTTATGGGGATATCCAACATAACATGGATTATTTATTTATTATAAGACATGTAAATATTTTGAGATGATATCTAAATTTATATTAAAAATTTAAAAAGTTAGGTTGATAGATATATTTTACAATATTGAATCTGTAACAAGTTTTAGAGCTTGAGTTTGTAAGACTAACATTTTAAATAAAGTGATCAATGATTCACCCTATCTACCTCATAGTGATATTACCCTGATTAGGTATCCAAAATTAGAATCAAAGGCTGTTCCCAATTAATGATCCAAATATATACTAAATATGGAGTATTTAAATTTACTGAAAAATAATTGCGTTCATGTATTTGATGGAAGAAATAATAATAATAAAAAGAATAATATGTTACCATATTTTCAATATCTTGTATTTGAAGTAAGAAATGTCGAAACTATGACATTTTATCCCATTAATGAATTCTCTATGAAATATTTTGATATGATTAATTTAGAATTTTATGGTAAAGCTAATAATTATCTTTTGATGTCACCTATCCATATTGTTTATAAAAATATTATAGTTCTTTTGATGGTTAAAAATGTGGTATAAGTTGAGAAGAATCTATATATAGAATAAATAAGTCAATGAATCCAAGATTAAAATCCGGATGAGTAGGTTTTAGGATATAAATATGAATCATGAATAAACAATTTATGATTACTTTACAATATTCAATGATAATATTATAAATATATGAGGTTTTGATGATAAAATAAATGATTCTACTGTTATTAACAAACTATTGAGAAATACTGCAGATATATTTGATTCCAAAGTGAAAAATTTAGATGAATGAGAAGATTAAACCAATGGAAGAACATCAAAATATTATTTTAGATAATGAAACTAGAAAATCAAAATTCTTTTAGAAAAAGGCTAAGGAATATATTTTTTTAAATCAATGTTAAAATGGAAGTGTAGAGAAAAATAACTAGAATAATAATCAACATATTTTGATACTGAGGTCAATGAAGATAAATTGAAGATATTCATTTAAGTTTTTTATTAGGTATATATAAAGTGTAATTAGAAATTATAAGTTAATAAATACGTTAAATGTTGTAACTATAATGATATATCCAATTTTTATAAAAATTTATTATGAACAAGATTAATGATTCTGAATCATAAGAGGTTGATTAATTGTTTAAAAAATAGATGTTGATTAATTATAATAAAATGTTTCTTAAAATATAGAATAAATTTATTAAATAATTATGAGAATAATAAGATTCTTCCTCTAGAAATTCATTATATTTTCATTACATATCCATAGATCATGTTAAAAAATGAAGTCATTAATTTGATAGTGAATATTGTGAATTAGATAGAACAAAACATGAGTAGATTATGAAATTAAATATTTGAAATACTCTTTATAATATTAAAAATCTCAATATGTAAAGGAATAATATAAATAATAATGTATAATAGATAAATTTTCAGAATAGTGAGAAAATATAAAAAGATATAATTATCCTTAATGAGATTAGATCTTAGAAAAATGAAAGTGTTTGACCATAAAAGGGAACTAAAAGTTTGTGAAGGAACAATTGTTGTATATGATATTCCCAACATGGTAGAAACAATACATGTTGATAAATGTAAGAATAACATAAAAAAGGTTGATAAATTGGAAAAAATTGTGAATGTTCATAAATAATTATTTTCTAATAAATAAGAAGAGTTAACAAATGAATGATTATTACAACATAATGTGGATTAAGAATGTTAAAAGAATAATTTATCAAATCAGTTTAGGTTAAAGGTGAATCTTCTCAAAATGGGGAAAATATAAGTTCCAAGATGGATTTTGTCAATATTATAAAACTTTATGAAGGTAAACCTATGTAAACTCATATTAAATTTTGAAATTTAGTATTTTTGAGAAATAATCACCCATTATGAGAGAATATAATTCATCAAAAAACTATCTCCATAATAATATTCACCAAAAATTTGTGAAGAAACAAAAAAAAATCAAGCAGTAATAATATCTGTATGAAATATCAAGAATTAGAGTTCACTATTGGTGTTTTGGTTTATTTAGAAAAGAAATCATATTCAAGATTTGTATAAAATATATATATATATAATGAAAATTATATGAATCAGGGGATAATGACAATGTGTAGTGATGGAAAGTTTTTCTAGAGAGGTTTTTGATTCAAAAAAGATATTTTAGGAAGTGAAGAATGTCAATGCCTCAAGAAATATAAGTGATAATTTTAAAAATTTGAGAAGGCCAAGATATTTGATCAAGAAAATGAGCTAAATATTATTGAGAAAGGTAAAAAAAAATCTTTGTAATTTTTCTAGATAAAATTTCTTTGGATGGGAATATAGAAGTAGATCAAAATTCATCTAAATAAAATGTGAATAAATACTCTTCAGAAGATGAGAAAAATATTGACATTATATTTCCAACAAATGATTACTTGAATATTTCAAATTAATGTAATAGATGTATGAAAGATTTGTCTGTTACTAAAATTAATATTACTATCTTACCAGTATAAGAGGAAATCATGAATAATATGTTGAATACTATAGGTAAAAAATAAGTTATGGAAGTTAAAAAGAAGATGAAATATTTATTAGAAGATTATACATATGAAGATAAATCCATTAAAAAATCTATGAAGGCAGATACTGAAGAATAAAATACGTCCCATGCTAAATAAAAATTGTAAAGGAAGAACTCTGGGATAATAGGGGACTCTTAGTTTGATCGTTACATCAAAGAAACATTAAGGTTCCTCCTTATTCACAATAAAATCATTAATTTTTACTAACATGTAGATAATTGTAGGAGAATAATTAGAGAATCTATTTGAGTAATATAGATGTCTTATAGAAAAAGAGTCACCCATTATGTAATATTTTCTAACTATAGTGAAGAATAAAAGACTACCCATAAGGGGGATAAAATATAAATTTTAGGTACAAGTATCATAATTTTATTAAAGAAGAAGCAGTAATCTTATGAAATATGAGATGTTGGGGATGTTTTATTTATACATGTTCATTATTTTGGTAGGTTTGGTGAGATGGGTATAGGATCCAGTTTTACAAACTTACTCATATTTTTGCTAATATAACGTTATCCTAATGATCTTGAAGAAATAATTACATGACAGATATGTAATATACAACATTGATCAACTTGATTATACAATATTGTTTTCTACATATGGTCCACCCATGTAGATGTGTATTTTTTATGTTAAAGGCTCTTTTTTAAGAAACCAATGTGATGTTATTTCTCTTATTTGAAAAGTTATCATTTTTTAAATCCGGGATGATAAACTAATATAATCCATATTTTACCCATTAAATTTTATTTTAAATAATGTTTAAAAATAACCTAGGGAGATAAAAAAAAATATATTATAGGGAGTTAGTATCAATCACATATATGTAATTTGAGGTTGTTTGATGTTTTATGTGGATATTGAAAGAATGTACAATGGAGGGAATTATTATTAAAAAGTGATTTTGGTTTCGACTTTTTAAATATATCAACATATTTTTTAATGAATTTTCTTTATAATTTTGGAGAAGTGTTAGAGAAGAGATGTTTCTAGAGTTGTGTAAGAAACATTATTTATGGAGTATATTAATTATTAAATAAATATTTCACAAAATATTCCATAATTATTATATTGTTGTGATGGAATTCATGTTCCTAAAATCATGAAAATATTCATGGTCTAAGTTCATTTTTTATGAATTCATACAATATCAACGAATTATATAAGTTGATACAATAAAATGTTATCGGATTGAATACAGATAATATTAATGGATAGAGAGTTGAAAAAATCAGAATTTTTGAGTTCTTATAATGGGAGGAAAGTTTTTTTTAAGATAGGGATTAACCTACATGATGTAAATGTTGAACAATATTATCGGATTGATATAGTAAAAGTAAATAGATAAATATGTATATAGTCCAAGTCAAAAATTAAAAAGATGTGGTCATATATAGATTGATCTTTGAGGTTGTAGTTATCAATCCTTGGATTACTAAAGTTTTAATGATCAAAATTAGAAAGATCATATGAAGGAAACTTGTGCAGTGCATTGATTGGGTAGTTGTTTGTGTCTTCCAAGATGGACTTGAAAAACGTCATACTAGGATATAAGAAATTGGACAAAGAGAACTGATGAATGAATAAAGATTCAATAGATGGATTGTTAATTCAATTTTCATTATAAAAGTTGAATGTTAAATACTATGGAATTTTTGACATTATAATGCCTGTAAAAATTCTACGGTTGTGAGACTATTTATAAGATGTTAAACATGTAGTTCTTACAGGGAAGAGTTGAATGATATATTGAATTAAGGATATAATTTAAATACTATCCGACAAAGATAATTAGTGAAGATAACTAGATAAGGAAATCTATGATGATTCATTCGATGAAGGTCTATAAAAACTAGAAAGATCTAGATGATAGATTATTATGATGTTAACAAATGGAGAACTATGATGCAATCAAATGTAGTTCCTATTAGAAGAATAGTTCATAGAATGTATAATATTATTTTTGATCTATTATGTAAAAATATTTTGATTCCAATAGATAGAGGGTTCCAAATAGTGTGGAACTTGGAAAATACATAGAAAACATATATTTGGATTATGATTCCATCAGATAGAGAATTATAAAAACAAATCATCATATGGAAGTGTTCATGAAAAGTATATCAAAAATACATTTTCAAAATAGAGTTCTAAGAATATTTAGATAGAAACTGCAAGTCCATAATAATGATGATGAAAATATATCAATTCAATAATTTTTATTTTCTCAATGATATTAAAGATTCAAGAAGTTTCTTAACGTTGAGTTAAAGAATTTTGAGGAAATTATTTAAAACATAAAATATTCATGGAGGCTTTAAAAATATTCTAGAAGAGTTAATAAAAGTCACCTAAAATTTCATTGAGTGGGAGATCTAAAATTTTAGTTTCATTCAGTATAAAAATACTTTTAATTTCTTTTCTATTCTCCTATGTGATGAACCTATAAAAGGGTTGGGAGTAATAGTATAGGAGATATACACTATTCATATACATAGGAGGGGAAGTGATGAAGGATTTGTTCCACGAAAATACAAACTAGTTTTTACATGGTTTAAAGAGGAGAATTATATTGGGGAGCTATAAAGAAGTTTCATCAGACCAGGTTTCATCAGTTAAATAAGAAACATAATGATAATTTTTGGCTGATTTTTTACTATGTGGAAAAATATTTATTATTCCCAGTTTAATCTAATGAACAAGGAGGTAAAAGAAATAAAGCCTTAATAATTGGACATAGAATAATGAGATATAGGATAATTATATGGGATTCCATTAGACTAAGATCACCAAAATTTAAAGAACTGATTTTAGGAATATGAGATGAAGTAAAACTGGAGGGAGTTTTTAACCCATATTATAGAGTAAAAAAATAAAGTATGACTCGATGCACTATTGATATGGGAATCTTCCATAAAAAATTTATATATGGTGGTATTAATTTATCCTGGTTCTTCTAGGATTAGGAAAAATATTCAATAACATTAAATTCTTAACTGATTTTTTTTATGATCTTGATGATTTCACACTGGAGATAGTGATACAAGTTGATTTTAGAGAAATGGAATCGAAAAAAAAACATTTTTCTATAACAGATTAGAAAAGAAGAAGTAAGATATTGTACTTGGGGTGTATAACCAGTTCCAGATAAAGAAATAAGATTAAGGTGTATAACTATTTAGGAAGAAAGAGGATATGATATGTACAATTCTGGCGCATTACATACTAAGGTATAAATGTTTATTACAGGGGTAAAAATTCATATTTGGATAAATGAATGATTAATAGGGTGTATAACCATTTTCCACTTATACCTTTGTATTCTTAAAATATGTTAGTAAAAGAATACATGTTGGGTGATATTAAACATGGTGAAGAGTATATATTTTTACTGAACCTTGTAAAAATCATGTGATGAACTGTAAAATTATATTAATATATTTAAAGTGATCATGAGATATAAATTTGAGGTATAAATACCACTTTAGAATTTTATTTCATAATAATAATTTATAATATAATGCGATCACATGTTCACCCCTCCGTCACTCAGTAATGCTACACTGATCAAGAAATTAAATTGTGGTCAAAGGAGGTTCCCTAAAAATTATATAACTATCTACTAAGGATTGATAGTATAAATTCATTAAATAACAGGGTAGTTAGAATCTATCATTGTTCGAAGAATATTACATTACCATATCTTATATCACTTATCCATAAAGATAGAGACGTTGTAACCTTTTTATTTCCTGCCATTAATGAGTTTTCAATATAAATTTCTAATAATAGAAATTTTAAACACTATTTAAAATATTGGAATGGTATTTTAATAAATCTATCAATGAATATATATATAAGTATTATGTGGTTTCCAATGGATGAATTTTTTTTGCACAAGTTGAGAATAAATTATAAATGAAATTAAAAAGATATAGAAGCTATGATAAAAATTACGAGGAGATGGTTTTATGATATTAATATAATAAATTAATAAATTAATGATGTTTAATTTACATGATTTATTGATATTATCATATATATCAGATGTTTTTGTGATAATCTTGAATAATATATTATCATTAAGAAACTAATGAAGAACTCTCAAGATAAATTTGATGCCAAAGTGTTAGCATGTGAATCTACAGAAGATTTATCTATGGATAAAATAAAACAATATTCTTATAGAAGATAAAATTATAAAGGAAATAGTTTTATAAATAATTCTATAGTATAAATAGATTATGATGAATTGTTAAAATGGATTTATAAAGATAATGAAGTACATGAAGAATCACATGATTTAGATGTTGAGAAAAATAAAAGGGACATTAGAATAAACATTTTAATTTTTTTTATAAAAGATTAAAAAAATGGAATTGGAAAAAAATTTATAAGATATATTAATTTTTATAAATTCCATGTCAGATGACATTTTGTGGGAAACTGTACTAAGAAAAAGATTAGTGATTCTTAATCAGAATACCAAGAAGAGAAGTCTCAAAAATATAATTGGAAGAAACATATGACATTTTTTCATAAAAATAATAAGAAGGTATTTTTACGTTGAATACAGAAATATGGTTATAAGACTAGATATGAATTATATTTTTTATCTCAACATCCTATATATTGTTAGAAAAGGAAATACTTTATTAGACAGTGATGATGGTGGAGAAGCGGGAATAAATCATGAATGGTTTGTAAAAGAATATTACGTAGATGATCTGAAGAAAATTTCACCACTCAATGATGAAAAATAATTATTTTAATAAGTAATTTAAATAGATATGTTTTTATAATGTGAGTATAATAAAAAATGTTGTAGTAATCCCTATTAATATTAGAGAACATTAGATTAATGTGGTTGATCTTGAAAAGAAACTATATTTTTGGGAAGTAATATCATCTAAAGAGAAGAATGTGAACATGGTATAAACAAAACCTATTGAGGAATGTAAGAGGAACATGATGAATTTGGATTTATTTAAAAAATATTTAACGTTTATAAATAAATTTTAGATGAGAATGATCAAGAGTTATCAGATACATAATCAATGTTTCTTACATGAAAAACTATGTTCAGAATGTTCATATAAGACTATATCAATTTAATTAAGGTTAACAGGGAATCATTTCAAGAAAGTGAATTTTTTTTTAAGAATCAAGTTGTTTCTATTCCAAAAAAATTCTAATGAACATATACTTCTATTAATAATGAATGTTCAAAAGTTAATAATTTTGAGAAATCATCCTTCTCAAAGAAATTCTTGAATTTACCATGAATGTATCCCCCTAAATAAGCCCCTAATAGTTTTGGAACAAACAAAAACAATAAACTTAATAGTATTACAACTATATGAATGAATTTTAAAAATTTAGAGGCCAATACTAGTGTTGTGGAGTATATAGGAACAAAAAATATTCATGGTGGTATAATATGTCTCTACCTAAAAAAAGTTTAGAATTAATGGGAATGAATAATGAGTAGATGATAATTTGTTTCTAGGATTATTTTTGAATCATAAATGAAACATTAGGATGCTAATAATATTAATTCTTCAATGAAGATAGGTGACATATTTAATAAATTAGTGTAGGGTTGGAATTTTGAGAAAGGAAATAAGCTTAAGAATTTTGACTGAGGTAAGAAATAATGATTATACCTTTTTACAGATCAAATGACCATGTATAGAAATATTAATGAATTAAAAAATTATAGTTATGAAAAATTGAAGAAAAATCATCAAAAAAAGAGAACAATATTGTTAATATGTTTCCAACATATGGTTGTGTGAATATTTAAAAAAAATTAGATATGTGAGAAATATGGGAATATTACTAAAAGATGAATGAATATATTACCATCCCATGAGAAAATCATAATGAAGATATTATAATCTCATGGTTACAAAGAATTTAATAAAACTGAAGAGAATATTATAGCTTCATGTGAGGACTCTACAATGGATAATAAATTATATCCCATGAAAAATCATAGAAGAATATGAAGAATAATTCTAGATTGGGAGAATATTTTTATTCTGATAGGTATTACTATGAAACAGGATGGTCACTCCATATTCTCAATGTATTATCCTATTTACACTATCTTTTAGGGAATTAAAGGATAATAAATAGAGAACAAAGTTGAGTGACATAGGTGTTTCATTTTAATAATCGTCACCTATAATGAAAAATTTTCCAACCATGGTGTGAAATGGGGGGATAAAATTTTGGGTGAAGAAATATTAAGATGATGTACGAGTATAATCTTTTTCTTAAATAATAAGTAATGATGTTACGAATATTGATATGTTGGTGAAGTTATGTTTATAAAAATTTAAATGTATTGATATGTTTGTTGAGATGGGTTCATGATCTACCTTAATAGTGTTACTCCATTTTCTCTAGGTATAAATTTTTTTAAAATATATTGAGTAAATTAATACAAGACATATATGTTATAGAAATCATTGGTAACCTTGATTATAAACTATTTTTATTTACACCAGGTTCTCCCAAGTTGACAAAGAGTTGTTTAGTTAAACTCTATTTGATAAGAAAAACACATGTGAGGTTTTTTTTTTGTTGTGAGAACTTTTCATGTTTCTAAGATAAAGGGAAATGACCCAAGATGATACTTATGTTACCCTTTCAATTTTATTTCCAATTTGGGGGAGAAATAACAAATGGGGGAAATGAAAATGAAAACATAATTCGGGTAGAAGTTATTGATCACACATATGGAATTTAATGTTCTTTTGGGGATTTATGTGGTTATTTACAAAAAACATAATGGGTATGATTTTTGTTCAAATGTGATATTTGTTTCATTTTCTATTAATATATCAATATATGTTTATAAATAATGTTTTTTAAAAATCTTGGATATGTTTCAGATAGTATAAGTTACTAAAGTAATGCAAGGATATTTCCTTATATAGTGCAATAATGTTTTCTTAACATTTTTTTATAAACATTCCGTAATTCACATGGTGATGTGACTAACTTCATGTTCATAAAATCATAAACTTACTTATGATACAAGATAAGTTTTCACAAATTAATAAAAAGAGAAATAAGTAAAAAATTTGATGCAACCCAATGCTACCTGAAAAATAAGGATTATTTCATTAGATAGAGGGTTATATGAACTGAGAATAAATGAGTTTATGTAAAGGGTTTGAAGTTGGTTTCTAGAGAAATCTTGCATTTTGGGAAATATGATGATGAACAAATTTATTAGATGAACATACTTAATGTAATGAGATAGTGATGTATGTTGTTCATGTTAGAAATTATGAAGATAAATCTATTTAGAGATTGATATATAGGGTGGAATCTGTCAAAAAATTGTTTAATAAAGTTGTCATAATAAAATGAAGAATGATTCACTGGAGGAATCCTATGTGTTGCATCAGTTGGTGAAGTTTTTTATGCATTTTAGATGAATTGAAAAAAAATTGGTATCAGGTAGAATAAAACTGGACAAAGTGAGAAGATGAATCAATAATGTATCAATAGATTAAAATTTTATATAATGTTCATGTTATATGTTTTTTGTTACAATATATAAAATTTCTTATTTAAGAATTCCATATAGGGTCCATGGTTGAGATACTCTTTGCATAATCCTCAAGATATAGTTCATACAAGGGAATTTTGAATGATGAATCAAAAGGTGGATAAAATGTCCTTGCAATTTGGGAAAGATAACTATGTGGAGAAATATATGATGATTTAATGGATGAATCTCCATTATATATAAACTAGAAAGATCCAATGGATGATGTATTATGATGACATCAAATATATAATTATTAGGGTATCTTATAGAGGCACACAAGGACAATTGGAATTTAAATTTTTAGATGAAGTTGAATTTTAATAGGCCAATATGTGTTGAGAGTTATGGATAGATGTTTCATAATAGAGTGGAACCATGTATGTAAATATAAAATATTGTCTTATATTTTGATTCCATTAGATATAAAAAATTTAAGATGTACCTTTATAAAAAATATTCTTCAAAATTAAATAAATAAAATTAAAAATAGGGTAATAAAGAGAATTATATAATGATTTAAAAGAACTTGAAAATGATGATGAAAGGATATTAATTCAATAGAATTTGATTTTACAAGATTAATAAAGATTTAATATGTTATTTAACATTATGGATTTTGAAGATGTTTTATGAAATATCTAACGTTCTAGGGCATTTGAAGAAGATTCTAAGAGAGTTGAGAAGCATCCCATGAAATTTAATTGAGTGGGATATTTGAAACTTGAGTTTCATTGAGCTAGAAAATAATTTTTTATTCCCACATATTCAACTGATAATGAAACCTATAAAAGTGGGGGTAGAAATAGTACAATTAATATACAATATTTATATATAGAAAAAAATAAGTGGTAAATTATTTGAATTTTTATTTTCCCACCAAGGTTCTAATTTGTTAAATGAGTGGAATCATGATGAAGAGATCGAAAAAATGTTCATCATATAAAGATTAATTTGTCAAAAAATAAGTGTGGTATTAATTAATGACTATATTAAAACTTAATGGAATAATATTCCTTAGGCTGAGTTTTAACAGATGAAAAACAAGGTGTATCAGCTTGAGCAGGATTTACTAGATTGAGAAGTATCATATGGAGGAGAAACAAATGAAGGTGCCTCAGATATAGCACATCAAACTAATGTACATTTATTTGAGGAGTACATGATGAAAATATATGAAATAGAGTATTTAATCCATAATATGAAGGTTATATAATATGGAGTTCAATTAAACATACTTTTTCTAATAAAAATTTCTAAAAAAATATAGGTGAGATTCAATTATCTAAGTATTTCTATAATTTCTTAGATGTTTTGAGACCAAATAGATCTTAAGAGATATTTTGGTGATCTTTGTGATTATACACAGCTGAAGGTGATGCAAATTTCTTATAGAGAAATAAAAATTAAAGAATAAAATCATTCTATAGTGGGTCAGAAAAGAATATGTAAGAGTTTTAATATATGGTTTAGAACCTTTTCCGAAAATTCATATGGGTGGGGTGTACAACCACAAAGGAATGAAGGGGATACATGAAGGAAATTTAGGTGGTATAACTGAATATGGAAAAAATATTTGATATCTAGGGTGTAAAACTAAGGATAACTATAGGATTAATTACTGGGGTGTAGAACTAGTTGTTGTATGTGACATTGTATTCTTAAATTATTGTAGTAGAATAGTCCCTGATGTGGAGACAACTAATATAGAAATGAGTAATACATTGTACCAAGACATTTAAAAAACACACATTGATCCCTCAATTTATAATACTATATAAAAAGTGTGGTTCAGAGATATCTTTTTGTAGATCATCACTCGAATAATTTTTAAGGACTGAGTTTGATAGAATATTTCAAAAATTAATATGATCACTTATTTTTCCCTCCCCTATTAATGATCCTACAATAATCATGGGACATAAAAATCGCAAATAATCTGAATAGTGAAAGCCAAGAACATCAATCAATACCCTTGAAAAACAAGACATACACTAGAAAATATGATTGCGATGCACATTTATGGGATCTATTAAAAGCTTTTATAGCTTCCAAAAGTTATGGTTACCAAATCCTAAAATGAAAAGAAACAATAAAAATAATAATCTGATATTAATTTGCAACATCTCAACCTAGCTCCTGTCGAAATGTAGTGGGACATGATTTTCATTCCATCTTAGGCACACCTCCCCGAACACCAGAGGCAAACAACCAGTACTAGGGGGTTTGAGGAGTTTTCATGGGGATATTTTCCTCCACTTATTAGAGTGAACTATAGAAATGTAAATCACTAAAAATTATTAACAATATAAATAGTTTACTGGAAATAGTAAATATTAGAAATGAAACATAAAATGAAATATATCATAAAACTCAAATGGTCATGCTATTAATATAAAACAAATACAAATCTATCTCCCACTAGGACAATTAGATATCAATAATAAACAAATAAAATAATAAAAAACCAAGTCTATACCATAACTCTAAGATATATCACATCCAGGTCCCCTAATATCATTTGAGATGACTTGGTGGACCATGCTATGTGTGGTTATGGGCATTATCTATAACTATGAATATAATAACCATGTTAGAGCTGCTTGGGTACCAATGTTCCATGGAGGCCTAAGTTGGGTGTGAGTAGAAAACTCAGTAGGGAAAAATATATGTTGTCTCATATTAACCAATAGAATCATTGATATGTGCATGAGAAAAGAATTTTTAAAATAGTGAAATTACTACAAAATAATAATTAAATAATCTACAATCAATACCTACTTCATCCCAATGCTAGAGTATATTTTACAATGTAAATATGACCACACCACAATTATATCATGATTTATAAATGGATTACACATATACATAGTCCAAGCCTGATAATCATCATTGATCCTTTGGTATGTTTCCCCAATCGACCAAGCATCTTCAACTAGTGCCGAAATGTCTCTGATCCTGAGAATAACATCCAGGGAACTCTATTTTTACTGTAAGGATCCCATGAATCTAGATACACTAATGATGATAATATCCTGGGGATCCACCAGTCATCCATCATCCTCAAGCACTCGGGCTAAACCACATTGTATTTCATGGGCATTATCATAGCCCAGTAGACATCTAATTCCTTAGAATGGGAAACCCTATACAATCCTATATTTATAGGAATGATTGTTTACTTGGGAACCTAGGAAATCAAGTGGAATCCTTTTCATGCATCCCATTTTCGATATAATTCGAATTCAATATCATGGGGATCCTTAGTCGATCCACAAATAGTTCATATACCAAATCCTAGAGGGACATCCAAGTCATGAATCAAGGTTATGTAATTGTCACCATTATGATATATATCATATATTATTGGCGATATATTCTCACCCAACACCTCATATGACCATTATAATCTCGGGTATCAAAATCATTTACAATGGTCTACTTGTATCATTATTTGAATCCTAGGCTACTCGAGCATTATCAATGATCACATTATATCAATGGAATCCTTTATATCCCATATATTTCTATATTTTCTCAATCACCTAGTTTTGATGATATATTCTATTTACCCCACTAGGAATGCACTCTTACATGAACTATATAATTGGATTATTTGTATACTATGAACTCCCCCTCGATGCAATATGAGATTAAATCTCAAACATATCATTAATTTCACAGTATTATTCAGGTTAATAGGTGATTCCCATCATCTTAGGAGGTCACATCAATGTCAAGACCAATGAATGATTACTAATAGTCCTAGGAAATCAAATTCTAATATTCATAAACATATACCAAAATAAATATATAATAAGGGTTAGTTGAATCTTCTCAACCATCATTAACATCCTATCCCTATTGTGAATACACTTTGGTTTAGGTTCTAGGGTGAAAACTACATCCATCACTAAAATATCCAAAAACATCCTATCTATTAAAAACAACTCCTAAGGTACACCATAGGGTCTACTAGTCCAAAATATAGTCAAGGCACCCTCACACAGGTCATTGGTGTCATCTACGAATCCATGTCAACACCAAACTCCAAAAGGATACTATGTCCCTTAGTATCATAATCAAGGTGGTGCAGCCTTTCTGGATAAATGGAGAAATTCACATGGGAAGTCATCATAGGGATGTCCCATCACCCATATCAGTTCTGATGGATTCACTAGGTCAGTATCCTCACCCAACTCATCACCAATAACCTATACTCTATCCACCAAGGCTAAGAATTTATCAACTATTTCCCATTATCTGTTGGGTACATCCATATCAAATCATGAAATACCCCCATAAGGATGTGGATATATTCTCCTACTTGAAGGCCTTGATATAATTATTTTTTAATTTTTCTAAAGGACACCCAATGTGGGGGTCCAAATATCTCATGTCAAGGCCTAGACCATTGAAGGTTGAGGCATCCTGATGAGACCCTATGACCAATGTGGCCTAATATTTTATTTAGATAAATCAGAGTATCCAATTAATTAATCATTGTATATTGAATAATTAATTAAATTTGAATATTTCAATTTAATAATAGGGAACCTACAACTATGGAGTTTCACAAATATCATGCTTTATATTAAAAACCTAAACAGTATAGGTCTAGTATACAATACCCCCTAACTCAAAATGAGGCTTCCCAATTATCTCTATAGGATGACAGTATATTCCAAGGCTCTGTAATTAATTCCTTTCATTATTCTTTCTTAGAAAATCTTTTATTAGTGAAAAAATATCCAAAATCATGTAAAAAATGCTAATTAATTAAATAATTAATTATTATATTTATAAATAATAAATTAGTTCAATTTAAACTCACCCCATATGGAAAAATTTCAACAGCACATTGTGATGCACCGAAACAATGACCAAAACGCTCACTAATAGCCTATGGTATACCCCCATTTTCATTCTTGAAAAAAATACCTAAAAATAATTAAAAAATAATTATTCTATCCAAATTTAAGCTCAAAATCATTAAAAAATAATCATGGCAACTTACCTTAATGAAATGGCACATGGTGATGTGTGGATGTCAACATTAAATTCCCTTTATGAAAATTGATTAAAATCTACTTGGTTATTGGATGATTCCGAAAGATTTTTTGGAGTCAACATCAAATACATATCTGTAGGAAAAAATTATAAAACCCATTGTAAGGAAAAATAAGGATGGATGAGGGTGGATATCAGAATGAATTACTGCATAAAATACCAATAATCACCCCATGAGTATGGGTAATTGAAGGAAGTAGAAGGTCTTGGGTGGTTAGGAAATTTACGTGATATAGAGGTAGGAAAACAATGTATTCCCTATTAAACAATATTTAATAAATATGTCAATTCAACCATTATAAGTCCAAACATGGTTTTTTACTTCTTTCCAAATAGTGCACCAACTGCGTGGTAGGATCTACCCATTCTCATCTGTATTTAACAACTATGTTTCATAGTTTCCAAACATTTTACATACTTTGTGGTAAGATTTATCTTTTTCAAAAAAACCACACATAGTTATTATGAAATCTTGTGGAAAATGTGCACCAAACATAAAGCCCAATCCAAGTTGTAATGTTTCCCCTTGAATATGCATGGTTTCTTATGCAACCATAAATGGTTTCCCATTAAAAATCCCCTAAACCTATATATAATCCATGTTTAATAAAAAAAGCTAAAAATTACATGTGTTTTAGGGTTACACATCGTTTTCCCTAAACTTTGTGCCCAAAACCTTGCTCCCTAGGAAACAAATACTCCAAAACTTATAGAGATATCCCAAAGCTTCTGAGATTCACCCAAGAACCTGAGATACCTATCGGTACACAAAACATGCCTAAAATCTTGTATTAAAGATGTTACATATATCTTAGTTATATTATAAGTATATAATCAAAAATTCAACCCATATAGTTATTTAAAACACAAAATTAATCTGCTTTCCAAATGCATATATTGGGATGCGGCATTTGATTTTACAATGATCCTAGGATCCATCACTAATGAATATCAGACATTTCCCATTCAAATATTATGAAATAATACGGCTACATTAAAACTAAGATATGTTAGTAGTGGTTATTATTTGAATAATGAGAAATATTTCACTATATGAAACCCATGTATGATATTTTCATTAAAATATAATCAATTTCATTTAAAAAATTCATTATATTTAATAAAAAAGTTATCTATCAATTAAAAAAACAAGATATAAAATGACAAAAACCCACATAAGTGTTTTAACAATATAAGATAAACTAATATTAGTTTATTTCAAATTATAAAAAAATATTTTTTCATAAATTTTTTTTATATACCAGAGAAATATAAAACGTATATCCCTAGACACCTTCTTATGATCATAACACGCTCCCATTGTGGATCATCACCCACCTGAGTTCTTCTAAAATGCTTAAATCATTCTTATGTGTATCATATATAATAAAACTCTTTACCACATACTATTACTTAAACCATATATCCATTATCAATGATTCTCAAATGATGTCTATACAAAATTTATTTCATTTCTAAAACCACTTATTACGTAAATAATTTTCAATTTTTTTACGAGTTATCTCAAATTTATTATAAGTTTAGATGAAAACCCCATTTTTTGAGAAATAACTTTTTTAATAAAAATCCCATTTAAAAAATAAATAAATAACCCAAGTTATAAATATATACAAACCATAATTTCCATTTAATAAATAAAATTTACCAAAAATATTTTCTAATGATCCACATCAAGAATGTAGTAAAAAACACTCCAACCACATAATAATGAATCATAATCCACTAATGAATAAATAATATGCACCTGAATTAAATGGTGGATATATGATGATCTATGAAACCATATATCCAATGTCAATGACCATGATATAGTCCATAAAAACATATAAACAAGTTCATGATATCATCATTTGAGATATATAATTCTAGCACTATATATCTAATCCTCTAAGAGTGATTTATCTATAGACTGAAAGAGACGAATATATAAAATGCATATTAAATAATGTATAAGATCAAATATATATGATGTTTGATCCAGTGTTGATCCATTTTTATTAAGAAATAATCTTGTTATTCAATGATAATTAAACCTTAAAATCAATCCAAATGAACCTTAATATTTAAAAATCCATAATAGGTTACTGAAGAGTATTTTGGTAGACTAATTAGGATTTTATGAGCCAAAATAAGCATCCAACACACAAATGTGTGGTCCAGATGCATGATCCTTATGAACTTGTGTTTGAACATGAATTAATCTTTATCCAAGTTACTTAAAATGTATTGCCTCATTGCATGTTACCCATGACTATGCACCCAACCATGAATTGCTCCTTTTCTAAAATGATAATATACATGCTTGGCATGAATGAATTATAATATCATGAAAATTTCCATGAATTATTATATTACCATCTATAAAATCCAAATTATAAACTATCAACCATTAAAACTAAAAGGCAACTCTCCAAAACTATTATAAATTAGATCTATGACCACACTCTATCGACATAGTTTTCAAACTACGGAAGTAGCTCATTATGTGTATGGTTTTACAAAACCTGGATACACTTAATTTTTTCACTATTTTATATTTAATAAAATATTATATCAAGAATATTATGGCCATGGTTTTTAAATCCATGGATATAATGAGATACAATCATAATTCTAAAAACCATAGCAATAAATTGAATTTTTATAAATTACTTAAATTGTAACATCCTTGGTAAATTATGAATATAAAATATTCATATTTATTAATATATGTTAATTAAATATTAATTTTACATAAAATGGGATGTTATGTTTGATGGAATACCGAATATGCAATAATACTCTTATTTGAAATTTTACGTTGCACAAAACGTTGAGTTATACTGAAAAATAACATAATATTAATATTATTTTAAATGGCAGTTATCACAAAGTTTTTGTATTTTTTGGAATGGATATAACTACCTACAATATACATATACATGTTTCTTAAATGTTTCTACATTTATAAAATAAATTTTAGAGGCTTAAATTAAAAAAATCTGAATTTAAATATAAATACTCTAATATTGATTAAAAGGTCGATTTACCACCTTTTGATGGAGAACACTCTTTAAATATATTTTTGTCACTTTTATATGTTATATTTTAAAAAATAAAATTAGTATTTAGAATCAAGACATCAAAATTTACACATAATAAAATGTGGATAAGATAGGATAAAATGTTTTATTCAATATTATGATATTAATGAATTACTTTTCATTATTAACACATAATAAATAATTTTATTTCTTACACTGAAAGATAATAACATCGTTCGTGTACATGTGGCCTATCACCTTTATGGAGTGATGTGACTCTCTTTTCATCTACACAACACATTAATGATATGTACAAGTATATATAATGAAATAATTTGGTATTTATTATATTAATATCATTATGGAATGATAAAATATTACTTATCATCTTTCCATGATGATCATTTAATTATAGAAATGTTACTCATGCATACGTATGACCTACCATCTCCTTGATCATATCATAATTCATTTATCATAACAAAATTTCATGATTGGACTTAAAAGGTAAATTAATGTAAAAATATGATAATTATTTTATTTTTATTATTCTATAGATTATGGAACTATATAATACACCCAATAACCAGAACATTCATATTGAAGAATGAATGAAAAAATAAGGCATTTATTTCCAAAAAACAATGAAAATAATGAATGTTTATTAACTAATGGATGATAATATTAGATGAAAGGATCATTTGTGATATTATAAATATTAATATGGTATTTTAACAAGTTAATAACATGTTTAAAATGACTATAAAAAATTTTAAATCATGTTGATCCAAAAAGAATCATGAGGTAAGGGACTTCATATCAATTTCCCTTCATAGGGGTATATTGTAATGTTATTCCACCAATTTATATTATATGTTGTATATAATAACATTTTAATATGTAATATAATTATTAATTCACAATTCATGGTATTTTATGTTCCAATTTTAATTTCTTCATTTTATTGGACTTAACTAAAAAATTACTATGAGGTGAAAGTTATTGTACAGTCTCACTTTCACTACAGGAAATAGAGGATATACCAATGGTTCTAAACCATTGGTATAGGCTGGAAAACCATTGGTATATTCTATACCAACGGTTGTTCAAAGCGTTGGGAAGTAAGGCGTGGGGAAAGATCTATACCAACAGTTTGAAGTAAACAATTGGGATATCCCACTCTATGTATTGATTTCCCAACGGTTCAACAAGAACCGTTGGTACAGGTTTACCCAACAGTTTAGAACCGTTGGGAATTGTATAATTCCGATCTTATACCAATGGTTCACAACCGTTGGTATAGATTTTTTCCCAACGGTTATAATAAAACCGTTGGGAATTCAATGATTTTGATCTTATACCAACTGTTGTAAACCGTTGGTATAGCTTTTTTCCAACGGTTTCAATGAAACTGTTGGAATATGTTTAAGTATAGTTTTTTACCAATGGTTTATTGAACCGTTGGTATAATTATTTCTCAAAGTATACCAACGGTTTACAACCGTTGGTATTCTATATTTCTTGAATTGATGCACAGCAGCCCCTCCAGTAGCCCCTTTAGTGCATACACCTGCATAAAAAACACCACTAAAAACACTGACAGACTTAAAACAACAAAATAGAACACCACCTATTTGATTAAGGACATGGTGAATAATTCCCCATTTGAATCTTTATAGGATAAAAATCATCTAGTATAGTTGAATAAGAGTTTCAATAAATTAAATATTATTTACACCCATTTCAATCTTCATATGACAACCACTTTTGTAATATATACTGAACATGTATTTTCATCGGAGTCTCATCACTTGTGACTCCATAAGTGCCACACTGGGCCTCGAATTAAGGATGGATTGACTGGTACACGTCACATATGATCCATGGATCATTGTCCTAAAGTTTCAACACAATCAGAATCTGTTTGATCGGTTTGGCATATATACGTAAAATATTATCCATTTTGAACAAAAGAGATGCAGTTTGGGTGGTCCCCGCCTCACGGTGACTCGGATTGAGGAAGGGTTGACTATTACATGTCCCATATGACCCATGGGTCGTTTTCCTAAAGTGTCAACAGAACCCAAAGTCATTTGGTCTGTTTCCCATATGTCAGTTGTTGATATCACTTACAATTTAGTCCATTTCGAAGAAAAGAGACATTTTGAGTGGTCCTGGCCCCACTGTGGCTCAGATTGAGGCGGTGTTGACTCGTACACGTCAAATATGACCCATGGATCATTTTCCTAATTTTTCAACAGAATCTGAAGGTGGTTGGTTGGTTTGGCGTATGTCAACTGTTGTTTTCACTTAAAATTAAGTCCATTTTAAACAAAAGAGAGACACTTTGAGTGGTTTCAGCCACACCGGGCCTCGTATTGAGGCAGGGTTGACTCGTACATGTCACATATGATCTATGGATCATTGTCCTAATGTTTCAACACAATCAGAATCCGTTTGATTAGTTTGGCGTATATATGTAAAATATTGTCCATTTTTAACAAAAGATAGACAGTTTGGGTGGTTTTGGCCTCACCGGGCCTCAGATTGAGGTGGTATTGACTCTTACACATCACATATGACCCCTGGATCGTTTTCCTAAAGTTTCAACAGAATCTGAAGGCGTTTGGTTAGTTTCCCATATGACAGTTGTTGATTTCACTTACAATTTAGTCCATTCTCAACAAAAGAGAGACAGTTTTAGTGGTCCTAGCAACACCACAGCTTGGATTGAGGCGGGGTTGACTTGTAAATGTCACATATGACCCATGGATCATTGTCCGAATGTTTCAATAGAATTATTAGGCTTTTGGTCAGTTTTCCGTATGTCAGTTTTTGTTTTCAATTAAAATTAAGTACATTTAAAAAAAAGAGGCACTTTCAGTGGTGTCGGCCACACCGGGCTTGAGATTGAGGCAGTGTTGACTCATAAACGTCACATTTGAGTCATGAATCATTGTCCTAGAGTTTCAACAAAATCAGAATCCGTTTGATTGGTTTGGCATATGTACATAAAATATTGTCCATTTAGAATAAAAGAGAGGCAGTTTGGGTGGTCCTGGCCCCACGGTGCCTCAGATTGAAGCGGGGTTGACTTGTACACGTCACATATGACCCATGGATCGTTTTACTATAGTTTAAACAGAATCTGAATGTTTTTGGTTAGTTTCCCGTATGTCAGTTGTTGATATCACATACAATTTTGTCCATTTTGAACAAAAGAGAGACAATTTGAGTGGTCCCGGTCACACCGCGACACAGATTGAGGAAGTGTTGACTCTTACATGTCACATATGACCCATGGATCGTTTTCCTAACGTTTCAATAGAATCAGAAGTCATTTGGTTGGTTTGGCTTATGTCAGTTGTTGTTTTCACTTAAAATTATGTCCATTTTAAACAAAAGAGAGATAGTTTGATTGGTTCCGGCCACACCATGGCTCAGATTGAGGCGGAATTCACTTTTACACATCACATATGACCCATGGATTGTTTTCCTAAAGTTTCATTAGAATAATAAGGCGTTTGGTGGGTTTCCCATATGACAGTTGTTGATTTCACTTACAATTTACTCCATTTTGAACAAAAGGGAGATAGTTTCAGTGGTCCCGGTCACACCGCGGCTTAGATTGAGGCAGGTTTGACTCATACATGTCACATATGACCCATGAATAGTTTTCCTAAAGTTGCAATAGAATCAGAAGACTTTTGTTTGGTTTGGCGTATGTTAGTTGTTTTCACATAAAATTATGCCAATATTAAACAAAAGAGAGATAGTTTGAGTGGTCTCGGCCACACCGCAGCTCGGATTGAGTCAAGGTTGACTCGTACACGTCACATATGACCCATGGATCGTTTTCCTAAAGTTTCAACAGAATACGAAGGCGTTTGGTTGGTTTGGTGTATGTTAGTTGTTGTTTTCACTTAAAATTAAGTCCATTTTAAACTAAAGAGAGCCACTTTGAGTGTTGTCAGACACACCGAGACTCAGATTGAGGCGCGGTTGACTCGTACACATCACATATGATCCATGGATCATTTTCCTAATGTTTCGACACAATCAGAATCCATTTGATCAGTTTGGCGTATGTACGTAAAATATTGTCCATTTTAAACATAAGAGTGACAGTTTGGGTGGAGTCGGCCGCACCGTGCCTTGGATTGACGCAAGATAAACTCTTACACATAACATATGACCCAGGGATCGTTTTCCTAATGTGTTAATAGAATTCAAAGGCGTTTGGTCGGTTTCTCGTATGACAGTTGTTAATTTCACTTACAATTTAGTAAATTTTCAAAAAAAAAAAGAGATAGTTTGAGTGGTCCCAGCCACACCACGGCTCGGATTCAGTCGGGGTTAACTCGTACAAGTCACATATAACCCATGGATCTTTTTCCTAATGTTTCAATAGAATATTATGGCGTTTGGTCAGTTTGGCTTATGATAGTTGTTGTTTTCACTTAAAATTATGTACATTTTAAACAAAAGAGAGGCACTTTGAGTGGTGTCGGCCACACTGGGCCTTGTATTGAGTCGAGGTTGACTCTTTCACGTCACATATGGGCCATGGAATATTTTCAATATGTTTCAACACAATCATAATCCGTTTTATCAATTTGGCGTATGTACGTAAAATATTGTCCATTTTGAACAAAAGAGAGACAGTTTGAGTGGTGTCGGACACACTGGGCCTCATATTGAGGCAGGGTTGACTCCTACACATCACATATAAGCCATGGATCATTTTCCTAATGTTTCAATAGAATTAGAATGCGTTTGGTCAGTTTCTCATCTGACTGTTGTTGATTTCACTTACGATTTTGTTCATTTTGAACAAAAGAGAGACAGTTTGAGTGGTCTCGGACACTCCGAGGCTCGGATTGAGTTGGGGTTGACTTGTACACGTCACATATGAACCATGGATCGTATTAAAAATGTTTCAATAGAATCCTAAGGTGTCTGGTCAGCATTCAAGGAACCGTTGGTATATAAGTGTTAGGAAAAATGTGATTTCCAGTGGTGAATGTTGTCCATTTCAAATAAGCCTGAGGCACTTTGAGTGGTGTCACCTACACTGGGCCTCATATTGAGGATGGTATGACTCGTACACATCATTAATGACTCATGGAATGTTTTATGAAAGGTTCAACAAAATAGAATGTGTTTGATTGGTTTTTCGTATGTCAGTTATTGTTTTCACTTAAAATGAAGTCCATTTTAAACTATAGAGAGACACTTCTAGTGGTGTTGTCCACACCACGCCTCAGATTGAGGCTGGATTGGCTCTTACATGTCACATATGACTCATGGATCATTTCCCTAAAGTTTCAATGGAATCCAAATGCATTTGGTCAGCTTTCCATATGTCATTTCTTTTTCACTTAAAATGATATCCTTTTGAAACAAAAGAGAGACACTTTGATTGGTTTCGGCCACAATGGGCCAAGGATTGAGGCGAATTTGACTCATACACATCACATATGACTCATGGGTCGTTTTACTAAAGAAAAAACACATTCCAAATGTGTTTGGTCGGTTTTCCATATGGCATTTGTTGTTTTCACTTAAAATTAAGTCCATTTTAAACAAAAGAGAGACACTTTGAGTGGTGTTGGCCAAACCGCACCTCATATTGAGGCATCGATGACTCGTACATGTCACATATGTTCCATGGATCATTGTTCTAAATTATTAACACAATAAGAATCTGTTTGGTCAGTGTTTCGTATGCCACATGTTGTTTTCACATAAAATGAAGTCCATTTTAAACTATAGAGAGACACTTCAAGGGGTGACGGGCACACCACACCTCATATAGAGGCATGGTTGACTCATACATGTCACATATGACTCATGGATCATTTCCCTAATGTTTCAACAGAATTTGAATGTTTTTGGTCAGTTTTCCATATGCCACATGTTGTTTTTACTTAAAATGATGACCTTTTGAAAAAAAGAGACACTTTGAGTGGTGTCGACCACACCATGCTTTGGATTGAGGAAGAGTTGGCTCGTACACGTCACATATGAACTATTTATCATTGTGCTAATGTATCAACACAATAAAAATCGGTTTGGTTGGTTTTCTGTATGTACTTAAAATATTGTCCATTTTAAACAAAAGAGAGGCTGTTTGAGTGATCCCGACCACTCCGCGGCTTGGATTTAGGTGAGGATTACTCTTATACATCACATATTACCCATGGATCGTATTCTAAAGTTTCAATAGAATCCGAATGAATTTGGTTGGTTTTCCATATGTCAACTGTTGTTTTCACTTAAAATGAAGTCCATTTTAAATAAATGAGAGACACTTTGAGTGGTGTTGGCCACACCACGCTTTGGATTGAGGCGGGGTTGACTCGTACACATCACATATGACTCATGGATCATTATTCCTAAGCATGAAGAGTCCATCCATGAGTCCTTAACTTGTTACCCATGTCTTATCCTAACAATTACCAATTAAACCAAATAAAACAAGGCATCATTCACATAACATGGAGAATTTACAACAAGGATTTGTATTCAAAATAAAGAATATCATTGCATGAATTTGATAAGCATGAGCTAATAAGATTATCAAGGAATTCATATAGTTCAAGACATTAAAAAATGGAATAATCCTAAATAACAATGCATGATCAGAGAAATAAAAAAAGGCATGTGAAATCAACATGCCTACAATTACATATCATCCATGAGGTATAACATTTAATCAACTTGTAATAGAATTATATATAAGTCATATGAGTCTCATTTACTTGCATACACAGTGTTACAAAAGGAAAATGTTATTCATGTCTGGGGGGCTGTCCGGGGTCCAAGGAGGGAGGGTGGGGGCTATCCGGGGAGCTATCCGGGGTCCAAGGAGGGTGGGGGCTATTCGAGGGGCTGTCCAGGGACCAAGTAGGAGGGTGGGGGGCTATCTGGTGGGTTATTCGGGGTCTAGGGAGGAGGGTGGGGGGGGGGGGGGGGGGGCTGTCCGGGGTCCAGGGAGGATGGTGGGGGGGGGGGGGGCTGTTCGGGGACCAAGGAGGAGGGGGGGATGTCCGGGGACTAAGGAGGAGGGGGGCTGTCCGAGGGGCTGTTCGGGGACCAAGGAGGAGGGTGGGGGGGGGGGATATTTGGGGGCTGTTCGGGGGGCTATCCAGGGACCAAGGAGGAGGGTGGGGGGATGTCCAAGGGCAGTCCAGTGGGCTATTCGGGGGGTGTCCGGGGGGCTGTCTGGGGTCCAGGGAGGAGGGTGGGGTGGATGTACAGGGGGCTGTCCGGAGGACTGTTTGGGGACTGAGGCGGAGCGTGGGGGGATTTCTGGGGGGGGGGGCTGTCTGGGGTCTAAGGAAGAGGGTGGGTGCTATCTAGGGGGTGTCTGGGGGGCTGTCCGGTGACCATGGAGGAGGGTGGAGGGGTTATACAAGGTCCTGGGTAGAGGGTGGAGGAGTGACTATACAAGGTCTGGGGTGGAGGGTGGAGGGGGTTGTCCAGGGTCGAGGAGGGGGGGGGGCTATCCAGGTTTCAGGAAAGAGGGGGTGGGCTGTCCAAGATCCAGGAGGGGGGTGTCTATTGTCCAAGAGGGGGGTGTCCATGGTCCAGGAGGATGGGGGCTTTGTTAAAGAGAAGGAATCACCATATAATTCTTTGAAAATTATATAAACCCAATCCAAACAACATCAAAATTCCAATCCATCACCCAACCAACATCCAATTCATCCTCAATATCAGTAATCTTCCCATTATTCCTTAAAAAAACTATAAATACAAAACACATGTCCATTGTTTGAACTAAACGAAAATCCATAGAAACTACCATATCACCCCACTAAAAAAATGGAAAACCACCTACGCCACTACCCCAACAGTCTGCAATCACCTCACATGGAACATCCTTATATCCATTACCTACCTCGAGACAATATGACTAAACAAAATCTTTATCATATTTGAGTGGGGATACATCTCACCAGCACCTCCATTGGTTCATATGGTTCACTAAATACACGGAAGGATTGTCTATGTAGACTTCAAATAATGTTGATCCATAAAATCATGAAACATATGTATTTAAGAAAAACAAAAAACAAATCAAAGTGCACTTGTTGGGTTTTCGATGCCATAAACATCACAAAATGGTTTATACCAAATTAAAACAGAAAACAAAAATAATAGATGAAAAACATTTAAACAAAGGTAGTACTTATAGATTTAGAGTGTAGTACTACAAAATTCTTTGATTTAAGATGGATCTATCAAGTGGAATGACTTTCTCAATCTGAGTATAGAGAGATCCCTTACGTTTAGGTCAAATAAAAATAGAAAATAAAAAAATAGATGAAGAACATTATAACTGAGGTAGGACTTACATATTTGAAGTCTAGAACAGAAAAATTGTTTGATCGAAGAGGATGGATGGAGTTTAATACTAGTAAGGAGAGAGCATCGAGAAAGAATCAATTTTAGGGTTGTAGTCATGCGAAGAGAGAATTGGGGGCTCTCTGTATTTGGAGGGAATTTTTCCCAACAGTTTTTAAAAACCATTGGGAAAACTATGCTTTACCAACAGTTCATTGAAACCATTGGTAAAGGTGATTGAATATGAAGTTTTCCCAACGGTTTCATTGAACTGTTGGAAAAATGTGGTTGATTCTCATGTTTTCCAAATGCTTTAATTGAACCATTGGGAAAAGTTTATCCAAATGTGGGATATCCCAATTGTTTAATGAAACTGTTGGGAAAGAGGTCTGTAATCCACATATGCCAACAGTTTTCTAAAACCGTTGGCACCAAAGTGTTGGTATAGCTCTCCCTTATAGTAGTGTTTCTTTTACGATTGGTAATTTTCTCATTAAGAAATCACATTATTGTGATAATTTTTAATTGGAAATTGAATTTATATTAATGATAACAATTATTGTACAATAGATATTATTATTATTTTACCTGTATACCATTACTATATGTGGTGTTTACTTTGAAATATTTCTGATTAAGTTGGTAAATATTTATAAATATGTGTTCTTTACTCAATGCAGATAATTTCGGAAAAGGATAAAAATTATTCAATTAAATAAATATATTATATATGTGTATTTATTTGAAAATTTAGTTTCTATAGATACCCCAGATTAACAAACAAGTATATTACATCATTTTAGATTAATATTCTTCACATTACCAAAATAAATTCCTGAGGACCATAATAGTTTAGTGTCGTTGGAAACATGGAAACATAGTATTCTAAATTAGTTAAAGATATTACACATAAAACTATAGATATTAACAATTATTAATTATTCTTAAAAAAATTATTCATAACCAAGGGAAATAAAACATAATAAAGGGGTGATCTCAAATGCTCAGTATGGGTAAACGAGGGAGATATACAAGCTTAACATGATCCTAAGTGTATGAGAAATCGATCAAAATATTAGAATACCATAACTGGAGTATAAAATATTTTTATCAGGATTCATGGAATATTTATTAGTAGTTAATAAGACATGAATCATAAGGGAATTAAAAGAATAATCCATGATAACATAATAGAGGAATAAGACAAGTAATTCTAGCATACTCATAATCCTAGAAAATAATATTTCATTTTTACCTACCAAGACATTCTTAACATGTTACTCTTGGGATAATCATCTGTATAAATTATTCATGCTTGTGATTCCCTCTCATTTACCCTCTTGTTTTGGTCTTGGGAAACCCTCACGTGCATCCTCTTATTTCGGGATCATGATACCCTCATATGTACCCACTTGTTTCAGGATTGGGATTCCCTCCCATGTATACTATTTTTTTGGTAATGGTATTCCCTCACATGTACCATATTATTTCGGGAATGGGATTCTCTCCTATGTTCCCTCCTGTTTTAGGCTTCTTATGCCCTCTTATGTACCCTCTTGTTTTGGGCTTTGGCTACAACCCGTGTAACCTATAACTTTTGGGCTTAGGCTACAAAATATGTACCCAATGTGATCATATAGAATTTATCATTCACCAATGTATTGGAGAGAGATATATGTCTCACTTGTCACATAATTAAATAATGCATACATGTTCCACAAAATAATAAAACATTCATTATATCATTACCCATAAAAAGAGATGTGTTTCATAAACAACATATCCTAACTCATTAAATGTTATGGGTATCATAAATATTTTATCATATCATAACCTATGTAAAATAGATATGTTTCATAATCATTTCATCATAAAATACCCCATTAAAGGAAACAGGTTTCATAAGCATTTATCATGTTATAACCCATAGAAGAGAAATGGGTTACATGTCAATCACTTTGAAACAAGATCTACCCCTAGAAAAGAAAAGGGTTCTATAAAAATCATTCCATAAAACATAAAACATTCAGAGGAATAATATTAATGGTATACCTAGACCACATCCCTAGTAAATAATATCTATAAAAAATCATTTCATATTATATAGAGAAGTATTTTGAATTATTAATTGGAATAGTTATTGAAAATAATATTTCATTTGAAACCCAAAAAAATAAATGTCCATTTCATTGGAAAACACATTAAAAAATTATGAAGTGAGATTTAAAAGTCATTTAAAAAATTTATAGAGGAAAATATTCTTTCCACTTTTAAAAAATTTCTTTTTAAAAACATAAAAAAATTAGAAACGATTTTTTTAAAAGAACATTGAAACCTTTTAAAAGGAATATTTGAAAATCATTTTAAACACTTTAATAAAATTATATAAAATAAATATTCGTAAATATTATATTAAAATATCATTTAAAAATTTTTAAAAATATTTTTCGAAAACATGGTTTTTAAATAAAATAGAGTTTCAAACGATTGGAAAACTAAAGTTATATTTTCCTAAAAAAATTGTTAATCATATTAAGTACCAAAGTGTATGAATATTGTATAATTATAAGAAGATATAATGAATGAATAAAGGATAATAAAATTCATGATAGTTATTGAGAGATGGATCAAAAGATCTCCTCAATTGAAGCATAATCATAAACAATCATGATAAATTATGAGATTTTAGAAATAAAATATTACCACTTTGGTAACAGTAAATCATAATTAACATGAAAGAATTAAATTATATTAATCCTTAAATATTAATAATATAAATATATTCATGATATAACATTTTAATGTTAATTATATACATATCATCGAATAATATGAGTCCATAACTTGGCATGTATGTCAAAGAAATAAAATTGGGACAAAATTACATTTCTGATTTGGTAAATTTGGAACAATAAATTCCATGAATAAGATAGCATAAAATGGATATGTAAATACCCATTAATTTAAGGATAATAATAATATAATCATTATATGTCTAATATATGCTCCACAGAGAAAATGAGTGGTCAATGAGGCATAAGTCTCACAGAAATAAATGCGAGACTATAAATCCCATTACTACTTGGGTATTTTCAAAATCATAATATCCATGAAAAAATAAAAATATTTAAAATTTTAATAGAACTAAATAATTAAAATCAATTATATAACATGTCATTGGGATGTATATTCACCACACAATTAGAATAAGTGGTAAACATAGAACATATTTCATTAAAATAAAATTGAGATGATAAAAATCTTACCTTAATTCTTGATATTATTCGTACACATTCAAAACTCTTATTTAATAAGTATAAGAATATTATAACTCAATAATAGAACCATATTCTTATATAAAATACAATATATTATTTTATTATGATTTTTTTACCTATTTATTAACAATTATATGTTAATGTAACATTTTAGGTAATATCCTCTTTGTTTTTCATACCTGTTTTGACTTGTTATTGTAATCCTCTTACATAGATTTGGATTTAATTATTTATAGATTGAAAATAATATATAAATATCATATATATTTATCATATAAATATTTTTACTAATCTATAAAATATATAATTATGAAATAAAATTCACCGTTAATAGAGACGGTAGGCCATATGTACGCACGCACGCACGTTGTTTCCATTTTCATGCCACATTGAAAGAAAGAAAGTAAATAAAATATATATATTTATATAATATTAAAATTCTTATGTAATATATATGATGTACATTCGCTAAACTCTTCCTTAATACATTCCATGTAAAGGGTACCCCCCTTTATCAGCGCCGAGCTTTACAACGCTTTTTTAGCACTGTTAAAGCCCCTTTTAGCACTGTTAAAGCCCGTTTTTGTAGTAGTGTCACATCCCTTTGAGAAGGCGTTAGAACACACATCCACAAATGAAGTTATCATACTTCTAAAAAACTGAAATCATGATGGTATGTGTTATATAATAATTAAATAAGAATAAATAAATAATAAATATCTTTTATATCATTTAATAATAGAAATTTATTGATGGTTCCCAAACATGAATGGTGGAAATGGATTTATGAGCGACATCAATTCATAAGGTAGAAATACCACAGACACTTTAATGATGATTATATATCCTATTTGATGGAATAATTTTTTAGTGTAAGAAGAAACATTATTAAAAAAATTAGTATTTTTAGTCCACTGATTTAATTTTATAATCATATAATATGACAAATTTATGGGGTAGAGAATGAAATAAATAAATCAACAAAGTTTGTTGAAGGATGTTACTTATTCTTTGGGTAACTCCATTTGGTTTACACCAAGGGGCATCCTTGGTTGACTTTGAGTCTAAAATTAAGCTTATACGATGAAGGGAGGGAATTTGGGAAGATTTGATTCAATTTTTGAAGATAAAAATGGATTTAAAGGGTTTACTAAGTGAGGGGGGTGAGTACCATTAAACAGTGGAGGTTTAATGACATTATTAAAAATATAAAAAGGAAAACACTATTGAGAGGACTCCCTTACATCATGTGCCTCCAATAATTGTTAATTTTTTAGGAAAGAGGGAATGTGGTTAAAACATGTATATAAAATTGATTTTGGAAATTTTTATAATTTATTTGTATTCTTAAATTAATTTTTAACCACAAAGTAAACCTATTTTTACCTTAATCACAATAATTAAGTATAAATAAATTCACTTTTGAAAAAAAACTTATTTTACTCATTATAAATTATAAATTATGTTTATTATATATATTTAATCCATTTTTTATAATTATAGTTTTATAATTTTCAACCAACAATTTAAAATTAATACTGCAGATGGGACGAAACATTGGGTTTTTTATATGTGAAAAAGTTCAAAAGTGAGAATTGTTTTTATAACCAATATCAATGTTAAATTGTTTCAAATGAACCAATTTGGATTATTTTAACTAAAATTGACCTAAATTGACTATAAAAACAATTATAAAATATAAATTATCTAAATAATTTAATTAACTGAAAATCCATTTTCAATTAAAATTTATCCATTTTCAATATTTATAAAAAATGTGAAACTTCCCAAAAAAATACCAAAAAATAATAAAATGTAAATTTTTATATTATTATTTAAATTATGATCTTTATTTTGTCCACAAAAATTTATTAAAGTGTCAAAATTATATTTAAAATAGTTTATCCACTAAAAGGTGGTACAATTACCTTTTTTTTAAATTAGATATTTTTATTCAAATTTTTTTATTTATTCATATCTCTTGTCTTGAAAAATAATAATTTGAATGTTAAATAGTTTTATGAATATAGATTATATCTATTTTATTAATATAATTTATTAAAAGGGTTTAATTAAATTATTGTGATAAAACATGTTTGATTTCATGAATATAGTTTTATTGAAAAATATTTCTTATATTTTTAAAAGTTTTCTATTTTCATTTTTAGTTAATTGAACACCCAATAATACATATTATATACATGTATAAACCATGCGTTAATAATTTAATTAAACATATTTATAACCCCCATTCCAATGGGTGTGTGGAAACTATAATAATTTTTTTAAAAAAATGTAATATTACATCGTATTTTGGTAAAATAAGGTATTTCATATAATATAGGCTATCGAAGGGACTCAACATTGTGTGTAACACAATAAAAAAATATTTCATGTATTTAAATCCCTTAAAAGTGTTAATTTTAGCACAATATCGACTTGATATTTTAATAAAAAGAATGAATAACATGATTATATTATATAACACAATATATATTCAGTGCTCTATAAAATGAAAAGTATTCAAAAGATTAAATTAATTTGAATAAAATCACAAAACATTAGGGCATTATAGTTATGCGTGGCACCCAGTTATAGACAGACACTCCATGCAATGATATGTCTAATGAGACAAAATATCCAGCCAAACCAGATGAGTTTTACCCAGTAGTTTTGAATCACATAGCCAAACCAAATGTGTTTATACCTCGTCATTTGAAACCATATTTAAAAGTTATTTATGGTAATGGTATAATGTTCCTGAGACATGAAAACAATTTTTTAATAATTTAATTCATTATAATGTCATTTTATATTATCAATAATATATTTTCAATGACATTATCTTTAGATGTATTTATGTCTTATATTATTGTTTGAATAGTATATGATTTCATTTATTTATGATTCCATATTTATTTTGATTTATCTAATTATTATAGTCATGATATTGAAAAAATGTATTGTTTTTTAGTTATTTATCATTCCATATTGAATATTATATATCTTATCATGATATTTAAATTGTTTAAAATTCTTGTGTGTTTAGATATTAACTTATCAATTTCTATTATGCTTATTGATTTATGATTAATTCTATTGTACATTAACCTGAATGAGAATTTGAGCTCACCAATTATTTTTCCCCTTTCAAAAAGTTTCCATGAAGTGTACTGTGATTTATAATCAATGATATTCAAGAATAAATAATGTTATTTTAAAAAATATTAAAAAATAATGTCATAATTTTAGTTATCAAAGGTAATATGGGACTGAAGTATGTATCCAGTTTATAAATAGTACAAATATATTTGTCCCATTGAGATTCAATTTATTACATACTATTTCACTATAATAAATAAAACACCAACTCTGGGATACTAGGGTTGAGGTGTCTACAGGTTGTATTGATGGAATTTCTATAGAATCCTTGGGAATATTTTATAGGAAGACATAGATTATGGAAGATAACTCGATGATAAAATTTAAGGATAAATATAAAATAAAATCTTAATTCATTGTAAAATAATATATTATGTTGTTTTCCAATAAATATATCTCTTTATAGATACTACATGTTGATGTGATTATGAACAAAGATATATAGTGGTAATATCTCTAAAAATAGTGCATTTGTCTTGACCCTATTGTCACATGGTGCATGAAAATTGGCCTCACTAAACACCTATTTTGACAACCTTTATGGATATTCTTAGGATAATTCACATTCTATATAAAAATCATTATGAAAGATTTTAGAATAAATATATCCATAAAGAAACCAATTTTGTGATTCATAAATTTTGTAATTTATGATATGTGTTACACCATATTATAATTATAAATTAAAATTTAAAATTAATAATATTATAATCTAATCTAGTATATTCCATTGTTTAGAAAATACACCTTCAAGTTAGAAGGGTATAAATACTCATGGATAATATAGACATTTCCCAACTAAGGAAGCTAATATAGTAGGTATTATAACTAAAAGAATTATGGATATATTAGGATAGCTTAATTGTGTTATAAAAAATAACATTTAACAAATGGAAGAACATGTCTAAAAGAGATATTTTCTTATGTTGGGTCACTTTATGTGATATAATCCCTTATCATTTGGTTGGAATAATAATCCAGTGCTATTTGAAAAATGGATTTGGTCTTTGAAAAAAATATTTATGGATTTGGGATGTGGTTAAAAGGAAAAGATAACACATTTAATTAATTGTCACAAAATGAATGCTAATAAATTGTGGTTATTGATCTTGAATACTATGGAGAAAGTTTAAATAGAACAAATAGAATAGAATAATTTTGAGGAGGCATTATTCAAAAATAATTTCCCTCAACAGAAACAAAACAGGATGACGAAAAATTTCTTTATTCTAATGAAAAATTGGAATAATGTGATACATAGTATGAAGCTACCTTTCTATAGTTATATTGGTATATTGAAGATTACATATGAATCATGGAATACATGATTGACTATTTCATTGATGGGATTAATCCATGTCTCTAAAGGTAATTAGTCTCTCAAACATTTTATTCATATAATAAATAGTTTATATTATATCAATAATGATAAATAATTCTTTATATCATATAGATTTTGAGAGAGTAAGGGTAATAAAGGGTTTAAAGAGAAAAAATGGATAATGGTATGAAGGAAAAGAAGGATTTACGAACACGTGATAATTGTGGAAAGAAAGACCTTGGTACTTTCTTGAAGGTACAAGGAGTTTTCTACAAGTGTGGATAGAAATTAAACCATGCTCATGATTTTAAGGGAATTAAATAAATTTCAAATTTTTAATGCTTCAACTATAAGGATATGGGTAACTACAAAAATTAATTCCCCATGATTCAAGGGAATATACCTCATAAAAATATAAGGCGTCTAAGTCCATGTTATGTTATTGATACAATCGATGTGGAATGATTAATGTGCTTGTGTATTTATATAAAATTAATATTTATAAAAACTATATTATGAATTACATTCTCTTTATAATAAGGATGATGCTTATAAGGATATTATTGTACTAATATTTCTTAAAGTATTTGAAAGTATGTGTTGAGTGGTACTAAGAAAAGTGATTAAGTGGAAAATTAAAATTTTTGGAAAACACTTGATTAAAAGAAAATAAACCATAATATTTTTATATATTGAGATAAAAATAAAAATTATATGTCTATAATATAGTTTTGGTGACTATAAAATTTTGGAAGTGAATTGATGGTTTATGTTAACATTATTGATGTTTACTATAGGTTTTGTTATATGGAATATAGTCCATAACATATGATTTTATTTTTAAAATTGTGAATGTTTTCATTTTAGTTTTATGGTTATCAACTTATTCTATTTTTTATAATGTGAAATTAATATCCACATTAAATTTTATGGGGAATATAATGTTGATTTAGTTCCCTTCTTTATAAATTTGGTCTGACTTATTTTAGACAATACATAAGGTGAACTATTTATAGAAGGGATTAATTTGATTTTTCGGTGTCATTTTATATCTTCTTCTATCCATTTTAGTTTTAGAAGTTTTATAAAGAATATATTTTTACTATTTTTAGGATCTTATGATCCTTTATAAGTTAATTTTAGTGCCCCAGGAATAAAATTTTTTATACAATAATTTCATAGAGAAAGAGATGAAGTGGAAATTGATCAAATCCTAACCAAATGATGGGATTGTGCCTATAAAATAAAAATATATTAATATATTTCCATATATTCGAGGATAGTGAAATAATTTTTCAAATCTAGGTAAAGGAAATTATTATTTTTCCAATTATTGTCATTTTTATGATATAAATGACCTTTTAACACCAATTATTAATGGATTTTTGGTCATTAACTTCCACCTAACCATGTTCTCTACCACTCTGCATCATTACTTTCAGTGTTAATTTTCTCTTATATGTTCATGTTTTCTCTTCCAACCTATGTTCTCCTATTTAGATTCATTTTATGTGTTATTCCATATAACCTTTGTTATTAACTTTTTTCATTATTAATACGATTTTTTATTAACTATTTTTATTATGTGGTTTTTTAAAATGTAATTTTAAAATTTCTTAACCATTATTAGTGAAATCAATATCAAATTTTAGGGTTGTAATTTATTTAGGGGTAAAATGTAACAAACCATAATTTTATGAGTAAATAATGTTTGAAAGTTTTTATGACATGAAAAAACATTTATAAAAGAAAACATAAAACCTCGAGACTTTATGATATATTTATTTTTAAATAAATTCAATCTCTTTGGTTCTCTTTCAATGCACGGAACACCGGGTTGGAATGAAACACAATACTGTGTTAAAATCTTATTATTTAAAGATGATCACTCTATCATAGCCATTAATATGTAGGGTATGAGTAGTAATGACTAAATCAATAAAAAATTATGTTTTAAACATGTATAAAATATATTACATGGTCATGTATTTATTATAAATAATATTATATTAATTTGAAAGAGAAAGAATGTTTATCTGAAAAAACAATATTTTTTTGAAATATAAATTATTCATGCATTTTGAACATAATTTAAAATTAAAATTTCCCACTTCTTGAAAATATATTTTATAAAATGGGATTATTTTTTTGAATTCATCATCTAATAATTATCTTATGGTAAATTTATTTATTTCTATAAAATGTTTTTTTTATGAATACTGAAAAATACTAAATTTGAAATAAAAATTGTCTTTTTTATTTAATTATTTATAAATTAAATTTTATTTGAATTGGTTTTAATTTAAAATAATTTCATTAATATATATATTATTAAAATTTAGTTAATTTTTAACATTTTTATTCTGATTTTTTATAAAAAAACGTTTTAAACATTTGAACATTTCCTCTTTGAAAACCTGCCTTCAATACACATCTACAAGTTTAATTTTAAATTAAATTATTTTCAAAATTAATTAAAATTAATTTAGAAAATATTATTTCATATTTTTAATCAGAATAATTTATATATTTTAAAATGTTCAACTTAATTTTAGGCCAAAATGAATTGTGAAAATTATAAAAAATAATTACATCAATTAAGGTAAAACTTGATTTACTAGGGGGTTAAACTAAAATGATAAGGATTTAAATGATCTAATAATTGTCTAAAATATATTCTATGGTTATATTTTTACCTTATATATAATAAATATCCATAATAATTTATTTGGGAAGATTTTGTAATGTGAGAAACTTGGGTACACCTTTTTCTTCTAAATAATTACAATTGTGCCAGTCACCTCACTTTTAAAAGGCCATCCCATATCCTCTATTATTCTCACCTCCAAACCATTTTTCATAAGAAAAAACCTAACTAAGTCACCTATTAAATTCTTTAATATCATCATATAATCATTGTTTTGGTTAGAAACCCAACCAAGGGTGGATTTTGGTGCAAACCTAAGGAGGATTCTAAAGGAAGGGGTAACGTTCTTCAATGAGAATTATTTTTATTTATTCCTCCACCTCCATCCATTCAAATTGAAAAATTATGAAAGAATAACATAATTATATTAAATATACATTTATATTGATATGTTAATTAAATTACCTAAATCCATCCCCACTACCGTCAAATCGATTATGAAATCATCATTCATGTGTATGACAGACTACCACCTCACGAACCAATGACATTCATTTTCTACATTACCACCTTTAATTATTATGAAAGTTGATGAATATAAAGTGTGTGTATATATATATATTTTATATTTATAAAATAATTATACCTTTTTATTCATTGTAACATATTTTTTTTAATTTTCATTACATTTGGAATACGATAACGTCGATCGTGTGTGTGGAGAACTACCGCCCCTTGAAGAAATTTGATTCTTTTTTCACCAACGCTTTAAATGAAATGTAATAATGATAATTTTTATTAATGTTTGTGATATAAATTAAATAATTATAATATTAATGAAATATTAATAATTCTTAAAATATAATATATAATTTTATTTCTTACACTGAAAGATTATAATATCATTCTTGTATGTGTGGACTACCTCCTTCACAAAGCAATGTGACTATATTTTTATCCCCACATAACATGAATGATATATATAAGTATATTTAAATATAGAAAATAGTATTTCATAAATTATGGTATTTCTAGAAATAATAAAAATTAATTACATTCTAACCACAATGATCATTGAAAAATAAAAACGCCAATCTTGCGTAAATACAACTTACGGTCCCCATGATATTAACGTACTTTATTTTTCATAACCATCATTCATGATAGGTTTTAAAAGGAAAAATGATGTAAAAATATTCTAATTATGTCATTATAATTATTCTCTAGATGGTGGAACTGTATAATATTCACTATAATAGAAACATTCATAAAAAATTACGAATGGGAAAACATGGAAATTTATAGTTGAAAGAGTTAAAATAATGAAATATAATTCAAAAAAAGGAGGTAATATGTTATAAAAGGATAATATATGATATTATAAATATTAATATGGTTCATCAATAAGATTATAAATTTATTTAAAACTACTATATTTTCTGTAAAATTACGTTCAACCAAAAGGAAGGATGAGGTAAGGGACTTCATCTCAATTTACATTCATTGAGGAATGTTGTAATATTATTTACCTAATTTATTTTATATAAGGTATATAATACCCATTTAATATGTACTATCATGATGCATTGATAATTAATTCTATTTTATGTTTTAATTTTAATTATTTCTTGCAAGGGGGTTTGACATTTAAATTACTAAGTTGTAAAAGTTATTGTACAATCTGACATTATTTTGTGATTCTTAACTATCTCTTGAAATAATAAATTTATTATGATAATTTTTATTGTGATATTAAATTAATATTAAATATAAAACAATTTTATGATGGATTTTAATATTTTATAAATCACATTGTATTCTTTAAAATGGTTTTTATAATTTTAATGTTATATGATTAAGTAGGGAAATATTGATATATTTGTTTTCTTTACTAAATATAGATATTTATTGATAAGTAAAATTATTCATGAATTAAATAATTTTTTTTTGATATATGTGTAATGAATTGAAAATATATTTATATTTGGGCCTCATCTATTGATAGACCCTATATGCATCGATATGTCTCATGATAAAATCAGCTGGTAAACCAGATGAGTTTGTACCCAATAGTTTTAAATCAGATGTTCAAACAAGTTGAGTTTATACCCATCTATATTAAACAATTCTGATTGGTCTTGAAGGTAGAGGTATCATCTACCTGAGAAATGACATCTAATAATTAAACATTTCCTATATTAATATTTCTATTTTATTATCCAGGTGAGAAATTAAATCCAATAATTAAAAATTTCCTTTATTAATAATTCTATTTTATTATCCATGTTATTTTACAATGATATTATCATTTGATTCATTTCATTCTCATGTTATTATTTAAATCGAATGTGTGTTTTGTTATTTAAATTTTTATATTGATTATAGATTATCCAATTATGATATTCATGATATTTATTAAAAGGAATTTTTTCAATAATTTACCTTTCCATATTTATTATTACTTGTCTTATCATGGTACTAAAAAATTTTAAATGCAATGTGTGTTAATTTGATTACCTTTACATGTTTATTGTTATATTTTATTCATGATATCTTCTATTGAACTTAACCCTAACATATCTTTTATCTTAACCCATATCAAGTATAATTTCCCTAGTATTCCATATAGTGTACTATGATTGTTGTTCAAGGATATGTTTGAGGGAGTAACGTTAAATTTGAAAAAAAATTAATTTTTTTAAATGTAATATGGGAATTATGTATATATGTAGTTTACTAAGACTACATAATTATTCAGTCATTCCGGATGTGATTCCTTGTATTTTATAATAATGTAATAAATCGTACACTGAATCTAGGGTATTAGGGTTGGGTTTCATATAGTTTAGAAAAATTATTCATGAAACTTCTATCCAAAATAGTATTGACATCAAACTACATCTCTATTGTCCCAACTAAATGACCAACCAACCTGACTTATATCATGAAAATTAGAAAATTAATAGTAATTAATATTTAAATTACCTAACATTTAAGACATATGTATTCTATAATACATAAATTAATTTCACAATAAGTCTTTTTTAGTAGAATTATTTAAATTAAAAATGTGTGGAATAACGTACTTCACTCTATTAGATGTGTTTGTACTGTAAATTCCCTAAAAAAAATTTTATATAAAAACAATTCGTAATATTTTTTTGAAATTTGAATATAAATTATATGAAATTTTAAGAAAATGAATTAGTATTATTCATGTCAAGAAAAAATTTCCATTTCTCATATGATATCCCTTTTGGTGACATATCCTACATCTATTGAATGACAAGGGATTTATCAAGGTATTCACAAAAAGACATTTATTTGAAATGTTTATCGCTCTTCCGGAATATTTTCAAAGTAAAACACCACAAAATTTTTTAATAAAATTTAAAATCAATAGCATTCAATAAAAATAGATATGTGATAATAAGTAAAATATTATTAATGGAATTATTATTAAATAAATTATCTTTTTTCTGAATAAATATTTTTGACACATATATAATATTATAAAATTATGAAATTATTACAATTAATTTTAATATTCCACTAATCATGATACATGATGGGGTGGGTCATCAATTTAGATTCATGATTCACCAAAAACTATGCATACATTCCATTGACATAATCCACAAACCCCCCTACATGTCAAAATTTATAGAAATTTTTTATTCATCAATATCCAAACATCTTTGATTTTATTTTTCATTTTTATTTTTTTATTATTTATATATTTCTAACAAATATTTTCAATATATATTATAACTATATTATATTGTTTTTACACAATTTATTATATACCAATTCGAGTCACCCTATAATACCCTTATGATGATGTGTGTGATAAAATATGCTTTGTTTGAATCCTGATCATATACTGGATGACCAGATCCATAAACAATTTAATCCTATGGGATACTTTAATCAATAATAACTATATATATATAATAGTATTGAATATTCCTAATGCTAATGGGAGTGTATCCAATGGAATCACAAATAAAGTATGATACTCGTCTTCTTGCATACTATGTGGCACATATTGATTGATTTCTTCAACTATTTTCATCCAAGATCACTTACTACATTATATATATGTTTAAAAACAGGTTATTTCATGATATATAAAATAAATCAATAATAAAATTTTATCTTTTGGCACAAAAAATTTGGATCAAGTGTTCGTTTTAAAATATTAATTGAAATGATAAAAAAATTAGTTATGCTATGAATTTATAGTTAATTTAATGTGTTTATCATATAATAATTTAATTTATTATTGATCATATTATAGTTATCATAGATTTTTATATTATTTTTTTAACTTCAACCACCCTTTTAGGGATAACTATTTCAATATCTGTACTGAAAAACAAATTAATATCTAATTTATTATGAGGCTCACTTTTAGTAAAGAATTATTTAGAATAACTATCCATGTAATAAAGGTATTCTAGTTTGATATGAACTAAAATATAGATCATGTTTCTCATGCTCAAAAATATTGACAAAAATGGTTATGTTAAAATAAGTAAACTATAATGAATCATTCCTTATAACCCTTTGAATATCAACCCACAGGTATTTAATTAACATAACATAAATGTTCCCATGGTAGATTAATTTGATAATGTCAACAAAATGTTCGTAGAATTCTAACCCTATGAATTTTTTATGATGATACTAGGTTGTGTTTTAAAATATTATTCATTTAAAATTATAGAAAATAAGTATCCATTAATATTATAGACATTAAATCTCCTCGACTTCATTAAATGTCCTTAAGAAAAATATTTCAAATCCTCTCATAGTCCACCTTGATTATCAGCATTCATGATATGTATAGATGAATAAAAAAAATTATTGTTTATAAAATATAATTATCGACATATTAAAATATGAAATTCATTAATAACATACACAAAGCGTAAACCAATCTATAATTTCATCATTAAAAACTTTTTTGGTTTCCATTTCATTAATAGATTGACTCTAAAGTAAATTATTTTTATTTTTGTATTTTATTGTTCAAAAAATGGATCGAAAATATAGTAATTAAGAAACACACTACCATATGTTTATATGAACTCTGTTTTTCTTGTGAAAATAATGAAATTTTTTATCTTTATCACCAAATGGTTCAAAAATGAATCTTTTCAACAGGATTGAAAATGAAATGAGGTATCGTCATTATAGCTACCACAATTTTATCTTTTAGAAATTGTTTATAAATACCTTTATCAAATGATGAAATACTCTTGAGATAATTAATCATTATAAATGGAGCTTTCTTATTGAAAATTATTTTCCAAATAATATTTCAATTGAATTGGGTACCTAATTAAAAAATATACATATCTAAATAAATGATGATTCAAAAAAATAATAATTATGTTGTGAAAAAAGTAAGATGAAAATACCAAATTATAAGATACCACCATAGATAATGCACATGTCCTAAAACATTATATTATTATCCAAATTAATAGTAAGTTTCATCATCACAATGAAAAATAATTTGGGGATATCATCAATTAATGAAAAATTTCCCATACAATTTTTTTATTTTTTTCATGAGGAATGGTGTTTAAAATATTCTCCTATATCCATTTTAAGAATTTTTATAATTCTATTACTACTAATATCTATCTATCTAGTAATAATTCATGAAATGAAAAATTTATCAATTTATCTAAGAAACAAATTTGAGTAATTGATTTTCCTTCAATGTGACCTATGATTCTTTAAACTAAAATATATTGAAATGTTTCTTGAATATTTTTCAGGTACCATTAAATACTTCTTCCTTTAATAGAAAACATCATTTCTGGAGTATTAATATTGATTTTTGATAAATGATACTCACCATTCTCATTTTCTAATATCTCATTATTTATATTAAAATTTCTTTATCCTTTCATTCATAAATATGATTCTTATATTTCTTCTTCTCATTTAACACTATAAAATATTTGTTTTCATACACATTATTTTCAATGTTTATAACATAAATATTATTAAATAATAGCTAAAATTTTCAATAAAAAAGTAAAAAATAATCTACATTGATTGTAAAATGGATCTAATTCTATCTTATGAGGTACAGAATAATTTCGAAAAAATATTAAATTAATGTTATTTCACAAATTTTAGATCAGTATTGAATAAATATGACATTATTTTAATAAAATATAATATTTATGTGAAACCCTCAAATCATTTTTCCCTTAAAATTATGAATTTGTAAACTAAAACTAATTAATTTCATCGAAGGATCAACAATGAAACATGAAATAATATTTTCTTTTATAATAATGTATCTAAGAATCAAAATAAGTGTTATAGACTACATATTATAGGCTTGTGTGGATATTAAAACTAGAAAAGATTCTTAGTCTAGGAAAATCACTAATGGTCTGTATCTGAGAAACATGCATTCTAATCATTTTTTTGATTGATGAATCATATATATCTACAACATTGTCCTATACCCATAGAAATTATTATATAGGATCTTTAAGGTTTACAAATACATTAATAAAAATAATGTCTTTTTCTAGAATAATAGTCAAAATAATAAATTTATATTTTTGTATACACATCTATAGAGGTGGATTTTATGGGATCAAAACAACAATCCATATACAATATGTGCTTAAAAAAGTATTAAATAGGTCAAATCCATTACTTTTTAATCCAAAATTCAAAATGTTAGCTTTTAAAGTGATGTTTTGATCCAATTAATCGGGGTATTTTCTTAATTTCATATCTCTTGGATGTTATAAAAAACATTTATTGTTATTTTCCATAATAAGACACTTCATGTGATCAATGTTTTTCAAATGATTTGAATAATATTTTAAAACACTGTGTTAATTGAAATTAAGATAACACCTTTGAATGTGTTTTATTTAATTTATTAATTCTAGTTATATTAATTTTGAAACTATCATCATAATTTATATATTTATATATTGAATCATTCAATCATTTATATAATCGCTATTAGACCTATCTCTTCCAAACCTCACTCAAATAATGTTAGAGTTAGAATAGGACTTAACTGAATCCATTATATATCCAAAGGATAGAAATAATTGATAATGGTCTAGAAAAAACCATTGGGGGATGGTTTACCCCTCATAAGCCACACCCTCTCCATGTTTTCCATTACAGAAAAATTAGTATGAGGTGTTTTTAACTCAGAGGTACCAAACCTATAAGAGAAAAAGATAGATAAATATAAATGAAACTGATTTGGATCTCATGATGCATGAGAAAACATTTTATTCCATTGAAACCAAACTATTGAAACAACCCAAAATAATCAAAGTGCACAAAATAACTTCTAATTAAAGGCATATCTACACACAAAATACAACACCCCATAAATGACATCCCAAGCTCCACCAAGACTCCCCCAAAAAACTCAATGAGTTTTCCCTAAATTTGATTTCATCTTCTAATATATCTTTGAAATACATAACTATTATCCACTAATAGTAAAAAATTATTATTTTCCATTAACTATGTCACACTATGCAGAATCTAAACCTCCATTGGAGTGAGTGAATAGGGTGTGGGTACCAGACCAAGTATTATATCCTCAGTATTCCCCATGTGCAACGACCTAAAATTTTATTAATGAAATTTCCACTTGATCTAATTAAATGTATTATTATGTAAAATGGTTATATAAGATATATTCACTTCCTTGATTTAATGATTTTGGATTTTAAAATTCTGTTATGAATTGTTTCAATTTCTAATATAGTCGTTGAATACTGATAACATGATTAGTATAAATATAGGGCTTTAACAAATACAATTTACTCAAACAAAGTAAGTGATGGCCTCATAAAGTAGAATTTATCCACAAGAAGCCCAATTTTCGGAGCTTGGAAACGATGTAGTGTCACTGGGATTTTCTCTTGAACAATACCAAGCCGAGCTTCAACATGTTATGCTAGAATGGAACCGCCTACAGGAGAAGTGTAATTTAATAGATATTACCAATCGAGCGATGTTATCTGAGCTTACCTAGGAGTCTTTCACCATCAAAGACTATACCCTTATGACTTATGCAGGTATTATAAGAGGTTATGGAATAATACCCAAGCACTATAATTATGTTCATTATTTTTTTTATGGAATAAATGATATGCATTAATTTTATTATTGTTAATTTTTAAATGCGTTTTAAAAGCACAAATAGTATTTTTATTAAATATTTAATTAATAATGATATTGTGATGAATAAATAGATTTTTGAATTAAAAAAATTTAATAAAACATTATTACTAAATTAATTTTTATTAAATATAAATTATCATATAATTTATTTTAAAACAATTGAAATCTTTATTAAGGTTTGAAAACCTTTTTTGTTAAAACCCATGAATTTTCAATAAATATCCATTATTATTTTTAAATTGAAAATTTTTATATTTAGAAAAATATTTAGATAAAATGAATAACATTTTTTGATTTCGGACGTCAAAATTATCTAGTGGTAAATTTTTAATAATTTACTAAGTGTGTCGAATTTTTTTGTTTAAAATTCCACACGGTTTTAATATATAATGTGTGTTATGACATAATAATTAACCAATAGTGATGTAATAAAATACTATAAAAAGGTCATTCGAACATTATATTTTTTATATTTAAAATAATGGGATATTATATTTTTTTGATTAATTTTATGGTTCCTCAGAGGACCTTCCAATTAATTAAAAATATTTTAACATTTTAAAATGACTTCATTGAGAGTATGATTCACTTCAATTTAAGAAAGCCTAATATTTTAATAAGTTAGGAGATTTTCCTTAATTTTTTATTTCCAATCCAGTTTTTCAAAACCCATGGGAAAAAAACATGGGGTGGTTTTTGGTTTTGATTAGTTTAATGTGTAGTGTCCAACACCTAAATAATAAAAAATTCCCTCTTCTTTCTTATAAAATACCACTCAATACCACATTAATTTTCATTAAAACATTTGGAACTCGACCAAAATATTCCCTAATCTCTCTCGAATCCTTCCAAGGCACCCCATGCTCTCTATATTACTCTCTCTAGCCTCTCTTAATCCATTGGGATCACACTTCAAAGTAAGGGTTCCTCACTTTCCTTCCTTCCGTATTTAGGTCCAAGTATCCTTATATTGTTATTCCATTTTATTTAATTTAAAAAAGTTTGGGTATTATTTATAATTTCACTTATAAATGAGACTTTATTTTTTAATTATGATATACCCCTTTATCAGTCATTAATTCCTCCAATGTACACCTGTTACAATGCCGAAATTCTGTAAGAGATTTATTCCATTCCCAATTTTCTCCAAGTTTCATTATATTGTCATACCCTTTTAATTTCAATTAATAATGTTGGGGTATGATTTCTCACCTGCCCTATACTACCCTACCTATTTTTTACTAATTAAATACCTCTTTATGTCTCATCAATCCCTCCAATTAAACTTGTTACCGTGTCGAAATTTCGTAAGAGTTATTTCATCTCTCCTGTTTTTCAAGTTCCTTTATTATGTATTACATTTTATCTATAAATTCCATGTGATGGGAAAAGTATCTATATTACCACCATACTTTACATTTCATTTAAATATTATTAGATACCACTTTATCTCTCATCATCCAATTTTGGTAATTTTTATGTCACGCCGTTATGCTACCGAAATTACACCACGATTTTCCAAGTCAAAATCACTGTGTTGGAAATACTATACGTATTTCTCTATCAAGGGTATTCACCTTTATGAACATATAATTATTGAATAGAACTTAAATGTATTTATTCCACATTATTTAATAATTTAATATCTTATAATGTTGAATGATAGCGTATTATATGATCCATGTGGCCCACTTATGCATAAAATGAAATGATTAAGAAGGGTGCACCTTGATAGAGCTCCAATGCATTAGGTAAATAATAGTATCATGATAAACCATCTAAAATGAGGGTTTACAAATGATAATTCATGTGAAATGAGGTTTTACTCATTTTCCATGTGTAATGGGACTTGGATCATGCCAATATCATGTTAAATGTTGTTTCCACGTTTCTATTTGTTGATAATAATGTTATATAATGCCTTTATGTTCATGTTTTTCTTGTTCTTCATTGATATGAATATTTAATAACTTGTACTATATTATTCATGTTATGGCTTTTTTAGTCCATTACTAGGCCTTATTGATCATCCTTTTCTTATGCATGTTCTTAGGTGATCCCATTCAATGCTAAGTTAGAAGGAATGTTGCGGTCATGTAAAAGTTGTTTTCAATAAAGATGTTTTGTTTCGTGTTCTATGTTATTATGTAATGTTGATAATTTTACCAAGACACTAGACCTATAAATCCTCCGAGTTGTATTAAGTGCCTTTTCATGTAATAAATCATGGTTATGTGCATAATAAATGGCATGGGTGTCATACCATTCACCATAGATATGTGAAAATACCATCAATCTATGGAATGTTTCATAAATTTCTCCCAAAACATGAAATTTTATAAAACCCTATAAAAAATAATAATAAACCATAATAACCAATATAAGCATAAAAGGTAAAAAATCATGCAAATCATCACAACTAAATGAAAATTAAGAACCATGATTCCCAAAGCTAACTCTCAAATAAAAGGTAGTAGCTAGACATGAGGGGAACGCAAACCATGAGTAAAATATCAATATTGGTTATCATATACTTTAAAGAGGACCAAATACACAAAAATGAAAATTATTATATAAAAATATATCCCCACTCCGTAGTGGTATTTCACACCACATCACCTTTCTATTATTGGAAAGGTCATTAAAAACAAGTGAGAGTGCACAATGACCCATGGCAGATATCTCTAAAAAATAAATAATTATAAATTACCATTCAACACTATTACTCAATGAAACTAATGACATCAAAAATAAATAATTACACTTAGAATTGTGCTTTCAGAATTCTGTATTTAAAAAAAATTAATATTCCATACATTTTCTTATATAACACCCACAAACATATAAAATAAATACTTTTTTATTACTAAAAAACATGAACACAAAAACAATTTTATTCAAATAAAACCCATTCCATAAACCATTAACTATAAAAACATAAAAGAATTATATAAATGAAAATAAAAATTCATAAAAAGTTATACACACTTAACATGCATGAGAAACCTACTACCTTAAATATGATGAAGAAAACCCACACTATGAAATCCATGATCCAAGATCCACTTTGGATATTTAAATATTTTGAAGAAAATGGACAAAAATAAACCAATAATTCCCACAAAAATAGAAAAACCCAACCTAGATTGGGTTTCCACTAAATAAAAACTAGAATAAGAGGATATGACAAGAACAAGAGGATTTTTCCTTAGATCCACATAATAAATTTACCAAGAATCTAGTGATATGTGATTTAAAGGAACAATAACTCTCAATATAACCCTATAGGTTGAGAGAGATGAGTGATTTGAAAAAAATGTGAGTGAATGCCCAAAATTATAGCATATATTAAACTTTAGGGGATATTTTAAGTGGATTCATGGTCTGACTGCACAGCCCCAAGTGATTGTACAGTGCCCATTGCCCTCAAAATTTCGAACCTACATGGTCATATTGGATGGTCTTAGGATGTCATGTTTAATCCATGATGTGTGTTATCTAACCTGAAACCCATAACATTATGCCACATGATAATTTCTCACAGTCTTAAAGACTATTCTATGAACTTGAAAGGAACATGGATCCCTCATGAACACACAATTTCATCCCCTACATCTTAAAATTAAAAATACATGAAAATATGACATACATACCTAAAATAGGGGGAATAACCCTAAAATATAAATAACCATAATTGGAATGTGAAATTATATTTTTGATAGATAACATCTTGGTCCACCTTATAGGCATCAAGGTGTCCTTATCCGATGTATCCTTATATACCATACTATATTTCTAATGCACACAAACCTATGTGATAACACTACATAGAAACACCTTTTCTTGATTTTCCAGAATATTTATTAGATTTTAAATAATGTTTTTTTCAGATATATCTCAACTTGATCCCAACTGATCACATTTGATATGTCGAGAACATATTTATATAAATGAGAAACATGGAACACATCATGCACAAGAGTATATTTTCAAGGGAATTTTAACCATTATATCACAATCCTTGTGAAATTAGTATAATTATTAATTTAATTATATTATCAATTTTTTTGATTTCATTTTTATTGTGTTTATTGGGTCATTACGTTAAATTTTTAGATTTTTTTTAAAAAAAAATTGGCATCCCGCATGGTTAGTTCTAACCGTGTCATGGCCATGTGAGCAGGGTTTGTCATGTGACAGTGGAATTTCACATGGAAGGAACATGGGTTCCCAAACCATGAATGGAAACTATCTAGGGGTCTTGTGTGGATTGTTAGGGACACATGGATGGATAATAGTTTGGTAGAAGAATTTGATAACCATGTGAAATTCCTAGAAACCTAAAATCTAAAAAAATTACATTTTTAAACCCCTTATTTTTACTCCGTATATGAGCCCCTCCCACTCTTAATTACATTTTCATGATGCACAGTCGATTCCACCTCTTTAAAGATCTCCCTTATACCTTATCCAATTTCCTTGAAATTGTCATATGCGATTTCAAGGGGAAATTTTTCTAAGTGAGTCTCATTCCACCTCCACTCCTCATAAATCTTTCTCCTTATCTCTTTATCCCTCTTTATATCACCAGCGATACCCTTTTTTATGGGCATTCCTTATGAAAAAACCTATTTTGGTTTAACTTATAATTTCTTAAAATTTTAGTTTCCTAGTGTGTGTGATCATCTTTTAGAGAAATCCTCATGCCATTGTTGGAAGATTTATATTGTATAAAAAATCCCTTGGTATATGAATCCATAAATTTGTGTTTCCAATATTTCCTTCATGTGATTTAATTATTTAAATTTCTTTCTTTAGAATTTATAATTCCTTTTGGGTTCAATTGAATTTTCAAATTCATTTTTCTCAGGGTTTTAATAAATTTCAATCAACTTCCAAATGGGGTTTTTTGGCTTTGTCCTAGTTTTTTATTTTATTTATAAGATTAAAATATATTTTATTATAATATAATATATATGATTTTTTTCAAAAAATGATTATGTATTTTTAAATTATTTAAAATAATTTAGCTAATTTTACTAGTTGATGTCTGAGTTAAATATGGTAAATGTCTATGATTCCTCACTTATGGAGTTTTGTTACATTTATTTTCTTCTTCCTAGTGTTATATAATTATGTTTCTTGTTTCATGTTTCTCTGATCATATTTACTGTTTATATACATATATATAGATATATATATATATATCGCTCTCTTTGTGTGTGTGTGCACAAATTCACATGAGAATACATAAATTTTTTTATTTGAAAATGATTAAAAATTTAAATGTAATTGCCTATGTGTATAATAAATAAAAATGGAATTATTAAAATCTAATATAAAATTTAGATTTCTGATTTACATATGATTTCAATGATGTTCTTTTAAATAGTTTTTGTAATTTAAAAACACATATAATTTTATCAAATATTTTTTGAAATGGAATGAACAAAATTTTTTTGGACTTCAATGTGATATTTCAAATGGTGTTTTGAAAGGAGGCATGGTTTTCAAATTTCATTTTTATTTCGTTATTCTATTATTTATGTAACAGTTGATTATAATGTGATATGTTATTTGGATGGAACTTCATACACCTTTGGTAGGTAGGTAAATGGATGGGTGATTCCCTACTGTATGTACACCTTAGGTAGGTAGGTAATATATGATTACTATGTGACATGTTATTGAAAAAATTATTGTTAACTCGAAATAAATTGACAATTGTTGTAGGGATAAATGGTACATGAATCATATAGGATTGAATCATTTTTTTTCTTGATACATATCTCTATTTTATATACATTCTCATCTGACTCGGTTATGTCCTGATTAAATTTTCAGGATGCTTTTGTGAAAGCTACTATCCAGGTTAACTACTTCAAATCATTATTATAATGTGATGAGTGATGAGGCCTCAGTTCAGTTTTCATCCTAATAGATCCTTCTTCTAGGTGGATAGGTTATATCACCCCCACCCATTGAGTAGTAAATCATACCATAAGAGAAGGTTGATGATTGGAATAATATTAACATACTTCGCAAATTCTAGCACTAGAGGCTACTGAGGTTCTATTGAAATCATTATCCCTAGGAATTGGATGATAGGATAGAGTCCATTTTTAGTATTTGTAGGCGTATCCCAACATAAATGGATCAGGTGGTTTCACTATAAGATTTCCTTTTCAATGGAGTCGCTAGGTATTGGAAGAGTCTTGATATAAAATTTTATGATAAGTTAACAATCTCAAGTTCTTAATCTAATAGTTGTTTCATGAGGAGTACCACCCCCTATTATTGAACTCGGTTTCTATTTTGGGGATATTGGAGATTCAACAAGGATTTATGGGAGTGGATGAGTACATTAAAAGTTTTAAATCCCTAATGTGGTACTCCCTTGACATGATTGAGGTGGGATACTTTTGAGGAGATAAGTTTGAGTAGGGACTCTACCAAGAGCTTTGTTCTAGTGTGGTACCCTTGTGATTTCCCACCTATGTCATGGAATTAGATATAGAATGTAATGAAATGACCCTAGTTACCCAGATTCGGTGCATTATTACATAACATTAGCCTGATGACAAGAGATCAAGTCTCAAAAGACCGATTGGTTTTTAATACTTTGAAGTACTAGATAGATCCATAAGTTTTTCAATACACCATGAAATAAAAAAATCAACATCATTGTGTCTCTTTTGAACACACATATATCCCATAACTTATCCATATAAGTCAATAATAATATAATTCATCACATCATGGGAAAACAAAACATAGGAAAGGGATGAGCTCAGATGCTCAGTAAGGATAAAAATATCGTAGAAACAATCATAAATGATCATAAACATTTAAGGTAGTGTATAAGACTAAAACATAAGCCTTCTAAATGTAAACATCAGAATATTATGTAAAATATAAATCAAATAATTCCATATACTTACTCACAAGGATATTATTCTAGTCAAATACTCAAATTTATTAACAGTAGTTAATTTCTTAATGATGGAATTCATAATGCTGGACATCATAACCACATAGTCATGGCCCCATACCAAGACTAAAAATAAGATTTCATAAAGACCTTGTGCCATGATGCAAGATGTTCTCAATCCGTGGGGGCATCGGTAAAGATCCAAAAACTCAATCCATGGTAGGCTTTCCTGAAAAGCTGCTTGGTGTGGACTCTAAGGTTAAACCTGCAGTGGACGTTAGCAGTGGTCCTCAGGAAGTTAATACCTTAGTGAATAATGTCTTCAGATTCTTGAGGGAGGATCTAGGTGGACCACAATATTCTCCACCAGTAGAGGGTGATTCTATGGAGGAGGTGCTACCCGGTAGTGGTCTGAATGTGGTGGATTCAAAAATGGTTGAAGAAGAAGAAACTAGGTCTCCTAGGACAACTTCATACACTGAGTTTGTGAGTGCAGGTATTGGAACTAATGCCAGGGGCTGGAATCTAAGGCAACAAGGGGGGGTGGGGGTGAAAATATTGGTCGTAAGGTTATAAAATAGAATATATGAGATTTTCCATGTAGGGAGATGGAAGAAATTATTTTGGATAATAGATTTCAATGGCTGTCAAATTTAGAAAGAGAAAAAATACATTTATTATTTACCACCACCAAGGGAAACTAGATATGTGAAGAAGTTGAAGGTAAAGATGATGATTAGTGATCCTCTTTCCCCTTAAAAGGTTGATAATGGCCAATCACAAGATTCTGATTCAGCGACGGATCCTTCTCTGGAGCTGATTATGCACTCAAGAGAAGAAATGTTGGAAACAGTTCTAACAATTAATGTTACTAACAACGTAGCTAATAGAATGATGAAAATATTTTTAAGGTTGGGACCCAATGAGGAGTAGAGTAACTGGATTGAAAAATAGTATCTGATATAGAATCAGGGATCTAATGATGAGAAGCTCAACCAAGAAGAGTAAATTAAAACTTGGAAAAAACTAACAGATCATTTTGAAGATCTTTTGAAGGATGACCCTGATACTTGGGTTAGTACTATCTCCTGGCATCTATGTAGGGAGATCAAATCTAATCAGCTGAAGTTGTTATTAAATGGGTTGTCTATTTCTTTTAGTGTCTGAACATTGTTCTCTCACCTTGTCCATAAAAATTTTTCTTTAATAAAAAATTTAATTCTTAGTCAGTCACATACATAAATTTTATATCATATATTATCCTCTAATATTTCTTTGTTAATAATATTTTAGTAGTATCATTGTTTCAGGTGTTAACTGAATCTTGTTCGTTTATATTTTTTATTATGTAAGTCATGTATTTCATGGATAGGATATATTGGATTCATAACCAGAATGATATTATTTTATTTATACATTATTTTTAATCATAAAATGAATGTTTTTCTCGAATGTTTATGATGGGGAATGAAATCTCATTATGTTGCGGAGACGTTAAGCCGTACATACGCACGAGCGACAATATCATTCTATTAGTAGTGAAATCATATGTAACTGGATTTTATATTTTATATACTAAATAATTAACAAGTTATATTTATTATTTAGATCAGCTATACTCATTATTATACACATCCAAATAATAATGTGATGAATAGAAAACAACCCCAGAACGTGGTGACGATAAGTGATACGTACACACGTATGATGACTTTGTCATTAATATGATTGATAGAATAATGAATATTGTTTAAAAATATTTATTATAACATCTATTTATGTATAAGGTACTGGATTTATTATTTTATTATGAAAACAAAAAATAAATAGTATGCGGAAGAAGAAAAGAACTTTGAAATAGGTGATGAAGTAATTACCTCTTCTTCGGGTTCTTCCTTTTGATTTGAACAAAAGGGCTCTTTATGATGACTATATGATTAAATTAATGACTCTAGGATGAATTTAGGGTAGTTGTAGGATATTTGATTAGGTTATGTTTGATCCAAATTGCTTTGGAGGTGTAAAATGAAGAGAAGGGGGAGTACCATTTTATGAGAGAGGTGAGGGTCACATTAGGAAAATCTTGAAATATAATATTTTATTATAAAATAAATTTGAGTTTATAATGGATCCACGTGGATTTATTTCAATGTTAATGTATTGATGGGTCGAAAATATCTCAACCAATAAGTTTTAGATAAGTTTACGTTACCATATTATGCTTATAATATATATTTAACTCTTAGTTAAATAGTTTTTCTTTTACCTTGTCTTCTTTTATTATTATAATACATGGTAAATAAACACACTATAAAATTCCAATTGAACCTAAAGTGGTTAATTATTGACATATATAACTTTATATAATTCCTCTGACTGATCTATAGATTTTTAGAAATATTATATCATTTAATAGAATAGTATTTTTTAAACTCAATTATCATAATTTTTATACCATTTGTAATTTGGTTTTTGTGAAAATCATAACAACTTTATCACTTAGAAAAAAACTTATTTAATAAACCCTAACCTATCGTATTAAACAATAAAATTAATGTATTTCATCAAAAGTATAAACTTACCTTTATTTTATTATTTATAATATCAAATCTTTTAATCTTCTATTAATAAGGTAATTACTACATCATCTTTGTGTCAAAAATCAATTGAAAACATTAATGTATAAAAATTATAAATAAAATACCATGATGTAGGAAATATTTTTATATTTATAAATAATATTTATAGTCTAATTTATTTTATTTATTACCCTATATTAAAAATGTTTTGGTTTTTAAATTTTGAATTTAACACTTTTAACACTTATTTAAATAAAATAATAATAAATGTCCTAATATAATAAAAATGGATAAAAAAGATCATATATTATTCATAATGTTGATTTTGTATTAAATAATCTTATCCAATAGAATTAGGACATGTGTTAGGGTAATTATAATATCATTTTGACCTTTAATTATCCTATTTTATTTTATGTGTGGTAAATAAAATTCAATAATTACTATTCAAAAATTATTATTTTCATCTTATTGAACTATGTTTAACTTATTAATGTCTACTGTGTCTCTCAAATTTTTGAAATTCAATTTACAGAAGTGGTAAATATAGGTTTTATGCAAATTTAGAAATGTGCCTAGAAGGTAGGTAGAAGACTATAAAAAGTTCAATATATATATTTATAATCATATTATAAAATGACTCTAATGAATTAAATTGGACTAATATAGGTATTATGTATCTGTTTTTACTTTAAAATAAATTTAATTAAAAATAATATTTATTTATATAAATGTCGGTTTTAATCAATAATAGAGTGTTTATCACTATTCACCAAAAATTGAATGTTTTCAGAAAAATACCAAAAATTCACCATAATATAATTTTGATATTCCGAATCCAAAATTGAATTCAATTTTGAAAAATAAAATTTATAAAATTTTAAAATGTGAGTATTACTATTCATATTGGATTTTTAAATAGTTAGTTTAATTGGTTGTGGTGTGCTAGAACTCGATGTCACGTATAATACAAGCTAGTGCATTATTCAAAGAGAAGCATACCGTGGAAGCTTTGGGTGATACATTCTCACCTACAAATAATTTCATCATAGAAATTTCTATAACTGTGCTGCATAAAAATATTCCGGTGTTTCATCCTCATAATTTTCTCAGGTTCCCATGTTACCTTTTCCATTTTATGGTTTGACCAATGAACTTTTACCAGATGAGTCGTCTGGTTTCTCAAAAGTTATTCTCCGGTATCAAGAATCCTGATTGGATTTTCCTAATAGTACATATAATGTTCCATTTCTATTTCTTAATCGGTGAGTACATGTGTTGGGTCAGAAATTTATTTTCTCAACAGTGATACACGGAACACATCATGAACATTAGAGAGGCTTGACGACATTTCCAAATAGTAAGTTATAACTGCAATTCGTTCTAGAATTTCGATCGGTATGATGTAACTGGGACTGAATTTAAACTTCTTAACGAATTTTATAACATCCTTCTAAGGATATACCTTCATGAAAACATGATCCCATACTTGAAATTATAAATCATTCCTTCAGTTATCATCATATCTATTTTTTCTAATATGCACTTCTTTGATTTGGGTTTGGAAGATATTCATCTTTTATATTGTTTCCTCAACATGATCTAAGCCTACAAGGTTTCTTTCACCAACATCAACCCAACAAGTTAGTCTGCGACATCTTATTCCATATAATGCTTCTTATGGTGCCATCTAAATCCTTGAATAGAAGCTATTGTCATAATAAATATTTACCAAAGGTAAATACTGATCCCACAAAACTTAAAAGTCTTGTGAGAAAGATATAAAAATTTCTTCTAAGGTTTGAATAGTCTATTATAATTATCCATCAGTTTGAGGGCCGTAGGTAGTGCTTAAACGATGTTCAATATCTAGGGCCTTTGGATGACTTTTCTAGAATATCAATTTCAACCATGGATCATGATTAGAAACAATCTATAGGGGTACTCCATGAAGTCTTACAACTACATTAATATATAGTTTTACAAAACTTTCAAGTGGTAATTCTTCTCTTATAGAAAGAAAATACGCTAACTTGGTTAGACAATGAACAATGTCCCATATTTTACATTCCTTCTAGGAGTATTTTGTATCCCCATGAAAAATTCCAACATAATATCATCCCATTTCTACTCAGGTATGGGAAGAGGTTGCATGACTCGTCAAGGATGTTGTCTTCCAGCCTTCACCTGCTGACAAACCATACATCTGGACACATAATACGCAATCTACCACTTCAAGTTGTCCCACAAAAATTGTTCCTTCAAATCTCTATACATCTCAGTGCTACCATGGTTTATTGAGAAAATGGAGCAATGAGCATCATCCAATAATTCACTTCTTAGATCAGGTATATCGGGAACACAATGACTCTTACCAAATTTCATAATTCCATTTTCATATACAAATTTGATTAATCTCCCATCATTCACAACTTTAATTATCTTTTATAACTCCTCATCATCAGTATGAGACTTTTTATCCTTTCTATTATTGATAGTTTGATAACCATTTGAAAAAGTATCATTGTTTCACTTTCCATGATTATTCCCATATCTATCTTTATTATATCCATGAACAAATGATCCCTTACAAATATCATCTTGTTTAGAACTCCATGATCCATTCTACTCAAAACATATGCTTTCTTATTTGTCTTCACTGGGTGTTAGGGTATAGTGATATCATAATCATTCAGTAGTTAAATCCATATTATTGTCTACATGTTTATTACTTCCTGTGATAAAATATACTTCAAACTCTTGTTATCAGTATATATATCACATTTTACTCCATAGAGATAGTGTCTCTATATCTTCAAATATAGAATTATAGCAGCTAACTCAAGATCATGAGTAGGTTTATTTTGTTCATGAATTTTTACCAACTGTGTTACAAAGGGAATAATTCTATCATTCTGCATAAGGACACAACCAAGTCCTTTCTTTGAAGAATAAATATAAATAAAAAACCAATCATTCCATGATGATAGTTTTAACATAGAAGCATTGAGTAATTTTCTATTCAGTTCTTCAAAACATTCTTCACACTCTTTTTTCAAAACAAATTTATCCCCTTTACGTGTGAGCTTGGTTAATGGGTTTTCCAATCAAGAAAAAATCTAGAGGAAACACTGATAATAACCTAATAAACCTATAACACTGCATACCTCAGTTATACTCATCGGTGCAGTCCATTATTAGATTGCCTTTGTCTTTGAAGGATCAATAGAGATTCCATCCTAAGAGACAATATGGAAAAGAAAAAAATCCCATAAATCCCTAATCCACACTTTCTAAAGTTCCCATATAATTAATTTCTTACTAGAGTCTATAGAATAGTGCGCAAGTGATTTTAAAGATCTTTGTAGCTTTTGAGTTATTCCAAGACATAATCAAAAAATACCACTAAAAAGTCATCAATATATTCCTTGAATACTCTATTCATTAAATTTATGACGATAGAGGGTGCATTAGTAAGCCCAAAAGGAATTTCTGTAAACTCGTAATGTCCATACCTGGATTGAAATGATGTCTTAAAAATTTCTTACTTCTTCACACACAATTGATGATATCCATAACGTATTTCCTTCTTTTAAAAATATTTAACTCCATGATGTTGATCTAATAAATCACCAATGCAAGGTAGGTTATACTTGTTATTTATTGTTAAATCATTTCTCTCCATGTAGTCAATGAACAACCTCATAGATTCATCCTTTTACTTTATGAAAAGAACATGGTATCTCTATGGAGAAACACTAGGGAAGATAAATCCTTTAATACTCAACTCCTCTAGTTTTTTCATTAGTTCCCCTAATTATGCAGTGTCCATTCTATAAGGGGTGTTTGATATGGTAATTGAACCATTAATTAAATCAATGGGAAACTCAATTTCTTGTTTTGGAGAATGTCTAGGTCAATCCTCTAGAAACACAGTGACATATTATTGAAGAATAGGTACCTCCTATATTGAGCATTCATTTCCACAACCACAGTTATTTCACTCTCTTCCTCCCAAATAATTTAATTTAGTAGAGCTACCGGTGGTGGATATGGATGAGAATCAGATGGGGAGGTTTCTGCTCTAATGATAAGGTATTCTTTATCATCACCAAAAAAATTAACCTTCTTCTTCTTACAATTAATTTTCACATTGTGGTATGAAATACAATCCATATGTAGGATTATATCAAATTCAATCATGGGTATGATGATGACATCAGCAGATAAAGCACATTTATATGCCATAATAGTAACTGATCCAAAAAACATTATTGCAATGATACTTAACTTAGGTGCTTTGACTGACAACTCCCTTATTAAATCAAATTGGAAGTATCAAATTTTCTTGAAAAATAGGGATGATATGAAAGAATGTGACCATCGAGAATCAAATAAATCATTGGATAAATTTGAGGAAACTATTAATGTATCTTCCACCACATCATTTAGAGATTCAACATAAAAATAGTGATCATATAAGGTTGGCATTTCACCTTTGGCCTTTTCTGAAATATTTTTCCTTGGATTATATGAAATTCATTTGAATAATTCCCCTTTTCTCTATAATTGTAACGTTCTACATTGGCATTCTCTTTCTTCCCCTTTCAATCACGAGCTTGGTGGCCTTTTTATCCATACTTGTAAGAGGCTCTCATTCCATTCATTCATGTACTAGGGTGTTTCTTTCAAAATTAACTATAGGATGGAAATTATAAACTTTTCTTCTTCCACTTATTTCCATTTTCAGAGTGTTAGGTAGATCTCTTCATCCTTTTCTTTTCTTTAATTTCATAAGCCATAGAGAATTCTTTATCTATTTTGAATACACAAGAGACTATATCTTCGTATGAAGAGAAGTGTTGTAAGACTAATGGTCGATGGATAAATGGTTTTAACCTATCAATGAATTGATCAATCATACTCCTTGGGTTATTTATATAATATGCAACATTCCTTGATAGCCTTGTAAAGTTAGCCTCATGCTTTGTGACATTATCATCCTCATTTTTCCTATAACAAAAAAATTGCCTTTCCATATCTTCTCGATGTTCATGAGGAAATTATTTTTATAAGAAAATATCTTTAAACTCACTCCTTTCTATATTTGATACTTATTCATCTTCATTTTTTGTTTTGAATTAATGATCACTATTGATCTGTATCACATGTTAAGCAATAAACTGTCATGATTTTTTCTTCTCTTTCTCCACTCCCCAAACCATAAAATATTTTATCAATGGAACTTACCCATTTCTCATATATAGATACAATTTTAGTCCCATTGGATTTTGGTGGTTTTTTCCTCATGAAGCAGTTTAACATTGATCCTCCATGCTTTAGATGAGGGTGCTCTATATAGGTATGGTTATTATTCACAACTTGAGTAAGTTTTCCCAGTATGGTTATAAGCTGTTCAGTACCAGTTGCATCTCTAGATCCACGATAATTATTTTTGAGTAGTAGGGTAATCCCTACATGGATTATGTGCATTGATATGGTTTACATTGCTTCAACTAGGATCCATTTCTAAAAAATGGAAAACACTATATTAGTTTATGAATCAAAATACATAATTCCAAACTAGTAAAATACCTATCATTAATTGTATAGTTTATACATATATTCCATATTAAAAAACTATTTTCCATGAGGATTTATTTACTCATAAATCCTTCATAATGGTTTGTAAATAAAATTTTAATTATCTTAAGAATATCCCACAGGAGTGTCGTAACCAATAGTGCATCAAGGACCATTGTCATGCACCAGTTCTTATTTGAGTCTATCTCAAGATAGTGTTTTTGTATTTTCCCCAAGATACATGTGTTTCAGAGCTACCTATACAAGTTCGTATCTATACAAGGATGTATTTCTTGGAAATTCACAAAATCTCTACATTATGAAAATTATAGGATGTTCTTCTATACAAATCATCAAAGTTTATCTTAGGGTAATTTTCCCTAATCAGAGTTTTTATGAATCTAATTTCCAATAATTATATTAAACTTCCTATAATATCGATTGTAAATGCCTCAACCACAGTTCCCCAGATTCAGTGCATTATTACATAACATTGACATGATCACAAGAGATCATGTCTCAAAATACATATCAGTTTAGTATCCTTGGAAGTACTAGATACATATATAAGTTTTACATTACATCATGAAATAAAACAACAAAAACATTGTGTCTTCTTTGAACACAATTATGTCCCGTATCTTATCCTTAGAAGTCATTCATAATATACTAATTCACATACTGGGAAAAGAAAACATAAAAAGGGGGTGAGCTTAGAAGCTTATTAAGGATAACAATATAGAGGAAACGATAATAAATATGCATAAAAATTTATGGAAATGTATAAGACTAAAACACAAAGCTTTTAAACATATACATCAGAATAATATGGAAGATATAAGTCAAATAATCCCACTTACATATTCACATGGATATTCTACTAGTCGAACAATCAATGTTAATATCAATAGCTAATTTCCTAATGATGGAATGCATAATGTCAGACATCATAGCCACATAGTAATGGCCATGTACCAAAAAAACAAATAATAATTTGCCAAGGACTTGTTCCAAGACACTAGTTTTCCTCATGATACCTACCAATGCATAAAGAGGATATATCAGACCCCACCTGTCACATATTAAGTCCAATTCATGCATCATATGAAAAGGTTGAAACATAATATAAACATTCATATTAAAACTAGCATATAAAATATCAACAATTTAAACATAAACCATGAATGGTATAAATATAGAACATCCACAGTCAAACATATCACAAAACCTTCAATACAATATGGAAGAATGTATCCTAATAAATCAACGTTAATCAAATGTAAAATCCAATGAAGGATGTGTACATAGATTAAATCAATCCAAAAATTATTTCATTGAAATATATATTTCTACTTTTAATTCACTTAAAAGTAATGTAATTATAAAAGAAATAATTTATTTTAAAAATATTTTAAGGGAAACATTAAAGGTGTTATAATTGTGGAAAATATCCACACCCTCTGTATATGTTTGAAAACATTCTTTCCTTAATTTTGACAAAATGGTCATAAAGTACCTTTTTTAGAAACCAATGAAAATATTCCTTTAAAAACATTTTATAAAAAGTCAAAAAAGGGTATAAATTACTTAAACCCATCTTATAGTAAATTGTTAAAATGTTTTGAAATACATTTTTAAGAAACACAGATGTGGATGATAAAGAAGTCACAGTAGATACTTTTTTTAAAACAACATTGATTAATAAAGATATTGTATAATTAACCATTACCTTGTATTATTCCATAGTCGAGGGTACATTAACCTCTTGTATAATGGTTAAATAATTTTTATAAAGTTATACAGGAATATACATACACAAATATGAGATCATAAATGATCCTCTAATATTACATTGTTAATACTATTTAAGTAGTATCATTGCTTCGAGTGTGAACTGGTTAATTTTCCTTTATAAGTATTGTTTGGTAATTCATGTTGGGTAAGGACATGATATATTTGATTCATATATATAATGATATTAAGTTAATTATACATTATTTTTAATAATCAAATGAAAATTATTCTCGAATGGTTATGATGGGGAAAGAAATCTCATCGCGTCGTGGAGACGGTCTGCAGTATGTACACACGAGTGAAAATAACATTATATTTGTGGTGATATCATATCTAATTAGATGTTATATTATAAATAAAGATTAATTAACATTTTGTTATTTACATCAGTTATACACATTATTATACCCATCCAAATATTGATGTGTTTAATAGAATACTACACCACAACGTGGAGACAGTTAGCCGTACGGATACATGTATGGTGATTTTTTCATTAATAAGATGGATAGAATAATGAATATGGTTGTAATATATTTATAAAAAAATCTCAGTATGTATAAGGTTTTGGATTAATTATTTTAGTATGGAAACAATAAAGAAAGAGTAAGTGGAATAAGAAATTAACTTTAAAAGATGTGATGATGTAATTACCTCTTCTTTGAGTTGTTCCTTTTTATTTGAACAAAAGGGCTCTTTAGGTGGGATTTTGGATCAATGTAAGGCCTCTAGGTTGAATTTGGGGTATTTAAAGGGATATTTCATTAAGGTTTGGCCGATCCAAATGGATTTGGAGGTGTTAAATTAAGAGAAGGGGACATACCCTTTTCTAAGATAAGTGATGGTCACTTTAGGAAAAGAATGAAATATTAATTTATTATTAAATAATTTTCGGTTTATAATGGATTCCAATTTATATATTTTGAGGATACGGTGGGTATGGGTTGAAAAACTCTCAAAGAATAGGTTTTAAAAAAGTTTAGGTCACCATATTAAGCTTATAATTTATATTTAACTCTTATTTAAATAGTTTAACTTTAACCATGTCTTCTAGAAATATTATAATACCTGGTAAATAAACAAGTTATAAAATTACTATAGAACCCCAAGTGATTAATTATTTACATATATAACCTTATATAAGTCCTTTTCATAAACCTTATATTTTTTGGAATATTATATCATTTAATAGAATAGTACTTGTTTTAAAAACTCATTTATGTCAATTTTGACACTATTTTGTATTTGGTTTTTTTGAAAGTCATAACAAATTTATCACCTTGAAAAAAATTTATTTTATCAGACCTAACATGTCATTTCAAAATATAAAATTTGTGGAATGCATCAAAAGTCTTAATTTACATTTTTTTATATTTTTAACACTAATTATTTTAATAATTCATTAATAAGGTAATTATTGCATCATGATTATGTCATAATTAAATTTAATTATCTAATATATAAAAATTACAAATAAAATACCACGATTTTTCTAATTGTTTTATATTTATAATGAATTTTTTAGTCGAATTTATCTTTTGTATGACCATATATTAAATATGGTCCAGTTATTAAAATTTCAATTTATATATTTTAAGTCGTATTTAAATAAAATAATAATAAATGTACTAATCTAATCCATTTGGATAAAACAGGATCATATTTTATTCCTAAGGATTATTTAGGTATATGTACACTTATCTAATAGAATTACGACAAGTGTTAGGGTAATTATAATATAATTGTTACCTTTAATTTCCTTATTTACTTTTAATCGTGTTAAATAAAATCAAAATTTACTATAATCCAAAAATTATTTTCATCCTATAGAACCAAATGTTACATACTGATTTCTATCATGTCTCTTGTATTTTCAAAATTCAATTCATAGAAGTGGAAAGTTTATGTTTTATGAATATTTGAAAATGTTCCTAGAAGGTGGGTAATAGTCGTTAAAATGGTCCATAAAATTTTATATATCTAATATTATTATAAAATGACTCCAATTAATTACATTGGACTAATATAGGTATTATTTATATTTTTTGACATTAAAATAAATATAATTAAAATTAAAAATTATTTAAATAAAAGTCAGTTTTAAATAATAACGCAGTTTGTTCACTATTTATCAAAAATTGAATGTTTTAAAAAAAATACCAAAAATTCACCCTAAGATAATTTTGATATTATAAATCCAAAACTGAAGAATATTATGAAAAATAGAATTTATAAAATTTAAAAAATTGAGTATTACTATTCATAAATTTTTTTAAACGGTATGTTTGATTGGTGGTGGTGTTCTAGAACTCAAAGTTGCATACATCATAAGATATCACATTATTTAAAGGGAAGTATACCATTGAAGATTAGGGTGTTACATAGAACTACTGATTGATTGATTTATATCAAAGGGATTATTGGAATCTAGAGCTAGAAGTGCGAATCATAAGGCTGAGTCATCTACAATAGCTAACAGATGCCAATTGATTGGATCTCGGTGTAAGAGATCTACTTAGGATCAGGATCTGGAACATGGCTATGGAAGTAGAGAGTAACAAGGAAGTCCATATATGTTTGGTTATATACTTTTAATGACTGAGTTCATATGGTGCATTACTATCAAACCTGAATTTCTTAGGAGTAAAGGTAGATACATGAAGGACTATCATAGTAGAGAAAGCACTGTGATAATCGATCTCATTTGAGAGGGAAGGGAGGCCCCAAGGATATGGATCTAGTAGAGGAGTAGGTAGAGCTCAAAGAAGTTGATATTTGTATGGAGGATGATTTTATGAAATCCTTCAACCACTAACACTAGAATTCCCATGTCGGGGATTAGGGAGATGGCGGTGAGGTCTAGAGACAGCTATTGGATATGGAGGCTTATGGCCTTGCATTGCACGAGATGATTAAAGGTAATATTTTGTTTTATTTTACTATTATCTCACTCTTGGTAGACATTAGTTTGAGTCATTCATTCATCTCTATACTCTAGGTGCGAGAGATACAACTCCTAGTTAAGGTTCTATCCCAACTTCTTTGTCTTGATGTTCCTACAATGAATGCTTCTTCTATATCGTTTATCCTTGCTGGGAGAAAGAAATAACATCATGGATAGTGGTTTAACTGTAACATTTTAGACATCATGATGGAACCCTGTGACACCATATTGGGTATGTATTGGTAGTTCCTTCTTCGAGCATAGAGTGACTATCACTGTAGACATGTCAGACATCTTTGCACTGATGGGATAAGATTTCCCATTGTGGGTGAGAGATATCTCAAGGCATGATGAAAGTGGTTTTGTCAAAATCGAAAAAATTTGATATTAGAGGTTGGGTTTTAGAGATGGTTATACAAAACCCCCTCTAAATTAATTTTTTTTATAATTAGAGCGGGTTATACACAACACCCTTTAATCATAGAATTTATAGGGGTTATAAACCACTTAAAATTAATTTTCTGTATAAATTATTGGGGGTTATGTGAAACTCTTTCTAATAACTAAATTTAGAGGGGGTTATGAACCCCCTATAATTTTTTAAATTAGAAGGGGTTTTGAACCCACTCTTAATTTTTTAACATTACTTTTTTAATATTCGGTAAGATTTTGGAGGCGGTTTTGAACACAGTATAATTTAAGAAAATACATGGTGTTCATAACCACCAATAATCAAGGTGATTATATTTATTTCAAAACCCCGTATAATTTATAAAATTATAGTTGGTCCAAACCCCATATAATTTCTTAAATTAGAGGGGTTTCGAAACCCCCTCTACTGTCTTAAATTTGAGGAGGTTTCGAAACCCCTATAATATCTTAAATTATAGGGGGTTTAAAATCCCCTCAAATGTCTTCATATTTGTGGGGGTTGTGAACCCCTACTATTTAAAAAAACAAATTCCATAATATATATTATTAAAAAACTATGTCTAATTGTATTTAATTGCATTATATAAATATATTATACAATTTTTTTTATTTTTTTATTTTTATTTATATGTATACATAAATATATTTGTATGATATATTTTACATTAATATATATTAATTGTATAAATTTTATTTTGTATAATATTATTTATATATAATATAAAACCACATAAATATTATATAAATATTATTTATTTAATAAGTATATCATAAAAGACATAGGCTTGTAGTTTTTTATAAATTAAAATACTATAATAATAATTATATTTTTAAATAACATGTTTATGCTTTTATATTATATATAAGTAATATTATATGATATTTAATTCACAAAAGTAAATATATATTTATATACACTATATTATAAAGTTATATTTACTAAAATACAAATATATTTATGTTAGTAATAATAAATATACATATTGATATGAAATCTATAAATATTTGTATAAATTTTATTTCATATAATATTCATATTAATTATATAAAATATGAATTTTTATTTTATATAACATTGTATAAATATTTGTATAAATTTTATTTCATATGAAATATTTGTATAAATTGTTTTTCATATATATATTTTTCATATAATATTAACTATATGTATTGTAATACAATTTATAAAAATAAATATATATTAATCTACATAATATAAAATATATGTGTTGACATAAATTTTAGATAAAAATATTAAATGAAGTTAAATAAATATATAAAATAAATAGATATATATATATATTATATAAATAAAATTGTACATAATATATAAATATTTATTTATGTATATAAATAATGTAGATAAATATATGACTGTATAGAAAAAATTAGTAATATAAATTATATTTATCCAAATGAATGTAAATACACATATAAAATATATAGTTTATATAAATGTATAAATTGAATATATTGTAAATATACTGTAATATAAATACATTAATATGTAATATAAAAATGTATATACTAATATATATATAAGTATATATATGTTATATATTTATATATATTTAAATATTTACTTATATAAGTTTTAATATTTATATAAATATAACATCTTGTTTATAAATTAATGAAATGAAGTTTCCTTAGTGGTTAAAGAGATGTGGTGTTATCATGTAGGTTGCACATCAGAAACCCACATGGCCGGAATTTAATATGGGGAAAATTTGAGGGGTAATTACTGGGGGGATGGGGTGGCCACATAAGTAATTGGAGGGGTATGGCTAGGGTATGTTAAAGAATGGTTTCACAAGGGGATTGGATGGTGCGGTGGGGTAAGGCCACTGTACTGGTGGGGGACTAGATGCACACACTATCGGAATTCAGAGGATAAGGGGATTCTCGAGGGATTTAAAAAAAATATTAGAGGCTATTTTTTAAACCCCCTCCAATGTTTGTCTCAATTAGAGGGGGTTTAAACCACCTATAATATGTTTATTAATTAGATGTGGCTTTATCCACAACTAACATTGGCCTCAAATAGAGATATTTTCCAGAACTTCCTATAATAGTGGTCTCAATTAGGGGTAGTTTCATGAAACTCCTCTAATATAAAATATATGACTCAATTAGACGTAGTTTAAAACCACCTATAAAATGAATTTTATATTATAGGGGTTAAATCCACCTCTAATTTGATATTTTCTACTGAAACTAAAGGGGGTTAAAACCCCCTATAATATAATCGCCTCTAGCTGTGAGCTACTTTACCATCGCTTAACAAAAACCCAAGCTAACGCACTGTGGAAGGATCCTTAATGCCAATTTTGGATAACGCCCGCTATTGGGTTTAGGGGTTATAGCCTCTTCTAATATAAAAAATAACCCCTTATAATTTGATTATTTTTTAGTGTTGTGACCAGCAGGAAACAACCCATCACCCATCATTTTGAGAGTGTATCCCTAGGTTTAGTAGGAACTTTAGGTATCTGGATATCTTTATTAATGAACAATTATATTGGTGTATTCCCCAAGGATGTTCTAGGACTACCTCCAATGTGGGAGATGGTTTTTTTCATTGACTTGAATCCATTGACTGGTCTGATATCTTCTACGACATATCATATAAACCCTACCAATTTTCAAGAGCTTCGGTTTAAGTTGGAGTCCCTTCAAGAGAATGGATTTATCGGACCTAGTGTGTCCCCATGATGAGATCCATTATCATTAACGAAAAACGAAGACATGAGCTTCTAGATCTGCGTGGATTTTCATCGTTTGAACCAGGTCATGATAAATAAAAATTACCCCTTTTAAGGATTCATGCCCTCTTTGACCAGTTCTGAGGAATGACATGATCCTCGAAGATTAATATAATTTCTAGCTACCACTAGAAGTGATTTCACAAGGCTGATATTTTGATGATGACATTTCAATGTTTCTATGGAGAATATGAGTTCATGTTGATTCCATTTTGTGTGAAGAATTCCCCCTCCATGTTTATGATATTGATGAACTATTTTTTCCAACCGTAATTGGATCAACTTTTGGTTTTCCTCATTGAAGACATACTCAACTTCTATAATTTAGAGGATAATAATGTAGAGTTATTGAGGATGGTTCTAGATTCTTTAGGTAGCCACATCTTTGTGAAAATATCAACAAGTTCTAGTTCTATATTAATGAGGCTCAATTCCTAGGGTATATATTTTATAATAAAGATTTAAATGTGTAACAAGTGAAGATCTATGAAGAGATTTCTTGGGAGCCACCCAATAGTGTTTTAGTGTTTTGTAGTTTTCCTAGATTAGAAGGGTACTAAGAGAGGTTTGTGGAAAACATCTTTAGGATTATAGACCCTATAATATCCTTGATATAGAAAGGTAATCATTTTACATGGAATGAGTAGAGATGGAGGGCCTTCGAGGATTTGTGGCTAAAGATGATGATTTCGCCTTATTTGATCCTACGAGAGGAGGGTGTGTAGTACATATTTTATTGTGATTCCATGGGACCTATGCTCGGTTCTATGTTTATATTGTGGTAGGGAATTAACACATATGTGCCAAGGAAGTTAATAATCCACAAGAATAACTATTTGAATCATGACCTAGATTTGGAAGTATTAGTCTTCACCTAGCGGATGTGGAGGCACTACATTCTGGGAGAGCACATTTTCATTTACTCAAATCATCAGAGTATCAGGTATGTCTTCAAGCTGAGAGACTTGAGCCTGAGAAAATCGTGCTGGTTGGATTTACTATAGTAATATGACATGCAGATAGTATATACACCATGTAAGGGGAATGTGGACAAATATTCCCATTAAAGGAAATCCTAGGCTCACATGGTTCATGAGGCTTCTGAGTAGCTGGAATCCTTTCCACTGACACTAGTGGAGCAAGAGGGTGTAACTTTTCTTTTGTCAATGAAGTTGAAGCATATACTCCTTTACTATGTGGGAGATTAACGGTTAAGATACATTGACTATGAGGTCTTTTAGGACTGGATATATTTAGGAGACTCCCTCTGTGGATATTCGGAAAGAGGGAATCACATCATATTTTTCCAACGATGGATGGTTTTCCCTGTCATAATGTCGGAGGAGATGGTACTGGAGTTCCATGAATATTATTTGGTGATATATACATGTGTGGAGATGAAATGTAGAGAAATTTAGTAGCATTCTTTTTTTCTCATCATGAAATGGGTCATAGAAGAGTTCACCTCTCGGTGCCTCACCTGTTAAAAAGTAGCGACTAAGAATCAAGTTCCATTATTTTTTTTTCATACCCATGATTTGTCATTGTGATAATTGGATATATTATCCATGGAAATGGTGCTACAGATTATATTGGAAGTGAAGGTATGTGACACATCTGTGTGATAGTATACTGGCTCATGAAGTTGGATCACTTCCATGCTATTAGGGAGTAGTGTTTTGTAGAGATTTTCTGGTAGTTTTACATATGAGTGATTGTTTCGCGTCATGGGGTGGCCTCAACTTTTTTATATTACCTTGATGTGGGGTTTATGTCACAATTGTGGAGAGTGTTTCATGATTCAATCAAGACCCAAATGTGGATGACTATATCCATTCAACTCTTTATAGATTGGTAGATAGGGTTCAATATCTAGGTGTTGGAGATATGTTGATGGATTACATGTTAGACTTCAGTAAGAGTTGGGATGATCAATTTCCCTTGGTATAGTTTCCATACAAAAATAAATAATACTCTATTTTCTAGTGTGTAGCCTTTTTAATCCTTTTACGGGGGACCCTGGAGGTCACCCATATACTGGGCATAGATTGGTGAGGCATATATTTTGGGTCTAGAGTTGGTACATTCCAGAATGGTAAAGATATAGGTCATCCATTAGAGGATGAGGATGACCAAGAGAAAGAATAAATCTTTTATAGATTGATGCCTTAGTCCCTTAAAGATCAATCTAGGAGGTCATGCCTTACTGAGAGTCTCCCTATGAAAAGGATTCTAGATTTTATACTGGAAAGGAAATCTATCACCATGGTTCATTGGGCCATTTTAAAATTTTGATAGTGTTGGAGAGTTTTCCTAAAACATCATCATACCCCCATATATGTAGAGGGTGTAAGACATATTCCACATGTCAAAGTTGAAGAGATATGTGAATGATACTATTCACATTATTGACTAGGGAGAGTTGGACATCAAGGATGGATACAATTTAATGGATCACTCAATGGATGTTGAGGATCTGCAGGGAAAGACCATGTGTGGATAGACCATCCCCTTATTTCACATGGTGTGGTAGCACATTAACATTTTAGAGTGATCCTGGGAGCGGGAGATCCAGATGCATGCTTAGTATCCTGATAATTTTGGTTAGTTTCTACTTTTTAGTGATTATAATTTTGATGAAGGTAGTGATGTAGATACATAGTTTTTTCTTCATAATACTTTGAAATATTTATACATATATTTTTGGATCCAGACATAATGTATGGGAAGATCGAACAATGTTCATCCTCATTCATTTTTCAATCGATATCTGATGATGACAGACTTCTGAATTGAAGAATATAAAATAATATTGAGTAGAATGACTTCCCTCAATAATTATAAACATTTTTATTTGATTTATAATGATACAATATGTATTATGGATACATCATTTTTGGTTTCTTCCCCAATTTATTAAATTTATTGAGTATGATAAACCTTTTCATTAATCCTTTTTAGTTTTTTGTCTTTTCATGCACCTAGGTATTGAATCTAAATTGATTATTCATTATCCATGAAAACATGGAATAAGATTATCAAACCATTTTTCTAATTCTTTTGTCTCTTTATTCTTCGTGTTCTTCACTTATTATCTTGTGGGGGATTGTTTCAATGTTGAGTAGTTGTACTGAGCATGATTGGAACACCAGAATCACAAAAGAATCACATTCAAAAAATAGAAAACTAAATTAGGGAATAAATTGACGTTTTTGTGGGGTTCAGGAGGAAAATTCATGTATTGGAATCCAAATCAATAATGGTGGTGATGTGTTAGCATGAAATGAGGCCTACAAGGCATGAATGAAGTGGCGATCCAGACAAGGATTTGATTCGCATCTATTGAAGGGTCTAAAATTATATAATAGTGTGACAACCAATACATTTAGTTTTTCAGATGTGGGATAAGAAGAGTATCTGGAATTCCTAATCATAGATCTTGCATTCTATGATAACGCGACTACACACCGCGTAGTCAAAGAACACATGTTGTCTAGGGCTCTCAATGTGGTGGATACTGTTTCAAAGAAGTATATGTATCACATGTTTCATGGGACCCCCACCTTCCCTGTGACCTTGTTCTGGAAAACTCAGAGTGTATTCTAGGAGTACACAGGAATTAGAAAGTCCAGTCACACATTGTGTGCCAATGTATATAGACCTGGGAAATTTATAGGGACACAACTAGAGAGTATGGGTAGGAATGTGGGTGGCTCAGACATGACGTAAACACCATCTAAAATCTATGTATGGTCACATGGGTAGAAATCCATATACCATCTGAGACACATACAGGAAATGAAGTGGGATCACATGCCCAATGAGTCCCCTCAAACGCAGGGTACTCCTTTATTCCTTTTGAGGAATCATCTAACTCTACTTTCTCATTTGTTGGTACTCTAATTTTGGCCCATTATGGGAGAATATTGAGTGGTTTTTCATTTATAAAATGATGGTGTACTCCATAGTGGGTTTTTAGTTTTGATTTTTAATTTTATAGGTAGTTCTATTATTTTTATAATTCTTGATGAAAAAAATGATTAGGCACGATCACTAGAAGCTTCTAAAGTCGGACCCACCTGCTAGGACTGGGCATGGGTCTTCTATATATCTATTGGGTGGAACCCACTAGCTAGTATTTTCATGAGTCCTTTATATACTTCTCTCGTGTCACCTTCTTGTTGGGTAGGGCATGAGACCTCAACCTACTATTAGAGAAGCATCCTTCTATTTTGTAGGGCATGATTCCTCTATCTACATTCTGAGTGTCACCCTTCAGCTAGGTAGGGGATGGGTGCTCAACTACTTAAGTGAAACATTATAGCCATTTTACATATGGGACTTGGATAAATGAGGGTCTTTTGTGAATCCCAATTCAATATTGTATTTACCTAAGCATGTGATATAGTGGACACCCAAAGTCGGTCTGAAAGATGCAGCTCACCCAACACCAAATTTTGATTGTTAGTATTTATATTTCCATTAATATAATACTTAATAATATAATGAACTAGGGTATAATGAGGAAGTTAATATTGAGATATATATATATATATGTTGTGATGAAAATTAAATATATGTAGATAGAATATTGATAAACATAACAGAGATCCTCCCAAGAGAACACCCACCATGAACCTTTATAATCTCTTTATTAGTTTCAAATTTATTTTATAAACATGCCCCATCGTATGCATGATAATACACTTCTACCTAAGGTTTTTAATATATAATTTTGATAATGATCACCAAGTGGCCACATATAAACATATTTGATCGAGTGAAAATACTACAAGAGAGAAAGTTAATCCTCTGATGGCAAGTGGTGACCCAAAGGCTCCTTACACACTAAGACCTCATTTCACCTAACTCTAAGAAAATAAAACACAATAAACATGAATGTATAATGAATTTTTTCAACATTTTATTGATCCCTCTATAAATTATTCAGGTTATTTGATCATGGTCATGAGTTTTACATATCACTGTGAAAAAGAATAGGGTGGATTGAGAATGAAAGAGAAGATAACAAAAAAAGAAAAGAGGGGGTGTGTGTGGAAAAAGACACAAAAATGAAAACAATGAGTAGATTATATTCTATTTAAAAGAAACTAAATAAAATTCACATTTAAAATAAAAATAGTTTCAAAATAATAAAAAGAAAAAGAAAATAAGAAAAAAAATCATGCAATAACATTACCTTCATAATCTATACTCTAGATGTTTTCCCCTAATTAATTTGTCATATATTTAAATCACCCCATGGTCCCTTCTAATATGTTGTACTAAATTTATTTTACAATATCTTCTATTAATTTAACATGAACTAGAAATGTATAGAGGTCGTTATGAAATATATATTGAGTATGACTTTTTATGCCCAATAATGCCAGAAATGTGTCATCAATGTATATTATTCAATGTTTACCTTATGGATTTCCTAACACACTGAAATTTATTTTTGAAATGATTATAGGAGTCATAATTAAATAAAAGGTGTTATAATCTTTATTGGAAGACTTTATCCCTAATTATTAGTCTTTTATGGAGGTGAGGTCTGCATTTTCTACTTAGAAGGTTTTCCGTAGTCATTGAGTTTTTATAGCATCTAGATGTGCCAATCAGATCTTGTACCATGAGTCAAATTTGAAGCCAGTGAATATATAAAAACTCGTTAATTTCTAGAATTAACAAATTTAACAAATTATCCAAAAAACACACCATAAATCCTAAATTGTTGTAAATACGATCAAATTCATAAATTTAGAGAGATTAAATAATTGAAATTCTTATATAAATGGGTACAATATTATATCATTCAATTATCTCAAACTAAAACTATGCTTTCCTTCATGTATAAAATCTCAATATTAAATTTCAAAGGGATCCAATGTTTCCTATATTCTAATTTCAAAGTAATAAAATCAAAAAATTCTCAATGTTAAATCAGATTATCAAATGTCCCATATAATATCAATTATTGTTCCCATTTTTGAAAAAAACAATCAATTCATGAATTTTACCTTTTCACTTCGAAAAATGATGGTACTTTGTTTTTATTACTTCAAGTTATTTAATTCAGTATTACTAAACATGCCAAGTCATGATTTAACTCACTTAGTTTATTTCTCTCATCACTCATTGTAAAAGTTTTTGTGATTTATGATCATATCATGAGAACATTATCCACATCCATGTATTTTAAAAATAACTAATTTCTCCACATTTTAAATAAAAAAGTGACATAAAATCAGGATGTATTTAATTAATGTTTCAAATGGTTCTTAGTATTATGGTTGGTGGGAATTCATGTTTGTAATTTAAGGCTCAATTATTATGTTTATCTCTAATTTACAGTTCATCATATAAAAAATAAAAGTTTAATGAAATTTTCCCTTTAATGTAAAAAATCCCATTTCCACAAAACACAATCCAAAGTTCATGAATATGAAATCATAATGAATGATGTGGACCCTCTTGAATATTTTTTTTTACATTCAAACAATTTTTTTCTTTTTGAAAAATCTTTTAATTTTTTTTCAAAATTTATTGTTATAACAAATCTCACATCCACCACTTTACCACATATGATATAAATCATAGGACTAGAAATAGTGATTTTAGTTGATACCATATCAAAACCCATGTTCTCATTTTTTTCAATTTTTTATTTTGCATTTATTTTAATTCAAGAGGGGAAAACAATGAAGTTTCCTGAATGAATAAACCAACATACCTTCCTACAAGAAGAAATCCCCACAGTTTTTCTTTACATTATATTTCATCCCTTCAACGATGACATCCTTTAACCAAACACGTCAATTTTAAAATATCATACAAATACTAAGAGTAAGGTAGGAATGAATAAAAATTAACTTAAAACATGGATCGTCCCTATAAAGGTCATTTACTGTCTCTACATGCTAAATAATGATTTATGTAAAGGTGTTCATTTACAAATATGATCTTTTAAAAATATCAATGAATCATTTGAAATATATTTCTTTTACCATCATATCTGTGACAAGTTCTAATTTATGTCTTGGTCGGTGACATGTCCAATGTTCAATAAAAAATATACTGAATCATAAAAAGGAAGTACATGGTCTGTAAATCCTCTAAGTAATGGAAATATGAAATTAGAAAATCAGTCAAGGTATGGTTAATAATAATGAATCAATTAACATGAATTTCAAATAATCAATGCATGAAAAATGTTGGGGAATTTTATTTACCTGAATCAAAAAATTTCCTTAATTCACGAGTCACCATTTTAATATCCATGATTCATTATAACCATATAATATTCAATTTTACTCACTCAATATAATTAACATTGAAATTTAAAACATGTCATCATAGTTTTCCAAGAAAACCTATGCCTCATAGATAAGTAAGGTGAGGAAGTAATTCTAGCATGTGCCTGCATTTTCCAATTCAAAGCTGAAAACATATTCTCATACAAAAATTTAGTGATTTTAAAAGATAATCACTAAAAGAGAACACCTTTTTGAGTGAAGCTTAGTCGTATTCAAATAATGTTCAGGGATTACTTATTCCATCATGAACTACATAAATAAAATTACTCAATTAAGAACAGTGATCATATCATTTAGGATAAAAAAAATTTAAGATGAAGTTGGTTTCATTCTAGAATAATAAAAAAATGAAAATGAAATGAAAATTTCAATGACTCAAATTGAATGTACTAGAAAGAAAGTAAAGGATAAATCTTGGTATGATCCTCCAAGTGGGATCTTAATTTTTACTACCTCTATAATTGAATTACAATCTATATCCATACTTTTTCAGTGGGTGGAGTTTCTTGGAATTGAATCCCAATATGTTGTTCTTCCCATTTTGTATTTAATTGTTCTTGTTGAAGAGAATTCAATATATAGATTAGACTAGATTATCCCCCTTTGTAATGTGGTACAAAATTCATTGAGGGGGTATGACAAAGTATGGAAGCTACAACTATTTGGTTACTACTTGTAAAAAAAATTTCTTCTCTATCCAATGGATTTCCAAGGTGTGATGAATCAAAATAATAGTCAAAGGGAAAGTCAAAATGTAATTCTATTTGAATAAAATCAAAACATGAAGTATCAATATCAAATTCTAACTATTTATATAATGAGTATTTTTTCTTGGTTTCCTTTGGAAAATCCATTTAGATAACTTTATGAACTTCCTCCTATAAATATTCAACATGTCTAGGGATCTCCATATATTAATCAATAGTGATAGGTCCAGTTTCATCATCATCCTCTAAGTAAAAGTGACTATTGACCAAATTTGAAAATTCAAAAACCATAAATATTGATACTCAAAAAATATTTAATGAAATTATAAAATAAAGAGATAATGAAAGGATAAACTCCCTTATTTGGATCTTGTTCAATCACTTATTCAGTGATAAGGGCCTCTTGAACATGTATCTCATTTGATGGATTTAGATAGTCAGGCACCTATATCATTTCTTAAAATTTCACCACATGGGTGGTGTATTCCTCTTCCATGTCTAGAGTGACATGATATGGTACAAGATATTATACTTTTTAGGGATTGGGTGGGTCATGTTGTACCTCATACTCATTCCATAATTCATATATCATGTTGATATCCCATGCGTAGCTTAGTAGTTAAGTCTTATTCGCCACGAATCCACTCTAACTTATCATGGACATCTTGTATTTAAATTTTTAAATGTTCGGATTGTTGAAGGTCCTAAAGTTGTTCCTAAAACTCTCAAATTTATTTTTAAAAATTAGAGAAGCCTAAGGGGGAATATTATGGGACCATGGCCACATGATAAAATTTTGGAAAGTAATTGGGGAAATTAGTTAGCTCTATTGACATCAGTTCAAAAAAATGTTTGTTCAAGTCCTCTCTTAGTCCAGCTATGAATTCATTTAATTCCTTCTCCCCTTTATTTTAATTACAATATTACAACACCAATATAATAAATCAAAACACCATCCTCTATGGGTAAGTAAGTGTTAATTATTTTCTCTTGAACTAGTTGGTAATTATTCCATTAATTAATGAAATATCTAGTAGAAATTAGTATGGAAAAGGATTTTCCGAAATATATGATTTATTTTTTAAAAAATGGTAAGATAAAATGTTTTTATTACTGAAAAATGGTTCCAATGTTATGCGTGAGTGTTTATTTCAAATCCCCGGTCCTTTTTATTTACCTAATCATGCGATATAGTGCACACCCAGAGTTGGTCTCAATGAGGCAGCTCACACAACCCAAAATTTCATTTTTCACAATTAATATTTAAAATAATATGAAACTAAATAATATAATAGAGTGGGTTTGAAGGATGTTGATATATATAAATATGTTTAAATTTGATGAAAATAGAATGGATACATACCAAAAATTGTTAATTAGAAAAGTGATCCTCTTAGGAGAACACCCAACATGAACCTTCATCGTTGCTTTATGAGTTTCAATTTCACATAATAATCATGCTCCATAATATGAATTAATATCCTCTTCTACATATGGTTGTGAATATATAGTGAACATATTGATCCTTCAGTGACCACATATCCACTTCCTCGATGAAAGGAAAATGTTGCATGAGAGAAATTTATGTCTCATGTGGAAAGTGGAGATACAATGGATCCTTAATCACTAATATATCCCTTCACTTAACTATATGAAAATAATAAATAATAAACATAAATGTTTAATGACTTGTTTTTTAGACTAGATTGATCCCCTTAGAACTTCCTCATGTCAGTTACTCATAATCATGAGTATTATAGATCATAGTAGAGAAGAATGGGGTGGATTGCGAAAGAAATAGATTAAAATAACAAAATAAAATAATGTGTGTGTTTGTGTGAAGACAAAAAAATAAAAACCATTCATGAATTAGAGTTTCTTTAAAAAAATATTAAATTTACAATGAAAATAAAACAAGTGTAAACAGATTAATCATAAAAATAAAAGAAGAAAATAAAAGTGTACATAATCTTCCCCTCTAGAATTTGGCTCATGTTCTGTCCACAATATCTTGCCAGCACCCCTAGGTCCCTTCTTCTAGGTTGTTAGAAATTGAAATTAAATTATATCCTCCAAATTTAATAGTATCTTGAAATGGAGAAGTATTTTTTTGAATAAATATTGAGTATTACTTTTAAAGATGAGAATTCCAAAAAATATTTCTAAAATATACATCGTTTAATGTCCTCCAAAATGATTTATAACTCTGTTAAATTTATTTTTGAAATAATAGTATAAGTCCTCACTCAATTCCATATAGAATAGACTCAATTGGAGTATTTTTTAAAAAATTATTCTTTAGTTATGAAGGTGGTTTCTACACAGTCGTCCCAGAAGGTTTTCCAACATCATTGATTTTGTCAGGTCCCTATATGTTTGAATCAGCATTATTCCCAGAAATCAAAGATTAAAAAAATGAATATATAAATCCTTGAAAAAAGTAATCATATCAATTAAATTGATATTGTAAATATTATTCTCTAAATACTTGTGATACAAAAAACTATTTTATTTTTAGAATTAACCAATTTTCACAATTTTTCTCAAAACACACCATAAATCCAAAATTGTTGTAAATAAGCTCAAATTGATAAATTGGGTGGCATTAAATGATATAAATTCATATAAATAGGAATAAAATATAATCTCTATCAATTCCCCACACATATACCACACGTTTCCTACAATATAAAATCTCAACATTAAAACTTACAAAGAAACAATGTTGCCTATATTGAAATTTCAAAGTAATAAAATAAACAATTCTCAATGTAAAATTATATTATAAAATGTCACATAAAAAATGAATTCAAGATCCTATTTTTGAAAGAAAAAATAAATTCAATCATTTTATGTTTCCCCATTGAGAAATATTGGTAATTCTATTTTCATTCAAACACATTCTTTAATTCATTATTATTAGACAGGGAAAGTCATGATTTACCTCACATGGATTTATTTCTCTCATATATCATAATTGAATTATAGTGGACTTATTCTCATATCATGATAACATTATCCTCATCCATATACTTTTAAAGGAATTAATTTCTCTCATTTGTAAATAAAAAATTCATATAAAATCATGAGGGCTTTAATTAAAGGTTCAAATGACAATGAGGCTTAAGGTTGGTTGGAATTAATGGTTGTAATATAAATATAAAGTAGTAGGTTTATCTCTAATATATACTTTATTATATTAAATCTAAAAATGTAATGAAATTATTCCATTTGAATTAGAATATCTCATTTCCACAAAACTCAATAAAAAGGCTATAAATAATAAAAAATTAAGGAATGATGTTCACTATTTTGATTTTTTTTTACTTTTACACTTTTTTCTCTCTCAAGTAAAATTTTCATTTTTTTAATTTCATAAAATTTTATTAATATAATAGACCTCGAATCCACCACCTAACCAGGTACGATAAAAATCAGATGTCTAGTAAGAAAGAATTTTGGTTTTCCCAAATCACAACCAATTTCTCTCTTATTTGGTTATTTTTTCTTGATCTCAATTTTTTTAAATTTAATAGGGTCAAATAATGAAGAATCATGAATGAATCATCATCATTAATTTCCCACAGTAAGTACCAATTCACGTTTTCCTTACAATTAATTTCATCCCTTTGACCCTGACTTCCTTCTCCTCCGCACATTAATTCTAAAATATCATGAAAAAACTAAGAGTACTGTAGTAATATATAAAAATTGTCTTAAAAAATTGATAATAACTATAAACTTCATTGAAGGTCTCTATGGGAAAATAAGGATTAAATTAAAGGTGGTTTTTTAAGGATAATATTTCTTCAAAACATGACTCAATAATTTTAATTTCTTATGAATAATCATAGCTTTTACAAGTTTTAGTTCATGTTCTGGCTGATGACATGTCCCCAGATCAATAAAAAATATTCTCAAGAAAAAATAGAAGGTAATAACTCTTGAAATACTATTGTGAATTGAAATATGATATTATACAATCTCTCTAGGAATGATTAATATTAACAAATAAATTCACAAGAATTTAAGAAATTCAAAGCATTAAAAATGTTTTAGAATTTTATTTACATGAATAAAATAATTTTCTAAAATCATGAGTACTCATTTTAATATCCATGACTCATTTTAATCATCCAATTTACCATTTTACTAATTCAATATCATTAAAATTGAAATCTAAAACATGACATCAATGGATTTCTAAAAAAAAATTTCTCCTAGATAATTCAATTAAGGTAATAATTAAACCATGAGAATGGATTTTTCAAATCAATGATTAAAAAATATTCTCAGAAAAAAATTCATGGAGTTTAAAAGATAAACAAAAAAAGGTAAATCCTTTTTGAAATGAAGCTTAGTCTTATTTCTCTAATGTTTGTGGTATTACTTCTTCCATCACGAACCTATAAAATAGAATAACTTAATTAAGAACAAGGATTACATAATTTAATGTTGAAAAATATAAGAGGATGTGGGTTGTATTCTAGAATAATCCTAAATATGATATTAAAATATAAATTCCTAACAATGAAATTTAATGTAATAGAAATAATGTAATGAATAAATCTTTGTATGGTTCCCCAATAGGGCCCTGAATTTTTATTGCCTATAGATGGGAAGTTCCACCTTTTATCCATAATATTTTAGGTGGTTGATTATATTGGACATGTACTCCACATTTTTTTCTTCAAATTTTACATTTATTTATTCTTTTTTATGACAATTCCATATAGAGAGTACACCAGATCACCCCCCTTCTCAATGTGGTACAACTTTCATGGTAGGGGTAGGATGAAGTGTGGAATATCCACCACTTTATTTGTTACTTTTTCAACATCTTCTTATTTTTCGAGTGGATGTTAAAGGGGTGCAACATCATAATACTAATAAAATTGAAACATAGTGTGTAATTATATTTGAATAAAATTAAAACATGAACTATCAATGTAAAATTATTCCACATCAAATTAAGTAACTTTTGGATTAGTTTCCTTAATAAAATGTACATGGATATCCTCATGAACATCCTCAAAAAAATATCAAACATGTATTGAGAGATCCATATATTCCTCTATATGTGATGTTTTAGTTCCTCATCACCCTATAAAGAAAATAAAGGTTTGACCAAATTTGAATATTGAAAACAATAAATAGTGATACCAAAATAACATTGACTAAAATAAGAAAAAGAATGAGTTAATGAATGAGTCATATCCTCGAGTTGGTTTTGGTTGAATCAATTATTTAGTGATAAGTTCCTCTTGAAGGTTGATCTCATTTTATAGAGGAAGGTAGTAAGCCTCCTATATCCTTTCTTTAAATTACACCACATGGGTGGTGTCTTCCTCTTCCAAGGCTATAGTGTCATGTAATGGTACAATATCTTATATTTTTATGGATAAGAGATATCATGTTGTACCTCATACTCATTTAAAAAATCATCCCGATCTTATGGATATCCAATGTGTAACTCCTTAAGAATATCTTCCTCATCATGAATCCACTCTCTCATATTGTGGTCATCATAGATCTGAAAATTAAAATGGTTGGGTTTTTATGGTCCTTGTTTTGGGCCTCACCCTATCAGGTTTTCTTCAAAAAATTAGGGAAGAATAAGGTGGAATATTCTCGGACCATGGACACTTGGTAAAATTATAGAATGTAATGAGAGATCTCAGTTATCTCCCAATACATCTCAACAAAAAACTATTTGTTCATGTCCTCCCTCAGGCCAACTATGAACTCCTTAATATCCCTCTCCCCATTATTTGATTTCCAATATATCCACACATGCCTAAAACTAAAAAAACACCAACCTATATCAAAAAGTGTGAGTTAATAATTTGTTTGTGCATTAGTGAGTAATTATTCAATGAATTAATGAAATAATCATTTGAAAACATCATGCCGAATAATTTTTTTTGTTTTTGAAATTTATGATTATTTAATTTTTTCAATTGAAAACGGTGTGTGAAAGTGTTTTGACTCCTCTAGAATGGAACAAAATTTATGAATGAGGATTCTTCTCAAATACCTGGTCAAAATTTTATTTACCTACTCATGTGATATAGTGCACACCCAGAGTTAGTCTCAAGAAGGTAGATCACACAACACACAATTTTGATTGTCACGATTTATATTTTAACAAATATAAAATTAAATAATATAATGAATTTGATTTGAATGATGTAGAAAATATTAATATTTATATATATACATTTAATTAAATGCAATGAAAATAGAATGGATGTAGACAAAATATTGATAAATAGAAAAGAGATCCTCCTAGGAGAACACCTATCATGGGCGATAATATCACTTTATTAGTTTCCAATTTACATAGTAAACACACTCCTACATGTAAATTAATAGCCTGTTTTATCTATGGTTGTGAATATATAGTGCACACACTGATCACCAATAGATCGCATGTTAACCTCCTCGATCAGGGGAAAATATTGCAGTAGATAAAGTTATGCCTTGATTGGCTAGTGGATACACAAAGGAACATTAACCACTAATATATCCCATGAAATAACTCTTAGAAAATAAGAAACAATAAACCTAAATGGTTAATGTTTTGGGTTCATAACTGGATTGATCCGTTGGGAACATTCTTTGATTAGTCACTCATGATCCTGAGTATTACAAATCACGGGGGAGAAGTACATGTTGGAATGAGAAAAAAAGAGAAGAAAATAATAAAATAAAATAATGGGTGTGTGTGGAAGGGGTAAAAAATCGATGCATGTATTGGATGGTATATTTATTAAATTAAATTAAAATTACTTTTAAAATAAAAATAATGTAACAAGAATAAAACTAAAAATAAATGAAAAAAAGAAAATTGTGCAGAAGCGTTCCCTCTAGAATCAATACTCTTGAAGTTGGCTCATGTTCTTTCCACCATATATTAAAATCACCCAATGGTCACTAACTATAGGTTTTTTGAAATTTTATTTATTTTCATGCCAAAAAAATTCAACTCAATTGAATGCTTCTAGAGTATTTTACGAAATAAATAATGAGTTTGACTTTTTCTGGATGAGAATTATAGAAATGTGTCTTTAATGAATATCATTCAGTGGAAACCATAATTATATCATAACTCTCAGATTTTTTTTAAAATGATCCTAGGATTCCCATTTCATTTCAAGGTATAATCACCTAAATTGGAGGTCTATATCCATAAATATTCTTTAATTATAGATGTGGGGTCTACATTATCCTCCTAGAAGGTCTTCCAACTTCATTGATTTCTTCGGGCCTCTAGATGTTCGAATAAGCACATTTCTCAAAAGAAGAAGTTGAATATAATGAATATATGAATCCTAGAAATAAAAAATAGAATAAATTTGATAGATAAGGTAAATGATATTCTAAAAATACTAAACATACATACAACTATTTAATTTCCATAATTAACCAATTTTAACATTTTTTCCAAAAACACTCCATAAATCCGAAACTGTTGTAAATAAAACAAAATTGATAAATTGGGATGGTTTAAATAATTTAAATTCATCAAAAAAATGAGTAAAATATGTTCTCAATCCAAACTAAACTAGATTCTAATGTGCCACCCTCTTGTTGAGATATTCATGGGTCCTCAATCAATCAATTGAGTAGAACCATTTTGAGGAGATAGGGCATGTTTCCTCAACCATCATAGTGTCACCCTCGAACTCATTTAGGGCCTGAGACCTATAATAATTTACCTAGTGGAAACCTCCTATTTTTTTGTTAATTATTAATCTATCTATATATGATTTTTCTTCAACTATTCTATATTGTGTCAAGGTATGGCCTGATTAGATGTTTCCTACTGAGAATATAGCTGATAAGGTAGGCGTGGTTGATGGACTTTTGTAATTGATGATAGTCATTTCTTGAATTGAACCATGATATTGAGGTAAAATTTTTCTCAAATTTGGGATTATATTATTTTAAATATACAAATATTTATATATACATGTTGTTGTATTTTTTAACTTGCTTTTTATGAGACGAAGAGACACCACATGTATTCCACCTACACGACATGTTGAGATCCTTATGGTTGGATAAGGATACTTTATTTATTTAGGATGTGATTTCTTTTTGTAATATATATTTATATAGTGTCTTCTATATCTCCCCGTTTTTTATTTTGGGGTATCCTACTAGGTATGTATATAGTCAACATTGAATGGGTTTTTTCCTGAACATGTTTCTTCTTATTGTGACAACAGACAGGTTAGAAGTAACTATAGAAGAGCTTAGGTAAACATTCTGTATTTGAAAACATACGGTGGTAAGATCATGGAGATTAATATTTGGAATATCTAGGAACTATTATAATGTATTTTAGATAACAGGGGATATCATTATTTTTTTGTGTGTATTTTTTTCTTTTGCTTTTTTGTTTTCACTATCATACTCTTGTGTACCCAAAACATTTTTCTTGTTTGGTTAATAGTCTAAAAATTATAAATTTATTTTCATTTCTATATAATTATAAATTTATATGTTCAGAAATGTCCATTTTTTTACTCTAGGAAAAGGCCTCCCATTAAGGATAATCCTTTCATCTATTATCTCCACCCCAAGCCTATAGTGGCTGTCTAGTAGTGGTTTTAGCTTCATCTCCGGTTAGGGTCGGATCATGAATGTTAATATATCAATAATGGAATTAAAATATATTAATATTATAGAATAAAGAAAGGATATTTTATATTTTATATGATTACAAAAAGATATTGGGAAAAAATTATGAGGAATGTTATTTTGTGATAGTTAGAGTGAAACTCACCTTTCCAAGAATCCATTTTCTCCTACAAGGACAGAACACATCTTCCTGAAATTCTATATCATTAAGAATTTGTTGGAAAGAAGAATTTTAAAACATAAAATGGTGGATATAAAGAATAATCCTATGGATATATTAAAAAATTGTCTAGGAATTTATGTGGAAGTGATATGCCTTATTTAAAAATGAATTAATGAAAGAATATAAATAACTCTGCATGAAATATAAGGAGATGATCTATGATATATGTAGAATAAGGTCATAATCCATGAAGTAGTATTCATGTAGGTGATTTCTGGGTTTTTTGAATCCTCTTTAGTTTTTAAGAAGCATCATTTTTTATAATGAGTCTAGACTGAATCTTTCCAAAATAAGTATGGAAATGGCATGTTGAATTTATGTTGATATGAAAGTATCAAAATAATAATTCCAATAATTGGGTTTTATGAAATTTAACTACTTTTTAGTGTTACAACTAATGATTCAATAATGTATCATAGCTTTTCTCAGTTAGTGGAAATAAAACTATGAATATCATAGGGATTTGGAGCTGATTTATTGAATGAATATATTAATAAATATAATGTGTGAAATTTTATTATGATATATAGAATACTTATCTGATTTAATAATTTGAGCTATTTTATAGAGAGAGTTAAGAGAGAGAGAGAGTAATTTTAATCTATTATGATATCATTTAACTATGTGTTTATACAGTTCTACCATGGATAAATGATTTTTTTTCTAAACCACATAATTATGTTATCTACTTCAATTTTTCTTTTTATTTTTGTATAATATTTGTTTGTATGTGTGATTTTGTGCGGTGATTAGGTTGATATTATTTATAGTCAAGTTACATGGAGTAAAGGGGGATGTCATGGGAAATTAGAAGAATTTACGATTTTTGTATGAACATTATTTTGGATTTATCTTTCTACTCATATATTTTATAAGTGTTATTTGCCAAATAATTTACTATATACCTCTATTTAGTTCCATTCATTGAGAAATGGAATTTTTAATTGTGTTTATGGTGAATTTCCTCCCCCACGAATGATGAATTTAATATTTCATCCCCAAACATCTTTAATGGATATATGAAATAGTTTCATGAAGGTAGATGGTATTTATGACATGTATAGGTTTCAATGGAATTAATATTAACATTAAATTAAAACATTTACTTTCTCGGAAAATTTTTATAAGACACTCTCATTTCGTCCATTTTTTACCATTTATGTGAATGATTTAATAATGAATAAACCATGAATAATTATGAATTTTTATATAATGGTAATCTTATATTATAAATAGTTTATTTAATAAATTTTAATTATTATGTAATTTTTTATTACTATTTAATATATTTATTAATTTACTACCTTTTTTCATTAACCATGATAGAAATAGATAATCAAAACTACCTTTTCCTTAAACTATATCCATGAATTCACCTAATGAAATAAAACATAGGTAATAATTGAAACAAAAATGATTTTTCTATATTTAATGATGTATGACTGATTTACATGAGGAGAATAATGAATAATAACAATGATATTGCAAAACATGTTCAAAATAGCCATGATTACTCACACCAGATATTTAAAAAGAGTTAATTAATAACTAATATACATGTAGAAAATAATTATAAATGGGATTTATAAAAGGATATAGATAAGAATAATATTATTTAACAAGTGATTAATATTTTTATGTTTATTATACAGGTGATTAGATCGTGTTTGAGTAAGAAACAATACAAGGCAAGTGGTTCTTTATAGAAAATTTATTTTTTTGAGATATTTTTATTATTATACACCATGAAATGACTGATATGGTGTCATTAGTACGTGATGAATGTGTTTTACTATATTTATGAAATTTATTGGGTTTAAATATCTGTATAATGTTATTTATTTAAATTAATTTTTATTAAAAGGATACCAGTGTTATAAGGTTCTTTGTAAAAAAAACCCCTTTGGGGAATTAGAATACTTCTTATAGAAATTATTTATTCAAATATTGGTTTCTTACACCCCTTGGTTTTATTTCAGGATAAATTTTCTTTATAATTGGTTCAAATGATTCTTTTGATTCAAATATTACACCACTATGAATTTCAACTCTATAAAAATCACAACATTACATAGAATAATTCTGATTATATTTAATGATAGTTTCCCATCAACAATATTTTCCCTTCCTTCCTTTATTCTCCTTTATATTTAGAAACCATAATCTGTGTTATATCATTTTACATTTATATTTCACATATTCTACACTAAAAATAATATTTATTTTACTCTTTTTATAATGTGGGTTTGTTGGATCAGTGTATTAGAATTATATTGATTAGGATCAACGAAATTTATTCTAGATGGAACCATTACAAGTGGGTTTAATTTTAGTATATAAAACATTAGTTTAAATGAGTTACACTAAATGAATTAAAAATTCATTTTTAAGTAAAAAAATATCATATTCAAATTTGGCCCTTAGTCTGATTACCAAAGTACTGTAATCTGGAATATTTCAATAATATCAGAGTATTGAAATCACAATAAAAAAAATTATTACACCATATTAAATAGTTCTTAATCAATATAAATAAGATTATATCAGACTGACTTATATTCATAGTAGATATGATTAAAATTTCAATACTGTGATGTATTATATTAAATAATGTTATGATAAAACTCATACATACATGCACAACAGAATAAATGTTATATAAGAAACATGTAACACAATAGAAAAAAATATAAGAATGAATTGTTACTATTTTTAAAGAATATATCTCTTTTAACCATAAGAGTATGTTATCCACACACCATGTTTAAGGTCACCCTTATTTTATACTTACAAACACGTAAATCATTCCTCGGTAAGGAAAGTACTCGAAATGAATATCATATTTGTTCAATCTGCTTATCCTCGACATCCCTCTGTATGATAGATTAGCTCTATCTTTTTATCACCATAATCCATCAATCAATATAATGATCTAATTCTATATCTTGTTATGCCTATAATCCCTTGATCATAACCACAGATCAAACGAATGATTTCAACAAAAAGTTTGTAAGTTGGAAACCATGAAACGGTATCCTTAGAACTATAATCCTCTAAGACATTTATAGAAACTATGAACAACACATCCATGCTTTTAATATCCACAGTTGTCACACATTGAGAAATTTTCAAATGAAATTGATCAACCCCTATATCCAAACTCTTTGAATCACTGGGTTTTCATAGGAATTTCGCCAATTTTCATTTTTTTTATTGAGAGTCATATTTATATGAGTTTTCTACAATGAATCTGACACCTAACATTTGATATTTCATACTTCTATAGAGTACATAAAATTAAGACATCGTATTAAATTACACTGTAACATATAAAAATATATTCCATACAATGAAATAATTATTCTGACTAAGATAAAAAAACATAGTCAGTCTAGTGGAATTTCTTAATATTTTCAATATGATAATTTTGGTGAGTATTATTCTAATGTTTATCGATATGATATTTCATCCATTTATTGAGATCTTTTTAATATTATAGTCATGAAATACATTATAACTTTTGATATTATAAAAAGTGAATTTGATTAATCAGACTCATACACATTGTGGTAATCATACTTAATAATACATAGTTTATTTTTGTAATTAATTAAAATTTATTTTAAATATAGTTAAGTTATACCCTATTGGAAACATAGGCTATACCAATGGTTTCCAAAAACTGTTGGGTGTAATGGCATAGAGATAGGCCTACACCAATGGTTATTAGGAAACCATTGTTATAGAGCACCAGATATTCAACTATACCATCATTTTTTTCAAAAATGTTGTCCAGAAATTTATTAACGATTTTTAAACTATCAGTTTATTGAAACATGTCATGTTTACCAATGGTTTTATAAAATTGATGGTATATGTTAATTTTCAAAATCATACACCAATGGTTTTTATAACTGCTTGTAAAGAGAATTACCGACTCTTTTATAAACTATTGGTATTGATTTCCTACACCATTGCACATCGGCTTCCCCTACAACATTGCACAGTGGCCTCATCTGCTGTATTACACATCAGAATCCCATAAATCATTAGACAATAGCCTCCCTGGTCTTCCCCTCCTTTGTAAAAACAACATACCAAACCCACCATAAAAATCATTGTAGAAACAACAAACATAACCATAAATAGTATAATAAATATTTTATACTAAAATACAATATAATTAATGATGTATTTTGAGGAAAACACCACACTAATATACAATGCCACTTGAAATCACCACACCTGAAAGCACCAAATTACACTTTACCTATAATTTTATAAATATCCACTTAATGCGCAACATTTTAGAGAGTCAAATGGAAAGTTAGTTAGAATTTAGGCCTGTATATTTTTTTCTGTAATATTCAATTCTCCTAATTGTGATTTTATATTCAAAAATTCCAATGGCCTTGTGTGTTTCATAGAGATATATTGGGAGCCATATCATTCAAAAATTATTTGAGGACTAATTCAATATGATCATGGTGTGTTTAATAAAAACCAATTTCAATATAGGTTGTGATTTTTATGGAATACTTTTATTTTTTAGTTACAAATATAGATATTATTAGAAAATTCATATATTACATAGAATCATTGGAATGGGTGGAGTCTTATAATGTTTTATGAGTGGGAAGAGAAACATTAATGTAGGTTTGGGTGGCCCATAATAATATAATTCAGTTCTAGATATCTATAAGGTAGTTCACTAGGTGAGTATGGGCATCAATTTTCCTCTCTAAGGTGGTCCAACTACTCCTATACCTTCACTAGAAACATGATGGAGGTACAATTAGTTCAATAAATTTCCAGGTAACCGGTAAAATAAGACACAGTAAATGGTAAGCTATGAGGGTGTCTTTTAAAATATGGTTGTGACTGTATTTTTATGGTTAGTGGATCATGATTTTGGAGGAAAGGGGACTATAAGGAGGGTCACTAGCTAGTCCCTTCTATATGAATGTAAATTAACTTTTTTATTATCAAAATACATTTATGTAAAAAGTGACAAACCAAAACATCCATAATTACAACCAACAAAACATTGAATGGTCCCTCATGTAGGTCTTCTCCCTTTGGGATCCCCTAGATGCAGTGTGTTTTAAGTGACTAATAAACATAGTTTTAAAGTTAAAAAATTTTATTCCTTATTTTTAAAATCTTATAATTTAATGATAATTGTTATTGTATCTAAGATATAGTTACAATAATGATACCCCCAGATCATCGTGGAATCATCCTAATAATTTTTTTTGTATTTAGTGTATAGAGTATGTTCTAGGATGATGAAAACTCATTTTCACTCTCTAATTTTCTTAAGGAACATTTATTATTGTATTTAATTTGGACATTAAATTTATTTTGTTTAAATTGATGATTTTTCATTTTTTAAGTGTTGGGTATTTTTCTTGTGGGGGTGTTGGTAGTGTGGAAAGGACATTGAACATGACATTGGTCATCGCTCAGGATGGTGTAAGCTACTGGGTGATATTTTAGGAATTATGTCATATCATCATGAATTGTGTAATTATTTATAATTATTATAGTTAATTGATAAATTAATTATAAACTTTTTATAATTAAGTTTTAGATGTCTTAGATGGATATTGGGCCTTAAGATGTTGTGGCAACATGATTTAGACTAGGTTGACGATCGAAGGATATGGATTAAAGATGGGAACTAAATTAACAATGTTATTGGACCCTATAATATCTAATCATATACATGTTTATGCTTTATTATACTAGTATACATGGGGAATATGGAATTTTGATTTAGATCCTGACTTAAGGAACCCTAAGTAGAAATTAGGTTTTTTAACCCACCATGAGTCGGAGAGAGATCCCCATAGCAAATATAAAGACATAGAACTACTCGGTGGATTATCACTGCGGGATAGACGATCCTGTTTTATTTTACAAGAGTCATATAGTAAAAATAAATACTTGGAGGAGTCTGGGATAACAAAATTTTGACCATCCTATAGATAGTTAGAAGGAATGACATGCTTAGGACTATGGGAAACAAGTGACATGGTTGTACATCACACTAATGATTTGAATAACATCTTAGAAAAGATAAAATATTTGGGGATATGGTGAGAGGGTTAGGTCCTTCAAAGCTAGCGTGGTGAAATGGGGGGTATCCCTTTTCATGAAAAACATAATAGCTCTCAAATGAGAAATATGTTATGGGACCAAGGAGGGTGTTATGTGGTTTCGTTGATGGACTAGCATGGGGTATCAAAGGGGTATGGTGACATATAGATTAGGATGGTCCGTGGTTAGTAGGAATAAATTATGATGAGGGTATTATAATTAAAATGAGACCCATATTATTGAGGATAGGATCAGATATGGACTAAAACCCCTGGGATCATTATGGGATGGGATGGTATTGAAGAGTAGTAACTGATTATGGTCAGAAGAAACTAAAATATTACCTTTTGATAAAGGTGGTGATTTTAATGCTTTCAAAATTTTATATTAACATGTTTGATTATGTTTTTGTGTATTGGTATATGATTTTATAGGGGTGATGAGATGTTATTTCAGATAAGGGTATAGTTTAGGAGAAACTTGATCTTGATTGTGAGCTATGTATGTGGCTTATTGATGCATTGAGAGGCTATCTGAGAGCTAATTCCAGATTATGAAACAAGGGGTAAATATAGTATTTTATAGTTTTACAAAATATTTTGTGTGTGTCAAATATGATCATATGTATGTGGTTTAGGAAGACGATCCATGTTTTGATATCACACTACTCATGGGAGTATGAGCCTTATTATATCATTAGGTGATATGAAATTGTACAAAAGTAAAATTAGTATGTGATCACTATGTATAGTAGATAAGAGAATGGGTGATATTTCCTTGTAATGATCTCTTATTCTATGAAGGGTAACAGTGGGTGTTGCTTTGGAACTTCAAGAAAATTCTTAACTTGTAAAAGAAACTATCAATTGTTCATATGTGATTCCTAATATTTGTTGAGTATTGGAGTGAAAAACCCACCCCCTTCTCCCTGGATTGCCCACAACCCTCTATTTCACACCAATGAAGCCCCGCATACCCCCATGTAGCCCCCATGGATAGCCCAAACCCCCACCTAAACATCCCTCCCCCACCCACCTGGACATCCCACCCCCTAGACAACCCACACCCCCTCCTCCCCCAGTACAACCCACCCCAAGGAACCCCCCCCCCCCACTGGAAAACCAACACCCCTGCCCTACCAGGATAGCCCATCTCCACCCTCGGAAAACCCACCCCTCCCTGGACTACCCATCCCCTCCACTACAACCCCTAACCCCTGCAGCCTCCTAGACATCACCCCAAACCCAACCCACCTAGCTATCCCCACCCCACCTGGACATCCCACCCACCCCCACCCTAGGCAGCCAACACCCCTCCCCCACCAGGACAAATGACCCCAACCCCCTGGACAACCCACCCCACCCCATCTAGACCCCCCCCCCCCCCCGAGAACCCCCACCCCTCCCTGACTTGGAATGAACAACCCCACCCCCTTGAATATCCCCCCACCAGGACAGCCCCCACCCACCCCCTGTAGCTCCCACAGCCACACCCACCCCCCTTGTAATCCACTTACACCTACAAAGCCCCCATAACCCACTACTTCCCCCACCCCTTGTATCTCCCACTGCACACATGGGGGTGGTATCCATGGTGTTGAGGGATATTCAGGTGGGTGGGTGTGTGTAGTGGGGTGGTGAGCAAAGGTGGGTTTTGTACAAGATGGTGGGGTTGTCCAGGGTGTGGGGGAGTGCTGTGGGGTGGGTGGTGTGCAGGGGGTGGGAGGTATGTAGGGGGAATAAAGGTGGTGGAGGGGTGGGGGGGTGTCCAAGGGTGGGGTTCTGAAGGGGTGTGGGGCTGTCCAGGGGGTGGAGGTGTGATGTTGGGTCGGTGGTGTACAAGGGGGGATTCATGGGGTGTGGGCTATCCAGGGGGTTTGTAGGGGGTGAGGGGGATGTCCAGGGGGTGGGAGGTTTGTCTATGGGGTGGGGATGTGCATAAAGGTGGGGGCATGCATGGGGGGTTGTCCGGGAGGGTTTTCCAAGGGGGTGGGGCGTCTAGGAGGGTGGTCCATTGGGTATACCATGCCATCATTTTTATAAACATTAATAACATCTTATTTAACAACATCATTACTGATAGATAATCAAATGGAATTAATTAATTTTAGAACACAAACATAAAACAAATCAAAGTGCACTTATTAGGTATACCATGCCATAGACCTCCAAGACATATCATTTAGACCAATCAAAATAGAAAACAAAAAATTGATGCAGAACATTAAAACATCATGAACTATATCTATGTTGAAAATAAATGAATTATTATTATATCCATCAAGACCCTAGCTTTATTAAAATTATAAATATAATTGTATATCTGTGATCTCATCCTATGCTGTAATGTTAATAAGATCATGTTTCAGGTGATATAAAGTTTTTTTAAGTTATATATTCCATCAAATATTAGTCATCAGATATTACCTTTGTGTTTTAAAGCATTTTAGACTACTTAAAATAATAATTTATAGGTTATTCTGTAAAGTGATGATGAATTCAATGATTTATCCATGGATGAATGACCACACAAACTTCTCCATTCAGCCAAATCAAACCAAAAAACAAAAAAAAAAGACAAATAACAACAATAATAATGTACCACGTATATATTTGATTTGTAGAAGAAAAAAAATTTATCGGTTGAAGATGGATTGTTGGAAGATGATTGATTTTGGGAGATGGATCTTGGATTTAGGGCATCAATTGAGAGGAGAAAAAACTTGAGGCCCACTCAGGGTTTTGGGGAAAATGTTCTCGATGGTTTTAAAAAATCATTGGGATATATTGTGTATCCAAAAAGTTTAAAAAACTATTGGGAATTCTATATACATAGGATACTATCCCAAGGGTTTACGTAAACCATTGGGATAGGGCTGATAATTTTCATCCTATTCCATTGGTTATTCTAAACCATTAGTATAGGGCCATTGTATCCAAACCGATTTTAGAAACCGTTGGGTACACCAAATTTAGATAGCATTTTCCCCAAAAAAATTAAAACCATTTGTAATATATATATATATCAATACCATGCCATAAGAGTTTAGAGAAAATTATTGTTATTAGAGACATATCCCAATGGTTTCTTCAAACCATTGGGATATCGGTGTTGTTATAGGGCATAATACCAGTTTTCTAAAAAAAAATAAAACACTTTTCACATAAAAAAATCAGTTATTATTTTATAATAATGGTTTTGTGATTTCCAAAACATAAGGAATGTAAAAGATAAAAGAATAACTTTTGACTCAATAAAATCCACCTTTTTTGAAATAAAAAATATAAAACATAGATAGAATATTTACATTAAAAAAATTTAGTCCATTAAATTTGAAGTACATTATATTCAGAATTTTGTTTTATCCCTTAACTTCCCTATGTATATGATTCCACTAAATATTATGATGAATATAATTAACTTCCCCTAATGATAATACTCCCCATAAGGATTGTATTTATTCCATTAGAATAATAGTATTGATTTTTAATATATTAATATTATTGAAGATAATTATCCCCCTTTCTATAGAATTATTCCATTTTGTATAAACTTATCCCACTTTTTGATTTACAAAAAGTATGGGAAAAGCTCTGGGTTTCCTGAAAAAGGGTTTGAAAAGAAACTGTACAAAATAATATAATGAATTAACTAATTATACATAAAAATATGAAAGGAAATTAAACCAATAGGTATTAGAAAATACTTAAAACAAACTTATTTGGATGAAAAATGTAATTCCCTAATTTTATCAAAGTAAAGGTTTTTGAAAAAATACAACTAGATTTCAGAAAAGAAATTATTATTTCTTTATAATATTTTTAACAGAAGATTTGATCTTTTTGAACTCCTGTCTTTCATTCTCCAACTTCTCATCCTTTTCATCCTAAATATGAATCTTCTTATCTTGTATTTGATGTTTTTTAGATAGTTATTTGTTCTCATCTCTCAATACAATAACATCCTTATTTTGTTTCTTGAGTCTGGTCAGATCCAATTGGAAATAACTAATCTTTACTTTTAGTTATTTTATTTCTTATGTATGGTTGTCAGATGTACCTCTAAAACTCTCTAAAAAACTCACGTTTTCTGTCATATTTTTTTTGAAATGTTTGTAAGATTATATAGATTCATTAAAATATTACTTTATATAATTGAAATTTTATGTATAATGTTTAAGATCGACATTAACATGGTGAGATGACATTTTAACCAAGATTCATGAATTTTTAGGAATTTGGTAAATTTCTTAATGAGTTTTCAACTCAACTTCTATTTTGATCACCTTCTCTGCCAGAATATTTAGGGAGTCTGATTTTAGATTTTGATTATCTTCAATCATCAGGAACAAAGACATAAGATTTAGAAAATATGGGATTATTCCACCAGTATTTTTAATGCATGAACGTTATAATATACTCTTTTTAGAGTAGTTGTCTTGACTGAATCATATAAAACATCTTGTTGAATCCAAATAAGTTTGATATATCTAGTCCTGATTTCATCTTAAACCCTTTATATGTATTTGAGACTAACTTAACAACTTATTTGGATCCCTTTTCTTCTATATCCTTATCTTTAGTAATTTCCAAAATTTAATCATCTTTATCAGAATTCATTTTTGAATTCTGGTCCCCATCACCATTCATGGATGATGACTGAGCTTCCTTTTTTGATTATCATCGATTACATTCAGGTTTTTAATCTTGATCATCCATGGATATTAGCTTTGATGATAATGAAACTTTTTATTCTGATGTTTTATGATCGGAATGAGTTTGTTCATCATCGGATTCTTCATATTCATTAGTTTCATCTTCATATTATTAATTGTCTTATTCAAATATATTTTTAACAATGTCATGTCCAATTTCTTAATCATAAATTTATTCTAAATATTTTGATATATTATCAATTCCAGCTTTACTTTCATTCATTACATTATGAAACTTATCATGAAGCTATTCTTATGTTCTTGGATTGGCCTTTCCAGCTGGTGGTCATTTCAATCAAACAACTTTTCTTGAGCATTGTAAAAAACTAAAGGAACATCAGTGCCCATAATTGCAGTTTCTTGAAAAACAAAACTCATATCCGTATTTATTTGATAGGAATGCGAGTAAGGTAAAATAATATTTTCATAGGCCCTTTCTACACATTTCTTTATATTATTACATAACTATTCATTCATTACTTTTATATTCAAATTTTAATTCTTGTATTCTTCTAATAAAACATCTGCATCCTAGAATCATCATGTATAATGTTCAATAAAATCAATTCCAAATTATATATCAAAAGTTTTTATCTTTTTCTTTATATTTATCAACTATTGATGAACATCATAATGGGATTTCTTTTGTTTCTTTTATTTCTTCAGAGGGGAAGATTCATGTTTTCTTTTTTAGACTTGAACATCTTTCTAAGGTTTAATATTCTTATTCTGAAAAATGTTGAATCTATTATTTTAGGATTCTTCCTATAATGTAGTAACCCATGTATTTAAAACAAAATTCTTTGAATTTTCAAAAAAATACATCTAATTTATGGATTCATCACTCATAAAAAAATCTTTTCTCTTACTTTCTCTAATTTTCTTTCTATATTGATTTTTTTATATCAATAATCAACTTATTAAAAAATCCTAAAACATGATAATATGAGATTTGGTTAAATGAAACTTGATATTATTAAATTTATGTAAACTAAAACTGGTGAGATCAATAATTAGTATATTAATGACATAGTCTAATATGAAAATGTCAAAACATTTAGATTGTCTTTGTACCGCTTCCTTGGAATTAGAATACCATGCATCTAAAGGAATATGACCCTATTATCTAGATTATGTGATTAATAGTTTTTTATTAATCTTCTAAAAACAATGATATTTCAGCTTTGTCATTATTAAATGTTCCAAGAGACTCAGAAGGTTTGTGAGAAGGGAAATTATGCTTTACTTATGATGAAATAACTAAGATGTATGTGGCTACCATTGATGAAATTTTAAAAAGATTTTCATTTATTTGGAAGAATGTTTTTTATTCTACATCATTTATTAATAACTAAATAGATAAATACAAAACTATAACAAGATACAAAAAGTCAAATTATAATCAGGATTTGAATATTCAATGCAAACAGATTTCCCTCCATTAAAATCAATTACCCTTATCATCATAGTATCACATTTTTCCTAGAAGGCTTTCCCTACTAACCTTTATCTACTGACAACCCACTTCTAATAATCCATTACTGGAGGAATCATATTAAGTCTTGTGAATGAAGAAACAAATATGAAAATGTGTTTTCGGAATGGGAGACTAAAAAAGTAGCACCTCAAGGAAGAATTTTGAATAAACCGTTTTTGAGAGTAGGGGAGGTCCCTCATTTAAATAGGTGATGAGGGTGATGGTTTAAATTCAAAAAACAATCTATGGATTGGGACTTGATCTTAGCTGATCGTTGAGAAGGATCTAAAGAAAAAAAAGTAAACCACAATTGAACACTTGAGGTTTTTAATTTATTGGGAGTGAATAATATTTGTGAAATTATATTAAAAAACAAAAAAAATATAAAAAATAAAATAACTGTAACAACAATATTGATACAAAATTATAATGAAATAGTAAAAAATTAAAAGATAAGAAGAATTACATTCAATGTTGGAAAGTACCATCAGTATAAAAAATATATTCTTTTGGAATTTTATAAACTAATTATATTAGGATTGTATTAAAAAATTCGATATGACTGTTTTAATACAAAAAATAAAATAATTTTTTTTAAAGAAAACTTAAATTAGTTTCAGGAAATACAACTATATATGATATTTTTGGAATATAACTTACCATAAATATTTTTTAAGAAGAAGAATTTATAGAAAACATGAGTCTGAAAAATTTGTAATATTTTCTTGAGTACAATAATAATTTTAAAGATATTTAATCTGAAAATTTTGTAAATAAACAAGAGTTCAAAAAACTTAATAATATAATGTTTTAAAGGAAACTAATTTTCTAAAAAAACTAACAGTTTTGAAAAAAATATTTGTAATACCCCTATTAATATAAGTCTTTTTATATAAATTGAAGGGTAAATAAGAATTTTTTTAGTAATGAATACTTTACATTGATCATTCCTATAAACTTTTTGAGGTATTCATATTTATTATAAGGCAATGGCTTTTATAAAAATATTAACATGTTATTCATGCAACCAAATGAATTATAAACTGGTATCTCTTTTAATTGTGTGATCCCTAAGAAAGTGATACCTAATATCAATGTTTTTTATTAGAGTAATGTTCAAGGAGCTTATCTAATTTAATGGAACTAGTATTATCATATACTATTTGTGTTTAAGTAAAAATCATTCTATAGTTAGTGAGTGTGTGTTTTATCCACAACACTTGAGCACAACAACTTCCAGATTCCACACATTCGGATTCAGTAATGGAAAGTGCTAAAGATTGTTTTTTAATATAGCACAAAGAATCTAATGATTTTTCTAATAAATTACTTGTTTCATATATACCTTTCCTATCCATTCTTTAACCACCAAAGTCAACAAAAAAAATAGTTCAAAAACATTTCCAGAATAAAATAAAATTCATAAATATATAGTACCCGTAAGAAAAATAAAACTTCATTTCATAGAATTAAGATGATATTCTTTTGGATTAGATTGATTTCTTACACATAAGGATACAAAAAACATTAATTATGGTCAACTAGAAATTTAGTATAGTAAACTTCCTATCATACCTCTAAAAGTCATTTAATCAACTGGTTGTCTAGCCTCATCAAGATCAAGTGTATTTTTGGTACTGATATGAATATTAATACATTTTCTTCATATCCAAAAATTTTAATAATATCTGAAATATACTTATTTTAAGATAAATATATACCTTCCAGTTTTTGTGATATTTTAAATCATAATTTTGTTTACTCACCTATCTTACCAATCTCAAACTCATATTTCGTATGATCTTTTAATGAATCTGTTAAATATTTTTAGTTGATATAAATATAATTTCATCATCATATATTTGAATAATCATAATATTTTTTATATACTTTTATAAAAATAGAAGGATTCACATGTTATTTTAAATAGTTTTTTAATAAAATTATTATTAACCTATCGTACAAACCTATATGGGACTCATTAAGTCCATATAATTCTTCGGTATGTTTATAAATGTATTCAAGATGTTTTTTATTTTCAAAACCAAGGGGTTGTTCAACATAATATTCCTCCAAAACATATCTGTTAAGAAATGCACCATTCATATCCATTTAAAAATGTTTAAAATTAATAAATGTTATAAATGATAGTGGAATGTGAATAGATTCTTGTCTAAGTAATAGATAATAGAATTATTCATAGTATATTCCTTCTTATTGATTATAACTCTTTTCACCAACTACTAATTTATTTCAAATGATTATTCTATTTTCAAGACATTGGATTCTAAAATTACATTTTACTCTAATTATGGTAGTTTCTTTAGGTTATTTAACATGGGTCCATACATTTTTTCTCTCGTAATCATTTAGTTCATATTTTATATCCTTAATCCAATCCTTATCACCAAAATCCATATTAGTATTATTTGGTTCTAACTGTGATTTAATTGAATGTTGTTCTATTTCATTACATAAGGACCTTCTAGTAATAACATGTTGATCAACCTCACCAATTCTTCTATATCTATAATGATTCCTAATAATAAACATATTTCGTAGGATATGTAAAACATGTTCATGAACATGAGGTAAATAATATTCCAGAGTAAATAGTTCATAATCTATTTCTTGGGTATTTTTCATATAATAATAATTTTCCAACCAAGGTTGAAAATTAGTTTTTGAAAACATATCTGAGGATTTTGTTTTGAGGTTTTTGAAAATAAAATATTATATTTTATAAAATTTAAAATGTACAATTTCATCAATAGTAAAAAATTTATTATTAAAAACTAAATATGCCACAGAAGTAGTGAAATGACCAAAAATTATTCCATCATCTGATTTGGTTAAGAATTTTTTAGGTTATATTTTGTATTCCAGATGAATAATTTTCATCCAAACACTCTAATGTAAGAAACCTTTGGTTTTCTGCCTATATGAAACTCATAAAGATTTTTGATTAAGAATGTGTATAATAAAAAATCAAATAATAGTATAGTAGAAAGTACAAATTGCTTCAACAAAAAATGGTTAGGTATTGATTATTAACACAACATGGTTCTTTTCATTTATTGATTAATGTAATTTATTCAATCAACAACACCATTTTACTATGGAGTTCTAGGAGCACAAGTTATACACTCCTATACCTTTCTTACTAAAAAATATTTAAAAATTATAATTTAAAAATTCTATACCATGATCAATATAAATAGTTTTAAAACAACGGTTTTTCTCATAATTAACATTGGATATGAAAATTTTTAAATAACAAAAAGATTCATATTTATTTGTATGAAAATAAACCCATATATATGTAGTTCAATCTTCAAATATGACATATACATAATATTTTCTTTCAATAATCAACGTTTGTATACGAACAAATAATTCCATGTTTACAAACGGTAATGCATTATAATTTGAGACATCACTAACGGATTTAAATATTGACTTATGATTATGAATATATTAACAAGGTTCATAGAAATTTTAAAAATGAAATCTATGTTACGGTATATCCTTATTAATAATTTTATTAGTCAACATTGAAAATATAATAAGGTTATAGTGTCCTAACATTATATTCCTTAACCATGATTGATATTCATTGTATTAAGGCATGGTAAGTCGTGGCTCCTATGGTTTTATAAGTCTACTGTGTATACATTATCATGATGATTGGTAGAAAGGATGTATTTATTCTCAGAATTATATACAAAACATCTATCATTACCAAAATTCACAAGATAACCTTCACTACATAATTTAATTTTTCTTATAATGATTTTCATAAGACTTTTAATAAATAAAATATCTGAATTTAAATATTTTCTAAGATGAACTTTGTTACCTATTCTGATAATAGATCCTTGATAATTATCTCAAAAAGTAACTTTTCCACATTTCAAATTGATAATGTTTTAGAAGATTCTTTTTACTAAAAATATCTTGGGGAAATCTTCTATCTATTTACAATGTATTATTATAGATATTATATTTATTCCTTTCTTAAAAATTAATATTTTCACAAAAACATTATTGGGGTAAAAAATGTCAAGAATTTTTTTTACTCCACATATCTTTCGTAAAGTATATTTTATGGAATTTGAGGGATTGTATTTTATTAATAGAATAATTCATTTTCCAGTGAACTACACATTCACACAGAGTGATAAAGGGTTCCATTTTTGGAAAAAACATAATTGTTCTTAAACATATGTTTTTAGGCCTATAACTCATTCTGGAACTAGTTCCTCGAGAATGAATTTGTTTGTACTTTTTTTTCAATGTTTTATTTTTCAGATTTAATGTTTAAAAAAACATTCTTCAATAATGAAATTTCTAATTTTAGTTTCAAAAATAAATTCTTATCCTCTTTAGTAATAGTTTAGCCATTGGGTTTATCAATACTAGTAAGTAAACTATCCTATTCAAAAATTACTTTTTCTAAATTTTTAATAACAGTATATTTTTTAAAAATAAATGTATCATGATATTTACAAAGATACAATAATTTATTTTTTAAAACATTTATTCTTCAATCAGCCTTAGCTAGGTTAGCCTAAAAATTCTCAACTTTTTTTTTCAAACTTTACAATTCTCAATTTCTAACATATTGAAAAATTTAGAAACTTCTACATAAGAGGGTAACACATCATTTTCTTTGGATAAAAAATATCCACTATCTGAGGATGTATAATTTTTCTCATAAGGATAATGGTAACATAAAGACATATTATTTTCTTTTAATTTTTGTATACCTTGTCCATAAAACATTGATTTTTAAAAGGAACATTAGAATAATGACTTATGTTACTCTTCCTGAAGCTTCCATTCATTGAAATATTTTAAAAAGTATCACATTAAATTTACCTCCATGTATCTAATGCTTTCATAACATTATTTCCTTTGGTATTATAAAACCCTTTTCTAATTCCTATCATAATGTTCTCCTTTTATATCTTTCCTTTTTAATAGTTGGACAATCTGGTCTGATGTGTCGAGATTTCATACACTCATAAAATTTAACTTTATCTTTCATATCACTTATTTATTTGTAAAATTTCATATAGTGATACTAAAAATCTTTCTTGTGAACAATATTATTCATCCTCCTGGTGAGTATATACAACTCATTCATAAAAAGTTTAGATGTATTTGATTCATATTTAATTTTAAATTTCTTCTTTTTTAAACATAATGAAACGTTTTGCAGAGTTAGATCATTTGCCAATAATGTTGATGTAAAATCAAAGGGAACTCAATAATTTTTATTTTATGTCTCTCTATATCAATTTTTAATCTTCCATCATACAACATATGGGTTCTTATAATATCATCAAGAGTAATATTTCATAACATTTTAGTTTCAACAACATCAGTTCTCTTGGACTCCTATTCATTGGGCATAATATCAATTAACATTTCTATAAGAATTTAATCATATAAATCTTTTACACCAATGTATTATTAAAGATTAATAATATTAATGAATCTATAATGAATCTTGTCTATAGATTCCTATTGTATAATATTTAATGATTGATACTCAAATCATGTCATTGCTATACTAATTTCAACAACCTTAGATATACAAAAATGTGTGACATCTAACTTCATCCAAAATAAAAAACATTTCCCATCTAGTATGATTTGTGATTAGGGAAGGAGGTAACATACTTATTTGGAATTTTTTAATCTACAGTTAGCATGAAAATGATATCACCCCTGTGTTGGTAAAAAAGTCTTCATTTTTTCTCTCTAGTATTCATAGTCAAAACTATCAAAAATTGGTTGTTTGTTTAGATTTAGATTATCGATAAATCTGATATTAATTCCTACCATCTTAATCAAAAAAAATTCTTCTCCAAAAACACATTATTGTAATAAATCATTCTGAAAAAAAATTATAAAAAACTTAATAGACATGAAATAGTAATGAAAGTCAAAACATAAGATGTATTTAAGTTCTGTAAACCAATCTGATACCAAATATATTATCATTATATTGAAATTATATTAATTAGTATCAAAAGAATGTTATCTTGGTTAAACTGTTACAAGGGGGTTAATTTTAGTTTATGAAATATTTTTTTAAACGAGATAAACTAAATAAATTTACAAACCTCTTAATGTAAAAATTTCAAATTCAAACTTGGGCCTCAGTCTGAATACAAAATTATTGTAATCTGGATTATTCTAATAATATTAGAGTACTAAAATCATAATAAAATAAGATTTGATTAAACTAGATTTAAAATATCATAATTAAAATGAATATGATTAAATCATAATGTCTCGAATTCATAGTAGATCTAATAAAATGTTCATTATTGTGTTTTATTGTATTCCAAAATTTTATAATAAAACTCATACATACAATCACAGAGGAATAAAATACTTATAAGATACAAGTAACTGAATAGTCACAATATAAGAATGAATTATATCTATTTAGAAGAATATATATCTTTTATCATTAATATTAAGGTAGCCACAAACCTTGGTTATTGTAACCCTTTTTTATACTTATAAGAAAGTCCTATGTTCCTCATCTAGGAAATACATTGATATAAATATTTAATTTCTTCTATATACCTATCCTCAGTAGCCCTTGATATAATTTATTGACTCTATCTTTATATCCCTACAATACCTCAAAAAATAAAATGAAAAAATTCTCTATATTTCTACCCATTCAATCCATATATCATAATAATAGATCAGATGCATGATTACGATGTAAAATCTTGTATGCTTAAAACATTGGAAAGGTTTCCTCGGAATTATAAAACTCTAAGAAATTAACATAACTGAGAACAATATGTTCAGGATTTTAATCTCTAGAACTTCTTAACAGTGAGAAATCTTCAAATGAAAGAAATCAACCAAAAAATCCAAAATCATTTAATAGCTGGGTGCTTTTATTAATTTTTACCATTGTTCTATTTCTTTCACAATTGTAGTATTTTAGTTAGTTTGTCACAATGACTTAGAAATATTGTATTTGATAGCTCATAACTCTATAACACAACTGAAATTCTGGAATCATATTTATTTACACCATTATAGTGTAAATAATATTCATTACATAGAAATAATTATTCCAATTATGATAATAAACATTTTCAATCATGTTTACTTCTTTAATATTGTCAATATGATAATTTTGGTGAGTATTACTCTTTTTTTATCTGTGTTGTTTTCATTAATATTATTTAGATCTTTTCATTATGATAGTCAATAAAAAATTTCTAAACATTGATACTATAAGAAGTGAATTTGATTAGTCAGACTCAAACACATTACGTTAATCATAATGAAGATTACATAGTTTTTTTATAATTTACTCATAATTGTTCTATTCATGGTAAATGTATATGTCTTCGACAAAAAATTCTAAAACATATCACGCAAAAAAAATATTAGTAAGTATGTTTTAATATTGGTTTTGTTATTTCCAAAAATAAATAAATAGAAAATTAATAAGTAAAATTTTAACTCAACAAGATATTAAACACATGTATTTCAAAATATTAAAAAGGTTTTCAATCCATTAAAAATAAATTGATTTATCTTACACTCATCATTTATTTATAAAAACCTTTATGTCAATTTCATGGATTAATTAGTCAATATTTTTTTTAAATTAAAACATTTAATAGTTTTCACATCACTTTTCTGAAGACGTTTAGTCATTTTCATTGCTATATTATTGAAGACTATTTTTAAAAGTAAATTTTCTCAAAATTATTTTCACTTCTCATTTTTGAAGCCTTTATGTATATATCAAGTCTTCACTATTGAAGTTTGTTTCTAAATAATTATTTTGAAAATTATTTCATTTCTATTTATCAAAATTTTACTTCCTAAAAGATAGTTTCAAAATAAGACATAACATAAAATTGTATCACAATGTTAAGAATATTTTCTAAACCACTCTATTATGGTGTCACTTCCATTTTCCTATTTATCTTTATAGACAATATTTCTATAGAAGTTTTTTTAAGAAACACACTATAAATATTATTATAAAATACTATTTTGGGATTATTTATTTTTTGGGTAGCATCAATTTACATTATTGATGTCAATTTTTATGACACCATCTGAAAATGTGTTAAAACCCATTTTTCATTCCCTGAGTTATTTATGACATAATAAAGGATTTATTTTCTATGGAAACCAATTATATATATGATTGATGGGTGGAGTACTATATTTCCCTCCAATAAAATTTTTATGGTTTTATATCTCATGAGATAATGATTTTTAATTTGAGTATAATTTTTTTTAGCTATTATATTATGGTTTTTCATGAGTATAATTATAGTTTTTCTATTAGGATAAGGTTTTTCATGAGTATAATTACAGTTTATCAATGCTCAAAATATTTTTCTTGTGTATAATTGTGGTTTATCTATTATCATATGATTTTGAATGAGTATAATTTCAGTTTATTTACTCTAAAAAAAATTTCATGAGTATAATTATTGTTTACATATCATTAAATGGTTATGCATGAGTATAATATTCATTTATAAATTCTCTCAGTGTATTTAATGATAATAATTGTGGTTTATAAATAATCATTAGGTTTTTCATGTGTATAAATATGGTTTATATTATCTATCAATGTTGTTTATGAGTATAATTTTATTTTAGCTATGATAATTAGGATTTCCATGTTTACAATTGTGGTTTGATTATGAACATAAGGTTTTTCATGGGTATAATTATGGTTTACATGTGCTCATATGGTTTTGAATGAGAATAATTAATGTTTATATACTATCTCAAGGTTTTTCAAACATATAATTGTTTTTTATCAATTGTTAAAAGTTTGTTCGTGTGTATGATTTCAGTGTAGATATTCTAACAAGGATTTTGAAAAGGTATTATTATAGTTAATATGTTCTCACAAGGTTGTGCATGGGTATTATTATAGTTAATATATTCACAGATAGATGTAAATGGGTATAATTCATGTTAACCTATTCTCACAAGGTTATACATGAGTACAATGACAATTAAGCTATGCTTAGAAGAATTTTTGCGGATATAATTGAGATTAAGATATTCTCACAATGATACTTTTTTTGTGAATATGTTTATTCAACAATATTATTCATATTCATATTCATGTTCTATATTCTAATTAATTGTGTTTATTGAATAATTTCACAACACCCTTTTGTTTCACATCTTATTTTATTACTATGATTATTCCATAAATCATAATTCATGATCTATGATTTGTTGAATATGATTTTATTATTTTTATTGACTATACCCATAATCTCATCTAGATATTTCATTGTTATAACTTATGTTTACTAATTTTGATTATATGATCTCACCCATTTCTTAGGTTTTTATTCCCCAATCAATGAAGATGAGTGTAACTTAAGAGAATTGTATAAGGGAGCCTCATGTGGTTTGATTACCAAGAATTTTTGACATGTTTTTGAAAATATGTTTCTAATGTAAATAGTACCAAAATACACTAAAAATTATATTCTTGGGATTTTATGATGGTTTATGAGTTGAAAAATTTATCTTTTAAAAAAGATGATGAATACATATTGGTCTATCCTAGGTTTCTATATATATTTTCCTTAGTTATTTTTATTATATTATTTTTCTAAAATTTAGTTTTTATTTAATCATGTTTATAAATATTTCTTCAAATTTTTATCACTTTATTATCTTAGGGTTTCTATATAGTATCATATTTCATTTTTTATAATAAAAAATTGGAATTTAAAGAGGTATAATTGACCACTATTTTTTTAATGGTATTTGTAATGATAGGTTTTAAAATGGTTTAATAAAGTGTAAATTCGTTATTTATAAATAAAATGGGATTTTTGAGTTTTATTTTAAAATAATATTGTCAATGTAATTTTTTAAAAATATTTTCAAACTAGAATTTGTTATTTATTTTGGAATGTAAAACCATGGACTCGGTGGTTCTTACCTATAGGGTTTCAAAGTACACACACCACTCACAAAAATGGTGTTTATAGATAGAGTCACATTTTCCAAAACAAGATTTGGTTTAAGGAATGTGAATTGAGTTTTTATAAAGGGTGACCTATGGTGATGAGGGATATCTTGAATAGGTGTGTCGATGTTTATTATTACTTCTGAGTAGTTTGGAAAAAGTAATAATTTTTTTTAAATACTAATATACATTATTTCTATTGCGGGGTTTGGGGGTTATTAGAGGGTTCTAATATAAGAGAGGGAATACAGATGGTGAGTTAGGGTATTTATTTCTATATCATTCATATCTGATGTTTTATTAAATTTTTTTGATGTCATTGAAAACTACTTGTTTATTTTTGGCATAGACATACAACTTTCAGATGGGCCATGAAAAAATTAAAGAATAATTAATCTTTTATTGTTTTTATTTTTATTGAAAAATAATTTACAATTATTGTATTTTAATAACATGGATTTTTTCACAAGCCTGCGGGGACTAAGAAATACCCTTGGGTTAGTGAAGAGTTGGGTTGGTTTCTGGTTTTGCTGGCATCCTGGGCCAGTTCGTTGCATTCTAGATATACTTAATCAATTATAAATGACCCACATAAATATGTCAAAACATTATGTATTTCCAAATAATTTTTTCTCATGATAAATGATAACTTTATAAACATATTATCTACCATAGAAATATCTAATGCTCATTGGTCATGGTTGAGAAAATATTTTTTTACATTGAACCATGATCATCCATTTCCAAATCAAATAAATCTTAACAGTGGTTCCCAAAAAATACTCTATCTCACTAATGAAGCTTCTCTCATTTCTTCCCAACAAAATTGATAATGACATGATATCTCATAAATCACATTAAAGGGATGTATTCTAACCACACTATGATTACTATTATTATATAAAAATTCAACCAAATGGAGTTAATAATTTAAAGTATCTTTAACATCCATAACAAATTCTCAAAACATTAATTTTAATATCTATAGTAGTTAATTAGAGTAACCATCAAACTAGGGATCAAACACCATACTAAATTTCAACTATGTATCCATGAATTTTTTTAATTATTTACAAAACCTAGTTGTGAATTGAGGATCCTTATTGAATAAAAATTATATTGGTAAACCATTAAGATTGAACACTTCTAAAAAATACATATATTCATAAGTCTTCCACTATAATCATCTACTTATTTGGTATAATTTTAGCTGATTCGGTTAATTTATCAATGAATACAAAAATGTAAGACTTATTCCTGATGGTTTTTGTGAAAGTCTCCAAAAATTATGTAACTATATAATCCCACTTCTAATCTTTCATATAAAATGGGTGTGACATTCCCACTAACCTCTTATTCTAGGGGTACACTTATTGAAGATAAAAGATTTTTCAATATAGTATGCAATATCCATTTTCATATCAGACCATGAAAAGTGGAATTTCAAATCCATTAACATCTTGTTAATGCTAGAATGACCTGTATAATTTTAATAATGAAACTATTTTATCACTTTCTACCACATAAAGGAAGGAACAACTAATATCTCATGAAAATGGAATCTAATGTTAGGTGCTTTCAACTATTCATCCATGTTATCCCCATCATATAAAGAATAATTTATAGAAACACATTCTAAATATAGAAATTGCCACCCCCATACTATATCCTATATGGTTTTTGTAACTACCACACTAGATAGAATCTTATGATCACCCTACACAAAAATATCCAAATGTATTTCAATTAAGATGATCATGAGTTTCCATACAAACATTCATTCCTTAACCATAACACCATTCACCTTATAACATAATTCATTGACCACTCTATTACATTTGTTATATCTATATAGTTTCTCAAGGTCAATTTTTTTTAAAAAAAACTCCATACATGAACTCCAATTGAAGTTTAGATCTCACTATGATAAATTATATTTTAAACCTTAATGATCTATGTACAGTAAGAAGTTCTCACCAAATAGGTAATAATCCAATATTTTCAATGTATGGACAATTATTGAATAATCTAATCCATGTGTCTGGTTATTCCTTTCATGAATCTACAACTCCCAAAAACCATAAACAACCACCTAACTTCCCTATATCAAGACACACATGATGAAAATAACCTAGGAATCACAATAAATTGTATAATAATTTTTTATTTTCCAAAATACTAAGAGAGGTGTTACTGTAGACCTACACTTTATCTCTTTTCAGTAATGTTGGCATTATAGGTTCTATAAAAAAGATGTAACTTTTACAACTAAATTCATCAGTAGTGAGGATAAATGAATTAAATCAAAAAAAAAATTTAAATATAATATCCGGCTAATCCCATAAAAATATAAACCTAAAATAAATTATTTGATTCCTTCTACAATACCACAATCTATTCCTTGTTTCGATTGACTAATAAATTTTTTTATAAATAAATTCCCTAGGAATTATCAATTCTTATAAAAAGAATGCAAAGTGGTAGAATTTTTCATTGATTTTATGTTCCGAAATTGTACAAAAACATATTCTAAATGTTTCCCATGATCAATCATTGATCATGAATATAGTAACAAGTTTTTGATAAATAACACAATGAAATTGAAAATATATTGATGAAATTTTTGATATTTTTATTTCTTCAAAAGATTTATTTTCTATATCCTTCTTTTAATCATGATTTTGTGGTATCTCAACCTCAATTGAATGTTATAAAACCATTGAACACCCTTAATATAACCAAATAGATTCTATATTTTACGAATAGGATATATATTCTTGATAGTAACTTGATTCAACATTCTATAATCATCCTATAACCACAATGTTTGATACAAATTTTTTGTAAAGGAGTACTAGAGCTACCGAAGCTGAGGAAGGCGTCCTGATAAAACTATTACCGTCCAAATATTCCAATTTCACATTGAGATAGATAATCATAGATAGTGGTATACTATATGAAACAAGATATATGAGGCCCACACAGGGCAACAAATCAATCAAAAAAACTATGTCACAAACAATAGGTAGTCCAAAAATTTCACATGCGAACATTTATGAATAACGATTAACTATCTCTAACAATCTAACCTGACCTACCACTTCTGTTTCCCCCAACATCAACACTGATGATTGACACAATAGACTACAAAAAACATCAATACCATGATAAAAAATTATAGAGTCTGTATCCTATTAACCCTTTAATGATTGATTTTCCTTATTAGAAGTGGAAGAAACTAGCTTCTAGCCATATCAATCAATTTAATAATTGTGAGAAAGAAACCTATCAATTGCCATTATGATATCATACATGTTCATGTCTAGGATTTTTAATTTCTATGATAATTGTAAATTTCATTTCATAATAGTACATGGTGTTCACATAAATACCTAGATATATCACTCCTCTATGGGTTGTTGGATTTTCATGACATGTGAATCATTTCTTCCAATAATACTAGCTATTAGATTGATAATTTTGAAATAAATGAATATGTGTCATTGATTTCAAATAATGAATATATGAGATAAGAATATAAAATCTGGGAACCTCTCAATATATAAGCTATTTGATCCAACTCTAATTAATCATTCTCAATAGAAAATAAAATACATTGAGTCTTATATGAAAATGGTTTTCCATCACGATATGATGGATGAGATACGAAAATCATCATGGAATATGTCCTCATAGTGAAAGACTACAGATATGAAATATAATACATATACTTTCAATTTCAGACATGAGGAATGCATAGTTGGTTTGAACCCTCTAAAAAATATTAAACAAGCAGGTTCCTTCAATACTATTTGAGTGTTCAAAAAAATTTATACTAGATAAAATTTAATGTATATGATATACAATTTTTCTTCATGTGTTCTAAAGAAAAAAACTAAAATAATCCCACATGTTTATCCCTTTATCCCATAATGAAACATAGAGATGTATCTTTACCATGTGACACTCTATAAATTTGATATTATTCATATCACTAAAACTTTTCCCCAACTCTTGAACCAGTAATCTAATTTTGTAATGAAAACGTAATCCCTTTTAGAAGATTTTTCAAAATTATATTTTTTATCAATTTAAAGATTATTCAACATTACAATATTTGATTTAAGGGTAAAAATCACTACTATAATTTGTATGTTGGTTCATAATCTCAATTTAAACCTCCAATACATCAATGAGTCGCTCGATGAAATATTTAATTAAACCCCATCTTCCATTATGAATTGAGAGGCATACAAAAAAACCATCATATTTCTCAACTTGTTATCAAATAATATAGTTGTTTTTATGAATGTTATTCATGAGGGTAAAATAATTCATTACAAATATTCTCTATTCTATCCCAGAGAATCTATTTTTTGGGATTATCTTGCACAAAAAATTCCCATTACATAGATATAATACATTCAAACATATATACTTCAAACTTCACCTAAACCTCATATAGACTATCCAAGAAAAAAAGGATCACATTGATCCTCTTTAACCACTAGGTTGTTTCTTTTGAGGATATATCCCCTTGAATGGTCAAAGTGGTCTGACATTGCAATTATAATGAATGATCATTTTTGGATTGTGAAATTAAACAACAAAACCATCAATTTTATTATCCCTTTCTAAGTAACTTATAAACTATTTATCAAATGGTGGAGTATTAGGAAGTTTATTCTTAATCACTTTTTTAAATCATTTCCTTGGTGGTCTCCTTGATGGGATGCTTCAACAATCCTTAAAGAAAAAACTATTTATACCTAAAGAAACATCATTTCTTAACATAATTATTTACATGTATTTCACTATACTAGCCCAAAGGGTATTGTACATATCAAAATATTATTTGAGAGAGTAAAAAAATAATTGGGATTATTATGATTTTTAGAGATAAAACCACATAAAATGCACATTGAAAAATATATTTTTTCAAATAAATATTTTTTAAAGTCATTTCAAAAAAAATCAATTTTTATCTAAGCCAAGAAACAATGACCCATTTCCAATATTTAAAAGCCTACATGATACTAGAGACCAACAATTATCTAAGATACTCAACAACCAGCCTTGAGGATGCCAAATAATATACATTTTATTCATTAACCACTTGAACTAACTATATATCCCTATGAAAAATGGTACTCTACAAATAGCTTGGTTATAACCATTTTTTCCTTTTTCTGGAGTCCAAACTCAACCAATCTCTCTGATTACCATAAAAAAAACAAATACCATTTATAGTATCCATATATGATCTATCTCCCCTCAACCTCACCCGTAAGAATTCATAGTATTACTATAACTTAGTTGCATTCCCCATATTATAAAATTATGGAAATACATATCTAGGGTCTATAAAATACTATTTGGAGTTGATTTACCCTCAAAAATCACACTCTCCCCATGACATCCATTACCAAAATTTTAGATTGAGGTGTTTTTAATTTTCTAACACCGAACATATAGGCAAATGAAAAAAATAGAAATATAAGAAACATTAGAAAAGATCATATTATGTATAAAGAAAAATTTTAATCAATTTATACAACATGATTGAAAAAATACAACAAAATAAAAGTGAAAAAAAAACTAAAAAGTGAAGGCATATTCAACCACAAAACACAACATCCTAGAAAAGACATCAACTCTAAAAATACTTCTATAAAAACACTATGAGTAATCCTTTAAATAAAACTTCATCCTCCATTATATCTCCTAAGAGATAAATATGAACCAATACTGGTTAATAAGGATTCGTTTCCTTTACATGTGTTCTATTACGCCAAATATTCATTCCCACCATAGTGAGTGAATAGGGTGTGAGTTTTAGAACAAATTGGATATCCCCATTCTCTATAAATGTATAAAAATCTATCATGATAATAAGATTTTTTTAAAATAATTCCTTCAAACAAGGATGTTATATAGTGGTTTATAAATAAAGAATCATGAATGATAAGAGCCAATATAATCAAACTATATAAACAGTCTTGTAAATCATCATAATAAAACAAAAAATCACATTTATAATTATAATAGAAAATTTATACACCCAATCCAACAAACAAGCCGAAGGGAAACCTTATGTATGAGTATCCAAGTAATATTGGGTATCATGTACTCATGAGAGGAATAAACCCAATTAGGTGTTTAACTATGCAAATCTTAGTAGCCCAGAGCCGATGGTTACATTATTTTGATGGTACTAGATACAAGTATTATCATCCTAAAGGGAAAAATTATTTATCAATCTTGGTAAACTAAAAACATACATTAATCAAACATAAAATTTAAAATGATGAAATAAAAAAAATAATATTTCCATTGAGAAAATAAGTATTTTACCTCTATCATGTCCTTTAATATAATTCATAAGAGACTCTCTGATATATTAGGGAAATGAAAACAAAATATGGGTGACAAAAAACACCTAATATGAGTTATATAAAGTGGAATATGTCAAGATTTAATATGGAATGATCATTATAAAAAGGTAAATAGCTCAAACCACATTATATTTAATCTATAATTTGGACATGAATAATAATTTGGAAGGTATAAATGATGATTAAATAATTCTATATAAATAATCATATTTGCTTGAATATTATCCGTGGATATCAAAACAATTCAAAATAATCACATGGAAATCAATAAATGATTTCATAATGATGGAATGTACAATTCTAGAAATCATAAACATACCATCTTGACATCATTCTAAGAAATTATAAACATGTCATCATGGCCTCATGAATATACATCATATATAAATGGATTTGGAATATACCAAATAACCAAACTAGTTTTTCCTATGAGAACCATCGATGCATTTAGGGGATATTTAATTTTAAGAACATTTTATTACTCAATTATTCTAACACATTAACCATATATATAAAAAATATAACCTTATCCACATGCATGAATAATAAAAAAATTCAATATAGAAATAATAAGCGTACAAAATGTTAGTACTTTCCCTAGTAAAATTGATCATAAAATATGTAGAGAAAGATAAAATATGGAATAATTAAAATACATCCATATTTAAGCATTAGTATAATAGATGATTTTTTGTTAATGAATAGAAATTACAAAGAAATATTATTGAAACCATCCTAGAGATAATATAATTTTTTTACTTTGAAATTACATTTTAAAAAATTAAAATTTCAAGAATTTTTGGAAAATAATTTTATTGAATAATAATCCTAGAAACATGTAATGTAAACATAAAAACAATGTGTGGTCATAAAAATATTCAATTCCATTCATATTGTGTATATTATAAATAGATGCATTCCATTGTTTTGGTAAAAATTCAATGTTCCACATTCAAAAAATGAAAAGCATATTGTTCTGAAAATTTATTACTTAAAGACATAATGGGTAAAAAGAAAACAAATCAAGTAGGGTAAAAAAATTAAAACATTATAGAAAAATTTACAAGTAAAATATGGGAATTGAATAAAAAAAATCGAACAAAAGAGGAAATAATACCTTTTTCTCGTAATAACATTTTACTAAACATTTTAAGTAAATAATTGAGGGGAAATGGTACAATTACATGATAATTAATCAAATAAAAATAGGATACTAATATTTACTGTGTTTACTAATTAAATATTATCTAATTCCCCCAACTATGACTTCAATATCAATAATCCTAAATAATAATGAGATTTTGAAATTAACCCTTACCACTTTGGAATCTTTTAAAAAAACTCATGAAAGAGAGAACCTTAAATAGATATTAAAATACCCATAATTTTTATGATAATAATAATAAAATAAACTCATTAGCATTATATAAACTTGATAAAAGAAGTATACGGTGAATATTGAATATGTCTTATGAAAACAATACTAAGATGAGAAACACATACCTTAGGTCGGAATTTCATTGTAATTGATTTTATCTTTTGGTAAAATAAATTTCAATTTATTATACTTATGTAATAAAATAATGATTTATAATTAAAATATCATATATTATCTACTTGTTATATTTCAACAACCATTTATTGATAATTATTTTAAAATCAATGTTTTAAGGTGTTAACTATTTCATTTTTCATGAGGGATCTAGTTTAGAAGTTCCATTAATCATGGTTACATAATGTCAAATATTTTAATCATTCTAGAAATATCACATATATTTATTATATACATATTTATAATCATCCATTATAGGTAGATTTCAGAAATTGAATGACACTATTCATGGATATGGTAGACGATATGTTCTCAAGAACATTACTATCCATTATCAATGGACGGAACAAGAGATTGTTCAATAATAATTCACTTTTAAATAATAATAATTATTATATCATATATATATATATATATATTATATTTTCATTATACTTATCATTATCATCATCCATGTAAAATATAAATGAAAAACAAATCACTCGCTTTGTGGATGGGTTAGTCCACACATGCAGATAAGCAACATTATTAATTTCTAATATATTATAAGGTAAGAAGAAAGAAATGACATTATTATTAAATTATAATAGTTACATTATAAATATCATATATAATATTTTAAACCATAATAAAAACCTTGCATTAATAATTATGATGGAAAATAAATTGTATCTCTACATGGAGGTGGTACTACACATGTACGGATAAGTGATAATTTCACCTCTCGTTTGATGGAAATGAGGGTGAATAATAGTAGTTACATAATCATAATATCATTTAATAATATTTATGAAGAAAAATAATTTTATGATGAATACCATGTAATTATATTGTATTGAAGTATAAATAAATTTAATGAGGTTATGTTGGATGATTAACTCTTCTTTTATATGGCTCCTTCAGATCATTTTTTAGGATACATGGAGTGATGTTTTAAGAATAAGATAACATCAAATTCATCTATAGGTAATTATAGAAAGTAATTTGTTAGTGTTTTTTTCAAGATATATCTCTAAAAATGGTGTAGGTGGAATAGGTAAGAGGTACCCTTTTATAAGTGAGAAGACCGACAGGCTGTAAACTACATAAAGTTTCAAATTAATATTAAGTAATTTTCATGAAAAAATGGATCTGAATTATTATTTTTATAATATAATATGATGATGCTTCAATATAAGCTAATTACATATAATTTATAAAGTTTTAGTTATAATTTATCCCTTATATTGTTATTTTAGCCCCCCATTAAACCTAATGAGAATTACACAAATATCACATTTTCCATTATTTAATGGTTAATAATGTTTTCATAAAAAGAAAATTGACTCATAAATTGAAAATGGTTTATATTTTAAATTATATATAATTATATAGATTTAATATATCAATTTTATAGAGTTTAAATCATGTAATAAAATATTATATTATAAAATATATCATTAATGTCATTTTTTGATGTTCATAAAATATTATAAAATATTTTTTTTCTAACATATGTAAAAAAGGATAAAAAATGAATTTTATTAAATGATATGTATTTAATTGAACATTTATAATAATAAAATAATATTTTTATATATCAGGGTATCATTTAAAGCCTTATCTTTTGGTATAACCAACTGGTTTAGCAATTTTAACCTCAAATTTGGTAACGACCTTTTTAATATGAAAATTTTATTATTTTACTTATATGATAAAAAATGGCCAAAAAAAGGAAAAATTAAAAAATTGTTCCATTTTATCATCCTCATTATCCTATTTAAAAATATTTAATATTTTTAAATAATTAAATTAAATATATTTTTCATAAAATACTGTTAGTATCATTTTATGAATTTTTCACATAATTTGATTTTCAAAAACACATGAAAGAAATGATATTAAAATATCAACCAGTAAAGAAATATATATTTGGTTATATTAAAATTAAAAAGATTTGGTATAAAATAACTCATCCAAACATATTTCTTTTTTAGTTTTCAAAATCAACTACTGGATTTTTTATAGCTTTTAAAATTTCTGTGTCAACGTTGCATAAGCATTGAGCATAATATTTTCATTACTAAAATTTAAAAAATCTACCATTATAAATAATAACCTATACTTAAATTTACGGTTCATTACCAAACATAATTTGTTATTATCCCCATCACAAACATATTATACATATTTAAATCAGGTTACTGACATTTTTAACATTATATTTTAATAAAATAATGAAACAATTATAATCAATGAAAAGTGTTAAGTAATTTTTTTAATATCTAATTATGGAAGATTATTAATGCAATATACACTTAAAAGGAAATGTAGTAATGTTTTGGGTCGATTTAGAGACCTTGTTAAATTATTTTTTACCATAATTACATCATTTACCTTTACCACATTAATAAATAATTACTGTTGTTACTATTCACAATGAAAAAAACCTAATGGACTTATTTACAAAATTTAGACACAGTGATTAAAAATATGGAATATTATTTTTCAAGATTAAATTTCTATAATTTTTAGGAATTGATTATTTGTAAAAACACTATGCATGGAAAAAAATTATTTTTCCGAAAAATTATATTTAAACATACAAATGATTTTTATACTAAATTACACCCTAAAAATGATTCTAATAGTCTTAATTGGATTATTAATAATAAAATAGAAAAAAATTAATTTTAACCTATTTCAAATAAAAATGTGCATTGTGAATGCTTGAATCAAAAATACAGTTTCTAAATTATTATTTCTCACTATTCAATAAATATTAAAATTTAAAGAAAATTATTAAAAAAATATTGTATGATAATTATGAAATTATGGTTTAAAATATAATGTTGTTTTAAAAAAATTAAATTGGTTGATATTAATTTTATTATTTATTTCGAAAAAGAAATAAAGTCCATTTACAAAGAGAAATATTTTTTTGAAGTATAAAATGACTATAAAAGAAATGGATTGCTTATTTATTATTAAAAATTACATTATATATAAGCTTTATTCCAGTTTTAAATAATGTATTTTATACTATTCATACATTCCAATAAAATTCCTTATAGATAATGTTAATATTAATTAATTATATTTTAATAGTATATCGTAGTTCTCTCAAAGCTCGACATTTTGTTTTATTTTAGCTAACGAGTATAGTATTTTAAATATTGTTGGTTTCAGATTATACCCACTTCAAATAAATATTAGACTAATAATTTTATTTCAGTTTTAAATGGATGAAAATTTGAAAATAACATTTTCTAATCCCACATCATAAATAGTATTAATAAAATAACTGTTAAGACATGAAAGTGGGAAGCATAAAGGTTACCTAAAAATAATAATTGGGTTAACATATAATGGTAAAATTGGTGGAAGGTTTAATTATATATATAGAGGCTAAAATTAAAATATAATGTAAAATTTACAGTGATATAGAACATGGTAATGAAAAATTAAATGACCATAATACCATAAATCAGTGAGGGGTGAAATGATCCTAAATTCATCAAAAATGATGGTCAAAGGATATAATTTTTTATTTATGATCATTTTCCATGAGTTGGAGAATTACATTACCATATTTAATTGGAAAATAATTCAATATAATTACTTAAAAATTTTTAATTCAACATTTGAATCATTTTCCACTACAATCTCATCTTTTTCACACAAAAAAATTATTCAAGATGAATTTCTCATGCTAGAAGCACTAAAATAAACTTCTAAAGGACAACATAATCAATAATATAATAAAAATACATTTAACATGTATTTTGTAAAGACAAAATGTTTAAAAAAAGTTAATATAATACCAAAAATGGATAAACCAACATATAATAAAAAAATTCATTAATCTCTAAAATTCAATAAAAATACCCAAGATTAATAATTATCAATAAATAATTAAATACCATATATTTCACCAGTTAACTCAATATTAAAGAATTATTTAACATCAATGGTTATGCAATAACGTTCATCTTACACCTCTAAAAATGTAATAACATTATTCCCAAATAAACCATTACATTAAACATTAATTTTATATATACCTAAACCTAATAAAATGTCTCTCAAAACAACATTAATCAACTCAAACAAAAAAATTTCATCTTATAATTTACCTCAAAAAATAAAAATAATAGTTTTCCTTTTAATAATTTAGGTAAAAAATACATACTAAAATAGGACATCAAATATGTTAGTTGTATATGTTTCACTCTTATCACCCTTTAGTTGTGGGTTCAAACCTCACACCATTGTTGGAAGGGTTTTCTCTTATCCTGTGGTATTTAATTTTTCTAGAACTATATTAATACATTTATTATAACATTTCTAAATATATGATTAACATTCTCAAAAATAACATTAATAATCAAATCAAATTTTAATAACTAATGTTTTCAATTAAACTTATTTTTTCTAAAAAATAAAATACCCTTTGTTGAATTTTGTTACCTTAACATCAATTACCAAATATAAAATAAAGCTAATTATTAAATATAAATTTATGAAAAAAATAAGAATTATTCCTAAAATAGCATACTCCTTAAAATATATAATACACCAAAGGGTTATATTCTTATACATGTATCCCAAAATATCATTAATAACATTAAACTACCATCACATAAAACCAAAAAATGGGTATCTATTACTTTAAAATTATTATCAACATTAGACTTATCAACCCAAGACACATTATGTTTATAAAATATAAAAATGTAAAATCATAGGTTTCTATGGGTTCTATTATCTCATTCATCACAATGGTTCATAATGAAAATGTGAATTGAACCAAGAATATACCCTAGGAGTGTATAACAAGGTGCATAGTAAGTTTATAATAATTATTATCTAGAATGATGGATGAGATATATTCAACCAACACTTTTTTAGTTATTACACTTTTATGTATTTCTCCCAAATAAATTTTTACTTATAGTATCATGCTATAGATGTATCTTTAGAATACCACCCAACCTATATATTATAAAAAAACATATGATATTATTCTAAAATTAGAAATATCCTTAAAGTATATAATTGGGTTATGTTTGAAATATATGATTTCCTAAGTCATGTTCCCAAGGATTTAACTAAACATGACATGATACCAACAATAAATACCTAGACCCTAGTAACCTAGAATTAATGGTTAATTATTTAATTAGAGCAAGATACAAACATTCAGATCCCAAAGGTTAAATATTTCATAAATCTTCAAAAACACTATAAACATGTTAATCTCATATTAAATTTGAATATATATAATGAAAATAATATTTTTTTTCATAGAATTAGTATTACCTATCTAGAATGTCCATATATATCATTTATAGTACACTTCATGGCCTCATTTTTATAGGATAACACAATATTGATGATCTCAAATGCCTAGAATGGGTTATGTATAATATAATATATCATTAGTAAATAAGGTAGAATCAATAATAAAAGTTAAATAACTGAATAACCAGTCATTTTATCAATAAAATGAGCTTGAAGAATAGAATAGTAGGAATAAATGATGACAAAATAACATTATATTAAAAATCACATGAGAATGGATCTTATCAATGGATATCATAACTATTTTAAATAATCTCATGGATATTAATTAATGATTTCATAATAATGGAATGAATTATTTTTTACATCATAAACATTCCATTATGGTCTTGTTCTCGGAAATATTAAACATACCAACATAGCCTCATGGAAAGACATCATACATAAATGCATAATTCAAAAACTAAATACCCAAACTATATTTTCTCATGAGACCTACCGATGCATTGATGAGTTATATATTTCCAAGACCCATCCATCACATGATAATTACAATACTTTCATCATATTAAAAAATAATACAACATAATAATCATGACTTAATAATAAAAATTTATTAATATATGATGAAATAGCAAACAATATGTCAATTATTTCCCATATTAATACGGTCTTAAAACTTATAAAAAAATAAGTATGATATTATTACAATATATCCAAATTGAATCATATTTAAAATAAAGGGATATTTTCATTAATAAATATAAATACTATAGAAATTTATTATTTTTTTTGAGTAAAGTACACTTTTCACTTTGAAATACAATTTTAAAAACTAAAATTTTTAAAATTTTAAGGGATGATTCAAATCATTTGATGTACATAGAAATAGGATATTATATTCATTCTTAGTATGTTAAAACAACCTTTCAATGTTTTAGTAAAATTTCAAAAATACATCATTCGGTAGATAACAAGAACATTTCTTGGAAACATTTTTTTAGAAAATATAACATCAAAAAAATGACTTCATTCGATAATAGTATAATATGAAAAATAGTCTTGAAAAAAATTTAAATAAAATATGAACATGGAAGAAAACAAAATTTCACCAAAGAGGAAACAATGTATATTTTTATTAAAAACATTTGCCCAATAATTTTATGTATCAAAGAAAAGAAAAAAATGTTACTATTACATGATAATTACAATAATGACTATATTAGAATAAAATATATTGGGTTTAAGATATAAATATCATTTAATCCCCCCAATTGATACATAAACATAAGGAAACCCACATAATGATGAAATTGTGAAATAATCCCTTACCAATTTGGTAACTTTCAAATCCAAACCTCATGAAAGATACTATATTATATGAATATTAAAATACCCATAATTTTTAAGAGATTAATCATAAAATAATATCATGGGTATTATATACATAACAAAAAACCGGTGGTGAATATGGCATTTGTCAATCTCAAATAGAATAGAGACAAAAACCCTTTCCCCAGGCCAAACGTGATTCATAAGTGATTATAACCTCATATATAATAAAACTTAATTTATTAAAATTATATAATAAAACCATGTTCATATTTTAATATCATATTTAATCCAATTATAATATTTCAACCCCCATTTATTAATAATTCCTTTGAAATCATTATTTCCCACTGTTAATTGTTTGGATTAATAGAAAAGGTTTATTTTGATAGTTTCAATATTTGTACAATAATAATGCTTACATAATATGAATTATTATAATCCTAATTTAAATATAATATATATTCATTATATACATATTTATAATAATCCATTAAATGTAGATATAGAAAAATGTTTTAAATGCTATTGAGGATAATATAGAGTATGTATGAATGAAAGTTGATTTCAATTTTTAACAAATGGAAAAAATAATGGTAAATAAAAATTAACATTTATAAAAAATATATTATATAATATATATTATATATATTCACTTAATATTTCCTTGTTTTCACCAATGTAAACTGGAAATAAGAAAATGAATCATATCACTTCATGGAGCTAACGGTTCACAGGTATGCACGAGAAACATTATCATTTTCTAATAGGTGTGAAGGTAAGAACATAGGTATGATATTATAACACCAAAAAAATAATTATTTCATAGGTTTTATATTTAAAATATAGACATGTAATAATAATTATCCACAAAAATCATTGACATAAAATTAATTTTATCGTTACGTGGAGGTGGCGGTCCACCAATACCTGCAGGCGATGCTTTCACTTACCATTTGATGGAAAAGAAAGTGAATAATGGTGGTTAAATAATCTGAATAAAATTTCCATATATTTCTGATGCATAATTTATTATTTTATGATGAATACCTTATAATTATAAGAGGTATAATAGGAATTAAATTGAGATACATCGGGTAAGAGGATTACCTATTTTTCAATAGACCTCCTGCAGATCCTTTATTAAGGAATCTTAAAATTGTGTTTTAAGAGTATGGGAAACTATGATTATGGGCCATGGATGTTTAGAAAATAACTTGGTAGGGATTATTAGGATAAATGGTAGGAATAATTTGAGCGAGATATCATAAGTTGTTCTCTTTTATTAGTGATGGGAGAAATAATCTTTGATTTAAATGTATTAAAATTAATATACATTAAATTTTAGTGAAAAATGGATTTCAATTAGTATAATTAAAATATAATATAATAATTAATATAAATTATTTGATAATAAATTATGAAAAATTTGGATTTTATTCCACAATTATCTCTTAGTTTAAACCCCCGTTAACAAGTTTTCAATTACTACAATAAGATTGTTTTTTCTCTTTAAAGGATAAAAATACTACCATAAAATGAAGAAACAACTCATTAATAAGAAAACGATGATGTTTGAAACCATATCCAATTCACATGGATAATTATATGAAATTAATTAGTTTTATGTAATTTAATAAAATAATATGAATTAAAAATATCATTAATGTAATTATTGAAAATACATGAAATATTATAATATAATACATCTCTATAATATTAAAAATTGTTCCATGATTAAATGGATTAAAATTAAATGAATATAATTTCATAATATAACCATAAATAAGGTTTCTATTGGTTTGTATATCATTTTAATCCTTTTAATTTATTTGACACATTGGTTAACCAATTCAATCCTTAACCATGTTCATGACTTTTTCAGGGTTAACGGTTTATAAGTTTATTTATAAGGTAAAAATTAGATTATTAATCGATAAGTTATGATATTTTATACCATTTTTTATCCTAATTTAATCTATCAATTATTTAATTTTATTTTAAAATTTAATAAAATATATTTATCAAAAATTACTATTGATGTCATTTTAAGACTATTCAAAAATTTTGACTTTGAAAAAAAGATTAAAAAAATAAAATTTGAATATAAATCATTAAATAATATAAATAATTTTATATTTATATTGAAAAAATATTATAAGACTTTAAATATTCCAAAAAATATAATTTTTAATGTTTTAAAATCATTTAATAGATTTTTTTAACGTTTGCACCAGAACTATGTCAGTGTTGCCTAAGAATTAAATGTAATTATTTCATCACTAAAAATTAAAAATTAATTACAATAAATACTAATAACTAATCCTTTGAAAAGAAATTTATAACTAAACATATGCTATTATTTCCAGGTCACAAAATAGAATAGATATTAAATCAAGGGACATTCAATTTTCCATTTATATTTAAATAAAATAATATATATTTTAAAAACAAATTACAGAGGAAATAAATTTCCACCATTTCATAATTTGTGATTATTATATAATATTCTCATACAATGATATATAGGCACGTTTTGGCTTGATTTTTAGGCCTTATTATATAATTTTTAAACATTATTACCTAATTTACCTTTACTGTGGGAAACAATTTATGTGGTTTCAGACGAAATATAAAAGACGATTATTTAAAAAATTGGAAAATCAAAATTAAAAATGTAGAATCATTTTTTTAGGATTCAAGTTTTATAAATTTATGAAATTAATTTAACATTAAAATACAAAACACAACAAAAAGCCCTTTTTTCAGAAAAAAAAAATGATTTTTAAGTATCAAAATGTTTTTATACAGAATTATGGCTTAAAATTGTTTCTGATGAACATAATTGAATTATTAATATTATAAGATAAATTTATTTACTTTCAAATCATTATAAAATAAAATTATACATTGTAAATTCATGAGACAAAAATATAGTTTTCAATAAAATTAATTTTTTTAAATATTCATTGAAAAATGAAACTTTCAAAAAATTATCAAAAACATAATCTATGGTAATTATAATATAATGATTTAAAAAATTAAGTTAATTTTATAAAATAAAATTTATAAAGATATCATAAATTAATTATATTTTTTATTCAAAATAATAAATAAAACCAATTTTTAAAGTAAAATATATTTCTGAAGTATAAAATGAAATTACTGAAAAAAGGGTAATAATTTATTATTAATAAAATCATTATATAACAAAATTATATATATTTTTCATAATGTGATTGATCCTATTCATACCAACTAATCCAATGGAAATGTGAATATTTTTTCATTAAATATTAATATTTTAATAGTATATCACTATTCGCTTAAAGCACAATGTTGTGTGTTAAGAAAGATATTGCATGTAGTATTATCTATTTTTTGGGTGGTGTTACAAGTATTTTCAACCAAATCCTGTTTTTATTACTTATAATGTCCCAAAACCAAAGTGGGTAATGAGAATAACCTATAGATAATCCCTCCAATAACAAACAACAAATAAATCACCATGAATTGAAACTCAATGATTGCAACTCCAAGAAACAAATAATATAAAAAATAAATACATACACATGGAAACCTTCTATAATAATTAATCATATAAAACAATCCAATACCAAAAAATATTTTCAATAAAAAACTATGAAATCTAAAAATCACCACTTCGGGATAACTCAAAATCACACAAACAAAAACCCATTAATTTCCCAAAACTAAACCATTAGATAGACCAAGCACACAAAGAATATAAGAAAATTAAAATCATATTAAATATTAACCGATAAGAGTATTACACACTTATCATACATGCAAATACACTTACCACAAATCCAGTAAAAACTTATAGTTGTACTATGAAAATCAGGATCCAACCACCCATTAGACTCTATAAATACCTAAAATAAAAATCCCAAAAATAAACCAATAATTACCAGAAAAATCAACAAAACCCTATCCTATTAGATTTTTCACTGAGAGAAAACAAAAAAATTTAGGGAGGAGAGGATCCAGTGGAAATAACCTTAGATCATCAATGTAAATCATTGAAGAATCAAGGGAAATGAGACCCAAAAAAAATCGAACACACAAAATAAACTTGTTGTTTGATATTCCTATTTGATAAGAGGGAAATTGGAATTAAATTCCAAAAATATAGTTTAGAATAAAATTTTACGGAATATATTAAGTGGCTGGATAACCGGACTACAGAGTCCTGAAAACCCCTTCATAACACAGTATCCTTGGAATACCCCACCAATATAGTTCGATTATATGTCTTTAAGTGACTGTGTAATGACCATGTATATTAATCTACCCATTTAACAACATGGATGGTGTCACCTCGGAGTTTTTATGGTCATAATGGCCATGTTGTGATCGTGTATGGCCTATAAAGCCTCATATAATTCTTAGTATCATCAATAAACCTCTTTAACATTAAAATAAATCAGAAAGAGTCACTTATATACCCTAATTATATTATTATAAATTTTACCCTCATCTCAATATGAATATTCACTCTAATATAGTATATAATCTATGGGACATGAAAAAATATTAATTTAACTAAGATAGAATATGTTAACGTTGTTTATCTCCTAAAATTATTTAGGTACATTATGGTAAAAAATGAATCATTTTATAACTAAAATATCAATAACATTTTATTTATTTTTAATTTTACATGAGAAATTGATATTGTACAACTTCATAATAAATGAATTATTTATATATTTTCCACATCCTTAATAAAATTCCATATTTATTCCTTATACAATTTTATAAGAATCATCTTATTACACATTTATAATCTCCAAGGATTTAATCAGAATAGAAATAGAAAATAAATATACTTATAAATTATTATTATTATTCTTTTTTTCAGAAGTGAAATAAGAAAAATTAACTATGTTCTAAATTTGAACTTCCACTATTATGGTAGTATCTTGTTTATTTTAATAAAAGCCATACCTCAAATTTCTATAAATTTAAATTTCCTATACCAAATATATTACACATTTCAAATGGGAAATAATTTCATTATCATGTTTTTATATATATCATTCTGTTTCAACCATCATAATAAATAAGTATCAATATATGTACATTTTATTCATCCATCCATAGATCAAATTTTAATAGAAAAATACAAAGATTTATCCAACCCTGTAACATATTGAGTTATATTACATACTAATTTAATCAATATTTTATCCATATATTACATATTGGTAAATATATTTGTAAATAACATAATATATATTACTTAACTAAAATCTTATTATTAGTAAAGAAAATTATTTTTTTGAATAATAAAAAATATCTTATTTGTAGTTGATTTGTAAAAAAAATATCTCTCTTATAAAGCCACAACAAGAAGAACATTTTTTTTCTTGTGGGAGTCCATATAAAAAATCATATTTTGAATAGAACAATATGGAACCAATGAAATAATTATCAGAATAAAAATCCTGACAATTGATTGATAAAAATTAAAATTCTAGAAAAAAAGTAAAAAATCTAATTATAAAAAAAATTATGGAAAATAATATATTAGAGAGAATAATACCTCAAGTAAAAAAATTAAAATCTTTTTATAATTTTAATAAAATTTCTTGTATATAGAAGAAACTCATTTTTTTATTGGAGATATATTTTTTTCAGTAATGTATATATTATATAGTTTTTTTCCATTTATGTAAAATGTGTCATGTTATGTGATTAATATATTATAAAACAAATATTTATTATATTATAGACATAGATAAATAATCAATACAAATTATAATTTCTAATCTTGCAACATTGATAAAAAATTTATACTACTATATATAATCAAGATATGTCCTATTAAATAAAAATAGTAATTAATTAATATATACAAATACAATTTATTAATAATTTTCAATGATAATAGAAATACTGATATTAACTCTATAAAAAATATAAAGGTTGAAATATGATAAAATGTATAATTATTTTTCTTTATGAAATCATAGGAAGTGACTTTCCCTTTATAAAAACACTAAAATAATGAAAAATCATAAAAAACACATTGACATTAATTATTCTATGTTCTATATTACAATGAATTTTATAATTATAAGAAATAAAATTTATGAAATTTAGAGGTCCCTTGGGGAAAATGGAAAAATTAACTACGTGAAAAAAAATTCCAGTACAAATAAGCATGATATATATTTATATTTTATTCTAAAGAATATATTATTCATATTCAAATATTTACACCTTGATTGAGTGAGGGGTGATGCAATCACCAAGGACGATGTTTAAATAGATGGTTTAGTTCATTCATTGAGATAGATACTGAATAGTAGTGTTCAGTGTATCAAGGGAGTTGGTGGTGAATAAAGTGGATCATATCTATTCAATTATTGGGATAAAAAAATGATTAGTCTTTTCATTGACCAAAATATCTAAGGATGCAATCAGTAGTGGATATAGTAAACATGCATTGTGCAAGCCTAAAATAGGATAATAAAATTAGTGGTTTTAAAAATTTATATAATTTTAAGTTTAATTGTAACTTATTAAAAAATCACTACTAAATATTAACAAATAATTGGTTATATAAAACCACTACTATGAAATTAATAACAAGTAATGAAAACTAGAAATCATAATGTCTTGTGTTTTAAAGAAACTAATCCGAATAAATAAACATTGATTTTACATTATTATAGTGTCTGAATAACATGAGACAAAAAATAAGCCATGATGTTTTCCAATGAGTCTATGTTGTGATGTAAAGTGATGATATTTTGTTATAGTGTAATCCAAATGTGTATATATTATGAATTGATTTATGGGGGTTTGTTTTGAGGTGACTGTAATGGATAATATTTGATATGAGTTAGGGAGATATGTTATAAGGTGAGGTTATGGGTTAGTTTATGATATGATCCTAGGGGATAAGTGATAATGTGATAAAGTAGAGATAAGATATGATGTGAGGTGGTGGTAATAATATATTCCATTATCTAGGGAATAGAAACATATTTTTAACGCCCCAGCCACAATTTCCAAGAATCGGTACATTATATTATTCCATTGGCATGATTACATGAAAATAAAATCATGAGGGACCAATTTGTTTATTTTCCATGGAAATACTAGAAACAAACATATGTTTTAAATTACATATTGAAATAAAAAAACATATTATCCCCTTTGAAAACATTCATATACCTTAGTCTATCACTACATGATATTCATAATAAACTTCTTCACATCCTGGGGGAAAAGGAAACATTAAAAGTGGTTATCTCATATGATCTATAAGGGCAAAAATTATAGGGGGATATATCATAAATTAGTATATACTTTTAAGGTAAGGTATAAAACTAAAACACAACAATTCTGAACATAATATTTAGCACAATATGGAAAGAATAAATCAAATAATTCCATTTAAACTATCACATAGATATTCTATAAGTGAAATCTTCTACTCTCTAGAACTATATTCTTGAAATTTTTGACTGCAGATGGTTGAAGCATAATTCTGTCAAAGATCACCATAAAAAATGTGCAGAAATGGAAGGCTCTCAACTAGTCAGGAACTTCTTTCATGTTATGATTTCTGAGCTTCATCATGTGATTTGGTATGACCGAAATTCTTTTATTCATCAAAATTACTCATTTAATCAAAATCCAAGACGAATGCAGATAATCACTGCCATACAAGAAGCTTCCATGATTCAAAAATGAAGATGCCAAAACAACATCCATGACTTTGTGATCCCAAGGTGTCTCAGGATTAAAGACAATTTCTGTCAGCCGCATCATACTTTGGAGGGGTTCTGGCGATCCCCCCTATCTGGATAGATCAATATCAATATCAACGGCGCCTCCAAAGGAAATCTGGGACCTGTAGGATGTGGTGGTATCTTCATAGACCACTATGGCAAGATCGTTGGCTGTTTCATGGGTAAAAGTGGCATTTCCACCTCCCTCGAAGCTGAGATGTTGGGCTTGATTCATGCCATTACCTTTGCCAAATCCTTGGGTTGGAATAACCTTTGGATCGAAAGTGACTTGACGACCACTGTCCAAGCAATTTGGAATGACGTAATCCACCTCTCTTGGGCAATCACCACTCGCTGGATGGATTTCTCCAGCTCACATAGTGATCTTAACTATATCATCACTCATGTTTACCTAGAAGAAAACGTGGTTGCAGATGGTCTAGACAACTTGGTAATCAATCAGGAAATTACTCAGCTTGAAGACCTCCCCATTTTTATCCAATCCTTTCATGAAAAAGATTGTAATATGATATCATCTTTTAGACTCTTGTAATCTTTCTTCATTTTTAATAAATCTAAGGCTTTGGTCATTTTTGACCAAGGAGTCACCTCATTCTACTAGTGATATAATAAAATGTAATATAAGTAACTAATCTCATAATAGAGAAATGCATAATATCTGACATCATAACAATACCATAAATTCCTTGTTCCAAGACCATTACCATACAATCAAGACCTTCTACCAAGACACTAGTTTCACTCATGAGACCTACCGATGCATAGAGGGGCTATAGTGGGACCCACCCATCACTTACTAATTCCAATTCATTCCACTTATGAAAAGTGTGAAATATAACATAATCATTCATATTAAAACTAGAATATGAAATTTTTAATCTTTAACCCTTAACCATGAATGTTATAAACAAACCACATCCATATTCAAGTATATTATAATCCCTTCAACACAGTTTGGAAGATTATATTGTAATAAGTCAAACTAAAGAAAGCATAAAATTTAAAAATGGATAATGAAATAGATGAAAATAATTTAATAAATTCATTAAAACTCATTCTTTCAAAAATCCCTTTTTTAATTTTAAATCATTTAGAAGCTACAAAAATATAAAAGAAACTTTTTTTTTGAAAATAATTTTATAATATTGTAAGGAATGCTTCAAAATTTTTAGGTTTCATAATGGAGGAAAATATAATCTTGAACCATATAATTAAAAAACAATACTTCCATTAATTTATTTAAAAGGTTATAAACATCTGCATTTTGGAAAATAAGGGATATATTTTATTCAAAACGTTTTAAAAAAAAGTCAAACATGAGTAAACATGACTTTAAATAATTGTTGATAATATTTTGAATTGAATTTTAAGAAATATATAAATGGATGATAATTATTTACTAGTATATACATACAAATAATAAATCTTGGATAATTAATATATCATGAAATCAACCCTTACATTATACATTCTTTCAGTCATGGGTGAGTTAGCCTCCTCTTTTTCAGGTGTCTCTTTTTGATTTGAACAAATGAACTCCATAAGATGGATTTCATCCTAATGTGTAGCCTCAACGATGAAGTGAGGTAGGTTAGGAGAAGAATTGGGAAGGGGTTGGTTGAGGAAATTTTCTTTCGAGTTGTGAATTAAAGAAAAGGAGAGGTTCCCTTTTATAAGAGAAGTGAGGGGCACTTTTGGATGATCTTAAAATTATAATTTATTATAAATTTATATTCAGTTTAAAAAGGATCAAAATTTATGTATTTTGTTATTATGATGAGGATGGGTCAAAATCCTATAATCCAATGATTTTTAGACCAGTTTAGGTCATCAAGTTAATATTATCTTTTAGGTTTGACCCTTAGTTAAACAATTTAACTCTTATCATGTCTTTGTATATTTTTACACTATAGGGTTAATGTAGTTACTATAGAATTCCAAAAGAACCACTATTGGATCATTTAGAAAATATTTAACACTATCTTATTTAGCTAGATGAACCTGATATTTTTATAAATTTTATAGAATTTTACGAAATATTATTTATTTTAAATTATTATTTATTTCTATTTTGATATTATTTAAAAATTATCTTTTTAAAATATCAATCCAACAAGATAAATTAGAACCAATACTTCTAATATGTCCCTAATATTTCTATTTTTTCTATAATATTCTAATATGTCATAAATTAAATCAAATTATATTTATTTTTATATTTTTAATAACATTTATTTTATTCTTCCTTTAATAATTCAATTACAGCACCATTATTGTGTCATAATTTAATTTAATTATTTATTTATTAAAATTATAATATAATACCATTATATAGATAATAATTTTATCTTTCAAAATAATTTTTACATTAAAATTTTTCATATGTATAACCATTTATTAAAAATAATTTAGTTATTAAAATTTGAATATGACATTTTAAATGCATCTTTAAATAAAATATATTAAATGTCTTAATATAAAAAAGTATCATAAAAAATATATTAATTTCGACCAAAGGATGATTTTGGCCGAAACACACTTATCCATTGAAATTAGGAAAGGTTTTAGGGTAATATTATATTATAATAATAATTTTACATTTAATTACCTTATTTACCTAAAACCGTGGTAAATAATGTCCCGAAGATACTATTCACCAAAAAATATTTTCATCTTATTAAACTAAATTTTTCATACTAATTAAAACCATGTATGTGTATTTTTAGAAATTCAATTCATATATGCGGTAAAATTACATTTAATGAAAATCCCATTGATAGGACAAGAAGGCAGGTAAAAGAGACATTCCAAAGTTTAATTAAATTTTATATTAAATTTTATTATAAAATGGTTCCAATAAAATATAGTGGATTATTATATGTATTATTTATCTATTTTAACTTTAAAATTAATTTAATTTAATATAATTATTTAAATGAAATAGTTGGTTATTAACAACAATTTTGTACATTTCACTATTCATCAAAAATTAAAACTTTTAGGAAGATACCAATTTTCACCCTAAGATAATTTTGATATTATGAAATCCTAAATGATGTCTATTTTGAAAAATAAAATTTATAAATTTCATAATTTAATTAATAATATTAATAACATATTTTTAAATGTTATTTTGAAAGGGTATGGTGCGCTTGAACTCGATGTTACGTGTATCGCAAGATATTTAATTATTTAAAAGGAAACATACTATGGAAGTTTGGGGTGTTACATTATTTCCTAATTACAATAATTCCATCCTCAAAATTTTAAAAATATCACTTCATAAAAATATTCTTGTGGTTCTTCATCATAAGTTCTTCAGGTTCCTACGCCGCCTCTTCCATTTTAGGGTATCTCTAAAGAACCTTTACCAGATTAGTCATCCGATTTCTCAACACTTGTTATTTGGTATCAAGAATCCTGATAGTATCTTCACAAGAAGAAAGATTATGTTACAGTTCCATTTCTTCATAGGTGAGTACATGTGTTGGGTCTGGCTTGTATTTCTTTTACATTGATACATGGAACACATCATGATATTTGGAGAGACATGGTGGAATTTTGAAACGATCATCCACAACTCCAATTCATTCTAGAATTTCTAAAGGTCCAATGTACTAGGGACCTAATATACCATTCATAATGAATCATATAACACCCTTCCATAGCGATACCATAAAAAAACATGATCTTTTACTAGAAATTCCTAATCCTTCATTCTGTTATCAGAAAAGCTCTTTTTCCAACATTGAGCTATTTTGATATGGGTGTGAATATTTTTTACATTTTTCGCTGTCTCATCCACATGTTCGGAGCCTAAATTTTTTTCCACCAACATCATCCCAACAATTTGGTGTACAAAATATCGTTCCATATAACATTTCATATGGTACCATCTCTCTTCGTGAATAGAATCTATTATTATAAGTAAATTATACCATAGGTAAATATTGAATCCACATACTATGAATGTAAATTATGTAAGATCTCAAAATGTCTTATAATTTTTTATTAGTATTTTCAAATTTTCCATCAGTTTGATGGTGGTATGATTTTCACAAACAAAGAACAGTATCTAGGGTCTTTTGAAGACTTTTCTAGAATTGTGATGTGAAACACAGATCACAATTTGAAAAAATCAATTGTGTTACACCATTAAGTCTTTAAAATTTATTAATATAGAGTTATTATAAAATTTAATGTGGTAAATATTCTCTTATAGTAATAAAATGTGCTGATTTGTTAAGACAATCAACAATCACCCATATTACATCATTTATTTTGGGAGTCTTTGGTAGCCCCATGACAAAGTCCATCATAATATCATCTCATTTCTACACAGATATAGGGAGAGGTTTCATAAATCCTCTAGGATGTTGTTTTCTTGCCTTCACCTATTGACAGACCAAATATATCGACAGATAATCAACATTCTCCCTCTTCATCTTGTCCCACCAAAAATGTTTTTTAAAAATGTTGTACATCAATGGTCCAGTATGGTGTATAGAGAAATGGGTGTTATGATAAGAATTCAATTATTCTATTTTTATATTAGGCATTGTAGGAACACAAATCCTCTTCCAAAATTTCAAAATATCACCTTCAAATACAAAGTAAATCACTCTCTCATCAATCAAAACTTTAATTTTTTTAAACTTTTCATCATCATAATGATAAATTTTTTTATTTTCTAGTAAATAAGGTTCCAAAACCATTAGAGAAATTAGTGATGTTACACCTTCCATGATAATTTCCATATGAATATTTACAATATCCATATATATAGGATCTATTTTGACACCAATTTTTTAGGACACCATGTCCTTTTATACTTAGATCATATGACACCTAATTTTCCTTCCTTAGGTGGTAGTGTTTTCTACAATCATAATCATTAATTATCTCACACCATCTTCTTTGTCTCATGGTGAGTTCTCCCAATGATAAAATATAATTTAAACTCTTGTTATCATTATGTATCTCACATATTTCACCATAGAGATAGTGTTTATATTTCGTCAGAGAAAATATCATTGATGATAACTATAAATCATGAGTTGGGTGTCCTTTTTCATTAATTTTCAATTTCCTTAATGCATAAAGAATAACCCTATAATTTTTCATATGGACACAATTGAGTGCTTTCTTTGATGAATCACTGTAAATCACAATCCCATCGTTCCAAGATGGTAGTTTTTAATTAAGATCATTGACTAATCCTCTATTAATTTCATAAAAACATCATTCACACTCTTTTACCCAAATTAATGTAACCCCTTTATGTGTGATCTTGGTTAATGGGTTTTCCAATCATACAAAATTCTGGACAAAACACCAATAGTAAACTTATAATACAACAAAACAGTGTACCTCAGTTATACTCATCATTGATGGAAATTTTTTTATTGCCTTTGTATTTACAGAATCAATAGATATTTCATCATTCAAGAAAATATGTCCATGAAAATAAATTTCCTAAATTGAAAATTCACACTTTAAAAACATCCCATATAGTCTATTACTTTTATGATTCTTTAGAACAATCTATAAGTGGTTCCCACAGTCTTAGTAGATTTTGTATTATACCAAGATATCATCAATAACTAGAATGAGAAAATAATAAACATATTATTTGAACACTATGTTCATTAGATATATAAAAACAGAGGGTACATTAGTAATTATAAATTTCATTAAATTAAAATCATAATGATCATACCCTATTCTAATTGTTCTCTTTATAATATCTTAATTTTTTTACACACAATTGATGATATCCAGAACATATTTAAAATTATAAAAAATATTTAGCTCTATGAATTTGATAAAATAAATAATCAATAGGAGGAAGAGGAAGCATGTTCTTTATTCTAATAACATTTATTCTTCTATAGACAATGCATATCCCTATTGATTCATCTTTCTTCATAATAAAAAGAAATCGGGCTCTTCGTGGAGTAACTCTAGGGTAAATAAATATCCTAATTATCAACCAATCAAGTTTTTTGTTCATCTATACTAATCCCACAATGGCTATTCTATAATGATACTTTGATATTTTTCATTCAACTAGAATTAAATAAATTAAAAACTCAACTTCATGCTCTTGGGGTGTCCAAGTAAATATTTGGGGAAAAAAACAATCAATTCCATTAAAATTCATACATCCTAAATTTTAATATTTCTTTCTTCATCCTACAATGTTATTAACTCAAACTCATTAAGAATCTCTTTCAGTAAATCTACTGGAAGTGGATTTAGAAAAGAATCTGTTGATGACATTTCTACTCAAAAGAAAATGGATTCTACATCATCCTCCAAAATTCTCACTTCCTTATTCTTGTAATAAATTTATGGATCATATTTTGATAGTCAATATATATTGAGGATTATATCAATATGAACCATAGTTATGATAATATATTCAGTAAATAATACACATATTTATTCCATAATGGGGCACATATTTTTTTCAATGAGAGTTCCCTTAGGGGTTTCGATGAAAAAGTCCCTTGTAAATTTAATTGGAAATATCGAATTTTTAATGAAAATTGGGAATATTTAATGTAATTTTAGGATCCCTAATCAAATAACTCTCTTTAAAAATTTGAGGAGATGATTATAGTACCCCCCCCCACAAAAATATTATATGTTTTAACCTAATAATTTATGATCACAAAATCTAGGCCTTTCACTATTAGCATTTCTTGAGGTATGTTTCTTTGAAGATTAGGAAAATCATTTGCATAATGTACCATTTATTTACAAGTGCAGCAATTACCATTGAAAACTTATTTCTTCCCCTTTCAATCATGATTTTAGTGGCCTTTTCTCCACACTTGTAAGAAACTCACATCCCCTTTAGTCAAGTATTTGGGTGTCTCTTCCACAATTACCACAGGGTAGAAAGTCAGCTTTTACCTTTCTTCCCCTTATTTCCATTCCCATTCTATTCAGTGACCACATTACTCTCTTGATTCCCTTTATATTCATACAACATAGATAATTAATTTTCTATCTTTTAGTATATGACACTATATCTTGGTGTGATGAGAAATATTGTGATACAAATGCCCAATAGAGGAATGGTTTTAAAACATTAAAAAATTGATCAATATTACATATTGGGATATTTATGTTGTTTTTATCATGCCTTATTATCCTTTTTATGTTAGCCTCAAACTTTTCCACATTCCAATCTTCTTTTATCTTATGACTAAAGAATTCCCATTCCATATTAGATCATTGTTCAAGAAGAAAGTATATTTCTAGGGAAAGTTCATTAAACACCCTCCATTCAATGTTTTATACTTATTAATCCATTATCATGTTTTTATTAATGGGAACCATTGATCTGTATCTTCTAAGAGATAATAAAATTTCGTTACAATATTTTTCCATTCATTACTCCCACAATCATTAATTATTTTCTCTAAGGAACTTATCCATTGCTCAGATACAAATAGATTTATGGTCCAATTGAATTTTTGAGGTTGTTTTCTCATGAAGTGGTCTAACATTGATCGTCCACATTGTGGGGTCAGGGTGATCCATATAGTTAAGGTTATTATTCATATCCCAAGTCAGTTGTCCCAGTATGGTTATAATTTACTTATCCCTTTTTGTATCACCATCTCCATAATAATTATATTTCACAAGAGTTCAATCCCTATAATGATTAGGTGTATTGATATGATTTCAATTTCTTCAATTAATGGACATTTATAAACAATAATATACACTAAATTAGGTTATGAATCATAATTCATAATTCCAAACTTGTAAAATACATAACATAAATTGAAAAATATATGCATATATAATCTATAATCATAAACATGTTTCTTTGATGACATAGTTAATTGTAAATACTTCATAACGGTTTGTATTGAAAATATTAATTATCATAAACATATCCTCAAGGAGTGACAAACCAGTTTCGAAGTAAGGAATGTTTTCATGTACCATGTTACCTCAAACCAAGCTCAGAACATCTTGTCAGATTTTTCACCCCTAGGTAAATTAATACCAGAATCAAAGCAACTTTTAGTATCCAAATATTGATTTATTGTTTTAGGAACACCCATATAATCTTTATATTATCAAATTTCTATGATGTAATTCTACACATATCCTAAAATTTTATCTTTGGGTAATGTTTTCAAATCAATTTGTTTTCTAACTATAGTTTCTAGGATTTTACTAGAATTTTTCTCATACTAACTGTAATGCAGAGACCCAAATTTCCTGTAGTCGGTGAATTTTTTTATTATATTTTCATGATCATAAAAAAATAAAATCCTAAAGGACTGATTAGCATAGTTTCCATGGAAATACTAGATGCAAACACAAGTTTTACATTACATATTGAAATGAAAAACAACATATTATACCCTTTTAAAAATCTCATATCCCTTAGAATATCACAGCATGTCAATCATAATATATATTCCCACATCCAGGAAAAAAAAGAAAACATAAAAAATGGGTTATCTCATATGTGCAGTAAGGATAAACAATATATAATAAAAGATCATAAATAATCATAAACTTATAAGGCATGGTATAAAACTGAACCACAAGCCTTTTAAACATAATATTCAGCACAATATTGAATGAATAAATCCAATAATATTATTTAAACATATAAATGGATATTCTACTAGTCGAATAATCACATGAATTATCCATAACTAAAATCATAAAGAGGAAATGGATAATAACGGACATCATAACAATATGGTCAATGACTTGTGCCAAGACCACTACCATACCATCAATGCCTTATGCCAAGACACTAGTTTGTCTTATGAGACATGCAAATGCATTGAGGGGCTATAGCAGGCCTTACCCGTCACTTACTATGTCAAATGCACACCTATTATTAAAAGGGTGTAACATAACATAAATATTCATATTAAAATTATCATATGAAGTGTTAACACTTTTACCATGAACCATGAATGGTATAAACATAGCACATCCATAGAAAAGTATATCATAAAACCTTCAATACTATATGGACGATTGTATCATAATATGTCAACCTCAAATAAGCATAAAATCCAATAAAGGATATTGCTAAATATGAAAATAATTTAATAAATTCATTAAAACTCATTGAGGGAAATATACCTTTTCTAAATTGAAATATTTTATATGTCTCACAATTATAAAATTAAAAAATTATTTTTAAAATATCTTTATATGCTTGTATGGAATGATTTAAAATATTAAAGTGTTATAATGGCAGAAAATAGACACCTATGACAGATATGTGAAAAAAAATCTTTTCTTAAATTTTTTCCAAATGGATCTACAATACCTTATTTGGAAATTGATTTAAATATTAATTTCAATACATTTTTTAAATAGTCAATAATTGGTAAAATTGATTTTAAAAAAATTTCGATTAAATTTTGAAATACATTTTAAAAGACATGGACATGGATGATAAGTATTTTTTTAGTATACACATACATATATACAATCTCAGATAATAAATATATTTTAAAATTAACTCATACCATATACTTTTTTTTAGTACAGGGTGAGTGAGCCTCTACTTTTTTGGTGTCTCCTTTTGATTTGCACAAAAGGAATCCATAGGATGGATTTATGTTTAATGTGTATACTATAAAATGATTTGATGAAATTTGGGAGAAGAAATGGGTAGGTTTTGGCTGATCCAAATTGATTTGGAGGTGTAAATTAATGAGATGGAAAAGTGACATTTTATAAGAGAGGTGAGGGGCACTTTTAGAAGATCTTAAAATATCTATTTATTATAAATTTATTTTTGGTTTAAAATGGCTCCGAATTAATTTATTTCAAAGATAAGATGAGGATAGGTAGAAATAATCTCATCTAATGATTTTTAGACAAGTTTTGGTCACAAAATTAATCTTATCTTTTGGGTTTAACCCTTAGTTAGACAGTTTAACTCTTACCGTGTCATCTTGTATTTTTACACTATATAGTTAATATAGTTAATATAAAATGACAAACGAATCCTAATTGGATCATTAATAACATATGAAAAATTATACCAGTAATTTAGTAGAACATGATATTTCTATGGCTTTTATAAAATTTCATTAAATATTATGTATTTTAAAGTATCATTTATGTCAATTTTGATACTATTCAAAATTTTCATTTTTAAAAATATCAAAACAAAATGAAAACATTGAAAAATTTCTTTTAATATGTCACTAACATGTCAATGTTATCTATAAAATTTATATATGTCATTAATTAAATCAAATTATATTTATTTTGAAATTTTAATATCATTTAATTTATTATTCCTTTAATAATTAAATTACTACATCATTATTGTGACACCATTAAATATAATTATTTATTTCATAAAATTATAAAAAAAATACCATTATGTTGAAAATAATTTTATATTTCTAAAGACTATTTTGAATGATTTGTATTTTTTGTAACCTTATATTAAAAATGGTTTAGTTTTTAAAATTTGAATATGACATTTTTAAATATTCTTTAAAGAAAATATAAAAAATGTCTTTATCTGACAAAAGTGGTTTCAAAAGATCATAATTTCTACCTAAGTTTGATTTTGTTCGAAACACACTTATCAAATTAAATTAGGACAAGTGTTAGGGTAATATTATATTACAATATTAATTTTAACCATAATTACCCTACTTACCTTTACCCGTGGTAATAAAAAACCAAAAGTCACTACTCAAAAAAATATAGTTTGATATTTTTAGACCAAATTTATCATATTGATTACAACCATGTAATTATATTTTTATAAATTTCACCTATAGAATTAGAAAAATTACATTTTACGAAAATCTCATAGATGTGGCTAGAAGGCAGGTAGAAGAGACGTTCAAAAGTTTAGCAAATTTTTATATATAATTATTTTTAAAAATGATTCCTTTGAACTATATGAGATTAATATACATATTAGTTATCTATGGTAAATTTAATATCAGTTTATAGTAAAATAATTATTTAAAGAAAATAGTCAAGTTTTAACAAAAATGAAGTGTTTTTCACTACTCATAAAAAATTATTAATTTTCATAAAATTACCCAAAAAATAAACCTAATCTAATTTTGACATTACAAAATAAAAAAGTAATTCTATTTTGATAGAAAATTCATAAAATTATTTAATTTGTTAATATTGTTAATAATAGATTTATGAACGACTAATTTGAAAGGTCATGGTGCGCTTGAACTCGATGTTGTGTGTAGCCCAAGATATTGAATTATTTGAAAGGAAGAATATCGTCGATGTGTGGGGTGTTATATATTGGTTAATATATAATAGTTGTGATTTATTTGGCATACCGATAACTTAAAACAGATGTTTTGTTATCAAATATAGTGGCCTGAAAAGAAATTGTTTAACTAAGATTGATTATTAGTATTGTTTTTTACATTATAATACAAAATATCTTGGTATTACATAATCTATATGATGTATCATTTATCATTATTACAATACTTCAAGAATATATTTGTGCATTCATGTTAACAAAGGTAAATTTTCAGTTTCTTTTGGTGGTAACTATTGATACTGGCTCTTATACCCTACATGTGTGATCCCACATCATTTAGTATTAGGGAAATATAATATCTTATATGTAAATTGGAGTGAATAATTTTCCCATGTGATTTTTCCCATAGGGAGAAGTAAATCCTTAAGGGGTGGGATATGAGAGTTCCGACTAATGCCAAAAGTGAACAATATCAAATATGGATGGTTTATGTTGTATTATAATGATATGAAAGTGAGGTTTAAGATGGATTTTATATTATCCATTGGTGAGGATTGTATTATTTTAGTTAGGTAATAGTATTACTTGAACATGGTGAGTGTTTTATGATAGATAGACTTTCCATAGATATAGATGGTGATTATGATTCTACGTTAAGAGTATGATCACCTTCATATACTCATTGAGGGAAATTTAATTTATTATAGGCTATATTTATAGGTTTGATATTTATACATCATATAACAATAGGTTATGATGAATACACATAATGAATTTATTTTTTATCATTATAAATGGTGGATTTATTAAAGAATTTAAATATATATATATATATATATATAACATTGGTCCTAGAGTTTCTTCTTGTTGACTATAGATAATTCATTTATGTGATGTTCTTATGAGGTTATGTTAGAAGAGTACTATTTAGATCATGAGGTGGTTTATTGAAAGATTGATCTGGGTGCGATTGATATTTGATGGAAAATTTTTCGAGAGTATTAGTGGAGTAATTTTCAAACCTACATGAGATATATGTTTGATTATGAAATAAATCATTGACTAGAATATTTAGAGAGACTTCATACCTACATTAATAAATAAATATATGCATACATACATATCTAAATAAATACCTATATACATACATACATATATAAATATATAAAAACACACACAGATAAAAATGCACAAATGCACGTGAAGATGGAAACAAACTGACATACAAAAATGATTATACACACATATTGACATATGTAATCACACACACAAAAATACATACAGATATACAAACACAAAAACCCACAAACACACATAAACACACAGACATAAACATACAAACATATATAAATTCATTCATACACACATAGACACACATCATTCAAATTTTATATTACAAATATAAAATACACAAGAAATAGAAATTATTTCCTCACAGCTATTTTGCACGATACTTATCTTCATAACACGAGGAAATGATAATAAATATATATTTATGACAGATACTCAGCAAGATTAATGTATAATTGAAGTTATCATGGATCAATAGGACATAATAAATATATAAATGTATAAGAATCAAAACACATACCATTTAATAAATAACATGAGCAAAAAATCAATCAATAGATAATATCAATGAAATAATCTAACAGATAATAATAATTTTATTCTCAATTAAGGGATTTTTTAATATTGTACCTGATGATTTCAAAAGTTATGATATCTATACTATCAAGGACATGTTACAATATAGTTTAAAACTATTGGTAGTCATACACCAAAAACCCATTTAATACTAGACTAATAATTTATTTCATTAGACCTATCAATGCATCAAGGGGATATATAATTCATGACCCCACCAATCACTATTTGTCCAATGCATTCTTCATGGGTTGGATGATCGACTTAAATTTTTAAAATATATATTGTATCAATAAATTTTCATATTGAGTAAAGAATATAGTGAATAAAAAAATTCCCTAGTCAACCAAAAAACTTTTAAATTACATCACCACATGTAAAAAATGGTATACATTTTAGGAAATAAGAATGTATATATTACAAATAATATGGATATTTAATTGAAATGTAATATCCAATTATCACAATAAATTAAATGTTTCAATTGAAAGTTAATATCTATAAAATTAATCAATAAATTGAATGTAAATACTTTCCTTAGACAACACGATCATAAACCATCCATATAAAGAATAAATATCATATCAAACAACATTTCCCTAGTGGATTATAATTTAAATAGTGGATTTTTGTCATTAATTAACATAAATACTATAAAATGACCATTTAAAACATTTTTTTGAGTAAAATACTCTTTTCTATTAAAAACCCATTTAAAAACTAAAAAAATCCAAAATATTAGGAAATTTTATTTCCTTTAAAACAACAATATAATATATTAATGTAATCCCCAAAATAATGATAATTCATGAAGGCTTGAAAATTATGTTTATATTGTGTTAATTAAAAAAGGTTTCCTTTAACAATTTCAGAAAAAAGGTAAAAACATTATTTTCAAAATAAAATAAATTATATTATTAAACCCTTTATTAAAAATTAAAACCAGAGTAAATTTATTTTAGTAAATCATTTGATAAATAAATGTTTTTCTTGAAACAATTTTTTAAAAATGGACAAGGAAGAAAAATACATTCGATCCAAAAGAGAAATAAGATCATATTTTCTTTTAAATTTTTGTCTTGAAAGATTTACCTGATTATAAACATTAATAATTTTAAATAAATTATAATAATTTTAAATACCTTAAATGGGAATTATATACCCTGGATAAAAATAAATAAGTGTAAAATACAAGATATCTCAATGGAGTGGAAAGTGAGACAAAATTTACTATCACATACCTCGGTTCTAAATTCCTTTGTACTTGTTCGAACCTCCAGTATAGTAAGTATAAATTTATTATAAATCAAATAAAAATAATAATTAAATATATCATAACATATAATATTTAATTAAAATATTTTATCTACCTTAAATTAAAAATTCATTCATAAAATCACTATTCTCTGTTATATCTGCTTCATTTTTCATGTATATTTTGATTCAGTGGTTTTTTTCCACAAACTATGATCATGGTTCCATAATATTAATAATTTTAATCATGAAATAAATATATAATATATTAGTTACATGAAAATTTACTATCACATATAAATGGTATAGACAAAATAATCAATTACAAACTTCAAGGGGACAGTTGGTCGTACATGCACATAAAAACTCTTATCACTTTTTAGAAGATGGAAAAAAGGAAAGGTGGAAAAATATTGATCCTTAAAAAACATTATTTTATCATATATATAATATATAGTCATTTTAGCCATTATAATTTCCAACAACATGAAGTGTAAATGAAAAATAGTATGCATAACTTTATGGTGATGGTAGTCTACACATATAAGTGAGCGTCGTGATTTTTTTCCAATCGATTTGAAGGTAAACATGTATATATGATATTAGAGATATATAATCATATTGTTGACTTATATATCTTATATATTAAATATTATTATATTTATAACTATCCATGTAAATTTGTGAAGAAAAATAAATTACATCGCTATGTGGAGACGAGAAGTCGTACATACAAACAAGTACTATTTCAATGATTTATATGATATATAAGAGACGGAATATGGTTTTAAAATAATAATTATAATATCTCAGAATATTTATTATACTATATTTTTTATTATATTTTGTACAAATAAATTATAGGAATTATAATAAGAAATAAACTTGAATCGTTTGGTAAATATTTTTACATCTTTATATGTTGAATTTCATTATATCTCTTCTTAAGTGACATAGGGTTTTCTTTTGAAAATGAATGAAACTATAAAACGTGGATAGTTATGTAAATAATAGTACTATTCATGTTTTTTTAAATATGTATGTCTCAGTGTCTGTAAATAAGTGAAAGGTGACATGACTTTTATAATTGGGGAGAGGGTAATTCATAGAAATAATTTGGAGTAATAAATTAATTTAAACTATTTTATATTACCAAAATGGTTAAATATTTATATAATTAAAATATTAGGTGATAATAAGTTGAAATATTATCATACAATAATATTTTGACATGTTTTTGGTATTTTTTTCACTATAATATTTTAGTTTTAAACCCACATTTATCCTTTTGAAAAATACTGTAATATTAATGGTTTCTACAATTTATGTGTTAATAATTTTAATATAAAATGAAAAAATATCAATAAATGAACCATTCATTATGTTTAAGTACATATCTATTTTATTTTTCAGAATATAATATTTTAATTCATTTGAAAACATTTAATAAAATATTATTTATTCTAAAGTATTATTAATTGAATTTTTAACATGATTAATTAATTTGACTATAAATTCCTCAAGATAAAGTGTGAATTTGAATATAATAATTTAAAAATTCCTTAAGAATTAATATATATCTATCAAATAAGTGGTACACATTAACAATTTCAAATTATATTACTTTTTACAATTTTAATATTGTTTATTTTATTTTTCTATTAATTGCATAAATATTGTATTAGGGATACACATGAATTTAAAGAAATTAATTAGTCCCTAAAAGTTCTAAATAAATTAACAACCTGAATTTAGTTTCATAATGAAAAAATTAAAACTAATATTCAGTCACCACTTAATTTTTTCCCTATATAAACACATGAGAGATATTTAAAAGTGAGAGAGTGACATTATGTAACCTTAATTGATTTAAATATCATATAGGTCATTTTCATGGAAAATAATCTATTAAAAGAATATCTATATAGACTAAGGTTATAATAATATAATTCGTTTTATCCAATAATAATTAGGAATAAAAATTAGAATATTATCCCTCTGTTTTAACCAATATTTACCCAGTTTACCCATAACCGAGGTAATAAATTTTCCGACAGTTAGTATTCACATTGACAAAAAATAAAAGTTCCCTATTTAATGAATTTTAAAATAACTATTAATAGTATGGAATAAAATTTTTCAAATCCCATAATTATAAACATAATGAAATAAAATATGTGTGCATAATGTGACAGAAATAGTAGTTTAGAAAAATAAATTTTGAACAAATAAAACAAGGTTTTATTATTATCCAATGCTTATAAAAATATAAAATGATTACAAAAAATTTTTATTACATATATAATATAACAATTTCATTAAAATAATTCAAAAATAGTGTTAATTTAATTTATTAAGAAAGAAATATATTTCATATATAAAAATAGTTTTTCTAAATTGTCTTTCTATATATAAATTTTTTAATACGATATTAGGACCCAAAATTTATTCCAATTAACTTAATTAAATTATATAATACATAAGATAAATAATTATAATTTTAATTCATTTTAAAACAAAATGGAACTATTTAAATTCTTGAAAAATATAATTTACAATAAAAAGTGGTATTTTCACTATTCACTGAAAAATCAATATCTTTAGTGAAATATGGTAATTTCAACCAAAAGTAATTAATATATCATGATTTCTTGAAATGTACTATTTTTAAAAAATAAAATTTGTAAAATTTCTAGAAATTAATTTCAATAAAATTCTTTTTTTAAGAAAACATTTATTTGAATCATAAAATAATTTTACTGAAAAATGAGTACATATTCCTTAACAATTACTCAATGAACTTTTAATGAATTGTTCCTTTATATATATTTCATAATTTTCTTAGTAATAATCAATCCCATAAATTCAATGGATAGGTTATAAAAATCATTTTAAAATAATATTTTTTTCGTCGTTCATTTAGTCTCTGCGTTTCATGTCCTAAATGATATTGAACTTAGATTTATTTTAGAATATTGATGTGTTAAATTACCCCACCCCCCAAACTCAATAAATTTAATCCTTTCAATTTTAATATATTATCAGTAGTAAATGTTGGTGAAATATAAAAATCATTTTGTGTAAAATCCAGATCATAAAAAGGGATAATAAATATTCGTCCTAAAAATAGTGAAACAGAAATATGATGGTCGTCTCGAATAACAGATAGCATGATTTCCAAAAATAATTACATCAGTGGATAGTTCAAATATGGACATATAATAGAAAAATAATTCTAAAAAATTAACATCGATTGAATGATAACATGGTAATCATAATGTTAACTAACACAAATCCAAAATATATGATGAGTTAAAAGACCATTGATTCAACATAAATTGATGTAAGTGGATAAATTTTTTAAAAACGTGTAATTTTTATACAGTTGTCGGATTCTTTTACTATCTAGATAAATCACTCTAGTAAATACACTTTCCTAATTAATTTATTATTCATGCACCCAATCTCATCCTTTGTTTGAGATACAATTAATTTCCATTATATCTCTTATGCCATGAAACAAATATTTGAGATGAATTTTTTAATACCACAAAAACTATTTGTGAATCATAAGATCCATAATTAATTACTTAGGCCATTAGATAATTATAAAAACCAAAATGGTTATCACATGTTATCCAATATGAGAAATCATACTTTCACCTCAAATAATAATATCCAAAGTTCATCCAAGTCCATTACATAAGTATTTTACCTTAAGACCCTCAAAAAATATGTCCAACTAAATTCAATGTCTAAAAAATTAATAAGTGAGGTGCCTAAATTTACAAAATTAACTTCTAATTAGTTTCATAAACTAAATTAAGTAGCAATAAACATCACATAACAAATATGTGAATACTATGATCACTATAAAACCTCATTGAAAACATGCATGTTTGCAAAAATTTATTCTATCCTAATTCCTTAAAATAAAATCCATGATTATCAAATATATTTATTAATTTTGAAATCCAGTATACATTATCATAAAATTCTTCACACTAAAATAAATAATTATTTTTCAAGGTCATAAATACTATCTGGATTATGTCATCCCTGTTATTCTTGTCATTATCCCATGAAATCATCATTACATCATCAAAATAAACATTTTAAGGGTTCTATTTCCCTTATTCATGTGTTCTTAAAAAATATAATATATAACATTTTTTTATATCAATACCATTCCAATATTTTTAAAAAACTAGTAAAGAAAAATCCTTAGATGTTTCCTGATTCTTATTATAAAAACACAAGTGATATAAAACATCTATGATACAGTACTAACATCCCAATACATTACTAGTTCAATCCTTCCATTTCAATGGTCGACATGGCATATTCCCTTTCATTATTTTGGATTTAACTCTATGATAATTCATTATGGAAGATAATTCCAATATTTTCCACACACAAGACATTGAAATATAAATTGAATCAAAGTAAAAAAATTATTTCCCTCCATCATGAAATGAATTTTCCTTGACAATTAATTGATATATTCCATTATTTTATACACATTAAAGATTTTCCCATTAAATTTAGAAATTACCGTAATGTATCCTTTCAAATTTTACATTGAAATAAATTAAACCTTTTTCCTCCATGGTCTCCACTTCCTGATCTCTCATAAAATTATATAATTCTATACTTTGGTGGGTCTCATAGATGGTTAATGTGAATGTGTTTTATCATATATATTGATAACTAATTAGGCCTAATCAAAATATTTTTCACAGTAATAATCATCCCATTTGGATTCCAATTATCAACACCGTCTATATTACACTCAATATTAATATAATTCCTTCTCATTACATCTATTGACTGAAAAAAAATCATAGTTTGAGTCATAATAATCATAGTGGTAAGTCATGAAATATCATTCATATGGTGTATAAATCATGGAACCTTATGTTCTCAAATATATGTTTTCCTAAATATAATTTCTAATATTTTTACTAATATTTCTTCAATACCAACTATAATAACCCAATCTCCATTGTCCCAGAGTCAAGGTCCACATTATTAAATTCCAATAAGTTTCAAATTTTCTCATCATGAATTGGAGATCAATTTATTAGTTTTTAAGAAACATATACATAAATGAATCTTATTTCAAATTGGAAATATATAAATCATAGAATACAAAAATTCATTCATATTTTATATTGTTAATAAAATCCTTACTCATAACCTGGGGAAAATACAACAAATAAATAGTGATCTAAAATACATAAAAAGAGTGACATACAACATATTTTATCATCAATCAATAAGTAACAATCAATATATAAAGGTAAATAATTAAAAAAAATTCTATTTATCTAATAAATTTATCATGAAATGAATCTATGGATAATAAAAATGTAATAATCACATGGATAATAACAATTTAATTCTTAATTAAGTAAATTATTAATATTGGACATCTTTATCGCAAAAATTAATATTTCAATACCATCAAGGACATTATAATATATGGTTTAAAACCCTGGGTAAGCATACACAAAAAACTTATTGAATTCTACCTTACTAATTTGTCTCATGAAAACTATTGATGAATTGAGGGAATATATAATTATGGGTCATACCCATCACAACATGTCTAATACATTTCTCATGTGTTTAATGATCAACTTAAATTCATAAACAATTTTTATTTATTAAAAAATTTATATATCAAGTAATGAATAATGAAAAAAATAATACCATAGTAAATTAAATAAATTTCACTGTAACAAACCCGATATTGAAATATTATTTGATTTATTTATCAATTATATCCATGATAAAAATAATATAGATATTTAGGTGAAATTTAATGTCTAATTATTATAAGAAAGTAAATGTTTCAAGAGAATGTAATTATCTAAAAAATTAATCATGAAAGTAAATTTCAACACTTCTGTTGGTAAAAATAATCCTACACAATCATATTAAATAATGATGATGATATCATGATGACATTCCACCATAATATTATGTGAAAAATGAAATATTGTTGTTATTGAAGAATAAAAATTCAATAAAAATATCATTAAAATCATTTTTTAGGAAAATACCCATTTCACTTTGAAAATAACTATTAAAAGATATAAATATAACAAATATTGGTAAAATTATTTTCTTTTAAAATATTATTGTAAAATTTTAAATAAATATTCAATGAAATGAGTGGTCATGATGATGGGAAAATTCTGTTGATGTCAAGTGTGTTAAAACAATGATTCCATTTAAAAAATCGTTAAAACTAAAATAAGTACCTTATAAAATTACGAGATTATTACTTCTAACCCATTTTATAGAAAATAAAACACAGGTGAATATTTCTCTAACAATCCATTTCAGTAATAAGAATTATTTTGTTAAAACAATTTTGGAAAATATATATATATAAGTAAAATATACCCAATCAAAAAGAAAAATATGATCTTATTTTATTTTAACCATTCCACATGAAATAGTAAATTTAATTGAAACATTAATAATCATAAATAAATTTTTATTCATTTATAAATCCTTGAAGGGGTAGTATTTAAACTATAAAAACATTTGTGTATAATAAAATATATGTCTCAATGGAGAGAAAATTAAGACGAAATCCCTTATGCTTTTGTATGTTTTGAATAATAATATTTACGATTGAAAAACGTCAAATGAAACTTTAAATATCATGAATATAAATAATAAAATGTATAAAATATCAAAATGATGTACGGAAAACATAAAATAAATAATTTTTTAGTATGGAATATGTAACAAAAATGTAAAAGTGGGATAGAAAACCCTTACCTCAGATATAAATTCTATTATAGGTGACTAAACATACTCTATAAGAAATATAAATTTTTTATAAATATTTTATAGAATATTATATATATATATATATCATAAAATATATGATTTACTTATAACCATCTATCACCCATTTATTAACAAGTCTTTATTAATATCATTTGTTCATCATGATATCTGCTTTATTTTCCATATATATTTTGGTTTAGTAGTTTTTGTACTTGTATTATGGTCATGAATCCATAATATATATATTATAATTAATGATATAAATATATAATATATTAATTACATTAATTTATAGAGTCTTAAAAAATATATATAGATTTAAAAATGGAATACACTTTTTAGGGGGATAGTAGGTCATACGTACAGATGAACACTTTATTCATTTTTTGATGGATGAAAAAAATGAATAATAGTTAATATTCAAATAATGATTATTATATAAAATATATATATATATCATATATGTATATATATATTCATTAAATTCATTCTTATTACAATCCATATAAATATTAAATGAAAAATGGACCACTTCACTTCTTGGATAGGGTCGTCCCCACGAACGCACGAGTGACATTATCATTTTCAATAGATTTGATGGTAAAAGGGTAGATAAATTATTATAGTTACAAAATCATATTTACATAATAAATATAATATATAATCATTATATACATCTTTTTAACTATCTATATAAAGCGGTGATGAAAAAATAATTACATTAATATGTGGAGACGGTAAGTTGTACGTACGCAAAAGTGATGTTTTTGGTTTTCTTAGGATTAAAAAGAGATGGAATATGGTTTCCCCATAATCATAATAAAATATAATTATATTTATTATAATATATATATTATTTTATAATTGTGAAAAAAAATTAATAGGATGTATAAGAAGAGATAACGTTGAAAGAGTTAGTAAAGAAGATTACATATTCATTAATAGGATTTCCTTATATTTATTCTTAAGAAAACAAGGTTTGATTATTTAATAGTTCGTAGACATCTAGAAATTTGATAATGATATTTATAAGTATTATTTTTAATTTTTTATTGATATATGCGTCCTAATGTTATATAAAGAGGAGAAAAATATGTGTCATTTTATTGTTTAGGGGAGGGAAAATCTGGAAGTTTCCAAAAGTATTAAATTAAAATAAATTATTTTTTAATCCCAAATTGATCAAAATGTTCAAAATTATATTTTAATATGATTATAAGTTTAAATATTATCATCCAATAAAAATTTGGACAATTTTATGGGTATGTTTCCACCCTTTTCTTTTTGTTTTCTCTAATGTTAACCATTTATAGAATTAACAAAACATAAAATTTTTATTCCCATTAAAATTTAAAAATATTACTATAAAATACAAAACAACCCATAAAAGGACCATTTTTTATGTTATAAGCAATATAAATTCAGTTGGATGAATCTAACAAATTTATGAATTTAAAATATTTTTATATAATACTATTTATTAATAAAATATTATTAATGTTATTTTTAATAGTATTCAATAAATTAATAATGAATACATCAGGAAAATGGTTGAATTCAAATACAACATTCTTTAACCTCCATAAAAATTCAAATATATTTATTAAAATCAAGGGACACATTATATTACTAAAATTATATCACTCATATTATTTTTAAAATCATTTATTATATTTTTATGTAAATTTAATAAAAACATTAATTGCATTTCTCGAGCATTTAAGGTAATTATTTAATGTAAAAAAATTAGAAAAAAATTAACATCATGTATATAATTTAATTATTCACAAAATTAAAAATATGTTATTTTTACCACATTATTTTTTCCCTAGGTGAAGAAATAATTTTTTTTAAAACACAAAGACTGACATTTGGTGACTTTTTTGATTTAAAGATTATAGTATTAATTTTCTTAGAAAATTGACCACTAAATAATTAAATTTATATAATAAGGTGATAATATTAAAATTACCTTATTCTAATATGAATTATGATGAAAAATTATGACCTTACCATTTAGTTTTAACATATATTAACCTGATTTAACAATTATTGAGGGGATCGATTTTACCACGGTTACTGTTCCCAATGAAAAAACTAAAAGGGGAATATATTAAAAAAAATTACCTCCTTTTTCAAAATATTGAATAAAAATTTTCAAATTAAATAACTATAATTGGCAAAAATTAATTTAAATAACAGTAATAATAAACGTAGTGAAAAATTATTTTTTGAAAAATAGGTTTTTCAGTGTAAAACATGCTTTATACTTATCCAATGAATAAAAAATATTAAATTGATTTTAAAGAATTTTATTGAATATATAATATTTAAATTTCAATAACATAATTCATCAATAGTTATTAATTTATTTTATTAATATTAAAATACAATGTGTGATTCAACTTTCTTTTTTCAAAAAATGCCTTTTCTTATAAAAATGTTCTTATAGAAAATTATAACATAAAATTGATTCAAATAAACAAAATTGAAATAATAAAATTATAATAAAAATATTTTTCTTTGAAAACATTTTAAAATAAGAATCATTTTAAATTCTTGAAACAAAATATTGTTTTTAATAAAAATTAATATTTTCACCCTTCACTGAAATATCAATCTATTTAGAAAAATATCAAATTTACAATAAGATATTTTTGAAATGATAATTTTAAAAATTATATTTTTTTAATAAAAAAATTATATAATTTCCTGACATTATTTTTAATAAAATTCATTTAAGAATAAAACATAATATTAATGAATAAAATAACATTACTAAAGATTGATTAATTATTTACTAATAATTAATAAGTTAATTTTTATTGGGAATGTCCTTTATATATATTTCATAATTCAGTTAATAACATTCATATATGTTAATTAAATCACAATGCTATGATATACATAATTAAATAATTATATTTTTTTTGTTCATTTGGGCCTAGTATTTCATATCAAAGACACTTGTGAACAAAATGCTCTATTGAAAGTTTAGGGTGTTAAACATAGATACATTCCTACTATAACACCATAAACCATTCATTGGGTTATAGCTGGATGGTCATATGAACTCATGTGTGCCACCTTAGAATAAAGAGGTTATTTACAAGCATCGAGGTTCCTAGACTATAATGTGGTAGACTATACTCATAGTATCTTATAATAGAGAAGATAATAATAATAATAAATATCATAAATAATCTATGTAGTCATAAATAAATTATTGGTGACTAACATGTCAGACAAGGAAAAATATATAGGCTCCAAAATAGAAATCCACACCAAGTAAAGGTAGAAGAAAATAAATAAATAAAGAAACAGTGGGATTTTGTAGATTCCATCCCAGTCCAATGCCTGATTGGTACTCCTTTTATTATATTTCCACCGTAGGTCCATTTTCCATTAACTAAATTTCATGTTAGGAAATCTATAAGCACGCTAAAATTCTCAATTAGGGTTTGTGTATAAGACTCTAAATGACACCACCAGTGTGTCAATAACATAAGTTCACATAATATATAATAGTGTATGAAATTAGAAAATAACCATTTAAACACTTAATCGTTCATGTGTTCATTCATCATACGCTGACCATGCCAACAGAAACTCATGCCCCTCATACTCCATAACTTATCTAGTAGAGATTTTAACAAGTCAAACCAAGTACTTCCTTTAGGGAAACTTTAAACAACTCACTCTAATGGTGGTCCTCATCAATAACACTACATGAAAATGGATAATCATCCGTCCAATCACATTTATATATATATATATATCTCTACTAGGATGTCAATTTCCACTATGAAAAATGTTTAGTCCACATCATCTATTATTTTTCCGACCAACCACATATTCACATCCCTCTATATGGATAATCATGCCCATATTTAATGATATTTGGACTAAATTTGGTCAGTTTAACACCCACTTGTGAAAATACCACTATAAGGATAGCCATGCCCTATTTTATGGATGTTTGGACATTGTTACCATCCTCAAGGATCCACCTGGTCATCATGATACATGAAGCATAGATCTATTGTCTATGAAACAAGATAAACCATATATGATGTTGAAAGGAACAACTAGGCATATCAATAACAAATTTCCAGAATCTACATATAATTAAATTTTCATAATGAACAAAACAATCAAGGAAACTCACACACCTAATATAATACATAACAACAAGTTGTTAGAAAGAAACAAAAACTTTTTCTGAAAACAATATATATGTGGCCAAAAAATGATATCGAACTTCATGAATAAAATTTTTTCAACATCCATGATAAGGGTATACAACTCTGTGTGGTTTAAAATAAATATCGGAAACCTCAAAAACAATGAATGCCAACTCCAGGCATCATTTTTTATATTTTTAAACTTTTCAATGATAAATATTGATCATGGGTTCATAGAAATAAATAAATATGATATTTAAAAATGAAATAAAATATCACATGTGATGACACATTCTCTCTCATAAATAATTTTTTAAATATCATTTAGGCCAACACATGTGGTATAAATATTCTCCTAATGAATAATTATAAAACAATATATAAAAATATATATCTCTATAAATTAATATGAGAACACATGTGGTTGTCCTTCATAATTATTCTCTAATAATTCAATGTCATTATCTCTGATAGTTTTCATAATTATCTGATGATAATTTTTTATAAATTTTGTTTTTATAATTTTCTTATGATAAATTGTTATAAATTATACATTGATAATTCAATAGAATTATGATTTATAATCCTATAAAACTATCCTTTGGTAATCTCATAGAATTATCTTTCAATAATTTTTATAAATTATTCTTGGATTATTTAGATGAATTTTACTTTCAAAATTATTGATAATTATCCATTGATAATTTGTGTAATAATCCTTTAATAAATTTAGTAAATTATCCTTTGATAATAATATGTGATTATATTTTAATAATTATATCTGGATAAATCGATGAAATTATCATTTTTAATTATTATAATTATTTGTTGGTTGATTTCAGACTAATTAGCTTTTTAGAATTTCTATAGATTATCATTTAATGATTTGATCAAATTATCCCTTTAAAATTCTAGGATTTTATCATTTAACAATTGAATCGTTTTTTCCAAAATTAGAAAGGGAGAATATATATAATAAAAAAATATAAATAATAAAATAATAAAAAATAGAATTTTTCATTATATTCTCAATGCACTGCATAGGGGAAACCAGAGGGAGGTTGTATACCTAGATCTAGAAAAAATTGATCAATTGAGGCTCACTGTTCATGCAAAATAACACCCAAGGTCACTTAGACTCAACAAGATCTATAAATATATAAGCCAAATTGTTCAAATATTTATAACCTAATCCACATTTCCACTTTTTAAACCCAAAATTAAAATCCAGATTTAATTCAAAAATCAACTAAAACATTATTATGGATTGTTTAATTCCTACCCATTAAGGCATTGAAAATTTTAATATGTAAATCATGAGTTATTTCAATCATTTTATAATAAAGAAACATTAAAATGGAGTGGTTGTTCATATGAATAATATAGACAAGAAAATAAATAGAAAATAATAAACAAGGTAATGAAGAAAAAAGTGGTAAAACATACAATTTTTTGCTATTTAACCAAACACCTGGAATATAGAAATGATATATTTCACCATGGGTAAACCCCATATTCTATATTTAATTGTGGTTTTAGATTTCCCATCCATTTAATTATTGATGATATATTATATTTTTTCCTGAAAACTGGTTGCATGTGGTATCTTTTATTTAGAATATTTATTATATCAATATTATGGATCTATGGGACCTGAAATCATGTATTGACTCAATTACCACCTCAGAAAGGACAATTAAATATTTAAAATATTTTATGGAAAACGGAGTCACTATATTAATAAGAAAATAATATTTATAAAACCATAATAAACAGATTCTTTGAAAAACATTCACATAAAAATACATGAAATTTATTAAAAAAAATGGTTTTATTATCATTGAAAATGAGGATATTATAATTCCCCCATCTAATAACTTATCATCTCCAAAACATATCAGTAGATGCTATTCTTGAACAAATCAAGCCACTAATTTTGAACAATATATTTTCCCTTTCTACAATCTATAGGAGTCTGGCCAACAACATACAAATTGCCTACCACTAATTGGTTATTTTTTGTTAGACTTATTAAGTGAAACTCGCCATGGAATGATATGAATTACTCAAAGTATTTTCTTGGTTTTTATTTTATTTATATTTTTAATATTACATAAATATTCATCTCCATGGAAGAGTTTATGTGAATTCAATCTAAGGACGTGAACCAAACAAATACTACAATTAAAAGGATGAAGAAGAAGTGGTGAATAGTGTGTGAAACATCACATGAAAGGATACCGCCAACAAGATCAAATGAGATTTATTATGATAATTCAGAATGAAAATATTATTAATAAGTATATAGGACGTATAAAAACAACAAAAAAATTATATTTTAAAATATAATTTGAATATTATAGATATGAAGCTTTGGATTCAAATAATGTTTCTCCCTAGGTGATCATAAAGAGTTTAGAGATTTATAGAAGGGGTGGAAGCCATAAATAATGAATAAAAACGTCCCAAAAACTCATTACTAATCATATGGTCTATTATCATTTTATAATTATGTGTATTTGTGATTTTATAGAAAATTATTGATAATTATCAACAAAATATGTCATGTTTCAAAGGGGCTTGGTTGGTTATTCATGATAGACGTTATCTATATAATTTGACCCATGGTTTGAGTAATTTAATCCTTTAATATTGAAATAAAACTAGGTGGAGTGGAGTAACATATATTTTTCAATAAAAATAATGTAGAATCATCTCAATTTATTATATGGAGCTTGTGTTATGAACCAATCACTACAAGTAGTTCTAGTTTGTCTCGCCCAGAATTTTTCATTTTCTTGGCCTCTTTTGGGCCTTCAGTTCAAAAATATATCCCTTGGTCCTGTTGAATGAATTTAATCCCCATGATCATAGAATCCTAAAAAATTAATATTCACAATTATATGACTGTATATAATGTTGTGATAAAAATATTAAAATACTATGAAATTGGGTCATTGTCCAATTATATCTTTTTTAGAAATTTTTCGACACATAAATAAAAATATAAATATGGTGAAAAAGAATTTAATAATGGGATACTAAAATCCATTGACAACTAAATAAACATGAATAATGGTTATAATATTTACTATATAACTATTTAATTACACCACCACACCTAAAACATTGTAATCTTGGTAAAAGTCTTATATCCTAATCAAGTCCAATTCCTATATAAAATTATAAAATATATAAAATATTAATTTGAAATTAAATCCATAATGTATCATTTATAAAATAATAATTCCTATCAATTTTCATCTCTCACATTCTAATTAGTTCAATTTCCTTTTCCCTCATGCCATATATCATTTCCTACCTCACCTAAAAATGTTTCCTTCTTCACTCATGGAATATATTAAAGTGGTGTTATACACATTTAATAGTGTTCATATTATCTTACTTTATTCCTGACAAAATTATTATTTCATCACTGGAAGAAATTAGTGTTCCACTCATTTGGAGTTATAGAAGGTTTTTATGAGGTCAAATATTTGGTAGGACTTGACATTTAAAAATGTAAGGCATAAGAGGAGTGTAAAATCTTATATAAAGCATGTCACAATTCATAAAGTGTTTGTTTTAAATGTAATAAATAAATTCCTCAAAATGTTTATCAATTACTACTCACACTCCCCTTTGTTTCATTTGTGTGGGTCACAACCAATAAGTGAATAGTAATATGTAAAATTTCTCTTTTTTCCATTTCATTTTCTATTATTATGTTCCTTAATTATATAGAACTATTATTTTTATATAAAATTTTTATCTAGAGAAAATAAGGGAAACATGTTTAAAACAATGATATAATATGGGTTTTGAACCCTCTTCGAAAAAAATTTAGACACTCATTATATTAAAACATATCAATGATTAATTCCCTAAAATTCCCATGGAAACACACTATCTTACACAATTACTAAAAAGAAATCAATGATGTAAAAAAGATATGGGTAAGCATAGATAAATTATAATGTGTTATGTTTACTTAATAAGAAGTTCATTTTCTCTAATGTTTAATATGGTTCAAATGTCAAAGTGTCCCAAAAAACGAATTACTTGTACAAAGGGAATTTTCAATTGAATTATGTCCTCTATCATCGGTTTAGAAAAATATATTCTTATGGATTGAAATAGAATAATGGAAAGTTATATATTCTATACACAAATCAAGAATCTAAGTAAAGTGATTAAAATAAGGATTATGCAATAAAGGACTTGAATATATCTTGGGTATGGGGTTTTAAAATATTTTATAGCGATAATGACACATAAATTTAAAAAATATATTAAACACGTAATAATTATTCGAATTTTTTTAAATTAATTCCATATCAATATTTATTTGAAATAATTTCTCTAAAAAAATAAAAATTTATAGATAATTGAATATATCATGAAAAATTATTCTTGATATTTTATTTAAGATTAAATTTTCTCTAAAATCAGAAAAAATAGAAGGATACAAAAAATAGAAAGAATTTTTTTAATGTAATTCCCAACTAAAATATGTCACCCGCCCCACACATAAAAATTACATTTTCCTCAATGAAATAATTTAAAATAAATAGGCATGCATATAAGGGTAGGGATAAGGGGAAACCTTCTAAGGGGTGTTATATATGGATTAAATCATCTATATTTCCTCCACATGATGCTTTGGAAAATCATTATAGAATTGTTGATGTCTTTTCCAAAAAATGATAATTTATTTTAACCTCTTATAATGAGAAACCTATACTGCACATAAAAGGGGAAATATTAGAAATAATATAATGACTGAGACATCAGGAATGATACGTACCTAGGTGGAGCTTTTGCATAGAATTATACACGAGGACCTTTTCAGCAATATTAAAAATCCGCTAATGAATCATATCATCATGGATAGCCTTTTTCATAACATTATAGATTCAATAGATCCCACATATATTATAATTATTATCATCAAAATCCGGATTTTATAACTTCCTTTGATGTCCTACATATAATAGATTCATATTACATTTTGTAATGTCTTGTTACACATAGTGATCTATCATCATATAGAGGTGACGAGACATTCCAAATAAAATCATATTTGGTGACATTCCTATTGGGGATTTAATAGAAGTTTCATACACCCAAACTACACCATCTAAGAAAAAACATTCAATATTTTCTATTATTTTCTACAATGTTTTTTCAAAATTTACTTAGATTAACTATTTTTTCTTTTTTAATTGATTTTATGTGATATGCCTTGAGAAATTATAACTACCCTACAATTATTTTCTCGCTTCTTTTCATGTTTTAATAAAATATTGTGAACCCTGATCACTAGTGATGAATCTTGGTAAACCAAACCTACTAAAAATAAACAATCTCACAAAATCAACAACCACTCAATATTCATCTTCCCTAGTAGCTTTTACGTCCACCCTTTAAGAGACATATTCAACATATCAAAATATATAATCAAATATAAAGTTATTTATAAAAGGCCTCATGAATTCTATTTTCTAGGAATCCATATTCTCACAAAATAACAAGGGTTTTTGTGTAATATTATTACTCTTAGATATATTACCTGTGAATTGAAATTATGTGCATGAATTACAAAAACCTATGGTAATATCTATATAATTTTGGCATACAAATTATAGAGTTAAGGACCATATGAGTTGTGCATTAAAAAAAAATGACCCCCCCCCCACATAAAATTATTGGAAGAACACAAAACAGAGGTGATCATAGGGTCGTTGACACACCAACGAACAACCCAATCACTAAAAATTCTCTCAAAGTAGGGTTCATCCCAAATTTACCATTATAACTCATGATTACGTATTTTAGATTATTAAGTTATAAAATTTATGGGGACTATATATGCTACAAAGAAATTCAAAATATCTATATACCATGGGGTATGGTCTTTTACATCACAAATATTCTCATCCGGGAATAAAATATCCAATGGGGAGGGATGAGTGACATGGTGGTCCAATAGTGGGGTAATATCACTATTTTTTTTGAAATAACACATTTAACACTCCTTTATTATCTTGAATATCCAGTTAAAACACCTAGAAGATGAGAATAAACAATAATAGGTAGTTCTTAACTAGTGGTTTCTTAAGGAGAAACTAAAGGGAAGCGTGATAAAAAAAGGAAATGAATTCTAACCCTAGAATATATGAATGGAATTTTTTAAAGGAACACAAAAGGTAATGAAGTTATTCTCAGTGGTCATATAGTTTTAATAGAAAGGTTCAAGGGTATGTGACAAATACACCATGAAAAGATAAGACCTCTCAATCCTATGTGATAAAATTACCCCAACTACTGAGTTAGATATATCACACACAGTTTCGAATGGTAGATCCCACCTTAGTGGTATGATGATGTGATGTGATTTGAGAATTTTTTTTATTGAGAACAATTCATCATCAAAATTTTAACAAAAAAACATAGAATCATGTTTCATTAATCAAGATAATAGAAGTGTGATCTTACTATAGTCGTTAATAAATTTTTGTAAAAAACATCATGACCTAGGAAATATTGAAACTCAAAAAACATTTTTTAAATGGAATTGAATAAATTATTACATTTTTTGTTTTTTCTATTTTATTTCCCCTAATCAAAATTAAATGACAAAAAATTATCCCCCACTCTATAATTAAATGGAATTTTAAAGAATTTAATATGTGATCGCATTCAATGCAACAACAAAATATAGAACATATTTGTTTAAAAATTCAACAAAGGAAGTTCTATAAACTATTAAATAATCTTTGAAAACAAGAATACAATTATCAAAGTACTCAAATAATATACTCAATGTATAATACATAGAATTTTTGGTATTTTTACAAAGATCAAATTATATAAACTTGAATGTAAATGTGACAAATGGTTAAGTAAATTTGTTATTTTCATGAATCTCTTGGGCTGTATAGATTTGAATATATCCCAAATACACATTACAGAAACAATAATGGTGTTTACCACCCAATATTTCTAACATTTGATAATGAATGGTAGAGGAATGTTTCCCATTCACATCATTATATATAGTTAATTTTTGTCAATATAGAATATCCAATTGTTTCTCACATGTGTTGGAACCAATTAATTATTTCATTTAACATTTTTGTTATTGTAATTTTTAGGCACAATTTTCACTAGCCTAACCCTTTTACTATTTTGTATGGGTATATGATCCCAGAATAAAGTAATTTACTAACAACCAATTTTACCACTTCATGGAGGGTGGAATATAACTAACATTAATATTTCTTTATGGGATTATCCACATCATAAAAAATTATGTAGTTTCTGTAAATAGATGGGATAATCCTAGGAATATAAAACATTGTCCATCCTATAAATTTTTTAAACTCTCTTAAAAGGTTGATATATTTCGATTCATACCATGGAGATAGTTTGTGGGAAATAGTGATAGAAAATTGGTCAATTCCCTCAATATATGCATTTTTAAAATTAGATGGAAGTTATTTTAATTCTTAAATTAGAGGTTTTTTTGGATTGGGGGAAGGGATTTATTGGGATAAAGTTCCAAGAAAATTTATATCTAGTGATGTTTTTTTAATATGTAAATATAATAAATAGTAATGAATTTTTTTGAATCATTTATTGTCCCAGGTGCCTTATAATGAACACCCTCATCAATTACAACACAAAAAAATTATTTTTTTCAAACCCAAAAAACACTTAAAACATGAATTAAAACTCAAATAATCTAACATTTTAGAATATAAGAATGAATTAGAGTATGTTTTGTGGATAGAATGTTGTGTGTGTGTGTTTTCAAATATCATTTCTATTTAATATACATAAAGAGTACAGTAATTTTCGGTGGGGTGCTTCATAGAAACAAGGACATTAAAACATAAATTTCACCCCAAAACCTCATGAACATCATAAAATTATGAAAATTGATGAGTATATTTTTTTAATGAATTATATTTTTACAATGAGATGAGCTCGTCTTTGGGTTTGAGTATCCTCCATCTTAAGGATGTAGATGTTTTTTGGAAATACGAGACTCTTTAGTCACATGAGGATGTCCTCGATCACTCATATTGGATTTTTGGCTCTCTGGTTTGCACGATTCCTGATTATAACCATTTTTAAAACTCTCTATCATTTATAGAAGTATACATATAGAGAGGAATCAAATTTATCAGAGCCCTGAAATTAAGAATTTCATAATAAATAAAATTCTATTATATGGTAAAATGTATCATAAGAGTGCTTGGATCATTGAATTTGGTTGGAATCATTGGTTGTATCAAGTTCAAGACATTACATAGAATGTTGACTCTCTCATTCCCTTGAAATCAATTTATAAGGGTGTAATTTTCTTTAAGAAATTTGGAATAATGGGGATTTTTTAATTTTATCAAAGAGAAGAATTTTAACATCTATCTTTTTAAATATCTCCATGATATATTTATCAATTTTATTATAAATAATTTTCATGGATTTAGGGAGTATTTAGGGAAAAGTAATACTAATTTATTATTCAGGGGAATTCCAAATTATAACTTTTTATACTTTTCTTATTCAATTGAATCTTTTGAAGGTGGGGAAAGATAAATTTCAAGTGGAAGAAATAATTATTTTGTATAATCATTGAAAAAAGGTGTTTTATTTACCACTGATAAGTGTGATAGCGCATACATCACCTTTTTTCATGGTATTGGTAATTGGATCCAATATTTGTTGTCCATAACCTATAATATTTATCTCATAAATGGCGTTTTCATGTTTCCCACTGGAGTTTGCTGATCATAAATAGTCGATTGTGGCTTTTATTAGAACCATAGTTTCTTGGATGCCATTTTATTCAATATTACCATGAGGTTGGATTCATATTTTGGAGGAGGATAGAATCAATATAGAAAAGGATCATAAAGATTAATACACTATCCTTATTGATACCTTTTTTTTGGTAATTTTAGTTTCATTTTTATCGATTCAGTGGTGGGGATTTCTTCACTATGTTTGGATTTGGGCTAAATTTATCTTCAATAAAAAGATAATTTTGATGAAAATGATAATTGAGGAAAACTATCACACATAACTCAGATGAATCTTGATATTACATGCATCAACTAAAGAAATGGGTGTTATTATAACATATAAAAAAATACAATAGAATATGTGGATAATTTTAATTACATTTAACATGAGATAATAATCCTAGAATGGTATTCATTTTATCATGTTTATTATCTACCGTTCATTCGAGGGGTGAATGGGTTACCTCATGAACTCACCATGTGGGTGAAATTACTCATGAACCAAATTGTTATACATTATGGGATATATTGGATAGTAGTTCAGAATCAGTGTTGGGTATTTTACCTAATAGGGAACCCCCAACTATAGCATTAATCATGGCATGATACATAGGGAAAATTCCCTTATATATATGTGGAATGATCAAATTTTCAAAAAATTTATAGTGTGAGAAACATAAAATATCTATTTTGAATCACTAACAATATCCCTGATGGTAATGTCCTTGTTATGGTTCATCAAGATAATATTATGTGAAACTCCTTGAGGTGTTTGTAGTGGTTCTCAAAAACAATCCCATGGAATTTGGGAAGGAGGATGATAAGACATGATCTCAGCTCAAAGTTGGATGCTTCCTCTAGTTATTTGGTGTATGTAGGCAGGAACTCCATATCAGAGGAGGTCAGTTTATTTATGGGTTTTTTAATTAAACCCATGTTTTATGGGGATTATTTTGTTCGTTGTTATATTTTTTTTACTAATTTGGGTTCCATAACAGCATCCTTAGTTTTACTGGATTGAAAAACTCAATAATTTTTAAAATTTTCATGTGGTGTCTTTTCAATTTCATAGTCAACTTCAAGTAAATTTCATTTAACTAACGTTATAATGAAATAATTATTTTGTAACGACCCAAAGTTTTTCAATTGTAAATTCACTTCTTATATCTATGTCATAAAAACACAAAATAATGAACTACTAAGTGATAAGTGACCTTTAAACATAATTTTGTCACCCTTATGTTTGGAATTTTGAAACTCCGACATATATGGTTGTGTTCAAGATAGTTTTTGGAGTCTAATGAAACAAAAATAATTTTTGGTGAATAGTAACCTACCATTATGAATAGTAATATGACCCTTTTGAATAGTAAATAAGAGTAACATTACCTATGAATAATAAAATAAAATTTAGACATCTTAGAAAGTGACAAGTTGACCTTAGTAAACATTTTTGGTATTTTACAAGTCATAAATAAATAATTATAATTAATTAATTAATTTATAAGAATATTTATTTTCCTGAAATATATTCATAAATTAATGTCTAATAGTTTTTATATAATTTTATAAGACCCTAAGTAATTTTTGAAAGAACTGCAAAATCAGTTTTATTTTTAAAAACTGTTTTTTTAAGTAAATTATGAATTTAATTAAATATTAAATTAATAATATTTACAAAATTATTTTTTTAAAATGGACTTCATTTTGGATTCTACACGTCGAAAAATGGTTGGGGTAAAATTTTGGGATTTTTCTGAGATACTTGAATTTTTTATGAATAGTAGAATACATTAATTTATCATATAAATACATTTTAATTAAAACACACTATTCCTGAAATCACAAGTGATGTAAGCACACAAATCCAGAATTCACAAGTCATATTTACTATTCTTAGTCATCCAAGACTCACTATTACTTGTCTTAGGTGAAATTAATAAACTAATCAATTTTATATTAAGGAAACCCATCTCCCCTCCACTATAAAAGCCACCCTTCACTCCCTCTTTTCCTCACACCTCTCAAGCTCCAATCCTTCTCTAAACTCTATCCAAACACCTTCCCTATCCCCTCCCCCACGTCCAAGAGCTTCTGGTCTTATCAAAAGACCACGCTTAGGCCATTAAGGAGGTTCTTAAGAGGAGGATTCAAAAGGTAATTTCTCTCTCTCTCTTTTTTAAATTCCTTTCAAGTTCAAGTTCCTTTCTTGATCTCTCCCTACCTATATTCATCCAAATTGTTCTATAAATCCAGTATTATATATGTACTGTAATACTATGATTCTAATGTTATATTATATCACCCCACACCCTTTCCATGTTCCTTTTATTTTATTAAAGAGAACGTTGTTCATGTGGTGATAATTTATCACCTTCAAAAACGACATGTTCTCTTCTTCCATTTCTATCTTCAAATATGGTCATGAAACCATTTTTTTGGTTGACCCAGAATATTTTATATGTATTATGTTCTATTATAAGTTCTGGAAATAACCTATGTATATATTACTAAGTAAAAAGTTAAAATGAGTTGGTTATGATCCAAAAACCGCTCAAAATAGCCCAAATAATATTCATTTAAAACTTATCTAATGATTCAACCACATGGATCTAATATAACTCAGTATAAAATCATTCAATTTTCTGTAATATCATTAATTACATCTAATATCAATTCTGGATGTTTACCCATGATCTAACCAAACATCAATTTAAGAATACAAGTGGACCGCTCAAGAAAACCATAAAAACGAACATCCCCGAACAATGTTTTTAAACTCTATAAGTCATCCAAAGGAACTTAATATGAAATAATGAAACCAGAATGAACCCTATTAATGTATAAAAGGTTATAGAATTTATAATTAATGAATATAATGTCATTATATAGGACATTAAAGAGAAGGAGGCATTCGAGTACAAGGTATGGGGAAATCTCAAACCCAATTTTTTTTCCTTCGGGTTCTCCCTCTTTCACTCAATTTTTGAAATGGTTACTCCTAAAAGGTATTTTTTTCATCTTTTACTTGAATTTTTTGGGATATACATGTTTTTCACTGGTTTTTATGTCCATCAAAATGTTTTCCAAAAGAACTCTTCTTTCAAGATCTCACCTTTTACCACTCATTCAAGGTTGATGGTTCTTATATCAAGAATGTTGTTCCCTATTTCTTTTGGGAATCCAAAGCTTATGAATGTGTTATTATGAGATGAAATCCATTCCTTTCCATGGGTTATTTATGTACATGTTGATATGTTTTCTATGTGGCAAGCATGATAATGATAATGTTATGATGTGACGGGTGCACCCGGAATTATATAGCACAATATGAATGTTTAAATGTGACGGGTGCACCCTGAATTATATAGCGCTCCAATGCATTGGGTAAAGTGATGAATCTCATGAGTAAATGTGAAATTATGCATGAACATGATGCTAGATTTGTTCAGAAGTATGTGTGGTAGTTAACCACTAAGACATGATGTTTCATTTTTATGCTTTGCCACATTTCAAGTTTATTGTTTATGCTCCTCTCATGTCCAAGATCTTCTTCATGATTATGCTCACCCCATGATATATTGTTCTTATCTATCCTCTTACTGGGCTTTTAGATCACTCCCTTTTGATGTATATCCTCATGTGTCTACATGTACTAAGGAGAGGACAAGTGCTACTAAGAAGCTATAGAAGAAGAGATTAAATGAATTTTTATTCTTGATGTTGTACTTGTTATGTGTTTTCCTAGTTTTCCCAAGACACTAAACCTTTTGATCCTCCATGTGTAATACTATTATGTTGTTTATCTTTGAAATGATGTAATAGTAATGTAAGAAAAAGGCCGGGACATTATAGTTGGTATCAAAGGAAAGGTTTAGTTAATTTGGGAATTAGGATTAGTGAACCCTAAAGAAAAACTCTAGCATGAGACTAAGTACAAATATGCACACAAGGATATTTACCTAGAGATCCCATATGTTATGTTTTTGGTATAATTATTTAAAAGGATAAATTTACTTATGTTTTGTTCTAACCTTTTCTATTTTAGAAAATGGTGGGAACCAGGAGAAATCAGGCCAACAACTCTTGCGAATGCCAATGCAACGATTGCCCGAACAACATCCCCAATGATTTTGGAGGTGGAGTTCAAAACTTCATGGAGATGCTTACCCAATTATCTCGGGTTATGAATAATAACCATAATAATGGGGAACATCCTCCTTCACCAAAGAGGGAGCAACTAGACATTGATTGTTTTATGCGGCAACGACCACCGACATTTTCTGGATCATCTGATCCACTAGTTGCGGAACAGTGGGTCAAATCCATGGAGAAGATATTTTTTGTTCTTCACTGCTCTGAGACTGAGAAGGTGACTCTACCCATTTACCGTCTAGATGGAGAAGCCGATCAATGGTGGGATTTGATTAAGAACACCATGCCAAGGGAGGAAATTGAAGAGATGGAATGGGAAGACTTTACGATAATGTTTCTTAATAAGTACTTCCCAAGAACTCTTCGCACGAAGATGGAGAGAGAATTCATAGAGATCAAGCAAAAAGAAGGGGAATCTGTCACAATCTATGAAGCAAATTTCACAAGGCTCGCAAGGTATGCTTTGGGTTTTGTTATCAACAATGATAGAAAAATTGATAGATTCTTTAGTGGATTAAAACCACATCTTCGAAAAGATCTTGCAATTCGAGACTTTGGGAGTTATGAAGATATTGTTCGGTGTGCTCTCAAAGTGGAGATGAAGTTTGGAGAATGATCCCATGGATATGGTGATAAGAAAAGAAATATGGAGTTTCAAGCTGGTGGATCTAGTGATAAATATGGGAAGAAAACACAACGACCCACTTGCCAAAAATGTGGGAAGTTGCACAGTGGGAACTGCCTCAAAGGGACGGGGAAATGCATCAAGTGTGGGAAAGATGGACACCTAGCTCACGAGTGTCGAAGAGACATGAAAAGGAAGGAAAATGTAGCCTATGAAAGGAGAGAACCACTCATGTTTCAATGCTACAACTGTAAAGAGCTAGGGCACTATTCAAACCAGTGCACTAAACCTCGAGCTTTCGAGGGTAATCAGTGCCAACAACCACCAATGCCAAAGGAACAAGGGAAGGCTTATGCCATCACTACTGCGGAAGTTAAACATGATAATGAAGTCGTACAAGGTACACATCCTATTCACTCAATAATGGAAAAAGTCTTATTTGATTCTGGTTCTACGCATTCCTTTATATCATGCAAGTTTGCTAGAACTATAGAATCGAAGCCCCGAAACCTTGAAGTAGAGATATCTGTAAAAACACCAAGTGGTGCAATCATTGCAACCCAAGTGTATGATTCTTCTCCTATTGACGTATGTGTGAAGATTCTTCCAGCAAATCTCATAATAATACCCTTGGTGGAATTCGACTCTATAATGGGAATGGATTGGCTCTCATTATTAAGAGCACATATCAACTGTCGGGAAAAGGAAATATATTTTCATATTCCAAACCATCCCATGCTCCTCTACAAATGCAAGGAAGATCATGTTTATCCTTTGAAAAATCCTTCAATGGTGTGGGTGATGATTCCCTATGAAGAAGCATACCTCTCCAAAATGGTTGAGTTAAAGGAAGGTTCCAACCTTCAGGAAATGCCCATCGTAAGGGAATACGGCGATGTATTTCCCGAAGAGTTACCCGGAATTCACCCGGATCGTGAGGTAGAGTTCTCAATTGAACTCATACCCGGAGCTACTCCTATCTCAAAGTTCCCCTATAGGATGGCTCCTATCGAACTGGTGGATTTAAAGAAACAGCTGCAAGAGCATCTGGACAAAGGGTTCATACGCCCTAGTGCATCACCTTTGGGTGCGCGAGTGCTCTTTGTGAAGAAGAAGGATTGTACCATGCGGCTGTGTATCGATTATCGGGAACTCAACAAGATCACCATAAAGAACAAGTATCCTCTACCAAGGATTGATGACTTGTTCGACCAGTTAAGAGGAGCTCAATACTTCTCAAAGGTGGATCTTAGTTCTAGATATCATCATGTAAAGGTGAAGAAGGAAGATATTCAGAAGACTGCCTTCCGTACAAGGTATGGGCACTATGAGTTTTTTGTGATGCCCTTCGGACTTACTAATGCCCCTGGAATCTTCATGGATTTGATGAATAGAGTCTTTAGACATTACCTCGACAAATTTGGGGTAGTTTTTATCGATGATATTCTCATCTACTCCAAGAGAAAGGAGGAACATGAAGAACATCTAAGACTTGTGTTGGCAACATTGAGAAAGGAGAATTTGAATGCCAAGTTCTGCAAGTGTGACTTTTGGATGAATCAAGTCACGTTCTTGGGACATGTGATCACAAGCGAAGGGAATTTCTGTGGAACCTTCAAAGACAAAGGCGATTGAAGAATGGACCAGGCCCTCTAGTGTCACAGAAATCCGTAGTTTTCTTAGATTAGCTGGGTACTATCGACATTTTGTGAGAAACTTCTCACGATTGTCAAGCCTGCTAACTAAGTTAACAAGGAAAGGGGTAAAGTATGTCTGGACGGATGAATGTGAGGGAAGCTTCAAAGAGCTAAAGAGAAGGCTAATCACTACACCTGTACTCACACTACTGAAAAGTGGAGAAAGTTTTGTGATATACAGTGATGATTCAAAGAAATTCTTGGGTTGTGTACTAATGGAAAATGATAATGTGATAGCCTACGCCTCACGACAGTTGAAGATCCATGAGCAGAACAACCCTATGCATGATCTAGAGCTGGCAGCCTTGATTTTTGCCTTAAAAATATGGCGGCACTACCTTTATGGAGAGAAGTGTGACATATACACCGACCACAAGAGCCTAAAGTATATATTCACACAAAAGGAGCTCAACATGCGTCAAAGGAGATTGTTAGAGCTAATCAAGGATTATGATTTCTCTATTCACTATCATCCTGGAAAGGAGAAAAAGGTAGCTGATGCTCTAAGCAGGAAAGAACCTGCCACTCTATCCATGTTGAGGATTGAGAAAGACCCTATCTTCTTGGATATGCAAAGGATGGATTTGGGAATCGTAAGGGCAGGGGATACACCCTACCTTTCCCAAATGATTTCGCAACCATCCATCCAACAGAATATTAAGGAAGCACAAAGGGATGATGTAGAGATACAAAAGAGGGTGAATGCAGTAAAGGAAGGGAAGCTGCAAGAGTTCCATATCGACGATGATGGTGTGATTCGGTTTGGAACACAGCTTTGTGTGCCTTCATCACCCAGAATAAAGAAGGAACTATTGGATAATGCAAATAGCTCAACTTTCTCTATTCATCCAGGAAGGACCAAGATGTATCGTGATCTCTGAGAACACTTTTGAGGGGATAACATGAAGAAGGAGATTGAGGAATATATATCAAGGTGCTTGGTATGTCAGCAAGTTAAATCTGAGCGGAAAAAGTCCAAAGGTATGATGCAGCCATTGCCTATACCCATGTGGAAATGGGAAAATGTTACTATGGACTTTTTCATGGGTCTCCCGAAAACGTCCAAAGAAAATAATGCGATATGGGTTGTGGTTGACCGAATCACCAAGACTGCTCATTTTATCGCTATTCGGGAAGACCTCTCACTTGAACAACTTGCAATAATATATGTGAAGGAAGTAGTGAGATTTCATGGTGTTCCGCTCTCGATTGTCTCTGACCGTGATCCAAGGTTCACTTCTAAATTCTGGAGGAGCCTTCAACATGCTTTGAGTACTGAATTGAATTTCAGCAATGCCTATCACCCCCAAACTGATGGCCAGTCTGAAATAACTATTCAGACACTTGAAGATATGCTAAGATCCTGCTCTCTTGAATTCAAAGGTGGTTGGGATCAACATCTCCCATTGGATGAGTTCTCATACAACAATAGCTTTCACTCGAGTATTCAGATGGCTCCGTATGAAGGCCTTTCTGGGAAGCGATGTAGAACTCCAACCTGTTGGGATGAAGTTGGAGAACGAAAGTTACTTGGTCCCGATCTTGTTCAAGAGATGACAGAAAAGGTTCAAGTCATCCAGAAACACATCAAAGCTGCTCAAAGTCGGAAAAAGTGCTATGCTGACAATCGTCGAAGGGAATTGGAGTTTGACGTGGGAGATAAAGTCTTCCTTCGAATATCTCCATGCAAGAGAGTCATGCGATTCAGGAAGAAAGGGAAGCTAAGCCCAAGGTACATTGGCCCCTTTGAGATCCTTGATCGTGTAGGAGTTGTGGCCTATCGTTTGGCACTTCCACTGAATATGTCTCAAATTCATGATGTCTTCCACGTATCACTACTGAGGAAGTACATTCCAGACCCCTCACATGTACTAAAATCAGAGGAGGTACAGTTGGAAGATGATCTCTCCTATGAGGAGTAGCCGGTAAAAATCTTAGACCGAAGTGATAAGGTTGTACGCAACAAGACAACCCACCTTGTCAAAGTTTTGTGGAGGAACCAAAATTTTGAGGAAGAAACTTGGGAACCGGAAGAGGCAATGAAGGAGAAGTACACACACCTGTTTGTGTAAAGTGAAATTTCAGGGGAAAAATTTCTTAAGGGGGGAAGAATGTAACGACCCAAAGTTTTTCAATAGTAAATTCACTTCTTATATCTATGTCATAAAAAAACAAAATAGTGAACTACTAAGTGATAAGTGACCTTTAAACATAATTTTGTCACCCTTATGTTTGGAATTTTAAAAATCTGATACACACGGTTGTGTTCAAGATACATTTTGGAGTCTAATGAAACAAAAATAATTTTTGGTGAATAGTAACCTACCCTTATGAATAGTAATATGAACCTTTTGAATAGTAAATAAGAGTAACATTACCTATGAATAATAAAATAAAATTTAGACATCTTAGAAAGTGACAAGTTGATGTTAGTAAACATTTTTGGTATTTTATAAGTCATAAATAAATAATTATAATTAATTAATTAATTTAAAAGAATATTTATTTTCCTGAAATATATTCATAAATTATTGTCTAATAGTTTTTAGATAATTTTATAAGACCCTAAGTAATTTTTGAATGAACTGCAAAATCAGTTTTATTTTTAAAAACTGTTTTTTAAAGTAAATTATGATTTTAATTAAATATTAAATTAGTAATATTTACAAAATTATTTTTGAAAAATGAACTTCATTTTGGATTCTACACATCAAAAAATGTTTGGGGTAATGTTTTGGGATTTTTCTGAGATACTTGAATTTTTTATGAATAGTAGTATACATTAATTTATCATATAAATACATTTTAATTAAAACCCACTATTCCTGACATCACAAGTGATGTAAGCATCCAAATCCCGAATTCACAAGTCATATTTACTATTCTTAGTCTTTCAAGACTCACTATTCCTTGTCTTAGGTGAAATTAATAAACTAATCAATTTTATATTAAGGAAACCCCTCTCCCCTCCACTGTAAAAGCCACCCTTCACTCCCTCTTTTCCTCACACCTCTCAAGCTCCATGTCTTCTCTAAACTCTGCCCAAACACCTTCCCTAGCCCCTCCCCCACGTCGAAGATCTTCTGGTCTCATCAAAAGACCAAGCTTAGTCCTTTAAGGAGGTTCTTAAGAGGAGGATTCTAAAGGTAATTTCTCTCTCTCTTCTCCTTTAAATTCCTTTCAAGTTCAAGTTCCTTTCTTGATCTCTCCCTACCTATCTTCATCCAAATTGTTCTATAAATCCAGTATTATATATGTACTCTAATAATATGATTATAATGTTATATTATATCACCCCACACCCTTTCCATCTTCCTTTTATATTATTAAAGAGAACGTTGTTCATGTGGTGATAATTTATCACCTTCAAAAAACGACATGTTCTCTTCTTCCATTTCTATCTTCAAATCTTGTCATGAAACTATTTTTATGGTTGAACCAGAATATTTTATATGTATTATGTTCTATTACATGTTCTGGAAATAACCTATGGCCATACTACTAAGTAAAAAGTTAAAATGAGTTGGTTATGATCCAAAAACCGCTCAAAATAGCCCAAATACTCTTCATTTAAAACTTATCTAATGATTCGACCACATGGATCTAATATAACTCATTATAAAATCATTCAAGCTTCTGTAATATCATTAATTACATGTAATATCAACTCTGGATGTTTACCCATGATCTAACCAAACATCAATTTAAGAATACAAGTGGACCGCTCAAGAAAACCATAAAAACGAACATCCCCGAACAATGTTTTTAAACTCTATAAATCATCCAAAGGAACTTAATATGAAATAATGAAACCAGAATGAACCCTATTAATGTATAAAAGGTTCTGGAATTTCTAATTAATGAATATAATGTCATTATACAGGACATTAAAGAGATGGAGGCATTCGAGTACAAGGTAAGGGGAAATCTTGAACCCAATTTTTTTTCCTTCGGGTTCTCCCTCTTTCACTCCATTTTTGATATGTTTACTCATCAAAGGTCTTTTGTTCATCATTTACTTGACATTTCTAGGATATAAATGTTTGTCACTGGTTTTTATGTCCATCAAAATGTTTTCCAAAAGAACTCTTCTCTCAAGATCTCACCTTTTACCTCTCATTCATGGTTGATGGTTCTTATATAAAGAATGTTGTTCCCTCTTTATATTGGGAATCCAAAGCTTATGAATGTGTTATTATGAGATGAAACCCATTCCTTTCCATGGGTTATTTATGTACATGTTGATATTTTTCTATGTGGCAAGCATGATAATGATAATGTTATGATGTGACGGGTGCGGCCGAAATTATATAGCGCAATATGAATGTTTAAATGTGACGGGTGCGCCCAGAATTATATAGCGCTCCAATGCATTGGGAAAAGTGATTAATCTCATGAGTAAATGTGAAATTATGCATGAAAACGATGCTATCTTTGTTCACAAGTATGTGTGGTAGTTAACCACTAAGACATGATGTTTCATTTTTATGCTTTTCCACATTTCAAGTTTATTGTTTATGCTCCTCTCATGTTCAGGATATTCTTCATGATTATGCTCACCCCATGCTATATTGTTCTTATATATCCTCTTACTGGGATTTTAGCTCACCCCCTTTTTATGTATATCCTCAGGTGGCTACATGTACTAAGGAGAGGACAAGTGCTATTAAGAAGCTATAGAAGAAGAGATTAAAAGAATTTTTGTGCATGATGTTGTACTTGTTATGTGTTGTCCTAGTTTGCCCAAGACATTAAACCTTTTGATCCTCCATTTATAATACTATTATGTTGTTTATCTTTGAAATGATGTAATAGTAATGTAAGAAAAAGGCCGAGATGTTATAGATTTTATATTTTTTCTTTATTTTTATTATGATCTATAAATAATTAAAGGAATAAATAAAACAAATTTGAAAATGAAGTGGAAAATAAATAAATGAATATTATGAACGAAAAAACCATTTTACTAAATAAGAGATAATAGATAAGAGGGAGAGAGAGAAAATGAAAAAATTGTAAGGGGAATTAAAGGAGTAATAATAAAAAATTAAAATAAATAAATAAAATGATAAAATGATCTTTGCATCCTAGAAATGGTGGAAAAATTTATCGCATAGTTGAGTGCATACTGTTAGATATTTCTTTACTAAAATTTATGCAGTATAGAAGGAACCACATTTCATCTATTGAAGGATCCTCAGATAATTAATTTTATAATGAGGTTTTAATTTTATTTTTTCATTAAATTGTGGTTTATGTGATGAATTATAAATCATTCATGAATAACACTGAATAAAAAATGAGAATTTAAAGAGATGATTGATTTTAATAAACCTAGAGAAGTCACATGATACTCATCCATCATCACTTTAATATATATGGATTAGTTATTTTATACCATAGTTTTCCACACCATAAAAAATAATGATACTTATGTTATACTATGATACCTCTTAGGTATTGATTGTAAACAAAAAATGATTCACCATTTTCAACTGAGGATTGGGTGATTTGTGTTGGATATCATAACAAAAACTCACTATGGAGACACACAAAGAACCCTACATGTTTTCCATGGTCATATTTTATTTCAATATGATACAAAAAAATTTACATGCTAAAGGTAGTGTTTTTGTGAATTTAATCTACCAATATGAACTGCACATACAGTACAATTGAAAAGGGGAAGAAGAATCATTGAACAATGTGTTAAGCATCGCATGGTTGGGCACTGCCTGCCTAATTATACGAGTTAAAGTATTACATAACAATACATAAATTAATAAAAATATAATACATGATAAATAAAAACAATATACTCAGTAGTAATTTAATATATCATTCAAATAATTCATACTTGAAGATTAAGATTTACCTCACATTCCTCCTCTATTAATAAGAAGTTAATTTGAACTCCATGGAAGGGGAGAAAGCCATAGATGATGAAGAAGATTTTCCTAAGAACTTATAATTAAACCAATTCTCAAACATGATTTTATAATGAGGTGTATGAGTGATTTTATGGACAAAACAATTCCATTTCTCCCCCAAAAAATCAAGTGTTTGAGGGACATGGTGGGATGGTCATGAAATAATTTCTCCACCCAACATTTTCCAGATGGTTGACCCAATTAATCCTATAAAATTTAATTTATGTTTTATAGAGAGGTGAGAATCTAAGTAATCTATAAAATGGTGGTATAATCATACCATTTAGAGTTCTGAAACCCATGTTAGGGTCCAATCACTAAAGGATAGTTCAATCTGTCTCACACAAAATTTATTCACTTTTCATGACTCTTTTTCTCAAATCTGTCCCTTGGTATAGTTGGATAAATTTATTATCCATGATCATAGTGCCTTATGAAAATTAAATTTCATCATTTGAATAAATTTATATAATTTTACAATAAAATATTTATCTTCTATCAATTCGGGCCATAGTGTAATTACATATTATTAAGAATGTTTTCAACACATAGATTGTAAATAAAAATTAAGTGAAAAAGATTTAATAATTGTATAATAAAACCCATAAATAATTGAATACACTTTTATAATGGTTATAATATACGATATATCACTGTGTGATCAGTGGGAAAACATCCCAAACCCTTGGAGTTTGTGTGGAAACATGATTTGGATCACCCTTCTCAACCGACGGTCCCATCAAACATATGTGAGGGGGAATATTATATATTCAAGAAGAAACATTAGGAACATAAATAGATCATATCCAATCTATGTATTTTTAAAACTCTTTCAAACTATTCTACCCTTAACCTATGGTATACCCGTAGAACTAACCATGATCCTTGTTCATGCATGTTGTTCGCATTCATCATATATACTATAACACAACATCACACTTAGATAAAATTAATAATTCCAATAAGGGCTAATCATAATATCATTGAAACAATTATATATCACAAAAACATGAAAAATCCCAAAAAATTCATAAATAAAATTATTAAATTAAAGAAATTATATAAAACACAATAAAAGTTATATGCATGGAATGTGAACATACATTCCTAGATATTATGCATGGATACACTAAAAATATAATAAATAAAATACCAGCATCATGTGCATCACATGAGATAAATATAATCAATGATAATATAAAAAAATAACATTCCCTGCATTATGAAAACTAAGAGGTCCACAATACAATGTTTTCTAAAAAATGACATAGTTCCCAGAAATTTGTTCAGACTATCCTAAATCCAATATACCCATTCCCAAATCATGGAAATGAGAAAAAAAAAGTTAGAGAGTTTTATTTTCCTGATTCCATTTTGCAACACTCTTACCTAAACCATATGGTTTGATCCGGAGGGCCACATGACCTCATGCATGCCTTCTCACACACAAGAGGCTACCAACTAGCTATGAGGGTCCATCTAATTTTGTGGGTATACTATATTGTTAGTATCATGTCTTCAAGAATATAATAATAATAATAAATACAATAAATAATAATATTAATCATTTGAAAATAATAGATGTCATAAATGTCATAAAAATAAAAATTAATGGGCTCTCGAAGTTGAAATCCAAACAAAGTAGTGGTAATAGTAGATAAATAAATAAATAAATAAATTTTGGGGTCCTCCTGAATTTGTCATTGTATTTTACCTACTCTATACACCTCTACCTAACAATCCACAATACGGTCCCTTCCTTTCACTGAATCTCTATTCTAGAAATCTACAAGCATATCAAACTACCTGAGTAATGTATAATTACACAACTTAGTAGGATACCACCAATTTGTCCTTAAAATAAAATAATAATATACAATAATTTATGATATAAGTAAATACTAAATTAAAAATGTAATCATACATGTTTCAAGTCATCAAGTCCTAAACAAGCCACCAGGATCCCAGACCTGGCCTACTTCGGCATATTGTTGGTAATTATTTTAATATGTCCAACCTAACACCACCTTTATGGTAAAACTAAACACCACAACTTGATGTTATTCATCATTAGTAACATTTCACGAGAAATTAAAATAATCCAGCCAATATCTTCTTCATGTCTCTCTACATAGATAGTCTTGTATTACATTAAATATGTTTTAAGATGTCATATTTTTGTTGGATGACTGACCACATATGCCAATCCCACTATAAGGATATTCATTTCCAAATTTAAATAATTATTCACTATAACATGTTATTTAACCAACCACTTATACACATACCTCTACATGGATAACCACAACCACTTTTAAGGACATTTGAACCACATTGAACAAGGCTCAAGGATCCACCTAATCTTCTTGATACACGTTAAATAGATCCACAGGATTCACAACAAAACAAATAATAAATTTCATAAAAATTAACAACTAGGAATATCGTGATCAAAGGTCAAGAGGCTATACCTAATAACATGGTCAAAATCAAGAGAAATTTTGGGCCACTTACACACCAACTTGTAATACATTACAAGAATGGGTTATCAAAATTAAACCACATATTATAACAATGTCATATAGATGGTCCAAAAATGTTAAGGAACTTCCTACATCAAAAGTTTTAGACCTCAACATTATAGATAAACCACCATGTGGGGTTTAAAATATGGAGCGGAAATCTAAAATATTAATAACAACCCATCCATTTCTAATTTATCTAAATTTTCAACTCACCAATGTCCATGGTTCATCATAACTTCATATAAGCATAACTAGATATTTTAATTCAAAAAGAAATAAAATATAAAATGAGATGACACATTATCTTTCATGAATATTTTTTAAATTATTATTTTCAGATAGTGCATGTTCTAGAAATCATCTCCTCAAGAATAATTATAAACCAACATTTGATAAGATAGATCTCTAAAAATTAATTTGAGAAGAAATTTTGTAGTATTTAATAATTATTATTTAATATTTCAAAGTAATTATCTCAGATATTATCATAATTATCCATTGATAGTTTGTCATAAATTATAATTTTACTGTTATCTTATTATAATTTTTCATAAATTTTCCATTGGTAATTCGATGTAATTATATTTTGATAATTGTTGATAATGATACTTTGTAAATCTCAAAGAATTGTACATTGATAATTTTTATAAATTATCCTTTGATAATTTTGTTCAACTATCTTTTAATAGTTTTTCATAATTGATTTTTTTTTATTTGGAATAATTACACTTTGATACTTTTAATAAATTTTTCAGTTATAATTTTATGTGATTGTCCTTTTATAATTATATTTCTATAATTTGCTGAAGTTACAGTTTTATAATTCATAAAACTATTTTTTTGATAATCTCACAGTAGTATTAATTTGATAATTTCCATATATTATCCTTTTATAATTTTATAGAATTATACCATGATAAATATGGGTTTCTGACATTTAATAATTCAATATTTTTTTCGATAAATATGAAGATATAATATAGAGAATAAAAAGCTAAATAAAAAACATACTCATCTTAACTCATATGCACAGTGAAAAACACATGGTAAACAAGTGGGAGGTCACTAAATTAGATCTAAAAAATGGGAATCAATGGAGGCTTACCGATCATGAACATGTAGACCCTGGGTAACTCAGTAACAACCCCTTAAGTGAATGATATTTGAAGTTCTAGGGTGAACTATGAGACCTAGTTTTTTATGATATGAAATTATAGGATGAGAAACCCCCTTGGTTTTATGGTCTATTGTGGTTATCTATAGGGGATTCTTCTACATGTGTAGATAATATTCCCATGTTTCTACGAATGGATGTTATTCCCCATGGGTGGTTACTATATGAGTTTAAAAGAAATTTAACCCTCAAATGTACTTTATATGAGGTTATAGGGGGTGTTTCTTAGGTATTTTCTATATAAAGTTTGGGGGAGATTTTACCCTTGTGTAAAATTATAGAATAAGTTCTAGGATAGGATGTTGTTTTATATGGGTGGTATCCTATGGGTTATGGGGTAGGATGTTGTTCCCCCTAGGTAGTGTGGATTATTCTAAGAGTCATTTAGAACTATTCAAAACATGTGTGGTCGATCATACATGTTACCTTTGAACCCAATGATCAAATATTTTTATTTTATGGTTCTTCAACATTTGATTTATTATATTGATAATATCACATCCTCTATGTAATGTGTTACTAGTAATTTTAGAGACACCATTGGCAGTGGCCTTCAGAGTTTTAATCACACCCTTCATGGGTGGACCTAGTACTCTAGTACCAAATAAACCTCATTGTTTATGGGTTCAGATGGGGAAAAATATATTTCATAATCTTGCTAGTGAAAAATGATAAGGATTTTCAGGCTTAGATAAAGAGGGGCTCAACAATGGTATTAAATCCTCATTTTAATTTATTTATTTTTAATATTTATATTTTTTATTTGCATAGTGAGATATTAGTTGAGATGTATGACTATATTCTAAATTCCTTTCGATATATTATAGTTTTTGTGTTATTTTCCTCTATATCATAACTCTTATTTTAGGATATTGTGTCCCCGCACTAACACCACAAATCCTCACTACTATTTAATAGCCCCATATATATGGGGAGGGACAATAGGGTTCATTAAATTATATTGGTAAGTACATTAATGCTTGGTGTAAGGAAAATGAATGTTATAAAGTGGAATAAAATTATTGTTTTATTTTTTTTAAAATTTGTGTTACAATACACATTAAATTTGGATCTATCTAAGCATGTAGTGTATCTTATACTTTTGTATCAAAAAAATTGGATCGGATTCCATGTAAATAGGGTATGGGATTTCTATGTTTTGGTTTTTAATATTACCTAGAATATTTATTTGAATATGATTAAAAAATTTGAGATTTTCATTATAGTTTTGGATCATGTAACATAGTTGAAGGACGTAGCTGTATATGAATCGTATATGATAGATAAGATTCATATAACATTAATATTATTTAATGTGAGTTATTCACTGATTATATAGTGTATAGTTAATTATATTTTTAAAAATAACTTACAAACAATTTTTTTTAATTTAAATTTTTGGTCGAATTAAACTAATCTTGATCATAATATTTCCTTCTGAATAAGGTCATGTGGATCCAATGGTGGAAGTTCCCCAATGAAGGCTATGTAGTACCTCAATTTAAGGGATGTATAATTACCCATAGTCAGTTAGCCTAGTAATTGCATTCCCTTGTGAAAGACCACTTTTGGGTGATTGGGATTCTAGTTCTCTTATATAATGTGTCAAAAAACTCATATAGAGTTTTCCCAATAACTTATTGGTGACATTATACTTTACCAACAAATATGACTATGGTTTTTCCTGATATGAATAATTATATTGGAATTTTGTTATACACATAATGATATACCATATCCTTCTGATGTGTATTCTAGTATGCAGATTCCTAATGAGTATTGGTGACTTCGATTTAGGGGTTTATTTTACATGTGTTTCATGGTATGTATCGGGGGAACTCTATGGTGAGTGGGTGGAAACCCGAGTTTCCTTGAGGATTTAGATACCCCATCCTTGATACCACATGTTACTTTTGTTTTTGAGGGTAGTATCACTTGGATTTAGAGAAATATTTGATTTTGGAGTATTTCAGGATGAAATAGTGGATGGTAATCCTAGTAATTAGTTGTATGATGGGTAGATTTTGGGAAGAGAAGTTTTGTTTAGAATGAAAACCAAGGGACAAGTGATTATATGGTTTCCATGGAGTGAATAAGATATCATGTGTTTATCAAAACATAATCACATAGGTGATCCTAATGAGATTATATTGACATTAAATGGTTTATATTGAGTTCTCTTGGTATGAAAGACCATGTGTGATGATGTGGGACTCATGGGATCATCATTCAGGTTGTGATATTTTATGGTATAGAATCATATAATTGTGGGATATATATTATATCTAGAATGATTGGGAGTAGAAACTTTTGAGAAGGTAATTTAAAGGATTGACATACCTAATAAAATGATATTGAGTGTTGGAATAATTTTTTGGGAAGACCTTGATGTGTGAAAAAATGTTTATGGTATGCATGGATCCCATTTAGTTGTTGATTATCGAGAGGTTGTGTGTGAGCTAAGGGATAATGGATTTGTTGAGATATGCAATGGAACATATACCAAATGTTTTTTTTCATAATTTTAGATGTCCCATAACAGTGATGTGTATTATAAAAATTATACTAGAATCCCTTAGTACGTTCGATTTGAGATTATACCTTAACACAAGTTGACAAGTTTGGTGAGCATGGAATAGGGGAAGAAACTTGTGTAACATAATGGAATATATCGGGACATGTGATTATAGAGTGGTTTGTGGAAATATTAATGTCTAGGAGTGAAAAATTGGTTTTTGGATTGTTTTACCATCATTATATAATGAATTTCAAACATACTGAGAATGAATTTTCTAGTGAACTTGGGATGGGTAGTGATCAGTATTTTTTATTGGGAAATGGGTATGCACATGAAAGTTACTGTGATTCATTATGTATATTAATGGAATGAGTATGTGATGTGGATATCTATATTTTTGTTTAGTAGAGTGGTCATATTGGTGCTCATAAGGTAGGGAACATCTTAACAGTTTTGGATGTACAAACCTCATGCTGGTAGGGTCATGGATGTTGTGAGACCAGTTGGTGGGTGATCAAGATGTGAAATGATTACCATGGAGTAATTAAATACACATTTATCTATTTCTTTCATAGGTATTACAATTAGGATTCAAATAAGTAATTTGTTAGTGTCCAACTCATCATTGATCTTGGGACAGATTTGGGCATGATTTGAGCATGGTTTGGATCAGTGGTTTATTAGTGCTCATGGGTGGAGTATGATACTGAATTTAGTGTATCAAGGATCCAATAATAGAATTATATTCATATTTTTTTTTTCAAGTTTCATTTGAAGTATAATCTCTAGATTCTACTAGGGATTTAAGAATTATGATTTGGTATGAGGCAGGGATTTAGTGGGTTAAGCTGATCATTTTTTGGTGCATTTTTTCAGGTTGAACAACAAGTTTTTTTTATTGAATTTGGTGTGGGGAGGTTTAATATGAATGTAGAATTATTATGAACCATTATAAGTGAATTTTTAGTAAGTTTTTATAATTAAAAAGAACAACATGACTCGAAATCACTCTTTATGAGAATATTTCTAAAGTGGGGACCATAATGAGAATGGGGATGAATCAATTAATGATGTTTCAATGTCTTTTGATGTATGGGTGTGATGATTTATGTATTGATGTTAAAGATTGTGAGAAGTGGATAACTCATATTAATTTTGAATAGTGTGCTCTGGTGTTTGGAGTTTCCCAATTGAATCGTGTTAAGATTTTTAAAATAAAGTTTTATGAGTTAATAGTGAATAAAGGATCAAGATTGGTCATTATTAATGGATAGAGAACAGTTGATAAGTTTCTAGTATGTTAATTGGAATGGTATGGAGTATGTATAAACACATATTTATATAGGATAAAGAATTCATATGAAATTCTAATTGGGGTCCTAAATTATGGGATGTTTCAATAATTAAGATTCAGATAAAAATAATGTGAGTTATAACATCTCGAGGTTATGTTTTTAGATATGGGTTGTGGTTCATGACATGTATTTTATGCTTAGAGATAGTATTGTATTTTTTTAGAATGATATTTTTTTATTCTATGGAATTTCCAATATATCATGGTTAATACATGGTTATTGATAACCTTGAATGAATTCAAAGTAAAAGGTGAAAATTATTTTCCCCTTGGGTTTGAGGCACAAAACAAGTTCACAGTTAGGGAGAATAATACATGGATAACCATGTTTTGTAAAATAGTTTCTTATAGAGAATTTTATTTTATATTAATATTGGCAAACATTATATCCAAACCATGTAATGATGTGCATCTTGGGACAATGTGGGTTTTACAGTTGAAAAGTGGTTTGTAAAACCATGAAAACACACCACGTTGCTTACCAACATTCTTTAAAATGGTTAAATACCAATTTCCTCATTATATTTAATTGTTTTGACGCCCTCACTTATCTCTCTTATATGGGAAAACCATGCGAGATCCTATTTATTTCCTCTTTCATTTTTCCATTTATTTGATGTGTTATTTAGGGAAGTTTTCAGGGAATTTATTGGTATGGTATCCTATTTCCCCTATATAATTATTCTACATTTTATTACCACTAATTTCATAGTCACAAACTTAGGGTTTTCAGTAATGTTACATCGGATCAATTTGAAATCATCTTTTAATAATGAGGATTTTTTTGATTGGATAGACGATTTCCTAGGATGATGATCACTATTACTAAATCTTTTGATCAAGGTACTCCACCTTATGAATTTCATTGGGTTTTTTGATTAAATTGTGTTAAATATTCCATTTATGTGGGTGAGTAAATTGGTGATTTAATGTGACTTAGGTAGGGTGTATGTAGGGAGTGGACCGAATCTTTTTCCTCATGGGTTTGGTTCCATTATACCACTTAATGTGTATTAAATAAATTATAATGATTATTCTGAATAAAAAAATAAATATAGATTTTTTAATTAGTTATTTTATTGTTAGAGATTGAAATAGGATCTTGGGTTATTATTCAATTCATGGATGATCATAGGTGATCGTGGTTGAGGTTTCTTAAAATAACATCAAATAATAATGATCCTCCCTGAAAAAATTTCTAAAATTACATACCTTATATGATGTAGCATGTGATATACATTCATCACACTAATGGGGAATTGAAGAATAAATTTCAAATTAATTTATTCATTTATATCACTTTAGTAGGAATGATGTGCCAAGGGCCATGATAGACCCTTGAACACTAGTTTGGTGAACCAGTTTTTGATGGATGAGGTCTTGATCATAAATTTGTGACTAATGGTATATGATCCCGAATGGTGTGGCAATGAAATTAATGAACTATTTAGGAATGGATATTTAGTGTATTTGAAAATTATGTTTGAATCATATTCTCTAGTGAAGTTATAAGAAGTAAAAAATCATTTGACGACTATGTACCCAAGGAGGAAAGATTTTAGGTAGACTTACAAGAGGAATGGGATTGGTCAGTGTGGCTTGATATGAGATAAAAATATCCTAGGTAAAATTTTGAACTGTAGTTAGGTAGCCATGAGAGTCTTACTAGTGGTTCTGATGGGTGAGATGTATATATGTATCATAGTTGATAAGTGACACAATCTTGAAAGTGGATTAGAGTCATAAAGAATTATATGAGAGGAATGAATCCTCTGATACTGGTTTAGGTGAGAGGATGAGGTTTCCATCTATATGATGTACTCAGAAGATCTCTTAAGGGATATATGGAATGGGACCTATGTATGGGCCATGGGAATTGATGGAAAGATTAGTATTAGGAATCCAAGAGGCTTGAAGATAGTTAACATGGGATGGACCCTATTTAAAAGGGAATGTTCATAATATAAAATTTTGATAGGGGTTTCAACCATCGACATTGGGATGTGATTAGATATATCCTATGAGACATGAGAACACCATGGATTTTCATATGTAGGCTGATAGCAATGCATTGGTTTTAAAATGATTCAAAAGTACCGTAGTGGATGGAAAAATAGATGATATGATGATATAGATGGGTTTGGGGTGATGATGTTTTTTGATCAGAAATGTTTTTAAAGAAGTATATCCACCACAAATGATGAGTGGTAATATGTGATTCAAGGAATGATATTATCCTAAAGTGCAACGATTATGTTGTATATATGAGAGAACAATCTATGTAACATGCATCAGGTTAGGGTGGGTGTTACACCCTTTCTGAATGTGTTATGAGAGGTTACCAGAAGTAATCATGCCCTGGTAATATATATATATATAACATATAAGGATTTGGGTAGGTATGATTCCCCAGGTCCATGTGTTAAAAATGTGTTTTGGGGTTAAATGTGGGGATCAAATCTCTGGTAATGATGAACTAGTAAAACTATAAGTTGGGGATGTTAACCCTCAAGTGGATTATATATGAATTTATGAGGTTCTATATAGCCCTTAAGTGATATCATATGATGTTATAGGGTTGGATACCCCCTATGAGGTATGGTATATTCTTTTTCCATGTAAGGGACTGAACACTCTAATAGATGATATTCACACAATTTTGGGGTCGAACGTGAATCCTTCTTGGTGGGTACTATATGGGGATCCATAGAGATTTTTCCCTCAAATGTATGTTATATTATTTTCATTGAGAGTTTTACCCCAGATTGTTTTCTATATGAGGTTACAAGGAGATTCTTACACTAGGTGATATTTTAGAACTTATCTGAGCGAGTATGTGGTTCCCATGGATGACATTCCATTAGTAATATTGAAAGGAATGGTTCCCCTTATTATTTCCAATTATATTATAAAACTTTTATGTTGTATGAAGTAGGTGTCGCCAATATAGAGTATCACATTATAAATATAAGATCAATAAAGTTTACTTTATGGTGTTTCAAATTTTATTTATTATGACACAAATTTCTAATCATGTATACACTAATTTAATAGGTATTTTAAGGACAATATTGGTGGTGGTCTAATATATTTTATTTACACTCTACTCAAGTGGAATTGAAAATATGGTTCCTGATAAGACAACATTATTTTCAAGAAAAGATAAGGTGGAGTCCCATACATGGTTGACCTGTTTAGAGAATCTATATGTTTATTTTGATACTGGGGTGAGCTGAGTCATGGATATGGTTATAAAGCCTCCTTATATTTTATTTTTTTATTTGTATATATGATTGTCCAAGTGGGAGATCATTTGGTATTTATACTGTATGATACATTTCATTTGATATTGATTATATATTATTTCATTATTTATGTTTTTGTTCCACTTTGATATGATGTAGTAGTCTCCCCATAGAAACACTTATGACCTTTATTTATAGTTAGTAGCCCCTAGAATATGGGGATGTAATATTGTAGATCGCTGATGATTTTGGCCATTACACTGGTGACTGGTCATAGGCTGATAGATTTCATAAAAAGAAACTAAATGTTTTTATATAATTTTTTATGATCATGATAGATATAAATTTGTTATATAAAATCATGATGAAATAATTTTCATTTATGGAAAATAATCCACCTATTGAAAGTACATTGAGAGTTTTGATTTCAATATATGTCATAAAATTGTAAATTTTGGTGTGGGCTCAATGTACACTAACCATGTTTCAGAAATTGTGGATAGACCTTAAAGAGTGATATAAATAGGGTGAATGTGAATTTTCTAGAAAATACTAACAATAATGGTACTCTGTCATCAAATTATTTTATCTTAGTTATAAAAAGTTGCAAAAAAATTTGTGGTGTTGACTATGAAGCGACCTTTACACTAGTTGTAATGATAAATTCGATTAGATATTTATTTCTATATATACTCATGATATAAATTAAATTTATGAAATTGATTACAAAATAATGTTATTTAAAGGAAATTTAGTCATTGACATCTATATGATATGACCCAAAGGTTTTGAATTCAAAAATGAGTCAGTTAATGTATTCATGTTGCAAAAAAATAAATTATAGAATCAATATATTATCTAAAATGTTTAAAATTGGGTTCGATAATGAAATAAATGAGTTTAGTTTCATAAAAAACATAAATGATTATTGTGAAAACAATTGAATTAGTTTGAGTGTGGTAGTATTTTTAATATATTATATGCATAACATACTAATATACTAACATTAAAATGAATAAAGGTTTAGTCTATAAAATTACTCTTGATTAAACAAATGGGGGAAGTATCCAACATACTAGGTATAAAGATCTAAAAATATAGATAAAATAGGAAACATGGATATAGTCAAAACACACATATCGTTAATGTGATAAAGCTTCTTAGGATGAGAAATTAATGAAGAAATTTTAACCAACATTTCATTGAATAATTCTTAAGATGATTTAAATACTCAAGAGTTAGAAATGATGGATACAACTCCTTATGTATCCATTAAAAGATCTATATTGTATGCCATATTATATATTTTACATGAATGGTTTTGATCATAACTTGTATTAACCAATCAGACCTAGTGTGAGTCACTGATTTTGCATTAATAACATAATTAAATACTTAATAAGAAGTATGTATATTTTTTTTGTTTTTAAAGGATATGATGAGATCATTCTAAACGGTTACAGTAATGCAAGTTACAATCCCATTAATGATGAAATGAGATCTCAATCAAGATTAATTTTTTTCTTAAATGGTGGAGCTATCAGCTAGTAGAGTTCAAGACAATCCACTATATTAGACTCAAAAATAATGGTTTCATACTTTTCTATATCAAATACAATGAATTAAGATCTTTGTATCAATAATTTCATTCCGAATATTATTTTGGTTTATAAAATTAAGGTTTAAATCAAGATTTACTATGATAACAATGGAGATATTTCTCTAGTATTAGATCTTTTGTCTCACTAAAGGATCAAACACATTTTTCAAAAGTATTATCTCATTTGAGAGATCATTTAGAGGTGAAATATTATGATTTATTGAGATGATGGAGAGGAAAATATAATAAATCAATTGGAATACCAATTTTCACCACAAATTCATGGGTTTTATGTTCAATATTTAGGTGTTGTATATTTAAGGTATTTAATGTAATGGTTATAAAATGTATCATGAATTTATAAAAAATAAAATCATTATTTATCATTCATTCATGTGTCATGAATTTAAATTAAATTAATAGTAGAAATATCATATTTCCTCAAAGAATTACTTTGAGTTGTCTCTAATTTATTATCATCACCCAAGACTTTTGGTAGTGATGATATTTTAAAATATTCATAAGTGGAATAGTATAATCATTAAAAAGATTTTTATATAAGATAAAAATAACAGAATTATTATATAATATGTTTATAATTATTATTGGGACTAACCATTTATAATATATCATATGGAATATCATATGACCACTGATATACTGAGGTTTGTTTTCTTATTATAAATCATCGTCACTAATGGTTGGTGAGTTACCTATCATGAGAACCATCATTATTTGATACCTTGCTTATGAGATACTTTAGTCTTTTCAAATAATATGATTATTCAATATTTTTATGATCATATCATTGATTTGAGTTCAAAAAAATTATACTTTTCTTCTCGTATGTTGTGTTAAATTCATCTAGGACCTTGATTGAAATATAAAATTGATAGTAATGGTTATTTATAGTTAATATAAATTGGAAACTCATTTTTACACGGATGAATGATATCTGATGTATTCATTCATACTAGTTATTCTAAATTATAGAATCATTAATGTATGAGTGCGACAATTCTAGATTGGCATGTTCAATATCTAACGATCACTTTATTTCTTATAATTGATGATTATATTTATATAAATATGATGTGTATGATGCATATTGTTGTATCCATGTTTATATAAATACATGAATATATTTTATTTATATCTCAGTAGACCCCATTATAAATTGAGTAGAACTTATGTTTTTCTAGATGATGGAATTTTCTTACATTTATGAAATTATGATTTGATATTTATTTTTGGTGCAAAAAAAATTTCATAGTGTTACACATTTAGGAAATATAAATGGTATTAATATTTGATAATAGTTCTTGTTCAAAAATAAAGAGTTTGGATAAAATATATCAAATGATTTTTTATTGATTCACATTGAGTTTCAATGTTTTTCCAAGTATATTTTTGATAATTTACTTAATGTGTGATATTTTGGGAATTGAAATAAAATAAGAGTATTGTATTATATAATATCTATAAAGTCACTACCTATCATATAAATATGATACACAATTGGTTCAAGGTTATATTAACTTTTACATAACTCATAGTAGAGTGTTATGATTATATTTACTCTAACATAATGCGATAAGAATATTATGTATATCAAGTGATCTTATTGACTTTAATGTAATATCATAAAGTGTTGAGTATATATTTACTCTAACATAACATCTGATATATGATATCGAATGTATGTACAATTTTGTATCATTTATGAACGTATTATTTATTTATAAATCCCTAGGTTGATTTATTTATTACTACACATAATCATTTTTAATTTTCAAATTATTTTGAAAACTCAATGAACAAGTGTTATTGGTAACACATATTAGATTCTATAAAATTAAATTCAACTCTTGAATCCCTTCATTGAATTAAGTGAGTCTATATAATGGGATGGTATCCTCTTATTGAGTGTACTTGAGACTTCTAAAATATAGTTAAATATATCCCTTCCTCTTTTTTCACCATTCATTTTCATATAGAAGTTGATAGAACAACACTGGTTTTTAGTGGTCCTTCCATAGTGTACATGTATTCTAGTATTTGATAGACTCCCGGTAGGAAAGTGTTTGATGACTATTGATCAATAATTTCCATCAATCATACCTTATCTGAGTATGAGTGACAGGGATTTATTTATTTTACTTATGGCTATTTATATTATTATTTTATTCAATACATGTTGATTTAATAATGATATATTATCAATATTACATGTTTCTTTCTCAAATATAATAATGAATTTATCCACAGAAACCATTAGTTGAGACATTACTTTATTAGTGAATGTTTTTTGGTTATTATCAACAAAAAAGATATCACAATATATTCTCATAGATATATTTAATCCAATACAAGAATTGATCATTTGAATTACTCAAATATTATTATTTTGATATTATATAAACTATCAAGAAAATTAATATGGTGGTTGATGCATTAAGTATAAATTATTATGGAGATTTTTCTCAAAATAAAAGTGATGAATGAATTATAATATATAAAATTTTCCAATATCTTTTTAAAATGGATGTGGTTAGTGGTAATTTATTTTTAAGATGATTTTATCCTCTCATTTGTCTAAATGGGTGGTAGAATCTCATCTTGAGGAACAAATAATAGATTTTTGAAGAGATTGAGTAGCCAATGATGTTTCTCACTATTATTTTTAAGAAGATAGGGAATATAAATATATTATTTTATGAAAAGCTATAAGTTACTAAAATAATACATGAATAAGTTTTACATGAGCTTTGTCATTATCATGCCCATGTAGACCCGACACATCACCTAACCCTGCTCTCAGAAATGCCTTAAGAATTCATCCTTGCATGTTAGTGGATAAATAATAGTAGTAAGGGACTAGAATGATATAGTGTGGATTTTATTCCCTTGTATCATAGTGAAGAAAAATAGGAAATAAACTAAAAATGTACACATTCATGAACATAAGTGTTCGTGAAAATAAATAAATAAATTAAAAAACTATAAAAAAAAATAAAATAGATCATATATAATCATGGAAAAAATACAAGAACTCGTCTACCACTAGGCCAACCACATAGAGAATAAAATAAATGAATATAAATACACAAGAGTCTACTGCTACTCTGAGCTACAATACATAACTGATCGACATGGTATCTAAATAACTCTATTATGATTCAAAAACTCTACATGATACATTCTTCTCAAACATAAAACACTAAGCATATGCCTTATCCAATTCATCTTATGTTCAACTTAAAATAAGAAAGTTGGTCTGCATGAACACCAAGGTCTATGTATAGTGGGTGAGAAATAAATCTCAGGACACCCCTAACAGTGGCCCTAACATCCTATGTCATAACATGTTCATGAAACACATGATATTCCCATCCTAACCAATTGATTCTACTGGAAAAAAATGAAATAAAATATTTAAAAGTATAAAAAAATTGATAACAGAAAAGAAAAATAGTGAACCTAGGTTCTATCGTGACACCAATGGTAATTCTACACTCCCTTTGACCCCATATAGAGTAATTATTAATGTGGCTCTCATAGAACCAACATCAAGAATGCCCTCTTAATCAATAAATATATCCAAACATCCAGTGTAATGACCAGAACAAAGGCTCAACCATATGATCTCATCTTTGGTTTCTAAAATAACAATGTTCATATATCGGTCTCTATGACTATAAAAGTATGATATGAACTAGTGATAGGAACTCATGTCGACCTTGGGAGAATCCTAACATTTCCCAGATGTCCTATAGAACTAACTATGTTTAAAAAAAACATATCATCAAAATACCCCATTTCTAGGACCAAACCTAAATTCTGAGTATTGTGATCATAATAGAATCTATTGTCTACAGACCCAAGCCAAGGAGATCAACTAAACCTTGGAATCTGTACTGATCCAAATCATCCTGTAGTTCCCCAAAAAAATCTCACAACAACCTGCCAATATAGTTGAGTAATTGAACTAACATTAGAGTCAATATTCATCCCAGTAACATCCTATGGAAATCCTCTGTCATCAGGTCCCGAAAAAAAGAATCATTTATCCTCTAATGTAATCTTGAATCATCGAGGTTGGCTGCACCCAAACTTGCCATATAGAGTTGTAGAGACTGGAATTAACCATCTTGTAGGACAAATAAAACATGGAACCATCCATGGTCCGAAAACCATATATCATGTAAGAAACCATACAAGGATCTCCTCTAGAATCACTAAACATCAGTTCAGTCCCACCAAAATAAACCACAACCAGCCTTATATCTCATAAGCCAAGGATCACTCACCAAAACTGGTAACTTCAAGAAACACCATTCCCAGAAATTTAAATACCAACAACATTACACCAAGAATTTAAACCTTGAGAAACCCTTTTTCATCATAATAATCCTCAAATAGGTCCCTTTTACTTATCTAAAACTCACTCAATAGCACCTAGTCATGCCCGATAACCCATAATGTTTGCACAACCTAAAGGCCCCTAATAAACTACCCCTCACATAATAAACTATTCAATATAAGTAAAAAATCCATTTGATCTCTATAATATACTAATATTTTAAAATGAAATACTATGATTGATGGTGTACAAGATATATAACATCGAGCATAAACAATCAACAAAATAATATTATTTGTTTTAACATTGTCATTAAATTGGATCGAATGAATAGTATTAAAAGAATTATGGAATATATAATGGTAATACTAATTTTAATTTTTCAAATAATTATTTTTAAATAAGGGCTCAATATTTTTGGTTAATCGACTATATTCTTCAAAGAAATAATTTCTTTAAAATAATATTTCATTCTTATAAGTGAATATTATAATTATATTTTATGATTTTTAGATAATTTAATTCAAAAAATAATTTCATTTTTAATCCATGATTTAAAAATTATCATAAGATTATTTTTTTATTTTTTTAAAGAATGACTTTTAAATGAATAGTGAAAAATATAGATTTTTATAGAAAGTTTTATTTTTATTTTAAATAATTTTAAATGTAAAATTCAAATTTGAATTGTTATTAATATTTAATTATTTCCCATTGATTTAACAAAATGAAATTAATTTTTTTAAATTAATTTTTAATTAAATTTAGCATAAAGTCATTTGATATAATAAAAAGGGTATTTTTATGAAAATATTGTTTTTCATCACACTTTTTCGTTTAATTTTAAATAAAATTCTGAAACCAAAGTGTTTTGAATTATGAATAATACATTTTATTATTGGAATCATAAGGTCCATGTTTTGTAAATTGGTATCTTATTTCAATATTTATAGTAAACATTTAATTTTATTACCGTTGTAGAAAATAAATCAGGTAATTTTAAAAAAAATGATAAAAACCTTCAAATAAACTGAAAACATACATAATATTATTCAATGAGTATATGTCAACGATAAATATCCAAATGTAGAATATATGACCTTTTGGGGCTACATAGAGGGCATTATGACCTTTATAGAATTTTATATAAAGAAAATCATAACATGTCACACTATTCTTTTTAATAAGAGTAATATTTTCAATATGATGTTATATAAAATATAAGTTAGACAATATATATTTTTTCTAAATATAAAATATTTTTATTCATCATGGTGATTTTTTAAATTCATAATGATTAAATAATTAACTTAAATTCTAACACAATACCAATGTATTTATTATTCAAATAAAGTAAATGACAAATAAATGATATTTGAAATATTAAAATAAAATAAATTTGAGATAAATAATGTGATAAAAAATTATAGTTCACAACAACATGATTAGGAAATAATAAAATATTCGGTTTAAATGGTTAGTGTTATCCTGTTATTAGTAACATCAAAGTAATGAATTATTCTATGATTTCATATTATTGATATTATATGGTAAATAATATTATATTAAATGATATATGTAAATATAAGTATTTTCAATTAATGCTCGGATCATTAGTTTTTCAATTTTAGTTTCTTAAATATCTCAAATATTGATTCTTAATCAATCCAACGAGGTCATGGGTGTGTTTGGGGATTTTTTGGATCTCAGAGCCCCAAAATGGAATGATGGGACCAGGTTGCACTATTTTTCTACCACAGTGTAACTGAGGGTATACAGTGGTGAAACCGATTATAGCAATGAGAGAAAACCATTTTTCTTAGTTTTTACATTGTTAGTCATACATTCCACCTAACCTTGTGGTGTAGCCCAAGTAGTGGTGAACATAGAATTGTTTGAGCACTTTTTGGTTCAGTAATGTGGCCAAACCATGAGCTTATGTATTTTGAGGTGAAATTACATTTTTATTCTTTTTGAATATAGAATCCTAATTTATTCCCCCATGATAATTTCTAATGGTGTAAAGTGTTCTTATTCACCCATAACATAAATTTATCTCATCATTGGATATCTGTTATCTCTCTAGACCTGTATCTAAATCATGACTTGGAGAAATCATTGGACACCATAAGGTAATATTAACCTCATCCTTACATCATATTCATGTTTATTTCTAAATCCATCATTCAATATAGGTATAAACTCATTTTCCGTATTTTCATATAATTGGACCATATTTGAATTTTCTGCCAACCTACTCTGAATCTATGGTCTATATCAAGAGAGGGTTCATCTACAACCTAGAGGTTGGATGTCACATCATTTTCCATTTGAGTTTCATTGCTTCGTAACTATTTCATTGTGTTTCACACCGTCATTTTCCAAGCATATCCTTTATTTTGATTTCTTCATGTCTAATTGATCATTTCACCTTAATACATGCTTGATGAATCTTTTTAGTCTTATAGAGTATGGGTAACTCACCTATTGACACCCCATTAAGGTTCCATGTAAAATTTCTCTTAATTGGTTAATTTTTCAAGTGCCCAAAATACCTATTTAGTTTTCATTTAAGAATTAATATGGAGTTTCCATCATTTATATATGTTTTTAATAATGTAATGAACCTCTTAAATGTTTGGATTAATTTATTAAAGTAATTTTCTATATTTTAAAATTTTCAATTGACCATGACATATTATAATTGGCACCACATGACTTATGAGTAAAATTACCATGTTTTATCAAAATAAATGGCTTTAGTTGAATTAAGGGGAATTATAAAGATAGATTTTCATCTATTAAATGAATTAAATGGATTATATGCATGAAATATTAAGGGTGTTGGAAATATTCCCATTGGATATGCATTATTAAATGTTCAATATGAATTGAAATTCAATGTATGTAATTGAACTGTGAAATCATACCTCATGAGAGGTAATTTCTCATATATGGAATTATAAATATGTTTTATTCGCCATATAATTATATGTATATGGTATTAATGAACATAATGTATTTTAGGTAATTACTCTTTCCATTTATAATTATAATTCACATTTATTAAGGCTATTATATAATGGTAAGGGGCCAGTTGAGCATGTTCGCATTACACTCCCTTACATCAGGTGTTGTGCATGACTTCTCACTCTTGTGATAAAGTATGGGAATTGGGGTTTACACACCACATCTAATAATTAATAGGATTCATTTATGGGCCACACACCATTTTAAGTGTTTTTCCCTAATGTCTTACACTATTCTCAAGAAAAAAAGTCCATGTACTCTATTTCACGAGCTTACAGGCTCATTAGATTGGTCATGGATGTCTATGTTAGGATCTGGTCTATCCAACACTAGTATTCCATGTATGTGGCCCCTTACATTTGAACATACTTGGTTCATATAGGTGGATGTAATATATATAGTTATACTATATATATTTATACTATATATATATATATATATATTAACTGATCCAACATTCCTCTTGACCATGGTCGAAAGTAGGTTGACCCACCAGGTGTCCTATAAGAACTTGAGTGGGCAGTTATTTATTAATTCAACTTTTTTAATTAATGACTTACTCTTTCAAACTGTTTATTCACAACCATTTCTTGGGTTATATGTGGACACTGTTCGTGGTGGTCTATTGAAATTTTAATCTCATACCCTACTCGGTATGCCTTCAGTACATAAAGAGATTATTTCATTTTATGTATTGAAAAGGCCAAAGGCCTTACTATAGCGTGTTGAGATTCTTGCCTTTATATTGATATTAGGAGTATAGGACTGATCATCCGTTTGAGATTCCAGAATAGATTCTTTTTTTCACTTTTTTACTTTTTGTATATCATGAATGTATTCATATTCCCTTGTTTCATTTTTTTATACAAGAATTACATTCATCATGTATTCACACTTCTGTATTTTCTTTTGTTTTAGTATCACTTGTTCTGTTATCATACTATTCCTTAGTTGTTTATGCTTCCACACTTGTTTATTATTATTATATGTTCATACAGGCATATGATACTATTGTATGTTTTCGGTTAATTTTATTGTACCATTATAACAAGATGGTATATTCTTCCAAAAAAACCACCTTTATACCATTACTAATAGTTGGAAGCATCCAGCATATGTGGAGGTGTTCTTGATGCAATGTGACCAACCAGCTTGTGAAATTGATTAATTTGATCTTGGGTCAGGATGTTACAAAGTTTTATTAGATTATTTTTTCCTTTTTCTTACTATTTTTGGTATTATACGTGGGACTGGGATTTTAATGAATTGGGAATTTAACCAGTTCCTGGACGTAGTTAACTCATGTATAGGGAAACCCAAATTCATTGAGATGCGATTTTTTTATTATTATGACTTATATGGATGATATAAATTCCTTATTGGGTGAATCAATAGACTTGTAATTTTATTGATATAGATATTTTTGAAATGATATTATTTCAAAATTGATTGATTAAATGAGTTATTAGTATTAGACCATGTATCATTATTCGGAACACATGGAGAAATATTCCATGCATTTTCTTTGTCACGTCTACTTTTAGTGTTCATTTTTCTATTTCATATTTATAGTTCCCTGTATATAGATAAAATTATGTGGACACTTGTATGTATTGTAGAAAATAATTGATAGTTAAATTGACTATATTAAACTAGAATTTTTTTCTAAATAATTTAAATTAGAAACTCTAAGAAGTCAATTATGACAAGATGAGCGTTAGCCAGTTGGCCACATGAGCTGGAACATGTTATTGTGTGGGTCAGGTTGATTCCATGTGTTGGTTCATAAGGAGTTTTGGACTTATGGATCGGAAAATGGTGAACCATATTATTCAACCATTTTATGTGATTTAAATTTTTAAATAATAAAAAATTAAAATGGAAAATGAATTTGTATGTATGAACAATCGTCTTATATAGATCTGATATAGAGTCCTTGACTGAGACCATCCTTAGTAGTGGGTAGAGGGTATCTGTTACATTCTGGTCGACTATTATGGTCTTTTTCTATCATTTAGGCTTAGCTGGTTCCTGACATTAAGAGATATGGTATTTATATAGGAAGGATTTATCCCTATCCTAGTTTTCCATCAACAAACATTTAAAATTCATAAATTTCTTTTGAGGATATTATTTGTAATGGTAGAATTATTCCCCCAGGACATCCTCTAGTCACGTTCCCTGAAGGCGGTAATTAACATGTATACAAGGTGTATAGTCGTAAGCCACCCGTGATTCCTCCTATAGGTCCACAAGTAGATTCTCTTCATATTCCTCACATGGGAACTAAAACCCAATTTAGAGATGTTTTTCATCACATACTACAAAACATTAAACGTATCATTTGATGTTCCTTGATCACGGAATATTTTTCATGAGTGTTTCAGTAAAAACTTCTTATCACCTTTTCAAGGGATGATGGACCACATGTTGTGGAGTATTTGATTATAAAATCCTTACTCTACTTGAGAATATTGAGACACCTCCCAAGTGAAGGTTCAATATTGCATCGTATAGGCTATTTTATTCATCTATGATGTTGTGGGATAAAATCACCCTGGTAGATCATAATCATGATATAGTCTATGTTGACTTCCAAACAATCTTATATGACTTATTAATTTCCCAAACATTGAGGGCTAATAAAGATATAGAGTTTATGAACCTATAGTAAGGGATCATGTTAGTTATTTAATACTTTGATTGTTTCATGGAGGTATAAAAATTTTCACCCACTCTATCTACTAATGATCATATGATCACTAAGATATTAAAGGATGGTATGGTCTATGCCATTCTATTGCAAGTCAACATGATTTCGGTTGACCAATGTTTCTGAAATTAACTACTATATCTTTCCTGCAGAGAAGAAGTTGATGGATGCTGAAGGTGAAGCTCAGGGATATTCAGAACCTAGATCTATCAGTGGGTCTTATTTTTGAAAAAAGATTTATTTTGAGAGAAATCCAAGAGGTAGAGGCTGTCTGGTTGCATGTGAAGACTATTACTTAATATTTCACAAGTATAGAAATCCAAGACACACAAAGCCTCATTGTCCATGGGATCCAGTCGAGTGAAAATATCCAGTGATTCTAATAGACATTCCCTCTAGTTCCTAGAGAGTAGGTGATTGCACCTACTCATCTTTCAAGAGCACGTCTATTAGGATCACGATAGGTAGGCATCAGGATTAACACCAGCTGATCATGTTGAGGGGACGATCGGGGAAGATACATTTAGGCTTATAATTAAGAATGATAAAAATAGGGCTTTCTTAGGGAAGTCAGGTAGTGAATTAGGGATCTTTTATAGTATAGTTACATGTAGTCCAGCCTATACACTAGAAACACAGCACTGAATCTTTTATAGTTTGAGGTATTGTTCTAGTTACTGATAGTTTAGTGTCTAATTTATTTTATATAGGTGTGTCTTACTATTTTATATATGAGTTCATTATTGAGAGTTTGGGTATCGACATTGAGCACTTTTATGGGGTTATGACACTAGACACCCTTTTGGGTATCAATTCGGAGGGTGTTCATAGTTGTAGTGACAGTCCCCTTGAGGTTGTAGGTTACCTTTTCATGTGGAAATTGTCCATCCTTAACATGAAAGTCTTTCACATAATCATTGGTATGGACTAGTTAGTTCTATATCGATCTCAAATATACTTATATCTTTAGAAGGTTACATCTACATAACCAATGGGATTTATGAATTTTCATAAGAGATAATGGGATTTTAGTGCCACTAGAGACAGACCTGAGCCGTAGAGGCTTGGAAGTCTTAAAATTCATATCACCAGTCTTTTCCCTAATGACCTGGGGTTACAACCCTTTATTTTTTCTCCTATAGTAAAGTTTTTCTAAGAAATTTTTTTTGTAGACTTATGTAGTCTACCTTTAGTGAGAGAGATATGGGTTAATATTATTTTTTTTCATGAGAAGCACCAGTGAACATTCCTCCTTATAGGATGGATCCTATGGAGCTTCTGAAACTCAATAATCAATAAGAGGATGTAGAGGCTAAAGGTTGCATATTCCCCAATGATTCTACAGGGGGTTCACAAGTCCTTTTTTCTAAGAAGGTGGATGGTACCCTCAGGTTGTGTGTGGATTTCCATCATTTAAATTAGCTCAAAATAATGTATTGGTATTAAATATCTATAATAAACCATCTCATTGATCAGATTTAAGGAGAGAGAGTGTTCCCAAATATAGTTTTCTAGTCAGGGATATTATTTTGTGCGTGTCAGAAAATTTGACATACCAAACAATGATTTTAGGATCCTGTATGATAAATACGAATACCTGGTTATGAAATTTGAACCCATGAACACACCTTAAGTATTAATGGATCTTATGAGTCGGGTTTTCCATCCATATCTAAATTCATTTGTGGTAGTCTTTGTAGATCATATATTGGTGTATTCATGCTCTATACAAAACCATGAAACCCATCCTTAGATTGTAATGAATCAACTCAGATTGTATCATCTTAATTCTAAGATCAATAAATTCCATTTTTAGATCAAAAAATTACACTTCTTGAGTCATATTATGTCAGACACAAGAGTTTCAACACCCCTTTAAAAACTAAGAACTATGGTTTATTGGGATAGTCCCAATAAAATCGTTGACATATGGATATTATTATGGATAACCTAGTATTATAGAAACATAATCCATGATATATCATTCCTTGTACTACTGCTTACAGTCTTGACAAATAAGGGAGTAAATTTTTTATGGTCAAAATCTTGTGAAACATCAATTCCTAAATTAATGGGTAATTAAAATTTAGGGCTGATATTGATTCTTCTAAAGATAAGTAAAAGCTATATCATATACTATGACATATTAGAAATTTTTCGATAAGTTGTTATAATGTATGAATTGTGATTCATTTTGTATGAGTCTCCTCAGTTGAGGCCTCACGAGTATAATTACCCAACACATGATCCTAAGGTCAGTGTTGTTTTTCATGCCTAATGTTGTTGGAGAACTATGTACATGGAGAGTATTTTGTGGAATTCAATGATCAAAAAATCTTCATGTATAACATTATACAATGGTATTTATATCTCAGGTAGTATAGTTGGGTTGAGTACCTTTAGTCATTCAATTTTTATAATGCCTATATGCATGGTTAATGAAATTATTTGGCCAATACACAAAGTTAGATGAATCTAAAACAAGATGTTCAGGAATATAATGGAGAATAGAATATTATAAACTTATTCTAGGAGATTCACATTGAGGTTTAAAAGGACCATGGACAAATTATCCTATCATCCATAACGGGGACATCTACTTTTCTAGAATGGGTATGAATGATGAACTTATTTGATCTTGAAGGACATATCCCAATGGGAAGAATTTTAGAATATGATACAACATCATGTTCGAACATTGATGGGGCCAATACCTAATGGTTATATGGGTGAGTATGGGTCCAATGAAAATTTAGATTGGATTTGATTCTGGAATTTCGTGCCTCAGCATTGGCGGTTCACTTTGGTGTAATGAAAATGTATCGGGATCTATGATTCCATTATTGGTGGCATAGTATGAAACATTAGATTTTTGGATTCATCACTCAGTGTTCCACCTATTATTATGTTAAGGTGGAACAACAGGGACAATAATTGATTTTATTGTTGTTTTCCATTCCTTAGTGAAAATGGGATATTGTTTCGATGGATTTCTTGATTGGTATTCCATGATCACCTCATAGAAATGATGCAGTGTGTGAGGTCATTGATTGTTTTACAAATTGAGAATAATTAATACTTATGTGAGGGGTCATAACAGTAGATATACTAAGAAGGATTTTAATTAGAGTGTTTTTACATCTTCATGTAGCTCTTAATTCTATCAGTTTTTTACAGAGCATACCATTTTGTGTAACGGTTATATCAGGGGTTGTAGAAGGCCTTCGATACACAGGTGCTTCTGAGAAAGGCCTACCTCCTACGAACTGAGGGAAATATAGAGCATTCTATTCATGTTCTAAAATACATGATCTATGCCTATGCCTTTGACTTTGGGGGTTCTTGTGAGAAACACATTCCCTTCAGCGAATTCACATATAAAAAAAGTTTCATGGCTACCCTATATACGGTTCAATATAAATCCTTATATGGTAGGAATTTATGATCACCTATGTTTTGGATATAAGTAGAGGAAGTAGGTGTTCCATGACCATGTCTCATAAAGGAGTCCATAGAGAAACCCCAGCTGATCCAGAAGTTCCTAATGACTTCTCATTCCAAATAGAATTCGTATGACAAAAAACTTCAGTACCCTCTCAAGTTTAAGGTCACATGTCATGTTTTATGGGGAGTCTCACCTAGGTTTAGGGAAAAATGTATTCAGATGTAGGGAAATATCTAACTGAGATTTTTTAGACCCTAAGAAGTTTTTAAGAGGATCATACCACTGGCTTACCAATTTGAACTTCTTATAAGATACCTCTCACTGGATGATGTAAGTCATGTATCTCAACTTTACTGATGCTATCCAAACACATATCATGTATTTTATCCTGATGATGTTGATCTAGATGTGGATGCTCCTTATTGGTGTATCCATTTTTTATAGCATGAAAACACACATAAGATGTTATATTCCTATGGTATGGGTGGTATTTTATCATAGCTATATATAAGACAAGTCATGGGATAGGGAATCTGATGTTTGATCCCAATGGCCAGAACTCATTGCTATGAAAACCTCTTTACCATCAAAAGACCCACTCGGGGATGAGTTTCATTATAGATAAGAGGTTTTTACGACCCATCTTTTCAAAAAAGGCAACGATCATTATTTTTTAAAATTTCAGTTCCTTAAAAAACCCTGATTTTGAGTCCTAATAAATCCATGGAGGTCATGGCGATGTCTGGGCTCATTCATAGCCTGGAGCCCCAAAATTGGAAGAAGGGACTCGACCACATGGTTTTTCTAAAATCATGCGTCCTAGGGCACGCAGGTGGTGATCTGTTATAGATATGAGCTAGATCCATTTTGTGACTTTTGTGGATTTTAATTGAATAATTCACATCAACATGTAGTGTGCCTCATGTAGCAGTGAAAATATCATAGTTTGTGCATGTTTTGGACACACCATTTTCCAATATATTTTTAAGCGAAATTACTTTTCCCCTTATTTTAATACAGAAAACCGAATTTTTATTCCCTATTGATCATTTAATGTGGTGGGCAATGTTTTTGTTCACTCATAGATTCAACGTTCTATCATTCTAGGATTTTCAATATTTCACTCTTCCGATATCCAAATCATGATCTGAAAGAACTGTTGGACTTTTAAATGTAAGTATCACCCCACTATTACCTCTTACTCAAGATTATTTTGGAATCCATTATTCTATTTAGGTGAATGATATGTTTTTAAATTTTTAGGGTGTTGAAGCATTTCTCAGTATTTTTTCAATCTACTCTTAATCTATAGCTAATATCAAGTGAGGCACAATCAATATCCTTGAGGTAGGCGACCATATGTTTTCCTTTTAATGTTTCATTACATTATAGCTATGTCTTTCTGTGTCACATAGGATTATTCTAACCATATCCTTTATTTTTTTTTGTGTATAATTGATCATTTCACCTTAATACTTGACTATTCAATCATATTTAGTGGTTTAGAGGATGAGTACCTCACCTATGGACACCACTTTGGAGTGCTGAGTCAAATTTTCCTAAATTATTTGATTACTCAAGTGCTTGGAATAACTATTAAATTTTGATTAGAATTAAATTGGTTTTCACTATTTATATTTTTGATTAAATATCCCTATCACCTCTCAAATGTTTGGCTTGGATTATTAAGGTCATTGACCATGTAAGAATTTTCCCACATGACTATGACATCTTTTGATTGACACCTTAATCTTTATGAGTTAAATTTCCATATTTTAGTAAATTGAATGCCCTTAATTGAATTGAATGGAATTATAATGATGGGTTGTACTATTTCAAATGAATTAAATGGATTGTATGAATAAAAAATAAAGGATGACGATACCATTACTTTTGGTTATTATTTTTTATCTTCTCAATATGGATTGAAATTATATGTATGTAGTTGAACTTGGATTTATTGGAACTTGATTTTTAATGCCACTTTTTTTAAATATAAATATGTTTATTCCTCCCATTATTTTATGTATATGGGATGAATGAACATGATGGAAGGGATTTGATTCTCCATTAAATTTATAAGTATAGTGCTTCTTTATAGATTCTTTGACATGATGGTAAGGGACCGGTTTATCATGGAGACATCATGATACCTTGCATTGGGTGTTGAGCAAGACATCATGCACAAGTGATACTATATGTGAATTGGATTTTAAATTCTATAGTCCATGATTATAGTCATGTCATGGTAGATCAATCTCAATTCCAAGTGTTGTTGCATAACTTCTAACACGCTTATTAAGATATAGGGAATGCAACCTACTGTGTGAGCTTTTAGTCTCATTAGATTGGTCGTGGATATCTTAGTTATGCCTTGGTCCATCCATCACCAGAATTCCAGGTATATCACCACTTACGTCCACATGTACATTGTTCATATATGTGGATGGAATATATATAATTATACAACGTATAAATATATACTTATACTATATATATTTCTAATATATATATATATTGCTACTATATATATAATAACTGATCTGACATTCCACCTAGCCATGGGATAAAGAAGGTAGACCCCCCAGGTGTCTTATAAGAACCTGAGCGTGTGGTTATTTATTTATTTGTAATTTTTAATTAATTACTTTTTCTTTGAAATTTTTTAGTTATGATCACTTCATGTATTACACATAGACACCGTTAGTGGTGTCTTACTGATATTGTTTTATCACACCTACCCAGCCTGCCTTTGGTTCCCATGAATATTATATTTATATAGGTATTGATATGATAACATTCCTTAATATAGGTTATTTATTTTCTTACCTTTAGATGAATCTTAGGAGTAGAGGATTAGGCATGTTCTTGAGATAAAAGTGGAGTAGCTTTATTTATTTTTATTCTTTTTTATAGAATGACTGCATGCTTGTTCCCATATTTCATTTTGTTATTCTATAATTCCATTCATCAAGTATTGACACTTCTATTTTGTATTTTTATTTATTATCAGTTTTTCAGTTATCATTGAATTAATTAATTGGTTAGGATTCCACACTTTTTTATTATTTCTGATTATTCAAAGACGCTTCTTCTACTGTTGTATTTTATTGGATAATTCTATTGTTCCACTCTGATAAGACTGTATAGTCTTCCCATCAGACCAATTTTATTCCCTCACTGATAGTCATGTGTCTCTGTCATATGAGGAGGACAGCTTTATGCCTATTGACCAAGTGGCTTGAGATATGAGTTATGTGGATCCCAAGTCACGAATTTACAATTTAAAATTCTAAAAATATTAAATTCATTCACATGATTAATATAATGTTGAAAATACCAACAATGGTTCATATATGGGTATTTATTTTATTTTATTGTACTTATATTGAGCCACAAATGTTAAAAATAAATTTTTTCATGGTAAGAGTTAATGGGGTTAAATAAGCTAATGTGGATGTACTAAAGTGGTAAAGGCTCTTGTTTGGCATCCAAAAGACCCATGATCGATTCCAGGTTGGGAATTATTTCTGATTACTATAGATGGACTATAGGAGGAAACAACAGAAGTACTATAGAAACGAAAAAACTATGGAAGTAGTGGCACTATAGCAGTAGAAGTACTGTTGCATGAATTGTAGCAGCAGCATGATTGTAGCAGTTCAGGTACTGTAACGGTACTATTCACTAAAATGCCATTGTGGCCAAAAAATGGGCCTTAAGGCCTTGTTCATGGGGTACATGACCTTGGGACTTCAAGCTATGTAATGGGTCTCCCTCTACCAATATAGAAAGGGTCATTTATTTAATAATTAATATGAGGCTTCACCTGAAACTTTAAAAAAATGGGTTTAAAAAATAGATAAGACCAAAAGATAAGGGAATAAATATAGTAAAAAATATGTTATTTTTATTTTATGATGATATTTAAAACAATAATCATCATATATTATAAATAAATAACTTTGGGACATTTATAATATAATATTAATTATTATTAATTTAATATTTTTAGAAATTCGGAGATTTCCCTTCCACTCTCCTATTAAAGGGAACTCATTATTATCATTAATTCCCAATTAAAAACATATTTTGTTCATAAAATAAATACCAAAATACCTTCCAAGAACCCCTTCCCATATTATATAGGTTGTTTTTGGCACAATACCAATCATATTGGTCTTAAGGTGTTATGAACAGGATGTTTTCCAAATAAGGTGTATAGTTTGTTTCTAAATGTTTTATATTAGTTTCTTCTTAATGATTTATAAAAATTACTAAAAGAGTTATAAATTTATAAATAATTTATATTAATTTTAATTATAACCTAATTTTTCATGACAAGTAACCATATTATATTCCATTAAATAAGAAAATAATACACTATTCCTGTGTATGGAGGACTATCATATCATGAACCAATGTAAGTCATTTTCCACCATCGTCTCCCAATACTAGTTAAAATGACATATTTTACTTTTATATATTATATTAACGAAATATTTATAATTATTTAAAAATAATATATAATTTATTATGTTTCCTTTCCATGTACATAAAAATGAATCAATGTTTGTGCATACATGTGGAATATTGTCTCAATAAAGCAATGTGGTTCATTTTCATCACCAAATCACATGGATAATAAATATAAGTTTATTTGAATAATTAATATTATATTTAATTTTTTATTATCATTATTCATTGTTAAAATAATACTTACAATCCCTATATATGAATCATTGAAAAATAGAAACATTACTCATACATACATATGACCTACTGTCACCATGATTGTAACATAGTTCATTTTTTATAACCATATTCAACGTTTGAATTTAAAATAAAAAATGATTTATAAAAATGGAAATTATTTAATTTTTATTATTATTTATATGATGAAATAATGATAGCTTTGACCATATTCATCCTAGTGAATTCATATTGGAATTCTGTACCAAATATTGATAAAATAATTGATATGAACATAAATGATTGAGTAATTGTTATAACATTGTAATAAGTGATAAAAAGTAATAAATAAAATTATAAATTTATTTATAAAGTATAAATTATCCAAATTTTATTATTTCAGATTATAAATAATATATGTGACGAATCAGACTCGAGGTAAGGGTTTCTCATCCCACTTTTATTTTTGGGAGTCATTTTTTATATTATCAACTAATTTATTTTTTTTGGTATATATATTACCCCTTTGACATAATATATCATAAATTTATTTGTATTAATGTTATTTAAATTTTCATTTTATGTTATTTCTTTCATGGGCTTTTTATTCAAAAGGAACCAAGTTGTAGTGGTTTATTTCACTGTGTAATCTTTATTCGGGATTATTTATTTTTAAGTCTCAAATTAGGAATATTTCACTTCCATATCCTTGTCTTCTAGAAATATTTTCAAAATTGTATTTACTATTATCCAATGATTTTTAAATTTATTTTTACCCTTGTTTAATTTTTAAAAAATTCAAAGGAAACATCCTATCATTTTCCAAACAAGGTATTTTTTTGACTTTTTATATTAAATCCTGAAAGGAATTTTTTCCAACATTATATAGCACGAATGGTATTTCCTACTATCAAGAAAAATGAATGATTTTAATCTTCGTTTATAAGTTTCAAATGTTATTTCTAGAGATAATTTTATCATTCAAAAGTATTATGTTTTTTTAGAGATATGATTTAAAAATGAAAAAGTTATTCTCCTAAAGAATTTCCCAATTGATTATTGAAACTCATTTTCCACCCACGAATACATCCATTGATTATTATTATGTCTCACTGTGGATATTATAAAAATATAAAATCCTTATTTTTTATTAATTTTTTATGTTAATGTTAAAATGTTGAAATTTTAATAAAATCTATTTATTTTTTATGGGATATGATATGTTGAATTGTTTATAAAACCCATTTTTTAATGGGTTTCGATATGATTAAATAATTATAATATTGTGGCACACATATTTATGGTTTTAATTATTTGATGGGTGGTACCTATATCTCCCTCCAATTACTTGGGTAATGAATGATATCTCATAGGATAAAATGGATTGGAATGGGGAGTGAACCTTGTTCAGCGTGGGTCCTTGTCCACCATGATAGTATTGGGAGTAAACATTTAATACTATGATGATTTAGGGATTAAATCCATTCCACTATGATCGTATAGAAAAATGGTTTTTCCAACTGACTAAATTATTTTATTTTATTATTTTTTTGGGTGCAATTCAACGAATTATACCAATGTTATGCTCTCATGGATCATGTTCTTTCATTACGTCATGATTATTGTCTTATAAACTACCAAGATTCATTTCATGAATCCATATTATGATATATGGTTTAAGGGTATGATTTTCAAATGTTATATTCATTTTCTCATTATTTTATTATCATTTTATTCATATCTAATTATTGATATCTCCCATGTTTACACATACTTTTCATATGAGATCACCCTTTTCATAGGTATCCAATACCTACGTTATGAAGAAAGGTTTTATGTAGGATATTATAAGAATAGTTCTATAAATGAAGAAATTATTATAGATGGTATATATTTTTATGATCTTGTTTTTTATTTTTCTAAGATATGTCGTAGTTTTTCCATATTCTAGAAAACTATAAAACTAAAAGGTCATTCAATATGATAGTTATCCAATATCTACATTTATTTTCTGAGTTTTAGATGGTTGAAATTAGGTAATGTATATGGGTATCAAAGGAAGAATGTTAAATATTACGTTTTGAGCACTCGATCCATGATCATGGGTATTTTCTACTTACATTTGTTATTAGAGGTCCATTTAGAAATTTTTTGATTTAAGTAATATATCATTGTGAATTTTTTTTAATAACTATGGCTATCGTCGTTGGGTTTTAATTTTAAGGTTTATCATAAGTTCAATGTCTTAGAAACCCTTTTGAGGATTTATTTTGAGATATTTTAAAGTGAGTATTTGTATTTTTGGAGACATTAATTTTTAATGTAATTATGGCTTTATATATATTGGGATGAAAAATGAACTCTATCAGATAACCTTTGAGGTCAAAATATTTTATTTATTGATGAATTTAGTATGTTAATCTTTTTATATTTTTCTCACACTTCCAAGAATTTTATTTGAATTATAGATATATAAAAAATAAAAATTCATAGGTCAGGAAACATTCCATCACACCGGGAAAGGCCAACCCGCAACCTAAGGACACTAAAGATGAATCCCATACCACTATCCTACGTGATGTTTTGATTAGTATGAAATTTTATTTTAAGATAAATGATTTTATTTAAGATGAATATGATGATTGTGGGAACATGTATTTTATCATATAGATATCCATTATGATTGTAAAATGATTTGGTAAAAAATTAATTAATGTTATTTCATAAGAAGATCACAATATTTTTTTGGGAACATTAATGGATTAAGGTAAATATAATATGTTGAGATTTTACTTGAGTTGTTAAGGTTGATTTATCCTTTTGAGGAATATATGATAATAATGTGTATTTATAGTGATTCAAATGATTTATGGAAATGATTAACATATCATAGAGACTATGTGATGACGATAATTATATTTTTTTATAAAGCTTCAGGTGTGATTGATATTATTTGGAGATAAATATTAATTTTTTCTAGGAAGACTATGTGATCAAATACATCTGGTTATTTGGTTTCAATATTATTCTGAAATTTTTTTGAGGAATTTTATGTATAATAATTTATTGAATGATATAAGTTGAATTTTTTGTATTACTTTTGAATTTTCTGGATTAAAAGTGGTTATTCTTTATTTGATGGTTTATTTATTTCGAGTAATTATGTATTATTTGGTTAACAATTTCAGTTTTGGTTAGTGTTTAATGATATAAGAAATATATATCAATTCTTATTTTTTGATTACATGATCCGTAGAAGTTGATTCAAAAGATATATGAATAAATAATCATCTTGAATACTCATTGTTTAGAGAAAAAGATGAGATTGTGGTGGAAGTTGATTAAAGGATGAAATTATACCGGTAACATAAGTATGTTTCCTTTTGTTATTATTCTAGGTAGTAGAATAATTATACAATATTATTAAATTTATTTTGAAAAAAACATTATTATTTTACTTTTCTTACTTATAAATCAGAATCCTTTGAAAACATTAAAATTTTATGATTTTTTAATGGTTTAATTTCTCTTGAACATGTTCTTTAATAGTCTGTGTATATCAAATAAAGTTAGTTTTTACTTTTATATCAATGTTTTCACTTCTCATAATTGTTCTCATTTTCATATAACTTATATGTGTTACTCTATATGACCTTCTTATATCCCATTTCTCTATTGTCATATGGGTGATTTATTAATACTTTTTATAATGTTTTATTTCAACATAGGTATTTTATAAATTCAAAACCCTAGTTATTAAGAAAATGGTCTACTTTTGAGAATTACTTTCATTACATGGGAGATGGGAATTTAATATCTCCATATTTTGAAATGAATGACCATTTTATTGAGTGTACAATATACTAAACACCGAGAAAAAACGAATAATAAAATTTTATAATTTAAATTTGATCATTATAAAAAACAATTAAATTGAAAAAATCAATAATATTAATGGAATTTTGGAATAGTAAATTTTAATATTATTTATTAATGTATAAATTAATTATTTTAAAATATTCACTTAAATTTTTTGTAAATTAATTATATTCATCAAAAATATGTTTTCATATAAAATGGTTTTTCGTCCTTGTGAGGAAATATTTGGATTATTTTATAGAATTTTTTGAAATTTTATTTGAAATTTTTTTTTTTTTTTGATTCATTGTTTCAAAATTATCTTAAGTTGATTTTGTGAAAACATACATCAACGATTAATTTTTCACTGAATACTGAAAAATTATAATTTTAATTGAAATGAGTATTTCTATGTTAAATTATTTACAAAGGTAAATTATATTTTGGACTATTATTAGAAATTATTTAGTTCCATATGATTTCAAATAATTAAATAATGGATATATATATTTTTTTATAATTTAATTTAGTAAAAATAAGAAAATATCTTTTAAAAAGGGTAATTTCTCTAGAAAACTGTTTGCATCGTATATTGCATGTTTAATTTGAAATTAAATTAGGCCGCTTATGTATTTATAATCTTGAAAAATAGATTCTATAATTGGAATTATGAGGACTATGTTTAATAAATATTCCCATTTTTTTATAAATATTTAAATTAATCATGGTGATTTAATTACCACAATAAAGGGTATATTGGGTAATTTAAATTAATAAAATTAATAAAAACCAAAAATGACCCAAAAACATTCCTAAATATTATTATATATATATTTATACACTATAGTAATTCAATTTTAGAATTTATGTCATTTTGGGTCCACATTATGTCATTATAACCTTTATAAAATTTTATTTAAAGTAAAGTCAAACATATCACACTCTTGTTTTTAATATGTCTAATATTCTTAATATGATGTTATAAAAAAATATATTTCAACTATAAGTATTATTAGGAAATATAAAATATTTAAATTAACTATAGATATTTATTTATAATTTTTAGGGAAGAAATAGTAAACATAAATTTTTACACAACTTTGTTGTAGTAATAATTTAATTGATCAAAACATCAAATAAATTATAATAAAAATATTAAAATAAAAAAAATATGAAATAAATAATTCGATAAATAAACTTATAGATAAATCATAATTTTTTTGGATTTAATAAATTATTTTTATCAAAATATAACTACTATATTTAAATTATTAATATTAAATTAATTAAATTTTTGAATAAATTACATCGAGGATATTTTATAGTAAATAATATTTTATTAAATGATATAAAATTATAGAAAAACAAAAATTAATTTAACAATTTATTATAGGATTTTAAATATCAATAATGGAATATTTTGGGGTTTTTTATAATTTTATATTAAATATATTGACCCATAATGAGTAAATATAAATGTTGTCGCACTTAGAGTTCAAGGGGTTAAATAAGTCTTAAACCAAAATATAAGGGTATAAATATAGAAAAAACATGTATAATTTTTATTGGACGCATGGAGTCAGTCAAACCTTCATATTATATTCCAAATAACTCACATTGGATCCATTTTTAATATGATAATAATTTTTATTAATTTAATTTTTTGATAATTTTCATGAATACAGCTTTTCTATCTTATAAAAGGGAACCTCTTCTTGTCATTCCTTCACACTTAAAAACCAAATTTTGTTCAACCAATACCCACCCGAATAACTTCCTATAATTCCCCCCACATTATAGTGTAATTTTTTATAAAGAATACCAATCTTATTGGTCATAAGTTTTTAGAAAAAGGTGGTTTTCCAAAGAATATGTATAATTTTTATCTAATTGTTTTATTTTTGGTTCTTCTTATACATCACTAATAACTAATTCAAACATGGTAAAATTACAAATAAATTATACTCTATATATATATATATATTTATATGTTATTATGTTAGTTTCATGATCTATATCTAACTCGTCTTCCATAAAATTGGAAAAGAATTGATCATTTGTGTCTACAGTGGACTACCACCTCGTGGACCTATGTAATGTGTTTTCCATCATCATCTCTCATGACTGACAAAAATAATGGAATTAATTTTTATATATGATATTAATGGATTATTTATTGGTATTATATGATAATATATCATTAATTTTCTCACCATTCCATGAACAAAAAATTTATAGTGTCGTGGACTAACACCTCCTCGAAGTTATATTGTTTTTTTCTCATCACCAAAAATCATTGATGATATATATAAGTATATTTTTAGAGTTAATGTTATATTTATTATATTATAATAATTTTATAATGATAAAATAATACATACCTTATTTCCATAATTATCATTGAAAAATGGAAACATTACTCTTGTGTATGTACAACCTACCATCTCAATGATTTTAATGTTGATCATTTTTTATAAATATATTTAATGATTGGATTTAAAAGATTAAATTAAGTATAAAAATGAAAATAATTTCTTGTTTATTATTCTAAATATTATTAAATAATGACCACATCAACCATTTTCATCCTATCGATGTCATATTGGGATTATGTACCTAATATCACTAAAACGTTCGACCATAACATAAATTATTAAGTATTTGTTATAAAATGGTAAAAATTGATAGTAATGAATAATAAAATTATTAAGTGTTCTTAGGAATGTATAAATGAATCAATTTATATTCATGAAGTTATATAGAGTATATTATGTATCAGACTCAAGGTAAGGTTTTCTCAACTCACCTTTACTTAACAGGACATATTACATATTCACTACTTAATTTTTTATGTGGGGTATATAATTCCCCTTAAATATATTATATAGGGAATGAATTTCTCTATCAAGTATTTAAATATTAATTTAATGTTTTTTAATTTATGGGGCTTATTATTAAAAATAAACCCAATTAGTAAGGGATTACTGGAAAATATAATAATTATTTTGGATTGTATGTTTTTATGTCTCAACTAAAGAATATTTATCTTCCACATCCATGTTTTATAAAAAAACATTAATATCCACTAATTACTTTTGAATTAATTTTCACCATAACATAAATTTTTAAAAAATGTTAATGAATCTTCCAATCATTTTCTGAACAAGTTATATTTTTTAATTTTCTTAATAAAGTATTAAAGGAGTTACTTTTTAACATATATATAATTAAAATAATTTCCCACCTTCATAGTGAATAAATGATTTTAATATTTATTTATAAGTGTTATATTTTTTTCTAACAAAATATTTCTATCTAAAATTGTTCAGTATTTTAAAACGTATTAATTTTAAAATGGAATAGTTGTGTTCATGAATATTTTTCCCAATTGATTTTCAAAACCCATATTCTATCTAATAGGATTTATTTTGATGGTACATATGATTTAATGGGGACATTTTATTTGGATGGAATCCGTATTCTTCTTAGGTACAGAGTATGTTTATGGTAAAAAGATGAAATATTTATGAAGCCTATTTCTTTTGGATGGGGTATGTTATAATGAAAGGTTTATAAAACTCATTTCAAATCAAGGGTTTCGATATGATTAATTGTTTATAATCCCATAGAAAAAATATTTATGGTTTTTATTATGTGATGGGTGGGATTTATACCTCACTCTAATACATTATGTAAATAATGATATCTTGTGATATAAATAGGACTAGATTGGGGAGTGAAACCATTTCATCAAGGGACCTTTTCCACCATGATATTCATCAGAGTGAACGTTTAATACTATATTGGTTTGGGGAGTGAACACATTCTAGTATGTTTTTATTTTAAAATAGTCTTGACTACTGAAAAAATTATTTTATTTGCATATGGGTATTTCAAAATCCCATTAATTATGTCAATATTATTCTCTAATAGATAATGTTATTTTATTCCATCAAAATTCATGTCTTATAAACTACCAAGATTTATTTCATGAAACAAGATTTTAAAAATTATACACAAGGTATACCATTTAAATGTTATGTTCATTATATTATGACATTACACTCATGTTATGATTATATAATCCTTAATATCACTCTTGATTACCTTTACTAAGAATCTTCCATTTCTAATGATTCCATTCCCTAGGTAATGAAGAAATGTTTCAAGTAGTTTATCTCTAAGAACGGTGTTAGATGTAAAGTAATTGGAGAGATGATAAATATTTTTTTGATACAACTATTTATTTGTTAAATATTTGTAAGTGTTTGTCCAAATTTTATATAACTCTAAACCTAAAAGATCTTTCTATATGAATGTGATCCAAATATTAGTTAGATTTTATGTTTTTATGATGGTTTAAATTGAATCATGGTAATGGGTATCAATGGATGAAATTTAAAGATTATTTTTTGAGCACCAGATCCAAGAGCACATCTTCTAGGCTATTACCATATGTCCTCCCAATATCTTTCTAATAAAACTCAAAAAAACTGACCAAATATCCAATCCTAGCATGATAAACAATAAATAACCCATACCTTATCATTAGAACTCCAAACTCATCCCCTTGACTGGATTCTAGAACCCCAACCAAAAGAAACCCCTTCCCCTAGACACACTAAGTCAAAAACACAATCTCGAAATCCTATAATCATAGAATAGATTCCACCATAGTGGTATACTTGCAGAAACCCACCGAATGGTATCCTATGACGTCTAATTCTATCTTTATGGCATAAAGATAAAAAATTCCCGTTATAATTAAAAAGTACACTACATGTACATCCAAGTACATGGTGATTAATCTCAAATTTTTACTTGTACATAAAACTCTACATGCCTAGGTAACACATGGGGTTTGGAAATGTACTAGAACATGATGAAGTCATATGATGGGCGTACCCATATAATTTTACATATCCAAGTACCCCTCATATGGGGTGTCTTCTCACGTACTCAATCACATGGCCAAGTTCCACAACTGGATGTGTACTCCAAGTACATGGCTTGTGGTTCCAAAAACACCACCTTCCCAAGTTCTTGGAAACATGGAATAGTTATACCATATTACATCAACTCCAAATACATAACATATAGTTTCAAAAAATTCAACATCCTTGAAAAGAAATAACACACGTTGTGTTCTCATAAAATCAAAGGTTGTTTCATCAGCATTTTCAAACGTGAAACCCCTGTGAATAGTCTAAAACTCTTGATTATCCCACAGTACCACAAGATCGACCAAATAGGGTTCCCCAACATATAAATCCTAAGTATTTTCATACATAGATATATTTTTCATAATATATAAATATTCAATATTGTTCACAAATACATTCCCTATGACTAAAATGGTTTTCTGTCTTCGTATACAAGACACACAATCCATTTATTTCAGGATATATCTTCAACTCCTCCCATAAAGATATTTCCATTTAGTAATCATTATATAAATACCATACATAAATATTTATTAATAACATGGGGTAATGTAAACCTATTAAAGAGTGAGCTTAGACTCTCTGTAAGGGTATACATGGAAGATATCAATCGATGGTCATATGAAAGCATAAGGAAAGAGTAATGGTATGAGATTATGAATATACAGTAAAATGATCTTACCCAGTATATAAATGTTCAAAAATATATTACATGAAAAGATAAATTATCATTTAAAAATTCATAAACCATACGTGTGAAAAATCAGCAAAAATAAATTATGAACCAAAAGTTCATTTCATATAAGTTTGGAACCAACATAAGTATATAATTTACTTCATATGCCAATTATAAAAACAATGCACATAAAATAACAATGGCTTAGGTATTAAAACGAATATTTAATTTTAAAAAATATTATCCATTATCTCCTGTTTTCCATTTCACAACAGATCAAGCATCATCAACTGTTTTCTATAGTGGATAAAGCACATCGTCCTATTTCCCAAAGATGATAAAGCACATTGGCTTGTTTACTATCATTATCTCATTTGATATAAATAATTTCCCAATGAATTATAGGAAGATACATGTACCACCAATCATATCATCTATTATGACCCATTCTAGAGGGGTTCATGTCATGACTACTGAATCCTGCCTCCAATAGGCCATGGTCTACTGACTAGCACTGAGAAGGCTTATCCCACAAATGGGAGTCATTTTCCTAAGTACCTATACACAAACACATGTCTCAAAGACACAAAATTTGAAATGTAAAAACATTACAATAAAAAATGTTGGAATAAACTATATCCAAACCAAAATGGTATGGCACAAAAATAAAGTAAAGTAAAGTAAACTAAGCGAGAATAGAATCCCACCAAAAGTAATTTCTACAAACCACAAAGTCTAACCTGTAGACAAAGGTACTGGTATTGCTACTCAATGCCAAAAGAACACTTCAGCCTGAATATACTCATAAATTTATATCTAGTTTTATTTTACCCTAGATTCTATCAAAAGGATTCTTGACTACATAGTACACAACATGTGCAGGAAAATCCCGTGTAGGGGTTAGTAAAACAATACTCAGTATGGAACCCCAAAACCACACAGAAATACCACAAAGGAAATAATAAAAAAGAAATACCAGACAAGGAATACCCAATAGAAAATTCCACTAAGTAAATACCACATGGGAAATACCACTAAGGGAATACAAGACAAGAAATACCACAAACGAAATACCACACCGAAAATACCACAAACAAAATGGAACTTCAGAAATACCACAAGGGAAATACTATTGAGGAATTGTATAGTCAACATTTTAAATATATACACCACATGACCATATATCAGGAATATCAAGATATACCCTCTCTAATGAGACTCATAGTCTCTAGGAGACACACGGTCTCCTTGAGACACATAGTCTCTAAGAGACACGTAGTCTCGATAAGACAAATAATCTTTGGGAGTCACACAGTCTCAATGAGACACAAAGTCTCTATAAGATACACAATATTTATGACTGACATAGTTTCTATGAGACAACAAGTCTCTATAAGACACACATTATATGGGAGTCACATAGTCTCTATGTCATAGTCATCCATAGGATTCCGTTCAATGAAGGCTCATTCTGGGAGAACATACTCCCTAATCAATTAGTTCATATGGACACTTACATAAAACCCCACATAGGATAATGAAAAATGATTGTCTAATCAAAAGGGTCCCAAATACATAGGTGGTTCATCAAAGAGACAAAAGGATTGAATTTTACGAGCGTTTGAAAATTCAGAAGGGGTATACCTGCCAATGGACCGATCGGGAGGTCAGCCATGTTGCAACAGATTAATGTTTCACGGCTGTGTGGCTACTTGCTTGACCATGGACCTATCTGGCCACCTAGGTCCAACCCAATCAAGTGTCTTATGGCCACCCCAATCCAGTTGGGTCAGACTCATATTTACAAGGCTCGACCCACCTGGTCAGGCAAGCCCACATGCTGTGTCTGCACCCCATATATTTTCTTCCATCCATGGTGACTATAGTGGCCCACAGTTTGGATTACACATCCATGGGGATCCACAACCACCATGCACAACTCCCACATGCGGTCGACCGCTAACGTCGGTGCCGACACACCAGTGGCCCCTTCTATGGGCCATCACACATCCTCTGGTGGTCTGATTTCTAAAACAAGACAACTTATATGATCCTTGGGTCTTCAAATACACTAATCTATGCATGGATTATTCTTTCTATCAATCCAGGGGGTCTGATCGTCTTTGGTTCCTCCCAACAAGTTGATTCACAACCATGAGGGTCTAATGGTGAAGAACTCCATGAATTGGGGGAAGAATCACATGATTTCCCAAAGTAAAGAACCTCATCCTATTTTTGTATCGGTCTCAATTCATTCCCATTATAACAAAAAATGAATAATAAATAATCATGAATATTTATCTCACATTAAATCCCCGCAATCAAGCCCATCCCCTAATAAAAATATAACATCGGATCAACCTGTTCATCTGTTGTTCCATGTTCATCATTGAATTCAATAATGGTGAATCATGAAAAAAACAAACTTCCTACCTTGAGTTGGATCAATAATTAATGAGGAGTGTTTTCTTGTATGTTGTTGATGAGATCATCCAACTCTATTAGCGTGACGATCCACGATCCTATCTCTGATCCATCATCGTTAATTGGAGAGGGTTCTTTCTCCACCCATCATAGGAATTCCAGGGTTACTGTGATAACCCTAAATTCTCTAACAATGTTTAATAAAAAAGAAAATTCATCTCTAGGTCTCTTCATATGGTTATATAAAACAAACATTAATTTATTTTATTCATTAAAAAGTAAAAAAATTATTTTTTACAGTCGACCCGTGCCGGTCGATTTTAGGCCTCGTCTACAGTAAATTTTCTTCATTGAATATAACAGTGCCCTTTGATTTCTGATTCAAGAACCTGTTTATAAGTTATTCCACTTATTTCATGAAAACTATCTGTATGTGCCCTTTATTATTTTAATATTATTTAAACAATTATTCCGAGAACCCATGGGACTCAGAATCACATGTTGTCTCAGTGCCTGGTCTCTAAATAAATCCATATGACATCTAAAAACATTACATAGAAAATCGATGTTGTTAAATTCTCCCCATTTTGGGGATTTACATCCCTAAAAGCCAAAACAAAAGGTAAACTCAAACAAAAGAGAGTACTAAGAATGAATCCGAGCCTCCATCTCCCATGTTCCCTCCTAGAAATTCCCCTGCTACCATCAGACATGCACCAAACAAATCAAGCACCCAATATGTGTCATATTTTTCAAATCCTCGATCTCCACCATGTACTCTCTAAAATAAACCCCATCCATGATTCCTAGATCTCCCCATTCAATGACATGAGATGGTTCATGCACATTCATCCACAGTAATGAAATGTGGAATATTCCATGTACCAGCTATAACCACATAGGTAATGCTAAGTGGTATTCATCCTCACCAACTCTACATAGTATCAGGAAAGGTCTAATAAACCTCAAAGATTTCTTTCTTTCCAGACCAAATCTCCATATTCCACATCGTGGTGAGACCTGAAGGATCACATAGACTTCTTCCTTGAACACTGAAGGCAATTTTCTCCAGTCATCAAAAGACTTAATTTATCTCCATATAGGGTTCACCTACTCCCGGATGATCTGAACCTTCTCTATGGTAGCTCACACCAACTCAAGCCAATGAGGGATGACTCTCCTTGGTCAGTCCAACCAAGTGGCAACCTGCAAGGTCTCCCATACAATTCCTCAAATGGAGTCATACCGATGTTGGAGTAATCATTTTTGCTTTATGAAATCTCTCCCAGTTGTAGCTGATCTCCTAAACTATGGCCAAAATCTAACATGCATGCCTGCAGCATGTCCTTCAGAACCTGAATGGTCTGCTCAGTCTGGATATGGGAATTAAATGTTGTTTTCAATCATAATTGAGTCCTAGAATCCTTCTATAATCCTTTCCACAATCAGAATTTAAAATGATAATCATGATCTGAGACTATAATCAATGGAAATCCATGGAGTCAATGTATCTCATATATATAAATTCATTCCAATATCTCTTATAAACTCTACTCCAAAGTTGTTAGGAAGTGGGCCGACTTTGTGAGTTGTTTAAGGATTGCCCAGATGGTATCATGTCCCCTAGGTGTGTTTGGTAAAACTATCATGAAGTCCATCAATATCTCATTCCACATACATTATAAAACATTTAGGGGTTGATTAAATTCCACTAGAACCCGGTGCTCAACCACCACCTACTAATAAGCGAGTCAATGAGAAACAAACTCTATGACTCTCTTCTTCATCCCTGTCCTCCAAAATTGATGTCGAAGGTTCGGGCAAATCATCACCACACCTAAATGTACAAGAAAAAGGGATGTATGGAACTTCCTCTACACCACCTCCTACAATTCCACTCACCTTACTGTGAACCCTTTGAATATAATGATGTTATCCCAACCTATCGAAGACCTATCAGGGGCACACCATGTAGACATCTGAGCTCGTAATGTATTGCAGTTGGTATCCCAAAGTTGTGGCACCCTAACTCTCTATCAAAGTAGAGTTTTAACAACCATTGAATTTAGGTGAGCTACACCATCCCCATACACAATGTATATAAGAAATGTGGCCAACTAATCTGATGCCTCATTCAGTATATGTGAACTAGTTCTTATGCTGAGCATCTGCCACCATGTTCCCCTTCGCATGAGTATAGACAATCTCAATGTCATATTCTTGGAGAAACTATATCCATAACCATTATATCACATTCATATCCATATAAGAGAATATATGTGGGATGCTCTTATTGTTAGAGTGGATAGTAAACCACCATCACATCAGGTAGTCTCTCTGCATGTTGACTGCGAAGACTACCGTTGCTAAATCAAGATCATGGGTTGTGTAGTTCTACTCGTGTGGTCTCAACTATCATGAACCATAAGAAATAATTATTTTTCCATGTATCCAGACACAACCAAGCCTAATTCCAGATGAATTGTATTAAAATACAGACTTGACACCCTCCCCTACCTTTATCGGTATGGGGAAGTCATAAATATATGACTCAACTAATGAAACCTCTCCTGAAACTCTCCATCCACTTGAAAGGATTCCTCTTTCATGTAAAAGATATAAAGGATTCTTACAATCTGGAAAATTCAATGATATACCTCTGATAGTACCTATCCAAACCAAAAAAACTCCACACCTCAATAACACACTAGAGTAGATCCCAAAAAATAACCACCTTAACATTTCTTGGATCCACTACAACTTCGGCCTCTAAATTGACATGTCCTCGCTAAAGGACATATCAAATTTAGAACTAAAACTTCAAGTGCTTCCTATAAATATATTTCTCTCAGAGTTTGTCTAAGACTCTCCTCAAGTGTCTCACGTGATCCTCTTCATAAACTGAGTACTATAGCATGTTACTAATGAAGACCACCATGATACAGTCTAGTTAAGAAAGGAAAATCCTATCCATGAGTCCCCAGAATACTGTTGTTGAAATATTCATTGCAAATGGAATCACAAAGTACTCATAATGGTAGTAAATACATATAATGTTTGTCTTCGTTATATCATCATCTCTTACTTGAAGCCGGTGATAGCCAGATCTGAGGTCAATCATGGAGAACCACGGTGCCTCTTTCAACTGATCGAAGAGGTCATAGATCCTTGGCAGTGGATACTTATTATTCACTGTCACCTCGGTAAAGTGACATAAGTCAACACATATCCTAAAGCTCATGTCTACCTTATTGGAAAACAAAAATGGGGCTACCCAGGGTGAAACACAAGGTCTCATGAAGACTTTCCTCTACAAGTCCTCTATCTATACCCTCATCTCATAATGCGTTGTAGGATCCATATGAAATGAAGGTGTACATATTTTTGTCATCACGAGGTATAGATCAATGCCAGAGTTTACCTCCCTATTGTGAATAAATCCTAGAACATACTCTGGAAATATGTCTGTATATTCCTCCACAACTTGAGGAAACTGATGAATCGTTTCATCCATTATATCCAGGGTTAGGCTAGCCAACTATGGTGTGAATGGCTATACGATCTTATGTGTGATTCCATCATGCACTTATTGGGTTTCCTTTTAACTAAAAAAGAAAATATAGTCCCATCATTGTGGACACGCCACACAATGCACCTCAAACAGTCAATTTGAGTATAAACCTTGGATAACTAGTCTATTCCAATAATGACAACATAATTCCTCGATGCCACTTCCAATAGATCTCAACTGAAACTCTCACCTCCATGAGTCAAGTCACACATTTGGAAACAATGTTTTTTTATTAAAACTTCTCTCATAAGATTCTTTAAGTGAAAGGGTCGAGTAAACTGTTCAACTTGAATCTCTGAATCTCGAAAATAGGTCATGGAAAGATAGGAATGAGTAACAACTAAGTCTATTAAAACTATGTATAATGTGTATAAGAAAAAAAAGTAACTCTAATAATCCTTTGAGACCCATGGTTATAAGCCTCTATCACCTGAAGGTGGCATCATCCTGGTGCACCAGCTCCCTCAGCCTATTGTGGACCACCTGGGGTGGAGGTGGTAATAAGTCGAACCTATGACCACTTCTTAAAGCCATACCTTCTCCTCTTCTACATTCACCTCCCTGTGAACTAGCTCCATGAGCCTTATGCTGTTGATCCCTTATCATGGGACATCTTCTTGTAACATCTCACACATCCAAGTCCCTAATATTTACATCGACTCCCTACTACTAAGGTCTCTACCCATGCTTTCCCACTGCTAAAAATCACTGGTTATATCCACCCAACCAAGGAACTCTGAACCACAAATGTTTACACTAGATCAATATCATAGGTATAAATTCATAGAGGGATAAAACTGGCTCTGATGTCATTGTGCATACCTTGCTCAAAGGTCTAATCCATAAAGAAATGGTTTTGTATCACATCCAATGAGTACTTTGAATGGTCGATATGTATCGATGAATACTTAATTGCCGACATTTAATCTGGTTGGAGCTATATAAGCTCTGGTATATGCATATACCATAACTTAAAATTTGAGAACTCCTCTCTCAAAAGTATCTCCAACTCTATCCATGGAATAGTCAACTTATCAAAAGATCAAGTAACCCAACTACACCATCCCCTTACTGATCTATTTAGAAGACTCACTTCCATGATAAACATATGATATTCAAGTTTATTAAAAAGATGGAAAAATTGGGTCCCCACTTCAAGCTAGTCCTCGGCCACCTTAGGCTCACACTCACATCAGAACCTGAGGGGTCTCTGTCGCTGAAACTCGAGAAGCGCGCTCAGCCTGTTCTCTTCATCCGCTGGTATTGCGGGTAACATGTGCTACTATACTGGTGGTGTTAAACATAGGGAACCACCTAGAGGTGGTATCTCTTTTAGAAATACATGGATTGATGTATTATAACCCGAAATATCATCCTCATTATCATGTGGTGGAAAACTATATGGCTGTCTACGTAGAGGCATCATGAAATAATACTAGATGTACCACAGTCAATAGAATATATTTGGAGGGCTGACTAAAGAAGGACATGGAAGACACAAAACATTCCTATATGATTCATGTACCATTATTTTCCCTACAACCTATGTTTTCATGTACCGAGTTGAAAATCCAAAATTAGAGTCTTAGTGTATGGATACATCGTCTGCTCCACTAACACTGGATTCCCTGGTCTGAAATCCGAGCTCAAATATCTTAACACTAGTGCAACACACTAAACTCACAGAATCTTGGTCCTAATTTAGAACCAGCCACCTCTGACACCACTCAATCATGACCACTCCCAGAGGGGCTCATTCCATGACTATCCCAAGCCCACCTCTAATAGGCCATCAACTCTTGACTAGAACGGAGAAGGCATATCCCATAAATGGGAGGCATTTTCTAAGGTTCTTTTACAAATTAAAACATATCGAAGAAATAAAATATGAAATGTAAAAAAACTAAGTAAACAAAGTTATACATACAGAATATTCCAGCCAACAATATACGATATGAATGTAATGTATGTTAAAGTAAACTGGGCCAGAATAAAAGACCATGAAAATAAATTTCTGTAAACCAAAAAGTACAACCTGTAGAAAAAGTTACTATGACTAGAACTCAAAACTGTAGGAACACCTCAGCCTTCATAAACACACGAATCTCTATCTATTTCAGTTATTCCCTAGATTCAATCAAATGGTTTCTCATATACACAATACATGACATGTGTTGGAAAATCCTATGTAGGGGTGAGTAAAACAATACTTAGAAAGTCACCCAGATCCGAAAAAAAGACCAAAAATTAAATACCACATAGGAAATACCACATATGAAATACCAAAAAGGAAATAATCCAAAGAAAATACCACGCAAAAAATACCGCATAGGAAATACCACAATTGAAATACCATAGACGAAATGACACAAAGGAAATACCACATATGAAATACAAAAAAATGAATACCACACAAGAAATACCTTAAAAATACCATAATAGAAAATTATAGTCATATCCTTAAAGATATATGCTCATTTCCAATATATAAATAATATACATATATATTATCTCTTGTCAGACACACAGTCTCGGTAAGAGACATAGTATTTGGTAGTCAAATGGTATTCCTGAGACACAAATTCTCTATATGACACACATCATTTACGTATTATTCAGACTTGCACAAAACCTTAATAGGGTTGCTGAAAAATAAAGTCTTGTTTCAAAGTTCCTAACACCGCAGACGGTTCATCAAATAGACACATCGTTTGAACGTTATGAGAGATTAAAAATTCATAAAGCAGTCCACTGGCACATGGATCGACCATGGGGCTTGACTGCCACAGTCGATCGTGGCTTGGTCTAGCCATATGGATCTGATTGGACCAAGGTTCTGACCCCAACTGAGGTTCAACCTGACCCCCCAGGTCGACCCCACCCATTGGGCCCGACCTCTCTCACCGTGGACCAGACCACCTAGTCGGGTTGGACCATGTGCCACATTTTCACCCCAGACACATGCTCCCATTCATGGTCACCGACCCATCCTGCGACCACTGCACACTGTCGGCTACCACAAGCTCCCACATTGTTGGGCTGCTGCATACTACTGCCAGCGCTGGTCACCAGTTTCCCCATCCATTGGCCACCACGACTCCTTTGGTTGTCTGATTTTTTAAATGAGTCTACTTTCACAGTTCTAGGGTATTCAACTACACTTATATAGCCTTCGCTCTGACTTTCAACCAATTTGGGTGTCCGATTTCAGTCGATGACACCTGGTAATTAAAGTCACAGTCATGAGGGTACACTGGTGTGGAACGTTGTGAATGAGGGAGAGAAAAATTATAAGAATTCCAGGAGAAAATAAACTCAGACTTTTTTTATTGTCGGTATAAATTCATTCTCATTAGAACGAAAAACGAAGATGGAATAATCACAGAGATTTATCCCCAATTAAAACCCCGATATCAAGCCCATCACACAATAATGATCAAACTGCATATCAAACGGTTGGTGGGTTGGTATGTGTTCATCATTGAACATAAGAATGGGGAATCATGATGAAAAAAAATGTCATACCTCGAGTTATATTGATCGTTGGTGAGGATTATTTTTTGTTGTTGTCATTGATAAGAGCCTCCAACTCCATTTGCATGACAATCCATGATCCGATCTCTGATCCATCATTGATCATTAGTGAGGGTACTTAATCAATGCATCAGAGAAATTATAGGGTTATGGTGATATCTTTGAATTATCTTAAAAAGTTCAATAAAAATAAAATGTGTCGCTGTGTTGCTGCATAAGTTTATATAATATGAATCTTAATTTATTTTATACTCTAAAATGTCCAAAACATATATTTCATAGTCGAACCATGTTGATTGATGTTAGGCCTCGCCAATTGTAAATTACCTTTTCTCAACACAAATGTTCCCTCATATTTTTTATTTGGTCATATTTTTAATAGTCATTCCACTTAGTCATAAAAACCATGTCCATGTTCTATTTAATATTTTAATATTATTCAAACAATTTATCTGGGCACCCCGGGCCTCAGAATTGCATCCCATCTTAGTGAATATTCTCAAAATAAATCCATAAAATATCTAAAAATAATACAAGGAAAATTTGATTTATTCATAATCCATACATGTTTTTACATAAAATAATAAAACATTCATCATATTATCGTACTATAACCCATGAAAAGAAATAAAGTTTCATAATTGTTTCAATAATCCATCGAAGCATAACCCATTTGAAAAGTATAGATTTCATAATAATATATTCATAATAGTCACAAACAATATATACAATAATAAAGAGGGTATAATCATACCATTTCTCTAATAGAACATAAGAAACAACAATGTTTTGTGTCATTTATGAATAGAAATTCCATAAATAAATATCATTAAAATGTTTTTGGGAAAATTTTATTTCAACATTGAAATTTAACTTTTTAAATCTAAATTTTGACAAAGAATTGTGAAGGTTATTTTATTTTAAAAAAAACATTGAAAATTATAATGTAATATTTTAAAAAAATTAATCGTCGTGATGGTGGGAAATTCCAATCATATTGTATATGGTAAAAAATATTCAATTCACATTTTTTGGTAAAAAAAGAGCATTGTTTGGAAATTAACATATAGATTCAATTTAAAATATTTATTAGAAAATAAAAGATTGTTAAAAAATTAACTAAACATTATTTTGTATATAGTAAATTAATTATAAAAATATTTTATAATACATGGGTATATAACAAAAAGGATTTTCAACCGAAGAAATAAATGATTTCAGGTTTCCATAAAAACATTATTTTTGGAAGATTATGTAATTAAATAAGGGATAATGAAAGGAAAGCCTGTAATTTCTAGAAATAACTACATTAAAAATGAAATTCACGATTTTATTGAAATTCATATCCTAATATCTCATCATTAGAATCATATCATGAACAATCCATATAAAGAGTGAGATTATAACTTTAAACCTTTACCACTTCGGTATATTTTGAATCATAATCCCCATGAAAAAAAATTATGGGTGTTTATATCCTATAATTATAGTTATAATGATCATAAAAGTAATTCATGGTATGTACATAAACAATACAAAATAAACACGTGTTGTATATAGCATGTGTCCCCCAGAAATAAATGTGAGCCACATATACCTTACCATAAGTCGTGACATCCATTGTACTTGTTTAAACATACTATATAAAAAATATAAAATTATTATAAATATATTACATAATAATAATAATAATAATATATTATACTATATATGTTTTAATTTTTACCTTTTATTATGCATTTTTAAAGAGTCCTGGTTAAAATCATGATTCTGGTAATAAGTACTATGTTTTTAAATTATGTTTTTGTTAGGTATTTTTTTATCATTTTACATTGATCATAGGTACCCAATATCCAGAATGAGATACTTCATAAAAATATCATTGAAATTAAATATATATTTATTTACTATAATCCATTATATTTAGAAACTGAAAATGAATTACACCATTCATGGAGATGATAGGACCTATGTATGCATGATTATTGTTTCCATTTTCGAGAAGAATGAAATGAATAAAAGGAAAATAATTTTTTTAAATATTAGGTATTATATATCAAATATTTTCATTAAATCTTTCCTTATTAGCTTTAATGTATATTAGATGTGAAGAAAAAATCAAATCTCTTTGTGAGACGGTAGTCCGTCGCAAATGCGAGCGATGTTATCGTATTCCCATAGAATGTGATTAATATGGTATATGTGATATGATAATTCTATAAATATAATTATGTAATAAATATAATATATAAATTTTAAATTTTCCATTATAAATATTCATGATAGGTTGTGATGGAAAACTAACTACATCATTTCATTAGACAGTAGTCCACCGTAAACATGATCGATGGTTTCTTTACCCACATGATGTAAGAGGGTAAGGATAAATGAAATTACATTAACATAATAACACCCTATAATATGTGATATAGTGCTGTTATTATATCATCATGTTAGAAAATATTTTAATTATTTATATGAATAAATAAAATAAAAACACGTGGTGATGTAATATACATCTCCTTCAGGAAACCCCTTTAGGATTACACTTAAAGCCTTATTAGGAGGGTTTTCAATAAAAATAATAGCCTATATGATATAAGGATAAATGTAAAAAAAATTCAAGTATTATTTTGGTGAAAGAATGATTTTTGGAATTGTGAAGAGGCGATGAGAGGTGGTGGTGTTTTATAAGTGCGAGAGAGGACACAGGTAGAATTTTTGGAAGAAAAGGTGTAATTACTTTTTAAACACACCACATGGCATGAAAATAGTACATTATAAAACCTTATATGATATATGATTGATATATGGAAATGAAATTAGAGATATACATTATTATAGGTCATTTACCCTTTACCTTTTTTTCATAACACATGGTAAATGTGTTTCAAACTTAACCACAATAATTAATTTTTACTGTTTTTATTGTTCATTATGTCAAAAAACTATGTTGAAATTATTATATTTTATTAATAATTATTATTTGAAATATTCAATAAAATTTTAAAATTCTATTTATAGTAGTGGAATTTTTTTATTAATCCCACAGACAGAATGAAAAAGCGGTTTTCTAATGAGAAATCCCTTATAAGTTTCCAAAGATTTATAATCAAAATAGAATATAAAATTGATTAAAATGATATAAACTGGATAATAAAACTTATAATTGAACTAATTTTACACTAGTAATAATTTTTCAAGAATATTATATTTTATAAAATCTTTAAACATAAATACAATTTTTAATAAAATATGTATTTGCACTATTCACTATAAAACTAGTATTTTTAGAAAATTATCAATATTTCAAAAAAAGATAATTTTAATCATTTTATTCCAAAAATGAATTTATTTATTTGAAATAAATTTTCAACAAATTTCAAAACTTAATTTTTTATTTGATCCAGAAAATCAATAAAAAATTTTTTTTGAGAAAAATGTATTTTAGAAAAATATATATATTATCATAAAAATCATTTAATTTTTTATAAATATAATATATTTATATAAAATAATAAATAATTAAATTTAAAATATTTTTTATTCCTATTAATACCACTAAATTATTGTAAATGGGGTCTATATGTCATGTTAAATAATAATATAGTATATTATGATTCATTAAAACTCTGTGTTGAATGTAATGCAAGTTATCAAATAAATTAAATTTATTTTAAGAATATATTTCATTACATATTATTTTGTTACATTATAACCCCATTAAAATGAATTTATCACTAAAACCCCATCGCTTTTATATAAATAATTGAGGATACTTCTTCCCCATTATATGCCCAGTTTCGCTCATAGCTTCCTCTAACTTGTGGTTTCACCACGAAACATCATCCATGTGAGTGGTATTTATTTAGAACATTATTTTTAGGATATATAATTTCCTCTAGTTTTTCCTCATAATAACGATCATGTTTTGGTTTTAGGACCTCAGTATTCAGTACATATGAAAGATCATGTATGTACTTCCTCAGTATAGATACACGGAATACGGTGCAGAATTCAATGAGGTTCGGTGGAAGCATACAAAATTAATATATTATCCTGATACAATATAGAATTTTATAGGGACCGATGCACCTAGTAAATAGTTTATCCTTTATTCTATGTCTGATTACCTTCTTCTACGAAGAGATTCTTAGAAACACATTGTCTCTAACTTCAAGTTCCAGATAACATTGATGATTGTCAGCATAACTTTTCTACTGATAATGTGTTTCCCTTATGTGTTGATAAATGAATCTAACCTTCTATACAATTTATTTATGTAGATCAGGTTTCAATAAACTTATTTCTTTCACTTAATATTAGAACATTGGATCCCTACACTTATTTCTATAGAGAGATTCATAAAGTGAAATCAAATAGCTCATGTAAAATCTCTTATTGTAAGGACTTGACATTAAAGATTGAATTTTATAGTGATTTTGAACTAAAAGTAATATTATTAAATTGAAAATAATATTTTCGTTTTTTTAGATAACTATTACTAAAAATTACATAGAAAACCCCAACAGTACAAAGTAGACACTTCTATTCAATATCGATTTTATCATAAAAATTCATTAAAAACATGGTTTCTCTTCATGAAAAATATTCACAATTTTCCTCTTGATCTCATCATTGTCCCTAATCTTCCTTAAATACTATGAAAAAATTTTAAAAACATGGTATGAGAAAAAAATATACAATCAAGTAATTAAAAATAAGGTACAATGTTAGTTTAGTAAAACCCATAAAAACATTTTCATAAATATATACCTTTAACCCCTAAAAAAGAATCATATTTTGAAAAATATCAATATCTTATATATATACAATCATAAATTTTTTCATGAGAACTAATTATAAATAAAATAAAAGTCAAATAAGTAACATGGGACATTGATTTATATATAACTCTTAAAAATGGTGTGACTATTTGAGCCAACCTCCAACTCTGGAGTACCCAATGTATTGAAGGTTATAACATAACCACCGATACATGGTTTATCATAAAACAAACCATCACTAGTTTATTATATCACCTCCCATTATTGTTTTGTCATATAATCACCCGTAATTATAAAAAATTTACAAGAACCATAACATAAGAATAAATTATGACATTTTTTTCCATAAAAAACTCTTCAACGAAAAAGAACTTTTCATTTTAAAATCACTCCTTTTGAAAAACTATCTGGGTACTACAAATGAAATTTTCATTGAATGTAACCATATATAATTATATTTTATGATAAAATTATTAATGATCCATGAACGTGGTAAATTCTTTCCATTCAATATTTTTTATCAGATCATTATTTTTCGATAGGGAGGATTTAAAAGAGGGGTTTTAAAAGAAAGTCCCTTACAAATATCATATATTTGAAGTAATAATTATTCAAATGAATCGATTCTGTGTAACCATAGTAAATAAAAATAATAAATTGAGAATTAAAAAGTATATAATAAAAATTAATTTCACCCATAATATTATCATGACATAATCAAAAAGTATGTGTTTAACAAAAATAATGAAAATTGGGTTAAAACTTTCATTTAACAATCATATCTGATGAATCATATGAACCCTAAAAATAATAATTTTCAAATTTAACAATGTATTATATGAATATAATTACATTAATGATATGATATATAAAATGTTTGTATATATAGACCACATTCTAGAAATCAGTGGTGAATAATTCATATATCACTTAGAAGTTAAAGTGAGATGATAAATTATAGCTTCATGCTTCCCTTTAGTCTATGGTTCCTTAACCTTATGTATAATGGTTTAAAGTATGTTATTAAATAATTCTATAACTGTATTCATATATATATTATATTATATAATAAATTTAAAACATATCAAGGCCCATTAATTATTAATATTTCATTATTTTCGTGGTTTTGGTTGTGTTCGTTTCTTGTTTTCTTGATCAGTTCATTTGTGTATAATTATGGATGTTATTGTAAATTGTTATTACAAACAATTAAGTGGAATAAAATCTTATTAATGAAAATTTAGTTTTATATATGGTCCAATATATCATTTTTATTTCTTTTATGAGAGTGATTCATTTGAAAAAATGTTAATGATAAATGTTTATATTATTTTGGCGGTCATTCTGAACACCATAAACTATTTTCATTTTTTATAATATTAAGATTAAATATTAGTTATAGAAAATTAAATAGGTTATAATATAACAACTTTTTTCTGATTTAACAATAATTATACATTTATGACCAGCCATGAAGGGGGTAATTGAGAATGATAAATCATTATTCACGGACATAGTTATCTTCCAAATTTGGACAATGGATTCAATTCATTAAATAATATAAGATGATAATTGAAATGGATATGATATATTTCATTAGATACATAATGATAAAATATATAAATTATTATTTAGTTATCACTCATTTATGGATGAAGGGGGTGTGGATAAAATAGAACAATAAAATAAACAAAGGGTGGTGGTTAGATAAATTTACCTCTTGAATATCACCACCTTGAAGAACCCTGTGAGGATCTTTTATTTTTTATTTTTGTCATAATATATGTAAATTTACATATTTAAATTGATGAGTTCAGGTTTTGGAAGATATTTTTAGATATTAATGCTTTTTGAGGGGAAAATTGGGTGGTGAGGAGTGGTATTTATAATTGAGTAGGGGTGGTTTAAAATGATTAAATAATTATTATTTTATATTTAATGACAAAAAAAATGAGGTGGAATTAATTCCTTGAAATTATATTGATAATTTCTATTTTAAATTATGATTATGGTAAAAAACATCAAAATCTCATTTCATGTTTTAATATTTCTACATATTTAGTGTTTACATTTTAACTTTAACCCATATTATTATTTTATCTATAATGTGGTAATTTTTTTTACCACAATAACTTTTTCACGCCTAAAAATGAAAATAAACATAAATCTTGAGGTTTAACTTATTATTATAAATATGGAATCAACATTACTAAATTCAACTCAAATAATTTGAAAAATAATATTTAAAATTAATCTCATTGACGCAATGGGATAATTGGTTTTTTTAAGTGATTTTTTAGAGTTAACAATTTATTTATAACTAATTTTAATATAAAATTGATTAAAATAACCCCAATATAATTAATTATTGTATTAGTTAACAATTTTTTCATTAAAAACTATTTTAAATTTAATTTAACATAATTTAAACATAGAAAGAGTGTCCGTTTTTAATTATATTTTAATATATTTTTACTATTTATAAAAAAATAAAACCACTAAAAAATTTATCTATAAGACATTTTTGACATAAAATTTATAAAAATGAATTTTATTTTTTACAATAAAATATTTAAATGTGTGAAATTTTTGTTTTAAAACAATTATTCCATTAAAAGTGGCAAAACTGCCTTTATGAAAATATAATTTTTATCTTTAAAATAACATTTATTCTTATCTTAACCGTATCAATCAAAAAGGATATATTTTAGAAAATATTTAAAATAGAATATATTAATTTCATTTGTATATTTCACTAAAAGTGATTAATTTAATTTATTAATAAAAATTTTCATTGTTGAATAAAAATAGTCTTTATAAAAACATATCATTTATGTTCAATTTTATTTTATTTTAATTTGAAATTAATTGGTAACCAATGATTTCGTTTTATAAGTATGTGTTTAATATATTTTCATAATTTATTTTAACTCATTCATTCACACCATTAGAACAAATATTTGATAGATATTATAATTAAATAATAATATGTAGTCATCTATTTATGCTCATGGTGGAGTATCTTGTATTATATGTAACATGGTGTTTTGTTTTAAAATACCATGATTCAAAATTCTCTCCCCCCCCCTTAATAAATTTCATTGTAAAAATTATAAATTGGGATAGAAAACTAGATGTTTTACTTTTCAAAATACCTTTTTTGAAATCTCTCATCCTAAAAAGGATCGATATAACATAAAATTGTGAAATAAGATAGGAAACTACAAAGGTATATTGAGATAACTCATAATAGGTTTCCATTTATAAAAACATAGACATGGAATAGAAAACATAACGCCCGAGGACTCATAGTGGGTGATAGAGAACACTTTCATGAGAATGTTAACGATCATAAAATTCTATGTTTTTGATAGGTGAAAATGCCATTTATTTCTCAAAAGACAAGTAATCGAAAAAAAATTTGTTTAAAAATATTTTTCCTATAACCAATGAATTATTTTACTTACTATATTATGAAAATAATTAATTATACTTACTTGAAAAGTATAATTTCATCCCCTTGTTTTTTTATAATCAATGAGAATTCAAGATGATTTTATAATTCTTAAAGCATCATAATAAACTTCTATGGATCCTAGAATCCACTAAAGTATAAATATTTATTACAATTGTCTGTATACATAAACCAAAACACAAATTTTAGTACATAATAATGTAATTCGTTAAAAATAATAAAAAATTATATGATTAAAAATTAATTTTATCTTCAAAATTCAATAGTAATACCCAAATTTCAACATAGATGATTCTAGAATAATCATTATTTAAAACTCGTCAAAACATTATAGACTAAAATTTGAATCCCAAAAAATACCAAGGATTTGATCACCTAGTATTCCATGATATATTTATTATTTATCTTCAAATATTATCAATCTATCTCAAATTCTCATACAAAAAAATATAATTTCACAAATCCCATAATCTCCAGCATATGCTAATTATTCAAGAATAACCATAAATCTACAATGACATCTTATATTCCCTCAAATACATTTCAACCATTATGAATCTAATAAAATTATTTAATATTAGTTTTACCTTAATCATATAATGTTTCCAAAATAATAAACATCTCCCAAAATAATACTATTCAATTAATCACTTAATCAAATTTCAATCTTGTGGTTATAAATATGATGAAACTTATGTTTGCAATATGAACATTTATTCATCAAATATTTAAAATAAAAAATAATCCTAAACAAGACATCATGTAGGTCAGTGGTAGGCAATGCACCCTTTTCTCCCTCACTTGTGGGTTTGATCCCTCCATCCTTGATAGACGTGACGGGTTTTCACCCATCCAATAAGTTTTCATTTTTCTAAAACTTTGTTAATGTAATTAATATATTATTATATAAATTTTATAAATGTACTCATTAATAATATTAATATATATTTTCCTCAAACGTTATCCCAAACATTTTATTTTTTATCTTAAAGAGGTAAGAACCCTTAAATACCTCAAATCATGTCATCATATAAACCAAAAATAATTCCAATGCATTGAAACTTATTTACACCAAAGGTAAAGACATTTTTCCTTCAATAATAATTTTTGATATCCAAAAATTAAGGTTTACATGTTTCTTCAAAATTATCACCTTGTATAGATATTTAAAGGTATCTATGAAATTTTAATTATCATTCAATATTTATGTAAATAAAACCTAAAATAGAAAAATCCTTTAGAGTTCCATGATTTCCATGATATTTGAAACATACCACTATATCATAAAATTTTATAAAAATAAGTAAACATATCTGTCATTAAAATTCATTCTTAAAACATTTATTATTTTTTGACATCATATTCCTTCATACTTTATTCCAACAATCAAAGATATTAATTATATCATTATGATTCATCGATATAAACCATAAAGGATGTCTATAACTTTATTTTTTTCCAAAAAATGATAATATAATTATTCCTAAAATTACATTTTAACATGAGAATATTAAGGCTTACATATAACACAATCTCAATTAAAGTCTCCCAATATACTCCCATCATCAAAATAGTATTAATACATTTAAAATTTTTATTATCCTTAAATATAACATAACTCTAAAATACTTTATTTATAGAAATATTAATTATTCATCATTATTCATAATTCCTAAGCCAATATTTTCCATCTCAATCATCAACACTTGTTTCATATGACAAAAAATATGAATCATGTCCTATGATTAAATAATGTCAAAGCATGAGAAAAGAAAAAATTCATACCTTCTATGTGTCATTTATACATTCAACATCTTTAATTGAAATGGTGTTAGGTGTTACTAAAGAGTTATATGTACCATACTACTGATCCCAATGATGTGATTTATTCCTATGAAATTATTGAGAACCATACTCCCCACATTTAAATAATTCAATTGGTAAATCATGAAGGCCTTATTTCCCCTTCAGGGAGTTAACTGAACAATTCATTTTTTACTTCATAGATTGTTTTTCATGAACTCTTTTACCATATATAAAACATCATATCATCATTTTAATTAATTTTCTTTATATCTTCTTTCCATATTCATAACACATAGGTAATTCAATAAATTTACCTTTATAATTGTTCAGACTAGAACATCTACATGGAATCATTTATCTAATATTTTATGTATTAGAAAACTATCCATGGTTTAAGTGGTTAATAATTACTCTATAAATATATTTTATAACAACAAAATGTGTTCAAAATATATAAACAATTTCATTTAGTTTTTAATTCCGAAAACCATTTTACTTCATATCCATTATTACGTTGGGCCTCAGGGATCATGAAATTTTCTAAAACTGATTATGATAGTGTAAGAATATCATTGAAATCATAATATACCATTTTATGATGAAGATAAGACATAATATTTCCTTACACATGTTATCTTAAAGTCATTAAATTTATCAAAAATAACTATGACTCTACCTACATGGGTAACAATTATGGTTATATATATGGAATGTACCTTATTATTAAATAGAATCCTAACATCTAAAGTCATTTAAATAATGATCAAATACAAATTTTAAGGATTTGGCCTTAAAAATTTTGTATTATACTGATTCTAAACTAGAATTTACATTATTACATTCTGAAGAATTGTTTCGGATTAGTATTCTATTTAATTTGTAGTAACTCTTACATTGCAAGCCCATACATTAAAAATGACACACTTATACTCAGTATATTTTTCTTCACAAATTAAAAGTATTTAAAAGAACACTTTTATTCATTAAAAATTGTCACAATATTCCTATCTATCTCATAATTTTCCCTACTCCTACTTAAATCACGTGGAAAACATTCTAAAACTAGCGATGACACAAAAAATCCTAGTATGTTTCATAAAATAAAGGAAACCATTAGTCCAAAAAAACCCTTAAAATATTTTCATACAAATATATACTTTTACCAAGAAAAAGGAACCATATTTTTTAAACAGGTAATTATCATACATTTTGAAAATAAAATAGTTTTCCATGAAAACTAATTAGAAAGTATATAAAGTTAAAAAGGTTACATGGGACATAATTTTTCTTTTCAAACATACATATTGAGTGACTAGTAAGGACAACCTCCAACTATGGAGTACCAAATGCATTGATGGTTATAATGTGACCATATGTCCTTGGTTTATCACTGAACCAACTATCATTAGTTTATCAAGTAACCACTCATCATTGTATTGTCATGTAATGACCCTTAATTATAAAAAATGTTGAGTAACCATAACATAATCATAAATCATGAAATATTTCATCATGAATACACTTTTTTAAAAATGAACATTTCATTTTGAAATCACTCAATTCGAAAAATTTATCACACAATGGGAAAATATTTATTTCAAATTAAATATATAAATTTTAAATACAAGAATAAAAATATTTCAGCTAAATTAAATTGTGATGATCTATTCATTTTATATATGTTATAATAATCTCTTTTTTCAAAATAGACCTTCAAAATAGGATTCTTAAAAGATATTCCCTTTACAAATACCATATCATTGAAGTGAGTGTTAATAAAATAAACAAACTTTGTGTATCCAATATAAATAAACATAATATAGTGAAAATAATACTAAATATCAAAAAAATTATTTCACAAAAAAAATTATCATGACACAACTAATAAGTATAAGTTTAAACCAAAGAATGGATATTTATTTACGAATTACCTTACACATTGTAAATAGTCAAATCATATGAACCATAAAAGTAATAATTAACTAATAAAATATTTAATACGATAAATATAATGTGATTCATGATATTATATATGAAATGAATGTATATATACACAAAAGACAAGAAATAAGTGGTGAATAATGCATATATCTCACATAAGTAAAAGTGAGATGAGAAACCATTAAATAACTCTTTCATTTAGTTTTTTATACCTAAACCTCATATATAATGTTTATAATATTTTTATTAACTAATTAATGAGCTTTATTTATATTTATAATACTTTATGTGATGTGAGGTTCCCACTACCATAATGTGGTTTATTGAGAAAATGAAAAAATAAGCTTTTAGGGGGGGAATTATAATACATAATGTGATGATTTTATAATATATGAGGAACCATTCATTAATAACATTTCATTATTTTAATGGTTTGGGGTGTATTTACTTAATTGATTCATGGTCAGTTTGTTTGTGTATAATTTTGGATGTTTTGCTAAAATAGGGATACAACTCCAGAAGTGGAATGAAATTGTATTAATCCACTTAAATAATTATAAACAGTCCCATATATCATATTTATTTCTTTAATGATGATGATTCATTTAATAATATTTTAATGAAAAATTTTAAGTATTTTTAGCAGTTTTTTCAAACACCACAAAACTTGTTTCATTATATATAATATTATGAGTATATATTATTTAAATTACATTAAAAAGGTTGTAATATGATTATTAAAATATTATTTAATAATAATGACATTTTATGACTATCCATGAAGGTGGTAATGGAAAATGAAAATTTTTTATCCATAGAGATAGTTAAATGTCATAATTTAGACAATGGTTTCATTTCATTTAATAAGATAAGTATATAAGTAAAATGGATATGATAAATTAAATTATAGAAATAATTTTAAAATATTTATAGGGTTATATAGTTTTCATTACTTTATGGATGAAGTAGGTAAGGAGAAAATAAAAGAATAAAAGAAATTAAGAGAGCTGGTTTGAGAAATTTATCACTTGAATATCACCTCTTTAAAGGACCCATTGAGAACCATGTATTCGGAATTTTGGTGACACCTGTAGAACTTTGATGTAGTAAACGCTAGGAGGAGGTGGTATGGTAGATATTTTATGACCTTAATGTATTGTTATGAGAAAAGGGGGTGGTGAGGCATGGTTACTATACTTGAAGAGGGGTGGTTTTATGTAATTAAATAATGATTATTTTATACTTATAGCCAATCACATTAAGGTGGAATTAATTAAAATGAAATATATTGATAATTAATGTTTTTAGGTTCGGTTATGGTCTAATAATGCAACAAAAACCTATTTAATTTTTTATTTGATAGTAATTTTAAACCATTATTCTTTAACTTTAAACCATTTAATTATTTTACCTATATGACGAAAAATATTTTTTTACCACAACAAAATTTTTTGAGTAAAAACATTAACATACAAAATATCTGGACCTTATAATTAAAAATATTTAACCATTTTTACAAATATAACTTCACATAATTGTATAATATTTATTTAAAATTAATCCAAAAAATGCAATGGGGTAACTGTTTTTTAAATTGAAAAAGTTTCAATGTTTTCTAAATATTTATAGATAATATCACCAGGAAACTAATTCCAATGACCCAAATTTTATTATTTATGTATAATTGAACTATTTTTACTTAAAAAAAATAAATATAAAATTTATCATTATAGATTACTTAGAAGAAAAGTCAGTTCTCCATTAAAATTTGGTATTTTCACTATTCATCAAAAAATGAAACTTCATAGAAAAATACTAAAAATTTACCCCAACATAATTTTGAAATTTATATTTCAAAGTAATGTTTGTTTTTTCAAATAGAATTTATAAATGTGTCAAAATTTTGGATTAAAAAAAATAAGCCCTCAAAAGGCGGCAAAACATCCTTTAAAAGACAAAAAATTATGCTTAAAATTGAATTTATTATTTTCTTAAGCCTATCGAAAATACTAGATGAATTAAAACAAATAATATATAAAATATAAATTTAGTTAATTTAATTAAATAATTTTGATTAATTTAATTTATTAAAACAAAATTCCATTGTGGGTAAAAATACTATTTTATTAAAAGACATCCTTTATATTAAATTTGAATTTATTTTCATATGTAATTAATTTGTAACCAATGAATCCATTTTATAAACATGTGTAAACTATATTTTTATAATTTATTTTATCTTATTCATTCCCACCATTCCAACATTTCTCTGGTAACTACTACATTTAAATAATAAGATTTAGTAATTTTTTAAGCTTGATGTGGAGTATCTTGTATGACATTGAACATATTGTTTTGTTTTAAAATATCCAGATTTAACAATTATGGTATGAAAACACAATCCATAGGAATGTTTTTTCCCAAGAACAATTAAAATCCCTAGAATAAGAACTAAACATATAATCAAGGGCTTTAATAATTCTCTTAGACTGACAATTTGTTAGAGGATGATACACAGTGATAAAACTGAATTCTGTATCCATATCCTATTGAAGACTTCACCAGAACATCATGATAAACCTTAGATATGGATCATATAAAATAGACGGTGGTACACTATGTAACATTACCAATTCCTAAATGTATATCCCTGGAAAATGATTGATATAAAAATATTCTCTAATTAGGACGAAGTGTGATGACTTTGTAAGGAAATTGACGAAAACAAATATCATATTATTCCCTTTATATGTGTTGGGGAGTTCAAAAATAGTATCCAAATATGTTTTTTCCCATATCTATTCTATTATGGATAATTTTTATAACATCTTTTTATACCTTTTACTATCAAGAATAACTTTATGACATACTAATAACCATGATACATACTCAAGAACATCTCTCCTCATGTTCTCCCATCAGAAATAATCTTCCACATAGTCCAGATATTGGTTTCATACCCTATTCTTCTTATGGTTATGGATTCAATCCTAATAATATTTTTAAATGAAAAATTTTGTCACCATGATTTGGGATTATCATTTTAACAAAACAATATTTATATAATTCCAAAATTCATACAAAATTATAATAATCCCTAATTACCTCAATATCAAAGATAATATAAACCTTAGAGGTTACCAAATCATTTAATCATATGTCAAGAACATGTAAATTCATTCCTCAAATAATATTTTCCCCATAAAATTATACAGAAAAGGGTAACATTTCTATAAATTTCACCTTGAATTTCCTTAATATAGATAAACTCCTATCACATAAAACATCAAAATGGATGTATTAGATATTGAAAATATGATCATCCTAAAACCCATAAACCCATTATGGTATTCATAACTCATAATTTTATCATAAATTGATAAATATATTCTTTGAAAAGATAATTATCTCTTTATTATTTAAATAATTTCCTATATTTGATAAAAAAATTCATTGGTTTCTTGGGTTCATCCATACAGTGATAGAATATCAAATGATATTTACTTATTCCAGATTCCTTATAGAGGGAGATAATCAATTCTTATTTTAACATCAAATTTCAATAAAAGAGGAATAATAATATTTTCATAGGGATCATTCACATGAAATAAAATAATGAATTACCAACTAAGGTGTAGAAGATATATGTTCCCAAATTATCATAATCCAATTAAACTATTATGATTGAATAAGAATTCACCTTTCCATTTTTCATCATATGTTATTGTGGATTATCATCCTCATTATCCATTGGGTTATGGAATTGATTCACATAATTCTCATACTCCTTGAATTTAATACACTATAGTGTGGATGGTGAGTTATATATAGGTTTCTATCATTCACATAATTAGCTAAATTTTTACCATCACATCCATATTCCAACACTCGATGACCATACATTCCAAACTAAAAAACACAATGTAATACCCTTAGGATGATTCACTCCATGTTTCCTTCCACAAATGGAAAATAAATGAAATATCAACTTTTATTCTCCCTACTTTATATATTTTCCCTTGAATTACATATTTCTTTTATTATCAAATCCATGTGTTTAATGGGTAACTAAAATATCCAATTTTACCCTGTTATGAAATGAATAATTTTTCATATCAACCAAAGTACCTTATAGATAATACCCTTCAGATCCTTGGTTTTTATTCACTATTGAATTGATAAACTACACTTCCAAATTAGATGATTATACCAGATGATTACCTTGAATGTTTTGTAAAATGTTCCTCAGATGTACCAATATAATCGTTATCATTCTATTTTATCTCAAAGATTTCATTCCCAATTTTTTTATGAATATTATAAGGAAATTTATTATCAAGAAATAATCTCTTAAACTCATCCCACTACATGGAGAAAATTTATCCCTACTATTTGGTATACATGATAAAATTCAACCATTGATCTTATTCACCATCTAAATAAAGAAAACCATAATTCTTTTTTCCAGATACAAACACTATATAATTTAACATATATTTTCCATGATACTGTTCTATTACTTATCATCTAATTTTACAGAAGATCTTTTAAAATAAGGTGGAAATTTCCTCATGATGGACTCAAAACAATGTTGTTACCCATTTTTATTTTTGTAAGATCATCATTTTTCATGTCTTTGGAAAATAATTCCGTCATAGTATTGATATTTTTTATTCCATATACTATAACATCTGGTTTATTAGGATGGAAATCATTTTATTTTCCACCACATTCAGTATTAACAGGTTTCCTTTGGATTTCAATCATTGAATAAAACTAAAATTCATAGTTTAAGAAAAAAATCATATTGGTAGACACCATAATAATGAAAAGTCACTTAATGGATGCCTAGATCATTACAACTTCTTTTCAACATAATACACCTTATTCTTAAAATATGTCATTCATGTTCATTATTAAATTATTTTCTGATTTTTGGTAAAGTTTTTTTTAATTTACCAAATATTATCCTATAGAAGTGTCAAACAAATTGTTCAGCTAGGCTCTTTGTTATGCAGTAGGTGAGAATCGATTCTATCTCAATGCACCATTTTTTGATTTATTACACCAACGCACAAGTGTGCTAATGGTACATCAACTTGTAGAATCAAAACATGGATATAATTTATTATAAACCACTTTATCTATCCTGCATAATAATTCTATGACATTTTTCAAAACCATGAGTTACCCTTATACTTATCCTTAAGATATATCCTCAGAAATATCCCTTGGGATTTCACTATGGTTTTCTCATCCTAGTTTTCAATGGTAAACTAAAAATTTTATTTGATAACAACTATAACAAAAAAGGATATTCATACAAACATATAAATTCTTAATATAAAAATATTTAATACATTTCATAATTATGTTCCCGGGGACCATAAAAGTTTAGTGCATTTTGAGAATTGATAAATAATTTTATTATTTCATGAATAATATTCAACATCTTCCATAAATATATTTAAATTTAATTATCTCCACAGACACTCCATAGTTAAAAACATCTTCATAATCTAAGGGAATGGAAACATAAGAAAAGGTGAGCTTAGATTCTCAATTGGGGAAAACATGGAAGATATCAAATATCATGGATTGTAAATAATATACATGGAATAAAATATTAACATTTCTATATGAATGAACCATAAGAGTTATAAATCATCATAAATCAATAGTGAAACATAATTTCATGTTATATAAGTGTGGGAACGTCATAAGTATATAAATATTTCATATTTCAAGGTTAATAACTGAGAACATTAAATCATAATATATCTGTAATAAACATCTATTTCCCATTTCATAATGAATTAGTTATCATTAAAAATTTCACAGTGGCGTGGGAATCATCATCTATTTCCCATAGTGGATCAAGCACATCGACCAATTTCTCATAAAAGATCAAGGACATTGACTTTTTTCCAATAATTATCTCATTAGATATAAAACATTTTACAGTCCATTGGATTGAGATAAAATCCCTACAAATAATATAATCAAAATATTTATAGCCAATAAATCATTAAACATTAAACATTTCATAATATCATAATTCATGAAAATAAATCTAGTTTTATAATCATTTCATCAATCCATCATATCAAAAACCATGTAACGAGAAAAGGTTTCATAAAAATGTAATAATAATTATAATAAACAATACATATAATTAATAATTATGGTAAAATAATATCATTTCCTTAGTAAAAGATAATAACCACTAATGGTCATTTTTTGATGAATATAAAATCCATAGAAGATCATTAAAACATTCTTGAGGAAAATAAACTTTTCACTTTCGACTTAACTTTTCAATGTGAAAAATTCAATAAAAATTACGAAAATACATAACATTAAAAATAATCATTTAAACTTATAAAGGAAGCATTAAAAACTTTTGTGGACCTAGGGGAAGAAAAATATTATCTTAAAATACATGTTTAAACAATGATTCCTTTTCTCATTTTTGGTAAAATCTAATAAGTCAATTTTTTGGAAACAAAAATAAGATTACATTTAAAAAATTATTTAGTAATTAAAAAAATAGTGAAAATATATTTTAACAATAATTGGAAATTAGAAAAAAAAATCTATTTTTTGAAAGCATGGACTTGAAAGGAAAAATGATTTTTGACTGAAGATAAAATTGATGTTGATATTCAAAAAAAAAATTATTTTGGAATATTGATAAGATAAAAAGTGTAAAATTAAATGTAAACTTGTAATTTCACTAAATAAAAATTATAGAATAAAATTAAATAGTATTTATAAATTTAGATTATATAGTCTCATCATTTGAAGGTTATCATAATCCATTATGATAAATAATGATATTATGATAACAAAAAATTTCCCCTATGATATCTTTTGAATCGTAACATCCATGAAATAAATAATATTATATGGATATTTATATATCATTACTATCATGAAAAGGATGATAAAATAAATTCTTGTTTACTACAAACCCATGACAAAAGAAATAGGTGGTGTGTAGGCCTAGTGTCCCAATAAAATAAAAGTTAGAGGAAAATACTTTACCTTAATCTCAACTTCCTTCATACACATTTGAACCTCTAATATGAAAAATATAATTTTATTATACATATTTTTAAGAAAAAAATCATATATATCATACTATATATGATTTAGTTATGACCATTTATTACCCATTTATTTACAATTGCTTGTTTAAATCACATTTTGGGTAATAATTGCTTTGTTTTTTTTTTGGCATGAATTTCATTACTTTTAGTTCTATCATGACTACATCATATACATAATATTTCAAATGATCTAAATAAAAGAATAATTAAATATATATTTATTTACATTAATCTATTAAATATGGAGATATAAAATGAATTAAACTATTCATGGAAATGGTAAGAAATATTAATGTATGAACGTCATTTCCATTTTCTCAAATTATGAAATGAAAGAAAGATAAATAATAAATTAACTTTAGAGAATAATTTTTAGGTCATATATGTCACATATTTTCTTTATAACTATGCTTATTACCATCAATGTGAAGCATAATTGAATAAGGAATCACATCGCTTCTCGAGGTAGTAGTCCACCGAACACATGATTGTCATTATCATATTCCCATGGAAAGTAATTTAAGAAGGTAAATGTGATATTATAATTAAATAATTATAATTAAGTAATAAATATCATCAACATATGATAAATCCATCATTATATATAATCATGATATATGGTGATGGAAATTTATCTACATCGACTCATGAGGCGGTAGTCTGTCGTACACATGATCATTGGTTTCATTTCACACGTTATAAAAGGGGAGATTTATGTAGGACATTGAATTTACATAATAAAATCTCATTATATGGTAGATAATTATGTTATCATATCATCTGGTTTGATGAATATTTGAAGGGGTTATAATATGAAATTAAATGAAAACACATTGTTAAGGATTATAACTCTGCCTTATAGAACCCCTTTATCATAAGAAAAAAATACTTATAATACATTAAAATTAGGCTTCTAGGTTGTAGGGATAGAATTGAGGTATTTATTTGGTTATGTATTAAATGAAAAAATGTTTTGGAAGTGTTAATAGGATAGGTGAGGGTGTCCTTTTAAATGTTGGGGAGATGACACACGTAGATTTTTTTAAATGAAAAAGGTGTACAATAACACCCCTATTACCTTTCTATCAGGTATGTTATAAAATTTTATTTCTGTCTATTTTTCATTGTTTTAGAATTTATGATCATTTGGTAGGATACTTATAATAGTGATGTCATCAATTTATTCTAATTTTAGGATAAACCTGTATTTTCTTCAATTCACTAAGTAGACACATGACGTGAAATAGGATAACATGAAGTGTAATGGCCTCTCGACATATCCCATGAACTGAATACACCATGTGATAACATTAAACATCATGTACTTTTTACATGTCGTGTAATGTAAAATATCATTTTTTAATCTGGGTGACATATTTTATTATGTAACTTAAGATGAATTAAAGTCACACTTTGTAAGGTATTTCACACTGTGTAATTCCATGAGTTTATAATTTTAGGGAGTTTTGTGGGTGTTTTAGTGTTCATTATATTTTCCCAACCCCTCTCGACTAGAGTTATTACCCTATAAGATTTCAGGTGACTCTATTCCCATCAGATCACTCCGTTCGGTGGATAATCAATTGGGATAGGTGTTTTCTCTCATAAAGTAAGTGTTTTGTTCAGTATTCTCTTTATTTCTGGTTGTGTCACCAAATTCATTAGTGATTTTTAATAAGATCATGTTTTCAATCAATCCTTTTCATTCTCTTCTCATGCCTTGTATTTGAAAGGTATATATTGTGGTTTACAATCATCCTTGTCAAAGGATGTTAGGGTTACTACATCTTTTAGGTAGATATATCTATCTATGAATTATAATTTCTTTAATTTAATACTATTATTATTAATTCCTATTTATTTGAAATAGAATTATCATTTTATTAAATAAAAATGGCATGGGTTAGTGTTTTAAAGGGGGGTTTCCTTTGAAAATATAATTACCTGGATTTGGAGAAAAATGGATTTTCAAACCCTGAAGAAGATTGGCTTGGATTTGAAATAGTTTTATAAAATGTGTGAACGGTTTTCAAAATAGAAATTGAAAAAAATTTCATAGTATGAACCTTGGGGGCATTGAGAAATAGATATGGGTAGCCTTAGTGTGTCTGACACCACTAACAGGTATCCTCTTGTGTATCGATGGACTGTGTTACGAGTCAATATTAGTTGGATCCAACTTTATTAATTTTTTAGGATCATCAGTGTCTAGTATGTATTATCTCATAGTATAGATATTGATCATAACATTCATTATTGTTTCTGACTGTTTATTACACGATAATACATTTCATTGATGTTGGATCACATGTATAATTTTTCCTAAGAATGTATACCTGGTTAAGTTGATGAATAAAATGTTTCTAGGTTTCGAAAATACAACATGAAATTTTTAGAAAACCCACAGACTATTTGATATATGTTTTCATAATGTTTTATTTATATAAAAATAATTCTTATATAACTATTTTTTTGATAGATATTGCATATTATTGATATTATAACTAGTATAGATTCCTTGGTGGTTTCCTTTGGGGCTATGTCTTTAACACCATACTTATAAATTTGGGATATTCTATTTCTTATTTTTCAAGACACAGTCAAAGTGAAGAGAATTTTTTAGAATTAAGGATTTCATTTATGTCACTATTTTTAGTTTGGGATGGGTTGGTATTGAGGTTTGGTCACAATGATACTTGTTAATCTAGATAGGTCACACTTCCTGGTTTATCCCATTTGTCTTCGTTGAATATTTGTTTTTATGATTTTTACACTAGTTGTATGTTTTGTTTTTATTATATTCAAGAAGTTTTGTATTATCATTTTTATAACTCACCTCGTAATTGGCAAGAATGGGTGAATGGTCTAGTTGGACCAAGTTAGTCTATTTGAATTTGTTATTAAATTCGTTACTCATCTTGAAGTGTGTCTACACTGCCTATGTTGTTTACATGTCTTGGGTATATAGGAGTAGCATCACTATAATTTGGATAGTATGTGCGGAAAATAGCCATGGATATCTCACTCTTGTGACTAAATATGAGTTTCCATGGATGGTTTGAAAATATTAATAAGTCTCAGACATAGTATTGAGGTTCATTTGACTAAATTGTATAGGAAATCTATATAATGGACCTGTTTACTATGATTGGGGTCTTGTTCTATGTAGTTTAATTTAAATAAACTAAGTCGGGAGTTTATTTAGATAAACCTGTTACTTTCCAAGGGGTTTTTTGTGGTATAATTCAAAACTGTTTTAAATTTTTATCATTTTAAATCATTATTTTGGATTTTAGAAGTTAGTTCAATGGTTTTGGAGTTTTATCATGACTGATTTTTTATTGTCTTGTGTTTAAGGGAAATCAATCCTAGAATAAAACTTCCAAATATGATAGGGGAAGTTTAAGGATGGTTTTATAGGATAATACTTAAGTGGACCCTTCTATTCTCTAAGCAGTTATCTATATCATTCAAACATTAGGTTCATTGGGTGTCATGAATCCAGGATGAGTTGTGGTTCATGGATCAAAATTTATCAAGTGGCAACCAGTTGACATTTTTTGTGACAAAAGAACCTAATAATTAGAGTAGTGTCTAGAAAAGATTGTGAGAATCATTAAATTTATTATTACTCTTGAATATTATCATTTGGGTTTTTCCATGTGTTTTATCAAGGGGTCATCATGATGATGGTGGGACTCTATAATCCATGTTCAGTTGCAAAAGGGTCTTATGTGGGTTTATTTAATGAAAATAATTAATCATAATTTTTATCCTGAGACTTTATGTACAACAAATATGTGATATTTTATAACCATAGAGCATGTGGAGGATATTGTTCTTTTGTACTCCCCCTATTTTTTGGGATAGTGCATATGGAACAATAGGTTTTCGCTAATGATATCATGATGGATCAGAAGTTTGAGATGGGGATGAGGAATAATATTTAGTTGATTATTTTTCTTATATTCCTTCACTAAATTATGAATATTTGGATAATGTAGCTATGGATGAGGAATACATTTCTATAAGGGTAGGTTTGGGATGATATTTAGGTGGTGTAGTGGTTTTCTAAAGTACTTCTTCTGGTCAAAAAAGAAGTATAAGAGTTTCTAGTTTTCTCCAGGACTAATTTTAAGAGACACTTCAATGTATAAATAGGTTAACTGCCCCTATTTTGAGCAACATGGTAATTCTAGGCATCATTGTATAGATGATCCTATGACTTATCATCCTTTTTGGTGATATATCCATGAGAAATGTTCCAAGTACAGGATTCCCCAAGGCAGTAACCTTGGATCCACATTCACTAAGTGATCAAAAGATCATATCAATGCTCCCAAGGGTAGGGGCCTCATTCTTAGGCCAAGGGGGTATTCAGTTGGCTATGTCCGAATGTCTCTACGTGGAAGAGTGTGTTCTATAGGAATATAAAGCAGGGTCGTCTACTATTAGAGGTATGATGTTTATTTCATATTCTATGGAACTATATTTGTTGGCTATAGGTTACCCTTATTGTATTATATAATCAAATTTGGTTAATGTGTTGGTTGTAAATTTGTATTTAATGTTGTTCAAGTTGGATCATTCCATTCCTTTAAGGAAGAAGTCTGAATAATGTTTCAAGTGTTCTTCTTGTCGAATGGTGATTCCATCGTTGAGGTGGTTTGGGAATTATTAGGGCTTGATATTGATATCTCAACATGATTATTAGAATGGATTAGATGACCCAAATGAAGGAATATAAAGACATTTATCGTCATATGTTATAGTTTTTATCGGCCAATGGGGTCAATCTTGTTTTCCAAGGTGAGTGGGACACTAGATTTTGAAGGGTGGGGCCTATTGTTCCTACTACCGATATAATATCATGCAAGTTGTTAGAAATGTTTCACGATACAGTTGACCCTTTATTGGATGGTCATCTAATAAATATTGTGTGTGTGTGTACCCTAAGGTATTTCTAGGTAATTTTTCTTGTTTAATAACAGAGAGAGTTTCTGATTTTACTGCTAACCTGTTCCCTACAATGATTACCATTACTATGTCATCCTGTCGAATGGTTACTTCCAAGTTATTGAATCTTAAGGTCCATCTTGAGGACCTATAGGTTAATGGATTTATTCATACTATAGTTTCACGGTTGAATTCACATTGAATCCATGTTGAGAGAGATAATAGAAGTCTAAGGCTTTGTATTGACTATCAAAAGTTGTATTTAGTGACTGTTAATAAGAAATAATCTTTATCCAGAATTGAGGACATCTTTTATTAGTGTAGAGGGGATCATTAGTTTCTTAGATTGACCAGTGGTCAAGGTACCATATATAGAGAGTTTGAGAGGAGGATATAACCAAGGCAGTGATTTAGAGTTGATATATGAATTTCATATTTCGGGATATTTCATTCGGACTCACTAACAGTCCTATAGTATTTTAGGATTTGATGAACCAGATCTTTCATCAGTTCGTAGAATCTATTTTTATTGTTTTTTAGATGATATATCAGTATATTAAATGTCATATGAGTAATTTGTATATCATTTGGATGTCTTTACAAAAAACTTTCAAAATAATTGTATTTATTTTAAACATTAAAATTATTAGTTTTGGATCTGAGAGTTAATGTTTTGGGGTAATTTAATATTTTATAGGGGGCCACATAGTGGACCCTAAAAAGGTACGAGAATTTATGTATAGGGAAAAGGTCATAAAAGTGTCTTAGATTCAAAGCTTCTTGGGGTTGGATAGTTATTATATATAATTATTTCAGACTTCTCGTTGCTTGAATCTTTGATGAAATCTTTCATCCCTAAGGTTGTAATGTTAGAGTTGGATGAAAACTATTAGATATAATTTAAAGATCTTAAAGTGATGTTTACTTCACCACTAGTGTTGATTCTCCACAAACTATGTTTGGGGTACGATGTTTTCTATGATTCCTTATTTACAATTTTGGGATGTTTCTGGGTGAATGTGAAATAGTATTTTTATTATATCTCATGAAGTTAAAACCAAATGAGAATAATGACTCTATCCATAAATTTGAGTTGGTAGTAGTTATGCATCATCTCAAGGTGTGACATCACTATATTTTTGAGTAGTGATTTATATTGTATTCAAATTAAAAAAATCCAATAGTATGTTTTCACATAATGGGATTTGAACTTACGATGGAAACACTTGGTTGAGTATATTTTGACATTTGATTTTAATATTTCATATACAAATGGGATATGAAATGTGGTTCCCAATGTTCTGAGGAGTAGAGTACTAATCCAATAAGTGAAAGAACCAATTGATGAGTGGTATCTAATTATTCTATTTACTGAGATGAAATTTGGTGTGAAGGAGGTTGTTGTACAGGTGTTCATGGATTCGATAAATTTTGATTCATATGTTTATGGGTGAGTTGTACTTGTTAAAATGATAGACAAAAAGATCCAACTCTAAGGATAAATCCAAAAAAGTGGGGATACCTTAAGCGAGTGGTCTTGGTTTCCCCATGGATTTTTTCTTTATTAGAAAGATGGTTATTTATTTTTCCCTGAGATATATTTCATTAAATAGTGGACACTTGTATTGTTGGTCTATGGAACCTAGACCGACATAAACGAACCGTGATTTGAGAAATTGGTATTGGTGGCTAGGGATGAGGTAGGAAATTGCAGATTTTGTATCGTGGTATAATTTTTTTTGAAGAGTTAAGGCGAAACCCCAGATACCTACATATTTTTTGCAAAATTTACTTATTCTGATAAGGTATTGGGATGAAATTTCAATTTTTTTCATCATTGGTTTACCATAGACACCATGTGGGAAGGTATCAATTTGGATGATTATTGAAAGACATACAAAATCTAGGAATTTATTAACAAAAATTAAATAACAAAATTTCAATAGCTTGCAAACTTATATGTTCGAGACATTGTGAGACTTATTGGGGTTATTTTTGTGGTTGCTTCTAAGAAGAAATCAAGGATCACATCAAGATGTGTGATATATTTTCAAGAAGAAATGGGTCCCCTATTGAAACTGATCCCAAATTAACACTCGTATGTGGATGAATAGATAGAGAGATATTTACTGGTTCATGAGGGTGTGATCTAGGCATTTGTGCTTGATTTTGGTGGATCATGAATGACCCTTTACCATGGGTTGAGCATTGTATAGTAATAGTTAGGAATATTTGATCAGGATGGGTCCCTTTGAGGCATTTTTTTTTGAAGTCTTGTTGATATCCTTTATGATTGGATGATTTGGGAGAGCTATCATTAGTTGGGTCGAGATTGGTTAAAGGGACGATAGAGATGGAGCAGTTGATCCAAAGAAGTTTGATCATGACATAATATCGATAGAAATATAATTTAGAACTTCATCATCGGCCACTAGAGTTTGTTTTTTATGAATGGGGTTTTCTAAAATATTCACCTCACTTGGGACATTATTCGTTGGGTAAGTAGGGTAAGTCCACACTAAGGTTTGTGGGTCCCTTTCAAAACATCAAGTTATAGGGGAGGGTGGACTACCAGTTCGAATTGTTTTCTGGTTTGACTTCTATCAATGATGTGTTTCATTATTCCTAGGTGAGAAGATATATACCAGATCAAGTCCATGTGATTAGGTGGGATAATGTATATCATAAACAAATACCACATTAGTTTAGTTTCCAATTTAGATCATGGATTGTCGAGATAGGGTACTTCAGGATAAAACGATCCCCCTGGTCAGAGTACTATGGAAGCACGGAAAGGATATCCATTAGACAAAGGAGATGGAGTCATTAATGAGGTATTATTGGCCTTCCTTTTTGGTGGGTCTATGATCATGATCTCTTTATGGGGACAAAAATATTTTATGGTATGGATACTATTACACACTATTTCCATTATGTTTTGTGTAACGGTTACACATCCTTTAATGATAAAAATAATATTTTGTAGTTACACAATGTGAAACGGTATCAAATGAAGTTTAATAGATTCTAAATAGATATTGTTAACAGAATTCACCATGTGACAATTTTATGTGTTATGTAAGGGTTATATGTCCTTTAATGAGAAAAATAATTTTTTAAATCCTAGAGGGTTCATTTTTCATCATAACATAAAATGAAATATTTTCATGATGTGTTAGGTATTACAGATCAGGTAATTCACCAATTTGTTGATTTTAGGGAACCATATGCATGTTTGAGTCCTCATTCGCTTTTGTAGCCCCCTCCACTTAAGAATATATCTTAACCTAGTTTCTTTTTATTGTCTCATTGTCTTTTTGATCGTTGTTTCTAGGGTTGATCAATAGAGATCAACATTTCATCTCTTCGATTAATCATTCCCTTATATATATTCTTTTTTTCATGTTGTTTCACCGATTGTAGTAGGGATTTGTAATCAAGTCATGTTTTCTATCAATCCTTTCCAATACCATGTCATGAAATGTCTTCCAATGGAAAATATTGTGGTTTCTAATCCATGTTGTCTTTTGTGGTCCGGTTTTCTGTATGTATGAGGTTGTTGGATCTATAAAACTTTTCTAATTTCTTGAATTTCATTTTGTACATATAGATTCCTTGAGATTTAAAATGTAACTTACATGTTTGGAAATTTAAAATGGAATGAGTTCATGTTTTAGAGGGGTTTTTTATTTGAAAACATAATTTTCATGATTTGGAGAAAAAATGTATTTTCATACCCTAAAAATGATTTTATTGGAATTGAATTGGTTTTATAAAAACATAAAAAAGGTTTTTAAAATGTAAATTCACAAACATTTCATAGAATGAAACTTGGGTGCATCAAGAAAGATACATGGGTAGCATTATGGTGTGTGACACAACACAGAGGTAACCTCTTGCATATAGATGGACTATAGTATGACACATTATTAGTTGGAACCAACCTTATTATTATTTAGGATAATGAGTTTCTAGTATGAATTTACCCATAGGATATAGCTCGATAGGAATTTTCATTTTTTTAATTTTTTGTTATATGATAGATCATTGAATTGATGTTGGATCACTTGTATTTTTATATGTCGATATTTTTAACTATCTATATTGATTAATAGAACGTTTCTAGATTTGTAAAATATGAAATTCATTTTCTGAAAAAGTAAATGACAGTTTGATAAAATTTTTCATACTATTTTATTTGTAATAAAATAATCATTTTAAAAATATTTTGTTTTAAAGATGAAAATTTTGAATTCTTGGTATTATAACTTTTATAGATTCCATGGTGGTCTCCTACTGGGATCCTTTTCTCAAACCCATCTTCAAACATTTAGAATTTTATGTCTTCGTTTTGAAGGAAACATGTAATGGTAAGGGCATTCTATATCATGAAATATTTTCATTATGTCATAGTTTTCAGTTTAGGGAGATTTGGTGGTGATGATTGATCACATAACTCTTATCATATATCTCGGTTTAACTAGTTTTGATTAGTTTTATCTTAATTTATTTCCACATTGTAAATTATTTATATAATTTTTCTTATTATTTTCAATACTTTTTATTGTCTACTTTATACCTCACCCCGTAATGGGTAGGATTGGGTGACTGGTCTGGTTGACCTGGGTTAGTCCGTTATATGTACCCAAATTTTATACATGGAACAGGGCACCAAAATGGCACCTTATCAAATAATATTTTATATAAGGTCTATATTTTCCCATAAATTCGTATTTTTACACTTTTTTATAGGTCATTTAACTTCATATCTTTTTAGTTTAACCCTTAGAAAACATTTTTTAACCTTAACCATGGTAATAAATGTTTTACTATTTATTTTTAAAAAAAATTAGTTGGACTTATAATAAAATATTAATTATGATTATTCCAAACATATAAATGATTTTTTCAAATTCCATAGACATATGTGGGAAAAAAATTAAAATTAATCCTCTATGTGTGTCGAAAAATCTATTTTCTAATAAGAAAATGTTCCTATATATGGACTGTTTTAATATTCAAATTTAAAATAAAAAATGATTCAAATGACCTAAATTGAATTAATATATATATGTATTTTAACTAATGTAAATTTTTATACATTTTTAACAATATATTACTCACTAAATTCTTTAAATTAAAAATGATATTTTAATTAAAATTTATATTTTTAATTCTTATCAAAAAATCAATCATTTCATAAAATTACAAAAAATTTAACCAAATCAATTTTTTCATTTCAATACTAATATGAATATATAGTTTTCAAATCCATCTCTTATATTATTAAAAAATAGTTTTATTTTTTTAATAAAATTAATAAAAATTAATTTTTTGACAAAATGTATTTTCAAAGAACATAAATATTTTTGTAATAATTATGTAGTTATTTATACATACATATTATTTATATAAAAACATTAAAATTAATTTTAAAAATGTGTATATTACTATTCCTATTATGAAATTTAATGACATTGTGATAATGATTAGTTTTAAATAAAAAAATTGATCATATACTGTGATTCATTAAAATCCAGTTTTGTGTGTAACACATGTTGTTGAAGAAATTATATTTATTTGGAAAAAAATATTAAATATAATATCATTGTGTTACACAACATCAAAAAAATATTAAATCTTAAAAACAATAAACTTATGTTAATTTATTGTGAAAATATTAAAAGATCCTAACTTTAGGTGGAATCTTTTGAATCATCAATATGATCAGAATTCTACTGCTGCCACATGATGATATGGCTCGTCCAAATCTTCATGTAAACACTTCCTCCATACTCTTTCACTCACTCCCTCTCTCTCTCCCTCCCACCCTTATCCACTCTTATCAAAGATAATGGGAATCCCTCTGGGGTGTGTGGATGAATAAAAAGTAGCAATGTTTTTAAAAGAAAAGGGTAAGTAGAAAAGGAAATGGAAAATAAATGAAAAAAGGGGCCTAGGACCAACCCTTATCCTTAATGCATGTTTGTTACTGAAATTATAAAAATATACCACCCCAGACTAAAGGAATAATTTAAAATTATTATTCAAATTTCCAAACATAAGATAATACTAAACAAACATATCCAAATAAATAATATTCAAATAAATAAATAATAAATTTTCAGCTAAAACATAAATGCGTCAGAATTAATCAAAACTCATATCCAAGAAGTAACAAACTATTTTGGGACCAATAGAGACAGTGTAACGACCCGAAATTTTGAATAAATCTTGTTTCCTAATTTTGTGTGTAATTTAATTTTTTTTATACACAACATAACTGTTTCATTGGATAACATGACAATAATTAAAATAATATTGTTGGGTTTTGACTGTTAAATGACCATTGGTCAATATGACTGCTTCAAACTAAACATTTCGATATTTGTCTCTAAATACAAGTGATCTTGGTTAATTAATATAGAAAGAAGAATTGATGGCCTCACCCAGTAGTCTTGGACCGATCGAAGCCCATTTAACAGAACTTGGTAAGGAGGTAGCACCACTGGACTTTGCTCTGGACCAAACCCAAGCCGAACGTCATCGTGTGAAGCTAGAACAGAATCGTCTTCGCGAGAAGTTCAAACTGATAGAAATTACTACTCGTGCGATGTTGGCCGATCCTCCCTCGAATTCTCCCACCTCAGCACAACTTACACTTAGGACCTATGCTGGTGTCATAAGGCGCTATGTAAGGAGACCGTAACTGCTTTGTGTAATCCTTTATTTAAAATAAAAATTTTGATTTCTTCATATGATTAATTTTATGAATTTTCAAATGTCTGGATATATATAGTATGCATATTTTTGGTGAATTTTAGAGAAAGGATATTTTAAAAAAAAATTTGTAAACCTTAAATAATTAAAAATGTGAAATGATTTTAAAAAATGGTCTTCTACAATTATGTTCAGTATGAAATTTAGAGTCTAATAAGATCAACTTAATTTTTGATGAATACTAAATTATGAATAGTGATTTTATTCTTAGGAATAGTAATGTGACCAAATGTATTAGTAATCTCACTTAAATAAAGCATTTATATAATCTAGGAAACTTGATTAAGTAATACGATTCAATAAAATGGTTAAATAAGGGTTTCATAAATTATTAGTCAAGTATTAGTTTTTTCGGGTGCATAGTGTTTTTTAATGAAAAATTTAATTAAAAACATTTAGAATTTTTTTTAATAAAATGGATTTCATTTTTGAACTCAGAGCATCGATATTTTGTTAAGGAAATTTTTGGGGATTTCTCTGAACAAAATGAATTTTAGGTGAATAGTGTATTTATTTAAAATTTAAAATAAATATATTTAAAAAATTATTTTTATAAAATGAAGTTCATTTTTTGAAATCAGAGCATCGATATTTGGTTAAGGTGAAATTTTGGGATTTTTCTAAGAAAGTGGAATTTTCAATGAATAGTGAAAATAAAGTTTTTAAGTTACGTGTGTTTAATGACATCATTAAATGATGTATTAAGTATGTAATCAATATTTTCGACTTATGAATAGTACTATAAGGTATGAGGTGTCCCAACTGGCCAATACCATGGGAAAATACCTTGGGAAAGCCCATGGTTTTTCCAAAACCACTAATGAGGTGTCCCTTGGCCATTAATGCCTTGTCCCCTCACTTTCCCTATAAATACCAAGCCATACTCTCAACCATTCGACTCGAAACTCTCCCCCAACGAAGATATGGACTCATTACCTCCCAAGTAGTTCTTCTATGGTGCCCCAAGCCCTCAAGGTCTCAACCTTTGAGTTTTAAGAGTTACGTTTTTAGATAAGGGATCCTACCTCTCTCTTTCTTTTCAAGTAATCTCTTTTATGTCATTTCTTTTATGCTCCATGATCTTATGTTAGAGGATGTTCTTTTATATTAATCATACTATATTTTTAATTTTCATATGATGATATACCGCCTCTTTCTCTCATCATTTAAATTTAATAATGTTAAAGTGGCGTCATTAGGCTGCCGAATTTTTAAGGGATTGTTCCACCCTTCTCAAGTTCTACATTCATGTCAAGTCTTTCATGTTCCTTTTTATTTTGTTGGGGTATGATACTTATATCTATCATACTAATATTTTATGTTCATATGATGAGAGACCCTATTTGATATCTTCAATTCAGTATTTTGATGTATAGGTGACGCCGTTAGGCTGCCAAATTTTTAAAGGATTCATTCAACTTTCTCATTTTTCAAAGTTCAACTTTTATTTCAAGTCTTTCAAGTTCCTTTTTATTATGTTGGTGTATGATCTCTATATATATCATACTGATATTTTATGTTAATATTATTAGAGACCCTATTTGATCCCATCAATTCATTTTTGTGGATGTTTAGGTTACGTCGTTAGGCTGCCGAATTTTTAAGGGATTCATTCACTTTTCTCATTTTTCAAAGTTCTACTTTCACGTCAAGTATTTCAAGTTCCTTTTTATTATGTTGGGGTATGATCTCAATATCTATTATAATTATCTTTTATTTTCATATTATTAGAGAACCTATTTTATCTCGTCAATCCATTTTTGTTGAAGTTTATGTGACGTCGTTAGGCTGCCGAATTTTTAAGTGATTCATTCACCTTTCTCATTTTTCAAAGTTCTACTTTCATGTCAGGTATTTCAAGTTACTTTTTATTATGTTTGGGAATTATCTCTATATATATCATACTGATATTTTATTTTCATATTATGAGAGACCTTATTTTATCTCGTCAATTCATTTTTGTTGAAGTTTAGGTGATGTCGTTAGGCTGCCGAATTTTTAAAGGATTCATTCACCTTTCTCATTTTTCAAAGTTCTACTTTCTTGTCAAGTCTTTGAAGTTACTTTTTATTATGTTGGGGTATTATCTCTATATCTATAATGCTGATCTTTTATGTTCATATGATTTGATACCCTATTTTATTTCATCAATTCATTTTTTTGATGTTTAAGTGATGTCGTCAGGCTGCCGAATTTTCATAAGAGAAATCATATTTTTTCTTCCTTTAATGTTCTTAATTTCGTGTGGTATATCTTTCAAATTTCATTACAATGTTCTTAAATCATTAATATTCTGTCCCTCTAGTGTTTTATGGGTCTTTTATGAGTGTTTTACCCATGTCCCCTCTCTTTTCAATGTTTTCTAAAACATCGAAACATAGTTGTTATGCTGCAGAATTTCCGTCTCAAAACGTCTCTCTCATTTTCTAAAGTTATTTTATTTTATTAATTAAATACTCAAAGCTCTTTATTCTAAATTGGTATTCACATATATTCCAAAATTTTCTATTTTAAATTCTGGGATTTACATATATGACACCCACCTTCCTTTTCTATGGGTTTTAAAGTGACACAATGATCATATCTTTAAAGACGTTTTTAAAACGTTATGATTATGAAATGAAACCCATTACTTTTATGCTATATGGGTTGTTTATGAAATGATTGATGATGATATATGTGGCTCACATGATAATAAATACATGTCAAGGGTGCTCCCTGATAGCGCTCCCCTACATTGGGTAAAGACTTAATCTCTAGAGATGACTATTTTTAACGATGCCTTGGTGAATAACCTTGTTAAAATTTAATGACACCTTGGGGATGGACCGTGGTGAAACAGAAATTATTTTCAATATTAAATGTTGTAGCCACATCTTCATCTTATGAAAAAAATTATTTTTATTATGATATTCCTCATGATTTCTTTCCCATGCCTTAAAGTTCTTTTTCATGACATTGTTGATGTATCTCAAGTTCACATGTAAATGTTTCCCCTTGTTTCCCTTACTGGGCTTTTTGCTCACCCTTTCTTTTTATGTATGTCCCTAGGTTATGAGATACAGTAATGAACCTAGGATGAACATAACGAGAAGACTTTCAAGTGTTTAAGAAGAATGTTTTATGTTTTCATGTTTTAAGTTTCTGGTTTCCAAGACACTAAACCTTAAAGATCATCGGTTGTGTAAAATGTAATGAAAGTCTATGTAATAAAAAGGCGGGATTCTATAGTTGGTATCAATGTATGGTTTAGGTATTTGTGGAAATAATGATATGAAAACTTTAGGAAGAACCCTATAGAAAAGTTTAAATATAGGAAACCTACCTTGTATTTTGGTGAGTATTGAGTAAGGGGTTGCCAAGAAAATACATCTTTGTCTGGATACGAGCAGGTAGAGGTGGCTCTGGAACAGATGTACATAAGGGTAAAACCCGAAAACACTGCTTTGAGCTAGACTCAAATGAGAACTGGTACATGACAACGGGCCTTGCTTTACTTTTGGTTGTGACACTCCCGGGGGATATGCATTGGTAAATTCATAAGATTAGTTTGGACCATTATTAAAGGAACAAATATAAAATAAAATAAAGATTCACGTAAGAATATATTATCATGGATAACCTAGATTGGGACATAGGGGATTACAAGTTAGGGTATACTTTTCTTCTACAAGTTTATCCTTTTATGCTTTATGTTTCCTTTTAATGATTATTGGCTAATTATTTAAGCCCCTAATTGTCCCTTTTTTCCTTGGTTAATGGAGGGAAATGGAAGAACATGTCCCAACAACCAATGTGATAGGAAATGTGACGATTGCCGTATTAATATGGTAGAGATGATTAGGGGATTAAAAGATGGTTATTATTTTGGAAGACGTTCACTATTTTGGGAACCTTATTTGATCGAGGTAAATAGATTACTACGGTATTTTCTTTTAGGAGTAAAGGATGATTTATATTTTGATGAATTGATGAATTTAAGGTGAACTTATGGTATTATAGGTTATTATGGAAATTATTTACCTATCTTGGGGAAAATATGTTTAGGTTAGTTACTTTTGTTATAAGATGTTAGGAGTGGTTGAAGTTGTTTGGAGATGAACGATAAGATTATCTTGGAAGACTATGTTATCAAGTCCTTCTTGTATTTGGGTTTCAATGTTAGTTTGGGTTATTTTGAGGAATTTTATGGACATTTATTTACGTAATGGTCTATGATGAACTCCGGGTAGTACCGTGGATCTTTGAAGATTTAAAAGTTGTTTCCCTTCCTATGGGATTATTTCTTTTTGAAGAGTTGTTTTATATTACCCTTTCTGTTTTTGGGATAAATTTCTAAAGATTGATATTTTTTCTTTTCCGGAATATGTGACTCTCTAGAATATTATTCTTGGGCTATTGATGAGACCTAGTATTTTTGAATTCTCATCGTTTGGAGAAAAGATTAGTTTCGGTAGAAACTTATTAAAGGATTAAAGTCTACTTGATGGTAGATATATTTCCTTATCCTTTTATTCTATGTAGTAAATGAATTCCTTAGAACTATGAAAAGGAACATAAAACAGAAAATGTTGTCTGTTAACAATTCCTACTATGAAATCAAATATCGTTTGACCCATCATAAGTTTGTGAATTTCTTGTTGTTAACTTTCTCCTAATCATGTTTTCTATCACTCTCCCTTAGAACATGACCCTTTGTTTTTCCTCCATGTCCATGTTTTATTACATGGGATCCAAGTATGGGTTAACTCTGGTGACCTTTTTACTTCCCTTTATTTCTTTTAAAGTAATAGTTTTACTGACTCGTTTTCTGATGTGGGACTTTCAATGAAATATAAAAACCCAGTTTTAAAAATTGTGAGGACACAATTTCTTAATGGGGGATGATTGTAAGGACCTGAAATTTTGAATAAATCTTGATTCCTAATTTTGTGTGTTATTTTTTTTTACTCAACAAAACTGTTTCATTGGATAACATGAGTATAATTAAAATAAGACTATTGGGTTTTGAGTGTTATATGACCATTGTTCAATATAACTATTAGAAACGAAACATTTCGATATTTTTCTCTAAATACAAGTGATCTTGGTTAATTAATATAGAAAGAAGATTTGATGGTCTCACCTAATAGTCTGGGACCGATCAAAACCCATTTAACAAAACTTGGGAAGGAGTTAGAGCCACTGGTCTTTGCCCTGGACCAAACCCAAGCCGAACTTCATCGTGTGAATCTAGAACGGAATCAACTTTGCGAGAAGTTCAAACTGATATAAATTACTACTCGTGTGGTGTTGGCTGAGCCTCCCTCGGATTCTCCCACCTTAGCACACCTTACACTTAGGTTCTATGCTAGTGTCTTAAGGGACTATGTAAAGATACCGTAACTTCCTTGTGTAATCCTTTGCTTTAAATAAAAATTTGGATTTCTTTTATGAAAAAGTTTATGAATTTTCAAATGTCCGGATAAATATAGTAATCATATTTTTGGTGAATTTTAGAAAAGGATATTTTAAAAAAATGTTTATGTAAACCTTAAATAATTAAAAATGTGTAATGATTTTCAAAAAATGTTTTTCTACAATTATGTTCAGTATGAAATTAAGAGTCTAATAAGGTCAACATAATTTTTGATGAATAGTATATTATGAATAGTGATTTTATGCTTAGGCTTAGTAATGTGACCAAATGGATTAGTAATCTCACTTAAATAAAGCATTAACATAATCTAGGCACCTTGATTAAGTAATGTGATTCAATAAAATGGTTAAATAACGGTTTCATAAATTGTTATTCAAGTATTAGTATTTTCGGGTGAATAGTGTTTTTTAATTTAAAATTTAATTAAAAAAATTTAGAAACTTATTTTTATAAAATGGATTTCATTTTTGAACTTAGAGCATCGATATTATGTTAAGGTAATTTTTGGGGATTTTTCTAAAAAAAATGAATTTTTGGTGAATAGTGTATTTATTTAAAAATAAAATTAAAAATGTATAGAACAATTTTTTATAAAATGGAGTTCATTTCTGAAATCAGAGCATCAATTTTTGGTTAAGGTGAAATTTTGGGATTTTTCTGAGAAAGTTGAATTTTCAATGAATAGTGAAAATACAGTATTTAAGTTACAGGTGTTTAATGACATCATTAAATGATATATTAAGTCTGTAATAAATATGGTAAACTTATGAATAGTAATATAAGGTATGAGGTGTCCCAAGTGGCCAATACCATGGGAAAATACCATGGGAAAGCCCAGGGTTTTTCCAAAATCACTAATGAGTTGTCCTTTGGCCATTAATGCCTTTTCCTCTCACTTTCCCTATAAATACCAAGCCATCTTCTCATCCATTCGACTCCCAACTCTCCCCCAACGAAGATCTGATCTCACTACCTCCCAATGAGTCCTTCCAAGGTTCCCCCAAGCCCTCAATGTCCCAACCTTTGAGTTTTAAGAGTTACATTTTAATGTAAGGGATCCTACCTCCCTCTTTCTTTTCAAGTAATCTCTTTTATGCCATTTATTTTATGCTCCATGATCTTATGTTGGAGGATGTTATTTTATATTCATCCTACTATCTTTTTTATGTTCATATTGTGAGATAACCCCTCTTGCTTTCATCATTTCATTTTAAGAATGTTAAAGTGGCGTTGTTAGGTTGCTGAATTTCTAAGGGATTCTTTCACCCTTCTCAAGTTCTACTTTCATGTTAAGTCTTTCAACTTCATTTTTATTTTTATGGGGTATTATATCTATATCTATAATACTTATGTTTTATGTTAATATGATTATATACCCTATTTTATCTATTAAAATCAATATTTTTATGTGTAGGGGACGTTGTTAGGCTGCCGAATTTTTAAGGGATTCATTCACCTTTCTAATTTTTCAAAGTTCAACTTTCATGTCAAGTCTTTCAAGTTCCTTTTTATTATATTGGGATATGATCTCTATATCATTAATACTGATAATTTATGTTCATATGATGAGAGACCCTATTTTATATCAACAATTCATTTTTGTTGAAGTTTAGGTGACGCTGTTAGGCTGCCGAATTTTTAAGGGATTCATTCACCTTTCTCATTTTTTCAAAGTTTTACATTCATGTCAAGTATTTCAAGTTACTTTTTATTATGTTGGGGTATTATCTCTATATATATCATACTAATATTTTATTTTCATATGATTAGAGACCCTATTTGATCTCTTCAATTAATTTTTGTTGAATTTTAGGTGACGTTGTTAGTCTGTCGAATTTTTAAGGGATTCATTCACCTTTCTCATTTTTCAAAATTCTACTTTCATGTCAAGTATTTAAAGATCATTTTTATTATGTTGGGTTATGATCTCTATATCTATCATACTGATATTTTATGTTCATATGATAATAGAAGCTATTTTATCTAGTCAATTCGTTTTTTTTTTGAAGTTTAGGTGACGCTGTTAGGCTGCCAAATTTTTAAGGGATTCGTTCACCTTTCTCAATTTTCAAAGTTCTACTTTCATGTCAAGTCATTAAATATTCTCTTTATTATGTTAGGGTATGATATCTATATCTATAATACTTATCTTTTAGGTTCATATTATGAGATACCCGATTTTATCTCATCAATTCATTTTTTTGAAGTTTTAGTGACGTCGTTAGGCTGCCGAATTTTCATAAGAGATATCTTATTTTGTCTTCCTTTCATGTTCTTCATTTCATATGGTATATCTTTCAAATTTCATTACCATGTTCATAAATCCTTTATATTTTGTCCCTATACTGTTTTATGGGTCATTTATGAATATTTGACCCATGTCCCCCTCTTTTCAATGTTTTCTAAAACCTCAGAACATAGTTGTTATGCTGCAGAATTTCCGTCTCAAAATGTCTCTCTCTTTATATAATGTTCTTTTATTTTATTAAGTGAATACCCAAAGCTCTATATTATATATGGGTATTCACATATATACCAAAATTTTCTATTTTAAATTTTGGGATTTACATACATGAGACCCACCTTCCTTTTCTATGGGTTTTAAAGTGACACAAAGATCATGTCTTTAAAGTAGTTTTTAAAACGTTACAATTATGAAATGAAACCCATTACTTTTATGCTATATGGGTTTTTTATGAAATGATTGATGATGATATATGTGGATCACATGATAATAAAGACATGTCAAGGGTGTGCCCTGATAGCACTCCAACGCGTCGGGTAAAGACTTAATATCTAGAGATGACTATTTTTAACGACGCCTTGGTAAATAACTTTGGTAATTTTTAATGACACCTTGGGGATGGACCTTGGTGAAAATAAAAATGATTGTCAATATTAAATTTTGTATCCACATCTTCAAGTTATTAAAAACCTTATTTCTATTATGATAAGCCTAATTATTTCTTTCTCATGCCTTAAAGTTCTTTTTCATGACATTGTTCATGTATCTCAAGTTCACATGTAAATGTTTCCCCTTGTTTACCTTATTGGGCCTTCTGCTCAACCTTTCTTTTTATGTATTTCCCTAGGTTATGAGATGCAGTAATGAACCTAGGATGAACATAAGGATAATACTTTCAAGTGTTTAAGAATAATTGTTTATGTCTTCATGTTTTATGTTCCTGGTTTCCAAGACACTAAACCTTAAAGATCCTCAGGTTGGTAAAATGTAATGAATGTTTATGTGATAAAAATGAGGGATGATATAGACAACATAAAAATTATCCAATATATACTAACTAGATAATTTACTTCCCCCCCTCCTAATCACCTAAGAGAAAAAAAATAAAATTTTCTATGTTTTTCTCGAACCATCATGATGATTTTCCAAAAAATCTCCCTACCACCAATGTTTCTCTCTCCCATAAAACATTGTTGTTAAACATACCACCATGATTAACCTTATGTTCCAGAGATTCCAAATTTACCAAATCTATCCATTGAATGATCACATAACACCCACGACACTCCTAACACAAAATACATTCAACTACAACTAATATGATGGTCCCCCTATTAAATATTCTAGACTCTATCCCTAAAAAATATCTATGGATCATGATCTATCCACAACTGAACATAATAGATGAAAATGAAAAAACAAGTCACACTAGATCATTAAAAACAACCCCCACTTATTTCCATTTCACAATGTATGACATCCACAACACTCTAAATACCACTTAAAATAATGTCCAAAGCCTCTGATCCCCTATATTGCACACACCACCATAAGGCCTCCCTTAAACTTATCCTTGATCACTAACCCTAATGATACCACCATGACTACCCCTCCTATGTTTCTTTGGGACATAAAAACCTCTAAAAATACCGACACACTACCCCACTAACATTGTGGGTAACCCAAATTCACAGGACCTCACTAAATAAGGATATAACTAAAAAAGCCACACCTACTACCATACTCCTCCTTGAGGATGAGTAATTCTCCAATAACCTATCCTAGAGTGTTGTTATAGAATGAATTCATGCCCTTAAATCAGATGATAACATGACTAAAACCATTCACCATGATCCTAACCCATGTTAGTGCCAACAAACCAGAGGACACTCAATCCTCACCTTTAAAAATAAGGCATCTCACTCATGCCAAGATCCAACACATGACAAAACTACACTCGATCATCAATCTAGATCAATGATTACCCAACCATGCTCTCAGAATTCTATATAAAGTGTAACTGGAACCAATTAGGAAAATAATCTATCCTAACCTTCCCAATTAAACTGTATAAGAGACCCCATGAACACTAATTACTTCACCTAAGAAGCCCAATGTAACCTCATCCTGACCAAAAAACCTATCAAGTATATGAAAAACTCATGGTAAACACAAACACAAGGAAAGTTGATCCTGATCCAATCATCTCTTATGTATATTTACCGTCATCAATCCATGAACACTTGGAGTGCATCTAAAATCCCACACCATTGAAAAAGGGTCTCCATACATCCTTCAATGAAGATATTTTTTCTTCATCCCGGACGACACCTTTCCAAAGGATTCACATGAATTATCATCACATGAATGGTTCCCTTGGTCTTTTTTTGTATAATTCCACGAATAATCTATATAAGAAAATTCTATATATGTTTTTACTGGGATATTTAACAATTAATCATCAATCATTATAAAAACACACATAGTCAATAATGTTTAATGGGGACCCAAAATGCTTATTATAATGCAATAACATAGTCCTCTTTCTATCAGGACAAGATTCAAGAACACATAAACTACAAAATCCACAAACATAGGTGCAACTCTTAAGTTGTAAATAACATCATTGAAACATAAAAATCCAAGAAGAATAATCCCATAACCTTGGTAACATGGACTTCCTAACAAAACATGTGTTTATCACACACTATATTGATGTCCATAACAAGGTCTAAAACATTTATAGACCTCCATTCTACCAAATCCCAATATAATAATACTAAAAATAACCCCTCTGATACCATTTTCTCACAAACCAGGCTGGGTCGAGCTAACCCATCACCTAATCGGAACACCACAATGGGTAAAGTGTGTATCCCCATACACCATTGGATACCAAATAGTAGGGAGGGCCTAAAACGATACAATGGAGAGCCAGTTCCCTTAGATCATTGTGAAACAATAGTTTTAACACACTAAACATGTACACATACATCAACATCAGTGTTCTAATAAATAAATAAGTAGTTGAAATAGAATATAAAAAATTAAATACAATATACATAACTATAGAAAAAACATATAGATATTTATTTACCACTGGCCCAACTACAACTACAATAAAATAAATGAAGATAAATACAAAATAATTTTCTACTAATATGAACTACACTACAAACCTGATCACCATGATAGCTGAAAAACTCCATCATGATCCCAACACTCTACATGATCAATCCCAATAAAACATAAAATAATAGCCTCATCACAATAAAAAACATCCTCTTATCAACCTAAATGTAAAAATAAGTTCTTCACAAACACTATGTTACATATATATGGGTGAGAAAAAAATATCAGTAAGCCACCACCAATGGTTATCATAACATTTATTGGCATAACATGTTTTTGAAACAAGTGATATGAAAACCTAGCCAATCTATAATATTGGAATAAAAACACATAAAAGGTAGGAATGTAAGAAAAGGATAACAAAGGAAAACTATAAAACATGGTTTCTAGACTAAAACCCAAGGTAAATCAACCCTCACTATAGCCCCACCTTTAGAAATTATGAAACACAGATTCCACAATCATAACATCAAGTGCATATGCCTGATCAAGGGTCTCTAAACATCCAATATAAGGATAGTCTCAAAAGAAAGAACCTAGGATCTAATATTAGGCATATAAAACATTTTATATCAGTTTCTAGGTTCTACGACTCTAATAAAATAATATCAACTAGTGGAAGGATATCATGTCAACCTTGGGAGAACTCTACCAATGTCCTAGAAGTCCTTGGGAACTAACTAGGCTATAATTTCCAGGTTAGCGAAATAATACCTAACTATGCCCAAACCCTAATACAGGGACCCAAGAGAATAAAATCTTCCATGATCCACTTAGCAAATTTAAGGATATCAAATAAACTAGGGAAACATACCTTATCTAGATTTTCTATTAGTTCACGAGGCCTGCCTCACAACATCTATCTAATAGAGGAGAGAAACTGAATCAATTTCATGGTCGATGTTTGATAAAGTAACTTCCAAATGGTATCATCTCTCATCTAGTACTGTGTAATAACATCCTTAAACCACCTTTCCAAATCTCAATCATTCAGGTTAACGACACCCAAAACCACAAATTGGAGATTCAGAGACTGACATCGAACAGCTCGTAGGCCAACTAGAATGAGGAGTGCTATACTGTCCCCAAAAACTCAAATCAAGTTGGACACCAAACAAAGAAATCCTCAAGTAAAACCCTAACTCAAGATATTCATAAGAAAATAAACCACAAAGAACCTCATGGATTGAATCCCTATGATCACCTTCTCATATGTGTATCCTCAATGAACACCATGCTTAGAAAGGGAAAACTCCATCTACCCCACACCCAGAAGGGAAACTTTGAGAAACCCCTATCTATATGGAAAATACTCAAATAGGTCCCTCAAAATTATCTCAAAGTCACCCAATTAGAAATAGTTGTTCCTAGCATCCCATTATGTCATCCTAGACTATGCGAACCTAATAAACTACACCTCGAGAAACAAATTACTGAAGATAACCCAAGAATCCTCTCAATCACGTATCATAGGATCCAACTAATGAAATAAAAACAAACACACATGGAATTATAAAAAGTTAATAAATAAATGTAAAAACATTACCATATATTATAACTGAAAACCCATCTCTTATAAGGATTCTAGAACTATAACCACAAAGGACCCCCCCCCCCCCGCACAAATTTTCCTCATACCAAAATACTATAAAAATGAACTATAAACAGTAAAATGATTCCAATAAAATGATATACCTTGAAAAACACCTAGAATATACTCCTATAAATTCCAATTATGTCATTGGGGCCAAAATAATCTGGAAACCACTTATCGAGAAAAAGAACATGACGTGTACTCTCAAATGTGCACCTAGACAAGTACTTCTACCCAGATAGGGAACACCCGTGGTATGGCCATGTACAAGTACAAGGATAGGGAATATATGTGACCTTTTTGTGTACTTTTACATGACCATGAACCCCTAATGTGGGTTGTTTTCCAAATTACTTGCCCACATGGCCATGTAAACTACATGGTGTGTGCTCAAAGTACACAATGTGTAGTTCAAAATGATCCCCCACCCAAGTACATGGATATATTGACAAGTAATACTATACATTTTCTAATATAAATATAAGGAATTTTGTTTTAAAAAAAAACATTCCCCAAATATAAATAACAGAAGGTGTGATTTCATAAAACCACACACTGTGTTATCAGGATTTCCAAATTAGAATCCCCAAAAAATATTTGGAAATTCGTGATTATCTTCCAGAGCACTAGATTCACTCATGAGGTGTAAAAAAACAAAACAATATTAAATCATAAAAAATATAAAATATTTATATTTATATTAAAAAAATTTAAACACACTACCTCAAATTGGAAACCACATAATCTTTGATAATAATTTCATTCTTCAACTTTTATATGATGATCTAGATCCTCCAAATATATACAGTGACATATTTTCTTCCTTCTCCCTCTATATCTCTTCCACTCCATATAGTATATTAATCAATACAAAAGGAGGCCCTGAGGAGGGTGTACACAAGATGAAAAATGATTAGTGGAATGATTGGAATATTAAAATGGTGAAAAAAGAAAAGGAAAGGAAAAAAAGAAACATGGCTCAGGCCCATGCTCAGAGCTAAAAACAAGTTTACGCCTCACCTAGGAAAAACATTCTATCCCAGACTCAACCGAGGAATTGAAATTCCAATATAAAACTCTAAACATAATACATCGCTGATGGAACGTATGGGAATAAATAAAAATTAATTAATTAATTAATAATATAATCTTCGAAAATTTAAACATCTCAAAATTACACTATACACCTTCCATAGTTTAAAAAAATTATTCTAATACCATAAATTAGTTCAAAAAATTATTTGAGATCTCTTGATGAGGGAATTTTCCATTATTCTCTATAGATTAAACTCAAGATAAAAAATTAAAATTTACTATGTATTTCTCAAATCATAATGATGTAATTCATGAAATGTTTAATAAATCACCATTGGTGAGTATCATGAATGTTTAAAATTATTTTAAGAGGTTTTCTTTGTGACATAGTATAATGAAATCACTGGTTGGGTTTGTATTTAGGTGTCACATCTTGAAATTGGTAAAATAATAAACATCATGTTATTGTATGTTTATTTCTCATCTATAATTTTCTACTCTGGATGTGGTAGGAAATTTTCCTACATTATGTTATTGGTTTACCATATTCATTGAGAAGGAATTCAACTATATTGAATAATATTGATGAATTCAATCCACTTATTACTGATTAATGAATCTTGCTCAGTGGATAGTTTTAGAAGAATTTAAATATATATGGAGTAGGTATTGAGGATTCATGGAGTTATAAGGATAATAATTTCAAACCATGAATCTTAGTTTTATAAAAGAAATGAAAAGGTTATTATAGTCTAATTATGGTATCAATGATTCATTAATTCCATATTCCACTAACAGACTCAAGGTCCATCAAAGAAAATTATTTAGATGTTTTAATACATATTGAGTGACTATATTCAATATTTTTCTGGATTATTGGTTGGGTGTCTAACATTGGTTGAGTATTTTTATTATTACAACTTACAATCCTCCATTTTTATTACTGGATAATCTATCCTACAAAAATTTTGATCATATACTTTATATATCCATTTCATGTTTATATTTTGATATTAAAATGTTCATATACTTATCACATATTATATTTCCTCCTATATACTGTATGTGATAATATGTATATCACATTTCAAATCAATAATATATTAAATACCATACTTTAATTAGAATGAAGTATTTTGAGTTAAATATTCAGAAAACTATCCTATATTTTTTAGGCATATCATTTGGATAGGACATTTATTTTGTTGATTTTCAGGTCGTGTAGACCCATATTCATTGAAGTCCCTTCTCATAAATATTATACTTATTGATCTCATATAAGAGGTTATTATTAAGAAAAAATTTCAATAGGAATTCTATAAACTATGTGTGTAATTGTAAGTTTAAATATGTTAATTTATACATAGGTTCTCAGACATGAGATTATTGTTAACTTATTTTATGAATCATGCACTTCAATTGTAATGACCCAATGTTTTATCAATGAAAACCCCTTATTATAATTATGTCTTATATTATAATCACATAAAATCACACTAAGAACACAATAATAACTTTATAAAATTATAAATAAAATAATAGGAATTTCTAGAAGTTAATGAAAATGTACTGATTAAATGGTAACTTGAACATTGGAATAGTAATGTTACCCTTATGAATATTAATACGTATAATTGAATAGTAACCTCACAAATTAAATTATAAATAAAATTTATCCATCTTATAAGTGAAAATATGATATAATTACACTATTGGAAATGTGGTTTACCCCCACGCATCTATTCCCACAGTTTAAGGAACTGTGGGGATAAATGGTTTTTAGTTGTCTATACCAACTATTTTATTAAAATTGTGGGTATTCAACCCCTACGTATCGGGCTCCTCCTTACTCTTCTATCGCGATCCCACAACTTCAACGCTACATCCCGGACCTCCGACTCTTGGCCCTATCCTCCCCTCCCCGACCACCGCCTCTTAGCCATCCGACCTCCACCTCCTGGCCCTATCCTCCCCTCTCTGACCTCCGCCTCCCGGCCATTCGACCTCCGCCTCCCGACCATCTCATCCCCTCCCAAGCCTCTGCCTCCCGGATCCGCCTCCACTCCTGACCTGAACCTCCTAGCCATCGCCTTCGCCTCTATATCCTAGACTTCACCACACTTCCCCCATCTCTGGTGACATCCCTGCTCCCCCCTCTCGGATCCATCTCCTCCAGGTATCATCAAATTTAACTCCATAAACTTGTGAATAGCCATTACACCCTAATATTGATTTATTTGTCACTAATTATCCTTTTTCATTCAATTTGATTCAAAACACCCACACTATTCAGATGAAATTATTCTCTTTAAGATTGGGTACCAACTCCCAAGTCTTATAATTCTCAATATTATATAATTAATCATTCATAGAATTAAAACACTCTTAATTGTTTAATAATTCTCCTGTATTTTTAGGTTTTACTTAAGAAAATAATGATGTAAGATTTGTTATCCACAAAGTTATCCAACTTTGTACTTACTGTATTTGGTCTTTAAGGATATTTTGGAGATTCACTTATATTCTCTGCATTATATAAGATGAGTGATATTGTTCCTTATCACTTGAAATTGATGAATCTTCTTCTACAACATGTATACTCTAAACACCTTCATCTCATCACCTGATTGTTATGATCAAGTCTCACTTTTTAATGTTATTCTTGTAATTTTTCAAGGTAAAACCCCATTTATGAATCTTTTCTCCCATGATTAGATTACTGTGTTTCAAAAATGTTATTTCCTTCTAGTTTAGGCCATCATTTACCCCTATATATAGATTATCTTTCATCATTGCCCTTAATATGCACCACTTCTAATTATCACATTATAACAACTACATCTCTAATTTCTATAATGTCTAATGATAATATTATGGACATGAAAAGTTATGAATTTTTAATAAACTGTTGTTTATTTTTTATGAAATATCACACATATAATTTATTCAATGGTAAATTCCCATATAAAAAGTAGGGGTCATTACAACCATGATGTAGACATGAAATTTGATAGATTTTCTTTATTAATTTTTCCAAAACCTATCTCAAATTCACTTATTACACATCAATGAGTATGATTAATGTAAATAAAACATAATAATTTCATTCAATATCCCTGAATGTATATTTTTCATTAACAATTTCATATTAATATAACACTAAAAATGTTTTTTAAACACTTAACTATGGTAATGAATAATGGTTTTTTTAATTACATAACCCTTAGAGTAAAGAACAACACAATACTAGAAATGTCATAACTATGATCTAATCAGAACCCCCATAATCAATTAACATAATGAGGGATGTTATAATCTAAGACATGTTACATTTTATGATCATCAAGGGCTCTTAAATTTCTTTCTTTTTATTTTTGAAAAACATGGGGAACAACACATGAACTCTTATCTCAGTTTCAATTGAGAACTCCCTAAGTCTCCCCAATAAGGAACACTCTCTATATATTCTCCATTTATCATCTAATATAAAAATATAAGCAGAGTCCATTTCCTTTTTAAAAAATAGAAAATTTATATTCTCCAATCCTCCGATATTATAATTCTTTATCTTCATTCATGCTAAGATAACTTGAATTTTTAACATCACCCACTTGGAATAAATTGCCTCTAGCACTCTTATCTTATTTTAACGACTCTTATATCCTCAATTTTCTCAACCAATAACAAATAATTCCTAGATTTAATATATTTCCTTTATCATGAACTTGTAAAACACTTAATAGACTGTGTTTTAATCCATCAACTTAAATAGAGTTTTTTTATTTAAGCTTCTCTTTCCCAATAACAATTAAACCAACTCCTTCAACCTTTACTGACCGATCTTTTATGAATGCAACTAAGAATCCATCTCATTTTCAACAGATTTCATTGTTTTTAAATATTTTATCACATGATCAGAACATCCACTACCAATATCCATGGACTTTCCCCTTTGAATATTTTTGGTGAAAATTTAACAACTAAATCATTCTCCTTCATTTTTATATTCTTCATTTGAGAATTTTGAGTATTAAAACTCAAATTTCTAAATGTGGTTTAATGATGAGGAATTCATTTTCATCATGAATAGTATGGACACACCTTCCATTCACTTATTTGAAAATATCAAACATGTTCTGTTATTTCTATATAGAAATTAAAATACATCTCTAAATTTTATTCCTTTAAAGGGGTTGAAACCCCCAAACATTGATTCTCAATACTCCCAAGTATATCTTGATTTCTATTTTAAAAAACATATCTTTTCCATATGAACAAATATTCCAATGTTCCAATAGAATCCATAAAAATTATATCTTTTAAGCATCATGTTTTACAGAATTTGTAGGATACCTTGATCCCCTCATTCAGTCACTAATCTTTGAAACTTTTGTAAAATCAAAATTATTATGAAATCGTAGAAGCTTTATCTTCTTCATATAAAACTTATTATCAAATTTTTTAGATTCATACATTATAACAGTTTTTGACTTCAAGCTGGCATTCCCATAATTTCTAGATTTCTGACTATCACCGGATTTAGCTTCAAACATAGAATTCAAGACTTGATCATTATTATTTGACTATTAGATGATATTTTAAAAATTATTTTATTATCCTAAAGATATTTTTTAGACTTGATTCTCAATCTTCTTTAAACATTCTCTATCTTTTGAAATAGAACTCTAGTAACTAGATATGAATTTGTTCAATTATTATTCTATTTAGATCAAAATCTATTGAATATGATCAAAATCATTCACTTTGTTTTTAATATTTTAGTCTATATTAATGTTAAAATTCTTATCATCCATAAAAATATTATTAAGACCATCAATATACTTTAAATATTTGGATCTTCCTTCTATAAAAAAAATTATTTATTGTTAGATGATTTATTTTCTTTTCTTAAACCTTATGATATATTTTTCCAATATAAAGATCTTTAAGAGAAACTCTTTTAATTATTTATTAAATAATAAATCCATATTAATAATTTATTATTCAATTTTATAACTATGTTCATCACTTTTAAAAATGTTATCATTAAATTTAGTAATAAGTAATTTTTCATCATCTTCACCTCTAGAAAATACATCAATATCTGTATCATCACAACATTAACTCTCCTTATATAATTAGTAACTTATTTTAAATTTATATAAAATTTTACCCTTCCCATTAGAATAAACTGTTGAATTATTGGATTTTTTCTTAGACAATATTCCGGGAATTTCTTCTTCCTTGTCACTATCCTCTCTAATTTTTGATTTTGTATTGCTTTCAATGAAATTCCCAATATCTTGACACATTAACTCTCTCTTAATATTTGAAGTGAGTCAACTACCCAGAATCCATGGATTCTCTTATTCAGATGTATTTTGTACCACATCAATAACTAATAGCTTTTCTTTACCCTTACTATAATTTTTTTGATAATTTCAAGCATTAAAACTGATAATTATTTGTGAATTTAGAATTTTTTGACATTTTTTAGCGTATTGACCAGAAGTGGAACACATTTAAAAAATTTCCTCTTATGGTTGGAACATTTTTTCAACATTAATTACAAATCATTAAAGTTATAACTTCTCAATTTTCATTGAATGTTTTATTCTTCATCAAATAACCCCTACCAAATAATCTATAAAATAATGAATTCAAATTATTAAAATAAAATTTTCAACCCATGTGTATAAATCCCCTATATCTATAAAAGAGTATTTTAAATTGAAATTTTATTTTTTATTCCCCATCAAAGACCACTTGGGAGTGTCTTTTTTAACTTTTTTCTTTATTTTACATCTCAAGGTAGACCTTTTTTCAATTTTTTATACATATTAAATAATGGACTCCTCTTGTCACTAAATATGTTTTTCTAGCTAATAATATGATTTGATTAATTTGATAATGAAATTTATTGTAATTATTTTTTAAAATATGATTTAAATTGTTGATTGAAAGATAATTTTTTTTCTTGTTATAGAATGGATAGAAGTTGGATGTATCGTACCAATCAGATTTCAACCGAGTTTTAAAAAAATTTGGAGAATTTTTTAGATTTTTCATTTTACAATTCATAAGATGGAGGTCGTATACCATGTTCCTGATATAATTGTGATAGAAGAATATGGTTAAGATGTGAAAAAAGTTAGTTACCATTTAATGAAATTTAGATTTCAAGAAAACTATAATGTTTGGATTCACAGTGGAGAGATGAGTCAATATTGGACTGTTTATAATTGAAATAAACGAAGTTACATTGAGAATTTGATATTTGATCAGTTTCTATATGGTCATCATTCCAAGAGAGATAGCATGTCGGTGCATTAATAATATGATATCAGTACACATGGGGAAAATACTGAACATTATGATTTTGGGAGAGTGAAAATTTTATTGGATGATGCCAAAAATCTAGTATATCACGAATGTACTAAAATGACCAAGTTGGAATTTTTAATGTGGTTATATCATTTGAAAACCATGTATAGGATTTCTAATACCTCCATTGATTATATTCATATATTTTTGAAGGACTTATTTCCTGATGGTGTATATATTCCCTCAAATCATTACATGGAATAGAAGTTAATTAAGCAGGTTGGATTTGCTACTAATAAATCCAGGATTGTCCAAAAAGATTGCAGTTTATTTTTGGAAGAAATAGCTAACCGTAATGACTGTAATGAATGTGGTACATCTCGGTGGGAGAAAAATGGAGATGGAACACCATCTCATGTGCCACATAAAGTCATGTAGCACTTAGCATTGATTCACATACTTCAAAATCTATTCATGTATCCAGAAATTTTAGTCAATATTAAATGGCAGGATGTGGAGAGAGTTAAAGGTAATGATGAGCTAGTCCATCCTACAGAAGGATTAGCATGGAGAACATTTGATGAACAACATATTGATTTTGCAGCTAATATGTGTAATGTTAGATTGGTCCTACCATGTGATGTATTTAATCCGTTTGGTCAGATGCTTACTGTTCATAGCACGTAGAAGCCTTCTATTCCTTTTTATAATAATCCTCTATGGATATTTATGAAAAACCCTTTCACATTCATGAGTATACTCATATATGGAATTTTTGATCCTGGTAATGATATAGATGTCTACTTACAGCCTTTAATAAAAGGGTTGAAACAAATTTGGGTTTTATGTATGTAGAAATTTGAAGCTTCATCAAATAAAACATTTTAGATGCATGCAACCCTTCTATAGACCATAAATGATTTCCCTGCATTTGAAATGATGTCTGGGTGGAGCACGATGGGGAAACTATAATGTCCCGTTGGTAAGAATAATACACAATTGAGAAGGATTAAATATCGTCATAGTTTCAGTTTTATTGGGCATCACCGATTCTTGCCAATGGATCATCAACAGAAGAAGTATCATCAGAGGTTTGATAACAATGTTAACATTAAAAAACCACCTCAACATATGTTAGGAAGAGATGATCTTAATGAATTAAAATATTTTATAATTTCATTATGGAATTGTCAGTTGAAATCTCAAAACAGAAAGAATGGTGATACTGAAGTCACTTACAATTGGAAAAGGAGAAGTATTATTTTGTGTTTCCATATTGGTCTACTAATTTATTACGTCATTGTTTAGAGGTAATGCATATTGAGAAAAATATATGTGAAATGTTTCGTCTAATTATTTTTAATATTAATGGGAAGACCAAAGATGACTTTCGATCACGTTGAGATTTATTGGATTGGGGTATTTGATAAGAACTACATCCTGTTTGTGTCGTTGAAAACAAATGGAAAGTTTCATGTTCTTCTTATGTGATGACACCAGCAAATAAAGATAAATTTCTAGAATTATTGGAGAATATCAAGGTTCCAGATGGCTATTCCAGCAACATATCTAAACGAGTCAATAGAAGACATTTGAAATTGAATTCTCTAAAAACTGAAGTTTATCACATCCTTTTTCATGAATTGATTCCTATAGAAATTAATCATTTTATATCTAATAATTTAAGGGTAGAAGTGATTCAATTGTCTCATTTTTTAGAAACCTTTGTGATAAATGGTTTTCCAAATCATTGTTGATAAAAATACCACAAGAGGCACTACTAATTCTGTTTGAGTTGGAAAAATAATTTCCTCCATACTTTTTCACTTCAATGATGTATTTAACATTTCATCTTCCAACTGAGACACTTATTGGGGGACTAGTCTCTTTTCGATGGATGTAACCCATTGAAAGAAATATGTACACAATGAAATCATATGTCCCGAATAAGAATTATCCTGAAGGTTCCTTTATGAGGAGTTATCTGGCCCAAGAATGTATGGATTTTTATTCAATGTATTTTTCTGATGTGAGAACAAGACATAATCAACCAATGAGAAATGAAGATGAGCAGTATGAGGAAATTCAGCCCTCATTTCCATCTCTTCCCCAAACATGTGGAATTTTTGGGTTATATACATTAGTTACAATGGGCTTTGAAGAGAAGAATATGGCACATCTTAGAGTCTTTTTTAATTGTCGTTTGTTCAATGCCTATATCAAGTAAGTAATTTTAATATATAGATATGTTATCTCATACGATATCATATCACATATACCTTATAATTTTATTTTTATTTTATGTATAGAAAATAAAAAAATTATAAGTAGAGTTCATCAGTATTTGCAGTTGAGAAGGACAGAGGTTATGCATACCCATGAGTTCCTAGCATGAATGAAATCAAAGGTATGACCATTACATTAAATACCTTAAAATATAGATATATAGTTAATTATATTACTCATATGTATTTTAGGTATTGTGTTTACCTGCTGACATCATTTATTAAGAATTAAGAGCGTTGGCTTTTGGTCCCAATTCTTTGGTTCATGACTACAAATCTTTAATAATCAATGGATATTAATTTGTTACAACTGATAGAGAGGTGAAAATGAGAACACAACATTATGGAGTTATGATAACTACTGGAATGGATTGTTATGCTGGTGCATCAGATAGTCGACCTCGATATGAGGATGTATATTATTATGGACTGGTTGAGAAAATATTGTTATTGGATTACTACTCTCAAGGCTGAGTCACTATGATGAAATGTAAATGGTTTGATTCATTGATACGACATGGTACATTTATTGATGATAATGGATTTACAGTTATTGAAATGAGTCGATTCTTACATACTGATGAACCATACATTTTGGCATCAATGGAAAAACAAGTGCTTTATGTGAAAGATCATTTTAAACCAGTTTATGATGTCATTAACGAAGTAATCCCAAGACATGTATTTCATGATTATGGGGATGAAATAGTCTCCACTGACGCCCCCATCAGTGTTAGCCAAAATATTGTATTTGATGACACAAATTGTCCCATTGTGAGAGATGATGTTGAACCTGAAGAATTAGTGGGTAATATATAAAAGCAACCATATATATTCAGAGTTCATTCAATTTACCTTGATGTAATTTTCTCAGGTCGGTACTAATTTAATTACTTTAATTTAGTTTTAGTTTGGAATGATATGTCTGTTTTAGTATTGTTTGGTTTCATTTCATTTAATAATATTTATTTCAATTAAAAAAACTAGGTTTAAAATATGGTTTTAAAAATAGTAAAACTTGATTTTAAATTATCATAACTAAAATATGTTATGAAATTTTTTGTCTTATTTGGCTTCTATGTTGTATTTATTATTTGTACAACATTTTTCTAAAAAATATTTATTTCATTCTTATGCAGATTATATAGAAAACTACTGAATCTCGCAAGAAGATATTATTTGATGTTGATCCTGTTAGACGCGACTAAGATTTGTATTCAGTGAGTATAATAATTCTAATATTTATCTTCTGCATTACATATAATATCATGTTCATATTTTTTTATCAAATTGTTTTTAGGGATATATAATTCTAGAGATTTCTCTTTCCATTATGGGACTGAGAAGGGATCTGGCTAGACCTAGGTGGAGTTCCCGTCTTACCACTCCCCTCACTGACCCATTAGTGGTCATCCCATATACCTCACATGTCTTCCCTCCACTTGATACCCCTGGGATTTTCCCATACATGCCTCCATCATCATCCCATTTTCCCTCTTTTTCTCATTCCATTTCCACGCCGACTCGACAGATGTTCTCACCTGTACAATTTCCATATCCATTCATGTATCCCCCGACCTACTATTAATATAATGACATGTCTACACCACATCCTTTTCCTACCATCAATCATACAAATATTGTGTCTTTTCCTTCAGTTTACACTATTGTTCATGAAGATCAGCCAGAGCATGCTGTGGAAAAGATACTTCATTCAGAGGATGCTGATCCAGCACAGTCCACGGATACCTCACAGCCTATTCAAGATCCCCCATTAGGTTTTTTATTATAAATTATTCAAATTATAGCATTTCAATTTTTCCCTATTGTATTCTCACTTAACACATCTCTTTTCACCTTTTATCTTATTTAGTGGGATATTCTAGTAGGCGACGTGGGAGCACTCTAATGCAGGATTCCTGGAATCATGAAACTCGGATTATGGTGGATAACAATTCTCAAAATCAAATAATATCTAAAAATGATAAGGAGTGTAGATGTTTTATGGCTACATTAGCCAAATATCATGATATCATTCTGATAGAACTGATCTCATGGAGACATATCAGTTCTAACATCAATGACAGGGCATGGGAACATATATGGGTATGAAAAATATATAAATTTATATTTATATAAGTAATGTTTTTTTATGACTTAACATGTTCGTTATAGAGTCAATTTAACTTTCATAAATGTGAATCTGCCAAAGCTGTTCAGTTCAGATATCCTGGATAGTATTTACGGTCATACAAGCATGAGGTACATTTTGGTTGGAGGATCATAGTGGGTACTGAGTTAGAGGGTGTACCCATAAATCTTGACTATCCAAAAAGTCAATATCAAAAAATGATCGCACATTGGAAGACTGAACAATGTCAGGTACTACCCATCTTTAATGGATTTTATATAAAATTTAATTCTTATTAGTTGTATTGTTTTTTGGTTTCTTAGTAAGTGCTACTGAAAAACAAAAAAACAGAAATATAAAATGAAATATCTACACATATTGGGGTAGACTACAATGCTCTAGCATGAGAAGCAGCTGGTACGTTTATCTGAATTAAAATAATGTCCTTCTTTATGACATGTCATCATCACATATTCATTCTTTTCTTTGGTTAGTCTATGTATCCTAGAAATCACATCTTATACTTATAGAATTCTTGTCTATTTTTTCTAAACAATTAGTATATTTCCTTGAATCCCACTTCCGAAAACAATTTCAGAAAACCACCTACCAGTTATGATTGACATTCACCTCAATGTTTGTAGGTCTTTGTTTCAACTCACTTCATTCCAATTTTTTTCATTTTTCATATATGGTTATAATATAAATTTTTTCATTTCTCATATACAGCAAGCTGTATTGGGCATTTAAGGTCCTATACGTCGTGCCAAATTATTCTACTTCAGTAGGAAAAAAATTATGGAACTGTGGTTAATTCACAAAAACAAGATAAAATTCTATGTTTTTTTATTTCATACATTTATACAAAATTCATAATTTAATATGTTTATAATATCACTAGTCTTCCTTAGAGGCCCTGGATGAGAAGGAAGCTAACAACATAGGGCCAAATGATCATTTGAGTCAAATGTTAGGTGTTGTGCATCCAGGAATATTCCATTATAGACTAAGAAAAAACATTTCCCCCTCTAGGTATTGGTCATCATTGGACACCTCTAAAGCCTCTAAGGCATATGAGTTGGAATGTTTTTGTGCTGAATTAGCTGTGACAAAGAAAATAGAATTAGAGGAGTGTGAACAATGTAAGAAAATGAATGAACATTTCATGAAAGCTATGTCAGATTTGAGTCAGTCACTACCATAATAGGTTTATACGACTTTTTATTCATGTATTTCATCATTTATCTCTTTAAATAATGCCCCGGGTTATTCCCATGAGGTTCTTAGTGGCGATGACACTGGTGGCGATAGAGCTGGCGAGGGTGTTACTGATGCTGTTGTTGGTGATGAGATTACTTTATGATGATGTTGATGGTGCAGTTGGTGATGATGTTTCTAATGATGTTGCTGCCAATGTTGCTGATGATGGTGATGATGCTGGACATGGGGAAGACGATGATGGTGATGGGGGGGATATTAATCCCCTCCATTTTTGACATAACAGAGAGACTTTTGTTGGAGTTTAATTTTTTTTGTATTGGTGGACTGCTAGTATGTGAATTTCTTTATGCAATGAAATCCATTTTGTGTTATGATTTCATCAGGGGTGTAATTTTACAATTATTTAGGTAATTTTCACATTCCATATATTTTTTTATGTTTTGGTGTGTTTATTATTATCTCGCTTTCTAATCTTGTACTTAGTAGTGGAGGGGAGGCCTGGGATGGGGGGTTCAGTGGAGGGTTGGGGGGCTGGGAGGGGAAGGTTGGGATGGGGTTTAGTTGACGGATGATAGGGTAGGGGGCTTCATTGACTTAATCTCTCTTTCATATACTTGGCATGCAGAGGATGTTCATCAGGCGAGTATGACCGTGTCCTCCAAATTAAAACAGAAGAGCTCATCTATTGAAGGTGTTGAGAAGGTTTAGTTTCTTTTGATCATTTTCCTTAAACATAAAATAACTGATTTTTAATACATGGAGTGATTCATATTGTTTGTGTTTGGTTTCTTTATAAACAGTGGCTTTACAAAGCTGCTGCAGTTTCTTATGAGGAAATACCTTGATCCTTGCCACAAAATTGTTGTGTTATTGTGATCATGACTATAATTTCTCTACAAGTAATGGAATGTAACCTGCGCTCATTTCCTTTCCCCTTTCAGTCATCAAATTAGGATTATATTGTTACACATTTCAATCATGACACCAAAAAATAAAACACTTTCCCTATATATTTTATTTTCCTAAAAAAATCTATGCCTTGGGATGTTAATGAATGTTATATTTGATTGGTATACAGTAAATATGGGGGAGGAAGTGGGGCTGGGAAGGGGGAGCTGGTCATGAGGGAGGGGGAGGGGGAGGGGCTAGGCAGGGGGAGCTGGGAAAGAGGGAGGGGGAGGGGGAGATTCTAGGCATGAGGGGAAGCTGGGAATGAGGGAGGAGGGGGAGGGGATGGGTGGGGGAAGATGGGCATGAGGGAGGGGGAGGGGGAGGGGATGGGAAGGGGGTCTGGGAATGAGAGAGGAGCTGGGTTGGGGGAGATGGGCATGAGAGAAGGGCCGGGTAGTGGGGAAGGGAGGGGGGAGTGGAATTTGCTGGTCAAGGGTGAGATGAGGAGCAGATTTTTTAATCTTGATAATGTGAACAAGCATGGAATATTGATAACATTTTCTGTTTATGGTGGATAATTTGTATTTATATCAATTGTTTAATGAAATTGTGATATATTTTTGTATATTTTATTTCATGTGTTTTTATCCAAAATATTCTCTAAATATGTCATTGTACTTGACTGATTGTTATGTGATCTGATTATTATATGAATATTTGAAGTTGAGTTACTGATTTAGATGTTGCATATAATGTTTCTAGTTTTCAGATTTCCTTTCTCTAAATTTTTAATGTGGTTTTTGTGTTTTAGCAAGACTCCAAACACAAAAGAAAAATACAGTTCAGTGCAATCCTGATTTAGGTTTTACTCCAACATTTTAATTTTAATATTCGGTTGTAGATTTGTGTATGTTTTGGATAAATTGAACTATCATTGCATTTGACATGGCATAGGATGTTATTCAAAAATCATGGATCATGATGTACATTCAAGAGGTATTCACCCTTATGATTTTTCGTTATTTTTTAATCTTTTTACATGATGAAGTCTTGAATATTGATAACATTTTCTGTTTAGGGTGGGTAGTTGGTATATATATCAATTGTTTAATGAAATTGTTATACATGTTTGTGTATTTTATTTCATGTTTTTTAACCAAAAGTACCTCTAAATAATAAATTCTACTTGACTGAGCAGGGGGCAGGGGTTGGGCAGGGGGGAGGGGGAGGGGGAGGGGGAGGGGGAGGAGCTAGGAAGTGGAGAGCATAGGGGGATGGGCTGGGCAGGTAGGGAGGAGGAGGGGCTGGGATGTGGCGAGGGAGGGGGAGGGTCTGGGCAGAGGCGAGGGGTTGGGGATGGGTAGTGGGGAGGGAGGGGGACATGGAGGGGGGGAGCTCGGCTATGGGGAGGGAGGGGGAGGGGCTGGGCAGGGGGGAGTACACAAAATTTAGAGTAAAATATATTTATTTCACTACTAATAATGTATTGTATGTTGATGTTGTGTGTGGTCTGAGTATCTAGTCATGTATGCTATCAAGTGGAGGGTTTTCTATGAAGGTCAAAAGGTAGAGACCTTAGGATAATTGACTAGACATGTATTTGTATAGGTGAGTGTAGTCACTTGTTAAATAATATTATTTCAGTTCTCTTCTATTCTATTTTTAATTATGAGTAAAAATTATTATCTCATGCAGTTGTACTAATTTCAAACTTTGTATATTCTAATATTGGTGCTTTTAGTGGGTGTGAGTTTTTTTTTCTATTTATATATTATTTATTATGAAATATCTATTGAGACAAAGGATATTTAGTGTGAGATTTTGGTTGATAATTTCATTATTTAGACATTGATATTTGCTATCACCACTTCTAAAACATACAGCCTTGTTCTATAGATTTTATTTTCTATAAAGATATTTCTTAAAGTGGGGGATTCTTCATAAAAATTGTTTTCAATGAATGGATTAAAATATTACTTCTAGTAAGGCAATTTTCATTTATATTTTCCATTTTAGGGGGAGTTTACTATTTTCTAAGTAATGATGTTCACGGTCCAAATTTAATTTTTTTAAAAAAAAATTAGATTTTGGAAGATGTATATTGGAGAATATCTATTTTATAATAATTTGGAGGTTTTTTTTGAATGGTGTTAAATTATAAGTACAAGAAAAAGATGAAAGATAAATACCCATGTTATCCTAGAATGTGGACCTCAAAATCAATGAGGCTTAAGGGACTACAACATTAATATTCATCTTCATAGACATGTATAAGAAGCCTATAATAATAAATAAATTTTTTCTGATAGAGAGACTCTTTATATTGAATATAGTGGAAGGTAATTCAATGGTGAATAATGTCAATGAATTCAAAATGATTAAATTTTAACTAAAATTGGTTGGTGTGAAGTTTATAGGGCCAGTGTGGGAATTGATCATCTAATCATCTCTTAATATGGAATTTAGGTCGGATGTGGTTGATTTTATAAGTGCGGAATGAGATATTGGTTTCATCACATGAGTCCCTAGTTGGAATCCACATTATGTTGTATCCCCAGGGACTTCGATAGCTATGTCTCTCCGTTTTAGCCTTGAGGTGGGTTATTTTGTGCCCATGGTGGATTCATTATTGAATGCAATGATCAATGGTTCTAATAGAGGCCCCATGATGTTTTAGAAAAGAGTGGATTGACACTTATAGTTTATCTCTTTAGATGTTGGGGATTCGATTGGATTATCGATCATCCAATTTTCCAGGCTATGTATATGTGCTAATACATGTGCAGAATGGTAGGGAGGTGCAGCTGCTCGGCCTAGGGAACCTATCTATACCCATGGTTTAGTAAACCGTGGGTTAATATGGGGCAATGTTAATCAGTATACCCATGGTTTCAAAACTACTGGTATAAATTTATACCAACGGTTTAACAAAATTTTGGTAATATCAATTTTCCTTGGTCTATACCCACGGTTTTCAAAAAACCGTGGGTATAGACCAATTGAGATGGCACTACAGTGCACGGTTTTTGAAACCGTGGTTATATCCTATTCCCACGGTTTCAAGCCCTATACCCAAGGTTTTAAACCATGGGTATATGTGATATTTTTTGTAGTTTTATTTCATAGTATAAGTAAGTAAATATTGTAAAAATTATTAATCAATTATCAGATTTTTTGTATGCCATACGCATTTAATTACAACTTCATGACTAATTTAATAATTTAAAAGAAAATTTATTTCCATAAAATGTATTTATAAATTATTTTTTTGATGTCATATGAGTATAAAATAATTTTAAGAGACCTTATATAATTTTTTAAAGTGTTATAAACCAATTATAATTTTGGAATCTGTATTTTTCACTTAAATTATGATTTTATTTCAAAAATTAATTTATAATATTTAGAAAATTATTTTCATTAAATATGGTTTATTTTTTAATTATACATGTACAAAATTGGTTAGGGTGAATTTTTTGGATTTTTCTGAAATACTTGAATTTTTGGTGAATGGTAACATACGGTAATTTATGGTATATATACATTACAAGTTAAATGCACAATTCACTGAGTCATGTCTGATGTAATTATAATTGGTTAAAACTCACATAATCTAATTACAATATTTATTCTCAATGATAACCAATATTTCTTATCCTGAGAAAAATTATTAACTAAAGGATTAAATATTAAGTAAACACCCCTATCCTAAATAATAAATACCACCCTCACCCCCTCTCCTCCTCACACCACTCAAGATTTGAGCCTTGACTAAATTATTCCCAAAAATCATCCCTAGTTCCATCCTCACCTCTAGGATATCTTGGTCTCATCAAGGACCAAAAACCATTCCATAAGGAGGTTCTAAAAGAGGATAAATTCATGAGGTAATTCTTCTCTATTTTTTATTTATTTTCGATTCAATTTATCTTTTTTTCTTATTATGTTTCCCTATACCTTCATATAAATGTCATGATGACTCTAGTATGTTTGATATACTATAATTATATCATTTTAATGTAATATTCATCATTAAAATCTTCCTTTTTAATCATGAATTATAAAAATGAAATTATTTCCCATGATGTGTCAATTTACTAACATCATGGGCGATGCACATTCAATTTCATTAAACACCCTCAAGGTTTTTAAAAAATCAAATAAATGGATTAAAAAATATTTTAACTTTAATTGTAAACCATATTTATCATTTATTTCTAACATTTATACATATTACAAAATGATAAAACATAACTACTTCGTTGTGATCAAAAGACCACCAAAATTAACTTAAAGAGATAATAATTAACATTTATCTAATGATTCATTATGATGAAATATAAAAAAATTATTAATATGTTCAGTTAAACCTCTGTCATATAATTAATAACATATATTAAAAATAATGCATATTTATCCACATTTTATACAAACTTCCATTCTTGTATACAAGTGATCTAATCCTAAAAATCATAAAAATGAATATTCTTGAACGATGAAAATAATCTCTATAACTAATAAAAATGACCATAAAAGAATTTAATAAACCATAATGATTCATATTCGAGTATAAAAGTTAAATAATTGTTAATTAACAAATCTAATGTGGTTATATATGATATTAGTGTGATGGAAGAATTTAGACTCAAGATAACGGGAAATCATGAACCAAAATATCTTTCTTTGGGTTTTCCCTATTTAACCCAATTTTTATTAAGTATATTCCATAAATATCATTTATTCATCATTATATTATATTTTATGTGATATATATTTTTTCTAATTTGTTTTATATCGAGCACATTGTTTTCCAAAAGAACTATTCTTTCAAAAATCCCACCTTTTACTTCTTGAGATTGTTTCTTCCTCACTCAAGGTTGATGATCCATATATCAAGTATTTTATATCTTATTTAGCATTGGAACCCAAATTTTTATGAGTGTAGTATTTAATAAATGAACCCCATTTCATTATATGGGTTATTTAATGTTCTACATTGATTTATGTTCTACATGGCTGGCATGATAATATAAATATTATGATGTGATTGGTGCACCAGGAATGATATAGAGAAACGAAAATGTTATGACGTGAAAGGTGCAGCTAGAATTATATATTCCCTCCATTTATAGGGTAATGCGATGTATGTCATGTGTAAAGTAAAATATACATTAAATTTATGTTGTCTTTGTTCACAATTATGTGTGGTAGTTCACCACTATGACATGATTTTTCATTTTTATGAATTGCCACACTTCAAGATTTTTCACAATGCTTCCTCTCATGATTATGATACAATTATTACGTTATCATTATAATCACCCCATGTTATATTGTTTCATTTTGTTATCTATCCTCTTACAGATATTTTAGCTCAATCCTATTTGATGTATATCCTTAGGTGATTACATGTACTAAGAGGAATTCAAAGGATAATAAGAAGCTAGATAATAAGGGACTAAATAAATTTTTATGTTTTATTTTGTAAATGTTATATATGGTCTTAATTTTTACAAGACACTAAACCTACTGATCCTAACTGGGTAAAGATTTTATATATTTTTCCTTTAAAATTATATAATAAGATATGTATGGAAAGTAGGGTTTCTATAGTTTGTATCATAGAGAGGTTTAGTTAAGGTGGAAATTGTGATTAGATAACCATAGTGAAAACCCTTATTATGAGACTAAGAATAATTATTTCCCCAAGAAGCTTTGATTTTGAAAATTTCAGACATATGGATCCCATAAGATACACATTTATACTTAAATTCACAATGTAATAAATTATTTATTTCTAACATGATGAATTTTTTTTATAACCTTTTATTTTTTAGAAAATGGTGGGAACCTGGAGAAATCAAACAAACAACCCATAAGAGGGACAATTTAGTGATAGCTAAAATGATCTTCCCAATTCATTGGGAGGTGGAGTTAAAAATTTTATTATGATTCTTACCAAACTGTCTCGGGTTATGAACAACAACTTGAATGATGTGGAACTTCCTACTTCACCTAAGAGGGAGAAACCGGATATCGAGTATTTTATGCAATAATGACCATTAATTTTTAGAGGATATTATGATACAAAAGTTGTGAAATAGTTGTTAAAATAGATGGAGAAGATCTTTTTTGTTCTTCACTGTTCTGGGATGACGAAGGTGACTTAGATTTTAATCGTTTTGGTTGAGTGTCTGATCATGGTTGGGATTTGATTATGTACACCAATCTGGATGATGAAATTGGAGAGATTAAGTGGGAAGACATTAAAAAATGATTCTTAATAAGTATTTCTCTCATAATCTTCAAACAATTATAGAGAGAGTATTAATAGATCTAAATAAAAAGTAAATAAATTATGTCACGAACTATGAAGAACATTTTACAAGGATTGCCTGGAACGTTTCAGGTTTTGCGATAAAAAATGAGATTAAAATTGATTTATTATTTAGATTTTTAAAACCAACCTTCAAATTGTTCATTAAATTCAACACTTTTGAATTTATGAATATTTTGTTTGATTTTCCCTCAAAGTGGAGAAGGAATTTGGAGAATAGTTTCATGGCTATTGTGATAAAAACAAAATATAGAGTTTCATTTTAGAGGATCTAATGAGAAAGGTGAAAATAAAAATTAACCAACCACACATCAAAAGTGTAGAACGAATCATTATGTGAACTGTCTCAAAGGGATAGGGAAATCCTTCATTTGTGGGATATAATTGGACAAAACTCATGAATATAGAAAAGAAATAATGAATTAGGATAATGTGGTGGAGGAAAGGAGAGCACCACCCTTGGTCTGATACTATAACTGTAGGGAGCAAGGGAACTATGAAATCTAGTGTAATAAACCATGAGTACTCAAGGGTACTTAGCATTAGCAACAACCAAATCCAATGGAGAAAGGAAATTCTTATTCCACCACTACAACCGAAGAGGATAAATATAATGAAGTTATATAATGTGAACTTTCTATTCACTCAAGAATGGAAAAGGTTTTATTTTATTATGGTTCTAAAAATTTCTTTAATATTTTCCATTTTTCTATAACTATTTAATTGAACCCCCAAAACCTTGAAGTAGATATATCTGTAAAAACACCAAGTGGTGAAATCATTACCACTCAAGTGTTGGAATCTTCTCATATTAGAGTATGTTGGATGATTCTTCCAAAAAATCTCATAATACGTCCCGTGGTTGAATTTGAAACTCTAATGGGTATTAATTGGAACTAATTATATAGAGAACTTATCAACTATAAAGAAAATTGTATATATTTTCATATTATGAACAATCCCAAAATCTTCAACAAATTCATGGAAGATTGTGAATCTTCTTTTGAAAATACTTCAATGGTGAGGTTGTTGATTCCCTATAAAGAAGCATACCTTGATCAAATGTTTGAGTCATTGGAAGTTATAGATGTTGGGGAAATTTCCATCATCATGGAATATAATTATGTATTTCCAGAAGTGTAGCTCAGACTTCCCCTAGATCATGAGATAAAGTTCTCAATAAAACTCATACCCAAATCTACTCCTATATCAATGTGTTTTTATAGGATGGTTCCAATTAAAATTATAGCTTCAAGAGAATTTGAACAATTGTTTTATATTCCCTAGTGCATTTCCTTGGTGTGTGCAGTGATCTTTTTCAAGAAAGAGGATGTTTTAATGTGGTTTGTATCGATTATCGCAAAATCAACAAGATCACCCTAAAGAACAATTATCCCCTTGTATGGATTCGTGACATTTTTGATCAATTGTGAGGAACTAAGTAATTATAAAAGGTGGATCTTCGTTCTTGATATAATAAGTTAAAGTTGAATAAGGAATATATTTATAAGCCTGCATTCTGTACAATTTACGGGCACTATGATTTTTTGGTGATTCCCTTAAAAATAGTAATTCCCCTACAATATTCTTGGAATTTATTAATAGAGTATTTAGGAATTAACATTGAAAATTTTGTTATAGTGGTTATCGATAATATTCTCATCTACTCGATTATAAATGTGGAACACAAAAAAAATATAAGTCTTGGGTTGGAAACATTAATAAGGGGAAATTTTATGCCATGTTCAGAAAGTGTGACTTTTGGATAAAGTATGTCATGTTATTGGGACATGTGATCAAAAGTGAGGGAATTTCTATGGACCCTTCAAATACAAAGGTCATTGAGTAATGGACAAGACCCTCTATCCATATTTTCTTATCTTACCAGGGTACTATCGACATTTCATGAGAAATTTATCATGATTGACAAGTGTGCTAACTAAGTTAACAAGAAAAGGGTTAAAATATGACTACATGGAATATTGTGAGGAATTCTTCAATGAGATAATGAATAGGCATATCTCTACACCTATAATCAAATTACCAAAAAGTAGATAACGTTTTTGGAATACCATGATGCTTCAAATAAATGATTTAGTTGTGTATTGATTCAAATTGATGAAGTGATAGACTATTCCCCAAGGAAATTGACAATTCATATCATACAGGTGATCTAGGGTTGGTGGTTTGATCTTTTCATTGAAATTCAGGCGACATTATCCCTGTTGGGGGGGGAAGTGTGAGATATATACAGGTCGCATGAGTCTTAAATATATATTCCCATAGAAGAACATTAATATGCCCCGGTGAGGATGGTTAGAGATCAATAAGGATTATGACTACTCAATCCACTAACTTCTTGGTAAGGAAAATAAGGTGGAGGATGATCTAATAATAAAGGATCATGCCTCATTATCAATGATTTAAATTGATAATTATCCAATCTTATTAGACTTACAAAATATATATTTGGAAATAATTAAGGGAGAAACATAATCAATCATTTATCAAATGATTTCTCAAACTTACTTTATAGAAAAAATAAAATATTCTCAATTAAACAATGTGGAAATTCAGAAAAGGGTGGAAGCTATCTGAAATAGAAAATACTCTAAGTTCAAGATCGATGAGGATGGAGTTTCTAGATTTCATTTATGACTGTGTGTACCATCCATTCCCAAGATAAAAAAAGAACTTACGAATGGAACACATAGCTCAACCTTCTCTATTCACCCAGGGAGCACAAAGATGAATTGATATCTCTATAAGAACCATTGGTGGGGAAATAAGAAAAAGGATATCATTGAATATAAATAAAATTCCATGGTATGTCTGCAAGTGAAGGGTAAAAGGAAAATGTCTTCAGGGGTGATGTATCAATTACCCATACCATCATGGAAATGGGAAAAATCACCACAAACTTTGTCAATTAACTTCCAAATACATCCAAAGGAAACAATTCTATATGTTTTATTATGCATCATCTTACCAAGACATCTACCATTATCGCAATTTAAGAGTACTTCACACTAGATAAACATGCATGAATATAAATCAAATAATTGTTAAGGCTTCATGGATTACACCAATCTATTGTATTCGACCAAGATCTGAGATTCACCTCCATGTTATGGAAAAGTATTCAACATGTTCTACGCACTGATCTAAACATCAGTATGAACTATTATCCTCAAATTTATGGCCAATATAAGTATACTATTCAGACACTAGAAGAAATGTTGAGAATAGTTTCTACGAACATTAAAAGATAATGATACCAATAGATGCAATTAGTGAAATTCCCATATAATAATAATTTCCAATCCATCATAGAAATGGATCCATATGAATCCCTTTATGGGAAATGGTGAAGAGAACCAACATGTTGGGATGTAGTCAGTGAAAGAAAATGTGAGGACCACAAATGGTTGAAGAAATGTTAGAGAAGGTGAAAACCATTCAGCAGTATATCACGTTTTTCTAAAGTCAAAAGAAAATCTATGTATAAAATCATCAATGGGACCTTGAGTTTAATTTTTGTGAAATGGTATTCCGATAAATATCACCCTGGATGAAGGTCATGATATTTGGGAAGAAATGAAATCTACGTCCTAGGTACATCAACCCTTTGAGATTCTTGATCATGTTAGAGTCATGGCTTATTGACTAGCACTTCCACCTACTAGGCCTAAATTACACGATGTATCCCATGTATCTATTTTTTGGAAGTACATAATGGATCCTTCACATGTACTGAATTTATTGGTGGTAAATTAGAAGAATGATATTTATTACAAGTGGCAGCCAGTGATGATCATGGATCGTAGATATAAGGTTCTATGAAAAACAACTAATCACTTGGTCAAAGTACATTGGTGGAACCATAAGTATGAAGAGGAATCAAGGGAATTAGAGGAGGTGATGAAGAGAAAGTACCCACACCTATTTACAACATAATACGTAAAACAAAATTTTGAAGGTGAAATTACATAAGGGGGCGGGGGTATTAAAACAAATCAATGTTTTATCAATGAAATCACATTCTTTTCATTATTTTATATAGTATAATCACATAAAATAATAGTAAGCAAACAAAAAAAAACTTTCTAAATAAATAATTAGAAAAATAAAATAAAAGTCTATATGATAAGAAATATATTCCAATGAAATATTAACTTCACATTTTGAATAGTAATGTTACCATTATGAATAGAAAACTACCCAATTGAAAAATAACTTCACCAATGAAATTGAAAATAAAATATTTCTAACTTATAAGTGAAAATATGATATAATTATATCATTATATAAGTAAATAAATATTTTCCAAATTACTAATTAAGTGTTGGTATTTTTGTAAGTAAAAAATATTTAATTAAGATTTTATTACTAATTTAATAATTTTAAAGAAATTTTATTTCAATAAAATTTATTCATAAATTATTGGTTTTATATCTTATGATTGTAAAATAATATTAAACGACCTTGGTTAATTTTACAAAATGTTATAAAACAAATTATAATTTTAAAATTTTTATTTTTCATGTAAATTATAATTTTATTGAAAAATAAAATTTCTCATATTTAAAAAAATATTTTCATAAAATATAGTTACTTTCTGAATTATACACACCAAAAAATGGTTTGGGTTATTTTTTGGTATTTTTTTTGAAATACTTGAATGTTTGTGAAAAATAAATCATGGTAATTTAAGGTAAATATACCTTCTAAGTTAAATACACTATTAATTGAGACATAGATGATGTAATCACAATTTGTTAAAACTAACATGATCTTAATACTATATTTAGTCTCAAGAATCCACACTACTAATTTTCTTGAGAAAAATAACAAACCAGTGAATTAAATTTTGAGAAAACACTCCCCTTCTCGACTATAAGTTCCACCCATCACCCCCTCTACTCCTCACACATATTAATATTTAATACTTTGATAAATTATTCCTAAAACTCTTCCCTAGTAAATCCTCCAAATCCATGAGCTCTTGGTCTCATAAAAATACCAAAAACTAATCCCTAAGAAGGATCTAAATGAGGTTAAATTCAAGAGGTAAATACTCTCTCGTTTTCTTTTAATTTCCTTTCAATTTCATATATTTTCTTATTCTCTCATCACCTCCTTTAATACAAATGTATTTATAACTATTTTATGTTTGATATACTAGAATTATATCATGTTAATGGAGTATTTATTATTAAACTCCACCCTCTCACTCTTTTATTATAAAAATAAAACTATCTTCTGTTGTGTGTCAATTTATTGACATCATGGGCAATGCACATTCATTTTACTTAAATGACATCAAGTATGTTAATAAATCCATTAAATGTTTTAAAAATATATTAATTATTATTATTAAACCCTATTTATCTTATGTAACTATCATTTATACACAATATATAATGATAGAAAAAATGAGTTCATCATGATCGAAAAACATCTAAAATTAATATAAAGTGATCATCATTAATTTTTATCTAAGGATTCATCCTCATTACATATAACCAAATTTATTATATTATAATTTAAACTTATTTAATATAATTAATAACATATAATAACAATTTGGTATTTCATTCCTCATCTTACAAGAACATCCATTCCTGTGTACAAGTGAACAGATCATGAAAACCATGAAAACAAATATTCCCGAATGACGAAATTGAACTCTATAAATCATTAAAAATCCCATTAAATAACCTATTAAAATAATAATAAAACCTATTAATATATAAAATTTTATTTAGATGTTAATTAATGAATAAAATGTGATTATATAGTATATCAAAGTTAAGGAAGAATTTAGACTCAAGTCATGGGGAATTCTCAAACCCAACTCTCTTTCTTTGGGTTTTCAATCATTCACCCCATTTTCATTACATATATTCTTTAAATATAATTTATTAATAATTATGTAACCTTTTATGATATATAAATTTTATATAATTGATTTTATGGAAAACAAAATGATTTAACAAAGAACTCCTCTTTCAAAAAACCACACCTTTTACTTCTCTTAATTGTTTCTTCTTCACTCAAGGTTGATGATTCAAATATCAAGTATGAAATTCACTATTTCATTTGGGAACCCAATGTTTTTGAATTTATTATTTAATAAACATTACCCATTTCCTTATATGAGTTATTTTATTTACAATATTTATGTACATTCTATGTGACATGAATGATAATTTAAATATTATGATGTGACGAGTGCACTCGGAATTATATAACCCAAAGTAAATTCTATGTTGTTCTAGGTTTTCCTTGAATTATATAGTGATCCAATGAATTATGTAATGTGATTTATCTTATGATTAAAGTTAAATATGAATTTCTATTATTCTCTCTTTGTTCACAATTATATGTGCTAGTTAACCAATAAGACATGATGTATCATTTTTATGCATTCCCACATTTCAAGCCTTTTCATAATGCTTCCTATCAGGATTATGATACTATGTATATGTTATCATTATTCTCACCCCATGTATTATTTTTACATGTTCTTATATATCCTCTTACGGGGCTTTTATCTCACCCTTCTTTGATGTATATCACTAGGTGATTACATGTACTAAAAAGAATTTGACAGCCAATAAGAAGCTAGGGAATAAGTAATTAAATAAATGCTTATGTTTTTTTGTAAATGTTATATATGGTACTAATTTTTCGAAGAAACTAAACCTTATATATCCTCTTTGTGTAATTATTTTACAATTATTTTACATTAAAATGATGTAATAATATATTTACGAAAAGTATCTTTACTATATAGATTCATGATGACAACCCCGACATATATTCTATGGGTGGAGTATCTTGTTTTAGGTGTATTATAAGTGTTAAGGAAATAATTATCTGACCATGATAGAATTTTTCACTTCCAAGTAATATTAGAATATATAAATGAAACTTTAACTTTGGCAGAAGTGGCTAAGAAAAATAATTTTTCATGATGTTTTTTGGAATACTTTTCCCAGTAAAAAAATGAAATATAAATAAATAATTAAGGGATAGTGACAATATAACTCATCCTTTTTAAAGAGATATCAATCGATGAATGGATTATATTATACACTTAGTAATTATCGGAATGTTTTTTCGATGAATTTTATCATTTAATATGGAGGCCACAATGTATTTATATATAACACTATTGGTTTATGGGGTGGAACCATTTCCATTGAGAAATAAACCTATAGGGTCACAGACCTAGAGTATCAAGAACCTCATTTGAATTAATTGAATTGTATTTTTTTAAAAAAAATAAGAATTCATAGTTATTAGATACATTTTTATACATGATTTTTTTTATTTAATACCATGTTATTTCAGGGTAAAATAATGTATTTTTATTTTTGTTTCTCATAATATTAACAAATTTTATTAATTATAGAGAGTGAATATTTAATTATTTATTTATTTGAACCATGGTAAAAACAAATTGAATTATTCAAATATTTTGAAATTATTTAATTAGATTAATTTTTACATGGTATTTTTTAATTATTTATCTTAAATAAATATTTATTTAAGAAATGATAAATTAAATAAATAAAAATTGGCATTTGAGTTATTTATTTTTCATTTACTCAAAAGTTATTTTTAATTGATGATATGAAAACAGATTGCTAATAAAACTATGAATATTTATGGAATAAGGAAACATGAGAGTTTTTTTTATAGTTTAACCTTTCTAATCCCTTAACATATCATTACAATGAATAGTGATAAAATTTTCACTATGACCATTCATTATTATTTGATCCAATCGAGATAAATCTCTTAAATCCTCTTGAGATATAGAGTGTGAAAGAAATAAATACACTCAAAATTGCCATCGGGATATTAGATAGATATTGATTCCATGTTACACCACAAAATTAATTGACACCAAACTCCAAATCATTATGGATCATGTGTACATATTTCTAATTGGATTAAATTTAGTTTTCTTAAAGCATCGATGACAATGACAAAGAGTGGGGATCAAATCTAATGATAATTACATAAGTTAATTGTTTATATAATAATTTAATCATAAAATAACCACATATATAATGTGACTTAAATATTTGAATCTATATTTTAATGAAAATTTGAAGTCAAAAATCCACCATGTATACTTCTACAGAACATGGATCGTGTACATGGTATTACAGATGATATAATAATTTTTCATTTGTATTTTAGAATAAATTTTTTAAAATTTTTATTCATATCCCGCATTTTAATTCTAATGGTTTATAATACATGTAGATATTTTTTTTATAAATAAATAACAAGAAATTTTGATTTGATGGAAAAACCTAGACATAATTCTATTTTCAATTATACAAGGAATAGGAAAATGAAAACTGATTGTTAACCCTATGCAAAAATCTTGATCTATTTTTAATGATTTTATGAAATAGACATATGAAGTCCAGATATAGTGGCTAGATCTACCACAAAATGATGGTGATTAACACACACACACACAAATATATATATATATATATATATATTTATTTATTTGGATGATAACAAGTTATATATATATAGGAAATCTAATTTTAATGGTCAAATCTACCACTGAATTAGGGAGATATTTGGATCCGGATTTATTTTTACAAGAAATTTAAATATAGATATAGGAAATCCTAATATGATAGGTGGATATTCCATCATATGAGGGAAACATAAAAATATATATCTATTTATGAAAAGTTGATAAAAACATAAATTATATATCCCAATTTGATTTCTAGATCTTCCATTAAATGATGCTGATGAACAAGGATATATTTCAAACAATATCACCCTACACCTCAATTATGATCAAGATAGCCCAAGTCCAAGCTTGTGTTACTGTACATGCACTAAAATGGGACAAGCCATATCAAATCCCTTAAAAAAATTTATTTTTTTTAAATTATATATATTTTTGTGTCTGTTTATTGGAAAAAAATAATAAAATATTTTTAAAAAATTAATATTTTATTATTTTAAAATTATTAGAGGGGGTGTCGACGATAATAAATGGATATGTTCATAAAATAACTTTTTTAAAATTTAAGTAAGGAATAATACATGAAATATAGTTTACAAACTTTATTTCAGCCATTACAATTATTTCATTTATGGTTGGTGATCATGATATTGAGATTAACCTTTGTTTTCTTGGTTTTTATTTATTTATTTAATTTTAATCATTTCATGATTTATTATTATGATTTTTTAAATAAATAGCAATGATTTATAAATAATCTACCATAACATTATGATTTATGGGTACACATGTCAATGATTATATTATTCGACCACTTACCTATATTTCCCCTCTCATGTATATGAGTATCATTATAATAGGAGGAGTTACCATAAGTGGATATTTATGTAATTTTCCAAAGGAGAACCAAACAAAGGAGTTTCAAGATATAATGAATAATTCTCCAACTTAAGACTAGAAATACTCAATGAGTTATTCAACATAGGGTTTATATTTTTTTATCACTACTTAATAAGCCACCCAGTTGTTCAACAATTTATGGGAACATAACAATTTTATTTATTTTTATTTTTGGTTACATATTTATTTATGAAATCGCGTTTATTTATATAATTTATATACATTCCTATATTAAAATGAACTACACATAATATTGTTTTTTATTTACGGTTAGTTGTTCATATATGTATTAACATTGAATAGTTAACATGATTGATAAGAAAAAATAATATTTTTTACACCAAAATAAAATACATCAATGAAAAATATTAAGTTTAATATACACATTGCATTACTTAAATTGGAACAGAACCATGAATCTTTGTTCCTAAATGCCTATAGTCAATTACTATAACATTTATTGGTGATTTTTAATGATAATAATGGTTTGATTAAACAATAGTAGAATTAAGAGTAAAATTCAATGATTTTGTAGTTTCATTTTAAAAGAAGTGTTATGTAAAAATTTAAAAAAGACTAATGAATTAGGTAATCCACTAAAAAATCAAATATATTTGACTTAATGCAATTATAAAGAGAAAATACTTCCTAAATGGCCTTGATTTTCATCATTGGAATATCTTGTACTCTAAGAAGAAAAATATGAATCCTTTCCCGCTAAAATACTAGAATGATTAAATATTTTAAATCCAATAGTGATGGCTATTTGTATTTTAAAAACTTAGGGGGAGATATTAATGATTAATTGACAAATTATCATTTTATATTTAAATAAGACAATATACTAATATGATTCAATTATTTTTGTATAATATATATTAAAAGACCTAATATTTTTATCGTTGTGACCAATTATAGATAAATAAAATGTACCATTGATATATATTTTCAAGAGTGGTATAGGTTCTTGCACATAGTACTATAACCGATGTATAAATTTGATGTGATGGAGTCCACTATATGTAATGGACCTTTAAATGATAGTAAGGGAAACAAGGAATTTTAAAGGATGTACATGGATTATTTATATGATGTTTATAAAATCATGTATTTATCAATGTTTATTGTGATAAAAATATGGATATGGATATATACACTATGTTATCACATATTTAAGAACTTTTCCCAAAGGATGTGTTGTAAGAAATAAATTATATATTCAATAAAGTATACATGTGTAATTTGCAAGATGAAATCTATTATGGTCTTCATGTAATTAAGATAATTGGTTATATAAAATTATTTAAATATAATCAAAGTATGTAAAAATATATCCATGCATCAGATTCATTAACATCTACCACTCAATTTTTCTAGTTTTATTCACAACTATAAAATTAATAATATAGATATGGAAATATATATATTTTAGCTATAGATTTTAAATATAAAAATGTCATGGAAAAATATATATATTCAATAATTTTAGTGATAAACAGGTAATGAAAATCCAATAGGATAATTGTTGTATCAAATAAAATCATATTTATATATAATTTTACTATCAAAAGAAAGAATATGATGGATAGAAATAAACATTTAATTATTTCCATTACAGGAGAAAAAATTCTATTAGAAATCGAATTAAAGTAAAGTATTGTAAAATAAATTGGATGCATCTATTTCACCTATAATGATCATTATATTTTATATTTATATTTTCATATATTGGAATTAGATCAAATCATATTTTATACATTTACAATCAATTCCATGTACCAATATTGTTTATAAATAATTTTACTAATGGAGTGATTATATAAGATTCAATAAATAATGATACAATGCCTTTTCTTTAAGATATTATCATAATATATTTATTAGTGGATAGATTCTTGTATTGGATAATGATTAACATGTGTATAATCTAAATGGTAACTCGTATGAAAATACATGAATAAATTAATCAAGTATTGAAAATAAATTATGAATAACATAAAAGAATTACTCATAAAACAACCTAAAATGGATTTATAAACTTATAAATGTAAAACATAAGTGTTTGAAAAATTTATATCAATGAAGGTATTTAAAATATTTTAGTTTAAAACATTTTGATAAATGTCACCTTTTTTTAAAATACTATACAAAATTTTATTAATAATGGTTACTGGTCAATAAATTATTGAACTAGTTTTCACAAGTATATGTGAACCCTTCAAGTATAATATCAGGTAAAATTCTCTTAGTTCAATAAAATGATAACATTTTTATATATGAATTTATCAAATTGATAAGGAAAAAATCATGTCCTATTAAGAGATATAACTAATAAAAAAATAAGTATAAAATCAACTTGGTAATAATATAAAGAAACATCTATTTGAGTGTTATGAATAATATATCAAATAAGAATTAATTTATTATCTTAGTGATTATGAGATAATATCCAAACATAGTAGATATGTTATGAAAAATGTGTGTTTGTTGATTTTTCCCGTAGTTCATTTATCATCTTTTTTATGAATATTCTTTATAAATAATGGTATAAGCACTTAATCATATCCCATCAAAGATTGATAATGAGATATCATATGATCTATAGTGTGTGAATAATATTAGCCTATTATGAATTCATATATAAGTTTACAAATTTAATGTTCATTCCAATCCTAGAAAGAAATGTTCATCATGAGTCCCAAACTGCATGACACGGGCATGTGAATAATGTGTTATATTATATATATTCATGGGTAACATTACAATTTGTTAGAGTTGGAAGTGTTTCTAGGATTTATAAATGTATTATAATTTCGACTATAGGTAGGTCACACAATATTTTAAATGTACAATGACATGATGAGTGTTATTTTTTATGATTTTATTTTGGTATGATAGTAGGTTGTGATGTGGAAAAAATCCCTCATGACATGATATGTTATATTAGTGAATATGAGTTGCAGTTGATAAAGGATCATTATGTGACAAGGGGTAACATAACATTTTCGTATTAATTTTCCAATGTGGAATTTTTATTTATTTTTTTATTTTTCTTTGGGAGTGATGGGTCACTCCATGACCTAGTGGAATTACTGTATGATCGTATATATATTACAATTTAGTGCATTTGGCAAATTAAATATCTTACATATGATATATAAATGTTATGTATCTCATGTTAAACCTTATAATTTCCATGTAAATGAATATAGGGGACATAATGTGATTATATGTGGTAATTAGATGACAATTCATAAGGTTTTTCTAGTTAAAAATATGATTTTATTCTAATATGTGGTTTTTGGCTTTATGAATTTTGGGTGGTTGGCCATGAAGTGATGAGTGATTATTACACCATGATGGGTGTACCACAGGCATAGAGAATCCATGGAATTAGGTTGAGAAGGTGTTTCATACATTAAACATGGGGATCCTGTTTTTTAGATAAAAGGGAAACCATTAAATGACTAGGAGTGTCACTTCATGATGGGTTTCTGGCTGGGGCATCACGTTGTGACTAGTGAGACCACACCGTAATATTTTATATGATGATTTTAATTTTAATGATATTAAATTTACTCCCTTGTTCACATAAGCCCACCTTCGATTTATATCTCCCCTTATTTTAACATAACATCTTATAGAGATAGAGGAGAGACTCTCCCAATTTCTACCATGGAATTCCCCCCCCCCTTCAATTTTAAATGGATTCCTCAAATGTTAAAACAGGGTTTCTCTCATTCACCACTCATTACTTCTAATCCTAAATGGTGTTCTTTTATCACATAATCTTTAATAGCTATGTATGTTTAAATTTAGGGATTGGGATTGGTTTAATTAGGGGTATTTTTTAGGTCTTTATGAGATTTCCTTTTGGAGAGGTTGTTCATTAACCACTAAAGGGTCGTTATTTACACTTGCTTGGGGTAGGTGTATCTATTAAATTATTTTATTAAATAAGTCATGAAATTCATGGAATTATTAATAAATTTTTATCTCACATTTAAACCATTATTTTATACCGTTAATGGTGTTTTAAATATTTTCAATGTTTCGTATACATGGAATAAATGATTTTTAATGAACATCTTGTGTTATTTTTGAAAATATTTTATTATTCATTATAATTATTTTTTGCAAAGTCGTTAATGAATATTTCAATGAATTAATAGTTAAAATACTTTTTTTATCCATATATTAGTTTTCAAATAACGTGGAATGTGGTTTGTAGGTTTTTTTATTTAATAGATGATTTGGTTCTCAATTAACACATAAGAGAGGGAAGCCTCAGTTTTAAATTCCAGGATCCTTGTTTAGTTTTTAAATGATATTATAAATTATTTATCCAATTCTATTTTAATGGTCCAATTTTCTATTTATTAAAATAAATTACATGAACATTATATCAACCTTCTTATATCCCCCTTATATTCTGTATTATACATGCATTTTACTTTTTTAGGTTGTAAAATTGAAATATTTTTTAAATTATTAGGAAAATAAAAAAATGTTTTATTTCATGAGAGGGGTTTTTATATTAGTTGTGATTTATTATTTATGTGTTATTATTAGTTTATAAAATGACAATATGATTTTTTATTTCTCACATATGCTTTGACTATATCATGGGATCTTTGGTAACTATGTTTGGGATTATGTATAGCTCGTACTAACATTTTTGAGATATGGGTTCTGACCATAGTGTAAGTTGTACACTATATAAGGGAGTTACAGATTGGACTACAGAAGTAAATCAAGTGGAGTACCTTCGTTAGATTTTGTGAGATAATTGGGAAGGGTTCCTGGGAGATTCTAAATTATTAATATGAGATTTAGCTTTTGGAGATAACGCATATCAATAGTTGGTTATACATAAGAATGTATATGAAATATTCATGTTAGGACCTATATAGTTTCCCTTGACATTTATTCATTAATTTTTTCTTCAATTATTTGTATTTTAATTCCATTTTATAACTACAAATCCTTGATATTTTATTGGATTTGTGGAACCATTTAATTTGTGGTTGTTGATTTATATTATTTTTTTGATATGATTTTTCATGTTTGGTTATATGCATTCTTTATTTTTCTGGATTATCATAGTTTTTAGTTTATTTCTAAAAGGAAATATACATGGATGTTTTTTAATGAATAAAAATAATTTGATCTTGTTTTCAAAAACTCAATATAAATCATTTTTAAATGTTTTATATTTTATCCCCTCTAACGTGGTTATCCCTATATTTTATATAGAGAGTTTTTTACCTATTATTTAAAAAAATGCAATGCAGATGATATTAGATATACTTGAAATTTTTCATTTGAGAAAGAATTACTTTCCAATTGATGATGAAACTAGAATTTAATAATTGTTTTTAAATAAAATTTTGTTGAATATTTGGTGAAATCCTATAAGGACTATTTATATCACACCATACATACACACTTTTGGGCGTGTTTGTGTCTCTCATGATAGGTTCCCAGGTGGTGATCTCATATTATATATCATTATTTCAGTCCATTGGTGTATGTTTTAGATTTAATGAGTGACTATGGGTCACAATATTTGAAAACATAAAATGGGTCACCATCCATTCAGTCTTCCTTGGTTTGGATTATGTGATATATTATTGTTAAATATCTATTCCTATGAATATGGGATTAATTAAAACATTGGATTATATCTCATTTGGATTTTTTATATTACTTTTTCACTGTTTAGTTTTCTTTTTAATAAAATCCATTTTTTATATGTGTGGGAGTCTAATGTATGGATGTACCATGATAGATTCATATTTGGATTAAGTTGCACTATTTTAATATTCAATGGAGTAAGTTTTATTTCATGGATATGTTTTGATGTGATGGTGGATGTTCCCTATACATAGTGATTGGGAATGAGCTTCGATTCTTTTGGGGGTGTGGTCTGGGTGATGTGTCCAGTCAACTTTAGCTTACTCATTACAAAATGGTATCAGATTTTCATATTGTATTTGGGTATTATATGGTATTATCGAGATAAATCAATCAAAACATTGAAGGTATGTCACGAGTAGGTTCTTGATCACCACATTTCTTGGAAATAAAAAAGTTTCCTTGAGTAGTTGATATTTGTGTCTAAATGTTGGATTATTATTTAGATTATTTTGTTTTCTTTTGATCCACATTAAGTTATATTAGATTCTTTGGGTGTTTTCTTGAGTTTTGGGGTGAAATTATAAAGTAAACTGAGTTTCATAATAAAATTAAATGGTATTTAAAACCATACATATCCCATGAACATGGTTTGAGAATATTCCTAGAGAATGCATCATGACTGACGCATGGTATTCCAAACTAGGTTACCAAACCACAAAAACCCTACATCAATTGTGATTTATTAATAATTGTTTTTATATTAATCACTCCTAAAATGGTTTTTTCTTTTTTTTATATATATTGAATAATTATTTTTGATGTGTCTATAAAGTTATGGTGGATTTCAATTGATCTTCCATGTTACGTTTTTAATTAAATTATGTTATAATTTAATGTTTTACATGAAAAGATTATTTCATGATTTTTTTTCAAACCATGTTTTATGGGTTATTTTAATTGTTGTATTTTTTTTCAAGTAATGATTTTAAAAAATGGATAATTTTTTTCAATAATTTTCAAAATGTTTTCGAATGAAAAGATAACATTATAATGTTTTATATGATATTTTATTTATAAAAGAGTTTGATGATTATCACGGCAAGTATAAATGTTTTTAATTATTTATAGGGAATTTAAATTTTAATCTTCTCTTGTTTTCTGATAGGGATCCCATTTTATTTATAAATAAAGTGTATTTTTTAAAGGATGGTTTATTTTCAAAGTTCATATAACATTATAAAATTATTTTTTGAATAATTTATGAAAAATTAATTTTTTAAAAAGTAAAGGATGTTTAAAATTATGTATTATTTGTATTTTTTAATTGGTTTATATTTGGTCTATTTTAAATGAATTGTTTGTCGTGAATTTATTAGGTTTATATTACATTTTATTTAGGATATGTATCCAAGAATTGTATCAATGGAACATGGAAATCCTATCTCTATGAATGATCTTAAGGTTTATTCCTCTTATCATTTATATATATCTCTTTTAGATTTTGGAATTAGATGGACATAGAATAGAGTGGAAGATCCAAAAAACAATATTTCCCTAATAATTCTTGAAAATACATCCATATTTCAGTAGTGTTAATTGTCCAATGTAGGTTATTAGGATTTTAGAGAAGATTAATGAAATCCTCTACTCTTTTGAAACACATAAATACATCATGGCTGAAGTATTTAAAGGCTCATTTTTTAAAATTGGAAGTATGTATCTCCTAAGTTAGCCACAAATGTTTAATTTGGATGTATATTTTTAGAATTATCTTCACTTGGAACTTGGATAAGATGTTTTTAGAAAAATATTGTTTCTTTTTTAAGAAGTGTTAAAAAGGGGTGTATTTTTTGGTTCAAATCATACTATACTAGAGTAATCCATGAAAGAAAATATGATTATTGAAGACTGGTATTATCAAAGAATTTTTTTCTTAATTATATGAAGAGTTATTTTATTTATTTCAAATATGGTACTTCCATAAAAATTTTGTAAGATGGGTTATAAAAAGATGAATTCACAAGTGTAATTTGGATTTGTAATATTTTATATTTAGTGATTTACACTCTATGATTTTATAATAGAATATTATTTTTCGGTAATTTTTTATTTTGAAATTCTTTGGGGTTTCATATATTTTTATTAAGATAGGTTTTGATTATTTTTTGTTCTGATCTTAACTCATTGATTTTTATTTTTATTTGATGTTATCAATTTAATGATAGATAGTTTTAGTGAGATTATCATGGGAATATCAAGATATATTATTGGGTCACAAGAATGAGTGTTATATCTATTTAGATAATAAAATAGAATTTACCTTTAGTGGATTTTATGTTTTATTTTGGTTTTTGTTTGGTTTACTATAAAAGGGTGTTATGTGAGTTGGGTCATAAGTTAATTTTTCTTTTTTGTGAACTAAGTTTGGAACCCCTATTTTCCTTTTTTGATGCATGTCTTGTATAGAGGAATATTTTCTATTCTATTGTGATATTGATGGATTTTATGAATTTATATTATGTTCATTTTGGTATTTAATTGGATTTTATTGTCATTTGGGAAACATAAAATAGTTTCTTTGATAGGTGATTGTAATTAGTTGAGGATTGTTATTCCTTTTTGTTAGTTTTTGGATACCAGTTTACTTTTGGTGATATATTATTTGGTAAGTGTGGTTATCTTTTTTTTTCAACATTCACAGTGAAATCATTGTAGTGGAGATTTCTGTTAAAGTTACTAGGGTGATAGGTTTCATGTGGGATTAAAAAACATCAATTTAAATAGCATAACTAATGAGAAATAAATCCATGTTTACCCATTCTAGGACAAATTAAATACAAAAAAAACTAGAAAATAATAAATATATAATATCTAGTTAATGTCTTTATAATAAATATCCACTTCATCATCCAAAAAAAACCTTCAAAAACGTTTATGAGAGATCACTTTAGTGGGAGAAGTATTCCTCCCGCCACTAGAGGTATCCATGTGATAAACTAAATCACACAACCTATGGGAAAGAGTTTTCTTCCATCATGTTTTGCTAGAACGCTGATCGTAAATAAGTAAGTAAGTATAGAGATTGAGGATTGAGAATATTTATACACCCAATTTCATCACATTGTATTCTAATTATAAACCTTTCGAGGACACTCCTCAATATATCGATCATATAATCATGTGTTATAATACATGAGTAAATGAAACCACCAATTCATTCATCTTATGCAAAAATAAAAAATTCCTATATTACAAATCATGTAAGAAATACCTATATGATATCTATTATGGAAAAATTAAATGAATGTAAAAAATTAACATCTAAACAATTTTAGGGTATCATACCATTTTCAAAATAAATTATATAATAAAATTAATAGAAATGAACAAGAAAATGGTATGTAATGTCACGATTCCCTACCTCCAATAGCACCCCTCCTTGTATGTTAATTGATAAATAGAGACAATATAACCAGAATCCCAAATCTAATAGTCCATGAGTTGGAAACATGAAATGAGGGTATAAAATCATACAATACAGAGGCATTACACCCTTTAGAAGTTGATAAGTACGAGATAATATAAGAAAAATCACGAAACAACTCCATCTCATAAAAACTAATTAAAAAACACAATACAAGACTTAATATAATACATAACAAGAGATAACTATAATGAAAATAAAAATGAGATAAATCCCCATCCATGACCTTGGATCTCCAACAACTTATAAACTACTCCTCAAACTAGTAATATCTATCGTAATCACCAAGAAACTCCAAACGACCTGAAAAAATAATAATATATATGTAGGGTGTGAATAAAATTTATACTAAGTATGATAATCCCTAAAATATCATGAATAATGTAAAATAATTATACTAAAGCCCAATAAAAAAAATGAAGTTGAATAATCACCTAAATAGGTTTACTATTCTTTTCAAATCTATATCAAGGCTCACTCACTAAATATCGCACATATTTATAACCATAATATTGAATATATATATATATATATATATATATATAATTTAAAATGGGCACTCTATAACCACATTACAATAATTTTTCCACTCTCACACCCTATTTTCTCACATCGTGAGTACCCATCAATTCCATAATAATATTGCCCAAAAATACATATAAAAAATATCATACCATGCACAACATGAAACACATCATCACATCAACATCCTCTATATAGTAGCAATGATGATTTTTAAAAACCACTACCTTCATCTTATTATTCAGTGAACTGTATGAAACCACAACACATAAATGAAACAGTTTAACAATCCTTTAGATAATACATCCATTTTACATGAGTATGCAATCTCCTCAGGCCATCACATTTCATAAGACAACTGACTACCACTGTAAAAATCTAGATATCAATAATCATTCAATAATAAAGATCAATATTAACTATTTTATTTCCCGATAATTAATATTATTCCACATTAATTCTATGATTAACATTTTCAACATCTAAGGTAGGTGACAACACCACCATGTATTCTTTTTTTGTATTCTTATGTTTTTAATCATCATGAGTGAGCATCAATAACCATCCATTCCCTTTTATTAATTCATTATAATTTTGTAAACATCTTCACACTCTAAGAATTAGCCAAATTTATGAATTAAAATATTCACTCACTATGTTGACCATCAAACTATGTCCATCAGCGAATATTTGGTTATGTAAAAAACATTTTTTGATCGAGCCTTAAATAATGCATAAGGAAATAAATAACCATCAATGATAAAGACTTAGTCTTAAATCACCTCATCCATCATATGTCCCACACCATAGTTCATAAAATCACATCAATCATCTCATGCAAATATCTTCACATCTAGAACCTCATGCCACCATATTTTTTATAGCTATCACCATGTTTCAGAATAATCAAACTAAGGCATCCCCACTAACTACTAATCAAGTATAACAAAAAAAATAAGGCAAAAAATCAATCAAATTGAGGTTTTAAATCCATTAACCCTAGATAAATATTAAATTATTATTAAAAAAATAGTTATATAGACAATTACAGTCAGATCGAATAGGGAATTCTATCATTATCAATCAATAAAGGGATTTCTCATCCCAAAAAACAACGATTTAATAAATAATTAAAATTTCATTAACATATTTAATTAATTGAATAATATATATTAAATCCTAAAAACATTAACCATAAAAATCACAAGGATTAATACTATTTATTTAATCTATCAGTCCACTTTAATTTTCACATTCATATATCAAAAATATCAAGGATAATTATTTCATTATTTCGCAATTATTATAATGAATACATTACCAGCTTTAAGTACTTATTTTGTTTCCAATCATGTCAAACATGATTAGAAACTATATCAATAGATAACCCACTATCTATTAAATAACTTTAACTATAAATATTCATATTAAATCATATTTTACTAATCAAAATTTTAATTCCCATAACATAAAGTCATTAACTATATTTATAATTTTATAATTCCCATTTTAATTTTCTAATATACAAAATTATAAAATAATTTTCATCAACATTATTTATTTTGTTTAAAAACATTATAGACTATTATATTTATCTTATCTAATAATTATTATACAATGACAAGTGAGAATCAATTTCTCTCTCCAGGATAATTTCTTGAATAATTACAAATATTCAACAAAATTTAATTATTTATTTTCAAATTCTTTTGATAACATTAATGATTATATAATACCATTATATATTTTATTTTATAAATCACTAAGTATAATTCATGTTATCATTATCACAAAAAATTACTATAAATATGAATATGTGATTTCACATTTCTAGGATAATCATAATTATCAACAACATGCAATGTTATCTCTAATTCAATTCCTGTAATAATAAAAAAATTGGTTTAAATATTTTCCCATCTAATAAACATATGTTTCACTTATTTAAATATTAATCACACATTGATAGTATGATTTTACATGAAACTACATATTATTGAATATAATAATAGTTTATAAAGACATTCAATTAGTACATTCCAATAAATTTAAAGGTTTTAGATGCAATATTTCAAAATGCGATGATTATTTATCTTTTTTGTGATTATTCTGGTTTGTTATCAAACAATATTTATTTTCATGCGATAAAATTTTCCCTTTCTGCTGATAACATCAAATAATGGAAAATACTAATTTATTATTTTTAGAATATGGTTATATTCCTGAATCTCAATCAATAAATTATTAAAATTAATTGATTAATAAGAATCATGTATGAAATAGTCATGTTAAAAATATCAACCAATAACATTAAACATTCCATTATTATTAAAATATGATTAATGCAAAAGTTAACATTCTATTTAAATCATTTTAATCATAGTATTACATTAATAGTAATATATAGTAATTATTTCATCCCCCTCTATTAAAATTTTTAGATTATCATATAATCTGTCATTATGTGGTTATTTTCCTTATTATTGTTTGATTATGGTTAATCACATTCATAAAAATAGATAAGAATAAATAATGATATATTCAACCTTTCAAAGAATAAAATTTGAAGAACAAACAGATCTTCTTCCTCTTTGAATTTTTTATGTTGCAGCAAAATAGAAAAGAGATATATATTTCAGCGGAATGGAAAACATAGATATGGTGAACAAATAAGAAACCTAAATCAGTTGAAGATGTAACAAAAAAATGAAATAAAAGGAATTGACATCACATAAAATAAAAGGTAATTAAGAAAATAATTATTGGAAAAACTGTTATTAAAAAATTACAATAGTGTTCTGATATTAAATCTCCATAAAATTTATATTAAAAAAATTCCATTTTAATCCTTCTAAAGACTCATTTTAATAAATCAAAAACTAAGGAATTTCAAGAATCACATTTCAAACAAAAAACTAATAAAAAACCATATGATTATTCCATTTATATCATTAATTATATTGAAGAATATGTTTCATAAGTTATTGGGAAGTGAAAACTATGAGTATATTCATAATTTCATACACGTTCCCGACACTATAGTTCCTCATAAGGGTGACCCAATTTCACCCTAATATGGTTGATAACCATTAAAAATGTATGTGAAAGGTAATGAAAACCTTATTCGAGCTTCATAATCTCCACCATATCATTACATGAACTGTTGAATTCATGGGTTACCCATACATGAATCAATGTTACCTTAAAAAAACCATTGAAAATAATCGGTTACCTATACATAGTGATTAGATTTACCCATATATGACACAAGAAAATTTATTTACAATTATGAATATTTAATAAACTCATAGATACCTTTAATTAGTGCTGGAGCTAACCCTACATCGATATTTTAAAATAAAATCTACCATCACATAGCTTTAGGAATCTTGAACAAACCCTTATGCAACTAACAAACACCTTTGACAACCAATACATAGTCTCCAAATTTACAATTTTCATAAAGGTAAATATATTTCACATTACATTAGGAGGGTTTATTGAATAAGGGTAAGTAATTTATGAAAATATTATACTTTTAAATAAAAAATCATATAAATTAAAAAATAAAGGATTTATTACAAATTCTAATAATCCAAAAACATCTCCAAATATAATTAGATGACAATAAAAACTCTAAAAAATACTTGTAACATAATAGAATCAAATTTAAAAAAAACATACAAATAAATTTACCATATAAATTTAAACATTAAAATTGCATCGAAGATTCATAACACATTTAAAAATACTTCTTATAAATATGGAAAATTTTCTCAAACTACCGAAAACCTTGAAATAATAAAAGAAGGATCGAGATTATTTCTTGCCTTTTCATTAGATACCCCTAAAACAATTATCATCTTCTTTAATTAAAATAAAATTTTTATGGAGAGGAAAGTGAAGAGATATACTTCAACCGCCCTATTAAAAATCTCTCAAGGATCTCGCAATATCTGAAAACCATAAAATACAATAGTAGAACGTTTTTTATAACTTCACAACATCTTTACATAACTATCAAACATGAAAAAATACTTTAATAATTCATTTTATCAAGAAGTCCATTCAATCTCATATATTAACATGAGATCAAATATTTCACCCCTACAAAATCAAGAATTAAACAACCTGGTACATTGACCATGAATCTGTGTCTCCCATTCCCTATTAATTTCATATAATCAAAATAATTTCTCCACATATTTCCCTAATGAACATATAATTTAATGAATATCACAAAAGAAACCGTCCAAAAAAATAAAAAATAAGGAAAGAAACAACTTCAGAAGAAATTAACTTAAGTTGATTCTATTCAGAAGCATATAACATCATATATGAGAAAATATTATTATATTCCATTATTAATTAACATTACATGGGTATAAAATAAAATGAAAAATATTTACATTATTTATCATCATTTATTAAAGATAAAATTTAATTCATGACATTATGAACTTATCACGCAGAACATATCATCAACATAACAGATTGACATGATTCCATATTAATTTATTAACAAACATACATATGATTCTTACAAAGTTTTATTATGTCCTTATATTTAAGTATTTCAAAACAAAACATGAATTTCCATGGATTACATACTTAATAGAAATGAAGCACAACATTTCATTTGAAATCTTATATGATTTCAAAGAATGTTAATAAAAACATTCACTTAGCAACTACTATTCAAAATCTAATAGGATAGGGAACCATAAAACGGAACCTTTTTCATCCTTCCTCCAAACAAATTATTTTTTAAAATCCTTTTATTTAAAATAGTTCTAATACATATTTCAAAATTTATTTAAATATAAATTCATTTTCCCCAAAAAAATAGTTGAAGTTTATTTAAGAAAACATGTTTTCACATAGTAAATTTTTTTGTGGGTCTCACTAAATATTATTACATAACATGAAGAAAAAATCTCATAATGACATACTCAAATTATATTTGCCTTTTTAAAAAGCATTTATTACTAATTAAAAACATCAAACAACTCAATAAATTAATCAATTTAATTTGTCACACATCATAAATTTTAATCTATCTACCGATTATTGTAATTTAAAACTAAAATATGTTTAATATAACAATATTTATAATGAAAAAAATTAAAATATTCTAGTCATGATTCATATCCTACCATGCTCAAAATTCAATACATGATAACATTCATATATTGAAATGTTAAATGCTTTCATCAAATTTTTTAATTGAACTAATACATCTCTATAATGATATTTATTAAGTTAGTATCAATACACAAAACATAAAATTGAGGAACAAAATTTTTACATATGAAATGCATCATTAAAAAATACATGGTGTTGGAACAATCCACCTTATAAAGCTATAAAATTTTCCCTATGTTTGTTAACAAAACATTATTTACCAAGGACACATTTATGTAAAGGCATTAAAGGTTTTAACATTCTAATTTCCATTCAATGAAAGTGCATTATATTAATTTAAATTTTTATAAATTATTTTCACATATCCTTCCATAACAAAAATATCACTTAAATCAACGTAAACATATTTTATACAGTCATAAAAATCAATGGAACCCCTCCACCATACCGTGATATTGTCTGCATTGGATGACACAATTTTTCTCACATGATTTTAAAATTCTCCACCAAAAATATTTCATCGTGATTGGTGATGTTTCCCCTCTCTTCATATTATAGAGTCCATACCACATCATAAACCCAAAGACATTCTTAACCCACAATGTAGGATAATTTAATTTACAATACATTGAAAATTCATTCACATACATGGTAGTAACAAATAAATGCATAACATACGATATTATCTTTCCCCAAAATAGGACTCATATCATTGGGACCGAGTAAAGATTATATTTATTAGAAATAGGGGTATATAAAATGACACCTTCCTCTAAGATAAATGTCCCATATGATTGGCCCAAAATTATAGTATTGAATTCATATGATGATATCAAACCCTTCCATCAGACTATATATTCGCAATACCATTCTTGAGTAGAGATTTATATAATGATTTGTACAAGGACATGGAAAATATTTCCCTAATATATATGTCTATATTTATGCCTAGACCAACGAATGACTTTTTCTTACTATCACTAATGGTAATTAGGAGCGGGTTTAAAACTAGAGGTTGAATTTGTATATACAATAATGGATTATAGTTTTAATGTCTGGGTTTCAATTGAGTGAATGAGGAGGTTACTTATACTAATTCTGAAGGAATTATTACTAAATAATAATGATAATATTGTTCATTTACTTTAAAAGGATAATAATCAATGGATTTTAGGCCCAAAATGGAAAATGAATGGTCTAATCATATTTCTAGAGAAGATCTAAAAAATCCCAAATGAAGGGAAAATATCACAGATTAAGGAACAATCTTTTTAGTCGATGAATGAAAATAGTCTTAAAAATTTTTCTCGAAAAATCCTCCAAAAACATATAAATCTTTGGAAGCCTTTTAGAATAAGAACTAGCACCATGGAGTAATCCTACACAACATCATAATAGCTAATTAATCGTAGTTCTGTCTCTCAAAATGATTCAAACTGAAGTCTATCACCACCCACTCCAACCACACATCATTACAATGGTCTAAAATTGATCCCTCAGACTTCTATAGACCCAGGTGATGGAACTATAAGAGTATTCGCATCCAAAAATTCTGATAATCTGCCAAAACTCTTCAATGATTTATTGACAAATAATTCTAAAAATATATTTTATGAATCTGATGGGAATATCAACTAGTATTCATTACTGTAAAATGTAAAACATTAGGTACTACTAACCATAGATAAAAAATTATTTAAGTTATATTAATTAATAAATATTTATAGTATATCCCAGTTTTTACATAGTTTAAACACAATCTCATACATGTAAGATGCACGATAGATTCTTTGGTCTCCTCATTGAAACAATCACTATTTCTATTATAATTTTCAGTAATCATGAAGGTCCTTTTGTAGGATAGCAAGGGTGCCTCAAATACTTTTTCCCATAAAATATATCCTATTTACAAAACATAATATTCCTAGCTAATACAATTTCCCAAACAACAAATTCATCCTCACTAGTTACCATCTTCAAAGTCCATCATATCGATGAACTATCACATTTGATAACACTCTATCATTAACCGCTCCCAACAAAGGTATCATTCCTAGGAAAAAATGGAGAAAGAGATATAATGATGCCTGAATCCCACCTCTATTAAACCACTGGTAGGAAATAACCACATAGGGAAGTTAGTCATAAACATGTAAATAATTATCCTCATACGTATTTGTGATGAAAGAGATAATATGTAAATACCCTAACCACTATATCTTAGAGTCAGTGGTTGAATTTTTTCATTGAGACTAGATACAAGTAATCCCATATCAGAGTCGGTGGTTAAACTTTTCCATTTTATATTATCAAAAAACACGAAACATATTTGAATCTATCATTACCATTTAAATAGTAATACATAACATAATTCTTTTTGAGAAAACCATTATTAACAATAGAATATCCCTGCATATCAAGCATAACAAACATCCTAGAATCATTTGGAAAAAAATCTTAAAAGTTGGATCATATGCTTAGTATGAGAATTCATACGTCATAAGATATCATTAATAAATAAAGATTAATCAATATGGAAAGGTAAATCACTAAACAATATGAATATAATAAATATCTTGAGAATGAAGAATAATAAGTATGAAATAAATAAACATAAAACTATGTTATATAAATAATCAAACAACATTAAAACATATCCATTGATATCAGAACTAATAAAATAATCACATGGGAATCAATAAATAATATCAACCTGAGGAAATTTATGATGATTGAAATCATAAACATACCATTAAGACCTTATTTCAAGACATTAAAAATAAATGTAAGGCCTCATCCAACTACCCAATCTGTTTGTCTAATGACACCCACTAATTTATCAAGGGGAAAAAGTGGGCCCCACCCATTACATAATAATTCCGATTAATTATTTATATGAAATGGGTTAAAATTAATGAATATTAAATATTATATTGATAACTACCATACAAAATTTTCATACTTTATCCAATTAGTAAACATAGTCATAAACCATCCTGAGTAATATGGGAAATTGTATCTTAATTATACATCCCCAGTCAAACTAAACATAAAACATCTCGGGAAATAATAAATATGGTATTATTATGCCACATCACTAGTAGATCATAATTAAAATATGGTTTTTTTGTCGAATAATAGATACACCATTAAAATTTCACTAAAGAAATTCTTGAGGAAAATACCCTTTTAAATTTGGAAATAATTTTTTAAAAACAAAATATTTACAAAATATTGGGGTAAAAGTTTACATGAAAATAATCAATGAATATCTTAAACTTATATTCAAGTACATTTGGGTTCATTTACGAGGGAAATTATTTTCATGCTGGGTATGTTTAAAAAATATTCCATTCAAATTTTCAATAAAATTTCAAAAGATACTTTTTAAAAAAACGATAAAAGGATTCCTTTTGAACCATTTAGTGAGAATTAAAACATGGGTAAAAATTAAATTTAACAATAATAGGAGATTATTAAAATATTCTAAAAAACATTTTTGGATATCATAGACATTTTAGAGAAAGGATTTTAGACTAACAAGTGAAATGAAGTTGATTTTTTTTAAAAAGCATTATTTCAGTATCTAGAATTTTTAGAGGGTAAGAGAAAAAACAACATTATTTCCACAAATATAAATATTACAAGTAATTATATTTTTTAAGATATAATATTCTAATAATTTACCCAAATGGATACTTAATCAAAAACAATCATGAATGATGATGAGATTATGAAATAAACCCTCACCAATTGGGTAAATTTTTAATCATAATCCCCAAGAAACAAATTACACTTTATAAACATAAAAATATCTATAAAATTCATAATAATATTATAAAATTAATTAATGCATATTTTATATACCACAAAAATGAAACAAGTGGTAAGATTGATATGTGTCTCCCTGAAATAAAAGTGAGAAGAAAATATCTTACCACAGGTTCAAAATCCTTAATTGGGTCTAAAAAACTAATATAATAAATATAAAATTATTGTAAATATACAAAATAAACATAATAATATATTTCACAAATTTTATGATTTACATAAAATATTTTTTCACTATTTTATTAACAATTATTTTTTGAAATTACTTTTCCTAGTAGTAACTTCTTTATTTTGCATATATGTTTTTGTTTGGTAGTTTCAAAATATTTACTTTGATCCTAAATCCATCACATATATAATTTTAATATATATATATATATGTATCATATATATTCAATTTATAAGTATTTAGAATATCCCATAAAGTTAGAGATAGAAAACTGAGTTACATTGTTCATTGAGATGGTATTTCTTACATATACATTAACCCTTTTTTCATATTTTAACAGATGGAATGAAAAAAAGTTAAATAATAATTCAAAATTTTAGAATTATTATTATATGTTATATATAAAATATTTTCTTTAAATTCATCAGTATTAATATTCATGTGAAAATAAAATAAATAATGGATTAGATTGCTTCGTAGATGCGGTAGTCCACTTGTATGCATGAGAGACGTTGTCATTTTCAAATGGATTTTAAGATAATAAGTTATATGTGATATTATAATTAAATAATTTTAATTAAATTTTAATTATATTATATATTTATATATACATTAAATACATCATTATATCTATCCATGAGTGATCATGAGTGAAAATGAATTAAATCGGTTTGTGAGACAATAATCACCGTCCACACAATTGACAGTTTTGTTTCAAAATTGATGGAAAAGGGTATGGATAGTGGATTATACATAAATTTAATAAAATATTTGTATATGGAATATTATATATTTATTATATTTTAATTATTTATATATGTTTGAAGGTGGTAAAATGAATATTAAAAATAAAGAACTTAGTGAAGACAATTAACTATTGTTTGAAAACCCTCTGTTTGATCTCTAATTAACGATATTATGGTTGTTATTTTGGCAATAAAATTATCTCTATAACATGGATAAATAGTGTTAGAGTGTTTTTTTATGTTTGTTTTGAACTAAATCGGTTAAGAGTTTTGATGAAGTGAGGGGAGGCGGTTCAATTTTATAATTTAGGTGGAGTGACATTTTTAGAAATACATAATACTATTCAACAATAGGAATTCAATATCAACCCAAAATACTTAAAAATAAATTAATAATTTATTGGATATAATATATGGTTGTTAAAAACCCCCAACACAAAAAAATATGTTCAAAAAAATTTCTTCCATGATCCTCATAGTTTACTTATTTTTACTTTTTCAGTTTTCACCACGGTAACCATTTTCTTATTTAACTTGTTAATTTATTCTTCAAGAATAAAAATAAATAGAAATTATTTGATAATATGTAATTAAATTTTATAAATATTAAAACCAATTTATTGAATTAAATTATATGTTTTTTGAATATTAATTTTAACATAGGTTTTTGTAATGCACAAACCAATTTTTAGCCTTAACTATGAAAATTAATTTTTACTATCAATACTATTCAATATTACCTAAAATTAATTTGACATTAATAAATAATATTAATTATGATGATTAAATATTTCGAATTGATTTTACCAAATTCTATTCATTAAAGTGGAATAATTTAATTTAATATTAAACTCATAAGCGTGATCAAATTTCATTTTTCAAAGAAAGAATTTCTCAAGTATTAAAAACAATATACAAAAATTATATATATAATTGATTAATATAATATAAATTAATCTTATTTTAATATAATGTAACTATTTTTACTTTTATATCAATTTAAAACAAAATAAAACTTTTTCAATACTTCAAAAAAATATATTTTTTAATAAAAATCAGTAGATTCATTATTAATTTAAAAATTTATCTTTTGTAAAAATTACCAAAAATCTGGTCTAATAAAATTATGATATATTGAACTAAAAAAATACATTATCTATTTAAATAATTTTTTTACATTTAAAAATTAATAATTTTAAAATAAATGTTCAAAATACATTAAACCATTTTTTTAGAAAAAAATATCTTTTTTATCATAAAATAAATTATTTTTTACATTAAAATGATTTTAATTTTCATTTATAATTATTTAAATACAAATGAATTTATCTTAGGCATATGTGGAAACAATATACTTTTCATAATTTAGTAATTCTATTTTAGACCCGCCAATGTAAAAGCAAGGTTATAACAGTTTATTATATTATTGTTCATTTAGATTCTCGGTTCCATGTTTAACAATATTTTAAAAAGATTAAATTTATTTAACAATATACCAAAAAATATTGGGGTATTTCATTCTTCAGTCCTTTAAAATTTTCTTAATTGGAATATCCATAATATCTCCTCACGAACAGATTAAGGTAGTCTTTCATCATAATTTTATCATGTTCTCATGTCACCCATTCTATCCAATGATTTATCCAAAGTACATTTCATAGTCAAGTCATCTGATTCATCAACAATTATTCTCTATTGTTTAAAATCATTAAAGGTTCTTCACCGTAATATATCCCAACATCCAATTCTATTTCTTCAAAGGTGATCATGTGTTTTGTGTTTGGTATGTACTTTCTTAATAATGATATATGTAACACATCATGTACATTATATATAATTAGTGGAATTTAAAAATGTTAAGCTCAAACTCCAAGTCATTAAAATATTTCAAAAGGTTTTATGCATCAGATTGTTTGTTTATCTTTTTTACCTAACCATTTAACACACATCCCTGAAAATACATTCAATAAAATATAACCTCCCATGTAAAATTCTAAATCAATTCTTCATTTTTTAGCATATATATTTTCCATATTTTGGGCTTCTTTATATGGGTCTGAATAGTCAATAAATTTTCCATTGTTTCCTCCACATGTTTTGGGCCTACAAGTTTCCATTCACTAACTTCATCTCAACAAGTCAAAGTACTGAATCTCTTTCCATATAATTATTCATACGATGCCATTAGATTACTTGAATGGAAGCTATTATTATTATAAAAGACTACCAAAGGTAAATACTAATCCCACAAACCTTGATTGTAAAGACCCTTAAAATTCAAGGGAAAGTTTTTCTTAATTTTCATTGGGATTTTACGAGAATGATGTTTCTGATGGCACCTGATTCCGAGGCCCGGTGTGCCCGGAATCAATTGCCGACGTTTAGCTCAGGTACGTTCAGTGAACGAACGAGCGGGTTTTCCTAAATTTTGAACCGGTGCTCAGAATCGAAATCTGAGGGCACCGATGGAATCACAGCTCCGGTAATTTCTTAGGAACACCTTTTCTGGAGTTTTGTTTGCTCGGGTGAGGTTATTAATTAAATGGGTTAACTAAAGAATAAAATAAAATATTGTGCGACAAATTTTATTTCTATTCTAGGTAGTTTAAACCTATTCTTTGTGGTTAGAGTGGGACCCACTAATATCCTAACTCCACTTGGTAGGAAATTAGTAACGTGGGGCCCACATGATCCCCACCCCTTCAAATCCCTTTTAACCTCCTTCTCGTGCATTTAATTTGTAACTCACCCTCACCCTTTTTAAATACCAAGTCAACTATCTTAATTAATGAATTGAATTAAGTTATTCAATGTAATCAATTCATGAATTCATTTTGAATTTTGAATTGAATGATTGCTTGTCTGTGTGAATTAAAATAGTCAAAGTCTAATTTCTTTACGGGTTATTTTTTTTGTGCGAGAAGGTTGTAGAGGATTTGCTCAAGCCTTGGAATCTTATTCTTCCTCCTTGAAGAACACGAAGAGTGCACCGTCACTGACGAAGAATGCCGACCTCCGAAGAAGGAATATGAATAACGATGATTGTTCAGAGATTGACGATGCGTCGCCATGTACCGCGACGCCGATGGTCCTCTTTCTGCGATGCCATTTTCCATGACACCCCTTTACCGCGACAAACCTCATTCGACGACTTCATCGAGGTAGGGGTTTGATTTTGGTTCATGAATATTCATGACCGTCCAAACATCAATTTCTTAGCCTCTTGATATCGGATTAACGGGAGGGGGACGGACTACACGAACACGGCCAACCCTCCTCCCCCTTTGATGTTGTTTTTGTCGCGGCACAATTAAAGGCAGCGCGGTGCAACGACACTGCACAGAAACATAGAAGAAGCATGGCGCCGTCGTGCCGCGCCGTTGGGGCTGAACAAAGCCACGACGCTGTCGCGCCACGCCGGAGAACCACGAAGAGGCCGCGGCCAGAGCGGAGCCGTGGTGGAGGGGCACATCGTAGGCGTGTCGCGCCGGTCGTACAAGGTCGCGGCTCAAAATCACGACGGTGCAAGGCTCGGCGGCCAGAAGCACCGGCCGCCGGCACCTCGGAGGGGCGGGACCGCAGGGTCCCGCGGCGGCAACACTGGTCGGCCGGATAGGGCCGGTCATTTCGGAAGGGATAAACCCGGTGGTCGTAACCCCCGTCTAGCCAACGGAAGCGGCCCCCACGTGGGGGCCACTGTTTCAATAAAGGGGGACAGCCCCCCCCCCCCCCCCTCCCCCGTTTCGCAATGGCTCAGGCACCACCGAGCTGGCCGTGTCGGGCGCGCCCGCGCCAGGCCAACTGGCCGCCCAGGCTAGGCCGGGCCACGCCCTAATGGGTCGGACCTGGACCCGGTTCAGGTCAACCCGATTCGGGCCGACCTTGGGGGTCTTGGGCCGGGTCGGTCCGGGCCCAAAACCCCCCCTTTTTCAGTCAGTTCCGTTCAAATGCTCGTATCTTGGGCTATGGACCTCCGATCGAAGAACCGTCAGCTCCAATGAGATCCTTGGACTGAGATGGTCGTTTTGGTATATTATAGTCAAGGTTTTGAAGAACTTTGGGTATGACCGTGTTGGTTCGAACACGAATGCAACCGGACCCTCGGAGCGGAAACACTTATAACTTGAGCTTCGAACGTTTGAATGACATGCCTTTTACATTGATGGATTACTCTTAGTGAGACAGGCCTTTTGGATTTCTCCTCTCATGGTTTGGATGCAGTTGGAGTGCAGTCGGGTAAGTTTTGACTTAAAGACCAACCGGTCCCCTGGAACGAAAAAGTCAATAACTCTCAGACCGGGCGTCTGATTGACGCGTCGTCTTTCACGTTGAGTTCCTTTTGTTGAGACGGAACTTTGGGATACATAAACTCTAGACAAAATGTCAGTCGATGTATCGACCCCCTTTGGCTGGTGGAGTAGACCCTCCTGGAAACGAGCATGTTGTGTTCGGGAACCCTAGAGCTGGTTGCGACTGCAACGACGATGATGACTGCACAGAAATCCTCCGTGGGTTCAGCAGTGACGATGACTGCACTGAAATCCTTCGTGGGTTCAGGAGCGATGAAGACCATAATAAAATCCTCCATGGATTTGATTGTGATTAAGACTGCACTGAAATCCTCTGTGGTTTCAGCAGCAATGAAGACCGTATAGAAATCCTCCGTGGGTTTGACGACGATGAAGACTGCACTGAAATCCTACATGGGTTCGGTAGCGATGAATACTGCACTAAAATCCTCCATGGGTTCGGCAGCGATGAAGACTGCACTGAAATCCTCCATGGGTTCGGCAGCGATGAAGGCTGTACTGAAATCCTCCATTGGTTCAACGACAATGACTACTGTTCTTGTATCCTATGCGGTTCTAGCAGTGTCTTACTCTGTTCTTGCTATCCTACGTGGGTCTGGCAGAGTAGCTGGTCTATATCCTATGTGGGTCCGACAACGTTGCTGGTTTAGTATCCTACGTGGGTCCCAGCATAGATGAATCAGTGGCTATATTTGATCATCTCTATCACCTTATGAAGAAGTATACCTGTGTGATCTGAGTCTTGAAATTCAATCATTATCTTCGATATGATTGACTTGATTTCCTATGTGGATTGGGTTGTGTTATCCTGTGTGGATTGGGTTGTACTCTTATGTGGACGTGATCGAACTTGGGCTCGAATGTTGGATCCTAACAGGAATTGATGACTTTGGAATATGTATGGGTATATACTTAAGTAGTGTTGGTTGTTAATTCGTGATTGTATATTTCCTTTCTGTATTATCCTTTGTGGATTCTGGGAGTCCTTCGGGGGTCTCAGGGTCCCTACTGAGTAGTGTATACTCACCCATGTACGGGCTATGCCCACACTACATTGTGTTGGATGCAGACGACAGACAGCGCGGATCATGAATGAGTCTTTTGGAGCAAGTCAGTACCTGGAGGTGGACCACTAGGCGGGACGTACACGGAGCGGACAGCTGGACCCGAGGAGCTGAGGAGGCTATCTCTACCCACTGTTCAGGTGGGACTTCCAGTGGATGGCTCCCCATTGCTGCTTTACTTTCAGTTGTTGTACCTTCTTTCTAGTTGTACTTTACATTCAGTTTGGGTTTATATTCCGGCCCATTTACTTTCCGCACTACTGTGGTATCCAGTTTTTCTTAGTGTATACTTCTGCTTACTTACTATGTGGTGTTTTTTTTACTTTATGAAGGCAATTCCTTCCCCATTTTGTCTGGATTTACGCCCTGGTGCTAGTCGCCAGCCCCTATCATAGGGGAGGCAAGCTTGGGGTAGTCACGGCATGGGTCCCGGGGACGGGTCGTGACAAATTGGTATCAGAGGAGTTCGTTTCTACTGCAGAACTCAGGACTCTGATCTTTCATCTATGAGAAGCAATAATGTAAAGGGTATTGAGTGTGGTTATTAGTCCAGGGATTCCAGTGTTGGTGCGGCAGCCGATGTATCCATACCCCAGGACCCTAACTTCCGATTTCCGACTCAATGCACGAAAACATTGATTGCATGTGTGATTCAAAATTTTTCCTCGTTATTACTTTGTGTCAGCTCAATAGGTATAATGTTTGACCATGGAGCACCTGTTTCTTTTCAGGATGGCCCCTTGATGACAGCCATCTAGGGTTCCGAGCTTTGTTCGATATGACAGCCCACCGAGCGACGAGGCCTCGAGGCAGGGCCCTTTTTCAAAGGAGGCACCGGCGGTACCACTACCCACGGAGCCACTAATGCCACCAGCCCCAGCTGCTGAGAGTGCACGTCGCCTTAGTACACTACACGAGTTTCAGTGTCAGAGACCGCCCAGGTTCCACTGGGAGATGGACCCTCAGGCAGCCGAGGATTGGCTGGAGGTGGTTGTGTGAGTTTTTAGGTTAGTGGGGACACCAGCTGACCCCATGGTGATTTTAGCAGTGAGCCTCCTGCACGCGGCAGCAGGCAGATGGCGGAGCTTGATGCTCCAGGTGCATGACGAGGCATATCTCCTCTGGATGAACTTTGAGAGACTCTTCCACTCAGAGTTTGTCTCAGCCTCCCTCAGTGCGGTTCTCATCCCGGAGCTACTAGAGCTGCGGCCAGGTAGCATGATGGTCTCCCAGTACTCGGCGATATTTACTGATCTCTCGTGTTATTCGATGGACATGGTACATGACCCATTCTTCCAGGCCCGAACCTTCGAGCAGGGACTAAGGCATGAGATCAGGGCATCAATCATCTCCCTTTGCATTCCGATACAGGCAGGAGTACTGGAGTGAGATTTTCTCATAGAGAGCATTCTATTAAGCCTACACCAGTAGCGAGGCCTACCGCAGGGCAGCACATAGCAGATTCGTCTGCAGCTGGCAATCGACGGATGTCACGGGGGGTCCAAGCGGACTAGACCATCAGGAAGATGACCTCATGAAACTGGCATAGCGGTGCGGGGCACACGGCGTAGTGCTAGCCTTCCGAGGAGCAGGCAGTGCTACGCATACGGCGGGCAAGGCCACATGGCTTGTGACTGCCCGATCCGCCGTATAGAGGAGCAGCAGACGGTTGAGGGGCCACCCAGGTAGAGGCAGAGGGTCGACTGTGGCGGTCCACCGAGAGTATGCGGAAGAGGAAGGGGAGATGACCGAGCAACATGTGGTGGGAAACGCTTCGATGATTTACCACCACCACTAGGAGGTCCACCCCGACCACAGGGAGCTGGCGGGCAGAGACAGGATCAGCTTCAGGCAGTAGAGGCCTATGACCATGGTGCGCCAGAGATAATTCGAGGTACTATCTGTGTCTACTCCACCCTTGCTGCAGTTCTTATAGACATATGAGCAAGTAATTCCTTTATTTATGCTGCCCTTGTTCGGAACTCGGAGATTCTGACAGACCCATTGGCTCGATCCTTATGTCTAGATACTCCTACGAGAGAAGACTCAATGATTACGCTCTGGTGTCGGCTGTGTGAGCTTACTTTAGGAGGCGAGAACTTTGGCTGAGAACTTCTTGTAGCGGCGTTGAGGCCTTACGACGTCATCTTGTCCATGGATTGGTTATCCACACTCCATGCTCAGATCGACTATATTAGGCGCAAGGTGTGCTGTGTTCGCACCGATGGGAGCAGGCTCACCTTCAACAGCGAGAATGGAGCCTTTGCAGCACAGGATGGACTCACACAGAGGAGAGGACAAACCATCACTAATCAGTTGGCTAGCCTCATCCTAGGAGCAGTTGACATGCTGAGTCCTAGTTTTCCTGTAGTGGTGGATCAGTACGTGGACTTTTTCCCTAACGACGTTCTTGGACTACCTCCTCACAGAGAGGTAGACTTTTATATTGACATGTACCCCAGGACAACCCCGATATCCACTCCAGCATATCAGATGGCCCCTGCTGAGCTTTATGAGCTACGAGTATAGTTGGAGGACTTGCAGGGCAAGGGATTCATCTGACCCAGTGTTTTACCCTGGGCTTCCCTAATATTGTATGCCAAGAAGGTAGAAGGGAGCTAGCGACTGTGTGTCAACTATCGTCGCCTGAACCAGGTGACCGTGAGGAACAGGTATATACTACAAAGGATTGACGACCTGTTAGATCAGCTCAAGGGTCACAGTGGTTCTCGAAGATAGACCTCAGGTCAGGCTATCATCAGCTCAGAGTTTGAGAGGAGGACGTGCAGAAGACGACCTTCAGATGTCGGTATAGACACTATGAGTTATTGGTTATTCCTTTCAGCATAACCAACGCTCCAGCGGTGTTCATGGGTCTCATGAACATGATCATTCATCAATACCATGATCAATTTGTCATGGTCATCATCAACGACATATTGATATACTCGACCACTAATGAGGAGCACGCCAACCACTTGAGGGTTGTACAAGACACACTCCGAGAGCACCAGCTTTATGGAGAGCTCTAGAAGTGTCAGTTTTGGTTACGTGAGGTCCACTTCTTGGGAAATGTCATCTCTAAGGCAAGATTTTCAGTGGATCATGCGAAGATCGAGGCAGTGCTGACTTGGGAGCCACCCAGGAGCGTGACGGAGGTACAGAGATTCTTGGGTCTGGCTGGGTACAACTGGAGATTTGTGTCAGACTTTTCCAGAGTTGTGACACCACTCTCAGCTTCGAAAAATAAGGGGAAACCCCTTGTGTGGTCAGATAGATGTCAGCAGAGCTTCCAGGAGCTGAGACAGAGATTGACCAGCACACCTATCTTAAGGCTACCGGAGGAGGGAGTGGGGTACATAGTCTACAATGATGCATCAGGGACCAGACTCGAATGTGTCCTGATGCAGGAGGAGGTCGTGATCACCTATCGATCACGTCAGTTGAGGAAGCATGAGCAGAACTACGCTACCCATGACCTGGAGTTAGCAGCAGTGGTCTTCGCTCTGAAGATGTGGTGACACTATCTGATGGGTGAGCTCTTTACAGTCTACTCTGACCACCAGAGTCTCAGGTACATCTTCTCACAGAAGGACCTGAATCTGAGACAGCGATGATGACTCGAGTTCTTCCAGAACTATGAATTTGAGATAGTCTATACTCCTATAAAGGGGAACATAGTAGCCGATGCTCTCAGCAGGTGGATGAGAATTCAGCTACTCAGAGAGGCGACGGAGCAGCTAGCCATTTTAGAGATATCTGTCATGGATAGAGATGGTGCATACTTTCTTCAGTCACTCACAGTCACTCCTCCACTACTACAGCGGGTCAGAGAGGCGCAACGTGGGGACGCTGACTGTGAGACGCAGCATGCACAGATATCCTCAGGACTTGAACCTGATGGATTCTATGTAGGAGGAGAGCACATCGTCCTTTTCTGGTGATGTAACAAGGTACAATTACATTACAGGAGGAGGTGCTGAGATATTTTCACACTTCCCCTTTAGCGGTGGAACCAGGTGTGACGAAGATGTACCAGGATCTCAGATGACAGCACTAGTGGCTGGGTATGAAGAAGGTTGTGGTAGAGTTCGTTTCTCGATTCCTCACCTACCATCAGGTGAAGACAGATCACCAGATACCACCAAGATTGGTACAGTCCTAGGATGTCCCAGAGTGGAAGTGGGATCGAATATCTATGGATTTCATGAATGGACTTTCGTGCACTTCCAGAGGTCATGACTCCATTTGGGTTATTGTCGACGGACTTACCATGTCGGCCCACTTCTTACCCATCAGAGAGCAGAGCTCAGTAGAGATCTTGGGACGTCTCTATGTTCATGAGATTGTATGGCTTCATGGTGTTCCATCATCTATCGTGTCTGATCGAGATGCTCACTTTACTTCCCAGCTTTGGAAGGGGTTGTATGAGGCATTCTGGACGTAGCTACGTCTCAGCACCGCCTTTCACACTCAAATGGATGGTCAGACGGAGAAGACCATTCAGACTCTCGAATTCATGCTCCATGCATGTGTCCTCGACTTTGGTTGCAGCTAGGAGGACCACCTAACCTTGGTGGAGTTCGCGTACAAAAACATCTACCACTCCTCCATCGGGATGGAACCATATGAGGCATTGTATGGCCGACCTTGCAGATCACCTCTGTGCTGGACTGACACTGGGAAGTCAGCACTTGTGGGACCGGAGATGGTCCAGGACATGACATAGAAGGTCCAGGTCATCCAGGAGCAGATGAGGAAAGCTCAGAGCCGGCAGAAGTCTTATGCTGACAGGAGGTGGAGGCTACTGGAGTTCGAGGATGACGACCAAGTCTTCTTGCGGGTCTCACCTCGAAGTGGATTACAGAGATTTGGCCGGGGCGGCAAGATATCTCCATGCTTCATCGAACCATTCCAGGTCCTCAGCAGGATAGGAGAGGTGGATTATCGCCTGGCTCTACCACCTCAGCTGCACCGGGTGCATGAGGTCTTCCACGTATCTCAACTGAGGAGATACATGCATGACCCGACACATATCATAGACCATGGGGAGTTGTACATTGACGTTGGGGCGACTTTGTGGAGGTCCAGGTGGAGATCAAGGATCGACAGGAGCGGGTCCTACGTGGACGTTTGATACCTCTAGTGCGCATCAGATAGAAGTACGGAAACCTCCAGGAGATCACTTGGGATCGGGAAGCTCCGATGCATGCTCAATACCCTCATTTGGTCCCCTAGTTGGTGATGTATCTTTACAGGGATGTAAATACTTGAGATGGGAGTAATGTAAAGACTCGTAAAATTCAGAGGAAATTTTTTCTTAATTTTCTTTGGGATTTTACAAGAACACAGTTTCTTGACGGCACGTGATTCCAAGGCACGATGTTCCCGGAATCAATTTTTGAAGTTTAGCTCGGGTACGTTCAGTAAACGAACGAGCGGGATTTTCTAAGTTTTCAACCGGTGCTCGAAATAGAAATCTGAGGGCACCGATGGAATTGTTGTGCCAATAATTTCTTAGGAACACCTTTTACGGAGTTGCGTTTGCTCGGGTGAGGTTAGTAATTAAATGGGTTAACTAAAGAATAAAATAAAATATTATTCTAAAAATTTTATTTCAATTATAGGTAGTTTAAACCTATGATTTGTTGTTAGAGTGGGACCCACTAATATCCTAACTCCACTAGGTAGAATATTAGTAAAGTGGGGCCCACACGATCCCCACCCATTCAAATCTCTTTTAACCTCCCTCTCCTGCATTTAATATGTAACTCACCTGCACCCCTTTTAAATACCAAGTCAAATCTCTTAATTAATGAATTGAATTATGTTATTCAATGTAATCAATTCGTGAATTCATTTTTAATTTTGAATTGAGTGTTGGCTTGTGTGTGTTAATTAAATAAGACAAAGTCTTATTTCTTTAAGGGTTATTTCGTTGTGCAAGAATGTTGGAGAGGATTTGCTCAAGCCTTGGAATCTTCTTCTTCCTTCTTGAAGAACGTGAAAAACACACCGTCACAAATGAATAACGCCAACCTCCGACGATGGAAGACGAATAATGATGATTCCTCAGAGATCAACTATGTGACGCCGTGTACTTCGACGCCGATGGTCCTCTTTCCGCGACGCCGTCTTCCGCGACGCCCCTTTCCCGAGACAAACCTTGTTCGAAGACTTCATCGATGTAGAGGTTTGATTTTGGTTCATGAATATTCTTGACCATCCAAACGTCAATTTCTTAGCCGCTTGATATCGGATTACCGGTAGGGTTCGGACCGCACGAACACGGCTGACCCTCCTCCCCCTTTAATGTTGTGTTTGTCGCGGCACGATTAAAGGTAGTGTGGTGCAACGACACTGCGGGGAAACAAAGAAGAAGTGAGACGCTGTCACGCCACACAGTTGGGGCCGAAAAAGGTCACGGCGTCATCGCGCCGCACTGGTTGAACAAGGCCGCGGCTCAAATCCAGAGCGGTGCAGGGAGGGGCGGCCGGAACCGCCAGCCGCCGGCACTGCGGAGGGGCGGGACTGCGGGGTCCCGCGGCGGCAGCACCGGCCGGCTGGACCGGGCCAGCCGTTTCGGAAGGGAGAACCCCGGGGGTCATAACCCACGACTAGACAAAGGAAGCGGCACCCATGTGGGGGGATGTGATTTAAATCATGGGGGGCATCCCCCCCCCCATTCCGCAATGGCTCGGCCAGCACCGAGATGGCTATGTGGGGCGCGCCCGCGTGAGGCCAACCGACCGTCTAGACCAGACCGGCCGCACCAGGTCGGGCCGCGCCGCGCCGGCCGGGCCGTGCCCTAATGATCCAGACCCGGACCCGGTTCGGGACAACCTAGGGGGTCTTGGGCCGGGTCGGTCCGGGCCCAAAACCCCTATTTTTCGGACAGTTCTGTTCAAACACCCGTATCATGGGTTACAGACCTCCGATCGACGCACTGTCAGCGGTGATGCGATCCTCGGATCGAGAAGGTCATTTCGGTATATTACACTCAAGGTTTTAGAGAACTTGGGTATGTCTGGGTTGGTTTGAACACAAAACCAATCAGGCCCTCGGTGAAAAAATGCTTATAACTTGAGCTCTGGACATCCTAATGACATCCCATCAACTTTGTTGGATTCCTATTAGAGAGACCGAACTTTTGGCTTACTCCGCTCGAGTTTTGGACACAGTTGGAGTGCAGTCGGGTTTGTTTTGACTTAAAAACCAACTGAGCCACTGGAATGAAAAACCCAATAACTCTCAGACTGGTCATCTAATTGACGCGTCGTCTATCATGTTGAGTTCCTTTTGTTGAGACGGAACTTTGGAATACATCAACTCCGGACTAAATGTCAGTTTATGTATCGAACCCCTTTTGATCATGGATCGGAACCTCCCGGAAACGACCATGCTGTGTGATTGAACCCTAGAGCTGGCTGCTACTACGACGATGATGATGACTGCACTGGAATCCTCCGTGGGTCCGACACTGACGACGAATGCACTGAAATCCTCCGTGGGTTCGGCAGTGACGACGACTGCACTGAAATCCTCCAAGGGTTTGGGATCAATGAAGAACGTACAAAAATATTCTGTGGGTTCGACGGGGATGAAGACTGCACTAAAATCCTCAGTGGGTTCGGAAATGATGAAGAACTTACAGAATTCCTCTGTGGGTTCAACGACGATAAATACATCACTAAAATCCTCCGTGGGTTCAGCAGTGATGAAGACTACACTGAAATCCTCCATGGGTTTCGCACTGATGAAGGCTGCACTGAAATCCTATATGGGTTCGGCAGCAATGAATACCGTACTGAAATCCTCTAGGGGTTCAACGACAATTACTAATGTTCTTGTATCCTATGTGGGTCTGGCAGTGTCTGACTCTGTTCTTTCTATCCTACGTGGGTCTGACAGAGTAGCTGGTCTGTATCCTATGTTGTTCTGACAACTTATCTAGTTTAGTATCCTACGTGGGTCCCATCTTAGATGAATCAGTGGCTTTATCTGATCATCTCTATCACCTTACGGAGAAGTATACCTGTGTGAGATGAGTCTTGACATTCAATCATTATCTTCGATATGATTGATTTTCTTTCCTATGTGGATTAGGTTGTGATATCCTGTGTGGATTGGGTTGTACTCTTATGTGGTCATCATCAAACTTGGGCTCGGATGTTGGATCCTAACGAGAATTGATGACTTAGGTATATGTATGGGCATATACCTAAGTAGTGTTGGTTGTTACTTCGTGATTGTATCTTTCCTTTGTGGAATATCCTTTGTGGATTATGGGAGACCATCAGGAGTCTCAGGGTCCCTACTGAGTAGCGTAAACTCACCCATGCACGGGCTATACCCACACTACATTGTGTTGGATGCAGACGACAGACATCACTGATCGTCGTTGACCATTGTGGAGAAAGTCTGTACCTGGAGGTGGACCACTGGGCGGGACGTACACGAAGCGGACGGATGGACCCAAGGAGCTGGGGAGGCTATATGTACCCACCCTTCAGGTGGGACTTCCAGTGGACGGATCAACGTTGCTTCTTTACATTCAGTTGCTATACCTTCTTTCCAATTGTACTTTACATTCAGTTTGAGTTTGTATTCCGGCCCATTTACTTTCCGCACTACTATTGTATCCAGTTTTACTTAGTGTATACTTCTTCTTGCTTACTCTTTGGTGTTTCTTTACTTAATAAATGAAATGCCTTCCCCTTTTTGTTTGGATTTACGCCTTGGGTCTAGTCTCCAACCCCTGGCCTATTGGAGGTGGGCTTGGGGTAGTCACGGTATGGGTCCCGAGGATGGGTCGTGACATTGATAGTTAATAGGGAATGACATAAACCTATCTCATAATGTTTGGATATTTCATTAGTAATTCTCATTAGTATGCTGATGATAATAGGTGTTCAAATAAAGCTCATTATCAAGAACCTTGTAATGAATTTTCAATAATTTTGTTGTAAATTGTGGGTCCTCATTAGAAAAAATTGAAATAGGTGCACCATTTTATCTTAAAACCCCATTAACATAGATTCTGTCATGGTGCACCATAGTTAATTATAATCTTATAGAAATGAAATGTGCATATTTGGTTAGGTGATCTATAATAACAAATATTTCATAATTGTTTCTATGTATCTTTAGCAATTCAATGAAACAATATATAGTAAATTCATCCCATTTTCATATAGTATTATGAAGAAGTTGGATGATTCTTCTAGGATATTGTGTCATAGCCTTCACCAATGGAAAAAAAAACATCTTAACACATAATCAGCAATATCCAGCTTCAAATTATCCCACCATAAATTTTATTTCAAACATATATATTACTGGGTTTTACTAGTGTTTGTATTGAAATTCAATTTATGAGAATAATCCAATAATTACCTATTCATATCATGTGTATATGAAATAGAGAGTTTCATTCAAACTATTATTACACCACCTTTAAAAATAAATTATTCCATTTTTATACCATTCATGGATTTAATTTTTGTTTGAAAAATATCATTATTAGGAAAAAAAATTTATCTTATCTAATACATATTATTTGGTAATTTTTTGTAAAATGTGTGGTCTCACCTTACATAATTATTATAACATCTCCCATTACTATATCTATAGACAGAAAATTCATATCAATCATCATTTTAGTTATTACATCATGATCTACACTTCTTAATGCATATGTTATCCTATTTTCCTTCCATGGGTGGTAGTGTGTTGAGAAATCATAATCCTTTAGTAGATCAAGCCATTGTATTTTCCTCATGTTGAGCTCTCTCTATGAAAATATGTATTTTATATTCCTATGATCTGTGTATATCTCACATCTTTTTCCATAGGGATAATGTATCAATATATTCAAGGAAAAGGTAACGACCACCAACTCAAGATCATGGATTGTATAGTTTTTCTCATGATTCTTTAACTGCATTGATTAATAGGCAATAAACTTATAATTATTTATAAGGATACAACCAAGTCCCTTCTTTGATTCATCATTATATTTTCAAAATCTACATTTCTAGATGGTAGATTTAAAATTCTAAAATACACTAATCTCTTCATTAATTCTTCAAAAAATTCTTCACAATCATTTAACAATATGGACATAACCCATTTATGAGTATTCTAAGTTAACGGGTTAGCCAATCGGTGATTTTTTAGGAAAAATCTATTATAGTAATCATCCAGAACAATGAAACTACATACTTTGATCATGTTTTTCAGTGATGTCTATTCTCGGAATTACCTTTTAGCATACTATCAACTAGGATTCCAACCATGGAGAGAGTGTGTCCCAGAAAATAAACATTATGAAGTCATAATTCACCCTCAAAATTTTTTTCAAATAAATATCTTCTTCTAAGAGTCTCAAGAATGATTTTTATGTAGTTCTCATGGCCCTCAAAACTATTTGAGTACACCATGATATCATCGATAAAAAAAGAATATAAATATATTCCTTGAATACGATATTCATTAGATTTATAAAAATATAGAGTTCATTAGTAAATAAAAATGTAATTATTATAAACTCATAATGTCTATACCTTTTATGAAACATTATCTCAACAATATCTTTCATATTTACTCATAATTGACGATACCTAGAAAAATATTAGTCATTAAAAAATAATGATATATGTGAGGTTGATCAAATAAGTCATCAATTATAGGTAGTGGATAATTATTCATTATCATAATAGAATTGATTTCTATATCAATTAAGAACCTCATATATCAATCATTATTCGTAATGAATGGAATACTTGATCCCGAAGGAAAAATAATAGCTCATATAAATCCCTTATCACGTAACTCCTCAAGTTATTTCTTCAACTACACTTATTATACAATGGACATTATATAGTGAGTTTTTTATATAGGTTTTTCATTAGAAATTATATTAATAGAGAAATCAACTCCATGCTCTGTGGGATATCTATGTAATTCCATAGGAAATACATCAATGTATTCTGATACAATAGTTATAGCCTCAATTATAGGATTTCCTTTTCCATCCATATCATTTATTTACTCTTACTCCCCAAGAAATTCATTCAGATGATCTAGAAGTGTAGATATAGATATTCCTCCAATGATGAAGTATTTCAACTAAAAATAAGGAATTAAATATATTTATAATGAATTTTAATTTATATCTCTTTTCAAATAAAATCATATAATTTTGAAATTCATTCCATATAAAAGATTATATAAAAATCAACAATATATATAATAATGATGTTGGGAAATAGTGTATGTTTCTGTGATATAATAAAATAGAGGACACAACCTTGTTATATTGAGACTTCCATGAAGATTCTTCACCAAAAACTCCCATATTAGGGTGATATAGAAATAACTAATTATCATAGAAATCATGGATAATATTGTTTCGGGGTTCGATCTCAAAATTCCCAATGGTTCCGTATCTGATGACATGTGGACATACCCTCCAAAGGCAGGCGTTTGACAGATGGTTTGACTTGCGACGCTTAAGAACTCGCATTGGTTGAGATGATGGTAAGTCGAGCTCATCGCACCATTTTGGGGGGAATTATTTCTTGTTCCGGGAATCACTTATTGATTTAAGACGTATTCATATGTTCACAAATCTTTGGTTTATACCCAAGAATAGTATCCATGGATTTATCCTGGTTGGAAATTGTCAGCTGAACGCAGGGGTTCAGAATCATTTATGTTTAAGGTTTTCCATCCCTCATTGGATTCATGACTCCTAGGAGTCAAGACTCATTGAGGTGGTACTAGGAGAGGCATGTTGAACTGATGTGAAGATAGTTGGGTCTACTGGTTGTTGGGCTTGAACCTCATGGATGCTTCCTATGTACCCTGCCTAGGAGGAAGGGATCAAAGTCCACGTAGTTCTAATGCGAGCGTCGAAGAACCGATGTGAAGGTGGACCCGGGGGTCCATTGGTGATCGGGCTTGATCCTCATGGAGTCTTCCTACGTATCCCTATGGTAGGGAATCAAAGTCCTCGTAGTTTCCATTAGCTTGGGACTTACGCTCTGACGCAGCCCAGAGTGATGGATTGGGGCTTACACTCTGAGGAGGCCCATGGTGATGGATTGGGGCTTACACTGTGAGGAGGCCCATAAGAGGATGGAATGGGGCTTACACTTTGAGGACACCCATAAGAAGATGGATTGGGGCTTACACTCTGAGTAGGCCCATAACAGGATGTCTTGGTCAATGCTTACTATAATCCCACGTGATTCATGCTTGGTGTGAAATAAAAGAGGCAGCATGGACCATATGATCACATCACGAGAGGTGCGTTCGTGAGAAGTGGAGAGGGGCTTACGCATGAGGGCAGCCCATAAGGTCGAGGATTACTCCGAGATGGACGCCCATGGAGACAAAGCGCAGCAGGAGAGGGAAAGAGGTGCTTCTATGTCTTTCGCCTCTCTTGTTCCCGGGGGATGTACCAAAGTGCATTGGGGATTCCTTCTGATGGGTATTTTACTACCCTCCAAAGAAAAAAGAAGTACCCCATCCCAACAAGTGGAGGGTCAGAAAGGGGACTCCCGATCCCAGACTCCACATTACCATGGGAATGTAAACCTAGAAATGCTTTAGAAATCTGCTCAAGGGTTGGGGAAACATCTTCGCCCCTACTTACTGTGTGTATGTGAACTCAAAACGGTGCACTGATGCACCTGAGGGTTACACCACACGGATTTGATGGTTCTGGTGGAGGCCTCGGCTCATGGCCAAAGAGTAGGCCAGTGAGGGAGTCACCGAATATTAAGATGGATCAGAAGGATTTTATGTGGTTCAAGGAATAGGAACTCTTAAGGATTTGGATGCCACATAGGGGTATGGGTGGTGGCGCCCTTCACGTAGGGAAGTGCTACACGGTTGGAGAAGCCGTCTGTGAATCAGGGTGGTTTGTGGACTGATGGTCATCCCGCGAACCAAGGTAGTTCATGGCTTCGGGTTTGATCTGCGAACCAGGGTGGTCCGTGGTGGGTTCCATGCGGGCAGCGGTGGCCAAGGGCAGCCCCGGCCGGAGGCTCTTCGGTCGTGGCATCGCCCACGTAGGAGGTTGCTACACTGTGCGACGGATCGAAAAGGAGGCATAAATTCCATGGTCCGTTGGGAGTTCATCCACAGAGGGACCATGGTTTGTGTTTTTCTCTACTTTGTTATTTTAGATTCATGGTTCACCAAGTTATTATGCGTTTTTGGTTCCTTATTAGTTCGTTCTAAGTTTCATACCTGCTCCGGTTCGCGAACTGGAACTTCCGAAAGCCTCAGCCTTCCTTAAAAATCCTTCCACCAGAAACTGATTGATCTCCTCTCTAGGTTCCCCTGTTCTCTTCCCCTTGGTCTCCTTTTATAGATCAGGGAAAAGGATATATCTATGGTCATGCTGAACCTTTTTCAGAGGCCCAAGACCGAAAACCCGATTCACGGATGACTTGGTCAATTTGAAACTCGAGGGGGGCATTGAGCGCATCTCCCATGCGAACCAAACAGTCTCCCATGTGAACCAAACGAGCTTGGAGAGTGCTTCGCGGCTGCTGAGGGTTCTGCCTCCATTCCACGAATGACAGTGGATGCGGCTTCAGCTGGTCGATGCGGTTCGCGGCTAGGGCGGTTTGTTACGGTGGACTGGCTTGACGCATGTCCTTCTTCGTGCCTGAGGTGGCTCTCCGCCTCTATCTCGAGAATGAGGATGGTCTGCAGAGAGGAGCATTTCGCTGAACCGGCCGCATAAATCATGATCTGGTTCATGGACTAGTTGGTCCTTTTCCAATTTTTATTATTGGACTCTTTCCTTTTCCCAATTCGTTGAAGGTAATTGGGTAAAAATCATCTCTTGAATTAAATGGTTTATAATCTTCATTTAAGGATTTTTCAGGACCTTACAGATGCCCCCCATCAGAATGGGGTCCGATTGGAATGAATAGGAGGCTATTCTGAAGTAGAGTGGTCCTAAAACATGGATGGTTTGCGGTAGGAGAGTGGACCCGGTGGGGGACCACATCTATAAATACAATGTGTCCTTCATTTTTCCTTTACCGGATTCTTTGCAAAATCATAGTTTCTTGCATTTCTGTCTGTGTGTGCTCTTTCCTTCACGAGATGCTTTTTCAGCGAACCTTCTTCTGTCTTCACGAACAAACCTTCGTTCACGGCTGCCTCCACCCACGGACCAAATTTTCGGCCGTGAACCAAATGTTTTAATTAATTAAAAAGTAAGTCATGACAGACTCATGGAGGAATTCACTTCGTGGTTTCGATTGCCCATGGACCAGAATGATCCAAACATTGAAAAAGACATGAGGTCCGAACATAAATGCTTAATGCTCGGAGCTGAGGTTTTGCGCGGCATCCTTGATCGTGGTTTTCTGGCCAACGCTCCGCGGGCCAAGGTTTCACGGACGCATTCCGTGTAATGGTGGCTCGCTCAATGCTATCATCATCAACCAACCTATGGGGCCACCTTGAGGATTTAATTATTAGGCTTGAATGGAATCCTTTGCAAATACTTGTTATTTTTCCCAAATTTTATTAATTTTTGACTAACCATTTGCATGATTTCCATGGCTGAGGGAGAAGATAAATATGGTTCCTCCTCGTCCTGCGACTAGGCCCACTGGTGGGCCTCTTCCAATTGGTTCAGGGAGACGTATATCACTGATTCGCAGAGCAGAAAACATCAAAGAGGACCCTAGTAAGTCCATTATTCCTGACGAAGGTGTCTTGAAAGAATTACTCTCTCTTGATCTCATTGGTTTTCCACTATCAAATCATCTTCCACTTTATGGATTCGGTCATCAAGAAGACGTCCATATCCCCCATATGTTCTCTGTTATTCCATCTCATTTCTTGTAAGTTCTACCAATTTGTGTTCAGGTGAGACTTACCCTACTTGGGGAGATGATCTTTGATCCTGGTCTGAAGGATACCTTCATTTTGAGAGGCTCTATCTGGACCCAAAGTGATCAGTACACACACGACTTCTCTCAATAATATGTCTTCAAGAATTACCCATCTATTATCAACCTTTATCGAATGGATCCTGACACAGGGTGGATTCCTAGGTGGGATCTTCGGTCTGGCAGGCTCTTCTCAAATGTCTGTGCCTGGACCTTCTGGATCCATCATCATTGTCGGGATTCTCTCTAGTCGCTCGAAGCAGTCAATTTGTACTCCGAAGTATGGGCCTCCTAATTTGCTGTTTTCCCACCATCCTTGATCCTGCCTGACCTGGTCAGTCGCTGGTGTTCAAGCACTAATACTTTCTACCATGCCCATGGTCATGTTGGCATTAGTTTGTGGGGGCATCTATCAATTGGGAGGTCTTCCGATTGTCGGTGATATGTATGATGTGTTCCTGCCCACTCCTAGTGACTGTCATGACGTCGAACAAGTTCCTTTGTTGGTGAAGGATCTACCGGTTATTGCGGAGCCATCACTGGGTCAAGCCTTGCGTGCCTGCTCTTTTATTACCTATAGCACCTGGATAGGGTTATTTCTTAACACCACTGGTCCTGGGCCGAAGATCAAGAACCCCAGGAATCCTACTCAACAGTCACGAACCACATCAGGTTCCTACTGGGTTGTTCTGGTGGAGGGAGACTACATTTCATGGGGTTACAAGGTGCGCCCCAGTGTGTCGCCTATGCTCTGGCTGGCAAGTTTGTTTTCTATGTTTCTGAGTGGGTGGCTACTCCCTTCTCGGGATATCAACCAGGGAGTCAGAGCTTGCACCTTGATGATGGAAGTAGAGTTCGCAGAGGGTCGCCCAGTGAACTTATCCATGCCCACTTTGGCTTGTATTTACGAGCTGCTGAGTCACATGCAGATGGGCGGTTCTACCAATCGTCTGAGTGGGCCATTTCAGTTCTTATACGGCTGGATAGCAAATCACTACTACTGTTATGAGTATTTTCATAACATGGTCATCCCACATCTTCCGTTTCGACCTACCCTTCTCGATATCACTAGGGTTCGTTTGAAGTCCTTCAATTCTGAAAAATAATCGAGCTCCTGAGTGACTTCTCGCAGTTTTACATTAATCCCTACCCTGCCCCTTCCGGTTTTGCGGTTGATAACCACCGTGGGAGCTTAGAGAAGTGGTCTTACGTGATTTCACTGCAGGATGGGTTTATTTCTGCATGAATCGACGACGTTTCTCTGTGCAAGTTGTATTCCCCACATCGTTTTTCTCGCCAGTTTGGGTGTATGCAACTCCCAGTTTCCCTTCCTCCTCCTCAGGCTCGAGGACTGAACCCAGCCACTTTCCTTCAATTGTGGTTGATGCTAATGCAGGAGGGATCTGACACAAGCATTCTCTTTCCTGAAACGGGAGCAGCTTCCAGCCTATCCTTGGAGTATGCAAGGATGTGGGTAAAACGTTACCCCAATGGGATCTTGTGGAAGGCTGTCCTGCAGGTTCCCAAGTCAAGAGTCATTGCGGATTCTATGCCTACCGCACCTTCCTCGTCGGCTCTGATGGAGGACCGACTGATGGATCATCGGTAAAAGCGACTCAGGTGATTTCCCCCTCCCATCCCCTCTATAGCCGAAGATCAAATAGACCCAACCTTCTTGGCTGTGGATGAGGATGACACTGTGGCTTCGGGTCCCATCGAGACAATTCTAGAAGTTTTTTTGACTGATACCGGTCTTAGAAACATGACTCCCAAGCCCGAACCGGGGTTAGAAGCTTTAGGTCTTCCAGCATCGGAAACATCATCTAGCGTGCACATGCCTGCGCTACTCACAATTCCAAACTTCGCTCTAGTGTCGTCTAGTGAGGATACCAAAGATCCTCATGTCATGGTGGATCCCCGAGCAGTGCGCAGGTGGGCCTGGCCCCGGATTCGTGAGATTGTCACTAAAACTCCCCTGGCTGAAATGGAAACTAAAACCGAAGAACTCCGACAACTCTTCCTGGGTTTGGGGTCGGGTGGCTTGGACTATCGACAGTATCATTTTCTTGCCTGCCAAGTTTTCATTGCCCATGAGGGAGTTTCTACTAGTGAGCACAAAAAATCTCACGTTTCCACCTTTCATTGTGGGACATGAGCCTCGGAGGGAGTCATGATAAAGCTCCATCAAATGATTTCATAGGAGGCGAGCTCTCGAGATCAGACAGCCATCCTATTTTCCGAGTTGAATGAATGTGAAGAACAGGAAGCGTTGCTGAGGGATCCATTATTAGCTATGACTGGTCAGCTTGAAGCCACCAGCAAAGGGATTAACGATCTCCAATCAACAGTGGAGCATACTCGTTCGGTGGCCGAGGTTGAGGCCATGGAGAAGGTCATGCTGAAGCAGACAAGCAACGACCTCTGCCGCACGGTCACTGATCTGGTGGAGAGACTGAATCGGGCTCCTTTATGACTATCAGAGCCATTCTTGTACTCTCTATTTTACTTACCCCTATTTTTTTGTGAGGGAGAGACCCCATATTGTGGACGTCCTCGCATTTTGTTCGAACAGAATACAATCTCTCTCAATCTCTTGTTGCTGTAAAATTTGATTGTTACTACAACAATTTTTGCGTAAATAACAACTCATTGAATCGGAATTAATTATAACTCAAGAAAACAAACACTATCTTTTTCCTGGGCCCTGGGGTCCAGCGAGAATAGTTTGAATATTTCTAGGGTTCTGTATAAAAACCCCACAAACCTTTTGCCTCTTCTTTTAATGCCCTATTTTTTCTTGAGCCCATTTATTGTGGACCCAGTGGGTATGTCCTGAATTTTTCTTAGGTCTCCCTTTTGGGGGTTTCGGCCTAACATGCTTTGTGCCTCTTTTCTTGGGAGGTTTAACGTCTTGCCGTCAAGACTATCGTTACTGATGTTTTAGGTCGAACTGCTTTGACCAGGTTTGGAAGGGAAAAGGCCCCAATGAGGTTTGCTTGATTAAAAGATTTCTCAATATCTTGTGGATGCATGTGGAGGGAGCATGTTTATATTTGAACAACACGACGGGCATGTCTCAAGGCATTAGAGTCGTATCGGCGTGCAGAGGTGGGAGGAGCATCGCCTAAGGAAATATTGCCTTTGTTAGATAGTCCAGGGGTGATCAATATGCAGAGCCACTAAGGGAATGGTATGAATAGTCGTGAAAAGGTTTCCTTAAGTCAATTACTCTCCATTTCTTATGTCCGTAGGACATCATGAAAGTAAGGCTTATGGAAACCACCATGGGTGGCTTGGAGGATTATGAAAACCACCGGGAGTGGCTTGGAAAGGGTATGTGAAGTCTGAATGGTTTTGAGAACATCTGTAATAATCAGGGGTGTGGAAGTAAGGTTCATATCCTACTAATTTATGTACCGTAATGGATGGTTAGGGCTTTGCTCAGTTTAAAGTCATGCAGCTGGGACATCATCTAGATTGGAATAGCTTCTCCTGGTCCTCGATAATCTTTTTAGAGACTTTCCACCATATTAAGGAAGGGTTGTGAAAGGGGATAATAAACTGCATTTCAGAGGGTTTCCGACAAGATATGGGGGATCAGAGGCCAACAGGTGTACAGAGAGAGGCATTGCCTAAAGAAATATTTCCTTTGGTAGACGGGCCAGGGGAAATAAATATGCAGAGCCGCTGAGGGAATTACATGAATAGTCGTGCAATGGTGTCCTTAGTTCAATGATTTTATTCTTCCAATAGCCGAGAAACTTCATGGAAGTTGAGATTCAGGACCATCAGGGGTGGCTTACAAGGGTTCGGCACCTTCTGGGTGCAGAGTATGGTTTATGAAAAGAAAATTCCTTGACACGGGAGAAACATCCTAGCTAAATTTCTGGGAACAGGTAATGTCATCCCTCCACACGCTGATGTGAGGCAGTAGTTTGTGCATGTCTGGCCCTTGCACTGAGGGGGGGGGGGATGAGAACCCCTATCCCTAGATGGACTCATGATGAGTTTGGACATGCATTTGATGTCATGTGGTAAAGATGGAGTCCGTGCATTTTAACGCCATGCAGTAAGGATGAGTGACATTTTTACATTCTATGCATTTTATCATCATGCAGTAAGGATGAGGGACATTTTTACATTCCGTGCATTTTAACATCATGCGGTACGGAATAAGTACTCTTAGTTTAACAGTCATAAATCTCGAACCATTGGGAGACTATTGCTATAATCACTCAGCGGGCTATTGAGTTTGGATGCTCTAGCATGATCTGAACAAGTGTGTTTTTAATGAAGGTGTAAACTTTAACTCTGGGTTCTCCTGGATCAGAAAATATGATATGGGGGCTCTGAGGCCGGAAAGCGTATGGGTCTAGGAAGAGTATCACCTGAGGAAATATTTCCTTTGATGGATGAGCCCGGGGCTATCATTATGCAGAGAAGCTGAGGGCATTGTATGCATAACTATAAAAAGGTGTCCACGGGTCAATAAATTTCCACTCCCGATGGCCATGATTGATAATGAAAATCTGGGATTTCTCATAGCACAGAGTCTGGAACATGGGGATAATGGTGTCCCGAGCACAAAAGAGACATCTTTACGGCAGTTTCCCACTGAGTTAGTGTAGCCCTGTTTTGGATTGATGCTCTTAGATGAAAATTGTCATGTGAACTGCAGGTGGATACATAGGCTCATCGGGCAGGGGTGCCCCAGCAACACTTGGATGCAGGTGAGGAATGAACTTGTAAACCACTGTTCCATAAATTTTTGGATCGGGAGATATGACATGGGGGCACTGGGGCCAGTGAGCGTACGGAGATAGGAAGATTATCACCTGGGGAAATCATGCCTTTGATGGACATGCCAGGGGCTATCATTATGCAGATCCGCTGTAGAGACCCGAAACTTGACGTACATGGACATTACATTACTTTTGCGGAATAACAAAAACACACACACAAGGATCGTAATAGTTTAGTGTCTTTGGAAACTCGGAACATAATCTTCTAATCGTGGTGAAAGATCTTCAATATCTCCCATAAAGATCTTCCCCTTTTTTTTACCTAAAACCCTTTTTTATATCCTGGGGAAAAGAAAACATAAAAGGGTGAGCTCAAATGCTCAGTAAGGGTAAACAAAAGAAATATCAATCACATCATATACATAAGCACATAACTTTTGGAAATCTTAACCTGCAAAAGAGATCATAATTTCATAACATGGGATAAATCATGGCAGTGAAATGTAATCACAATAATCATAACATAAAACATGAAACTTTGTGGAATTCACACATAATCATATAGAATCATTTCTTGTTAGTCAAGACTCATTTCCAAGACTATCTTAGTGGACAAAGTCCCTTTCTGAATCGAGTAACCCTCGTTTCAGTCCTGTTTCACTGAACCGGTATAACCTACCTTTCCAGCCCTATCAATCTCATGAGATATAAAATATTTACCCAATGCATTGGAGGGAGATATAGGTCCCACCCATCTCTTAATGATACAATTCTTATGTGTGCCACAATATCATAAACAATAAATCATTTCATAACCCATGTAATAAAAATGGGATTCTTAAACAACATGACATAATAAAACAATTCATATAAGATAAAGGAATTCATAAAAATGTTTCCATCACAACGTAATCAAATCTATGTAATAATAGGGATAAAAACAGAACCCTTTTATTATCTTAGATGGAAAATAATTTTGATAAAATACTCGAACTCCATTCTTGAGGAAAATATCCTTTCTTCTTCAAAAACATTTTTCCTTTCATAACATGTCATATGACTTTAAAATAAAAGAAGTTGATTAAAAATAAACTTGAAAACCTGTAAAGGAAGCTTATTGGAAATAATGTTTTAAAAATCCATTCATTCCGTATATGTTAAAAAAACATTCTTCGTACTTTTGTCGGAAAAGTCAAAAAGTACCTCGTACGAAAAACGACAAAAGATTCATTTCATTTCTTTTACTAAAAACTCACCGAAGGGTAAAAATGGATTTAAACAATTGTAAGTGAATGTAAATAATATTACATATTGAGGAAACATGTATTTGGATGATAAAATACACCCCAGTAAATTTCAAAGTATAAACAATCTCGGATAAAAATGAGATTGTGATATTTCCCTTACCTTAGGTCCGATTTGCTTCATATGTGTCCGAACCTCCTGTATAATGATTTAAATAATGTCATTTACTTATTACAGAATCATATTCATTGTTATGATATCATATATGGTTCACTTATGACATTATATTACCCGTTCTTTTGTAAATTCCATGTTAAAGAAGCGTTTTGGGTAAAATCGTTTCATTTATCGTAGGTGTTTTGTCTTGTTGTTCTTGACATTGTTATTACTTATATCATGATTTACATACTTCCAGAATATAAAATATGATTTATATATCATATATATTCAGTATATATATATATATATAATAGATAGATAAATGAAATGAAAAACACCGTTCATGGAGACGGTAGTCTGTACGTACGCATGAATGTTGTTTTCCTTTCCTTATTGTCTTGAATGGAAGTAAGTAGATGACATACATATATATATATATACATAAATCCAGTAGCTTTATAATGTCATATATTTCATTATTATTTCTTATATGTACTTTATAATCATTATTAAATGGTTAACATGGAGAATGAATCTCATCGCGTCGTGGAGACGGTAGTCCGTACGTACGCACGAGCGATGATATCATTTCCATAAATACTGAATTGAATTGGAGTGGATTATACAATGCATCAGAATCAATATGATGTTGTAATAACTATGTATAGTTATTCTTTACACCATTATACCCATCCATGTAAGGTGGTGGTGGAAAATAGATTACACCACGGCGTGGAGACGGTATTCCGTACGTACGCACGCGCGGTGATTTCTTTTTCCGTAGGATGGATAGATGGTGAAATAGGGTTGTTTCATACATATAATAACATATCAGTATATGAGTGATACTGATGTTATTACTTCATAATGAAACAACCTAAGAAGAAGAAGTGGAAGAAGAAATAAAGATGAAAGAATTGGTAACGGTAATTACCTCTTCTTTGAAGCGCCTCTTTGAGACCTCTTCTTAGGGCACTAAAATTGGTCTTTGAGGAAGACCAGAACCTCTAGGATGTTTCTAGGGAAGTGGAGAAGAGATTTTGGCAGGGGTTGGCCGAGTTCGAGTGCTCAAATTGGTGTGAGGAGGAGGGGGAGGAGGTGTCCTTTTATAACGGAGGAGAGGGGCACCTTAGGAATACCTCAAAATATTAATTTATATTAATGTCAAAATCGGTTTATAATGGTTCCAAAGGGTCTTATTTCGAAGATAAAGTGGGGATGGGTCGAAATCCTATCAACCAATAGGATTTAGACAAGTTTAGGGTATTATTTTAACCTTATCAATTAGATTTAACTCTAAGTTAAATAATTTAACTTTTACCGTCTCTTTTTGTTTTCTTTCACTATATGATTAATACACTTACTATAACATGCCAAACGAACCCCAAATTGTTTATTATTAATATATATATCCTTATCTAAGTCATTTGGCCTATCCTTAGATTTTTAGGAATAAAATAACAATTAATAATATAATATTTGATTTAAAAACTATTTTGTGTCAATTTTGACACTATTTGATATATGATTTTTGTGAAAGTCATAACAGAATTATATTTTCGAACCAAGTTGATTAAATCAACACTAATATATCATAGTAACCTAGAAAATTAGTGTAATTCATAAAAAGTCTCAAATTACATTTATTTGAGCATTTATAACATGAATTATGTTAACATTTCCTTAAAAGGGTAATTACTGCATCATCATTGTGTTATAAATAAATTAATTTATTTAAAGTCTAAAAATTATAAATAAAATATCATTATGTAGGAACTGTTTTTAGATTTATAATGAATATTTATAGTCGAATTTATCTTATGTATAACCCCATATTAAAAATGTTTTAGTTATTAAACTTTGATTTTAACTATTTTAACTATTCATTAAATAAAATAATATTAAATGTCATAATCTAATCCAAGTGGACCTAAATGGTCATATTATATTCATAAGGTTGTTTTTGGTCGAATTACACTTATCCAATAGAATTAGGACATGTGTTAGGGTAATAGTAATATCATATTTACCCTTAGTTACCCTATTTACTATTAACCGTGGTAAAAAAAAGTAAAAAGTTACTATTCACCAAAAAGTATTTTCATCTCATTGAACCACATTTTAGTCCTTGATATTAACCGTGTCTGTCAGATTTTCGAAATTCCATTCACAGAAGTGGTAAAATTAAGTTTTATGCAAAATTCAGTTTTTAACCTACCACTTAGTGGTTTCACTATGCATCAAAAATTGAAAGTTTCAGAAAAATACCAAAAATTAGGCCTAAGCTATATTTGATATTATGAACTCAAAAATGATGTCTATTTTATCAAATTCAAAACATATCAGTTGCATTAACTATTTTAAAAATTAATTCTCGTCGTCAAAACAAATAGCGTGTTTTTAAGAGATAATAACTATCAAAAGATTGACACTAGTTTATAACTGGTTTAAATGTGAAATTACATCCAACAACCAACATTGTATTAAATTGTAAAAATTTATTCTAAATATACTTTAAAACCACTCAAATTAATAATTTATCACTATTAATTATTTTGATTAAAAAAGTTGTTTTTAATTATAATTTAGTAATCTTCACTATTCATCAGAATATGAAAGTTATCCGAAAAGTACCAAAATTTCACCTAAGGATAAATTCGATACTCTGAATCCAAAAATGAAGTCCATTTTGAGAGATAAAATTTCTAAAATTTTAAAAGGTGGTTATTACTATTCATAACGGCTAGTTATAATAATATTTTAATAGCATATCGTTGTTTAGTGAAACTCGGTATTACGTACTACACACGCTATCGAGGAAGGTTGCGATTGCGTGTAATGCAAGGCAAGTCAAGGATGCGTGTTGTGCAAGCTCCTTTTTGTGTTGCGTACAACACAAGACATTAGTGAAATTAAAAAGAATATTTTTCATAAAATCTTGGGCTGTTACATTCTACCCCCCTTAAAATGAATTTCTCCCTCGAAATTCGTCGAGGTTATAAATGGTTTACTATTAGAAAGTTTTTTTAATAGAAACCCACATCGTAAAAAGGAATATCAAAACCAATCTTTAAAAACAAAAGTATGAAACATAACAGTTACCCAAATAAACTAATCACTGGGTTTCCACATAGGTGAAAATATGGATATGGAAGAGAAATCTAACCATCATGTTCTGATGGAGAGTGGTAGAGAACATGTCTATGGAAAATCCAGTAATCACAAATCCATAAATTTGTGACGATCTAAGGTACCATCTGCTTCATCAGGTATAAGATCACTAGGACAACATTTTTGGTTTTCAAGATCATTTCCCTAAAGTTGAAAATTTGAATTAGAATAAATACTTACTTTATTTTGGTACAATCTCACTGTTGTTCGTGCCTTTAACAATTTCCACTTCATCTCTTAAATAAATGAAGTTGAATTTGTTATTTGTGAAGTGTTAGCAGATCATGTGATAGAATGACGGGTCATTCCATCTATCTCAAACAAAAGGTTAGCAAAAATTATATGCATAAGTTGATCTATAGTGAGATTAATCATATATGGTTCCTAAAAAGGACTTTATACTTCATATATCATACTTCTTAATATAATAAAACTAGTTTCTACTAAATAGGGACTTCCTGTAGGCCAGTGGTAGGTGATAAAGCCCAGTCGCACTTCTGTTGTGGGTCCGATTCCCACATCCTTGTCCGACGCGATAGGCTGTCGCCCGTCCTGCAGGTTGTTCTTTTTCTAAAACTATATTACTATAACATGACATCAATAATATCGAGAAAACTTCTATCCTTAAACAGTACTAACTTATGTCCAACATAATCCATTCCAATCTTTAGGCTTATCCATAATACTGCAGTCCACTCTCATAACATAGTGAAAACGATTACCAGAGATTTAATACCATCGTTGATCCCCATATATCATAAGATATGTTTTTTTGGTCACATTCCAAACATTCAAATCCCTTAATCATGTATTCTCTTGAATACCTTAGTGAAAACATGAATGCAGTTTAAAGTTAACACTTTCCACATACCAAAATCCTCAAAATTATATATACTCAAACCATGATATCACTTAGTCCTTATATCAATCATGAGCTCATGAATACTGTCAAACATTTCATTTTCTCCTTATCCCTTCATTATGCGCATATCATCTGCTTTCCAAAATATTTGAATCACTTTTCATGGTTACTGGTACCCTAAAATTATTGAAAACCACAATAATACAAAAATATTATAATAAACAATAAAAGTAACTCAACAACATTATTCGTGAATACCAATACATAAACACTTCAATCCATCCTCTTTAATTATTGTCCTGGAATAAGTCCTTCCATGATTTAGAAGTAACTTTTTAGGTCAGGGCATTGAGTTGGGTAATGCCCATGTTCTCCACAAATAATACATTGAACTCCATAACAGTCTGTCACTCTATGACTCTTATCTCCACACAAATAACATCGGTCCCTCCATTTGAGGTATTCTTCAAGGTTCTTCTTCTCTTCTTTAGAAATCTCAATCTTCATTTCTTTATGCTGCTCAACATGTGAACATGCATAATAGTCTATATTCCTCTTCTTTGATGAATTAGGTATACCACTAAATTTCACCTTGTTAATCATATATCACGATGACTGATTCGGCATAATCACAATATCTTTCTCTCTAGGCATTACATAATTTTGTTGCTTATAGTCACCAATTTGTCCATTTGATTCAATGTTAACCGAATTCTGTCTCGTTCCCTCCATTAACTAAAACACAAAAAGAATTTATTGAGAGGCAAAAATCAAGCTAGAGAAAACAACATAGTAAAGGGGGAGTACCCTCAATATCTAACATCTTAGGTTAAATTCTAAGATCGTTACCGTAGTTCTAGGACTATATCCTATATGTATACTTATCCTTAGGGACATCCCTAAACATACCTTAGAAATATCTCTAGGGATCTCACTAACGTTCTCACATCCTAGTTTCCAAAGGTTGACTAAACCTTTCCTCTGATACCAACTGTAGAGGTCTGTAATTACTTCCAGTGGACTATAATTGATACCTATCAGGGCACTCCATGGGCGGCTACACCCCCTGGGCGGGACACACCACCATCCTCAGTGGCAGCCATTTCCTCATGAAGCCTTTGGGCGGAGAGCCATGCTTCGTCCAACGCTCACATGTGAGAGTACCCAAGGATTGGATACATTCCTACCTCCTTTTCCTCTGATACCAACTGTAGAGACCCGAAACTTGACGTACATGGACATTACATTACTTTTGCGGAATAACAAAAACACACACACAAGGATCGTAATAGTTTAGTGTCTTTGGAAACACGGAACATAATCTTCTAATCGTGGTGAAAGATCTTCAATATCTCCCATAAAGATCTTCCCTTTTTTTTTACCTAAAACCCTTTTTTATATCCTGGGGAAAAGAAAACATAAAAGGGTGAGCTCAAATGCTCAGTAAGGGTAAACAAAAGAAATATCAATCACATCATATACACAAGTACATAACTTTTGGAAATCGTAACCTGCAAAAGAGATCATAATTTCATAACATGGGATAAATCATGGCAGTGAAATGTAATCACAATAATCATAACATAAAACATGAAACTTTGTGGCATTCATACATAATCATAGAGAATCATTTCTTGTTAGTCAAGACTCATTGCCAAGACTATCTTAGTGGACAAAGTCCCTTTCTGAATCGAGTAACCCTCGTTTCAGTCCTATTTCACTGAACTGGTATAACCTACCGTTCCAGCCCTGTCTATCTCGTGAGATATAAAATCTTTACCCAATGCATTGGAGGGAGATATAGGTCCCACCCATCTCTTAATGATACAATTCTTATGTGTGCCACAAAATCATAAACCATAAATCATTTCATAACCCATGTAATAAAAATGGGATTCTTAAACAACATGACATCATAAAACAATTCATATAAGATAAAGGAATTCATAAAAATGTTTCCATCACAACATAATCAAATCCATGTAATAATAGGGATAAAAACAGAACCCTTTTATTATCTTAGATGGAAAATAATTTTGATAAAATACTCGAACTCCATTCTTGAGGAAAATATCCTTTCTTCTTCAAAAACATTTTTCCTTTCATAACCTGTCATATGACTTTAAAATAAAAGAAGTTGATTAAAAATAAACTTGAAAACTTGTAAAGGAAGCTTATTGGAAATAATTTTTTAAAAATCCATTCATTCCGTATATGTTAAAAAAACATTCTTCATACTTTTGTCGGAAAAGTCAAAAAGTACCTCGTACGAAAAACGACAAAAGATTCCTTTCATTTCTTTTACTAAAAACTCACCGAAGGGTAAAAATGGATTTAAACAATTGTAAGTGAATGTAAATAATATTATATATTGAGGAAACATGTATTTGGATGATAAAATACACCCCAGTAAATTTCAAAGTATAAACAATCTCGGATAAAAATGAGATTGTGATATTTCCCTTACCTTAGGTCCGATTTGCTTCGTATGTGTCCGAACCTCCTGTATAATGATTTAAATAATGTCATTGACTTATTACAGAATCATATCCATTGTTATGATATCATATATGGTTCACTTATGACATTATATTACCCGTTCTTTTGTAAATTCCATGTTAAAGAAGCGTTTTGGGTAAAATCGTTTCATTTATCGTAGGTGTTTTGACTTGTTGTTCTTGAAATTATTATTACTTATATCATGATTTACTTACATAAAGAATATAAAATATGATTTATATATCATATATATTCAGTATATATATATATATAATATATAGATAAATGAAATGAAAAACACCGTTCATGGAGACGGTAGTCCGTACGTACGCATGAACGCTGTTTTCCTTTCCTTATTGTCTTGAATGGAAGTAAGTAGATGACATACATATATATATATACATAAATCTAGTAGCTTTATAATGTCATATATTTCATTATTATTTCTTATACATACTTTATAATCATTCTTCAATGGTTAACATGGAGAATGAATCTCATCGCGTCGTGGAGACGGTAGTCCGTACGTACGCACGAGCGATGATATCATTTCCATAAATACTGAATTGAATTGGAGTGGATTATAAAATGTGTCAGAATTAATATGATGTTTTAATAACTATGTATAGTTATTCTTTACACCATTATACCCATCCATGTAAGGTGGTGGTGGAAAATAGATTACACCACGGCGTGGAGACGGTATTCCGTACGTACGCACGCGCGGTGATTTCTTTTTCCGTAGGATGGATAGATGGTGAAATAGGGTTTTTTCATACATATAATAACATATAAGTATATGAGTGATACTGATGTTATTACTTCATAATGAAACAACCTAAGAAGAAGAAGTGGAAGAAGAAATAAAGATGAAAGAATTGGTAACGGTAATTACCTCTTCTTTGAAGCGCCTCTTTGAGACCTCCTCTTAGGGAACTAAAATTGGTCTTTGAGGAAGACCAGAACCTCTAGGATGTTGCTATGGAAGTGGAGAATAGATTTTGGCATGGTTTGGCCGAGCTTGAGTGCTCAAATGGGTGTGAGGAGGAGGGGGAGGAGGTGTCCTTTTATAAGGGAGGAGAGGGGCACCTTTGGAATACCTCAAAATATTATTTTATATTAATGTCAAAATCGGTTTATAATGGTTCCAAAGGGTCTTATTTAGAAGCTAATGTGGGGATGGGTCGCAATCCTATCAACCAATAGGATTTAGATAAGTTTAGGGTATTATTTTAACCTTATCAATTAGATTTAACTCTAAGTTAAATAATTTAACTTTTACCGTCTCTTATTGTTTTCTTTCACTATATGGTTAATACACTTACTATAACATGCCAAACGAACCCCAAATTGTTTATTATTAATATATATATCCTTATCTAAGTCATTTGGCCGAACCTTAGATTTTTAGGAATAAAATAACAATTAATAATATAATATTTGATTTACAAACTATTTTGTGTCAATTTTGACACTATTTGATATATGATTTTTGTGAAAGTCATAACAGAATTATATTTTCAAAACAAGTTGATTAAATCAACACTAATATATCATAGTAACCTATAAAATTAGTGGAATTCATAAAAAGTCTCAAATTACATTTATTTGAGCATTTATTACATGAATTATGTTAACATTTCCTTAAAAGGGTAATTACTTCATCATCGTTGTGTCAAAAATAAATTAATTTATATAAAGTCTAAAAATTATAAATAAAATATCATTATTTAGGAACTCTTTTTATCTTTCTAATTAATATTTATAGTCGAACTTATCTTATGTATAACCCCATATTAAAAAGGTTTTAGTTATTAAACTTTGATTTTAACTATTTTAACTATTCATTAAATAAAATAATATTAAATGTCATAATCTAATCCAAGTGGACCTAAATGGTCATATTATATTCATAAGGTTGTTTTTGGTAGAATTACACTTATCCAATAGAATTAGGACATGTGTTAGGGTAATAGTAATATCATATTTACCCTTAGTTACCCTATTTACTATTAACCGTGGTAAAAAAAAGTAAAAAGTTACTATTCACCAAAAATTATTTTCATCTCATTGAACCACATTTTAGTCCTTGATATTAACCGTGTTTGTTGGATTTTCGAAATTCCATTCACAGAAGCGGTAAAATTATGTTTTATGCAAAATTCAGTTTTTAACCTACCACTTAGTGGTTTCACTATTCATCAAAAATTGAAAGTTTCAGAAAAATACCAAAAATTAGGCCTAAGCTATATTTGATATTATGAACTCAAAAATTATGTCTATTTTACCAAATTCAAAACATATCAGTTGCATTAACTAATTTAAAAATTAATTCTCGTCGTCAAAACAAATAGCATGTTTTTAAGAGACAATAACTATCAAAAGATTGACACTAGTTTATAACTGGTTTAAATGTGAAATTACATCCAACGACCAACATTGTATTAAATTGTAAAAATATATTCTAAATATAATTTAAAACCACTCAAATTAATAATTTATCACTATTAATTATTTTGATTAAAAAAGTTGTTTTTAATTATAATTTAGTAATTTTCACTATTCATCAGAATATGAAAGTTATCCGAAAAGTACCAAAATTTCACCTTAGGCTAAATTCGACACTCTGAATCCAAAAATGAAGTCCATTTTTAAAGATAAAATTTCTAAAATTTTAAAAGGTGGTTATTACTATTCATAACGGCTAGTTATAATAATATTTTAATAGCATATCGTTGTTTAGTGAAACTCGGTATTACGTACTACACACGCTATCGAGGAAGGTTGCGATTGCGTGTAATGCAAGGCAAGTCAAGGATGCGTGTTGTGAAAGCTCCTTTTTGTGTTGCGTACAACACAAGACATTAGTGAAATTAAAAAGAATATTTTTCATAAAATCTTGGGTTGTTACATCCGCTAAGGGCGTGGTATGCATAGTGGTACAAAGGTGTCCACAGGTCGATGGCCTTCCGCCTCTGATGGCCATGAGTGGTTATGGAGGTCCGCAATTATCTAGTTCATGGAGTCTGATGTATGAAGAGGATGCATACAAATGCGCTAGGAGTATTCCTTTCCCATTTCGCCGTATATCTTTGGTGCATCTAAAAGAATCTCGTGAAGTTTAACATCATGAGGTAAGGATGAAATCGCTGCAGTTTAACGTCATGCAGGGACGACGAAGGTGACCCAATGTAAAATGAAAGGGGGTATGCTCAGTTTAACGTCGTGCAGTAAGGATGAAATCCCGTACAGTTTAACGTCTTGTGGTGATGACGAAGAGCATTTTTAAAGGAATTTGTGTAGTTTTACTTCATGCAACAAGGACGAGGGAATTTTTAAACAAGTGAAAATACTTTTAGTTGCAGGCATTTCCCAGGACGGTTAATGCTTGGTCTCTGCAATTTTATGCCAAGCAGCCAAGATGTACCGTGCAGTTTAACATCATGCGGTAAGGACGTAGTATAAAAGGCCGCTCTTCATCTGAATGCAACTGGGCTCGAACATCTCGGCATGGCTAAATACAGAAAGGGGTTTAATGGTGTAAATTGTGGTTCTGGGGCTTCTTGGATCAGGAAAAATGATATGGGGATCCTGAGGCCGATAAGATTACGAATCTAGGAAGATTGTTGCCTGTGGAAATCTTGCCTTTGGTAGACGGGTCGGGGGCTATCAATATGCAGAGCCACTAAGGGCATGGTATGAAATGTCATGAAAAGGTGTCCTCGTGTTGATAACATTCCACTTCCAATGGTCATGAATGGTTATGAGGATCCACAATTATATGGGCCACGAAGTATGTCATTCAAGAAGGAAATGTCTAGGCATGTCGAGCATACTGGGCCCTGGTTGCTGTTAAAACTTAGAGAGCTCCCAGCACTGAGTTATTTTGCACGTGAGGGTGTACCTTTACTCCAGGTAGTTTAAAATTGTGTGGTAAGGAAGAAGTAATCCTAGTTTAGCGGTCATAGAGCTCGAACCACTGGGTGACTATTTCTGTTGTCACTCGAAGGACAACTGAGTTACCATGCTCTGATATGCTCTGAACAGGGTAGGGGATGAAGGTTGTAAACTGCAACTCCGAGGTTTCTCGAATCAGGAGATGTGGTGTGGGGGCTCGGAGGCCGGTAAGCATACGGAGCTTAGAAGAGTACCGCCCGAGGAAATATTTCCTTTGCTGGACAAGCTAGGGGATATCGTTATGCAGATCTGCTGAGGGAATGGTATGCATAGTCATACAAAGGTGTCCCCAGGTCGATAACTTTCCACTTCTGATGGCCATGAATGATTATGAAAATCAGATATTGCTCATAGTACAGAGTTCAACATGTGGGGATAATGGTGCCTAAGCATACAAGAAAGATCCTCACTAGAATTGTACATTGAGTCACAGTAGCCCAGTCCTGGCTTTATATTCGTAGATGCAAGTCGTCATGTGAACCATGGGTGGAAACATAGGCTAACCAGGTAGGGATTCCTTGACAATTTTGGATGTGAAAAGGGGACGAACTTTTAAACCACTACGCCAAAAACTTATGGATCAGGAGGTATTGTACGGGGCTCTGAGGACGGTAAGCGTACAGAGCTAGGAAGACTGTCGCCTATGGAAATCTTTCCTTTGGTAGATGGGCCAGGGGATATCAATATGCAGAGCCTCTGAGGGCATGGTATGATTAGTTATGCAAAGGTGTCCAAGGGTCGATGACTTTCCACTTCTGATGGCCATCAATGGTTAAGAAGATCCATAATTATCCAGGATGTGGAGTCTGCTATATGGGGAGGATGTATCCAAATGCGCAAGGAGTATTTCCACATTGTTTCTCCATACATCTTAGGTGGTTCGTAACGAACTCCATGCAGTTTAACGTCGTGCGGTGAGGATACGGTCCGTGCAGTTTAACATTGTGCAGTGAGGATGATAAATTCACCCCATGCAGGCCTGGTCTATTCACGGGGGAAAGGGGAATTTTTAACTTTCAGTATCCATCCAGTTTTACTTCGTGTGGAGAGGATGTAAAAAATAAACCCTGTGTTGGTCAAGCCCATACACGGGGTAAAGGGAGAATTTTTAAATCTTGCTATCTATGCAGTTTTACGTCGTGTGGCAAGGACGAGGAGTACACCATGTGCCGGTCTGGTCCATACACATTGGGAAAATGCACTTTTATCTTTTATTCATGGGGCTGGGCTAGGACTAGGAACCCTAGCGTCACTACGTATCCTGCGAGGGCAGGAATCAAGCCGTACGTAGTTCTCTGGAAGATGTACACCCCGTGTAGGGATGGTCCACACATGGGGGAAGGGGAAATTGATTAAATTTTATTTTATTTAATTTGGGAGTGGCTGGGCTAGGACGGGATCTGGGCATCGCTACATATCCATCAAAGGCAAGAATCAAGCCGAATGTAGTTCTCTACCAAATACAACCCATGCAGGTCGGGTCCATACACAAAGGAAGGGGGAAATTTTTTTTATTTGAGAGGTGGCTGGGCTAGGACGAGGAACCATGGCGTCGCTACATATCCCACGAAAGATAGAATCAAGCCGCACGTAGTTCTCTGAAAGAAAATACACCCCTTGTAGGTCTGGTCCATACACGTGGGATGGGGGAATTTTTAACTTTAATTCTTGAGTGGCTAGGCTAGGATGGGGAACCCTGGCATTGCTACGTATCCTGCGAGGGAAAGAATCAGGTCATACAATGTTCTTTGAAATACGTGTAGTTTAACTTTATGTGGTAAGGATGAATGATACACCTCATGTAGGTCTCATCCGTACACGGGGGATAATGGCATTTTTAAATCTCCTTTTTTGGGATGGCTGGGCCAGGATTGGGGACCCTGGCGTCACTACGTATCTTGTGGGGGAAGGAATCAAGCCATTCGTAGTTCTCTGGAATGATTACACCCTGTGAAGGTATGGTCTATACATGTTGGGAGAGGTCATTTTTAAAACTTCTTGTTCGTGTAGTTTAAATTCATGTGGTGAGGATGAACTGATCTTAGTTTAAGGTCCTAGAGTTTGGACCGTTGGGTGCTTGGCAGTTTAAAGTCATGCAGCTCGGATGAAGAATACACCTCGTGTAGTCCTAGTCCATACACGGGGAGAAGGATCTTTCTTAACTCTAATCATTCGTGCATTTTAACATCTTGTAGTAAGGACAAAGAATACACCCTGTGCAGGATTGGTCCATACAAGAGGGGAATGGGTAATTATTAACTATCATTATCCCTTATTATCTGTGTAGTTTAACGTTGTGTGGTAAGGACGATAAATACACTTGGTCTCTATGCGAAATACCTCTTCCAGAATCTCGCATTGGTAGAAGCTGTGGTAAATTTCCCGTCCATGGAGATCAGGTTATATGCTCTGTTGGAGTAGACCTTGTGTACCACGTATGGTCCCTCCCACTTGGGCACCAACTTTGGAGGTTTCCTTCTAGGTATCATTGGGGTCCATAGGACCAATACCAATTCCCCATCCATGAAAGACCAAAGACGAACCTTTTTATTGTAGTCTCGTGCAATCCGATTCTGGTAGACTTCTAGATGGTGAAAAGTGTGCAGCCGCTTCTCGTCCAGTAGTACCAATTCACCCATTTGCATTTTTGATTTATCATCGTCAGATAATTGATCAAAGATGGCAACATGGAGTGAGGGAAGTTGGAGTTCAATGGGCAGGACCGCCTTTGTTCCATATACCAATGAGTACGGGGTTTCCCGAGTAGCGGTGCAGATTGTGGTTCGATAAGACCATAATGCATGGAGGAGTTTATCTGGCCATGACTTCTTATCTTGGTCCACCATTTTCTGGATAATGTTGGACATGGTCTTGTTGAAAGCCTTTATCTGTCCGTTGGATGCCGCATGGTAGTCGGATGAGTGGTTAGCCTTGATACCATACTCTTGGTATAGTTTCTCCAATTCAGTAGAGCAGAAGTTGGTGCCATTATACGTCAGTATTGTTTGAGGGACACCAAATCTAGTGATGATATTGGTTTTGACAAAGCTGACAATGCTTCTTTCCCTGACTTCCTTAAGTGTTACAGCTTCTGCCCATTTTGAAAAGTAGTCGGTTGTTGTGAGGATATACTTAAGCTTTTTAGTTGTGGTGAGGGGATATGGTCCCACCATGTCCATTACCCAGACAGAAAATGGCAAGGAGTACTTGGCCTGATGAAGTATCTCCAAGGGTTAGTGTGTGAAGTTGGATTGAATTTGGAACGAGTGGAATTTCACGGTAAAGTGCTCGCAATCTCGTGCGACTATGGGCCAATAGTACCCGAGCCTTCGAACCTGATGGGAAGTCTTGGTGCTTTGCCGATGTGCTACACATAATTTGGCATGCACTTCTATCATGACGGCATCCGTTTCTTCTCCATAAATGCATATGAGTAGGACTCTGTCGAGGCCTCGTTTGTAGAGGACTTCATGCTAACTCGTGCTGCTATATAGGACAAAGTTGATTTCCCTTCTCCGTATTTTATCTCATTTAGCCCTGTCTGATAAAAGCACTCCCCATTGAAGGTAGTTTACCATGGGGTTCATCCAACCGGGGCTGGGAGAATATGGATCCGGGACCGGACTGACATCAAGGATCTCCTCTATCTTGGTCTGAATATATGGAAAGGCCATTCAGTGGTGAGAGATACTGATGACTGTTTCATCCCGGTCTAGGTCAGTTGGGGCTATAACCGCGTTGGATAATGTGTCATCCTAGGAATTCTGAGACCGGCGAACATAGGTCAATGTTGGTTCCGTGGGAAATTCTGCTATTAACCCTTGGACATGGTCAAATAGGGGAATTAACTCCACCTTTTTGATAGTATAGTCTCTATTGACTTGCTTGATGACCAGTTCCTAGTCACCTTTTACCTTAAGGTGTTGTACTTATGCCTAGAGTGTGAGTTCCAGGCCTGCAATGAGGGATTGATATTCCGCTTCATTGTTCGTACATCCTTCTGATATGAGGAATTAATATTGAAAGACTTCCTTTTCCAAGGACATGAGTATTATCCATAAACCCACCTTGTTAAATTTGGGGTCTTCCATCCTCTTCTCGGTTGGGCTTCGGGATGAACTACTGAAGTACATTTCCCATGTTGGGAGATTCTCTTGAACCGCGAAGATGTCTTCATCGGGTAGCTCAACGTCCGGTATGGTAGTACCTGCTTAGGGGTTCTCTTCCAGAAATTTTGCTAATGCCTTACCCTTAATGGCCTTCTGAGCCACAAACCAGATGTCAAACTGGTGCAGGATGACTGGCCATCAGGATAGGTGCCCAGTTAGCATTGGGTGGATGAGAATATATTTGAGTAGGTTATTGCACGAGACCAAATGGATTTCATGAAGCTGCAGATAATGTCGCAACTTTTGAACCGCAAAGACCAAGGTTAAATAGCTCTTCTCAATGTTTGAGTATCGAGTCTCATCATCAATCATTGTTCGGCTGAGGTAATAGAGACCGTTTTCACTATCGGCGTCGTTCTTTTGTCCGAGGAAGGCTCCCAGTGACCACTCTTGCACCATCACGTTTAGGAAGAGAGGTCTTCCTTTAACCAGGGGCATGAGCACAGGTGGGCTTAAGAGGTACCTTTTTAGGCTGTTAAACGCCTCTTGGCAGTCATCTGTCTAAGGGTACATGAATCCCTTTTTCATTAACCTAGTGAATGGAAAACATTTTCCCGCCAGGTTGGCTATGAATCGCCTAATATAGGCCAGGTTTCCTTGGAATCCTGTCAAATCAGTGAGATTGCGTGGAGGTGGCATGTCAAGGTAAGCCTTTGTCTTTTCATGGTCGACTTCGATGCCACAATGGCGTACAACGAAGCCAAGTAATTTCCCTGAGGTAACCCTGAAGGCACCCTTCAAGGGGTTTATCATCAGGTTATTCGTTCTATGTTTATTGAAGACGGTCTCAAGATCTGATAGGTGATCTGAGTGCTGTCTGGACTTAACCACTATGTCATCTACATATCATTTGATGAATCTTCCCAGGAATGGTTCAAAGATATGATTCATGGAGCGTTGATATGTGGCTCCAGTGTTCTTCAAACCAAAGGGAATAACCCTGTAACAGAATAATCCTTGTGGGGCTCTGAAGGTAGTGGCTTCTTTGTCTTCTCGGGCCATTCTGATTGGATTATATCTAGAGTAATCATCCATGAAGGATATAGCCTCATACCTGGTTGTCGCATCGATTAATAACTCGGTGATCGGGATTGGGAAATCATCATTCATACAATGTCGATTGAGATATCTGACGTCAATGCAGACATGAATTTTCTCTTTCTTTTTCTTGACAGGGAAGATGTTGGCCAACCAGATGGGGTATTGGACCTACCGAATGAATCCTTCTTTAATGATCTTATCGAATTCAGCCTCTATCTTGGCAGCATGCAAGGGATGTGTCCTTCTGGCGGCCTGTTTATAGCTCTGATGGTCTTCTAGAAGACCCATCTAACGCATCGCCACTTCGGGTCGAGTCCCAGCATTTCAGTGTAATTCTAGGCAAACAAATCCAGATGTTACTTCAGGAATGAGGTATATACCTCGTGCTCCATAGGGGATATGGATGGAATAATGAGAGTAGGCCTCAAATATTCCTCAGTGCCCAGGTTCATTTCCCTGAGCTCGTCCACCATGGTGGAGATACACTCCTCAAATGCGGGAGGTGCATCCCAAAGATCTTCCTCCTCTTCTTCTCCCAAGTCCTCATCTTATTGATCCGACAGGGGGAGAGTTTCCGGTACGAGCCTTCGAGGGTTTGAGGGAGAGGCATCGTGGGCATCCCCGCTTGAATTTTCATCCCCAGACCAAGGGTTGGCGGATGTTCCCGCATCTTCATGCTCAGCCTTCATGGCTGAAGTCATAAAGACAGCTGACTGTGTCTCTGAACATGAACCCATGCTCTCAATATGGTTGATGGGCAGTACATAGTCCCTGCCAAGCTGCCTGAGGAGGTCTTATAGAACCACGTCCAGACCATTTGGAGTGGGGATCTAGTCAACACAATCGGTCAAAGACTTTTTCCTCTTTTTCTCATAGAACCTGACATCAATGTAGTGTGAATCTGAGAGCTCGAAAGGGGCCTTTTCGGCATACAATGTCCTACTTTACCCTTTGACACAGTACTTAATACACTGGTGGTAGGATGAAGGAACAAACATGTGCTTATGGATCCATGGTCCTACCAGCTGGGCATTGAATGTTGTGCTCTTCCAGACCACCAGGAATTCTTGGTAGGCCACAAGGTCGCCAAAATGGGTCTTCAGCTTGATTTGTCCCATTGGCTTCTGCTCACTCTTGTTGTAACCTAGCAGAGTGGTGGCTGAGGGTATTAAATCACCCTCATTGTATCCCAACATACAGAGTGACTGTAGGGGAAGGAGGTTAACTCCAGAGTCATTGTCAATAAAGACTTTATGGATCTCAACATCATTTAGTGTGCCGGACACATACAGTGGTTTGATGTCTCCTTGCATGATGGAATCTTCATCCTGATCGGTGGAGGAAATCACCACATTTCTTTCAGCTTAGCCAGTCTCCTCCTGGTGAACCTTGGCGGCAGCTACATCGGCTTGAAACTCCTATGGGATGAGAAAGGCTTCAATAAGAACCTCCCTGAGGTCAGATGATAGACTCAAGGAATCCATGATTGACAGCTTGGCTGGTACTGACGCAAGCTGCTTAAGGATGTCGTACTTTTTCTCCAACGGCTGATGCTTCTACGCTGGTGGGAGTGTTCTAGTAGGAGGCTTGGGTGTTGGAGTATGTGACGAGTAGGGACCCACCATGGGGTCGGATTTCTACGACGTTCCGACATTTTGGGGACTCGGCCTGGACAGTCTGTTTGTGCGCACTAGGCAGCTAGGTGCTTGTTCCCCCTCTGATGGGTATCACAGAATAATGGGGCCAAGGTGGCCACTTGTGGATGTGGAGGGATGTTCTTACTCATTATGAGTCCGTTGAAGGGCTCTCCCATAAGATTCTATGATATTAACGGTTTGGGCCGGGTTCCAACCGTAGGGTTGGTTTCGGCCGCGGCTGTGTCTCCCCTGGTATCCTCTACCTCTGTGATTCCTCCTCCCATACCCTTGTTTCTGGAACTCGGGTTCATAACCATTCCCTTAGTTAGGGGATGATTTCATAAGATGGATGACATTAATGGAACCAAAGATTGGATCTTCATCCTCCGACAGGTCAACCTGGTCGGTTGTCCTTGATGGTGCCATTTGGGGGGTCGGTGCCCGTGGCGCCAAATTCGAAGGCATATAATCCACTAGGGTTGGGACTAACATTGGTACCATTGCAGACTACTCCTCTTGAAAGTGTTTCTTCCTTCTTTGATTACACCCAGATGACCGGCTCATGGAGGGTTGTGAGGTTGATATTTTCATCTCTGCAGCTTTAGGGGTTGTTGGCGGCAACACCAGCTATTGTAGTTGACCTCGGAGTATTCCCTGGGCTCGTTTGATAGTCTTCAGAGTCATCCAGTTATCAAATTTCTTCCAATTTTTGCTAGTGACTTCCTGCCACCCCTCTCCTCTGTTAGAGTCAGTGGTAGAAATATATGTCACATGTGTTGGGGGTGGTCCTAGCTCGACCTTCCCGGAGTCTACCATCCTTTGCAGTTGGTCTTTGAAGATGAAGCATTCCCGAATATTGTTCCCCATCATCCGAAGGTAGGTCCAGTAATCAGGACTGTCATCATAGCAGAATTCTTCAGGTTTCCTTGGCTCCGGGAGGTAGATCAAGTTGTAGTCTATGGTGGAGATGAAGTTTCCGCAGACTTGGTCCTCTCAGAACGATTATACTTTGTTCCTTCGTTCCTCAAACTGGTTTCACTTTGATCCTCTCTGATCATCCCACCTGGGTAGAGGTGTCCGCTGATGCACATGGGGACCTTGATGATTTGGTGGAGGCCTGAGCGGTGGAGTAGGTACAGGGGCTGGCTTGAGCATGATAGAGGACGCTTTAGCTCCGACTTCTCTCTTTGCAGGAGCCGATGAGGCTATTCGGGATTCCAAATTGGTCTTATGTAGGGAGTCCTCAATTCTATGAAAAATGGCCGAGAGATGGTAGAAGCCAGTGGTGCACTCCACTGGTATGAGTGGTGTCCGCTGCTCATCTAGAATATTGTCAATGCATATAGCAAGAAACTCATCTGAAAGCATTGGCCTATCCAGAGAGTAGGTCAGACCATTCCATCTAGCGAAGAAATATGAGACCCTATCATTCTCCCTCTGCTTGCAGTTCATGAGGTCGTTGACCATTTTTTGGCAACGTCGAGCTGAAGTGGAACAAGAACTGTTGTCGAAGGTCTTCCCATTTTTTATTGATTGGGCTGGTAGACTCCTATACCAGTCGAAGGTGTATCCTTTCAAGGTCCACACGAAGAATCTGAGTTTCACTGCTTATTTTTGTATCGGTGTTCCCATCATAGTGTCGCAATAGGATGTGTAGTGCATCAAATGCTGTTCTGGATCGCCTGATCCATTGAATATTGGGAATACAGGGCTCCCAAAATTGGGTTAAGGTGGTGTGATGCTCACCCAATCCGGGTAGGGTTTCCACTCTTGTTGTATCAGAGCGCTTCGACCTTCCATCACTTCCAATCGAGCCGTTAGTTCCTCAATGGTGTTGGTGAGACCCTGATATACATCATGTTGGGCCCGGTTCTGAGAAGGTGTAGCCTGAGGCATTGCTTGAGGATCCATCTCGGTTGTCACCTGCGGTGCATGTGGTGTTTGTGACACCTTCAGAGGGTTCAAGCGTAATGGATCTGATTGCTTCCTATCTGGAGGGAAGTCTTGGTATTCATCAGGATCCACATTTAGGTAGTTGGACGGACCAGGCATCTCATTGGGTTGGATAAGCCTGGGAATTTTAGGTTCACTTACCGGGAGTGCTGGATGTGGATCCTCTTGGGATGTGTTTTCAAAAAGACGGTTCCTATGGAGTAGCTCGACGTTAATCCGCCTCAATTCCATCATTTCTTCTTTCTGAAGAGAGAACCTCTATTTGAGCGTGAGTGGATCATTTTTGTTGAGAGAAGGGGACAGATTAACGGTAACCAGTCCTTTGTTCTTATCCTTTTTGGAATCTCGCAGGGTAAGCAGTGGGGGGTTGGCTGAAGGGGTGTCCATATTTAGGGTGGCCCTCTGGTTCCGGTTTTGCACACTTGGTGGTTCGTTGTGAGTCACAACATGACCGGAACTATCATCTCTCGTTCCATCCTAATTTTCATCATCTCTGGTGTCACCCATGGGGTTAGCCTCTATGATGTTGAAAGATGCATATCGCGGGGTGGAGAAGATGTCATCATCCAAATAGGAAGAGTATCCCTCGCGTCTTCTACTAGCCTACCATTTCATGACTTGGGATTTCCTTCGGACTTCTTGATGAAGGGTGACGCAGAGAGTTCATTGATGCGACCTTACAGCGTGCCTTCCTCTCGGAGGGGATGATGATTCAAATGATGGGATTGGATGGGAACCTTCTCTTCTGGTTGTCCTCCCTAGATGAGAGTATTATGACTCTTGTGGGTGAGGTTGTTTTTGAGGTGGTAATAATGCCCCTAGCCTTGAGGGCTGGAGTTGGCTCCGTTACTTGTACATTGAGTCTAATCCCATTTTTATTGGTCTCACGGGGGGATTTATTGTTAAAAATGACCCCATCCCTACAGGCTGGGGTTGACCCTGGAATGCGGTAGTGGCTGCTTCTATTACTACCTAGCTGATCTTGTGTGCCCCAATTCGGGGGTGAACTAGGTTTGGTGCCGAGTTCTACTGTGAACCTATCCCCTCTGGGGAGGCAGACAATGATCGCTGATTGGACTTTCATAGGTGAGAGTCCTATTGTATTCTCTTGGTTGACTGATTCCGGAGTTCTTGAATAGCTTTTTCCTATCGGGCCTGACGCTTCTGTGACTTACTCAAGGCCCGGATCCGTTGGGTGTGTTTCTTTTCTTGAACAGGGAAACCATTCGATTGATGTCTTGACGTGATGAATTTTCAAGACACCACGTTGAACAGGTTGTTCTGGGCGGGGAGTGGAGTGAAATGTAGAGATCCATGTTCTCCCCATCCCCTGATATGGACTCCTGTCGGGGTATCACTGATGATGCGACGCAACTAGTGCAGTGCACAGAGGCAATCCATCTCCATATTTCCTTTACGCTTCTCGGGTCACTGTTTCCGTGCCGACGGAAGAGCATCCAGGTCGATGTGATGCGTGATGTCTCTTATTGTGTTTACATGTTCTACATCCCAATCGTAGGGTAGGAAGCTGGATTTCAGCCGGCGGAGGGTTGTCCATATATTATGGCGGATGTCGTGCACACATTCTTCTTATAACTATCTGAGTATGTCAAACTGAGTGGTGGTCGTGGGCCAAAACATAATGGGTACATCATCCCTAGCCAGTCGTTTCCTCAGGCACAACATGTTGGCATACTCCTCTGCTAGTGACTCCTCGACCTGGTCAGCCCAACTGAGACTCTCACTGTCACTGTGGTTAGAGGCAGTGGGACCGGTAGGTATTGAATCATTATGGGGGTGGTTCCGAAGCGGTTAAAAAGATAAACGTCTCCCCGAAAAGTCTCCCGATTGAAGAAGGATGTCGTTAGAGAATAACTGGGAAAATGACATGCTTGATCCCATCCTTCAGAGTGCCTCGGTATACGAGGGCTTTTCTGTTCTTGATTCGGCAGAGGGAGGACCTTCCTATCGATATGATTTTCAATTTCAGGGAGGACCTTCACGGTGGCAGCTACAATGTCAAGGACTTCCATCACATCTTGACGTCTTACTACATAAAGGACTTTTGCAGTGCATACCCTTGGGAGGACCTCCAGGGCGTGTCGCAGTAAGGGGAGGACCTTATTGCTGCGTAGCATTGTTATGGGGAGGGCCTTCGCAACAACTACCATCATGGTGAGGATGACCATCATTGTTTGATGTTCGGTGTGCATCCTGGGTAGGACATTCAAGAAACATCGTGACAAGGGGAGGACCTCCATGTTGCTTGGGGCCACTACTGTGAGGACCTTCGCCATGGTGGCCGCGATGGCGTGGACTACCATCACAGCAGCTGTAATGGTGAGGACTACCATTACAGTTGCCTCCGGTAGAATATCAATGGGGCACACCATAGAGAGGGCCTTCAGAATGTACTACAATGAGAGGAGAGCCTTCTCGTTGCTTGATTTCTCTATGTGGAGGGCCGCTGTTATCAGGGTGTAGAGGACTAACACCGTGATCTATTTCCTTGCTGTGTGGAGTTTCATTGCAGTGTAACCCCTAAGGGAGGACCTTTAGGGAAGGCCATGACAAGGGGAGGACCTTCTTGTCGTGATGAGACATCACTGTGGGGAGGGCCTCCGCAGTTTTGACTATTATTGTGAGGACTACTATCATAATCTGTGGTCCCACTGCATGGAGAGTGTTTGTAGTGTATACCCCAGGGATGACCTTCATGGTGGACTGCAGCAAGTGGAGGACCTTCTTGATGCTCGATCTTCTAGCCATGTGGAGGGTTTCCATGACTCGCATCAAAAGAGGAGCTCTATTGATCGATCGTTATATGGTCATGGGGGAGGCCCCCACGAGTACTATGGGGAGGACCTTAAGAGATTCTGGTACAAACATTATGGGGAGGACCTTCACCACTGTTACAACCGCTCCCATAATATGGTAAGGGGTGGGCAGGGTTCTGAGCCTACGATGTGTGCTTAGCAATCTTCAGAACCCCAGCTTCTAGCAGATCAGAGTCAGGAACCTGCTCTTTATTTTCCGGCTACCTTCATCGCATTTGGGGCTCTTTCTTGCAGGTAGTGGGGACCGTCTGTTGTTGAAAATAGACATCACCTTTGAGTCCCTATCAAATTGGGTCCCATGATGCTGCTGGGATATTCTGATGAACATCTTGACTTTTAGCTAGGATATATGCCGGCTCTGGATCACCCACCGTGATGGACGGGTGTCCCCTAGTTGGAACGAGTGAAGATGCTTGATCCGGCTACCCTTGCGTCACAAAATATAGTCGGCGACCCTCCTGGGCGAGAGAAGGGATGCAGATCTCCTCCGAAGTGGATATCTTTTCTCTCAGATGAGTTGCCTCAATTGGGGAGACTGGCTCATAGGCCCGAATCCTTGCTGTTTCCGCTGATGCAATTAAATTCTAGAAAATCTGCAAGATATGATCTAGGATCGATACATAATCCTCCATCATTGTCAGTATATGAAAAGAGACATCTTTGGATGAAACTTGTATGAAGGCCCATTCCAATATCGGAGTAGGAATATCCTGCTTCAGTCCTCCGGTGGTCATTGGGTACTGACAATTCTCCTTTGTCGGTGCTGGTGAATGAATCTGCCCCTGTACCAGGATATGGGGGTTTATCTCTCCCTTTGCTGCCACATCGGGATGGCGGACTTTACTTGAATCTGTAGGGAGCTGGCCCTGCATATATTGGATTCCCACCGTATCGAGTCGGTGGCCTCTGTTGGCGGGGAGACGTGCCCGCCTATGATTTTCCGCCACATACGGGAGGGGGGCATTGTTGATCGCCACCATATCTGGATAGTAGGCGTCAGGAGCACCAGCTAGGAGCTGGTCCTGTAGGTGCTGGGTCGCTACCTCATCAGGTTGGTGGGCTTGACGACCCTGGGCATGGAGAGGTGCCTACCAGGTAAATTCCATCATGCGTGAGCAATGAGCTTGATAGAGCTTAGCGGGGATGCGCGCCTGCTCGGATGATGCCACCATGTCCGGATGACGGGCCGCCATGTCTGGATAGCGGTCTTTGGAGGGGCGAACAGGTGTATGTGCCTGTTCGTGATGTGTCTCCGTGACTGGGTAGCAGAGCTCCTATTCGGGGACAATGGTGATGATCGTTCCCCGGTTGTATGTTTTCCTCCCTCATCGGGCGGTCCGAGGGGCCGGAGCTCAGGGAGTGTGGGCCTGATTCCTCGAGCCTACATCCTCCTGAGAGTGAGGATATTGAGTTGCAGCGTGACCGCGGCAACATCTGCTAGTCGGGGCCTTGGAGCCGAACCCCCGTTCAGCAGGGATGACGTCCTCAACGTCGACCTCATCTGCCTCCCAAATATAAGGTAAGTACGCATTGTCCCATTCCGGGGATAGACTCCCGAAACTATTGGAGACAACAACAGGGGTTGTCTGGATCTGCCTTGGCGGCCATTGCTGGGCAGGCGACAAGCGAATCTTGACTGATTGGAGGGCGTGAATGTCCGCCTCCACCATTGGGAGAGTACTGTTTACATGGTACTCTCAGATCAATGCATTTGAGACCCACCGTTGAAGATGCTAGGTTGGTGATGGGGTCCTCCATTGGTGAGGATGCCTGGTCATCACGTATTCTGAAGTGTTCACTTGCGAGTTCCTTCGTGATTCCATTGGATTGAAGGGAGTTCTGTGTAGTACCTCTAAAACATTTTAACAAATACAAACAACAAACCCATCAAAGTAGCATCTCATGATCACATGCGTAATTAATGACCTTGATTGGCCCTCCTTGTGAGTAAAAGGGGGAACAGGGTGGGATTAGGTCAAATCTGTCATGCTTGGTTAAAGATTCACATCGGGTTCACCATTTTTGTTTCAGGGTTTAGTCTCGAAATGCCCAACGGTTCCGTATCTGATGACATGTGGACCTATTTCCAAAGGTAGGCATTCGCCGGATGGTCTAACCAGTGATGCTTAAGAACTCACATTGGTTGAGAGGGTGGGAAGTCGGGCTCATCGCACCATTTTGGGGGGAATTATTGCATGTTCTCGGACTCTATTATGGATTTAAGATGTATTCATATGTTCGTGAATCTTTGGTTTATACCCAAGAATAGTATCCAAAGATTTCTCCTTGTTGGCAATGGTCAGCTGAACATAGGGGTTCAGAATCATTAATACGTGAGGTTTTCCATCCCTCATTGGATTAATGACCACGAAGAGTCGGGATTCATTGAGGCGGTACTAGGAGTGGCACGGTGAACCAATGTAAAGATAGTCGGGTCCACCGGTTGTTGGGCTTAAACCTCATGGAGGCCTTCTAATGTACCCTTCCAAGGAGATAGTGATCAAAGTCCACGTAGTTTAAATGGGAGTGCTAGAGAACTGTCGTGAAGGTGGACCCGAGGGTCCGTTGGTGATCAGGCTTGAACCTCATGGAGGCTTCCTACGTATCCCTGTGGTAGGAAATCAAAGTTCTCATAGTTCGCATTGGCTTGGGCCTTACGCTCTGAGGCAACCCAGAGTGATGGATTGGGGCTTACACTCTGAGGAGGACAATGGTGATGGATTGGGGATTACACTCTGAGGAGGCCCATAAGAGGATGGATTGGGGATTACACTCTGAGGAGGCCCATGAGTGGATGGATTTGGTCTTACACTCTGAGGAGGCCCATAAGAGGATGTCATGGTCGATGCTTACTCTAAGCCCACGTGAGTCATGCTCGGTGTGAGAAACAAGAGGCAATAGGGACCAGAGGATCACGTCGCGAAAGGTGCATCCGTGAGAAGTGGAGTGGGGCTTACACAAGAGGGTGACCCATAAGGTCGGGGCTTACTCCGAGATGGATTCCCATGGAGACAAAGTGCAGTGGGAGAGGGAAATAGGTGCTCCTATGCCCATCACCTCTCGTGTTCATAGGGGAATTACCGAAGTGCATGGGGGTTTCCTTTTGATGGGTATTTTACAACCCTCCGATGTAGGGAGAAGTACCTGAGCCCGAACAAGTGGAGGGTCAGAAAGGGGACTCCCGAGCTCATACTATACATTACCATGGGAATGTGAACCCAAGAATGCTTCGGAAATCTACTCTAGGGTTAGGGCATCCCCTTCGCCCCTTCGTACCTTGGGTTTGTGAACTCAAAACGGCTCTCTGATGCGCCTGAGGGTTACACCACAAGTATCTGGTGGCTCTGGTGGAGGCCTCGACTCGGGGACGATGAGTAGGACAGTGAGGGAGTCATGGAGGATCAGGCCGGATCAGAAGCATTTTATGCGGCTCAGGGAACGGGAACTCCAAAGGATTTGGTGGGCCACACATGGGTATGAGTGGTGGTGCCCTTCACGTAGGGAAGAGCTACGCGGTTGGAGATGTCGTCCATGAACAAATGTGGTTCACGGCTTCAGGTTCGATCCACGAACTAGGGTGGACCATAGAGGGTTCCATGCAGGCAGCAGAGGCAAAGGGCGGCACCGGCCGGAGGCTCGTCAGTCAGGGCTTCGCCCGTGTAGGAGGGTGCTACGTGGTGTAGCGGATAAAAAAAGAGGCATAAATTCCCTGGTCTACAGGGAGTACATCCGCATAGGGACCATGGTTTGCGGTTTTCTCTTCTTTGTTATTTTAGGTTCATGGTTCACCGTGTTATTTTTTGTTTTTGGTTCCTTATTATTTCGTTCCCGGGTTCATACCTGCTCTAGTTCGCGAACTGGATCTTATGAAATCCTAAGCCTTCCTTCGAAATACTTCCACCCGAATCTGATTGATCTCCTCTCCATGTTCCCCCTTTCTCTTCCCCTCAGTCTCTTTTTATAGAGTATGGGAAAGGATGTATCTATGGCAATGCAACACCTTTTTCGGAGGCCCATGACCGAAAACCCGATTCATGGATGACTCGGTCAATTCACAACTCTCTGGGGGCATTGAGTGCATCTCCCCCGCGAACCAAACGATCTCCCCCGAGAACCAAATGAGCTCAGAGATTGCTTCGCGGCAACGGAGGTTTCCGCCTCCATTCCACGAATGACAGTGGATGCGGCTTGATCCGGTCAACGTGGTTTGCGGCTGGGGTGGTTAATGATGGTGGACCGGCTTGGCGCCAGTCCTGCTTCACACCTGCGAAGACACTCTGCCTCTATCTCGTGAACGAGGATAGTCCACGGAGGGGAGCAGTTTGCTGAACTGGCCACGTAACACTTGAGCCGGTTCGCGGACCAGTTGGACCTTTCCCAATTTTGAGTATTGGCCTCCTTTCTTTGCCCAATTAGTTGAATCGAATTGGGTAAAAATCCTCTCTCGAATGAAGGGGATTATTATCTTCATTTGCGGATTTTTCAGGACCCTATAGATATAAATTATTGTGAAGATCTAGAAATAAATAAATCATTAAATAGATTTGCGGATATTATTAAATTACCAGCCACTGCATCTTTAAAAACATAAACACCAACCATTGAGATCACATAATCTAAATCATTCTTTCTTTTACATTTTGGATAAAATTCCCATTATGCCTACAAAATCATTTTCATATTTCCCCATCTAATTATAGTTGAAGCATTGAAAATTGGAAGATTTTTTATTACACTTGTAATAATGATCCTAGTGTCCTTTCTCTCTTAACAATTAGAAAACTACCATTCCCAAAAAATAATTTTCCATTTTTTTATTCCACATTTATTTAATGTTGTAAATTGTACCATTATAATCCTCCCTTTCATTGTATGTTAATTTCCAATGATTTCATCCACCCTTTTTATATATTTATTTCATTACATGTCATAATACCTGGAAAATTCTGTCTCTATCTTTATAGAATATGATGATATATCCCTATATGATGAAAAAATTTTGGATACTAGTTCACATTGAAGGATGGGATCCATCCCATAGAATAAATTATTAATATTACTCATTATATTACATACGCAGTGTAAAAAATTCCTTGACAACCTTGTATAGTTATCTTCATACGTTGAAACATTTTCCTCTTCCTTTTTTATCAATATTAGGAATTTTATCTATATATCTTAACAATGATAATAAGTAATTTTTTTCCCTAGAACATGTACTTTAAATCCTTCAATTTCATTCTTCATATTTCCTCCTTATCCATAGTGTTTTGAATTAATAACCACCATTTATCCACATTCCCTGAAAGATGAAAAACATCCATGAACACCATCCCCCTTTCAATTCATCCCAAATTGAAGAATATCTTCTCTATCGAACTTATCTATTCTTTCCTTGCCTAGATATTAAAATAAAGGAACATTGTGTTTGATTAATTATGATACACATAACCCCGAGTCTAAATGAACCAAAAAATAGTATACTATTATAATCTATCTATTACACTAGAGGATATGAATAAGAATAACTAACTAATAAAAATTATATTATTTTAAAAAATTTAAAATAAATTCAATTGGTATGAATTGATTATAAATAAAATAATAATCATTTCAATGAAAATAAATGTTTATTTATCAAAACTGTATTTTTTAAAAAGGTGTTTCAATCATACATTATGAATATGATTAAGAATTAATTTCAAAAAATGATATAAAATTAATATTACAAAATGGAATTCATTTTATAAAATATTATTTAAAAATTATGTATGATTTAATTTGATTAAATTCTTTGAAAAGTTAAATTTTTTATGAATACAAAAAATACTATTTTTTAGTGATAGCAACTTTTTTGTTTAAAGTATTCAGAAGAAAAATTTTTATTTGAAAAAATTTACAAAAAAATTAATTAAATTATATTATAATAAATATAGTATTGGTAATTTGAATCAATTTCTAATAGAATTTATAAATTCTAACTTTCTATACTTTCGAGCTTTTTATCCTAAAAAACTAGTTGTTTCATCTCACCTACGAGGTTAATTTTAAATTAAAATTTGTCACATATGTGTATGGAATTTGGAAAATTAGATTTAGTATTTTTAATAATAATAAATATTATATAATAATTTCTGTATAATTTTCTCTCACAATGAATAGTAATAATAATAAAAATTAGTTACTGTGATTATGGATAAAACGTGTTTACTGGGTGTTAAACTAAAACAATAAAGACTAAAGGGGTATAGGAACATTTATATATACAATTTAATTGAAATATTTAAGCATTATATCATCTATGGTACTATAACGGACCATTTAGGATTTATGTGGCATGTTAAAAACATAGGTATCCCATTTTCTTTTGAAAAAATCCCATGTTTGACCTCTCTCCAACTTATAAAAAGCCACATCCTCTTATCACCTCATTACACTCCCAAGTCATTCTATTTTAGAAAATAACTAAAAATATATATTACTTAAATCTTTATTGACATCTTTGATTCATTTATTTTATCAAAAAATATTTATGTGATGGATTTAGGTATAAACCAAAAGTGGATGTCTGGAGAAGACGTAAAGATTCTAACCACGCATATCATTTTACATCTTCTAATAAATCCATAAAATAATATACAAAAAATAAAAAATAAATAAAAAATTATCTACTACATAATTATATGTTATTATGTTAATTTAATAACCTAGATTGATCTCCCCGTCCATCAATGGGGAAACAAAATCATCTATCATGTGTATGACGTACTATAACCTCACGAACTAATGTATTTAATTTTCCATCACCACCTCTCTTTGATAGATATAGTTATTTATAAACAATATTTACATGACATTTTTAAAATTATATTACATATGTAATTATTATACCACATATTATTTCTTACCTTCCAATCCATTGGAAAATAATAAAGTCGCTCGGGCGTACATATTGACTACCGCCTATATGTAGTGATGCGAAATATTTTTCATTTTATTTTGATATGGATGGTGATAAGGATATATTTAATAAATATATATTTTATATATTTGATAATATAATTATTCTATATAAATGAAATATTATTTTTTTAACATTCTATCTTTTTGAAAATAGAAACATTGTACATGTGTACCAGTAGCCTTCCTTCTCAAGGAACTGTTTATTTCATTATCACATATCAAAATTTAATAAACTATTATAAGTAATTATATAATTATATTTATATGATATCTATATCATTTTTTACATTCCGGAGATGTTGGAATGATGATAAAAGTAAAATTAATTAAATTACAAAATCAAAACTTACATGAAAAAAGTAATGACCAACCCAAATAGTCCTTTTAACAAATAATTTTTAATAAATACGTTATAAAAGTGTAGAAGTAAATCATTTATGGTATGGAATATATAGTTATGGTTATGAAATTTATTTATAATAATTATATATTTATTAAACCGGAGGTAAGGACACAAGAAAAGGAAATTAAACCAGAGGTATGGGTTTCTTGTCCCACTTTTTCATCCACAATAAAAATTCCATATTCACCACTAATGCATTTTTTTATATACCACCCCTTTGATATGTTTTATCATGAATCAATATACCTTCATTTTATTAAAATTTTTATTTGATCTTATCTCTATTAGAGGTCTTATGATTTAAAAGTTAGCAAACTGCAAATGTTTTATTTTATAATCTCATTGTTTGTCGACGTTGTTCATGATTAAGATTCCAATGATGAAATCTTATGATATATATTTCATGAAAATCATGAATTCTATTATCTTGTGGTAATATATTTTGAAAACATTTCTTTGTATTATTTTCCTCTTTTTATGAACAATAGATACAAAAATATAGTTTTCAAGGAAATAGACTTCATTTCTATCTTCAGTAAAAACCCATTTGTCTTCCTAATACATGTTTCTTAAAAATGTTTTCAAGAAAATTTTAAAAATATTTAAATGATTTACTAAATAACTATTTAAACTCATTTGAATATTTTAAAATTTTTGAAAGGAATATTCTATTTATTTTTCGAACGAGGTACTTTTTAACCTTTTAACAATAGTGTGAAAAGAATGTATATTAAATTATACAGTGCATACCGAATTAACTTTTTTTAGGACCACTTACTGATCTGAAACATAATTTAAATGTTTGAAAGTATATTTTTAAGGAAAAATTTTCCCTTATATTATGGAAATTATTTTTTTTTTAAAATTATTTTCAATGTAAAAATAATATTTTCCTAAAGGATACATTTAATAGAATTTTTAATATATTTATATTCATCAATTAAAACAACAATTCATTCATTTATACCCCCATTTGGAATATCTCATAATGATACAACACTTATTATCTATTTTTATATTTTACGATTAGTTTGAATGGTGATATACAATATTGATACCATTCTCCGTATTACTGTAAATGTTTTGTGATTATGTTTATTGATCAAGGAAAGTATTAAAAATATTTATGATAGTTTTCCAATATAAATGATTATGTTGATTATGGTTCACCCATTTCATATAATGAATGAATTGGGTTTTTTATGTGATGGGAGAGGCCTGTTATATCCCCTCAATGCACCTATAGGTTTAATAAGAGAAACTAGATTGAGTATTTAGATGAGGCCTTACCCATATATGTATGATATTTTTACAAAAGGCTTTGATGCTATTATTATTATGTCATAAATTATGAATTTCTACATTAAATAATTTTTTATTAATGACTATGTGATTAACTAATTAGTTATAATATCCAGGGAGAAGTTTCCTGTTCAAGTTATTATTTATATAGAATAATTTCATCGTCAATTTTTTCTTGGATTCATGTTCATTTTATTGGTTTAGAAGAATGGGTTTTCAGTTATTTCTCATGATATATTAATTATACATTATCTCATCATGATATCTTCTGATGTACACATTCCCTTACTAATAATTATATCTCACCCCTTCTTCTGTTTTCTTTTCATGAGATTCCAAAAAATTTATAATGATTGATATATAGGGATATGGTAAAAGTAATTATGGTGTTCTCAAGGAAATTTATATTTGGTATTTTATGTTTTCAATTTTAATATGAGATTGATGTATTTATCTAGTTCTCCCAGACTACTAAACTATTTGGTCCTTTTAGGGTGTGATTACTTTTATCTAATTCCAATTTAATAAAGTAACCAATTACTCTCAGCTACTAGGTTTGGGGTATTTATAGGTGGTATTAGATTAAGATTAGTAAAAACCATGGGAACTAGATTAAGGAAAAAATTGATTAGGAAACATATTCCTATGATAGAATTGAGGATAATTATATAATAATATCCTTAAGTATTGGTTAGGTAGATATTATGTTTTTCCATAGAAATAAATCTATGTATGGATACTACAAGTAGCCTTATTCTTCAATCATATTCATCGAGGGGTAATAACCCTAAAAGTGTTGGTCGATTATATCTCGACCATAATTCTAGTGCATGGTGAGTGTGACCTTACTGTGTACTTAATTGGACACTCTCAAGGGATATGCTTTGGTAAATTCACATTTTGTTTATAAACCATTATATATGATTTATAAATATTTTTATTCTTTGAAACTTTTCTAAAATAAACCATGTTTATGGCATTGAGATAATACAAACACAAATTTTTCAATTTATGTTATGTAGTTCACTAGATTTTAGATTATAAAATATTTTTGATAATGTTATGATATAATATAGTGTAGGACATTGTTTAAATGTGGTTCCTAGAAAAAAATTTGGAACTATATCAATACACATACATGATTTTGGGATTTCCCTTCTAGGAAAGATAATGAAGAAGGAACTGAATCTAGAGTTCGAACTGAAGAAATTATAACTAAAATGTGGTAGACGGATTATTTTATGGGAAATAAACATTCCCTTTTGGAGTAGCTTGCTGGACAACCTCATAGTACAATAATTTTATTCCACTTCCTGAACTATCAACCACTATCATTCAAGGGAACTATAAATCCATTTGTAGCTAAAAATTGGATAATCTCCCATTGGAATATTTTCTCACTTTGTATAGGAATGAAATATATAATTTTTTCATTGCAGTTTATCATCACTCAGATGATGAAGATCAATGGTGTCCATTGATACAAAACACTAATAGTGAAGAATAAATAAAAATTGTGTGAAAGGATATTAATGTACTATTTATGGAAAAATATTTTCCTCATGAGCAATGATCAGATACGGAGAGAAAATTCATTAGTATAAGTCAAAATTAAAAGGATAATATTTTTCAGTATAAATATTAATTTACATGTTTATAAATTACATCTATAGACTATGTATGTAATACAAAGTTCAAGTTTCTCCATTATATGATGGGTTAAATACAATTCTTCAGTGGTCGCTAGTCTCCAAAACCTTGTCATCAATTGAGGACATAGTATCATGTTTTATGAGGATAATTAATGAATTATACAAGTCTTATGTATTAGAAGTAAATAATGTGAAGAAGAGGATAATAGAGAGAAAATGTATAAAGGGAAGAAGAAAAATATTTATTTTACCACATGTGATAATTGTGGAATAAAATACCGTGGTACTTGATTTAAGGGAATGGTAGTTAGCTTTAATAGTGGAGAGAAAGGCCACTAGGGATGTGGATGAATGAATAAGAAATAAACCTATAATTTTTAGTGTTTAAACTATAATGAGATGGGGCACTATGAAAATGAGTACCCCAAGAATCAAGGGAATATACCTCAGAATAAGATTAGGGATCATGTTCAAGCTTATGATATCAATATATCAAAAGTGGAATCATTAATGTTCTTATGTATTTGAATTTACAAATTATTTTCTAGAATTATTTTTACCCATGGTATTTAGGTTATAATAATCCTAAACAATATAAGGATTGTGTTGAATTTTGGAGCAGATATGTCTTTATGTAAGATTATATTTATGAATACTGCCATGAGTTTATAAGCATTAGATTGATAATAAGTTTAATTTCATAAATTCCCATTTTTAAAGAATCTATTATGAGATTTTATCAATATTAAATATGTTTTTAAGACATTTATTTCAATACAAAACAATATTTTAGTATATATATTAGTGAAAATTTTATTTAAGGAATAATTCGATTACATTTTGTGGATATATGATTAATGGAAATGATAGCATTTAGGGTAAATATAATCATTCATGTTAAAGTTATAATATTTAATTATGAATAAATTATTTAATGTAAAAATAATTAGCCATACAGAAAAAAATTATAGTTAAATATTTATTTGAAGAACATTTTTATTTTTTAGGATATTAATCAAAAATTTCAAATAAAATATGAATTATATTAATAATTTTTTCGAAAATGTACATCTGATATGCTGTGTGATAACCCATCAAATACAAAAAAGCCTATGGGCCAGAACCCACTACAGAAGGGTGATAAGGGTGTGACACAGACTATTGTCCAACATGATGTCTCAGTTAAAATGATTTTTTACATAATCAATTTGATTGAAAATAATTATGAAATGGATTCAATGGAACATGGGGTTCTATATCTAAGGTTTAGAGATTAATGAACAATATTGGATAACTTGTTCTAACCATTGTAGTTTTGGTAAATATTTAGAGACATACCGAAATACATGTTACACATTTATAGATACTATGATCCGTTAAAAGATAATTTTAGTGATTCAGGAATAAAAAATTCACCTTGGATATTCAGTAATTTGAGTAATAGATGACATGTAAAATAGTATAAGCATAACCAAATAATGAAATTGTGATTACATTTTTCGGTGTTATCTATCATGATACTAATGAAATTCATCTGCTGATGGAAAATAATCATGAATCAAAAAAATTAATCATATTACATTTTTTTGATAAATCAATGGACTTTTAACTAATTATATATTTATGTATTTCTGGTCATTTACTTTCTCTTGATCATTCAAATTCTTATGATCAATGATATTTGTCACACTTCATAATTATTTATGATTTTCTTCCATGTAAAAATTTTCAACTCCCACAAATTTTCACCTACATGGAAACCAATTTCTATTTTATTTCATATTACCTGCATACATCCCTTTCCCTCATTCAATAGGATGTTTTGTTAACACTATTTATGATAGAATCTTAAAAAAAGTATTTCCAAATGGAAAAAATTTTTTTTCTAAGAATAAGACAAAATTATGAAGAAGATATTAATTGATGTTGGGTAGAATTTAATACCCCAAGATTTAAAAAAGAGATTTTTTTTAATATCTTGCGATACACGCAACCTTGATTCTAAAAGAAAAAAAATCATATAATGTTATAAAATAAAAATTAAATTATTAGGTATGGATAAGAAACAATAAATTATGTAAATTATATATTATAAACATTTATAATATAAATTTATCTGTTATATATTTGTATCTAAATAAAATAATAATCATTTGAAAGAAAAAGAAATTTTTTTCTAAAAAACTATATTTTTCTTAAATAGCATTCATTTAGGCTTTACAAAAATATATTAAAAATAATTTTTATCAATTTAATAAAATAAATTTTAAGAAATAAGATTAATTTTTTTAAATCATTAATTCATTATTTTATTAGATTAAATTTTTTATAATTTTATGAAATGATTAATTTTTTGGTGAGTATTGAAAAATAATGGGTTTTATTGAAAATTTTAATTAATTTTATAAAATTTAGAAGGTTTAGTTTTATTTATATTTTTTTAAAATTCAAATTTCTTCACTTATATTGTAATAAATATATTTAAGGTCATTGGAATCAATTTCATTTTATCCTTTTATGTTCAAAATTCAATAATTATGATACTTTTCTCATTGGAAAACTGTTTTTCTCACATCTACGAGTTTTATTTTATATTAAATGTCCCAAATTATATAAATATAATTTATAAAAATTAATTCCATATTTATAATAATCATAATTAGTATTGAATTATATTTTCAACATAATTATTGGTCATAATGAATAGTAAACATAGTATAAATAAATTACCATAGTTATTAACAAAATCACTTTAACGGGGGTTAAATTAAAAGGATACATATTAAAATTACATATAAACATAAATAATTAATATTTTATAGACATGTTTTCACCTTATCTTATGAATAGTTTGATAATTATTCCTTTTATCTTTTATGCTTGTGAAAATTATGGGTATTACTTTTTCTTTTAAAAAATCCATGTGTGTCATCTCCCCCACATATAAATGGACATGAAGAATTATCTTTTATTCACACTCCCAAATCATTATATTCTTAAAATAACAATCGAAATAAACTAATAATATCCATTAACACATCATAGAGACATTAGTGTGGTTATAAATACCATCTAGGAAGGCTTTAGGTATAACCCTAACGAGGTTATCTAAAAAATCGTAATGTTCCTAACAATGCATTTTTTTATATTATTATAACTTACTAAAATATTATCTGACTATGATAAATTAATAATAAAAATTATAAAATATATACTTATAAGTTTTTATATTAATGGAATAACCTATATCCATATCCTCTTCCATCAAATGGGAATCGAAGTTGACGATTGCATAGACGGAGGACTTCCTTCTCACGAACCGATATAATTCATTTTCCATAACCACCAATCATGTCTAGATATAAAGATGGATTTAACATATTTAAATTATATTTATGATATTAATGTACTTATTTAATTATAAGATAACCTATGATTTTTACCTTCCAATCTGTTGGAAAACAATAATGTAACTCATGCGTACGTGTGGACAACCGCCTCCACATAGCGATGTGAAATGTTTTTAATTTTTTTAACATGAATGGTATTAAATATATATTTAATTAATATATATTATGAATTTTATATTATAATTTATTTAAATGAGAAATATTATTTACCTTTGTTATGTTCAATATTTTTGAAAATAGAAACAATGTTCATACAAACATATGACTTATCATCTCCATGAATGGTGTTACTCATTTTACCATATCTACATTTTATGGACAATTATAAATACATATAATGATTATATATGATATTTTTATCATGTATATAATTCTGGAGATTATGGAACCATGATAAATATAAATTAACTAATATTATATAACCAAAACATACATGTATAATGATGTAATTGTCACTCAAAACGGTAAATTTAATAAAGAATTATTAATAAATAAGTAAAAAAAGACTATAAGTAAATCATATATAGTGATAAATATATTATTATGGTTATGTAATAATTTTATAATAGAAATATATTTATTATACAATAGTTAAGGACACTTATGAATGAAATCAGACCTGAGGTAAGAGTTTCTCGTGTTGATTTTACAATTGTGATACATATGACATATTTTTCACTTACATATATTGTGAGGTAAATGTAATTACAATTTTATATGTTATATCTTGAATAACATTAAATTAATGGTATTTAATGTTTCATTGGAATTTATATCTTTAATTGGTTTTGTGATTCTAATGTTACTAATGTGGTAATGTTTTGTGTAACGATCTCATTGTTTATCTAGATTATTCATGATTAAGTTACCAGTGATGAAATATTATGATATACATTTCAATAAACTAATAAATTTTACTATACTCTAATTATTTATAGATAATCCATATTTTCCTCTAATTTTTATTTCCTTAATACTGAAAGAGCTCAAAAAAAGTTTTATAAATTAAACCTACATAATTTTTCTCTTCTGTCACTAATCATTTTTCTTCCATATCTATGTTTTCTAAAAAATGTTTTCAATAATATTTTAAAATTATCAAAATTATTTTTTATATAAATGTTGACCCATGTTTTACTCTACAAAATTGATTGAAATGTGTATTCTTTTCATTTTTCAAAAGACGAACTTATTTTCATTTTAACAATAGTTTGAAAGAAAAGTTTTTTAAACATATATAATGTGTAAAAAATTACCCAACACCATACGCACTCACTGATTTCAATTTTTCATTACATTTTTATAAGGATGTTTTCAAATAATTTTTCCCTTAAAATATGGTATTTTTTAATGTTCTTTTACAAAGTGAAAAATATATTTTTGAAATAATATTTTTAATAATATTTTCATCCCATTCTTAATCTTTAAAAAAATCAAATATTATTTAGCTTATGCCCAATTGTGAATATTTTTTAATCATACCATCATTATTATTTCACCACATGGTTTGTGATCATTTTGACAGGGGATGTAATATTTGGATACCATTCTCCATATTAATTTGAATTGGTTTTTAATATGTTTGTTTATTGGGGAAGGTATTAATATTTTTTATTCTAGTTTTTCATTACAAATGTTAATGTTTATTATGTGTCACCCCTTTAATATGAGGAAATCATTTTACTTATTATGTGATGGGTAGCACCCGCTATAGCCCCTCAATGCTATGGTATGCCTCATGAGACAAACTATCTCATGTATTTGGCTATTTCCATAACCATTTATATAAGATTTGTTGGAACGAGGCCTTTATGGTAAGATTATGATGTTTGGAATTATACTTTCCCTCATTTTGGGATTAGTTATTTATGTTCATGGGATTATTTGATTAGTTATAATATCATTGGATAATTTTCAAGATCAGGTGATTATTTATATGAAAATATTTTATCATCACTTATTTCAATCATAATGTTATTCATATTCAAGTTATTAAAAAAATGGAATGTGTTTTCAGTTATTTAACATTCTATATTAATTTTGGATGATTTATTCATGATAGATTCCATTGTACACATAACCTTATTAAGTATTAGATCTCTCCCATTTATATTTCAATTTCCCAAGGATGTTTTCGAAGTGTGTTTTATTGGTATTTAGGGATATGGTAAAGATAATTATTGTGTTATCAAAGTTATATACTATATTTTATGTTTCCAATTGTAATGTGAGATCAAGTATGTATATAATTTACCAAGACTAGTAAACTATTAAATTATTTTAGATTCAGTTATATATATCTAGGGGAAATTTAATAACATAGCCAACCACTCTTGGATACTATGGTTAAGGTTTTTACAATTGCATTTCTACAAATGTATTTGATGTCTCATAAAATGAGGGAGATTGTTGGAGAATGAATCAGTCTAACATTGTAAAACCATATTGTAGATCAGTCAGATGCCCCATATGGGAAAAGTTATTTATCATAACATGAACCATCAACCATAATATATCTACAATTTTATTAGCTCTTGAAGTGGATCCAACACCACATTATTTACCTTTACTAACAGGGAAATACCTATATAGATTATGTGAATTGGTATGATTTCTACTCCTAAAACTAGTCTCCATTTTTAAATAACATCATACACAAGATTATATATAAAAATTATTAATCATTTATATATAATTTTCAATCTAGTGAAACACATATCTTATATTTAAAAATTTATTTATATCTAAATGCATAATTATAAACATATTTTGTTGGGGAATATTCTCATACAATAAAAATATTTTTAAATTATTCATATTGGTTTGTAAAATAACGTAAATTAACCCAATTATATCCCCTAGATGTTTCAAATTAGGTTTTCTGTAAGGAATGTTGTCGTGAAAAAAGTGATTATTTAGTCAGAGTTCAATGTTCCCCTTTTAGAGTTATTACCTCATGGTACAACTATTCCAGAGCCACATATATTTATAGTATCGAGATAGGGATGTATTTCTATGAAAACCACATAATCTATACCTTACTAAAACATTTGGATGTTATCCTACACATATAAATATCATCCAAGTCAATCATATGTCAATATTTCCCAAATCTATATTTTCTTATATCTAGTTCCAAATTATTCTACTAAACATCCTTTGATTCCATCTATAAATACCATGATCTTTGTATACCAGAGTCAATGGTCAATTTATTACCTAGGAACTATATACATTGAATCACATCCAAATGGGACAAATAATTTAGTTTTATAGGAAAACTATATATATATATATAAGTTAATATCTCTTAAAAATGAAAACATATAATTCAATATAGTAGTTTCTTTGAGAACACCAATATTCTCTTTTTTATAACCATGAATATCATTTATAATATACTTCCTATAATACAATGTAAATGAAACATAATATATGATAATTAAGGGTATTAGGACATAAGAAATTATCAAGATTAAATGAGGTATAATAAATTTGGAAAAGTAAAAAACTAAAATCACATTTCATTTAATGAATAACTTTAGCATGAAGAATAAGATGAAAAGAATCAATGATGTTTAAATAATTTCATATAAATATTTAAATGATAATTAAACATATCCATGTATATCATAACTAATCAAATAATAACATGGAATTAAATAACCAATATCATAATGGTGAAATGAATAATACTGGTCATCATAATCTTACCGTTAAGAACTTATACAAAGACATCTTATATAAATTGGTAAGGCCTTGACGAAATAAACAAACTATTATATTTCATGAGACATATAGATGCATTGAGATTCTATATATTACCCCTCCCATCACTTACTTTGTATAATTCATTACTCGTATGAAATGGGTTGAGTATAATCAATATAAGCATTCATATTTAATATCTATAATATGAAAATTCAATACATTCCCCAATTAATAAACTTAATCATAATACTTCCATAGTAATATAGAGATTGGTATTAAAATAGTACATACACAAACAAATTTATCATAAACTATGTAGATTAATAATAAGGATTGTGTCATTAAAACATATCCTTAATGAAGCATATGAAACAACTGTTTTTTGTCACTGAAGAATATAATTATCATAAAAATGACATTAAAGACATCTGTGAAAAAAATATCCTTTTCACTTTGAAAATAACTTTTAAAATATAGAAATATATAGTATATCACGGAAAACATTTCTTTGAAACAAATAATGGCCACCTAAAAATAAAGCTTCAAATAAATTTTTGGGTATGATAGTAGGAAATTTGGTTCATGCCAAGTACATTAAACCAATGATTCCTTTCACAGGATTATTAAAAATTAAAAATGTACATCATTTGTATAATGATAAGATGATTATTTTAAAAAAATAATTATCAAAAATTCATTAAAATTAAATTTTAACAATCATAGGATAATAGTAAAACAAATTAGTAAAAATCCACATGGAAGAGAAAGTATTTTTGACCAATGAACGAAATCTTGTTGATTTTTCTTAAAACATTAGTTTCCTCTCATGAGTTTATGAAGATAGGAAATTGAACATAAAAATTTAATTTCCATAAATAACCCTAGTAAAAGAGAATATATTGGTTTTAGTATTAAAATATCAAACAATTTCCTTAGTAAAGACTTATACACAAACAATCCAAAGTAATGATGAGATGGTGAAATAAACCATCACCTCTTTATTAACATTTGAATCATAACACCCATGAAAAAATAAACATATATTGATTTAAAAATAAACATAAAAAAATAATTGGAATAACAAAAAACATTCATGTGTAGTATATACACCACATCAAGGGAACATATGATGAGTATGGAATGTGTCTCACAGTAATAAAAGTAAGGTGAAAAGCCTTATCTAAGTTTTGACTTCTTTTTATGTCTAAAATCCTCATGTATAGTAAAAATATATTTATCAAAAAATATAATAAATTCACATAATCATATATATCATACAATATATTGTTTACTTATAATATTTCATCAGCCATTTAGTAACAATTCATTGTTAAAATAAATATTTTGGGCATAAACTGCTTCACTTTTCATGTATGTTTTTGTTTGGTAGTTTCAGTTAATATAATTTGATCTTGGTTAAATCATATAAAAATAGATATAAATGATGTAAATAAAATATATATTAATAATATATGTATTTATAATATTACTTAAATTTGAGAGACAGAAAAATGAGTTATCCTGTTTATAGATATTGTAGACCGTATGTAGGCATGAACGTTGTTTTCATTTTTTTGAGTGATTGAAAAAAAGAAGGTAAATAATAATTATACTTTTTATATTAATTATTATATAATATAAAAAATATATTTACGTTTAATATATCAATATTATAATCTGTTTCAAACTAAAATGAATTAGGAATCACTCTCTTCGTGGTGGTGGTAGTCCACATGTACGCATGAGCGACTTTATCATTTCTCAATATATTAAAAGGTAATATTTTATGTGTGATAATATAATTCCATATGTATAATTATTTAATAAAAATAATATATATAAATAAAATTAATAATTATATCAAACAATGAGAAGTGGTGATAGAAAACTAATTAAATCAGTCCGTGAGGCTATAATCAGTCATACACATAACTGACAGTTTTGTTTCCCATTTTAAGGAAGATGCTATAGATATAGGTTATGTAATAAAAATAATAAAATCTAAATTTATTTTAGATATTAGTGTTATTATATTTAAATTATTATTAATATATGAGTGAAGGTGGAAAGATAGAGTCAAAAAGGAATATCTATGTGAAGTTACTTACCTTTCCATAGAAAATATTCATTTGGATATCTTATTAAGGACCATAATTTTCATAATTTGGGAATGAAAAAATGATATATAACATTTATTATTATGTTTTGGATATATTTTCTAATTTTTTATTCATGATAATTAGATAAATAGGTGTGAATATGTGAGGGAAATATGTGCTCTTTAATAATTTACGAGGAGTTACATTTTGTGAACAGTTAAAACTATCCCATAAAGGGAGGTAAATGTATACACAATTGACATAAAAATTAATAAATAATATAATTGAGGGAATGTAATGTCGATACAACCATCCACCATAATATTTGAAACATGTTTTAAAAAATTTCTTCTCTTATCCTCTATGTTTACTAATCTTCATCATTATAGTTTTCAACACTGTTAGTAGTTCTTTTACCTAGGTAAATTATCCTTTAATAGAAACATTTAATGAGACATGTTATATAATTTATACCCAATGATTCTAAATATTCCAACCAATTTATCAAATAAAATTTCAATCTTTGTGGAAAATTAACTTTCACACAAGTTCATGACATAACCAAAACCATGTTTTAACTTTAACTGCCATAATTAATTTTTACAATATTTACTAATTATTATGATTTTTTTTTGAAATAATTAAATATTTTTTATTATTTTTAATAAACTTTTCAGAATTAAATACATAAAATTCTCATAATTTAAATTAAAAATATACCTGCAATCATGAAAAAAATATGGTATTCACAAGAAAAAATTTTATTAAGTATAAATTGCTTTTATATAAAATTTCAACATATAATTGATTAAAATTATCTAAATTAGATTAATAATAATCTAATAGAACTGATTTTCATTTTAAAACGACTTATATCTAACTGGATATATAGGAATTATTTTAAAAAAATGAAAATTCTTAATAAAATTAAGTATTTTCACCATACATCGAAAAATAAATCATTTTAGAACATATTTAAAAAAATAAATCTACGATAATTTTGACATATTTTTTTCAAAAATATTGTTTATTTAATCAAATATAATTTCTAAAAGATTCAAAAAATAATTTTAAAATAAATTCACAAAACACAATAGTGCACCCTTTTTGAAAAATACACTTTTTTAGAAAAACTTTTCTTTTACATTCAAAATATTTTTATTTTCATTTATAATCAATTGATAACAAATGAATTTATTTTATATATATGTGTAAACCATTTAATTTTTATAATTTATTCATTATTATCCATACCTCGAAACTTAACGGCTGGTATATAATGGTATATAAAATTATTTTTCATTTAGTTTCGGGATTTCATGTATTCCATGCTTTAAAAGTGGTTAAATTTATTTAAATATAAATATATTATAAAATATATGGGTGTTACATAAGACAATAAAATTTACCAAAATAATAAACCTCATAATAAATAAATTTTCAACTCTAATATATTATGTTATGTCAAAAATAACTAGATACTTCATTAATGAAAATAAAAAATGATAAATCCACAACAGCTACCATGACGCTCGAACAACACATGAACCACTCCTCAAACTAGGAATTTCCTTCACAATCATAAAATAGCTTTTTAAGACTTGAAAAAAATTATATATACATAGAGTTAGTATGAAATGTATTCTCAGTAGAATCCACCTCGAAATCTGTCATTAAATATGTGAAAAATCATAATAAAGCCTAGTAAATAAACAATTGAAACTGACTCGTCACCTAAACATGTTTACTGTTTTTTCCCATCATTAAAATTGATCACTCACATAACATTACATAGGATTATAACCACAATATTGATAACCCATACTCACATAAAAATATATATATATCTCTCTCTGTGTGTGTGTGTGTCTATATGTTTATATATATAAGTGTGTACCCCACAACAACTTTTCCGATGGTTTTCTACTCTCACGCCCTAACGTTACACATCAGGAGTAATCATCCATTCAATAAAAATCCAACCTAAAAATCCTATGTGATCATATCATAACAATATCCATTTGAAATATATAATAACATCCACATACTCTCTTTTGGATTCAAGTTTATTTTAGAAATCCACCATAACCTATATATTATATACTAAACCTCAAACAATCACAAGTCATATATAACACACTTGTATTAATCATCAGGATACTATAGCCATGATACATAAATGTATAATAACATCAATATATCTTATCCCACATCACACATGTATGGGAAATAACTACCCTACATACATGAACAAAATAATACAGTTGTAGAGTGAGCATGGTAGGGTCGGTAGTCAGCTATCCATATCCTCAGTAACCTAGGTGTTGAGGAAACCAACTCCATAACTTATGGTTTTAAATTTCCCTTCCAGTATTAGAACACTTTATATTAAATAATAGATTATACATAGAATATATAGATCATAATCACACTAAGGAGAACTACCCATCCTTACACTCATTTGACACTATCATCACAATAATAGTTTCTAACCACTGCTACAGTATAAATATGAACAAGAATATAATCATAATGTTATGTATTATTTAATTAATTATACATTACTTAGTTTTATTACATATTTATTCCCTGATTAGCATTTTAAAATTAAAATCCAAGTAACAATGACATTATTTTTTATTTTCTTATATTCTTAATTATATCAAAAACATGAATAAGAATCATGCACTAATATTCTTCTTAAATTATTTCATTATCATTTAATAAATATCCAACTACTCAAGGACTCAACACTAGATAAAACATAAAATATTCACTCATAGTTAAGAGAATAAAAATATGTCATGTAAATAAATTATAGTCATATAAATAACATTTTTTCCCTTCAAACACTAATTATTCCTCAAACAAATATAAGAATCGATGATAATTCCCCACTCAAAATTCATCTCCTCCATCTTTTTTCCGACACCATGGTGCATAAAATTACATTTGGTATCTCATTATAATATATTTTCATCTGGCTCCCTGTTCCTCCATCATCATATTAACTTGCACTCTGATCCTCCCTCAATAGCTATGAGTACGCCCTATCATTACTTACCATGTATGCTAAACACAAAAGATTACTAATAAATCATAGAGTGGCTATAAATCCAAATTGAATAAATACATATTTAATATATTATTCCACGTCTATGTTTAAATGTAACTAATACCAAATCAATAAAATATTTCTAAACTTATCAATCAATAATGGCCTCTATTAACCTAAAATAAATGATTTAATCAATCATTAAAATTTTATTACCACCATTAACTATTTGATTTATAAATAATAGATACCAGTAGTAGTATCGATAAAATTTTCAGATCAAAATTTTATTTACTTCATCTCACATCCTTTATTGGGTTACTTATTAAAATCTCAATAATCTTGAAAATAAGTACATCAAAATGCATCTGTTTTTATAATCAAATCATTACAAGATTTATGTTTTTATTTAGTTTCAAAGAATATAAAAAAATAACCTAGAAAAATAACAAATAATAAACTATATAGTAAATACAAGTACATTAAAAATAACTCATTTGATCATAATGTCTTAATCAATAATTTAATTTCGAAAACATAAAAAATTATTTATAATTATCATGTGATAATTATGATTACAATTTTCTAATATTTATAATTTTAATTTAACTCCAAAAAATATTATTTAAAAAAATTTTCACTATGAAATGATCTAATTTTTATTTTATCCAATAATAATTACACAACAACATGAAAAGATCTATTTCACCCTCCTGGATAATTTCAGGGTTAATAATTATTATTCTAAAACATGGAAATATATATTTTAAATTTCTTCTAATAATATTATAGATTGTAAAATATCATTGTATAATCCATGTTAAAATTATCTGAATTCCATTATTGAATTTATTATCAACAAAATTAAATATGAACACCGATATGTGATTTTGGGTTTCAAATTTAATAATAATTATCACCAAAATAAAATGATATTTCTAAATAAATTCTAGGAATCATTACAATAAAATGTTAACACATATATGTATGAAATAAATTTCTATTTAATTTATTAATATTTTAATAATACATTATTAATATTTTACTGCATGAAATTATAGATTCTTAAGGATAAGAATATTTTTCGACAACATGTCATTACAAAATTCCATTAAATTTCTATGTCATTGATGTAATAAATCATCATGAATAAATATTTACATTTCTTTGATAATTCCAATTTTATATCCAACAACAAGGATTTTCATGTGATACTAATTAATATATTTCCAGATAACTTTCAGAACATGGAAAATAGTAATTTACAGTATTTATAATGTGATAGTATTCCTCAATCTCAATTCACTAATTACTATAATAAAGTAATTAACAATAATTGGGCATGAAATTATCATAATAACAATATAAACCTACAATATGAATTTTTGAGCTATTATTAAAATAAAATATTATTTTATATGTTTTTATTGAATTTAAATTATGAAATTTACAAAAAAATCATTAATATTAATAATTTTTAAGAATTTCACCCCTCTAACAATTTCTAGATTTTCATATGAACATTTATCATGTAGATATTTTTTATATTATTATTTGATTATAGTTTATATGATCATCTAAATAAATGATTCTAAAGAAATTTAAGTTAATACATTCACATTAGAAAACAAGGATAAGAAACAGATCCTCTACCACTGAGAATTTAGTATAATAGAACACAACAGAAGACTGTGGGACATTTATTAATCTTGTCATGTTCTGATATCAATGTATCATCACAATGTGGGGGAGGGGGTTAATCATTGACCTTTTTAATTTTAAAAAATTGTCTTCTAAAATCATCCTTTCAAACTTGTTAAAGTTTTGATGCACTCAAATATACTTTTCAACCACACATAATATGTAGTAAATATAAATAGAGATCAACACCAAATATTTAAGAGTTCTGGCTTAATGATATAATGGTTTCCATGTCATTTTCCATGACAAAATCTATTATTTACTAACATTATTCAGGATTATTATGGCATAGTGAGAAACTAGTTCTATACACCATTAATCATACATCCATCTAAAACTGGGTTTTCATCCCCATCAGTCAACTCTTATGCTTTAGTTGGTTATACCACTCAAATACCCTTATTGTTTCCTCATCCTTAACAAAATGTTAAACTCTCCATCCATAATATTCTTCAGTAATAAGTTATATACAAAAGAAACAAACTATTACTTCTTCTTTTTTGATAAACTATAGAAATATATTATTTATTTTATGTTTTTTCTAAACATTCATATAGGATCACTAAACCTGTGTACAACTTTGTCAACAACAATCAACATTATATAAAGAGTAAATACGCCACAATAATTCTTCCTGATGTTAGAAATATTTAGATAAACAAAAACAAACCTTTCCAAAATATTATGTAAAATTATTCATTATAAAAATTTTGTTCAACAGGACTTCATCTGTTATACTCTATTTCCTTATTCTCTGGCCAGTTTGCTCTATCTGAGGCACCACAATCCTATACTCCTTGAGATTGTGTTATCTATATGTGGTACATCATTTCAATGATACTCAGACTATGGTTCTCTATTTGATGCCCTCCATCTAATGAACATTGGTTTAAATATTCTATATCTAATACTCATCCTCTTCAGCCAAGTAGAATCTTGGTTAGAAACTCTATCTTCATGATTTCTCTTAAAACCTAATCTCTATCACTCTATTTAAGCTAATAATTCTTAATTATCCTCCCCACCTTTTTATAAGTAAACTTAGACAACAGTTAATGGATGAAGTGTGGGGGCCATTTTTAATTTTCCCGACAACACAACCCTCATTTTACCACTTTTAAACTCTCTAAGAATCAAGTGTTATATTTTTTTGGAAAATAAATGAATGATATATTCATAATTCATTAATTATAACAATATTTATTATCAATGAATGAATATAACCACATAATAACATTTATGAATTGATATTATTTTTAAATATATTTATGCCTTAATTCGGTGATATTTTTAAACGTCTATATGAACACATTTTTATAATCAACTCAATCTAGTAATCTTATATTTTCCCTATCTAGTACTCTTCACACAATTCAATTGACTGATGGAATAAAAAATATTTATGGTCATCTTTTTCTAATTTAACAATTTCAGATAGACTTATGCATCTATTCTCTTGTCAATTTCACTAAGATAATAATCTTCCATCCAAAATACTCAAAATATATCTATTTTATATGTATAGAATATTTCCATAAAATACATCTTTCTCATAATTTCATCTATCTGGTCATATCTTGAACATTTATCTGATAACCATTACATTTCATCATCTCAAGTCATTGCAATTATCTATCTTAGTTAATCATGATTCTTTTTCCGATAAAACTCCATCTACCTTTTTGTCTGGTAGAACCTTATACATCTCTTTCTAGAAAATCTTTTCTTTATCCAATAATTATTGTACTGACCAATATACCTTTAGAGAATATTCTTCATTTAATTCCATCATAAAAATTTGTAACTCATAACTTATACTCATTTCTCTGATAACATTATATAGATTCAACCTTCTTATAAAATTAGATAAAATCATGAAAGTCTTAATGATGTTTTGTACATCAGATAGCATTGAATCATCATCTGACTAAAAATAATTTTTCTATAATCTTGAAAAATGCACTTCTCTCAAACTACTTCAAGTTTCTCCAAGTGACTTCATCTAAAAACACATAGTGACATATTGGAAAAAAAGGCAACAAACCCTTTTTGATAACACCAGTATTCCCCATTGTGTTTTTTTAATACACCCACACTTTTTTATATATATTTTAAGAAAATATAATTTATCAATTGTTTCTACCTCATGTTCTTTCTCCTCAAATGACGTTTTTTCCTCTTATTTATGATCAAATGAAAAGGCTAACATTGGGTTTTTCTCATCTCATTTTTCATCATCCCATTATATAAATAGTATAACAACCCCGCTCTTTATTACACACGTAAACATGATTTATTACATAAACATTCACTTAAGACAACTCTGCGGATTGATAGGTCTAGTGTCTGGGTAAATTAAGAGAATTACATAACAACTTACGAAATAAAATACTACATATTTATTGAAAACTACGTTTAAAAGACCATAACATTTCTCCGTACATAGCATTGTCAGGGATAACCTGAGGACATGTATATGAAAAGGGTGAGAAATAAATCACTATATGGGTGTAAATATGGCATAACATGAAAAATAAAGTACATATTAGGAAACATGCATATAAATGTAGCACTGGTTGAACATGAACATAAAGGTATGATATAACATGATTATCATAACATGGAAATGTGGCAAAAACATTTAACATGATATGAGCATGATCCAAGGCTCATTACACATGGAGCATGATTAAACCCTCATTGCAATTAAACTAGCATTAGTAAACCCTCATTTCAATTGAATTATCAGGATATTAATCATAAACAAATTTATTGGAGCTCTATTTGGGCACACCCTTATTGATCATTTCTTTTGATTCATAATTGTTCCACATAGATCATAAAACATGGATTCATTAAATGGCCTAATTTATTCCACGAATAAGAGATAGGGAATTCATAAATTTAATTACTCAGTCGACAAGTAAATGTTCATAAAAGTGAATACCCTTGATAGAAAAATTGGTGTGGTATTCACTACAATATGATTTTGTCATGGGAAATTTTGGTGTTCCATTGGCAGCTTAACGATGTCAAATAAGAAGCCTAAAATGGGTTGATGAGAGAGAAAAGGGTATCTAATAATATATAAATGAAATGGATAGTAAGGAGGTCATGAAACATAAAATCCTAACATATGTAATGTAATTTAGATGCATAATATAAAAATAATTGTTTGAATGTAAATGAAGAAAACTAAATCCATTACCGAATTTTAGCATGGTAACAAGTGTACATGGGAGGCCTTAATGAGATATAAAGGGGTCTCTAACATTTTAAAATAAGTAGAGAAGTATAGGAGAGGTTTGAAATCATATTCCTACATTTTTAATTGAATGTAAAAGGTGAATAACAATATATAGGAACTTGGACATAAATAGGGAAGGAATGTGAGGATCCCTTACATGGAAGTCCGATCCCAATGGCTTGGGAGAGGCTTGAGAGAGGATTCATGGGAGAATAGGGCACCTAGAAAGTAATATAGATGGAGTATTTCATAGTTTTTTTAGATACAAATGGTTTCAGTGAAGAGGAATTGGAGATTGAGTGGGTTTATACAAGAAAGGTGAGAGAATTCATTATTATTTATATTATGGAAAATACACATTAAACTAATCAAAACCACAATCCATCCAATGTTTTTTGACCATGAGTTTTTCCAAAGTGTATTGGTATAAAATATTTTATATGTATATGAGATGAAAATATTAAAATATTAGGCTTTCTTCTATGGAGGTGAGTCACACTCTCAGGTTAATCATTTTAAAATGATAAAATATTTTATAAGTCTTGGAGGGGCCACTAATGAATTTAAAAATTTAACAAGGAAATCCAAAATCATAATATTTAAATTGTAAAAAATATTTTTTATGAATAACCCTTTTTTATTATTTTATTACATCACTATTAGGTCATTATGATGTCCTAAAACACATTATACATTTATTTAGTATTTAATTTATACCCAAAAATCTGACTATATCAAAAAAAAATATGAAAAATTTATCGTTTGATAATTTTGATGTACTCATTAAAAAAATAATATTTCATTAATATAAATAAATTTTAAAATATTTGAATTTTTAATTTTATAATAAAAACCGAAATTTACTAAAAATTTACGGGTTTTGAAAAAAAAAATTTTAACCTTAATGAACCATACATTTGACTTTATAAAGATTATATAATAATTTATTATTCATAAAATTAATTTGATAATAATAGTTCATTAAAATATTAATGATTTCAAAAAATCATTAATTCATCAAAATAAATTCCTTAATTAAAAACAGAGTATTTGTTTTATCGCAACGAAATATAATTCTTATCACAATACTTATTTAATATTTTATATAGTAAAATAGTAAATATAATTAAAATTTATAATTAAAAGGATTTCGATTATAAAACTGTTATAATAACCATTTTAATAAAAATTTAGTACAATATAATAATTCATATATTTATGAAAAGTATCATTTTACCAGAAAATTCAATTTATCTAATTCATTATAATTTTAAGAAAAACTATTCTCATAAAATAATTGAAGGAATAATAATTTTATTTGTAAAAGAGATTACACAAAATTTAACTAATAACTTTTTACAAAACCCTTTATGACACCTCCTTAATACTAAAGGGTATGTTGTGCAATTGTGAGAGAATCTGGGGGCATCTTAGATAACATCGCTCAGGTGGTAATCTCTATTAACTTCCAACTCTCAAGTGGGTTATTTCATTTGAAATTAATGTGTTTAATATTGACTTGGTCTTGGTCCAGATAGAATCTCAGATATGCTACCTCATTTTTGAGCTCTTCGAAATGAGCTTAGTACGACTCGAGTCTATTAGAATAGGTCATCCTCTCCATTGTCTGTGTCAAAAAAAATTCTTTTTAAAAATGTTAAATTTATTCAAGTCATGTGATCGCTCTTCAATGGCTATATTATCAATGGTAATGATACTTAACATTATTTTAAAATCAAAATACATAAAACCAAGTAAAGGCATAAGTTTTATACAACTATTTCACATTATAATAGTTTAATTAGATCAAGAGGAACATTCATTAATAAATTTTTGGGTCGTTACAATCTTCCACCCTTAAGAAATATCACCACTGAAATTTTCTTTTCCAACTCTAAAACAGATAAAGGTAACTTTGTCTCATCACTTTCTCTAGTTCTCATGTTTTTTCTTCAAACATGTTGTTTCCCCACAACACTTTTACTAGGAGAATTATCTTATTTCATAGATCGTTTTCCATGTGATCTAAGACCTTCACTGGCTTCTCTTCAGAGGAGAGGTCATTCACTAATTGTGCCACTTACGAATAGAGTAAATACGATGGGTCAATTATGTACATAATCAATATTGATACATGGAATACCTCATGTAACTGTGATATGTTTGGTTAGAGTGATAGTTGATAGGGCACTGCTCCAATGTGATCAAGGATCTCAAAAGGGTATATTTACCATGGACTAAGATTTCCCATCTTCTCAAATATCATAACTCTCTTCCATGGCGATATGCGGAGAATTTCCATGTCTCCTACATTAAATTATAATACTATTTGGTGATTATCATCATAAATATATTTTTTTTGACTCTGAGCAGCTTTAATGTGTTTTTGGGTTATATTAACCTTGTGCACCATTTCTAAGACCATTTCTAGACCTAAGAGTTTTCTCTCCCCTACTTCATCCCAACATGCCGGTGTTCTGCACTTCTTCCCATGAAAGTATTAATAAGGATCCATTTGGATTCTTCAGTGGATATTTTTATTGTAAGAGAACTCAACTAGGGGAATATTTTTATCTCATCCTCCTTTTAATTACATTGATAATGCTCTCAACATGTTCTCTAGTGTTTGTATAGTTTGCTCAGATTGGCCATTAGTTTGAAGATTATAAGTCATACTAAATTTTAGCTCTACATTCAGAGTGTGTTAGAGACTCTTACAGAACATATATGTGATTTGTAGATCTCTATCATATACAATATATAGTGGAACTCCAAGTATCTTTACAACTTATTTAGTGTATTTATGTTTCACTTTATCCAATGAGAAATCCTCCCGAATTACAATGAAGTGTGTCGTCTTTGTAAGATGATCCACAAAAACCAAGATATCATTGTTTCCTTTGGATTTATTCAGAAGTCCTGTGATAATGTCTATGTTGATTTTCACCTATTTCTATATTGGTATGGGTAATGTTTTTAGGACCCTATTAAATTTTACCTTTCATCCTTCACTTGCAGACATACCAGTCAATTTGATGTATACTCAATGATCACCTTCTTCAGGTTATCCCACCAATTATAATATCAGTGATCATGATACATCTTTGTGTTTCCTAGGTGAATGGATATATTTTTACTATGTGCATCATCCAAAAGTTCTTTATTTAACTCCATACTTGATTAAACATATTGTCTTGACACATATCTCACAATTCCTTCTTTATCAACATTGAACATCGAGGATTTACCTTTTCTGATAGTTCCTATTTTTTTTTGAATTCTGACATCATAATTTTAATAATCCTCTAACCTCTCTAAAGGAGACGGTAGATCAATCATTTGTGAAAGGATTGATGATGCTCACTTCTTTATTATTCATATGTAAATCTTTATCAAATCTAAGAAGAATGGATCCTTTTCCATTCTCATCGATGGAATAGTTGTTGGATCCATTTTACTTAGATCATTTGATGCCTTGTTCCATTTCCCTATATTGTAATGAATTGAGGAAGTCATAGTCTTTGATCAACTATAACCCTCTTTGTTGGAGCATATTTTTCTCTTTCTGTGTGAATATATACATGAGGCTTTTGTTATCTGTATATATTTCACACTTCTCACAAAAAAGGTAATGACACAAAATTTTTAAAGTGAATATTACTATAGCCAACTCCATATGATGCGTTGGATAGTTTTTCTCATGAACATTAAATTTCCTTGAATCAGAGAAAATGACTTTGTGATTTTACATCAACACAGAACACATGCCCTTCTTTGAAGAATCATTGAATAACACAAAAAGATCTCCACTTGTGGGTAGTGTGAGAATAGGCGCAGTGATAAGACTCATTTTTCAAATCCACAAAGCTATATTCACATTCATCACTCTATGAATACGTGACTCCCTTCTGATTTATCTTGGAAAGAGCGTTTGAAAATCTTTTGAAATTTCTCAAAATCAGCGATAATATCAAGCTAACCCAAGAAATATACAGATATTTGTCACATATGTTGGCCTCATCCATGCATCAATTGTATTTTTCTTTGAGGTATACATAGATGTCCTATTCCATGTGATGATATGACCCATGAATGAGACCTCCTTCAAATATAACTCACATTTTTTTTACTTTTCACAGAGATTATCTATTCACAAGGTCACTTTTTGTACTGCTATGATGCTCCTCTTGCTCCTCATTGGTTTTGGTGTATATTAGATTATTTTATATAACAACTACAACAAATTTGGTAGGTAATTTCTGAATACTATATTCATCATGTCCAGGAATATTTATAGATAATTAGTGATTCTGAAAGGCAATACTATGAATTCATAGTAATCATACCTTTTATGAAAAGTAGTCTTGGGGATATTCTCCTTCTTCACCCTTACATGGTAATATCCCAACCGCAGATCCACCTTTGAGAAGTATTGTAATCCTTGTAGCTAATTGGAAAATTGATCAATTTGTGATAAATGAATTTTTAATTAACATGATTTATTTTAGCCCATGATAATCAATGTAAAGGTGCATTGACCCATCCTTCTTCTTGATAAAGATGACCGATGCACCCTATGATGAAGTACTTGGGCATATGAACCCTTTATCCAAATTCTAGTTTAGTAGTTTTTTTTGTCTCCTCATGCTCTAAAAAATTCATTATATTTCGAGCCTTGGACATTGACAATGCCACAGGTATATGATCAATTGAGAATTCAACATCTCTTCTAGGAGGAGACAAGGAAATTCCTCGGGAAACACTTCATAAAAATCCCTCAAAATAGTAATGTTTTCAAGGATGGTTGTATACATAGACTCAATAATTTGAGCAAGATTCGTATTCTCATGGTGTAGTAAAATCCACGCTTGAGATAATAGTGTTAAAGAATATTCATCCTCCTCCTTTCACTTATACGGAATCGGGGGTCGATTCTCCATATGAATAGACATTTCCCTCTCACACAAATTTATGTTGGATCTATATAAGGAATGCTAATCCATCTCAAGAATTTCATCAAATTCCACTAGAGGGAGTATTTCAATGTTTTCTAGGAACTTCAATCCACAAATTGTGAAAGGTGAGATTTATATTCTTGGGATGCAATGAATTCCCCATTTTCCATCCTTATCGACATCGCTACTTCCATGTATTGGTGGTGGTGTTTGGATTGTTCTACTAAACTTTCGAGATATAAAATAATTCTTAGGAACATAATAAAAAAGTATGTTCCCTATTATTGAATGAAAAACTGGTGTACCTATCACCACATCATTTTCATGGTTCTCTTCAAGGGTAGTGATAGAAAAAACCCACCCTTTCAACCTTGGAGGTTTTTAGTTTCCACCAAAACCCTTGGATTATGGAATTGGTTTTTGAAGTGCCATGGTTCTTTTCAGTGGAAGAAATGAAAAATGTGTTGAAGGTCGAACAAAGTGTTCCTCTCCTCTGTTGTACTAGTAGTTTTTTTTCTTGCTGACAGTTAATGGCCAGGTGCCCTTCTCTTCCAATCCTAAAGCAGTTCCTCATCACATTAAAGAAATTCCTGGGGTGTTTCTTTATACACCATTGGAATGCGGGGTGCTAGAATTTCATACCACCGTTGAATTTATCCATCGAACCACTAGAATTAAAGTACACATAGTTCTTCTTATACCCTTTCTACTCCTGAGATTGTTTGATATCCATTTTGACTTTGAGGGAACATCCGACCATTTCCTCGAAAAAATAGAAGTCATGAATCGCTTGGTGTTTTTGTGGGTTATGTTTTATCCCACAAAAGAAGCGGTCAACCATGCATTTGGGTGTAATGACAAAGCATGATGCATATAATCCAAGACTTTTGAATATTTCTTCGTATGCACGAATTTATTCGTTGTCTTTTTCTAGAGGGAAAGAAATTCACATTTCTTCTTAAGTCGTAAGGTGTAATGAAAATATTTATCGAACATTATTTTCCAAAAATCCTTCCATTCCAATGCCTCAATATCTTCCTAGGGCTTTGTATTTTTTTAATTCCCACCATTGACCAGCTTCACCCTACATACAATAATCATCTAGAAGAACATTTTCGTTTCCAAAACATTCAAGGATGAAGAATATATTCTCAACTGAGTTGATCCATTGTTTGGAGATTGAGGGATTAGTTGATCCATTAAAAATAGGAGTCATATGTCTCATGAAGCTCTCAATTGTAGAATTTTCTTTAATGGGGGGGGGGGGGGTTAGATGTTCATCTTGACCCGTGTTTTATTCAAAACTTGAGTTAACTAAGAGAGTATCATGACAATGTTTTTGATTCCCGCTCCCATCAGATTGGGAATCTCATTTTATTTGTCTGTACATTTATCTTCGCTTTAGTTGTTACCCCGAATCTTCCTATTACCGACCATTCACTGCAATAAAAGGGATGTTAGGGGTAACCCATAAAGGGTGATCCAATGAAGAAAGGGATAACATATAAATAACATTTATTTCATTAACTTATGAATTTATAGGATTTAAGATATGTTATCAAAGATCTACTTCCCACAATATATTCTTATGGGAAATTTTTTATTCCCTTAGTAATGGATCATACTAATATTATGAATTTACCAAAGAATATCCCTTGGGAGTGTTTAACCAAGAGTGAAATAAAGCCTTTTTTCCTTCACCAATTCCCGTTCGAGTCTTTCTCAGAGCAGTTTTTTTGGGTTTTACCCCAAGATAAATATGTTTCAGAGCCACCAATAATTTTTCATATCCAGACATGGATATATTTTGATGATAAAAATATTACTCAGCACTCACCAATATTTAGGGATGTTTTTTATACATAGTCTTATCCTTAAATATTTCATTATGGATTTCTAATCCTAATCCCAAAAATAACTTAACTTATCCTTTGATACCAACTATAATAACTCTTCTCTTTAATACACACATACACCTGATTTATTACATAAAAATTCACTTAAGTTCACTCTAGGGATCGAGAGGCTAAGTGTATTAGTAAATTAAGAACATTACATGACAACTTAGGACATAAAATACAACATCTTTATTGAGAACTTCTTTTTCCTGACCCAAAAAGTGTTTCGTACTTATTATTGCATGAGATAACCTGAGGACATGCCGAAACAATGGGTAAGCTATAATGCCCGATAATGGAACAAACAAGGTATAAAATGAAGAATAAAATACATGTTAGGAAATAGGTATATCAATGGAGATTAAGAGAAACATGTACATAAAGGAATGATATAGAATTATTATCATAACATAGAAATGTGGCAACAACATTTACCCTGATATTAGCATGATCCAAGGCTCATTGCACATGGATCACGAGTGAACACTCCTTTCACATGAATTAGCATGATTAAACTCTCATTTCACATGATGTATCATGATACTGATATTTACCCAATGAATTGGTGTAACTTCGTCAGTATAATGACGTCAAATAGAAAACGTAAAATTGGTTGATGAGATAAAAATGGGAATCTAATAATTTATATATGAAATAGATAGTAAGGGGTTGTGTAACATAATATCTCAACATATGTAATGTAATTTAGATTCATAATATAAAATAATTGGATGACTGGAAATGAGGAGATAGAATACCCATACAGAATATTGACATGGTAATGGGTGTACATGGGAGGCATTAAAGAGGGAGAAAGGGGAATCTCATCATTCAAAAAAAGAGGTCAGTATAGGGGAGGTGGGAAATATTACCCCATCATTTGTAATAGAAAATAAAATAGGCATAACAATATAAGGAAAACTGGTCATAAATAAGGAAGTAAGGAAAGTGTGGATCCATTACATGGAAGTATGATCCCAAAGGCTTGGTAGAGGCTTGAGAGAGGATTCTATGGATATTTGTGAACCATGGGAGGATTCTAGAGAGATGAGGTCAGAGGATGGTCGAGCTCCAAGTGGGTTGAGTGAAGAGGAATGTGAGATTGAGTGGGTTTATATAGGAAATATGAGGGAATTATTTTTTATTTTGGTTTTGGATAGTACACATTAAACAACTGAAAACCACAAAACATCCCATGGTTTTCCCCCTATTTTTCAAAAATGGAGTGATATACAATATTTTACGAGGCCAAGGTATGAATATATAAAAATACGAGGATTTCTTATGTGAAGGTGAGTCACACTCTGATGGAAATCATTTTAAAATGTTAAAATATAAGTCTTGGAGAGTCCACTATGGCATTATAAAATTAATCAAACAAATCTAAAATCGCAATATTTTAATTTTAAAATATATATTGTCTAAGTAAACCTTTTATAGTATTTTATTACATCACTATTGGGTGATTATGATTTCTTAAACACATTATATATTTATTCGGTATTTAATTTTTACACAAAAAATTGACTGTCTCAAAAATTATTAAATGTTCACTATTGGATAATTTGGACATGCTCATTCAAAAAATAATATTTATTTAATATAAAAATTTTGAAAATATGTTAATTTTTACTTTTAAAATAAAAACCACCATTTACTAATAATACAAGGGTATTGAAAAAATTTATTTTCAACCTTAATGAAAATTAAATTTCACTTCAAAAAAATTATATACTCATTTGTTATACATAAAATTAATTTTATTCTAATAATTTATTAAAATATTACATATTAAATACTTAATTAATTCATCAAAATATATTATTTAATTAAAACACAATTTTTTTATTCGTGTAAAATTATAATTCTTATCAAACAGAATAATTAATCTTTTATAGAGTAAAAAATATATAATATTCATTTATATTTAGAATGAGTGTTCTTATAGCACTTTTATAAGAACATTTTTAAAGAAATAGTTTAATATAATAATTTGTATTTTTCTAAAAAGTATTATTTTACCCAAAAAGTAAATTTATCTAATTCATTATATTTTCAATAAAAATTATTCTCATAAAGAATTTAATTGAATAATAATTTTATATATATAAGGGATTACACAAAAAGTAACTCATACCATGTTACATAACTCCACATAACACCCACAATACACCTAAGGGTAAGGTTTTCGATTGTTAAAGACTCTTGGGGTGGCTCGGATAAAATCACTCGGGTGGTAGTATCTATTAACATCCACTTATCATGTAGGAAATTCCATTTAATAATAATGTGTTGAAGCTCAGCTTGTTCTTGGTTTTGAAAAAAACTCAGTGACACTACCTCATTTCGGAGCTCCAACAAATGAGCTTCGTACAACTCGAGTCTCCTGGATGAGGATATCATCTCCTTTGTCTATGTCCAAAAATTTAATTTTAAAAATCATAAATGTATATTATTCATGTGATCATTGTTCAACGACTATATTATCAACTATAATGATACTTAATGGTATTTTAAAATCCAGAAACATAAAACCAAGTAAGTACATAAATTTTATATAAACAGTTTAAATAATTATACTTTTAATTAGATAAATATGAACTTTCACTAATAAAATTTTGGGTCGTTACAAATATAGTTACATGAATCTCTAAAAATGATAATTTAATTAAACAAAGTCTAATTTGTAGAACCTGATGTAGTAAACAAGAGTTTATAATCAATATGATACATGTTTTCAAAAACACCCTTATTACATAATACTTTCCTCAAGATCATTCCATCATCATTATATTAGTGGAAATATGATTATGTTTTCTTAAGATAAAACATGTACTCATATCAATAATTTCGTCAAAATGATTCCAATGTATAAATAAAACACCCCATGAAAATTATATTTCATTACAATAATCATCCCCACATGAATATTAGTTTGACACAACCATGTAATGAGTGATAAAAAACTTCCACAACATATTTTATTCCACAAATGTGTTGAACAATATCTTTAATCAAAGTGGTAGTAATGTTCCATTTGATTGTCAACTCATTATTTATAAACTACTATAACACTCATCCATCTCTATTACTTCTTCTCCTCCAATTCCTTGCATGATATTTCATGTAAACAAAAATACTATCAATATGGAGGTACCTTATTGTCCCTTATAAGAAGAAAACTTGATTGAGACACTTCTCACTATCTATAATACTTCTTATTTTACTTAGACATAACATGGGATGTGGGGTCTTCATTTTGATCATCATTCATATATATTGTAATGGATTTATCCTCGATTTTTTAGTTTTCAAATCATGATACCATATTAATTTAATTCTTATAAATATATTCATTTCCTTGGTTTTATAACAAACTTTTCATGAATTCATGTTGGACTGGTAAGATAGTCAACCAATCTTTATAACTATTCCCATCTGTCTCATGCATCTCACAATATTTTTGAATCTTCAAAACACTTTCTATAGAAAAACTTTCATCTATTTTATTGTTATTTTATAAATACTATTTATTCTCTTTTCATGCATACAATTCTATGATTCCTCCATCTTTTTAGCCATGTCCATTTGATATATCCAAATAAACATTTCATTACATGCTTGAATCTCTTGGGATTTTCACATGTTTCATTTCATATTCCAAAATTCTAATCATCATGTTCTTTCATTCCTTTATCATTTCATTATTAGAATTTTTTTTCATAAATACTTCTCATTACCCCCCCCCCATTTTATTCATAACTTTTTCCTAATATAGACATATTATACCGGTATGAGTACTGTTTTCATGGTAATTCTATGGTCAAAGACCAAGCACAATTTATTGATAAGAAAAAGAATACAAAATTCGGAAGGATGGTATTTTTTTACAATCTCTATCAAATAGATATAATAAGTTAGCTAGAAGTGTGTCCAGCCAAGTCATGCTCTGATGTACTCCTTTGTTAGAAAGAACATCTGCAACAACAATCGCTTCACGGTAGGCATGAATAGATATGTAATCAATCCCATGGAGTGAGTTCAGACAGTTCATCCATAGTGTGGTAAGCGGCCAGGCAAGATGAATGTTTCCATTCCAGATGGAATGAATGATAGTGGTAGAATCACTTTCAATCAAAATCTTTCTCCAACCACTTTGAAGCGCAAAATCTACTTCATGGATGACCCCCTTCATTTCATCCTCCAGAGATGAAGAATGACCACATCCAACATAGAATCAACCCCGACACTAGCCAGTTGAGTCTCTGAAGATGGCACCACAACTGACAGGGCCTAGATTGCCTTTAGAAGCACCATGAACATTCACTTTGATCCATCTTAGCATCGGTGATTACCAGAATACTTCAAAGGAACATTTGGGCTTTAGGTATATTCCAAGCACACGAAGATGACGAAGGATCTCAACGTCACCAACCGAGTTGTTGCAACAATATTTTTGAATTGAAGCACCTTCATGAATCAAAATAATAATCTGAGATTTTTCATGCTTTGAGACTAAATGATCATTTATTGTGAATGAGTTCATTTCTAACGTACCAGATCTCATGCAAGAGTTCTTCCACCACTGCTAGAAAAATATTTTTAACCTATACAGAGTCTTCATATCTAATGTATTTTTTAAAAAACAATCAAATAGATTCAGATAAGGGCCATATGAAAATAAATAATTCAAGATAATAATTCCATAAATCAGAGGCCGTCACATGAGAAAAAAGTAGATGATTAGCATCCTCCCTCTGCTGATTACACATGTGACATTTAGAGCAGAGTTGTATGCTAAAAGTTTGCAGACCGGTTTCAGTAGGCAATCTATTATGAGCAATGCACCAAATAAGGGTTAGTCCAGAAGGTTTGATCAAGGGCTTGTTAAATTGACTCACCCATTTATAATTAGATTTATTTCTAGAAAATTTATTTTTATAGTAGTATTTAGAGTCCTAGATGCCATTTGATGCAGGTTCCCGAATAAAGAAGTCACCATTAGAAGAAAAAGGGTGATTTTCGATGATCTGTGCAATATTTCTAGGGAGGTCATGTCTATGAAATTGTAAGACTCCTTTATAGAATGACTAGTATCATCAAGAATAATATTTGGAGGTAACAATGATATCAATGGGTTACCACACCATTTGTCACACCAAAAATTAATGGAATAATCAACACTAACCATCCATCTAGAATTTTCCATGATCTTGTGGTACGACTCCCTAATAGAAGGCCAGATCGAAGATTTGATGAAAATAAAATTCCCATTTAAGAGTTTAAAGAGGAATCTATGGTTTAAGAATTCAGAAGCTTTAGAAGTACACTTAATAATACGCTAGGTAAGACAGGCTTGAAAAGCATTATTGAACAGATTTAAATTTTTCATACCAATGCCACCTTTATCAAGAGGTTTACAACAAGATTTCCAAGGGATAGTGAAAAGTTTCTTTTCAAAAATAAGGCGCGTCCAAATTATGTTTTTAATATAAGAATTAATTTTCATAAAGATGTTGACATACCATTTATAAATCATATGAGAGTAGACCATTTTTGAGAAAATGGCCGATTTGATCCAACATATTCTTCCAGCCATGGAGATAGATTTCCGTTTCCATGTAGAGAGTTGGTTTATGATTTGATAAATGATATTATCAAAGTATCTTTCTTTAGGAAGACCCCAAAATATTGTGACTCCCAAATAATTGAAAGCTAAGAGGCCTTATTTAATTCCAAGATAAGTGGTAATGCTACATTTCCTTCTAATAGGAAATCTCTTTCCAAAAAAATATACTATTTATTCTAGGAAATCGCTTGTCCTAAGACTTCCCCATAGTGATTAATAGCTTGATTGAGGACATGAATATTTTATTGATCCCCTTTAAAAAACAGGATGATATCATCTGTATATAAAAGGTGGGTAGGGGTATTTAGGTTTCTGGAAAATTGTATAGGCTTAAGATTACATTGATCAACCAGATTATTGAGGAGTCTACTTATGTAATCCTCAGCAATAACAAAGAGGATGGCAGAAAGAGGGTCTCCCTGCCTGACACCTTTAGAGCATTTGAAAAAACCTCTAGGTGTTCCATTAATCAAAATAGAAATAAAAGCTTATAGAAATAATTTTTTTAGTATTCCAATGAATGAATAATTAAATCCAATGTTTTTTTTATGACTTTGAAAATAAAAATATTATCTTTGAAGTCAAAATCCTTTCTGATATAATGTTAGATGGCCACACACCCACCTCTATTGTTTTTATTTAAACTATTGGTACATTCGGAGGCAAGACAAATACAGTCCAGTATGGACCTTTATTTAATAAAACAAAACAGATTTCAGGAGACTATTTTATGGAAAATAGTCGTAACTCTATTTGAAATAATATTGGTAATGATCTTATAAAGTGTGTTAATTAGAGAAATTGGTCTGAATTGATGGATCTATGAGGCATTTTTAACCTTATGTATTAAAGTTAGAAATAGATCATTGATTACATGAGGAAGACATCCATGAATAAAAAAGGTCTTAACAAGGTTACAAACATCATTTTAGATTATATCCCAATGCTTATGGTAAAATCCATTATGAACCCATCCGAACACGGTGCACTGTCTGGATTAAGGTAAAAAACTGTATCTTTATGTCCATGATAAAGTGGAGTGCTTAAAAGATACTCACTATCTCTTTCATCAACCATTAAGAGAATAATATCAGATTTGAGATCAATATTTATCTCTGGACCATTAAAGATGTTGTAAAAGTACGAGATAACATGATTTGTTATAGCCTCCTCAGAATCAATGATCAAAACATTATGAATATGCTTAGAAAGAGGACGATTGGCCTTTATGATTCTTTGAAGGGAATTATAAAATTTAGTATTACGATCAACATCTATAAGCCATTTAGTCCTAAAAATGTTCTTACGAATATTACCCATAAATGTGAGAACAGAATTAAGTTTAAGGGAGATATTTTCTTCCAATTGAGGATCCATATTAAAATCTGAATTAGTGCTTTGTGTTTGGACGTGGATAAGTTCATTTTCAAGAGAGGAAATATCTAGGTCTATTTGAAAATTTTTAGTTTTACACCATCCTTTAAGGGCCTGTTTTAGAATTTTCAACTTATACATATAGGAAAATGAATCCTTATGGGGTTTCATAGAGTTACAATTGTTATGAATAAATGTGACATAATAGGATTCAATGACCAAGCGTTATTAAATTTTCAAGGAAGAACACACTTACGATAATTCACAAGGATTCTAACTAAGGTAGGATGATGGTCAGAGTAAAGTCTAAGAAAAGTTACAGTAGATATATTATACCAAATATCAAGAGCCTTCATTTTAACAAAATCCCTCTCAAGATTACTAGAAACAGTTTTTTATAGTGTTTTCTGTACCAAGTATATTTGGCACCAGTAAGAGTGACTTCAAAAAGGCTACAGCCTTCAATAGAAGACCCAAATTCCCTTGAGGATATAGAAAGATGTGAGGGACCAATTATTTCACAGGAGTTAAGAATGGAATTGACGTCTCCCGTAACAACCCAAGGATCCTGAATGGAGTTGGCTATATGAAAAAGAACATGCCATAAAACTCTTCTATCTTGATATCTATATTTGGCATAAACCATAGTGAAAAAGGTATCTCAACCATTCTAAAAGAAATCACAGGTAAGTTGATGCTCAATATTTTTAATGATGTTGACATTTTGTAGGGTATTGTGATAAAAGATCCACATAGAGTCAATTTGAGGACCATTTTTACGAGAGCTTAGAAAACAGTAATTAAGAGAACCAAATCTCCTGAAGTTCATATTGAAGTTGAATTTTGGTTCTGAAATGGAAATGAGATGAGGATTATGAGTGTTTAAGAACCTCCTTAGTGTTGTGGAGGTATCGTTGTTGGAAAAGCCTTGGAAATTACAATAGGTAAAATTCATATATATTACCGTTTTGGGTTAGAAACCTTCTTTTTTTAGATTTTCCAGATCCTTTCTTCCTTTGGGGTCTCCTAACCATAGGGAGTGAAGAAAGATTTTTTTTGATCTCATATTTTTTAAAACATGGAAAAGTATCTATTTTCAAAGTAGAATTTGAATTAGGGTCAGAAACCGGAGTATATAAAATGTCAGTGCTATCCAGAGAATGATCCTTCAGAGCTACATGAATAGGGGTCTGTTCTATTGGAGGAGGATTCTCTATTCTAACCAGTGTATCTTTAGACTTTTGTGAGAATTGATCTAGGCTTATGGATAGGGCAGTAGGGGAAAAATTTTTTGAGTCAGGTGGTAGGACAGTACAGTCATGATGGGTGTGTGAAATGATTTGTGCAGTAAAAAAAGAAGTAGTGTTGACATTAGAAACATGTGCAGCAAATTCAGAAACAGGAATAATAACTTTGTCAGTATATGTGGGAATAGAATTTTCATAATGAGGCTATGAAAAATCAGAATTCTGTTTTTCTATAGGAGGGATGAACACCACCCTATTAACAGGACATATCGCAGGAGTTTGGGCAGACTCAGAGTGTGAAACAGAGATAGAAACAGGGGTGTGTGGAATGCTATATACAATATTAGTAGCAGCAGTGTCAACATTAGAAGCATGAGTGACCAGATCAGTAATTTCAGGATCATGAGTAATAATTTTATCAGCAGAAATGGGTTGCACAGAAATACCTAGTTCTGAAGTTTTTTCCATATCACATTGTGTATTATTAGAAGCATCAGTGGTACCATTCAGATCCATAGGAAACGAGGAATATTTTTCCAAGTACCTACAAACATGATCATTAGAAGTTGATGTAGCAGTGGTAGAAGAAATAGTAGCTAGATTGGAAATAGTGGTGGGATTGCCCCTGTCCAGATTATTTCCATTACCTTTAGCCACTATTTTTTCTATTACAGTGGCAATGTTATCATTATTTTGAAGAGACTCTTCTTCCTCAACCAAATATCCCCATGATTTACCTTCTAGGGATGTAAAGACATTGGATTTTTTAACCCAAAAATCTTTTTTTTTGGGATTTGAGGTTTTTCGGTAATATTCAACCCCTTTTTATCATGTTTTACTTCCTACCAATCATTAATGATTGGGGGATCCAATTGTTTCCTAACCCCTAAAATTGGAGAGGTTGTTCCCAATCAATTTTCACACCTCACAAAATGGTGGTTTCTTTTCAATTTCAATTCTAAGATTTATTTTATAATCAAGAGCATTGAAGCCTATGTTAGATGGGAGTTCACTGGCCAGATTAACAACAACCATTATTCTAGCATATAGGCCAAGATCCATATTCAATGTCCTGTGATCAATTTTAATAGGGGTCCCTATACCTGAAGAATTTTCATTAATTATTTTCAGATCCAAATAGAACCAATTGATTCCATGAAATATATCCCAAACATGTTCCATATAGTTTTTGTGTGTGTATTGGTTAATTGCAACATCCCAATCCAAAATTCTTAGAAAGCCTGGTTTAAGATGCAAGTTCCCGATTTTCCATATGACATCAAGCTCGCCTTGAGAGACGAAGAGTATATGATAATATCCCTTTCCAATGGGAACCATATTCCATTTTGATGATCCCCAGCAATTAGAAATCCAGTTTTTAGTTTGAATAGAGGCCAGGCCCGATCACCTGTGTTGTATGAAACTTGGCCAAGAACTGAGTATTTGCACATATGCTCTCTTTGCATCAAGGCTTCCGGATCCGCATCAACTATGTAACCTCCATTTTTATGATTTTTAAAGAGAGGATATTTTCACTCCTTCACACTACTATGATCAGTTCCTTGCAAAGCGTCTCTGAAAGAGACAGGTAAGGTACGAAGGGGGACTTCAAGATTCCCCACTTCGATTTTTGAAGTACCTGGATCAGAAGATACAGGACCAGGAGGATTGAGTTCCCATGCCAGATTAATCTTGGCCATCGGCCAATCTCAGGGAGTATCAGCAAATAATTTTAGGTTTTCTAGTCACCCGTTGGAGAGCACTTCAAGAGCTCCTAACCTTGGATCAATGTGTTGTCGGTTTAGAGGGTATTGAAATGGCCTTACCCCCATTATACTGGTATGAGTACATTTTTTCCTAGAATACTACATAATAATAGAAGTTACCTCTGATTCATTATCCTTAAAACTGGTAGTAGTAATTCAATGAATTTTTTTATCATTTTTTATTTAAAATAATTGGGTGACTTTGTTCAAAGGGAATCCTTCATGATGAGTTTCACTCTATTGTGGATTATTTTTCTCATTAAACATCATAGTCTTTAATAATTTTTTATTATCTTTTGAACCTAAATTGTCAGTAAATGAATATGTACATAGAGGTTTTTCGATATAGAATCAACCAACCTATAGTTACCCTTATTTTTAATATCTTGAGAATATTCACCTTCAACCTCAACAACATTGGCGAATTTTCATATGATATTCATTAAATTACTATTTGTTAAAAAAATTAGTGTCTTGGACGAATCTTACAATTTATCATAAAATATTTAATAAGATATTTTATTATCATATAAAATCCAACTATCTTTAATATTCTCTTCTCACCATATTCATAACATTTTTTTCTTTATTATTTAGATTCATTAATAAGGATGGTTTTTCATCAATTTGTTTCAAATTTGTATATATCTCAAAAAAGATAAATTTATAAGAACCAATATGTTTAAGGAATGTCACTTTAGTTTTTATATTATCAAAATTATAAAAAGTTATTTCCACTATTTCATTCTTCCACTTTTTCCTCTCCTTATGTAGTTGTGTAATTTTATCAAGATCATCACAATTTACTTTTAGAATCCACTCAAGTTCTATTCGCTTTCCAAAATCATCATAATCACTTCTGGATTATGTATTCCATCTATAAACATGATTTGATAAATTTACATGACCATTATATATTTAATTGGATGCTGAATCATTATTCTCTCTTATGAACATAAAATTATTATTATTTATAATAAACCTCTTCATAGGTTTCTTTAAATTCTGATCTTGATACTTATTATCTTCCTCTTCCAATTCAAAATCATTAATCTTCTTCTTTGTATAACCTGATATAAATTTTCCAATATAATCACATTACCTAAATTAAATAAAAATTTTACCTTTTCCTTTCCAATTTCCCATTTTGTGTCTCTGGTATAGAATAGTAATGATTTTTTTAAATTCATCTTTATCCCCCTAAACAAATTAATCTCTTAATTATTTATTCATTTCTTTATATGTACACTTACCATTAAACATATCTTCAAAATATATTACATCATGATCCTTATTTGTAAATTCTATTTCATTTCTCATTAAATATACTATGATAATATTTTGAATTTCTTCTAAAAATAGATTTTCTTGTTCTTATATGGATAAAAACTTTGAATCATACCGTTCATGAATATTTCTCATGAGATTCATAATAATAGTATAATATTCTTTATTCTCCCCAAAACCGCACATATTATTGAAAATTCCAATGGACATTGTAAAATACTCATCTATATCATCCCCATGATCCATTTTTATATCTTCAAATATTCTCCTCCAAATCTATAAATTAGCCTCTTTGACTCTCATATTTCCTTTATAGATACTTCTGAAAATATCCCACATCTATTTATTAATTATAAATAATATAACATTTTTATACACTTCCTTAGTGATATCAATGAAAAAGGAATTTTTTCCTTTTTAAAAAACTTATGGATTCCCTTTATCATCAGGTATCAAAGAACCCTCACTAATGGGGAGAAATCCAACTATTGAAGCATATCTCACATTGTGGAAAATGTATAGAGGATAAGATAACAAATGTTTTTTAAAATTATGATAGTTATTTCCATATAATATATGAATAAATTTTTTCGAGAATTCAAACTCTCCATACCTAGTAGATTGTAGATCATTCAGAGGAAACCTATGCTCTGATATAATTAAAGTTCTTGTACCATTGTGATATCACTGAGAGGGGATAAGGGTGAATCCAAGAAAATTTTTATTTTATGAATTATTCATCAGAACAAAACCATTAAAACTTTCTAGAGTTTCAATCCACTCAAATATATCTCTCATCCATACCATATATAAAGTAAATATAAAGAGTATCAACACCTGATATTTACAATGTTTAGTGAAAATAACTACTTCTTATCATATTGGTTATCCACCTCGACATGAATTATTTACTATATTATTTTTATATTATAAAGGAATAAGTATTAACTTGTTATACATCCCAAAATTCATTACTCTAACTAACCGTAGTTCAACAACCCAACAATAAACTCTTCTCTTACAGTTGGTTATACACCCCAACTATAATTCTTATTTCTCATTCCTTTATTACTATCTCTACTCTCCATCCAAAAGGTTCTCTAGAATATATTAATATGGTCCTAATGAAATTTATTCCCTTTTAATTGTTCATCCACTATAGAACAATCTTATTATTTAGAGGTTCTCTATCCATATCATGTTTGATCACAATTTCTTATGCATAACATTTTTATGATCTTGAGTAAATATATGGAGTATCTATTAGTCTCAAAAACATCTTGATAATATTAGAAATTACAAAATAAACTAAAACACATAATTTTGAAATGTTTTTTTTGGAATTATTCATCATAATTTTTTTTTCTTGTAATACTTCTTATGTTATGATCTCTCTACTTCTCCTCATTCAGGTGTGAACTTTCCAATTAACCTCCATCCAACTCACCTCAACAAGATGTGTTCTATCAAATTCACATCATCCCGATGATTCTTTATACTTTTTTATATTTGATGGAATCTGTAAGATGAACCTTGTTTCATTCTTCATCTATTCGATGAAACTCGATCCTATGATACTAATATTCATCCATGTAAAATCTTTGTTAGAATATATAATATTGTGAACTTTATGAAAAAAAATTAGTGTTTATTCTCTATTAAAATAGATCCATCTTAATGAGACTTCAACCTTTTATATAGGATTACTTTGTAAAATGTTCAAGGATGATTCATAAGCTCTATTTTTTATTGACCACTCAATGTAACCTTCATTTGAGTACCATAAACCATCTAAAGTATTGAAATCAACATTCTTTGGTAAAATCATCCTAAAATATAAGCATACGAAATCTATCTATATGTCACTAACTGTTAATAGATTTATGATATTTGAAAAAAACAAAACATTATTATAATTATGACCTTATAAAATGTTCTTAAATCTATTCGTGGGATTGTCAGATGATCTTTTTAAAATTCTATCTGATTCAATTTTTTTGATCAAGTTAGAGAGGTAAACATAGGTAATTCTTTATCTGCTGATTATCACATGTTTCATATATCTAATTGACTCATAATATATTTTCTAATTGGGTTTTCTACTACAAATATGTTTGGTGGAATCACACATCCATTCTCAATCGAGTTCCATTAAGTTGGGAATCATCTATCCAACAGTCTCAATATATATCTAGATAATAATCATGGCATATCTCTATCTAATATATCTTCTTCAAAATTTCAAATAACGAATAATTTATTTAATACTAATTTGGAAACCATAGTATTTCTCATTCCATCTTCATTTAAATTCTTTTTTTGATGACATCACGATTATTTTTCCAATATAACTACATATTACATATGGTAAAACATCATACTTCACATTTTGGTACATCATTCCTTCATTTGACCAAGAAAAATTATGAAATAAATAATTTTAATTCCAAAAATTTGATCATGGAAAGATATACATTATACAGATCCATTTGATAATATTTTAGAGTATCAAACATCATATAAACACAACTAAAATCATTAAATTATTCATTTTTTTGTACATTATAGATCAGTAAAACAATATTTTATAATAATAAATCTATAAAAAAAAATAACACAAATCACAGTTTCTTATGGCTCGTAAAACTCAATGAGATTGATTTATGATCACATGAACTGGAATGAAATGAAGAAAAACCCAATATGGAAATTTAAGATTAAAAAATACACATAAAATATGATATTAAATTCCCAATATATTTATATTAAAAACCCTTTTTTATTTCTCTGATGGCTAATTTTAAAAAAACATAAATTAATGTAGGTCAAGGATTACATTTAAAACCCAAAACAGCTTCAAAAAAAATCCAATTTTCTCATTTGTTTTATTAATTATGTTGAGAGCAACATTACAAAGATTCAAGAAATTGGATATTAATATTTTAAGTAATTTGTTTTACCTATATACAGAACCCTAGAAAAATATAATGATAACATGGTTCACCCTTAAGTTGAAGATTACCCTTATATCATTATAGGAACGGTCAAGGTACCCTTATGCGATCCTTAGATTACATGACCTATATTTTCTTGAATTATAGAAATCATCAGTAATAATTATGTATGTCAGAGTTATCTTTATATATCCTTTGAAAATAACTAGTTACCTATACACTGTGATTGTATTTATCCATTTAAAATAATAGTTAAAGGATACACCTTTTTCACATAGAAAAAAGATACAATCACATTTATGAATTGGAAGATCTTTCACATTGATTATATTTCAAAACACAAGCTACCTTCAGGAAGCTTTAGGAAACTCAAAAATACCCTTACAAAACTAGTAGAAACCTCTATCATCCTTTATATAGACCCAATATTTTTATCTTTTATAATTGTAAACATATTTACCTTCACTTAAAGAGGTTATTCAGTGTAAGGCTAAGTAATTTTTTAAAATATTATTATTTTTAGTTTAATAACACAAAAATATTAATATAATAGATATATTATTAATTCCAAAAATAAAAAATACCTAAAATATAATTATATAAATTTCAAAAATCCTGAAAACACTTCTAAAAAAGGAGAACAATGTTAATGAACGTTAAAATTAATTCCCCATATTTTTTACCAATTTAAATTGATTCTATAATTTGAAAACCCATTTAAACCCAACTTCTTAAGAAAATGAAAAACATTATTAAAATACAAAACACTCCTGAATGCAAAAGGAACACTTGGAAATATACTATTACTTTATATGTAATCTCATTAAATACTATATAAGATACCCAATCACACATTACAATCACCTAAGATTGAATAGATGTAGTGTCATGTAATCTTATTACATATCATTCCATATTACTCTTTCATTCATATGATTAAACACAATTATTAGTATAATGGTCATGGAATATTATACCATAAGATACCTGTATATTTCTTATTAAAATATGTATTTGATTTGAATTTAATTTTTTCATGGAATTTTGATTTCATCTTTTATGATATTCAAATTTCATACTCTATTATGTAGTCTTGTATTTACTCGAAATATACTATGATTTATGGTATATCTCCCTCAATCCCCCACTTTCACAAAATACTGAAATATTGTGACATTTCACCTTTTATTGTTCCATATCTGATATCTTTTAAATCATTTCCAAAATTATTTTAAAAATATATAAATTAATTCGCCTTGTATCACATTGTACATAATAACTTGTGAAAACACATCCAAAACCATTTTGTATTAAAATATAAATAACTTTTAGAGATGCTCTATGAGTTGAAATCAATCACAGTAACCAAAATAATGTGGACCTATAGTCTTTTATAGATTTTTAAATAAAATATGAATCACCATATCTATATATGTAAGTAAATTGTGGCCTCTATAAATTTAGGAATTCTACTCAAGTGATAATGGGATATAATATGATGTATTTCAAACACATGTACTGCATTTCTATGACAACTTGTAGAATCTCATGATAGCATACCTTCTCTTATGTTCCATTTTTTCAAGTAATCATGTATCTACGGAACAATGTTTATTTCAATCCCATATATCCAACACATAAATTTTTTTTTCTTTGTGTATAGAATAACCAATTTGATGAATACAACATATTCCACTCTAATTTATTTATGATCACATCACATGTCCCTTTACATAAGTAAATAAGAATATCATATTTACGTTATAGGTGTCGATACAGACTCACATGTTTATCTCGATTTATTTCTTAGATGTTATACTCATTATATGAGATGACACATCTCATATTGGCTGCTCTCCAAACATCAACATGGCCATTAGCATACCCAAACATGCCATAGTCGAATATGTCACACCTAATTTAGTAAGAAATATATCAATATATAAATTTTCATAGGCTATGTGTCTCACCAACCGCAGCTAGTGGGGACCCAATATAGTTTATACACTCGTAGTACACCAATACCCGAGTGTATGATACTCCATGTGTATAATTGGTGTCTAATCTAGAAAAAAATAATTTCATTTGTTTTAGGACTCATTTGAATATTCTATAACTCATACAATAATCTAACTCATGATAAAATTAATATTTCATCACAAGCTATAATAATCCATGATGTATTATAGTTAGGGATAACAAAAAATTTTGATTTTATTGTTTAATTATCAATACACCTCATGAATTTAATATCTATATGATCATTTATATAGAAAATGTAAAATAATGATAAAGTAAATTCTAAATTTTATATGATACATTTTAAATTCTGTAGACACTATTAATAATATTTAACTATACCCAATATAAGAACTGGTCTATCACATCATATTTGATAAATTATTGATTACTCAAATGTTTACTTCACTTTATAGGGTAATTTTAACAAATTTAATAAATAAGTAATCCCCACCATATATATATATATTACCATATGATAAAACCCTTCAATTAATCTCTTTAGTGATTAATATTAATAGAGAAAAATGTTTCATTAATAGTGATATTTAAGAATGAAATTCATAATGATCAAATACTTAAGCAGATTAAATCTATATAAATTAACCACATTAAATGTTAGGATGAAAAATTCTGTTGTTTACATAGAAATTTTATAATTTAATCATTATCCCCCTTGGAACCATTTGCTACAATTTTTTCCCTTATAGAATAATGTAACTAAGTAATTTTTCTACTAAAACAAACTAACTTTTTTTTTGGAAAGTGTTATTAACATTGGAAAAGAATTATCATATTGAAATTATTGATATTTAATTTTAAATGTAACTAAATGTATGTAGTAGTTTTTAATTTACCATTAAATATCCCAAAATTAGTAGGATATATATAAATATCAATTATTTTATAATGTTATAATCTTTTATATGTTAACTTTGAACATCTCTAAGTTCAATCATACTCCGACTATCCTCCTAGACTATATATTTTATTCATACTACAATATTAACATAAACACACACTTTATTATTTAGTAAATAACATTTATTTCCACTTATTAATAATATTTAACTAATAAACTATTATTACTCTACTATATATGGATTCCTATATTCTTGTAACATTTTCATCTAAAAAGAAAATTCTTCATTAAAACATTACATTATCATGAGGTAATAATGTATTTCACCATATTTTTACCAACATATGTATAAAAAATTTATCATGAATATAACATTTTTCTTATCATTATCACCTTATAAATCCAGGTTATAAAATTTGACAAATCATAAACTCTTAGTATATAACCAATCATCTCACTTTGTTCTAAACATTTCACTGTTAATAAAAAAGTTCTCTTATCACATAAGAAAAAAAATTTCATAAGTATTAAGGTTCATCATAGATTAATATATTCTATTTAATTAAAATCCTTTATATATCAATTCTTTGGTATATTATTTCAATTAAAACAATATATTTATATGTTTAGAAACTATATGTTTATTTATGCTTCCCTAGATTTCAAACTCCTATATATTTACAACCCCTGTAAAATATAAATTTGATATCACATTCCATTCAAAACCAATGAATCAACTTCTATACCACTGATACATGACATGACTATTCCCCTATGTTCTACAAAATCCTCCATTGATCTCATACAATTCCATCTTATAGAATTATAACTACTTCATACCGATTGTACCTCTGGGTATCAATGACCTCATGAGGATACTTAAAGAAACATTATTGGATGCTCCATATAACTTATCCTATTCTAGTTTTAACTTTTCACCATACACAAAATATATACATTACCATAACCTATACATCATGTTTGGTTCATCTATTATCAACTTTCACCCACTTATTCTAATTATATAAACATTTCTATAGGTGAAAATGTGGGGAATCCCTTATCTAGATAAAGCATTTATCGTCTCACCAAGTAATTAATATAATCAATAAAATGTAGAATATTACTACATAATAAAATAATTTGGGTAAATTAGCATCTATTAACATTGAAACCCTTTATAAATAGTTCTATTATTTTCGAAAAACTTAGACTCATTTGTTGAATAAATTCAACACAAGGTTACTCACACTACTGGAAATACAACTTTTACTAATGCTCTATCCCAACAGTTTATCTAAATCGTTGGTAATGGCTATGTATACTAACAGTTTTTTTAAAACCATTGGCACATAATTTTTTTTACATTTTTTTACCAACGGTTTTGCAAAATGTTGGTATAGGACTTAGTATAGGCACTTTTACCAATAGTTATCAATAAATGATGGTATATGTTTACATTTTGCCTCTTTTACAAACGTTTTGTACAAACTGTTGGAATAGGACTTACTATACATACATTCCCAACATATTTTAAAACATGTTGGGGATGTTTTCCCCTAAATGAAGATCAGATGCCCAGTTCCCCCTCCTCTTTATTGGAGGTCCCCCTAAGCTCCATTGATTCCATAAATAAAATCTCTATCTTTCACAGCCTACCAAACTTCTTCCACTGATCTATAAATCTTCAATCAAATAAATTGTTTCTTCTCCACTTCAAATTTTTAAGTGATACCTTGGTTTTGTGGTTTTCCAACAATTTTGTATACATTGTTTTGTTGTTCTGCAACTATTTTTTACATATTTTGATCTGGCAGAAAGGAGAGCTTTGTGGACATTAATCATGGTCGTGGGTGGTCATTAAGGATGTAAGATAGTATGCCTTCATTTTAATTGATATATCGAATAATATTATTGATTTATGTTCAATTTTATTATCTTTGAAAAATTATGTTGTTTAATAAGTTTTTTTAATGTTTGTAATATTGACTATATGGTATAAGGGTTCACGTGGTTTGTATAAGGGTTCACATGGTGTCTATGATAGTCTACTGTCCTGGGAATGTACACAGAGTACATGACTTGCATAGACATGTAAATATACATTGCCAATCCCTTATGGTGAAATGTATATTTGGACAAATGGGGTGCTGAAAATGTCCCAATTAAACATGCCTTTGTTTAATGGGTATGCTCATATGATGTGTTATCCATACTATAGAGTGGGTAGTAATTAGCTCACCCAAAACAATTTCTTACCTGAAATCCAAGACTACATGGTTAAATGGAAGAACCAGTGCTCTAGTGACATGCCTAACCTGGTTTCTAAATCACCTCACCTAAACATAAACTAGAACAATGGTTAAATGAAATGACTCATCCTAAACATACACTATATCATTGGTTAAATGGAATAACCCATCCTCCTTACTGAATTATATACAAATATGGACAAAAATCCATCATTCATGAACTTACTTATAATGCATAGGCTTTTCACAAAACACATATCCCTTAAATGTCATGAAATTCTAGTAGGCACTGATAAAAAGTTGTCATGTTTACAGGTGTAAGTTTCATAGCTTTGGATAATATATTCTCAGAACTATATAGTGGAACCCCATTCGGTGTTTTGAGGTCAACCCAACTCTACACATGGAAAATAATATCATTAAACATCAATAAAACCAATGTAAATATACAAATCGTTCTTCATATCAGTATCATTAATATATTTTATTAGTAATTCATAATCCATTAGGGTGTTCAACTGATACCTCCCTTGTTGGATTTCAAATTAAATTATCCTAATTTAACACCACTTTGATTCATCTCCTCATTTACAATTATGTGTTGGTTATATGATTTTCTGAAATATTTATCCTCTATATGAGTTGGAGCTATTTAATTAGAAATTTCAAAACCCTCCATAAAAATCATTCTTCTAACAATTTAATTTTTATTTCTAAACAAATTATTTAATTTTAGAACACTTTATAGAGTCTTATTACATAGGAAAACTGGATTTTATTCATCCTTGAAGGTCGTGAACAACATCAGAATTTAGAAAAATATGTCATCGTTTTTAGTATTTGGAGTAGGGGCATAATATTTGCGTTTGTTTGAAGAAAAAAAATTCGTATATAAGGAATTTTTATTTTCAATTTCATGTTTTCAGTTTGGTGAGGGAGAGTGTGCAGGTTGGTGTCGGTTGGGGTGGGGGGCTGTCCTGGTGGGGGGCTGGGCTCTCTAGGTGGGTTTATGGTTCGCGGGATTTCTAACCATTCCCGGCTTCTCCTCTCTTTTCTTACAAGGTAGGCCAATAAAGAAAGGTGCTGGTTTATGAGACAATGGAGGGGTGTACTTGGTTATCATCAGATTTTTATAGAGATATAGGGTGACTCGATCAAAGGGCATACCTGGGTGGCCATTCACAATAAGGTGAGGAGGTTAAAACGGGTTTCATCAGTGGGCCAGGGATATCCCACCTAGTGAATAGAATTTGAAGGTGCTCAAGAGGGTTGTGGAGCATAATTAATCCAGTTTGAAGGAGTATTGGGATGATTCAATTTTCTCCAATATCTATGTTAAGAAGAGTGGAGTGGCTGACTTGATCCTTTCCTAGGAGCATAGCGCAAGGGAGAGAGAAAACTTCAAGTGGCTTCGTGAAGGGTACAAAAATACCGCAAACTTCCATGCCTGTATAAAGGAGAATAGGAGGCCTATCAATGCAAACATAGTTCTAGATGATGGATCGTGCACTGATGATGTCGATGTGTTTGGAGAGATGGCACACAATTTCTTTAAATACCTATTGGTAGGACTAAGCTCGACCATCCCAAATGGATATCTGGTAGGGGTGAGGAGGTTTTGGATGATGTTCCTACCCTTGTCTCGTCTCACATCAATGAATCACTGGATGAGATACCAGGGTAAGAGGAGATTCACAACGCCATGATGAGGTTCTATCCAGAGAGTGCTTTGGGCCCTGATAGCTTTCGAGGCTCATTTTATAGGGAATCCTAGGAAGTTGTTAAATAGGATATCATCACTGCTATCCAAGACTTCTTTCATAGCAGCAGCCTTCCGCATGTGGCATGCTCTACTTCTATTCTTCTTATCCCAAAGATCAAGGATCCATCCTCTATTAGCCACTACAGAACAGTAAGCTTATAAAATTTTCCTTACAAGATATTGGCTGGTATTCTTAATGCTAGGTTGTCTGAGCTTCTGCCACATTGGATATCCCTTGAACAACACAGTTTTGTAAGAGGCCGTAAAATTCAGGGGGTTATTGCGCTATCGCATGAGATACTGAGGGACCTCAAAATCAAAATAGATGGCTCGAACATAGCAATTAAACTGGACATGAATAAGGTGTATGACAGAGTGGAATGGGGATACATCAATAGGGTACTCGCCTGCATGAAGTTCTCACCTTGGGAATACGATCTCCTCTTTCGATGGTATAGCTTGGCATGGATGGTTGTCTCCTTCATGGGATGAACTTGCGGTTTCTTTATGGCGGTCCGAGGCCTTCGGCAAGGGGATTCTATCTCCCCTAGCATATCCATCCTAGTTCAAGACCTGTTCAGTCGCATGATCAATAGAGGCATTGCCAATGGGGCCATTCGGCCCAACTAAAGGAAACTGAATCTCCCATCAGCTTCCCATATGATGTTTGCTGATAAAAAAATTATTTTCTTGAATGCTGAGAAGACGTCGATAAGGGGTATCAATAGAATTATAGAGGATTGTTGTCACTGGAGTGGCCAAGCTATCAACAAATACAAAAGCTGCTTCTGTATCTCTATCAAATGTGATGAAAGTAGGACGATGCATCTATGTAATAGGTTGGGGGAAAATTGGGGTTCTTTTCCATTAGAATACCTTGGCACACCTCGATCCCCTAGAGGGACAAGAATAGGGTATTTTGATCGGGTATTGAGTAGGATTGCAGAACGTGTGCTCAACTGAAAAATCTATTTTCTGTCCTTCGGGGGTCGGATTGCCTTGGTCTACAATGTCCTAACAGTTATCCCAATTCATGTAATGGATTCCACTAATGTCCTGAATAGGGTAATTAAATCCATTGACAAAATGATATCAGGTTTTATTTGGGATGCTCAGTTGGAGGGGAGAAGATGTTGGGTGACGTGGGAGAGGATGGAAAGGACAATTCAGGACAGTGGAATCAACATGAAAAGTTTAGAAGGAATTAAACTATGGATTCATATGAAGATAGAATGGGAATTTATTGAAGAGAATTCTTTTTAGGGGAAGATCGTGGCTCAAAGTCTGGGCGGGAATGAGCACAACAAGCCAATGAAAGGTTCCCCCCTCTGGTCCTCCATTTGCCTCCTTCTTCTGAGTCTAAGACGCAATTCAAAATGGATCATACGAGAGGGGAGTATCCAGTTTTGGAACCAAAACTGGGTTGGGGAAGTGATCGGATACCCAGGGTGTCCAGCTCCCACAATCTTCATTAAAGTGGTGTGCCTTCATCCTCGTTTCACCAGGTTAGTCATGGATGAAAAGAAGCGGGATATTTTTTATCTCATTGCCACCAACTCCGAGGAAGATCAATGTGTCTTCACTACATTATCTTCAGGAAGCATCAATTTGAGGGACTTAGGTTGTGTAGTTAATACCTATGATCACAATGACAGTACGCCCAACTTTGTGTGATAAACAAAATTCCCATGAAATACTACTAATTATCTTGGAGAATCAGAATTCACGCTATTCCATTAGATGCATGTATCAAAAGGTTGAGCATAAGTATGGCGTCATGCTGCCACTGTTCCATGAGTAAAAGAAAGGAAAGCATGCATCATATTTTCTTTGATGGATAATGGGCGCATGAAGTGTGGGGATTATCTAGCCATCTTAAACTACCCGAAAAAGGGTTTTTGTGACGGGTTATTTGTGATGTGGATAAATCTCATCGCAAATAGTCCCTTTAGAAACTTATTTGCGACGTGAGAATTTTCCCATCATAAATAACTACTTATTTACGATGTGGAAAGCTCACCCGTCGCAAAAGGTTTTCCATGCAATGCACGTCGAACCGCGGGAATGTTATTTGCGAAGGTAATATACCCCCGTCGCAAATAGTATGTCAGTAGGTTATTATTTGCGACGGGACCCATCGCAAATAACTATTTAACCGTTGACTGTGATAAATGCAGGCTAAAGTATTTTAGAGGGGTACCGTCGCAAGTAATACTATTTGCGATGGGATACCCATCGCAAATAGTCTCGTTGCAAATAAGATAACCTATAAATACCCCCATCCATTTTTTTCATTCATTCTAAAACTATATCTTCTACTTCTCTCAAAACACTATTTTTAGAGTTCACAGTTTCATAAGTTTAATTTTTATTTCCGGAGTTGATATTTAAGTCTTCAACAACTATCGGAGATCAACCTCAGATCAATTTTAAAGGTATTTATGTTCATTTTAATTTAATATTTATTTTAAAATTTTAATTAGTTTTAATTATTCTTAAATAGTTGTAATTTAATTATTTTTAGATTGTTTTGTTATTTAATAAATTTAAATTATTAGTATTCCTTGTTCATAGTTAATGGTAATTAGGAATAATTAATAATAATTAGGAATAATTAATAATAAATAGGAATAATTAATAATAATTAGTCATAATTAATAATAATTAGTCATAATTAAGATTAATTATAAATAATTAGTCATAATTAAGAATAAATACTAATAATTAGTAATAAATACTAATAATTAGTAATAAATAGAAATAATTAGTAATAATTAGTAATAATTAGTAATAATTAGTAATAATTTAGAATAATTTAGAATAAATAGGAAATAATTAGGAACAATAATGAAAAATAAGAAAAAATACGAATAATTACTAATAATTACTAATAATTACTTATAATTACTAATAATTACTAATAATTACTAATAATTTTTAATAAACCTCCTCCATTCATGCATTAACCTTTACAACTAAGCCATTTCATTTTATTTATAAATTTAATGATCTATCTATATATATATAGTTATATTTATTCGTATATTAATATAGATTTATATTAATATAAATATATTTGGTTATATGAATAAATATATATATATAAATATATATATATATATATATATATATATTTATTCACATATTAATATAAATAATTATTCGTATAATAATATATATTTATATATATATATATATATGTAGTTATAAATTTTTCTTCTTATATTTATTTTTATATTAATATATACTTATAAACTTATTTTTAAATAAATTTATAAAATATTTTTTTATGTGTATTTATAAATAAATAAATAAATACACACATACATATATACAATACACACACACAGACACACACACACATATATATATATATATGTATAGTTATGAATGAATACATAGAAATGAGGAGGTGAAAATCCATCGAGAATGTTAAAACGGCTATAACTTCTAATCCGTAAGTCTGTTTCAACTCCACAAATAGTCAAATCAAAGAATATAAAATGACCATCAATATGATATGTGATACATGTCAAACGGACATCCGGATCGGAACTTATATCCATTTGAATGTTAAAACAACCATAACTTCTAATCCAAGAGTCCGTTTCATCTTTACAATCAGTCAAATCGAAGAACATGAAACACTATTCGATATGATATATGATAAAAGTTTATCGGACATCGGGATCAGAAGTTATAGCTGTTTGAATGGTAAAAAACAGGGTACCCCGACTAAAAACTCAGTTTTAAAGACTTATGGGCCTCTTTTGGCCTAAAAAATCCCTTGACTGGGGTGTCCCCAGTCAAAACAACATAGATCTCATCGAAGGCTTCAATTTGATATGTTGTAGAGCTCAAACGGAGTCTCGGATCAAAAGTTATGGACGTTAGAAGTTTGGGTTTCATTTTCAACTTATTTTTTATCTTCCATTAATTTTTTTATTTTTCTATATTCAAAGAGTTATTAAATGACTATTAATTGATAAAAATTACATAATTACTAATTAAAAATATTTTTAAATTTATTTTATATTGCTATTTTATTAAATATCTTATAAATTAAAATTAAATTTCTATAGATCCTTTCAAAAACATATTTATAAAATAAATATTATATTTATATCAATATAAATAGATTAATATATTTAAATATTAATAATTAATTTTATATTTTTTTTTAATTTATTATTATTATTTGTGACGGGAATATATTCCCATCACAAAAAAGAATTTGCGACGGGCCCGTCGCAAATAGGCTCTTATAAGAAACTATTTGTGACGGGAAAAGGGCCCGTCGGAAATACTTTGTTGCGACAGTCCAGTCACAGAATTGTTTTTTAACCAGAAATCTATTTGCGACGGGCCCATTTTCCATCCCAAAAAAAATTTATTTGCGATGGGCCCATCGCAAAAAAATTAGTTGCGATGCCATTTTCCGCAACGGGTCATTTGAGACAGGCCCCATCACACATACCTATATTTCTAGTAGTGTTACTGCTGACCTCTCCTTAGACGTCAACGATACTTACATCTTGAGCGATGGATCGAGGGTACTGATAATGTAGGTCCTGAAAGAATGGAAAGAGCAGTAATTTTCAATGCATGGTGATGGACCCTGTGGAAAGTATGAAATTGGTCCAGGTTCGAGGGTCTCCCATCATCGAGGAGAACCATCATTGCGTGAACCAAAAACCAACTTGCTGATTGGATGACCTTCCTTCGTAGCTGGAAGGATGCCCCCTCTCATCGACTTCTTTAAATTACATTATATGTAAGTCTCACCCGCTCTATAACTTAGAGGAACTGGGTGTGATGGATTCCTCCATTAGACGGGATCTAGCTTATCATGGATAGGTCCTGCATCTCGAGTGTCATACGCGGAGGAGGACTAGTTTGGGATTACAGCAGTAGTGTTGTTCGGTCTTTCACGGCTCATTATAGAAATGGAAACTCCCTCAAGGATGGGGAAAAGGCAGTCTTAACAAGTATCTCTGTTTGCATGAAACATAATATCAGGCATTCTCAGGTGGAAACAGACTCTAAGTTGGTTCAGGACTCCTTTAAAGGGAAAGGTCCCATTCCCTGATCGATTACATACACCATCATAATGTTTCATGCTCTCATTAACAACAACATGAAGGTAACACACACTTGGAGGGAGGAAAAAAAAGCAGCAGATCATCTTTCTTCCTAGGTAGATCTAACTTTCAAATATACATATCTCAATAGAATCTCTTTCCTAAGACATAAAAGGGTGAAACTGATACGAGGGGATTCCCCTGGACTACATTACTATATGCCTCTTTAGGCCTGGGTGGCCTGCGGGACTTGTACTCTTCAAAGGAATAAACATAAAAATGATGATTATGATGAGACTCCGAAGAAAATACCTATTCACTATTTATTATAAAAAATAAAATTTCAATAAAAAATTCATCAAAAAAAATTACATACCCAAATCTATGATCAAGAAAAATAATTGGGACTTGAGCAAATTTTAAACTCTTATTCAACTCTAATAAGTATTTCTCAGACTATTCTGCCTATTAGAATTTCACGGGGTTGTGGGGGGTTGTGCTGGTTGGGGGTTTATGCAGGGGTGAGGAGAATTACTACTTGAAGAGTGATTTTCATATCATTATTGAGATGGGTGTAAATAATGTTTGAGTTATAGAAACTATTATTCAACTCTACTGGAAGATTGTTGTCATATTAAGATTGAAATATGGAATTGTAGTACATGACATGGTTGGAAGAGTTTGATGGTTTTATGTGTTTTTTGTGCTATGTAAGTATTTTTTAGTCTATTTTAAGTCGGTTTGTATTTGTTTTTGGTGCAATTTTTTATGCAGTTGTATACTAGAGGGGCTACTGGAGGGGATGATATGCAATATTTATAGAAATACACAATACCAACTATTTTAAACAATTTGTTTACTTTGAGAAAACTCATCTGGATTGTGTCGATAATTTAGGACAACGATCGATGGGTCATTTGTGACATGTACGAGTAAACCCCACCTCAATTCAAGTCACGGTGTGGCCGGTACCACTCTAAGTGTCTCTCTATTATTTTAAATGGACATCATTTTAAGTGAAAACCACAACTGGCATATGGAAAATCGATCAAACACATTCGGATTGTGTTGATACTTTTGAAAAACGATCCATGGGTCATATGTGATGTGTACAAGTCAACCCCACCTCAATAAAAAGCATGGTGTGGCTGTTACCACTCAAAGTTTCTCCATTTTGTTTAAAATGGAAACCCTTTTATGTAAAAACAACTGGAATATAGGAAACCAACCAAACATATTCGTATTATGTTGATACTTTTGAAAAATGATCCATGGAAAATTTTTTATGTGTAAGAGTAAACCCAGCTTTAATCTGAGGCACAGTGTGGCTGCTACCACTCAAAGTGTCTCACCTTTATTTGAAATGAACAACATTTTAAGTGAAAACATCAACTGGAAAACAGAAAACCATCCAAATTCATTTGGATTGTGTTGATACTTTTGGAAATAGATACATGTGACATTTTTGACATGTATGAGTCAACCCTGCATCAATCTAAGGCACAATGTGGCCGGTACCACTCTAAATGTCTCTATTTTGTTTAAACTGGGCATCCTTTTAAGTGAAAACGAAAACTGGCATATGGAAAACTGACCAAACAGATTCTTATTATGTCGATACTTTAGGAAAATGATCTGTGAGTCATGTGTGACATGTATGAGTCAAACCCACCTCAATCCATGTCATGGTGTGGCCGGTATCACTATAAATGTCTCACTTTTGTTTAAAATGGACATCATTTTAAACAAAAACAACTGGCTTATGGAAAATAGACAAAACATAATCGGATTCTATTAATACCTTTGGACAAAGATCCATGAGTCATTTGTGATGTGTAAGAGTCAACCCCACTTCAATATAAGTCACGGTGTTCCCAGTACCACTCAAAGTGTAAAACCTTTCATTGAATGACCAACATTTTAAATGAAAACAACAACCGGCATACATAAAAACTGATCAAACGCATTTGGATTATGTTGATACTTTAGGACACCGATCCATGGGTTATTTTTTACGTGCATGAGTCAACCACGCCTCAATCTGAGGGGCGGTGTGCCCGGTACCACTCAAAGTGTCTCACATTTATTTGAAATGATCCACAATTTAAATTAAAAAAAAACTAGAATACTGAAAATAAAACAAACGGATTCGGATTATGTTGATACAACAGGAAAATGGTCCATGGGTTATTTATGACATGTACGAGTTAACCCCACCTCTATCAGAGGCACAGTGTGGATGGTATCACTCTAAGTGTCTCTCTTTTGTTTAAAATGGACACTGTTTTATGTAAATACCACTAACATACGAAAAATTGACCAAACGTATTCAAATTGTGTTAATAATTTAGTTAAACGATCCATGGGTCATTTATGACATGTGTGAGTTAATCAAGCCTCAATATGAGGCCTGGTGGGGCCAATACAACTCAACGTGTCTCACTTTTATTAGAAATGGATAATATTTTATTTGAAAACAACAATTGGTATACGGAAAACCAACCAAACGTATTCAGATTTTGTTGATTCTTTAGGACAACAATCCATGGGTAATATGTGACGCGTATGAGTCAAACTCGCCTCAATATAAGGCATGGTGTGGGCGGTATCACTATAACTATCTTTCTTTTGTTTAAAATGGACATCATTTTACGTAAAAAAACTGGCATACGGAAAAACGACCAAACTTTTTCAGATTGTGTTGATACTTTATCCTAACGATCCATGGTCCACCCTCACAAAATCCACTTCTCTTATGAAAAACTCTTACCCCTACTCTAATACACATGCCATTTAATATGCTAATAGAAACTATATTCCCTGAGTCACACAATCTCATTGATACACACCCATTATCATCATCACTAAGTTCAAAGACACCCGCCACAAACCATGGGACATTATATTTGGGTTTTCGTGAATACATTTATTCGTTTTCTTATTTTGGGTTATTAGCTTTTAATTTCTGAACTCAATTGTGTGTGTTTTTTAAAAATTGAAATATTGTATCTATTCTTAATTCTATATCACATATTATTATGTATTTAGTTTTTAATGTATTGAATTCATAATTGATTATTGTATTGTATTCATAATTTATTATTAAATTATGTATCCTTATTGTATTCATAATTGATTATATAATTTCGTATTGTAAAATTCATATAGCAACCCATAGAGAAGCATGTTGCTGTATGAATTGTAAAGCTAATCCTATGGCAATGGTTTTAAACCATTGGTATAGGTTTTGGGTCCACTTTTTACCAAATGTTCTAAGAGAACTGTAGGAAAAAACCTTAGGCATTGTTTATCCCAACGGTTATAAACCATTGGGATATCTCATCTCTATACCAACGGTTTACAAAAAACCATTGGTATAGTATAGATTTATTCACATGTACCAACGGTTTCCTTGAAACAGTTGGAATATGTCTATTGTCACTGTTTACTTGGATATAGTTTGTAAAATCATTGGTATAATTTATACCAATGGTTTTACAACCTCTACCAATTGTTTTCAACCATTGGTATACCTTTCATTTCCCGTATTGTCCTAAAGGTGTTTCTATAACACATAGAACATTTACTTTACTTATTAAACTTTATTTAAGTCATTATCCTATGGTATTTCTTTCATTAAATTTATCCATTAAATTTATATTTAATGGTTATGATGTTATTGCCTATAGAAAATATTTTATTAGATGAATATCATATTTATTACAAAATAATAAGATATTTTATTAAATATTTCCCCATTAAAATGTTTACGCATTTATAATAATTCACCTCCATTAGTATTCTGTGATCTATATTTCATTATGACACACCCCAATTAATCATGTAAATATTCAATAAATATATCTTGTGAATGATACTTTTCAAACATATCATGTATGAATATTAGATAGTCTAGTAGATAACTCATTTTCCAAACCATAAATTGGATAAATCATACCTTATTAGTTTGGAACACTAACTTTTAGGGATTCCTTGTGACACCCAAAGAAAATTAAGACTTCAAATAATTAATGGTAATACCCTTGTTAATGAGGTGAACATTTATTTTTATTATCATATCTGATTAATCATCTATCATTAAGTATGCTCAGTAAAGGGTAGTGTCATGAAGGGTGGACTCATAGAATTTTTATATAGTGCATGTGGGTGAAGAAAAGAAACAGTAGAATAACATGTTTTACCATTATGTGATATTAGTTAGTTAGATAATTGAACCTAGTGAGTAATATCACTTGGTGTGTTGGGATGGAAACCAAGTTATTAAAGTAGACCCATTGATTCAGATGCCCAAATTCATTGTCTAGAATGTTCAGGTCATGAAAAATAGTATTAAATCCAATACACTTTCTGAAGTGCAGATCCACTGCCTGAGTTATAGGTGTGGAGTATAAAACAAAGGCGGTGTGCTTTTAATAGGGGAGAGCCTTGTAACACCCTATGTTTTTTGAACATTATTTTTAAATAAATTAATTTTTGATGTAGAAAATTGCACGCTAAACTAAGACAATTTTTATTTATAAGATATTCCAATTTAATCTAGAACTATACACAACGTCGAATTGTCTTGTGTTTCATGTAATACTAAATTTATACAAAACAAAATTTCATTATTATAATTATTTAAAAGGGATAGTTACAACATTTTCATCAAACATAGTAATATGAACATTAATAAAAAATTCTTAAATATTATTTATATTGGTTTTATATAGATAAATTTTATTAATAATATTAAATAATTTTTTTTAGAAAATTCAGTATATGTTTGAAAATAATTTTTTCTTAAAAGAACTTCTTTTTAAGTCCTTCTGTGATCATTTATAAAATCAATTAATGAATATTTAAAAATTTTATTTGAAAAATAAAATAAAATTTTTAATTCATGTTTCCAAAATTATTATATGGGGAATTTTTTGGATTTTTCTATGAATTTTCATTTTTGGATTAATAGTAAAAAATATATAATTTTAATTCAAAAATAATTTTTCATATAATTTATTTATATAGTTAAATTATATTTTATATTGGTTTCAAAGTAAAAATATATCATTTATACATATATTAGTCTAATTTTGATCATGGAAATTATTTTTATATTGAATTCAGATATAAAATATTATTGAATATTTGATCATTCTCACTTTAAAAAACAGCCTTCTTGCAACATTTTCATGAATAAAAATAAAAAAATTTCCATTTTTATAAAATGAATTTATAAAATAAAAATAAACAGTTATGTTTTTATAATATTTGTATTATAATAATATTAATGAAACGTACCAGATCTGGGTACCACGCAACGGGTTCCCCAAGCCCGGTTCTCCACGTGACCTCAGGCGCATTTTCCCAAACGCCAGATGCTGCCGACTAGCAGCGAGGGCCCAGGTCTGATAGTGGGGAAAATATGCCCTCATTTGTCAAAGTGTAGCGCAGCGGAATACAGAATAAACATACACTGACAGCGGAAGCAGTAAACATACCCAAATGAAATAACTACAGTAGTGGATATAACCAACAGTATATAAGTGATTATACTACATGTTTCAAGTTCTAAGAAAATATCCCGAACATGTTATATATCAAATCAGTACAAAAAAATATAGGGTATAGCAAAGCATGAAAAATAGCTGGTAGCGGCATCGCGAGCCTAGGCTCGGTCCCATGCCCTCCTATTTCTCAGCAACAGTCAAGTACCTGTGTAGGGACTCTTTCCCCTATCTACACCTGCAGAAACGTAATTTCTTCAGGCCGAGAAGCATGACCCAATCATGGTGTGAGAATAATATCTCAGTAGGCACCCACCAAAGGCCCGTTCCCAACTGCATGTAAGCATTCAACAATAGTGTGCAATAGTAAAATGCAATAAAGTAAGCAGTGCTGACAAGTAACTAAAATAACAATTAAATTTCCATTTTATTATTCATTTAATTCTTTATATACTAGAAATCACCATAGTGCATTTCTACCAAACAATCCATGTCCTCAGACAAACAAAAACATACCCTCGGTTAAGCAGAATCCAACCCGCAGGTATATCCCTCAGGCGTAACAAAAATATCCCTCAGGCGTAGGAAGTGTCGCCCTCAGGGACAAAAGTCAAGCCCTCAGGCATGAAAGGTTACCCTCAGGTGAAATACTACAGCCCTCAGGCTAAATAGTGCAGTGCCCTCAGGCTAATCAAAACAACGCTCTCAGGCTAAACAGGTAACCAGGCCATTCTCGACATATCAAAATGCAGTAAACAAGCAATTCCTCTCAAGGCAATTCTTCAATTACTACATTTAAGGCATACCATCGGGTATTCGGGCCAAATGGTTAAACAGTGAAAGACACCCCCGGGGGTGGTTCAGGATCCAAGCAACGATCCCAACCAGTATTTTATTATCACAATTTAATCATCTATGCAATTCTAGGCATTAAATATAGCATTGGAATCAGCCACATGACACCCCAACATGAGTTCGTGGCACATAAACGCACAAAATCACACAGAAGTTGGAAAATAAACACAAAGACACCTACCTTATATGCCAATGAACGTTATACCTGAACACCGACTATAGAAACACCCAAGAACGGTGTAGATCTGACGAAGAACAAAACCCATTCAAACGTAAATAACTTCCCCTTGGGAAAGAATTGGTAATAACGGTACCAGGAGAGGAGAGGGCATACCCTTGCGGTTCCAACAAGATTGTCCGACACCGAATCGGATTCCAGACGAACTCCCGGAGGATCTTTAAAGGGTCGGTCGTCCACCTTGGCTCCAAAATGGCTCAAACGCCTCCTCTACCAAATGAGGAGTCTAATTCCTATTTTACGTCGAAAAAACAAAGTACACGACATGAACTTCATTCATTTAACTGTTCATTTGGCGACAACGCCACACTGGTCATCTGCCGATGTGAGTACACGACATGTACTTCCAAGTACACGACGTGTACTATGGCCCAGCTGGCGGCTGCTCCACCGCCTTACTGTTTAGGCATGCCGACAGACTACAGGGCGTGTAAGGCACCACTACATGGAATGTAGTCGGTTCCTACACCCTTCGTCACCGACATGGCTACACGCCATGTGTACCCATTCCACACGACCAAAGGTACACGGCGTGTGGAGAAGTACACGGTGTGTAGTTCCAAAATATAGAATTTTTCCCCATTTTCTGTATTTTCTCAAAAACACTTAAGGAAAAGGAAAATGAAGAAGGCCGTACCTCAAAATAAGAACTGGGTTCTTACAAACATTCCCCATTATAGCAATTCGTCCATTAATTTCCCTTTCCAGGGTGGTGAAGATAAACCTCAGAACAGCTCTGGCCACTGAGAATGTGCGTCGGCCTCCCACTCCCAGGTCTTGTTCTGTACTCGACCATGCTGCCATAGCACCCATACGAGAGGAACTGACTGGCCTTGGAGAACCTTCATGCTCCTGTCAACGATATGGATCAGATGCTCTTAAAAGGACACATCATGCTGAAGCTCAACCTCCTCTAGCTGAATGTGTGAGATGGGTCAGAATGGTAGCAACGCAACTGAGACACGTGTAAGACATCATGCATAGCTCGGTACCGCTGCGGTAACTGCAGCCGATAAGCAACCAGCTCGATTCTCTCCAGAATCTAAAATGGTCCCACATACCTCAGTGAAATCTTACCCTGTCTCTTGATCCGTTTGTGTCCCAGACTCAGTGAAACACACAAGAAAACCTGATCCCCAACCAAGAATTCCAAAGGTCGTCCGTGGCGATCAGCATAAGACTTCTGACGAGACTGTGCAGTATCCATCCACTTCCGAATCATCTAGAATTGGTCAGATGTTTCTTTTACGAGTTGTGGCCCCAGTAAAGCCGCCTCACCTGCCTCTAACCAGCACAAGGGTGATTGGAATGGCCTACCATATAAAGCCTTGTATGGTTCCATATCAATAGTTTCCTAAAAACTATTGTTATAGGTGAACTCGACTAAGGGTATATGCTTCTCCCAAGAGCCCCCAAAGTCTAGGACCCTTGCACACAGCATTCCCTCTAGCACCTGTATCGTCCACTCTGATTGGCCATCTGTCTAAGGGTGGTATGCTGTGCTTAGATGCACTTTTGTATCCAGCGCCCTCTAAAAACTCTGCCAGAAACGAGACATAAAGAGGGCGTCGCACTCTAAAATGACAGAACGAGGGACCCCATGAAGATGTACGATCTCTTGGATATAAATCCTTCCAAGCAGGTCCACACCAAAGGTCTCCTTGATCGTCAAGAAGTGAGATACCTTCGTGAGTGTCCACAACAACCCACACGACGTCATTTCCTCGAGGTGACCTCGGAGACCCCGTCACAAAATCCATCGCGACATCATCCCATTTCCACTCTGGAATGGGTAACAGCTGTAACAGCCCAGATGGCCTCTGGTGCTCTGCCTTCACCTGCTAACTGGTGGAACACCTCATAACAAAACCAGCTATCTCCCTCTTTATACCTGGCCACCAGTACTGACGCCTCAAGTCATGGTACATCTTGGTAACCCCAGGATGAACTGCCCAGGCTGAAGCATGAAACTCCTGCATCAGGTCCTCGCGTATATCCCCTGGAACCCATACATGTCCATGGAAATGAAAAACCTCATTATTTCCTATTGTCCAACCGGGAGGAGGTTCCTCACTTTCCACCGACTCCCATAGAACTTGTCCTTCTAAATCAGATAGTTATATCATCCTCACTCTGTCCAGGAGGGTAGATGTCACATCCAAAGATGAAAGATAAGCCTACCCCTGACTGTCATGCACCTCTAGATGCATCTCAGAGAACAAAGCCATGAGCTGCCACTCACCACTGGCCTCCTGCACTGCCCGTATCTGAGTTTTCCTGCTCATTACATCAGCTATTGCATTACCTTTTCCAGGTGTATAAGCAAGCTCAAAATCGAAGGACTGTAGGTACTCAACCAACCTTCTCTGCTACAGATTCAGGCCATGCTGAGTAAAGATATACTTGAGGCTTTTGTGGTAAGTGAAAACCACAAAATCCACTCCCAACAGACAATGTCTCCAACATCGCAACACATGAACAACTGCAGCCAACTTGAGATCATGTGTCGGGTAATTCCTCTCATGTGGCCTCAACTGCCGAGACCCGTACACAACAACCCGGTTGCCCTACATCAAAACAGCACCCATCCCAATACCTGATGCATCACAGTAAACTGTATAGCTCTTCCCTTGCTCTGGCAGTATCAGGATCGATGATGATGTCAAACTTCCCTTCAGGTCCTGAATTGATGTCTCGCAAGATTCTGATCAAACGAACATCACACCCTTCTTAGTCAGACCCGTCAATGGTGCTGCTAAGCGGGAGAAGTCCTGTATGAAGTGTCTGTAGTAACCAGCCTGCCCTAATAAACTCCGTATCTCTAACATGTTCTTAGCCTGCTACCAGGAAACTACTGCTCTCACCGTTTCTGGGTCTACTACAACTCCTGCCTCTGAGATGATATGACCCAGGAAGTGAATATGGTCCATCCAAAAGTGGCACATTGAGAGCGTAGCATATAGACGATGCTCTCTCAGTGTACTCAATGAGATCTCAAGATGGGTGGCATGGTCGTGTTGAGTGTGGGAGTACACCAAGATTTCGTCCACGAATACCACCACAAAAGAATCTAGATATGGATGGAACACATGATTTATCAGAGCCATGAAAACTACTGGTGCATTCATGAGTCCGAACGGCATAACCAAGTACTCATACAGACCATATCTTCTTTGAAAAGCTGTAAGCGGTAAATCCAATGGTCTCACACACAGCTGATGATATCCAGATCTCAATTCAATATTCGAGAACACACTTTCTCTACGATGTTTATCAAAAATATCATCAATCCTCGGCAAGGGATATCGGTTCTTAACCTTCAACTGGTTCATCTTCCTATAATCTATGCAATGTCTGAGGGTACCATCCTCCTTTTTTGAAAAAAGGACCGAAGAACCCCAAGGAGAAGTACTGGGTCGGATAAAACCTTTTTCTTGTAACTCCTCTAACAGCCTCTTGAGCTCCTGAAACTCAGGCATGGCCATCCTATAAGGAGGAATGGACACCGGTGCTTCTCCTGGCACGAGCTCAATAGATCAATCCACCTCACACACCGGAGGTAGACCTGAAAATTTGTCCAGGAAGAGATCCCTGAAACGATCGACAACTGGAGGGAAATCAGTCTGAAATGTCCCCTGATCATCCAAATATGAGCTCGCAATCTAGGCTATGACTCCACCTCGCCTATTATGCTCTGGTCCAGCTCAAATCACCTGAACATCCCAGTCGCTCTTATATAGAAACTCTCCACCCTCTAGTGACGTGAAACTCAACCTGCGACGATGGCAGTCTACAAAGGCTCGAAAGGGAACCAACCAGTCCATCCCGAGAATGACATCATAGCTAGTCATCTCCAAGACATAGAGGTCCCAATGGAAGTGACACCCTCCTACCTCAAGGGGGAACTCCTTACACTGATGCACACCAACCGTCGTAGTCCACAACAGAGTGTCTAGCGTCATGGTATCAGAAGAGGAAGAAACACAGAGCCCAAGGCTCTCCACCATGGGCACAAATATGAAACTATGTGTAGCACCCGTATCGAAAAGTACTGAAGATAAGAATGAAGATACTAGAATAGTTCCTTTGACTGTAGAAGGTCCGGGATCCTGCTCTTGCTGGGTATGTTGCACTGTATATGCCTGCCTAGTACCGCGGCCCTGCGACACAGCCTGGCTACCCTGAGCTGTCCCGCCCTATTGCCTCTGAGATCCTGGTGTCTGGCTACCACGACCACGACCATCATCTCTACCTGTACGCCCTGACGTATTCCAGTTCCCCGACTGGTAAGAATCCACTGGTCCTGCTCCCACACGCGGAGTCTGCATAGAACCCCTCTCACTAGCCACTAGTGGAAACTCCCTACAAAATCGCTGCAGATGACCCATGTTGCCGGAAGTTCAACACTCCACTGGGTCTCATGGACACTGCGGTCTCTTGTGCCCCTCTCTGCCACACTGGAAGCACCTGATCAGGCCACCAAAAGACGCCGCCTGGCTGGTACTGCCGCCCTGAGAGAAGTCCATCTGTCTCTTCCACTTGCCAGCAAAAATAATACCATTTACTGGTGCTGAACCACCTTGGCCCACACCACTAGATTCTCGCAGGTTCCACTCTATAATCAGTGCCTGATTCAGAATCGCGTGTACAGTAGGCAACCTGAAAACATTTAACAGCGCTCGGATGTGATACCGATGATCATCCTCAAAACTTCTGGCTTTAAATGTCTCATCATCCACTATCACGGGTGAAAAATGCTAAAGCTTCGTAAAACGAGCAGAATAGTCCATCACCGACATAGCGCCCTGCTGCAGATTCATGAACGCTCGAGCTCTATCTGCCCTCAGCGTTTCGGGAATGAAGAATTCATAGAAGACTGCCGGAAAATCCTTCCACGCCATGTCTCTATGATGTTCTGACTAGGTGGTAACATCCCATCACCTCTTGGTGGAATCACGCTACATATATGTCTTGATATTGACCATCCCCCCTGGAGGGATCTCAAGATGCTCAAAAATATTCTGCATCGATCCTAGCCATGACTCCGCAGCCTGTGGTCCACCATCCCTTGAAAACGTAGGCGGATGCTGCTGCTGAAAGATACGTGTCAGCTCGGCTATAGATGTGGCAACCTGCGGTGCTCCCTGAAAGGTCTTCATGAACCGCATAAAGATTTCATGGAACTGCGCCTCCGCGCTTGTGTCAGGTATTATAGCAGGCGCAACATCTGGCTCTACTGGAGAATCAACTGGTAGCCCATTGCCCACCATCTCTGGAGTATAATCATCACCGCTCTCTCGGAGAACAACTCACGGTCTTCTAGGCGGCATGACACTACAAGGTCAGAATCACGCCTCAGATTCAAGATTATTATGACTGAAAACCGTAGGAACCACAAAGGAAACAATTGGAAGAAGGAATTCAAAATTGGAAAAACAAGACTACACAGCTTGTACAATGAGTACACGGCTTGTACAATGACTACACGGCGTGTACTTGACTTCTCCTCCCCTGCCCGGGTCCTTCTACATGGCTAAGCCACATGACTTCCGTTGAACAAAACTACACGGCATGTACGGTGTTATTTTCCAACTTCCCGTGTCGCTTGTGACAAGGCTGACTACTTGGCTTGACACTACATGGCGTGTTACACCTGCACACGGCATGTACTCCACCCCGTTTCCAAGCCACTCAGCTATCTCCACACGGTCTGTCCTCGGACCAGACTACACGGCGTGTCCCACAGGTACACGGCGTGTTCAGGGAGAGGTGACACCGGCCCGTGTTGTTAGTTCAATGGCCGAGTCCCCAGGTCACACTACACGGCATGTCCATAATTAAAATGGCATGTCCTGTCAAGGTGTTCACTGACCAGTGTTGTTAGTTACATGGCCGTACTCGGGGTCACACTAAGTGGCGTGTCCACTCAGTACACTGTGTTTTTTACCCAAGCCTTGCCCTACCCCATGTCGCCGCCCACACGGTTTGTGACACGGGAAGAGACTACACGGCGTGTACTCAGGGTACACGGCATGTACTCAAAATGCTCATTTTTCTTCCCAACCAGAAGAGCATAAACGGCGTGTATAAAATACTACATGGCATATATACTGGGTTTCTAGATAGTATTCCTCAGAAACTTCCCCTGAACCCAGAAAATACTGAAACCAACACCTATGTGTCAAATTCTGATCCTTGAGGGCCCATACTCCCCACAAATCAATGTTTGACATCTTATCTGTGTTATAACCAATAAACAGTCAATGATCCACCAAATTCCAGTCAATGAGGGCCCATACTCCCCAAAAACCGATGTTTGGCGTTCATTCTATAAACAGGCTCACATAAAATTACCCTATCCCATAGCATGTATTTTATTAGAGCAGCTATCAGAAGAGCATGATTTTCTAACACAACAACTATCATAACGACATGTAATTTCTAATGCACCTACATGGCATGGAAACTAAACATGGCTTGTGATATCTTGCATGTGGCTATATGATGAATGAGACGGAATACCCTCATCTCATCGGGATGAAACTAAATAGAACCCATTAATAAAATATAAATAGCACAATCTCAAAGTGTGTCACCCAACGGTGATAACTTATCAATTGTAAAATTTGAAAAATCAAAAGAATGCAAACTAAAAGGTAGACTGTCTTTTCCCTGTACATGAGTTATATACACCCGGGCACAACTTATTACCAAATACCGTTCGTCCTATCCCTGACTATGAATCCAAATAGTAAGTCAAAGAAATGAAACCCCATTGATACCACTTTTTAACATCCCGGACTCGGGTGCCACGCAACGGGTGCCCCAGGCCCGGTTCACCATGTGACCTCAAGCGCATTTCCCCAAACGCCAGAGGCTTCCGACTAGTAGCGAGGGACCAGATCTGATAGTGGGGAAACTATACCCTCATTGGTCTAAGTTTAGCACAGCGGAATACAGAATAAAAATAAAACGACAGTGGAAGCAGTAAACATACACAACTGAAATAACTACAACAGTGGATATAACCAACAATATATAAGTGATGTTACTACATGTTTCAAGTTCTAAGAAAATATCCAAAACATGTTATACATCAAATAAGTACAAAAAAAATACAGGGTACAGAAAAAAAAGAAAAATATATGGCAGTGGCATCACGAGCCTAGGCCCGGTCCCATGCCCTCCTACTCCTCAGCAGCAGTCAAGTACCTGTATAGGGAATATTTCCCCTATCTAAACATACAGAAACGTAATCTATTTGGGCCGAAAATCATGACCCAAACTGGGTGTGAGAATTATATCTCTGTAGGCACCAACCAAAGGCATGTGCCCAACTGCGTGTAAGCTTGCAACAACAATGTGAAATACTAAAATGCAATAATGTAAGAAGTACTGACAGTAACTAACTTACCAATTAAATTTCCATTTTATTATTCATTTAATTCATTATATATTAGAAATCACCACTTTGCATTTCTACCAAATAGTCCACATCCTCAGACAAGAAAAACCTTACACTCATGTAAGCAGAATCCAACCCGCAGGTATAGACCTCGGGCTTAACATAAATTTCCCTCAGGCGTAGGAAGTGTCGCCCTCAGGCACAGAAGTCAATCCCTTAAGCACAAAATGTTTCCCTAAGGTGAAATAATACAGCCCTCGGGCTATACAGTGTAGTCCCCTTAGGCTAATCACAACAATGCCCTCAGGCTAAACAGGTAACTGGGCCATGCCCAACATATCAAAATACAGAAAACAAGCAATTCCTCTCAAGGAAATTATACAATTACTACATTCAAGGCATACCCTCAGGTATCCTGGCCAAATGGCTAAACAGTAAAACACACCCCAGGGGGTGGTTTCAGATCCAAGAACGATCCCAACCAGCATTTTATTATCACAATTTAACCACCTATGAAATTATAGGAAATAAATATTGCAAAGGACTCAGCCAAACGACACCCCAACATGGGTTCGTGGCACAAAAATGAACAAAAATACACGAAAGTTTGAAAATAAACAGAAAGACACCTACCTTATATGCCAACGAATGTTATACCCGAACGCCGACTCCAGAAACGCCCAAGAACGGTGTAGATCTAGCGAAGAAAAAAACCCATTCAAACTTAAATAACGTCCCCTCGGGAAAGAATTGGTAAGAACGGTACCAGGAGAAGATAGAGTGTACCCGTGCGGTTCCAACGAGATTGTCCAACACCAAATCGGTTTCCAGACGAACTCCTGGTGGATCATCAAAGGGTCGGTCATCCTCCTTGGCTCCAAAGTGTATCAAATGCCCCCTCTGCCAAATGTGGAGGCTACTACCAGTTTAAGCCAAAAAAACAAAGTACACGACATGTAAATTTGAGTACACAACGTGTACTTCTTTCATTTAACTATTCATTTGCTAGCACCGCCACACTGTTCATCCACCGACGTGAGTACACGACATGTACTTCTGAGTACACAGCGTGTACTGTCACCCAGCTGGAAGCTGCTTCACCGCCTTACTGGTTAAGCCTACCGACTGACTACACGACATGTAAGGTACCACTACATGGTGTGTAGTCGGTTCCTACACCCTTTGTCACCGGCATGGCTACACGCCCCGTGTACCCATCCAACACAGCGAAAGGTACGTGGTGTGGGGAAAAGTACACAGTGTGTAGTTCCAAAATTTAGGGTTTTTCCCAATTTTCCATATTTTCTCAAATACACTTAAGGAAAAAGAAAAGGAAGAATCCCGTACCTCAAAATAAGATCCGGGTTCTTACAATCAACATAAGTTTTGACCTAAAAATTAGTGAAAGTGATTAAAATTTATTACAGTGATTAAGGTAAAATTATGATTTACAAGGGACTAAACCATAACATTAAGTGCTAAAATGACCTATCCCCTTATAAAAACACATTTTATGGAAATATTTATGCCATAAACCTTACATTATTTATTTTTTTTGGTTATTTATGCAGTTGTTTTGGTAAAAGAGTGGGTACAACTAACTTGTTTTTAAAAATGCCAAGTGTGTGTCCTCCCTCCCTTATAAAAGGCCACCACCACTCCCCATTCTTCAAAACAATCAATAAAATTAGTTTTGGATAATATATTAAAAATTAAATTACCAAAAACCCTACCTTTATCATTTAATCCTCCTTTTTGGTATAAATTATACCAATGAAGGCATTTGGTGTAAACCACATGGATTCACCCAATGAAGATGTAACATCCTTCATCAAGCTCCATTCTTTTATTTTATTTCTCCACTACATCAATTATTCTTATTCCATGATCATATAATAATAAAATTATCTTTTATATACAAATATTTTGTTATTATAAAGATTATACTTTATCTTACACACAAATATATTGATTGGGAAATGAAATCATTGTTCTTATGTACGGAAAAATACTGCCTCATGAAATGAAGTATTTAGATTTACCTTTACCACCACTTATTGTTAAGGATTATGATGAAAACTCTCTTTTTATATGATATTTATGATATTTATCATTTATTTATACATATATAAATAATAAATAAATATTACATTAATGATTTCAATTTTATGAAAATATGATTATATCGTTTGTGGAAGTGTGGACTACTTCCTCTTCAAAGCGATGTAATTGTTCAAACTTTACATGAAATGTATAAAGGATGGATTTAGTAAAATTATATAATTTATTTGAAATAATAATTCTACTATAATGTTATTGTATATTTATATACATATATTTCATTTAATATCTCTCTTTCTATTCGATAATATAATGGTAGCAACGTTCATGTGTATGTACAACCGACCGTCTCCCTGAACGGTGTGCATCATTTAATATTGATAACAATTATAGATTTCTATAAATATTTATATACTAAAATACATTATATATAAATAATTTATTAAATTTTTTAGATAATTAAATAATTATCTATTTAAGAGGATCATGAATAACTTTTTGAAACTCGTACGATAAGTAATGTAGTTATTACATTAAACAATACTTTAACATGGAATCCATAATAAATGAGAAATTTGAAGTCATAATTGAATCATATATGGAATTATATATAATAATATAATTATGTTTTATATTTAAAGTAAAATTATATTTATTATAAATGACTTTTGAATTTGTACAATAAAATTCAGTACTTAATGTAAATGGATTTCGTATCGCTTTTTATTGGCATGAGATACAGGTTATAATTACCACTAGCTTATTTTTGTGGTTTATATACTATCCAATGACATTTTATATAATTAATTTAATTTATTAAATGATATTAAAAGGTTTAATTATTTCATTATCCCATGGGGATCATGATTCAAAAGTTACTCAACTAGTAAGGGTTTCCTCATCTTACTTTTATTTTTCTTGTGCCACAAGCTATGTTCACAACTTATTTATTTTATATGATGTGTTTAATTACCACATATATTCAATGAATCTTAAAATTAAATTTATGGGTTTTTAAATATTTTTATATGTTCATTATTTCATGGGTTTTATGTTTCAAAATTTACCAAATTAGAAAATTAATTTTGTCCCAATTTTCCTTCTTTGTGACACATGCCATGTTGGGCGCCAATATTCTTTTACAAGGTGTATGTACTAAAATTTTACATTTTATAACATGAACCAACTTTTTCTCATAATATTTTAATCTTCATGTAATTCCAATTTCTAACAAGGGGATTATAATTCAAATATAACAAGTGATAAGAGTTTATAAAAATGATCACATCATTTATCAAGATTGTTTATGATTATGCTTCTATTGATAAATATTATGATATATATCTCAATTACTCTAATAAAATTTCTTATCCTATTTTTTCATGATATATTCATGTGTTGGTAACATTTTTCTACTCTTTGGGATATAATATAATTAATAAAATGTTTTTTAAGAAAATATTACTTTACCGCTCTCTTCAGTCAGAATTCTATGTTCTTTCAAAACCATGTTTTCTAAAAGTTCTTAAAAAATGTTTTATGTTTAAAAAAGAGTCTTAAAATGCAATGAAGGTTTTTATTATTTGTTTTCAAACTATTTTCAATGAAAAATGTTTTCAAAGAAAAAGTATTTCAAAATGTTTTCATGGTTTTTTTATAGTTTTTCCAAATATTTTCAATGAAGAAGGTTTCCAAAATGGTTTATTTATTCTTTTATTAGTTTTCAAGAAAAAGAGTTTTCAATTTTTTTCAAAATTATTTTATAAGTAATCAAGGTAATGGGTTGTAAAGATGATTTGAATCCTTCATTATATGTTTTCAATGTATTTTCAAAGAATATGGTTTTCTAAAGGATTTTTATTTTGATAGTTTTTTTAAATGAATGGATATTTTCCACAAGAATAGTTTACAAAAGGATCTTTCCGAATAATTTTCCATCAAATATGGAATCCATTAATATTACTCCTGTTTTTTTGGGAAATTAACCCAAGGTTCAATTCATATTCTTTGTCTGAATGGTTTAGGTTTTTATGGAATGATGTTTATGAAATCTATTTCACTTTTGTGGGTTATATATTTATGAAACATGTCCCTATTACATATGTTTTATTCTTATGGATCATGGTTCTTTTCATGTTTTATTAATTGATGTCATGATTATGAAACTTATCTTTTTTCATTGGTTAAGATGTTATTACATGTTTATGAGACTTATTTCATTTCATAGGCTATGATAAGATGTTTATGAAACCCATTTTTTATGGGTCATGATAAGATGAATGTTTTATCTTCTTGTGGATAATTTATGAATGATTTTATTATGAAATTGTTGGAACCTATATATCCCTATAATACATTGGGTAAAGATTTTATCTCATGAGATAATTATGGTAATCAATGTGATGAGATTGATCCACCATGTGAATATGGAGAAACTTGATACCTAATAAAAAAAGGATTGCAACTGGGGTTGGTGGGGTGTCTTGCCCAGTAGGTGTAGTCACCATAAATATCGAATATAGAGAAACATGATCCACTATGGGAAGAGGAAGAAAACTGATACAGTATTGAAAGATAGTGAAACCCGATTCAATATGCTAAGACGGGGAAGATTGATCTCTTACAAGGGATAGACTATGACTCGGGATGCAGTCCCCATGAAGTACCCTGATGCATTCTTGAAATGTGTCTTGACTTCTAATGAATGATAATACATGTTTATGTGTATTACACAATTTTATGTCTCATTTATATGTTATGATTTCATGTTTTGTGACCTTTTTTGTCTTATTATTCACATCTTATATACTGCCAATATTTATTCCATGGTTTAATTTTATAACCTTTGATATGCAGGGTATTATCTTATAATGTCATGATCATGTTATCATAACCAAATTCCCATGTTTATTCTTATATATATCCCTTTTCTACACATACTGAGAATTTTATATCACCCCTTCTTAAGTTTCCTTCCCCATGATATGAAGATATGTATTAATTATGGTGTTCTTCAGAAAGGTGATAGTCATGAATATCCTAAAGGGTTTTGATATAGCTCACTCATGTATTGTCATTTACATATCTATTTTCCAAGGGAGCTAAACTGATACGTTCTTTTGGCCTCTATTTGTGTGATGTTTTAAGGATTCTAAAGAAATTATCTATTATATATGTATGTTAATATTAGGTTGTTATAGTTGCTATTAGAGATAATGATTATTCAAAACATTTACAATAATATGATAAAACATGTTTGAGAACCTTAGGAATATTTATGAGTGTATGTCTCTAGATATACCTAAGGTTAAGTCTAATGACAAGAAAAATATAAAGGAATAATTCCTAGAATATTGTTAAAGGATAGAGCGAGTGGTTTCCAAGAAATTCGTCTTTTTCTTTGATAATACAAGTGTATGTGAATCTTCCATAGATGTACCTTTGAGTAACAACTTCTACAAGGTGTGTCGGGCCAGACTCGAGCATAACCAAGTATATGAAAATTGGCCTCATAGAACACCTAGTCTGGAACACGTGGGGAAATTATTTATGAATTCACAAAATCTTCATAAAACATCCTGAAATATTTAAAAATAAGTTAGATTTGTATAACGTAGGACAAACCTATAGTGTAGGGGATAAAATAAGTATCCATAATATAGATATCCAATAAGTGGTTTTCATGATTATTTGGTTCCTCACTATGAAAAATATTTCTTATTATATTATTTATGATTTATATCAATATTGGGAACCATAAAGAACTAGGATAATAATGAATGTGATGAAAAAATTTCTGATGAGAAGTCAAATGTGCTGATTGCTAGAGTAAAGGACGTTGTAATCATGCCTAATCAATTTTCACAGATCATGATTAAAAATGTGTACCCTAACCAACTCTTGGCCACCCTAAAGATGATAATGATAGAGATATAAGAGAGTTCAGTCAATTAAGACAATTAAGGAAAGAAAATTTTCTTTTCTACATGTCATGAATGTGGGAAGAAACACTCTAGTGAATGTCTCAAAGGATCAATGATATTTTTTTATAGGGGAAAATAAGGATACAAAGTAAGTAACTACAAATGAAAAATGAAATTTTTAGTTACCCAATTGGATTTGATTTTTTGCCTCAATAAGTTATTGTGAATTGATGAATTATTTAAATGTGGAATGAAAGGAAATTATGAAAATCAATTTCTTACGTGGAATTCTCATGAGAAGAATTAGTAAGGTGGTAAATGTAATGGTTTTGATGATGATGATGATGAGGAGACCAAAAATTACATATAGAAGCTATGTGTATTTTTAATAGTACTATAGAAAGCATAATAAAATTTAGGTTGCTAAATGTTAATACATGATTCATATTTCATATTCTAGGAATGATTAATTAAGCAATACTTTTATAAATCATGGGTAATGGTATTAAAATATAGTTGGATGGTTGAAGTGTATATGTAATGGAATTAAAATATTATATTATACTAATCATGAAATATATAAGTATTTTAAGTATTATATATTTAGGTAAGATTTTAAATGATATGTTTATTGGTGTTGATGAGGTAGAAAGTTGATTTCATGGAAAAGTGATATTTTGATTATGGTAAGGAAGCCATTAATTTATACATAATGTTGAGATAATGATGTTTGGATTGTGATATTTTATATATCAAAAAGTAAATTGGATTGTACTAATTACCTCATAATTAGTAATGGATTTTTTCAAAAATAATTCAATGTTATCATGTAATAAATTTAAATATACTTGGATTTAAGGAATTTATCCAATAGAATTTAGAATAAGGAAACATTCATGTTTTAAATAAGTATTTATGGTAATTTAGGTAATCAACATGTTTCAAAAGAATATAAGATGTGGGTATTCACGTGTTTGGAATGTGACAACAAAGATGTACTTTATGATATGGGGGATCAATGTTGAACTAATTTAGTGACCTTCTTTCTAAATTTTTTACATTTTATATTTTTTGATGGTTATAAGGTTATTCATTTATGGATTATCATAAGTTAAGCATCTGATAAGGTTTGTGAAATTAAATTATTATCTCCCCGATGTAGGATTCATGAATATCGGATAACCTATTCTAACCACTTTGTGTTGATAATAACTAAAGATAGATTGGATGACTTTCCACGGATCCCATGATCAGTCAGTTCTTCAAGAATGAAAATTTCACCTTCTTTATTACATAAAATGTGATATTGATATTGTTCAAGACACACAAAAAGGTTTTCATTATACTTATGAAAGGGAATAAAATCAAGTAATTAAATATTTTTATGATAAAATTATTATTCAACATTAGGAAAAGGTTTTTTATATAAAATGTTTTCTTTGTTATCATAATTTTTATAATATAAATATCCTCTTTCATGCTTCATAACTTTGTGGTTTTTTTTAATTTTTAAAACTCTGTATATCACCTAATTTATTATGATAAGTGGTCTTTATCAACCTGTATAATTATCTATGCTTTTATTCTATGTCCATATTTTAACCTCCCAACTATATTCCCCTATGTAAAAACCTAGTTATTTGTAACTTTGGGTAAGCACTATGCTTACATATTTCAATTTTTAAAGTACTTTTTATTGTTCATTTTTATGATGTGGGATTATATTAATGGAAATTTCAAGTATTAAACATTTAATAAACTAAATGAATTTTGGGAGTGAAATTCATTTCAAGGGGGGTAGAGTATAACACCTGATGTTTTTATAGACCATTTTCAAAATAATTAATATGTCATGTCATGAGATGCATGCTATAAAAAGTAAAACATTATTTATACTATATAAAAAGGTAATATGTCACTATATGCAACACCCACATGGATTGTGATGCACGTAAAACTAAAGTTTTATGAAACAACAATTTATTATTATAATTATTTAAATAGGATAGTTATAACATCGTAGTTAAAATTAGAAATATGAATTGTAAGAAATAATTTTTATATATTATTTATAATTTTTATATAGGTAAACCATATTGATAATAAGATATAAAATTATTTTAGTAAAGTAATTATATATTTGAAAATACTATTTTATTAAAAGAACTACTTTTTAAGGCCTTCGGTGAAAAATTATAAAATTAATTTTTGACACTTTTGTAAATAAAATTTTTAATATAATATTAAATTTTTAATTCCTAATTCTAAAATCATATTAGGGTGAATTTTTTGTATTTTTTCTATGAATCATTAAATATTTATTAATAGTGAAAAATTATAAATTTTAATTTAAACTGCTTTTTATCTAATTTATTTATATAGATAAATTATATTTTAAATTTTTTTAAAATAAAAATAGATAAATTATACATCTATTAATACCATTTAAGACATTTTAATCATTTTTATATTGAATTTATATATAAAATATTAATGAACATTTCAAAATTCTCACTTTAGAAACCTACCTTCTTGCCACGTCTGTGGGATTAGAATTAAACTTATTTTTCCTTTTTTGTGAATTTCATTTTGAAAGACATACATAAACAGTTGTAATAAATTTAATATTTATTGTTTAATAATATCAACATAATTTTTGACAAAAAATATTAATGAAAGTAACTACTATTAATTACAGCAATTATGGTAAAATTAAGCTCAAAATAGGACAAAACCTTAATATTAAGGGAAAAAGAACTTTCCAATTTTCCAACACCCATTCGATGTACATATTTAGGCCATAAAACTTCAAGTATTTAGATTGGTTAGTTTATATGATTTTTAGGTAAAAACATGGGTAAACATATCTTGTTTTCAAAAATTCCATGTGTTTCTCCTCTTAGACCAATATTTATGATTTATTTATACTTCATAAATTATTATATAAATCATACCTCAATGATTCCAATTGTTTGTAAATATGATTACTTTGTTTGTGGAAATCTGGACTACCGCCTCCTCAAAGTGATGTGATTCATTAAATCATTATGTCGAATGTATTTAGGATGTTTTTAGTAAGATTATATGATATATATGACAAAATAATGCTACTATATTGATATTATACATATATATATATCATTTAGTTTCTTTCTTTCATTGTGATAATAAAAAAGAAGCAGCATCCAAGTGTACGTACGACCAACCATCTCCATGAATATTGTATTTTGATTAATATAAATATTTATATAATGAATATATATGACATATCAATCATTTTTTACATTATTTAATGAAATAAACCAATATCTATGTAAGAGGATCAAGAACAATAACTCAAAACCTATATGATAAACAAACCGGTTGTTACCAAAAAGATTACATTAACAAAGAATTTTCAATAAATGTTTAATAAGTGAATCATATATAGTAATAGATATAAAAATATGGTTCTATGTTTGATGTATAATAAAAATATATTTATTATTCATGAAGTTTGAACATGTACAAGAAAAGTCAAGAGTTAAGGTAATGGGATTTCATCTCACTTTTTATTTCTGTTATATACTTGACATAATAACCACTCTATTATTTTTTGTGGTGTATTTATACCCTATACATGTTATATAATTATTTTCCATTATTTAATGATATTAAAATCATTAAATTATGTTATTCACCCATATGGATCATGGTTTTAATGTTACTCTAGTGGTAAAGGTTTTCTCATCTTACTTTTATTTTTCATGAGACACAAGTTATGTTCAACACCAATTTCTTATATGTTGTCTATCTACTACCCATGGATGTATTCTATGAATTTTATAATTAAATTTATTTCTATTTACATCTCCATTTAATGAAATTAATTTCATCAGATTTATGTTCAAAAAGATACCAAATCGATAGATCAATATTGTCTCGATTTTTTTGAGAAAATGTCATGTTACACATCTATATTCTTGGACAAGGTGTATATACATTAATTTGATAGGTTATATCATGAACCACCTTTTTATAATGATATTTTAAGCTTTATTTTATTCTATTTTCTTACATGGCTATTATAATTCAAATTCTACTGAGAGGTAAGAGTTTATTGAAATGTTCTCATCATTTATCGAGATTGTTTATGATTATTTTTACATTAATAAAATCATATAATCCATACATCAAGAAATCAAATAAATTTTCTCACCTATGTTTATTAACGATATCTTCATTTATTAGTACCATTTTCTCAATTTTTATTACATATTATATTTGATAATTCTTTTAATAAAGTCTAACATTACCTCTATCTTTAGTAATAAATTTGTGTTCTTTAAAAACCATGTTTTGTAATAAGGTTTTAAAAAATTATTGATGATTAAAAAAGTGGATTTAAAAAGTTTCTTTTAATATAAATGGTTTTCAACAGGTTTCCAATATTTTTTATAATATTTTAAAGTGTTTCGAGAAAAAGGTTTTCAAATGTTTTTAAAGATACATTTATATGTTTTACAAGTATTTTCAATGAATAAGGTTTTAAAAAATGTTTTCAAGATAATTTTATCTGATTTAAAAGTAAAATATTTTCAAAAAACATTATTCTTATTTTATAAATTTTCAAGGGAAAATTTTTTCAAAATGATTTCAAGAATTGTTTCAATGTTTTCAAATTATTTTAAAAGAAAATAGTTTTTGTAAGGATTTAAGTTTTAAAATATTTTTTTACGAATAAAGGATATTTTCCTAAATAAATGATTTTAAAATGATCCTTGCAAATTATTTTCCATCAAATATTACATCTATTGGTTTTACTCATCCGTTTCAAGGAAATGATCCAAAGGTTTGATAAATATTTATTCTCTGAATAGTTTGTGTTATGATGGAATGATGCTTATGAAACTCGTTTCTATTTCATAGGTTATATGATTGTGAAACAAATTCCCCATCCACTATTTTATTCTTATGAAACCCACTTCTTTTCATGGGTTATGATTTGATGAAATACATATTAATCCTATATTTTCCACAAGTTACAATATGATTAAATATTTATGACACCCATTTCAATTCATGGGTTTTGATAGTATGTTTATGAAACTCATTTTAATGGGTCATGATATGGTGAAAGTGGTATTATATTCTAGGATATGTATGTATGATTTTATTATGAGTTGGGTGGGAATTATATATTCCTATAATTCAATTGGTAAATATTTAAATCTATTGAGACAATGATGGGAATAAAGTCAGTAGGATTGATTCACTATAGGAAGATTGGGAAACATGATCCCTTATAATTAAAGGACTTTGACTGAGGATGGTGGTGTGTCCCACCCTGTATGTGTAGTCACTGTAATGATGGATGATGGGGAAACTTGATATTCTTTGGGAAGATGGGGAAACCATATCTACTATGGAAAGATGGGGAAAACCAATGCCTTACAAGGGGAAGGACTACAACTTGGGATGGTGGTATGTCCAACCTAGTAGGTGTATTCCTGATGATGTTCCCTGAAAAGTTTTAGATATGAATATTGACTTATAAGGAATGATATTACATTTTTATGTTTATACCACAATTCCATGTCTTCTTCTTATGTAATGATTTAATGTCTTATACTATTATTTCTATTAAGATTCATGTATTATGTAATACCAATATTTATCCCCTGAATCCTATTTATGATTTTTGATATAAACGGTTTGATATTATAATTTTAATATCACATTATCATACCCACATTGTTAGGTTTATGCTTACATGTATCCCTTTTTTACCCTTATTATACATCTATGATCTCCCCTTTTTATGTTTCCTTCCCCAATATATGATGTTATGTATTAAGTATGGTGAGTTTAAGAAGGTTGCTAGTCTCGAAGATCCGAGTTGAATATAATGTAACTCATTCATGTATCATCATTTTATTTTCCTTGTTTCGAAGGGAACTATACTAAAATATACATTGGATAACTTTTTGTGTAATGTTTAAAGTATTTCAAAAAAAATATGTAAATTATATGTACATTAAAACTTGGTTGTTATAAGTCAGAATCTGTAAGAACAACAAGACTTAAAATACTTAGCTCTACTACCCATTTCAAAAAAAAATAGAAACCTTTTTTTTTGAGATCCTATCTAATATAAAATACATATATAATAATTATTGGCCTCAAGTAGTGTCGATATTGGTATCCTTTAAGTATTTTATCATGATTTGTGTGAGTGAGGAAAAACATAATGAAATAACATGTGTCTTCTTATGGGAAGAATTATAAGTATGATAAGGGACTCCAACGATTAAAATCTAATGGTATTCTGGGAAGGAAACCAGGGTATTGTAACAGACCCATGGGGTCATATTACTAGATTCATGGACTAAGTAGTCTGGTTCCTAACATTCTATGGTAGGTATAACACAAAGAAAATGACACGTAAAATGATCCTTGGTGTTAGGGTTTCCTCATTACTATATATTATTATATAAGATAATTAATGGGAACCTATTTTTATGGTCACTAGTACTGAAAGATAAATGTTTTGAAAAGATAAAATTTAAAAGGAGTCTAAGAGTCATTATTTTAAAGTGATTTAATCTCACCATATTAACTCATGTTATTCCATTTTATTTATTTATTTTCATAATTATTTGGTTTTGGAAATCTCTTCTCTCTTCTAAATCATTATATTCAATCCATATTAATGGGCAAAAAATTAAAAAACAAATAGTTATTGTTAATCACTATTAATAATAGCAAATCATATTCATAAAAAATTCAAATTCATTCCATTAATAAGGTACATAAATTATTCATAAAAGTTTTTGAATTTATGAGGTTAATAATATCTACATGGGTAATCATATAGTTATATATTACCAAACCCCACATTTCTAGAATAAGGTATATGCCTCAAGAGGAGTGGGAAGTCTGACCCAAAGTCCCTCTAACTTGGGATAGTGTACTGAAGATGGAATCTAATTGATCATAACACTAACACCTAATTTGAATAAATACATTTCAACTACAAATTTCAAGAACATAACATTAATTACAAACTGTGGTCATTGTATATTAAAACATATCATTACTTAATTTTTCTAGCATTTAATAATGTAATTGAATATTTTATAAGAATTATTTTATCTTATAAAAAAATAATTTAACATTATTCATAATCAATTCATATGATGTGTTATGAAACCCACAATATAAATCAATCTACATGAGATTAAGTTACCTCATAACATAATATCAATCTTCTAATGAGATTACATTATCAATAAAATGAAATTTCTACCATTATTATTCCTTGTAAAATAATTATTTCATAAATATAAATCCATTCATGTATTTTATACCACTGATATGTTTTGAAAAGGATTAAACAAATCTAGTTTAATTTTAAAAAGATATTTGAGAGAACCCCAATATCATCCATGATTAGATATATTTAATATGAAAGTTTGTAAATTTAGAAAATTATAATTTCTAGTGAATAACTTTACACCAAAGAGACACTGAATCATACTCATCATCCTTGGAACATGGTTGGGAGAGATCACTTGAGTGGCTGAAATGAGCCCTGCGCCTCTTGAGGTGTCCATGGGATTCACTGAATCACATATCATATGTGAATAAATCTTCTTCCATCAAGATATTATATCACAAAAATGTAAATAAGGAAGAAGTAGATATATAAGGATTTTGGGGTATTTGTGGAGCATCAGTCTAGAATCACACAGCTAGATGAATTAACAATTTAAACCAATTCCAATTTTAAATAACTCATAGAATATTTTTTACATACTAAAGATGGATTAATGATATTTTTTTATGTATTGATATTGTTGTGTAATTTTTCATTTGATTTTCCATGTAATTTCAATCTTATTATGGGTTATTTTATGTGAAAAGTGTATTTCATGAATTTTTTTTTGTTTTAAAGAAATGTTTCATTGCTTTTTTAAAATAGTTCCTTTCATTTATGGAGTATTACCAAAAGTGATTTGTTTAGATATAAAAGTTTTAAAATGTTTTGAAATAAAATATTATGATTTATAAGGTTAAATGAAAGGATTTATTTATAAAATTAGTTAATTATTTCTAAGTACACTAATTTTTTTTGAGTTTTTTAGTGGGGAATTTACATTTCAATTTATGATCACGTTGTGAAATTGATTCAATTTTTTTAAATATTTTGTAATTTTTATAATTTTTGGTTTGTTTTTTATTTGCATACATGTTTATAAAATGTTTTCCAAAAAAAATTATCTAATTTTAGTGGTTTTAAAAAGATATGACGTTGTGAAATTTTTTAATTGGAATTTTTCCTTCATTTATAATGGGAATATTTGAATTTAATATTGAAACAGTAATTGGTTAGTTTTATGATTCATGTTATTTTTAGTATTACACCAAAACATTTATTTATGGAATAGATAAATAGTATTTTTTATGGATGGTCCTAATGGTGATTCCTTTTGTAATTTATAAACATCCCTTTATTTAATTTATCTTTATATTGTCTTAGAATAGAGTGGTAGATCCATAAACATTCATTATCTTGGAATTATTGAACCACCATCCCTTTTCAAACAATGTTTAAGGGATACATCTGGTGATATAGTATTTAGAGTGGATGGAATGAATAATAGATTCTTTACAGAATCCTAAATCGTTGAATTTGTAATCTATTATGGGATTGTTTTTTTAGAATTGGTACTCTTTTCTTGAGATCTGATCACCAATGACTATTTGGATGTCAATTTCATTGGGTTTTAGCATCACCTATAACATAGATCATATGTATTTTGACTAGTCATTTCAACTTATAGGGAATTATTTGAAAGGATCATGTCTTTTGAATGAAATCATACAAGGATAGATAAACCCTAGAATGATGATTAGATTATTAAGGATCAATAATCTAGTAGATTTATTCTTCGTAATGTTAAGAAGAAATATTTTTGAGTTTCTAATATAGGAAATCCTCATCGATTGAGTAATTCGAGTTATCATAAGAATAATTCACTAATGTAATGAGTATTTTGTAAATTTTCTATTTAGTGATACTTGTTGAGTTTATAAAAGATAGAACATTTGAGGTAATTTTCAATTTTTGAATTTTCTAAAATATTCCACTATCTTAATTTTGATAGGTGTAGATCATTTTTCGTTGTTTTATACCTCTATGATTTTTTATCTTTCATGATGGTTTTATGTGTTGTTAGACATGTGATAAAGTTGGAATTGATGAGTTAGTAATGGGAAGCCTTGAGATCATTCTTATGTTATTAGGATGATTTTAATACAGATTTAGATTATAAACCATTTTATACCTTTATTATATTTTATTCCATGTTTGGATTCCTTTCATGTTCACCATAAGATGGTGTTTCATGGTAATTGTATGAAGTTATTTTTCAATTTTGTTTCCTGAGATGAGTTTAAATACTATGTTATCCCATATTGAGGTATGTATTTAATCAATTTGTCTTATATATTCTTATTTCGAGGGATGTTGATGGATATTTTGGCCTTATACTATGTTCATTTTAGTATTTTTTGGATTTTATTTCAATATTGAAATTTTGAACATGTTTCTTAGATGGTTGTTTATAATAATTAGAGGATTTCTATTCATTTTTTTTATTTTTTGGAGACTAGTTTAATTCCGGTGATATATTCTCTTACAATAGTTGGTATCATTTGTCTCAACATACTAGATTAATTATAAATTGTGGGAGGCCTATTGAATGTCTCGAGGTGATAGTGTTTATAAAGGATTAAACTACTCTTATGTAATTAGAATAATTTATTTGAAACCAACGAAACATCACATATTCTATGATAAATGGAATGTAAAACATTGGATATGAACAACACTATAATATCAAGTGTGTAAATTTAAAATTAACAACCACTTCATCCTCCTTAATCACTAATAAACATGTTCTAGAATGTTTACATTAGTGGTAGACGTATGCCTCCCACCTCTAAAGGTACACATGGGTGGCACTGAATCATACATTATATGTGTGAGATTTTTCTTATTATATGGTGTGATAGTACCTCAAACAAAAAATAAGGAAAAAGTTAGAGATCTTTTTTCATATCAATAGGGAATCTATATTGCATGACACACCCACTTCCATCACATGGATGTTGTTTTATATAACTTTTGATGAAATACCTCGATGGCTTAATCATTTACTGAAGATTTATTACAAATGAGTAAATGTGACTTCTAATTCATGAATTTAATGTATGAATGAAAAAATACTTATGTTTCACCTCATCTAATGTTACCTAAAAGATAGTTTTCATGGAAGAATTAACCAAACATTAACTCTTAATGTTCAAATTCCATAATTCTATCATATACTTTGATGAAATAATCATGCAACTTGATTCATGGTAATTCAAGTGGTGAGTAATATTCTTACATACATTATAAGAATCCCAATTTTAGGTTATGGTCATTAAATAATGATTGAATTTAGTGAAATATAATCATATTATATTCCATGACTTATTAATCATTCATTTATATGGTAAAACCTAGCATATAGTAGCATGGCCTTGTACTCTATGGCTTATAATAGGATGTTGTTATTTAATATAATAATCATATCCATGGAACATTTTATTTACATGAATTGTGGAAATCATATTTTTATGATATCGTTATATCATAAACAATGATACTTTCTAGTGTGGATTGCTAACATGCTAGGCCATAGGGAAAATATCCTTTAATATCCTACTTTCACTAAATTCATAATCCTTTGTTATATTCCATCTTACATCATATCATATATTATAACTCTATAAATAATATCCCAAAATGTTTAATACATATTCCAAAAATATTTTTGTATGATATTATTAGCTACACCTTGTATCACTTAATATGTAATACCATTTTAATACCCAACAGAAACACTTTTTGATTAAACTCTAAAAAAATTAGTGTATCACTTTGAGTTAAAATTAGTCCTCATGTAGTCAACCAAGAATTTTTAACCCATAAGACTTCATATCATTGAAAAAAGATATGAATCACAAGATCTATATATGTAATAAAAGATAAGCCTCTATCAAATAATAAATGATACTTCAGATATAAACGAATCTCGCATGATATCCATCAGACATATGTAGATTTATACATTTTTCCACCATATTCATCTCATGCTATCTTTAAATATCATATGTTCCATTTTTTCATGACGTAAAGTGACCATAGGAAATGGTTTATATGAATACAATATATCCAACTTGTAAAATATTAATTCTTTATATATATACTTACATTGTAAATTAATACATTACATTTAATTCGCATTTATAGATGATCACATTATATGCCCAAAACATGAATAGATTAGAATAATATATGTTATGTTACAAAGAATGAATCAATCCAATATAAAGGGGGTGTGAATTAGTAGAGACTAGTTTTTATATTTAATTATTTATAAAATAAACCCCTAAAACATGTTAGTGTTTGATTCACTTATGTAATGAGTCACAACCTCAATCACGTATAAATAAAATAAAGACACATTGAAAATGAGGGTTTTTATAATTATTTCCCCTCCTCTGTTAACCAACACATTTCTATTGTTGGTCTGTCTCCCCAACCATAGATACTTTACTATATGAAACAAAAAATTACACGCTCATAATTGCATTGTACAATCACTATATTACTTTCTGTATCCACACTAGAACACAAGACTTCATAACACCTTCATATAGAATATGTAAACTAGATAAGATATATCTTATTAATATCTATGTTTTTATACAAATGGTAGATATAGATCTCCCTCCTTGAGACATTATAAATCATTAAGAACAAATACTCATGTCACACAAAACTGATGTAGAATTGTTTCTTATTCTCATTCATAAAAAATCTAATATGTGAACATGGAAAAAATAGATCTTTAGGTGGATAAAACATCATTTCAAGGTTCTCATACATTGTATTACATAACTACTCACAAACGTATTTCACTGAAAATACAAAACTTTATTAATTTTCATATGTCACGATATTCACCATCCTTGGTTTTTCCAAGACGACCTCATTTACTGGAATTAAATTGTTCTATACAAATCTACTACCTTAAATTGAAAAATGAGGTGACATACTATTCTTACCACCACAAAGGTTCACTATAGAAACACTTATTTTAGAAACATCACATTCCTATGATCATTCAAAATGACTCAAACTTGAAAAGTGTATTCCGATTTATTTACACAAATTAAATTCTACAATATATATTTTAAAAAACATAACTTCAATTAATATTTTTAAATGTTAAAATTTTATGTTTCCAATAATATACTTTTTATTCCTCAAACAAAAAAAATCTGAAACTTATTATCTTATTCTACCATGTATCATGATATTGTAGCAATTGAATACATCTCAACAATTAAAATATTTATCCAATCTATACTCATCTAGAAACACTTCAAAATTAAATAAAAGTGTTTATTTGAACATTATATTTATAGATCATTATAAAATATGATTTCTAGGTTTAATATCTAATACAACTTTAACAAAATAATTGAACAATTTGATTAGTACTAAAAAATTTCATATAAACCAACTCAAAACTGAAAACATACATTAAAAACAATAATCATTTTCAAAATATTACATAAATTATATTCAATCACATTTTAAATTTTTTTACACTAAATATCTGTTATAACAACATTATGTTTATTTCCTTTAGAACATGGAAATTCTAGAAAACGTAGTTTTTACATAGATGGGATTTCAATTAAAGCTTCACTGAAATAAAAAACCATATGAGATTTGAATCCATATAAAAAATAGATAAATTAGTTAGAAATAAATACATAGAGAAAACCACCAACATGAATTTTCATACATGGTCGAAATTATTTTATTTTGTAGAAATCATGAATGTTGAGGCATTCACATATGTGGGAACTTTTCCTACACAGTGTATCAAGTAAATGAATGAATTTGTATATATGGGAATGATTGTAATGCTAAATTATCTTATGTAAGATAATTCACATACATGGATCTTCACATAGAAAAATATTTTATTTAGTAGAGAAACACATAGGCGATTACTCACACAACCAAATAGTTTTTTATTCTAAAAAACTCATGTGTGAATCCATAAATTAAAATACTTTACTCCAATAATATAAAAATCTTTTCATCTATTTACTATGAAATGAAATAATTCAAAAACAAAATCCCCCATGGTATCAAATAACACCTTGATAACATCCGATTATTCATTAAAATGAATAATAATAAATGAAATATATCAATAACTCTACTTTAATCTCATAAAAACTCCATTCAACTCTTCCAAGAAAACTCGAATCAAAAAATTATATGAATAATAAACTAGTGAATCATCAGATAATATCTTATCTCATATGAGATGTGTCTTTCACTATAAAATAGAATAATATTATGTTCTTATGAAAATGTCATACCCTAGTGTTAAGAAAATGTTGTCTAGTAACTTAAATATACTACCCCTCAAGCAATGGATCAAATATCCAAAGCCATTTTTTTAATTTTCTAAATAGCCAGTTTAAGGGTAACCGGTAACTGTGCAAACAAAGTATCAAAATTCAAACCAAAACCACATTGTGGTATCTGAACCTTCCAGATTATAAATCATATTTTTAAATTTATTACTTCAACCGAAATCATGATGAAACCTTTCCCACACGCCACACATCAACTTCGTTTCACAACCTTGACATCGCACGTCCCCATCATTCCATCAGAGTTGGCCGCTGGTGAACCGTTCACCAATGTCATCGTCGCCTACCCCATCGCCCGCCACGCCGCACCGCTCAATGTTAAAAAATTTCACTATTAGGGATTATACAAAAATTCAGATTTTAATCAATTGATCACTGCTCTTTTTACCAGAAATTATAATCCCATTTAACATATATTTGTTTCAATTTTTCTCCCCATTTATTAACATTATCCAATTCCAATATAGGGGGTATAAATTCTAAATTTCCTTAAGAGAGTTGGGAAGGATGAATAAAGAATATAAACTTCATCAGAGAGACCTCTCTATTCACGTAGATTTTGAAAATATATCTGCAATCTTATTTTCAGTGGAAATGTATTCAAGATTGATATCACTGGTGATAACTCTTTTTTTAATGATATGTTTCTTGATTCCTATATGATTAGATTTACACTGTTTTATATGTTTCTTTAATATTTCTTACACACTGATATTTAAAAAAATTCTCAATGGATTCTCAGTTTCAACATGAAAATATAATAACTACACAACTATCCATAAAACCCATGTACATGCATGAGTAGATACCAATATTTAAAATTGAATTTGCTAAGTGTAACTTATTTAAATATCATACTATACTAACTCACACAACTATCACCAAAGAAGAAATACCATCTTCATATTAACATCCTCTATATACAATCACCATCCCAGTCTCTATCAGTGTATCCAATAAACATAAAATAAACACTACATTTTTAAAATAAATCATTATTCATTAATCCATAAAAATATCTCAACATCGTTTTTCAATTATGTATCTCTGACTCCCAAGGATCATGTTGAAATAAATAAGAAAATTCATAGTGAATGATATCTTCATTCTTATGGATGTTAAATACAATGGATAAAAAAAAATTGTTCTAAATTGATTTTGGTCAACCTTTCCATTGTTCTCATCATTACACATTTTGGATCCATCTAAAATATGTGTTAAAAAATCTATGGATTATTCCATAAAAACGATTCAAAATGTATGAATAATACTTTTATTAGGATAGGAAAAAATAATTTTAATGTTTCCTAATATATAACCCCAAAAAGTGTATAGTTTCTTCAAATGAATAAATCTCACAGTATTATTCTGTTTTCCATGAATATTACTCAAAAAGAGTCATAATATCACAATAAAATACTATATAATCAATATACATAATTAAAATCAATGAACCTATGTGAAACTATTTGACATACTGACTTATATCAACATGTCCAGTTTTTAGTACCATTTTATTCATGTGGCTATAAATGTCATGTTTTGAATATCTGGATCTAAGAGTTGGTTTCTATACATATAATTCCTTTCTTAATCTATACATCATAAAACTATCAACATCTAGGTTACAATTTTTTTGTTTTTTTATAAACGGTTTTTCCTCAAGGTAACCATTAAAAAATAATGAATTTTCATCCATTAGATACAATTTATACTTATTTTGTGACACTATAACTATGGACATACTTATTATTTCAATCATTTAAATTGGATAAAATTTCACTTCAAAGTTAGTTCCTTCTAAATGAGTATATCCATTTCATAATATCGTGTCCTTGTATCTTATCATGTCCCCCTATGCATTAATTTTTTTTTTCTAAACAACTATTTCATTGTAATTGAATTATTATGATTTGCTCTTAGGAAAAGCTTCCAAGATAAATTTTTCTCAATCTGGTTTAATTAGTTGTACGTATCATATCTCCAATCAACATGATCTATATATTTGTCTAGTTTCCATGGTCTATCATGTCATATAAGTTTCATTTGATCCCATATTATTGAAATTATTCTAGTTTGAACAAGATCTCTTATTCTCCATGTTTTTTTGAAATCAACATACCTTTTCAAGAATCCACGTATTTTTACAATGATTCAGTGAAACAGTAACAAGGTATGTAATCTCTTCCATGGGTTTCTAAATTTATATTCCTTTCTTAGTAAAAATTGTCTTTTTTATACATTTTTTGATGCATTTTTATGTACACTATACCTATTTTTCATAACTTATTTATACATTTGAAATCCTTTCAAATCTATTTTCAATTTGTACTATTGAAATTTTTTAATTTTTTGCTTATCTTTATTGAAAATAGTGTTTTATCTTCTCTAAATTATTTTTATTGACTTAATTTACCATTATATGAAACGAAATTTTGTACCAATATGTGTTATATTTATGCACAAATACTCCACGACACTAGTAGTAGCCTCGAAACATACATCTTCTTGGTTTATGAGATTCTACATGTACCACTATCAAGAATTTTGTCTCTAATATAAATTTTTATTTTGTATTTTCATCTCTTTTGGAGATAAATAGCCCCCCTAAGAACCTATATTTTTATTCTAAAGTGGGAGAGTGATACTACCCACATTTCTTGGAACAATATTGCCACAGTTTTGGGTTCGAACCAATAATGTAAGTAAAAAATGGAATTTTATACCATTTAATCACGTGTATATCTATCGAGAATTTCATTTTCAAGGTCTATCAGCAGAATTAGAGGATTTTGCCTTTACTTTAACAAATTCATGATTGTAAACATTTATTTATTCAGTTAATTGAAAGCATCATGACACAATGGTCGATTCTTAGATAATTTTTCTTTCATCAAAGAACATTTTTCATCAATATCCTTTATTATCCTCTCATTTTATACTATTTTTAATGGAACATTTTTATCCCATAAATATGGGAATATTATTTCTTTTTGAACATAATAATTTCTTCAATTTTCTTTTTATTTTCTATCCCCATAATTCTCTTTTCATTTTTGAGTATGGTGTTGTGCTCAATACAATCATAAATCTCATCCTTCAATAAGTGTTTAATATTATTTGGTGCTAATCCATATTCATAACTACATGATGCATCGTCCCCGTTTTCAACCTGATCTATGGAGTTAGTAAATTTATCACTATAATGTCTTTTAGATTCAATACTTTATTAGTGGACCATTCCTTTTTCTTTAAAAAAAATTTATTCACTTAATTTTAAGAAATTTATTTTTTTCCATCAAAACATGGATGAATATTTTGTACTTTTATTCAACTTATTATTATATGAATTTTCATCATATAAAAATTCAAACTCCGGTTTTTTCTTAATAGGTACATTAATAGAAATATTCCATATTCTATTATATTTATATCATCTAATAGGATATATTCCTTAACTATTTATATTTCCCATATTGAATCTATTTGTGATAACAGTAATGATAATTTAAAAAATCTATATTGAAATCTTAATTTTTAGAATCACATGAATCATAGTTGTCAAATTTTTTTATTTTTTACCTTTCTAATGGCCTAAAATTTCATTTTATCTTTAACAATTTTTATAAAGGATGAAATATCTCACATTTTATAATCTATGAGAATGTATAGTAGTTAAACCATGGGAATATCATATCTTTCTTCTAGAGTAGAGATTTTTTAATCAATTATATCCATAAAATTTCTCAGGATCTCCTAAAAAATAATTCAGCGTTTATGTTTTTCACTACATTCTAAAATATTAATAATAAATTCATTCAACAAAGTGGAATAATAATAAATTTTTTATTCCCTATCCATATTAATGTCTTAATATGTTATTCTATAGATTATTAATTTGAAATCTTTAACATTCACATTACCTTCATAGATACTCTCATGATTATTCCATATTTATTTCACTCTTTTAAGTCTCGTCACATTTGTGTAGAGATTTTCTGAGATAAGCATAAGAATATAAATTTTTATTCCCTAGAATTTTTTATATTAATTTTTTATTAATCTCATTTGATATTTCTTTTAAATGGGTTCAAAACCAAATATAACGATACCTCTATCTTCCAAAACAAGAGTTAAAGATATGGATAAATTATATTATTCAAATAATGACAATTTTTCCCACAGATTTAGTCACACAACTACTATTTATCTTTTGTAAAAATATAAATGAATTAAAAAGGGGTTATGATTTGATGGCAATTGATGTTCCTATGAACGAATCACCCCATTGAGATGGGTGTGTATAAGGGGAGAACTGTTTTTACCGTTTATTCATTATTAAGTCAACCCATGAAGATTTTTATGCTTTGATTCAATCTTGTAAATAGTATTAACTTCACTCATGTATTCATATAAAATAGAGACAATGAAGATGATGATTTTATAAGTGGACTATTCAATTCCCATGTAACCCACTCCTAGTTGTGGTTGGTTAGTCACCCCAACCACTAATTCGTCAAAATAAGAAACGACACATCAAAATATTATAGTTTTGGAAGATTTATATAATGTCATTCAAGAGTCACATCAAATAATGTTTCCTCATAGTTATTTTTTACAATATATACAACTTATATGAGATATATATTGTTGAAATATTAATTACTTCAATAAGTAAATATTCATATCTCACTCATTAAGACATTATAAATATTAATGAATAAATTATCACATCATGTAGATGTGATTTACATATTTTCCTTCATGTTATTGTTATTATTAAATTCACACTAATATGAACACATATAAAACCATATTCTCATAAGAATAAATACCTAGTTATAGCTTTTCACACTTTATTCAGGTTTTCCTTAGTACTCACACACTTTTTCATGGTAAAAATCTAAACTAAACTATTTTCCTTATCCCACAATATTCATCATACTTAGTTTTTTCAAAAGTAACTTCTTAAAGAGAATTAAATTTATCCCATTGAAATTAGCTCCCTCCAATTGAAATATGATTACACAATATTTTAAATCCACCCCAAATGGTCATTATAAAAACACTTATTTTGATAGCCTCAATTTATTGTGTGTTTATTTAAAAATATATAAAACATAAAAAGTGTGTTCAAATTTATTTAACAAAATTCCATTTTTTATAATATATCCTCAAACATTAATATTTAATAAATAATTAAAAATATTTCATTTTTTGTATTTCTATTACAAACTCTCATCCTCATGCTTGTTCATTTTGAAATCGTTGTTATCTTTCTCTTTCCCTCATGAGAGAAAAATAGTTTAACTCAACTCAGAAATGTAAATATTTATCCATTTAAGAGTCATTTAGAAACACTACCAAATAATATACAACATTTTATTTGAACATTGGATTAATATAGCATCATCACATTTTAATTCCATATTTAATCTTTAGTGATACATCAATCAGCACCCTCAACTTCAAGGAATACTTCATCTTTTTAGATAATCCACCTCATAACATAAAATTGATATGAAAATTGATAATTATTTTACAAATATTATATAAATTATCTTGAATCACATTTTAGATGTTCTTTTTTGTACGCTTAAGATCAGTTACTTCATTGCCATGTTTATTTCCTTCAGATCTAATGAATTTTGAATACTCAATTAGTATATAGCTAAGAATTCCATACATGGTTCATGAAAAAAAAACTCTTTCATAGATTTATGCCCCTAACAAAATTAGATAGTTTTTCGAGATACGAAAACACGGAGGAAAATCCCGAAATATGTTTCTATATCTGATGAGTATTCCAATACATAACAGAAATTTTGTATGTTGAGTCATTAACATGCATGGGAACCTTTCTTATATAGAGTATCAGATATGAGAACTCAATTATATAACTGGGAATTTTTATCATGTATAATTATCTTACTTTTTGGTATTCACATGCCCAGGTTTACACATAGATGGATATTTTTTTCAATAGATTATATTTACATGTGAGTCTTCACATAACCAAATATTTGTCTTCACAAAAAAACTCAAATGTGAATCCAAAAAACAAAATCCTTTACTCCAACATATTCTATTACATTATATATATTTCTAAAGTATTCTCAACCACCCAAAAAAACTCTCATAAAAATTAAATAACACCTCAAAATCCCCAAACTATTCATTTCAATTACTAAAACATGAAAACCATTATAAAAATCAAGGAATATTAAATATATACTATCTTTTTGTGGACACCCAATCACATGTCCATGTTAATTTTGGGCCAAAATATTAGATAAATAAATCAGTTAGAAAAATATATTCATCGATAATCTCAAAAAGAAGATATGAACAACAACACACCTAACCAGCCCAAATAACCATGATTTTTCATATAATAAAGGGATCATTGTAAAAAGTTAATCATGCTAGGTATCTCTAAAATATTTAGTAGTGGGGGATAAATATGACCCCTAAACCCCTAGCATACCAAATACATGGTGTATGACACTCCAATTTTTATACTCTATAGTCCATCTGACACACACTAATGAACCTTTCTTTTGTTCAGTTCCTCATGAGCATGCTCCATATCTCATTAAATAATCCCACCCATAATAACATTAACTTTTAATTTCAGTCTATAATAATCCTTGTTAAACTTTGGTTAGGGATAAATCAAAGTCATACTTTGAATAGTAAATTTTCAGTACACCTGTAGAGATATATATATATATAAATTTATAGATACAATTTGAAGTAATGGTAAAATTTATATTTCTTTTTATGTGATATATTTTATATTATTAATACTCAAATAAGAATATTTAAGAAAACCCAACATAATTATCGATCCACCAAATCATATATGAAAATATAACCAATAACCCATATGTTTTTATCACTTTTTGTGTGTTATGAAATTAAAATATTTTTATAAAAATATTTTTGGTCATCTGGTAAAACCCTCGATCTAAACTCTTTAGCGAGTAACATATATAAATAAATAATTCTTGAGTAATGGTGTGATTTAAGAATAATATTCCTAATGTTAAAATACATGAACATATTTAAACTTATTTACTTCCCAACAACTAATATTATGATTTCAACATCTATTTTATAGTTATTAATCTTCTATGTTTATATTATCATTCATGGAACCATTTCCATCAAAATATTTACCTAAAATTAATGTGACTATTTAAATTATTGTTTTACATCACATACTCAACTACATTATGCTAAACTGATACTCAATTTTCTTGAATAATCCATTATAAAAATTTTAGGTTAACATTTTATAGTAACTAAATATAACACTGAAATATTATTTTACCATCGTTTATACTAAACTCTTTAAGATACAGTTGAAAAATCACACTCTTTATATTGGTAGAATATTTTATATTTTAATTTTGAACAACTCTAATTTCAAACAATTTTTCACTTGAATCTTATCAACTATGTTATATTTATAAAATCATGATAAGATACAAAAACTCCATTTTTTAATAAATCACATTGTTTATATTTAGTCATACTATATAAAAAAATTAATATTATTTTCTTATCATATATTGTATCATATAATCTATGATATTTTTCATTTGAAAAGAAGAATATTAATCAAAATATTCCATTTATGGGAGGCAATAACATCTCCCATCATATTTTAATAACCATTTATATAAACACATTACCTATGATAAAACATTTTTTTATCCTTGTCGCCATTTCAAAATAGGTTATAGAATCTGATGAGTTATAAATCATGTTATATACAATTAATAATCTCACATTATACATAATAACCCTTGGTTAACTGGAGGATTATATTATCACATAATAGGAATATGATAATGATAAAAAAATTATTATATATCATTTAACAAAATTGTGTAACTATTATTTTTAATGTTATTTAATTATGGGATTATTTTGAATTTCGATGGTTTTAGAGCTAATATTTGACAATTTTGATGGTTTTTGTGTTGTATGGTTACCAAAATACCAAATAAAGTGGTACAAGTTCCATTAGAAACCGTGAAAATAGAATATTTTATTTTAGTGGAGTCTTTATAGTGATTTCATAGTTTAGTAAGTATTTTTTAAATTTCATGTGGGTTGTCTGGGAAAATTATTCCATGTTTTATATGGTCGATGAATTATTCAATTGATCATTAAAAATCTATTGGAAACTGTGTGACTCAGTTAAAAATGTTGGGTGAATAAAATGTATGGAACATGGTTATGGGACACCATGTGGAATAAACCTTATGAGGTGAAGGGTGCCTTCTAGTGGCTTTCACAAGATTGGCACAATGTTTGCTAAAATATATGAGCCATAAAAAATCACTTAAAATAGGGAAAAAAACTTATACACATATAAATTTTTTATATTTTATTACACTTATCAATATTGTTTTGAATTTATAGCCCCATGAAGATCATGGGAGATATTAATCTCATTATTCATTTGATTTTTGGATTCCTCTCTATGTTTTCATGTGATTTCTCTAAGGAAATTCCACTTTTTATTTACCATTATATTCTCCAATCTCGCCACTTTCATTATCCCTAGGTTTTTCTTTCATCATAGAAACATAATTCTTTTTAAAATATTATTTTGAGTTTATTATCATCTATAAAATAGGTTTTTTGTTAAAAACTTATAAAGGGTACTGATATTATTATTCTAGGCTTTTCAATTAAATTTTTTTGATTTTCTAATTCGATTGAAGTATATATTTTTTTGATAATGTTTTTTATAGGTTCATTGAATTTTCAAGTTTCCAAAATCCATTTTTCATGTAATTCAATCTATCTATATTATCAATGACATGTTACAAATTGTATTTTCATGATTTTTAATGGAATTAAGGATTTTTGTTATGAATTTTTAGTATTTACTTTAGACTTCTTGTTTTTGTATGCAAAGTATTGCGATGAAATCTAAAAGTATAATTTAAAATGTTTTCAATGAAAAATGCAAGGGTAGTTCAATATTTGTTATTTTTAATGAAATAAGATAATTTTTTATGGAATGTTTGGTAAATATAGTGGGTTTGTTAATTTTTAATGATTTTTAATGGTATAGTCTCTTGAATTTAAAAAAATTAATTTATTATCCAAAAAAATAATTTTTATTTTCATCATATCATTTTAAATAAGGATTTAAATTATAATTTTAAAATGAAAAAAATATCATGGAATTATAACTTGGATTTTTTAAAGGAAAAGTTGGAACCTTATAAAAAATTCTTTAATTACTGTGAAACCCTCATTATTCACCCTTTTGTATACTTTGTTACTTTATGAGTTTTGAATTATTTGAATTATGTGAAAAAGTGTTATTTTCATCTAATGGTATAGGAGGTAAAGTGAGATGTACTATATATGATTTATAGAAGCATATTGATTTTGGATTGATTTTTTTATATAAACATTGATTATGTCATGGGAATATCGTAACTAAATGGGAGATCATGATTTTTGATATACTATAAAAGATCACACACTAGTTATTGTCCCATAGTTTGATACCCCTCCCTCACTAGGGAGCTATTTTGAGGAGGATTATTTGAAAAAATCCTATGGATTGTGATTTGGTTTGGATGCAATGTAGGTCGATAGTTATTCCTATGTTATTATGGAATTGTTAGAATAATTTTATATTAGGACATGGGGTATATCCCATTACAATTTATCTTTTAATGGTCGATTGATATATCAAAATTTTATATCATATATGTTTATATCCCCTTATGATTAATTTACCATGGAATCTCTTTGATTATCAATATTTATTTTGTAATACCTTTTTGTAATGGTGGTGCTAGCTGGGTTATGCTCTTATTTATTCATTGTTTGCTTGGTTATCAAATTATTTTTCTAAATTTTTTTTTGAAATATATTTTTGAATAAAAATTGAAACTATTGGTTTTATGTTCTATATTAAAAGAATGTTTGAAATGAGGAAACATGTTTTTATCACTTTTTTTATAGAATAAAATGTTCTTATTTTCCATAGGATTAAAAATAATTTTTACACAAACAAATTTCTTCATTATTTCTAACTAAAGGCATGTGTTAAGATTATATTCAGGAATTATAAAATGTAAAAGAAATTAATTTTATTTTAAATTAGCATTTTTAGACTATTGTATGAAATTAATTGCAAAGAATAATTTCATAAACACTATGAGGATTTTTTACTCACATCATGGTTGAAAAATTGTAGGAATGAGTGTATATGTAGCTATCATGTTTTATATAGGTTATAGGTTTCTTCTTAAGATTATATTACATTCTCTTGTTCCGCTTATGGGTTAGTTGGGATATGGTGAATGAACAGGGGTCGTATGGAGGTACTCTTATGGTATAGTCAGATCTTTGATTTATTTTGGTAAGTTGATGTATTTTAGAAGCCTATTGGCTCTTCATTTATTTCTTTTACTTCCTTGTAATGAAACTAATTTTGAATTTACTTTGGATAATACATATATGTTGATATAAATTATTTCCATATTATTTATTGGTTATGAACCATTTGGAAACATAATTTTTTTGTTCATGCTTACCTTATTTTTCATGGCTGCCTAATCTATAGACATTTCATTATAACGTTATGGTAAATAGCCAATGAGATTTTACTCGAATTTGATAGAGAAAAAATTCACATGTAGGCACATTTCGATGCTATGGAACTAGTTTCCATCTTATGAGGATTGTTAATTACTTCCAAGCCTTAAGGTGGATCTTCTTTGGTATTTTTTTGGTGGTAGTATGTGTTGGTTCATTTATAATTTGAGCATGATATATTTCATTATATTCGAATACTCGATGTTACCACCCTTTTCTTCATCATTTTAATGTAAAATATTATATTTTCAATATATCACATGATTTTAAATTAATATATATTTACAACCCATGTAAAATATAAATTTTGTATCACATAACCTTCCAAATAAAATAATAAAATTATTTAACACAATTACATAACATGGAAATTCTATGACATTTAAAAAACCCTTTCATTTAACTTTAACAATTACATAATATGAAATAATATTTCCTCTACCCTAATCATACTTTTTTTCAATGGACGAATATGGCTACATTAAGAAGCATTATCGGACTCTCTAAAAAATATTTCTTATTCTATTTTGAACATTTATGTACTTATAGTATCTATTTACTACTAAAATCTTGACTTCAAAAGTCATGTTCATCCATTATTATATTTTTTAGAACAGTAGTTAAGCTTTATTTTTAATCCATTAATCTTATTAGAACACTTCCATTGATAAAAATATTATGAATTCCTAAACCCAAATAAGGATTTCTAATCTCACTATTACATTATCATACTCAATCATTTTGGACATATGAATGGATAAAAAATGGATATTTAGAATCTATTTCCTCTAAATACATAATTTAATATAAAACCTATATATTTTAAAATAATAACATTAGGTTTAATAGAATATATGACACGCAACACCAAGCATAAACGGAATAGTAAATACTATTTAAATTTTATCGTTATATCCTACTAATTGAATTTATGAGTATGAAAAGGAAAAACCACATTATGATATATATATATATATATATAATTCATAATTAATAAAAAATTATTGATTAAATATGATGAATGACTCATTATATTTTCTTAACAAACTTATATTATTATTCAAAAATGAGTTTCCTTCGAACATAATTTTTATCGGATACGATGAGAAAATATTATTTATCAAAATTTTAGAATAGTTTTGAAAAAATTAAATTCAATTTTGAAATAAAAATATCAAAATTTTATTGGATTGAATATTTTATATATTTTCTGAAATGGTCGACTTTTCAATGAATAATAAAAATACTGACTTTTATTGAAGATTTTTTGTGTTTCAAGTATTTTAAAAGTTCCATTTTTATAAAATGATTTCACATTAAAATTATTCTTATCATATTATGAATACTACAAATAATTTCATTTGAACCAATTTTTTTTTAATTTGTTATAAAAATAGTTTCATACTTAAAAAATAATTTCTTTGAAAACCTGTTTTTCATTCCATATTTTTATCTTAAATTAAATATTGTGACTTATAGATATTGAATATTGATAAATGAAATATATATTTTTTATTATGAGGTCATAATTTGGTAAATATGTCTTTTTTATAATTTTTTAATATGATTGACAACTGTAGTAAATATTTTTTTACCTCAGTAAGGGTACAACTAGTAAAATAGGGTTAAAACATTAGAATAAGGCTTTAAAAGTTCGGTAAAACATTCTTTTATCATATTATTAGGGTAAATATAAGATATTTACATAAATTTATCAAATTTATGGACACATGGATCAATATTTATTTGATTATTACCTTTATATTAATTTGAGTAATAGATTAAGTTAAAAAGTCCACACTTTTGACATTAATATCTATAATATTTTATCATATGGGTAAAAAGAGGTTATTTTAAGTTATAAACGTTTATTTTATATATAAATTAATATTATTTATCATATAAATAATTTTTAATTTTTAATTCTTGAATAATTACCTTAAATACACAAACAACACTAAAATATTATATATTTAATTAAAAATAAAATTAAATAATTTATTTTGAAAATATTAAATGTAATAAAATTTGGATTATTCATTATTTTACATGTTATATATATATATAACATATTATATAAAATTTAATCGTTTTTAGAAGAATTCAATTGTCTTCGTGTTATGTTTAAAGTAAAATAATGTGAATTGTGTCAAAATTGACATTAATAACAATTTTTTGAAAAATAATATTTTATTAAATTATTTAAAAATCAAAAAAAAATATATAAAGGGGACAAGTAGGATAAAAAAAATAATAATATATAATATATTTTTCATTTATTATCCATTTTTTTACTTTATAACTAAAATTATAACCCTTTTAAGTGAAAAAATATCATACGGTGTTTAACATTAAAATAGGTTAACTAAGGGGTTAAACCAAATGATAAGTTTTAAAAACCCATTTTATCCTGTTCAAATTTTATATTGTTATGGTATTTAAACTAAATAATAAATTATATTGAAAAATATATTCATTTAGAGGCATTTTTCGTGAGAATGGATTTACTATATTATAATCATTTCAAAAATTCCAAGAGATCCTCGCTCCTCACATATAAAAGGGCACCCCTCTTTTCTATTTTTAAAAATCATTGAGTAGTATGAATCAACAAAAACCATCAAATTTATCACCTAAACATTCTTATACATCATTTATATATTATGGAATTCTTAAAATACCACCCCATTGGTCTGTAATAATGTATCTAGAGGAGGTATTCCAAAGAAGATGTAATCATATTACCATACCACTTCGAATATTTTTCTTGTTGTACCACTTCTAAATTTGGGATATTATTTATTAAATAATAATTTTAGTATCATATATATATATAAATATACATTATTATTATTTTTAAATGACCTCTATTCACCCTATTTTCTATCAAATGGGAAGTGAAAGTATCACTTGTGCATAAATAAGGATAACTGTCTCCATGTAGTGATACAATTTATTTTTTGTATTCATCATTAAAGGATTATTATTAGGACAGTATTATTTTTATAATTTTTATTTATGAAATAATTATTGTTATTATGGTATAATAATATTATATATACTTTCTTTCCATTCAATCTTTTGTAAAATGTTAATGTTTCTTGTGCGTACGTGTAAACTACCACCTCCAGGTAGCAATGTTATTGGTTTTTCAATGCCTATTTACATGAATGGTAATAAGGACTGATTAAATTAATATTAATGGTATATATTATATAATAATGATTCATTACAATTTAATTATTATTTTCCTTTATTTTCTTCCATTAATTGCAAATTGAAAATTGCATTAACACATACGTATGGCTTACCATATACATGAATAGTACAATTCATTTTTTCTTATATATATTTTATTGATGAATATATATATATATATACATTGTGACTATTTATTATATTTATACAAAGATTAAAATTATATAAATTACGTAACAATTATCAAATCACAAATTCTGGACCTCCCTAACTAAAAGTTTAATGAAAAAAGAAACAGTTAACAACCAAAAATGATGATTTAAAAAATGAATTATTTTTCAACTGGTGTTGAAATTATATAAGTGGATCTTATATAATATTTTAAATTTTTTAATTTTCTTGTATATAATTATATTAAATTTAAATTAATTATATATGAATTTAGAGTACCTTTAATTCATGTCTAACTTGACCTTTAGGTTTCTCATCTCACTTTTATTATTGTGAGACTTTTTCCATTTTTACCACTTTTTTCCTTCATGTGATATATATACATCTCACTTGTCACACCCTAGCCCAAGACAATTTTTTAATTCATTTTTCAATCTCTATATATCTATTTTACTTCCCATGTGGTTTTTCATTAAAATATCATGATTTCTAGGAATGTAGTGTATGTCGAACTAGTAAGGTATATGATTTGGAAAATCATGTGGAAACATAAAGAATCCTATTTACGTTGAAAGAGATAATTACATGGATGGATCAGAATTTTCTAAACTGTGTGGCCTACCAATGTGAGGTTCTATTGGAGCCCTGTTGGTTCATGGTTTTACTAATTGTGCATCCAAACTCTGTCTAGTGTCTAGACCTTTAAAAATGGAATTTTATGATTTACCCTTTCCATTTAGTCATAAAATAACATTAATCCTCCTCACCTCTCCCATTCTCTTGAAACTCTCAATGGGTATGTAGGCCTCCTTCCATTTCCTTTATCCAACATCAATTTTTTATAGTCCCAATTCTTGTTATGATCATCCTAGGTTGGTATTTCTTCTCCTTTGTCTCCATCTTATTCATCATGTTTTATTACCATGGTTTGGTGTGAGTTCATTCAATCCATAGGTTATTCTAATAGTTTATTTTTCATTATTTTTCTTATAGATATAGTTTTTTTTAAAATCTTTCGGTTTCTTAAGACTCGATTGATTTAGGATTTGGTTTCATAATTCAAAATTAATGATTGGTTATTTGGTTTTAGGTTGGATTCCCAATATTAAACACTTTAACTTGTCAAATATAATTCTTATTGGTTTTTTTGTTATATAATGATGTAAATTAAATGTATAAATTTTTTATGATGATTAAAAGTGGCATATTGAAGGGTTTACGTGTTCTATTAGTCTTTGCATATAGGCTTTATCTAATAAATCTTGTTTCAAAAATATGTTTGGAAAGGTAGATCACACCGAGTGCTTGGTTTATCTGAAAAATTATTTTATTAATTCATGATATAGATATTATAGATCTTTAATCAATTGGTTGGGTTTTCCATAAAGGCCTAATAGAGCATTTAATTTTTATGGAAAATAAAAAATGGTTCTAAATCCTATTTTATTTTTAAAATATATTTTATACGCTCATAATCATATATATATATATCCTCTTCATATATATTAATGTGAGATGTTTGAATATTTACATTTGTACGGGGGAATTATATATAAATAGTTCAATATTTTTATACGATAAATGAGAGACTTTTGGACTTGGGAAGAATTCAATTGACAGTAGTTTTTCACTAGATATAGGTTTTTATTCAAATGATAGGGCTTGGTTAGAACATTAAAAATATTTTAAAAAAGTGTGGTTCACTCCAATGGATGCCCAAACTTTTCTGTATTTTTAGACACATATTGATTTAATTGGCATGTTGGTATGATTATAGGAATTTTTCTTCTCATTGTTTGTGTAGAAAGGTGAGGTGTTGTTGTATTATTTATTTTCATTGTTGTGTGTTTGAGATTTGGTTTTTTATACTACACCACCATTATGTCTTCTAATTATATACATGGCACATTGGTTCTCTGGGTACCTAGGTGGGAGGAGTATGGATAAGTACCCAAGTTTATTCGGCAACGCCACATCCCAATCCCTCTTGTAGGTTTGTGCTAGAACACTATCTAAACGCATAGTGATATAGTGGGTTCCACTAGAACAATATCTTTATCATCTCTAATATTTATTTATTAGGTGATTTATTTATTTGATTGATAATTGGGGTTATATGGATCCTAGGACCATAACTAACATAATGACTTAAGGTTTTCTCATGGTTCATGATATCTATTTACATTTTTTTCTATGGTACTATTTTGAATACTTTTGTTATTAGTTTCCTTTCCATGTCTAAAATGGTAAGAATATTTTACTGGTTTCTATTTTTTATACAACCTTGTGAAATTATTTTTACTATCATTCCTTCTAACTATGACTCCTGCTTTATCAACTTTTCCATTCTTATAAATGGTATTTTTAAAAACACATATTCGATAGGAAATGGTATTTGAAATAAAAGAATGAAATAGGTTTTCTAGGTATCACCTCTCTATTTGTTTTGAAATAAATGAAAAATTTATTTTAATTATTTCAATTTTAAAATTTGAATGAAATGTGTTTCACAAAAATGGAATGACATTATGTGATGTTTTTTTGGAAACCCAGCTACGAAAAACACTTCTCCCACCTATATCATTATAATTTTTTATTTTTACGTCTCAAGATATATATTCCCTCTCATTGGGTAGTGGTTCTTATTTGTTGTGTGGTGACTCATTTAGTCATAATGAAGCTAGAATGATCCTAATTTAGTTCTATTTCGGTATCTTTTATGACATTGTCTACTTAGTATTTTATTGATTTCTACAAATAGAGAGTACTTAGATCTACTAGTGGGTTATGAAAATCCATTAAAGGGGTATATTTTCCTTGTGGGATAGGTCAATCAGATGGGTGAGGAAGGGTTTTTTGATCATTTATATTTACTCCTTTCCTAGCCTCCATATTGGGTTTCTATTCTCTGTATTTATCTATGGAGTGTATGTTTTATGTATATATGTGTCACGACAAAATTTCATTCATTTTACACATCATTGTTTACATATTATTTATCAGGTGAAATCATTACCAATTGTTGATTCCGTTATGAGTAGGTACTTATTCAATCCCATGATGATTGATAATTTTCTTTGGCCTAATCATAGGGTAGTTTGTGCATCCAATAGAGGGATGACCTGGGTTGGTTTGTGATTAAATGGTATCAAATGAGTTGGATTTTTTTCTCTTTAAGAACATTGGCTCTCTCTTAAGAATACCTTGATATTTTGGAAGTCTGGTAGACTGAGATAGGGTCATCGGGGCTTAAGAGGTTGGTTGTGTTCTGGTTCTTGATCACCATTGCTCATGAAGAAACATAAATTACCAAGGATTTAAGGATTTTGTTTTTTGAAATTATATTTTTCTAATTAAATGGGTGTTGATATTGTGGTACATAGTGAGAACACATAAATTGGTAACCCATGTCAACCTTGTGTATATGGTCATGTGTTACTCTTGATTATGGTTGTGTGGTTAAAACATGGTCTAATAATCTATGTGTTAAATTTATATACAGTCACTGTTTCCTTCTTGGTTAGATTTATGTGGTGTGTTATTTTTTAATTGCATTCTTACTAAATTTGTATAATTATTTTTGTATTTTATCATTTATTTCAAGAAAAGTTTTAATATTTTATAAATTTAATTTTTGGTTTCAAAATGGTTATCTATGGTTAAAAATAAGTTTATAATTTTATGGGGGGATTTTGTAAGGGTAAAAATTACAGAAAATAATTTTCATGGTATCTATACTAAAAACATCATTTTACAGGTATGGAAACTCAATTTAAAAAATGAGAGATTTAGGATATCATCTTTAATGAAATTATTATTCTAAAATGGTTAAATATGTGAATTTAGAAAGTTTGAGTGAAGTGGTGTTTTTATTTTTCCCATGTGGGATTTATTCATGTATATTTTTGGGCATATTTTAAAGTAAAATTTATAAAATTTATTGCAATAAAATTGGTGTGATTTTTTAAAGGATGATGAAATTTCTTTAGGACTTTCCTTTCAAAATGATTCATAACCTTTCAAATTCAATGTTAGGGATTTTTTAAGCTAAATGTGGTAGTTATGTAATTATGATTTTATTTCGGTGAATTGGGTTTTTATTTTTTTCTTATGATTCATTTTGGAAAAATATTATTTCGATTTGAGAATAATGAATCAATGGATTCATGATTTGATTAATTTTATTACAACCTCGAAAAGTCTTCGAAAATAGTGGTTGGTCAGTCTATGGGGTTCCTTAATTTGTTGTTTAGGTGATGAAAGATTTTGGAAATCCATAATGGTCATCATTAATTCATTTGATCTTGTTTTTTTTTTAATTTTTTTGGAATCATTACAAAAATTCTGAATAAGTGTTTCTTTGGGTATTCCCCTTTGAGAATTTCATAGAAAGTATCAATATTTTCAATGATTGTTAATTCTGATTTAGTGAATCCATCAGTTTCTAAAATAATTATTTTAATGCTAACGTCTGGGTAAAGTGGGTGCAATGAATGGGAAGAGTTCTTTATAATTCTTATTATTTATGTTCATTGAGGTATAGTGTTCTAAGAGTTGGTACTATATTTTCCTCCCTAGATCTAAGACTAGAGCCCCTGTTGATTTTGTTGAGCCATGTTTGATTTGGAAATTCTTTTATGTTTATAGTCTTCCTACCCAGATTGGTTAGTCCTATTTGTCATCATTTTTGGTAGAATTCCTTTGAGGTATTTTTTTTAGAATGTTTTTATCATTTTTAGGTGGCTTCGTTTTTGATATATCTTGAGTCTTGGAAATAGTTTTAGGTATTATTGGGATTCAGTTGAATCTTATAGGCTCCCTTTTTTCCATTTTCATTATTATTATTCATTTTGGTGTTTTCCTAAGCTCTCTATTTAAATATTCTCTCTTGGTGACATCGATTTATTATCTAGTTGATTTCGTTTTCTTTACATTTTTTAGGAAATCTTATTTCAATAGAAGTGAGTTTTTTTAAATTATGAATCTTAATATATGAAATGGCAGTGATTTTATTTCCATTCACCTTTTGTCATATATTTTAATTCCCATTAGGAATCATGAGTTATTATTTATTGGGGAATCAATTTTCTGTTGGAGTACTAATATGGTGGGGAGACCACCATACAAGGTTCTGAAGGTGAACATAGTCAACAATATACCATTATATGTAAATTCATTATTCTTGTCCCACTTAAAAATGATCATATTAATTTGGTTGTATAAAACTATGGTTCATTTGATAGATGCTCATATATATTCCAAATATACCATGGTGATTATCTTTGGTGACTTCCATGCTTGGGTTTGGGTTGTTCCTTGTTTTGAGGATGTGTTTGGAGAAATGATCTATATCTTCCATTGATTTTTTGTTTAGTGGTTTGATTTATTTGGTCTCACTAGTTTTTACATTTGATGTTGCTATAATTTTGAGGATGATGCAATTTTATTAATTTTTGATTTATGATATTTGGTTCTTTAATGTAAAATGGGTGTTGGTCCTTCAGTCTTTTGTCTTTGATTCTAATCTTTTTTAGTATCTAACCTTTCTTTGTGTCATGATCAACTGAATCTCTTTCGAAATTATGAGGGAATAATTTTTCATCGAGGGGAATATATTCACACCCTAACCGACACTATAAATTTTTTGATTAACTATTTATTAATTAATTATTTGAGTGTTTTCACCCAATTTTAGAGTTTTGGGGGAAGTTTTTCATCACATGTGGTTATAGCGCATGGTTTACTAAATTGTGTAGAAGCAATGGAACAACCATTAGAAGTCGACAGAGCCAAACTCATGGTTTATAAATGGTTTTCAAAAACCATATAGACTTATTATGATAGGTTATATAGAATCCTTGTACGGAGTGCACAATTAGAAAATGGTTGGTGCATGGTTTGGCCAATGGTGCGTCCAAACTATGAACAGTGTTCATACCTTTTAAATAATATAATTTTATGAATTTACCCAGTCATTTCCCTCCTAAAATTGGAATATCCTTCTTCTATAATCTCATTCAATTTAAATTAATATGGGACTCTTATATATGGACCAAATTTATTCTACAACCTCCATTATTGGACGTTTCTACTCCCAATTCTTAGCGAGACCACTTTATGCATCAATTTACGCTCCTCATTTCTCTCTTATTCCACTTTTTTCATTCACTTATGATGTAGTGAAGTTGAAAAAACATATTTTTTTTATTACGATAACATTTTCATGCTTTTATATGAGGATAAGGTTCCATTACATTTTTGGGGTCCCTTAGACTCGATTGAAAAATGATTTGGTCTCATGCTTCAAAAGAAAGGAGTTATTTTAGTTAAGGTAGTTTACCCTAAACTGAAAAATATAATTTATTGGGTGTTTTATTGGGTGTTTCAATTATATTATTATGTAAATAAATTCTAAAAAATGTTAGAAATGATTACAAATATCCTCTTTCATGTTTTTCATGTTTTATTAAGCATTGGACATGGGTTTTCTCCAATTAATTGTGTTGCATAAATCTATTTCAAAATGTTGATCAAACCACGTTCTTGGTATATAATTTAATTTGTTTTATTCATGAATAGTAATGATATAAATGATGTTTTATCCTTTTATTTAAATTCTACATAAATTAATAATGGAATTTTTGATTTCTATTGAGAATCAAAATGTTTTCTAAATCATTATTTATTTTTAAAATATGTCTTTGGCATGTGTACACAGACAGACAGACACACACACACACACGTATCTTCTTTGTAAATTTCACAGAAGTTGTGTGAATATGTATATTGGAAGATAGGGTATTATATATACCCATTTTAATATGTGTATAATATTATAGGGTGACTTTGGAAATTGGGATAATTTTAATTATAAATGGGTTTCAAAGGATAAAGTTTTTTTCAAATGATATGGCACGATTGGAACTCTCTAAATATTTTCAAAAAGTGAGTTGATATACAAAATAATCCATGCTTTTTCATGTATTATTTGACTCATATTCAAGTTATTGACATGTTGGTATGATTATAATAAATGGGGTTCTCATTGGTAGTGCAGGGTGGTGATATTTTATTATATGCTTTCATTGCATTGCCCTATGATTGACTTGTGGTTTTTCATACTACAATTCCCTTATGTATTACAGTTATGGGAATGGAACATAGAACCCCTGGGTAACAAGGTAGGTAGGATAAGTACTAGTATTATAGGATATAACAAAGGTCATCATCCTAGTCTCTATAGATGGTTTACACTACAACACTATATTAATTACTAGACAATATAGTGGGTACTGCTATACCTTTTCCTTCATCCTCTCAGCATCTCGTATATGAAGAGAGTAATTTTTTATATTTTATAACTATGGTTAAATTGATCATATGAATACAACTAATCTAATTACCTATTGATTTTCCATGGTTCTTCCCCTAATTTTACTTTTGTTTCTATGGAATAATTTTTACATTCCCTTATGATTTTTTTCATTTTCATGTCGAAAATGTTGAAAATATTGTTCTATAACCCATTATTTTTAGTACCTTGCTTTAGGATTTCTATTTATATCCCATCTCACTGAGTATCCTATATTATCATCTCATCCCATATTATAAGTTGTTTTTCAGAAAACAAACCATTACTCAGAAAATAGTTTTTGAAATCAAAGAAGTAAATGGTCTTTATGGGTATCATCTTTCTACTTATTTTGAAATAATGTACAACTATATTTTTATATATTTAAAACTTTAAACTATCATGAAAAGTTCTTCTCTTTAAAGGTGAGTAATTGGGTGTGGTTTATCTTTTGTCATCCCTATTAATAATATTGTTACTCATGCCTGCATATTTATCATTTTTCTATTATACGTTTAATATTATCTATTCTCACCCATAGTAAATGGTTTTTATTACATGTTTGATAGTGAATCATGTAGTCATAAGGAGGAAGACATGTGTTATGTTTAGTTCTATTTTATATTATATTATCACATTGTCCACAAAAAATTTTAATTCTTTATATAATCAAAGGTAGTAGTAACTATTGGTGGGACAATCAAAGCCATTGGAGGGGAATATTTTCCTTATAGTAGAGGGTGATTGAAGGGAGTGGGATGATTTTGGGGCTTAATATTGTGTATATATTTATTTTATTTGATATTAGGTAGTTTTTTTGTTTATTTGTATTTCATTTTTACATGTGATATATAGACAAGTCATGCTAGAATTTTATTTATTTTAAAATTTTTTATTTAGTTACTATTTATCAGGTGAAATCATAATCATGTGTTGATTTCTAGATTCCCATATAATTGTTCCATCCTATAGGGATCAGGAGATCCCTATGGGCCATATCAAATTCCATCTCGGGTATCTAATAGAGGGATGACTTGTGTTTTTTCATGACACAATGAATTTATTTTATTTTTATTTCATAAAAATTATGAGGATTTACTAATACTTCTATGTTTCTTGGTTTCATTCGTCATATGAGTTATAATTGAACAACACAACAACAATTTTATGTTAAATATCTAATTTTATACTTGGATTGTTTGTGATTAATCTTTCTATAAAGAAATTTCCTAATCCACCACACAATAGTGTCATGATTTTTCTTCTCCCGTAGTTATTTATATATATTACATGTTTTACATTCATTTTCATTTCTCTAGGTACTCAATATATTGAAAGAATATTTTTTTGGAAATCTGGACTTCTTTCTATCTTCACTCAGAAATGTTTTTCATTCATGTCTATGTTTATAAAAATGTTTTATTACATGTTCTTACACTTCCACATGGATTTATTAAATTCATGTTAAACTATGTTTGATTTTTTTTAAAAGATAAATTTAATATTCTTGTCATTTTTTGAATAATGTACATTATATTTACCCAAAAATATGAAAGTGGCATTTTCTTTAATGTATAAAACATGAATATAATTTTCCTACATTACGAACACTAAAATATTTGAAGACTGGTTTACTTTTTTCCTGTTTAATTTTTAATGAAAATATTTTCCATTATATTTTGGAAACTTTTAATATTAAAAACAATTTAAAACTAAAAAGGGTATTTTCCTCAATAAATATTCCAACTAATCATACTAATTCATTTTCATCTAGTATGAATTCTTTTAATGTTACTTACTATTTATTAAGGACATTATAGAATTATTCCATACTTATTAATTCTCTATAAGATTTATGATTGTGGTGATGATATTTTTACGAAATACATATATTTTTCATAGGTTTTAATATAAGATGATTGATTTATGATCTTGTTTCATGCATATTAATGGATAATGATAACGTGATGGTTGGGCCTGAAATTACATAATCATTTAATGAATTGGGTAATTGTCACGACCCACCCTCGGGGCTCGTGCCGTGACTACCCCAAGCCCACCTCCTATAGGCCAGGGGCTGGTGTCTAGCACCAAGGCATAATTCCGGATAAAAAGGGAAGGAATTGCCTTTATAAAGTAAACAAACACACAGAGTAAGCAAGCATAAGTTAACACTAAGTAAAATGTGGTACAATAGTATGTGTGGAAAAGTAAGTGGGCCAAAATACAAACCCAAACTGAAAGTAATGTACAACTAAAAATGGGAGGACAACAACTGAAAAGTAAAGTCACAACGTCGAGTCGTCCACTGGATTTCCCACCTGAAGAGTGGGTACAGATAGCCTCCACAGCTCCTCGGTTCCAGTCGTCTGCTCCGAGTACGTCCCACCCAGTGGTCCACCTCCAGATACCGACCTGCTCCGCAAGCCTCAACCACGATCAGCGATGTCCGTTGTCTGCAACCAACACAACGTAGTGCGGGCATAGCCCATGCCAGGGTGTGTTTACATGACTTATTTGGGACCCCAAGACCCCCGAAGGTCTCCAAGAATCGATAAAGGATAATCCACAAAGGAAAGATACAATCACACAGTAACACCCGACACTACTTAGGTATATGCCCATACATCTACCTAAGCCATCAATTCTCGTTCGGCTCCAACATCTGAGCCCAAGTATAACCTAATCCACACAGGAAATAAAGTCAATATTATCGAAGATAAGGATTGAATGTCAAGACTCAGCTCACACATGAATACTTCTTCGTAAGACGATAGAGATGATCTGATATATCCACTGATTCATCTAATCCGTCAGACCCACACAGGATCGATAAGTACTAACCCCCGTGATGAGCCACAAAGGATCGATAGTTAGTAACCCTCAAAATGACCCACACAGGATCTGACCCACACAAGATCGGTATGCTCTGGCCCACACAGGATTGCTGAGTGATTTAGTGGTCACTGTCGAACCCATGGAGGATTCCCATGCCGTCTTCATCATCGTCACAGTCGCAACCATCTCTAGGGTTCCTGCACATAGAAAGCTCGTTTTGGGAGGGTCCACTCCACGAGACGAGGGGCTGATACATCAACTAACATGAAGTACGAAGTTGATGTATCCAAAAGTTCTGTATCATCAAAAGAAAATCAACGTGATAGATGGTGAGTCAATCGAACGCTCAGTCTGAGAGCTATTGTCTTTTTCGTTCTAGTGGCGCGATTGGTTTTTAAGTCAAAACCAACCCAGTTGTTCTCCAAATGCGTCCAAAAATCGGGCGGAGTAAGCCAAAAGGTCCTCCTCACTAAGATGAATCCATCAAAGTCGACGACACGTTAATCAGATGTCCGGTGCTCAAGTTATAATTGTTTCTACTCCGAGGGCCCGGTTGGTTTCATGTTCGAACCAACCCGCCTATACCCAAAGCTCGCTGAAACTTTGAGTGCAATATACCGAAACGACCAACCCGATCCACGAATCACATCGCAACTGACAGTGCGTCATTCGGAGGTCCGTAGCCCAGTTTATGGTCAATAGACCGAAAAAAGTCCGTGAATAGCGGGTTCAGGCCCAGTCCGACCCGGCCCGATACCCCCTGGGTCGGCCTGAACCGGGTCAACCCGACCCGGGTCCGGGTCTGGCCCATTAGGGAGCAGCCCGACCCGATGGTTGCGGCCCAGCCCTAACGGAGCGGCCTCGCCTGGGCGCGGCCCGGCCTTACCTGCTCGGCCAGGCGGCTCGGCCGAAACAGCTGAGCGAATGGGGGGGGGGGGCGCTGCCACCCTGTTTGTGTAACCATGTCCCCCATGTGGGGGGCCGCTCCTTTAACCAGCCAGGAGTTATGACCCCCAGCCTCCTTGGTGACCGGTTGGACGGTTGCGGCTACTGTGGTCCCGCCCTCTTGCTCCTAGGGCCGGAAGCCGGCCGCCACTCCCTGCTCCGCCGTGGCCCCAGGCCGCAGCGCGACAGCGCCGCGCCTCTCCGCCGTGGCCCCGCTCCGGCCACGGCCTCTTCATGTTTCTCCGGCGTGGCGCGATGGAATCGTGGCATTATTCGACTTCAACGTTGTAACAAAAAGATGCCGCGCTCCTCCGCCCATTCTTTATTATTCTCACACGGTGCAATGGCACCACACTGCCTTGCTCGTGCCGCAACAATTCAAGCATCAAGGGGGAGGAGAGTCGGCCATCTTCGTGCGGTCCGACCTCCTCCCGTTATTGCGATAATAGGTTGTCCAATTTGAAAACGAAGAATGGCAACAAAAGTATTCACGAACCAAAACAATTAATCCTTTAAATCGATGAAATCGTTGAACGAAGGTTCATCGCAGAATTGAACGTCGCGGAAGAAGGCGTCGCGGAAGGAGAGGGTCGTTGGCGTCGTGGTACACGGTTTTGCATCATCGAGCACCGAGGAAGGCGTCTCTATCCATCGTCAGTCATCGGAGGTCGGCATTCTTTGTCAGCGACGGTGCGTTCTTCGTGTTCTTCAAGGAGGAAGAACGTTCTTCGGAACATAGAGCTTTCCTCTCCAAATCCTCTCGCACAACGAACTAACCTCTCAAGAAATAAGACTTAGTCTTATTTAATTAGCACAAAAATAAAAATTTATTTTAAATTCAAAATGAATCCAAGAATTAAATATATAGAAACCTACTCAATTAATTAATTAAGAGTTGACTTCCATTAAAGGGGGTGCGGGTGGGTTACATAATTAATAGGGGTTGAGGAAGTTGAAAGGGTGGGGATTGTGTGGGCCCCACCCCACTAATATCCTACCTAGTGGAGTAGTTAGGATGTGGGTCCCACTTCAACCACTTAGCTTAGGTTAGCACTTCTTAAAATAATAATAAAATCTGTTGCATATTATTTTATTTTATTCCTTAGTTAACCCAATTAATTAAAAGTCCACCCGAGGAAACGAAACTTCGAAAAAGGCGTTCTTAAGAAATTATCGGCGCTACAATTCCATCGGTGCCCTAATATTTCGATTCCGAGCACCGGTTCAAAAGTTAGGAAACCCCGCCCGTTCGTTCATTGAATGTACCTGAGCTAAACTTTCGAAAATTATTTCGGGCTCACTGGGCCTCGGAATCAGGTGTCGTCAGAAATTGCATTCTTGTAAAATTCCAAATAAAATTAAGAAAAAATTTCCCTTGAGTTTTACAGGTCTTTACATTACTACCACCTCAGGGCTTTACGCCCCCATAAGGATACATCATAAACTAGGGGAACAAATGTGGGTACTGTGCACGTATCTGAGCCTCCCGCTCCCAATTGCTCTCCTGGAGGTTCCCGTGCTGCCATCTGATGCGTACTAGAGGTATCAACCATCCAAATAGGACCCACTCCTGTCGATCATCAATCTCCACCGGGACCTCCGCAAAAGTCGCCCCATCATAAATGTACAGCTCCCCATGGTCGATGATATGCGTCGGGTTGTGCACGTATCTCCTGAGCTGAGATACGTGAAAGACGGCGTGCACCCGGTGCAACTGAGGTGGTAGAGCCAAGAGATAAGCCACCTTGCCAATCTTGCTGAGGACCTGGAATGGTCCGATGATGCGTGGAGACAAATTTCCGCCTCAGCCAAATCCTCGTAATCCACGTAGAGGTGAGACCAGTAAGAAGACATGGTCACCTACCTCGAACTCTAGTGGTCTCCGCCTCCTGTCAGCATAAGACTTCTGTCGGCTCTGAGTTTTCCTCATCCACTACTGGATGACATGGACCTTCTCTATCGTGGCCTAGACCATCTCCGGTCCCACATGTGTTGACTCCCCAGGGTCTGTCGAGCACACTGGTGATCTGCAAGGTAGGTCATACAATGCCTCATATGGTGTCATCCAGATAGTGGAGTGGTAGCTATTGTTGTACGCGAACTCCACCAAATGTATGTGATCCTTCCAGCTGCAAACAAAGTCAAGGACACTAGCACAGAGCATGTCCTCGAGTGTCTGAATGGTCATCTCCGTCTGACCATTCGTTTAAGGGTGAAAGGCAGTGGTCAGACGTAGTTGTGTCCCGAACACCTCCTACAACCCCTTCCAAAGCCGGGAAGTAAAGAAAGCATATCGATCGAAGAAGATAGATGATGGAACAACATGAAGCCGTACAATCTCTTGAAATTAAGGGTGTCCTAAGCTCTCCACTGTGCCCTACTCTCTGATGGGTATGAAGTGGTCCGAATTGGCGAGTCGGTCGACAATCACCCAAATGGAGTGGTTACCTATGGAAGTGCATGGAATTCCAGTCACGAAATCCATAGATATCCCATCCCACTTCTACTCCGGGACCTCCAAGGGCTATACCAAGCATGTTGGTACCTGGTGCTCCACCTACACCTACTGGCAGGTGAGGCTTCGAGAAACAAACTCAGCCACAACCTTCATCATATCTGGCCACAAGTGCTGACATCTGAGGTCCTGGTACATCTTCGCCACTCTTGGATGTACCGCTAAAGAGGAAGTGTGGAACTCTCTCAGCACCTCCTCCTGTAAATCAGCTGGTACCATGGTACGTCCTCTGAAAAGGATGATGTGATCTCCTCCCATAGATAATCCATCAGGTGTCTATCCTGAGTATGTCTGTGCACGCCGTGTCTCATAGTCATCGTCCCCACGCTATGCCTCTCTGACCCACTGTAGAAGTGGAGTAGTGACTATGAGTGACTATAGAAAGGCTGGTCCATCACTATCCATGAAGGATATCTCTAAAGAGGCAAGCTGCTTCGTCGCCTCCCCGAGGAGCTGAATGCCCGTCCTCCTGCTGAGATCATCAGCTACTACATTCCCCTTTCCATGAGTATAGACTATCTCAAAGTCATAGTCCTGGAGGAACTCGATCCATCACCGTTGTCTCGGATTCAGGTCCTTCTGTGAGAAGATGTACCTGAGACACTGGTGGTCAGAGTAGACTGTAAAGCGCTCGCCTATCAGATAGCGTCACCACATCTTCAGAGCAAAGACCACTGCTGCTAACCCCAGGTCACGGGTAGCGTATCTTTTCTCATGCTGCCTCAACTAAAGTGATCCATATGTGATCACTACCCGCTCTTTCATCAGGACACATCCGATTCCGATCCCTGATAAATCGCAGTAGACTACGTACCATACTTCCTTCTCCGGTAGCCTCAAGATAGGTGCGCTGGTCAATCTCTGTATCACCTCTTGGAAGCTCTGCTGACAACTGTCTAACCACACGAAGGGTTTCCCCTTTTTCGTCAGAGCTGAAAGTGGTGTCGCGACTCTGGAAAGTCTAGAATGAATCTCTGATAGTACCCAAATAGACCCAAGAACCTCAGCACCTCCGTCACACTTTTGGGTGGCTCTGAAGCTAGCATTGCCTTGATCTTCGCAGGATCCACCACAACTCCCACCTCAGAGATGACGTGTCCCATGAAGTGGACCTCTCATATCTAGAACAGAAACTTCGAGATCTTACCATAAAGCTGGTTCTCTCGGAGTGTTTACAGTACAACCCGCAAGTGGTAGGCGTGCTCCTCCTCAGTCATCGAGTATATCAATATGTCGTCGATGAAGACCATGAAAAATCAATCGAGGTAAGGTTGAAAGAACCTGTTTATGAGTCCCATGAACACTGCTGTAGCATTGGTTATGTCGAAAGGCATAACCAAGAACTCATAGTGGCCATACCGACACGTGAAGGCCGTCTTCTGCACATCCTCATCCCGAACTCTGAGATGATGATAGCCTGACCTGAGGTCTATCTTCGAGAACCACCATGCTACCTTGAGCTGATCGAAGAGTTCTTCAATCCTCGGTAGAGGATACTTGTTCCCCACGGTCACCTGGTTTAGGCAAAGGTAATCAACACAGAATCGCATACTCCCGTGTGCCTTCTTGGAAAAAAAAATCGGGGAAGCCCAGGGTGAAACACTGGGTCAGATGAATCCCTTTCCCTACAAGTCCTCCAGCTGTACCCGTAGCTCTCGAAGCTCTGCGAGATCCATCCTATATGCTGGGGTGGATATCGGGGTTGTCCCAGGGTACATGTCAATATAAAAGTCTACCTCTCTCAAGGAGGTAGTCCTAGAATGTCATCCGGGAAAACGTCCCTATACTGATCCCCACTCCGACCGCGGCATTTTCGAGGATTTCCAGCACCGCGCAATGGCGTCGTGGCTTTGTTCTAATTCAATAGCATGGTGCGATGGTGCCGCGCTTCTCCGCCCATTATTTATTATTTCCGCGCAGTGCAACGGTACCGTGCTGCCTTGCTCGTGCCGCCACAATTCAAGCATCAAGGGGGGAGGAGAGTCGGCCGTGTTCGTGCGGTCCGACCTCCTCCCATTATTGCGATAATAGGCGGTCCAATTTGAAAACGAAGAACGGTGACAGAAGTATTCATGAAAAAAACAATTAATCCCCTACCTCGATGAAATCGTTGAATGAAGGTTCATCGCGGAATTGAACGTCACAGAAGAAGGCATCACGGAAGGAGAGCGTCATTGGCGTCGCGATACACGGTATCACGTCATCGATCTCTGAGGAAGGCGTCTCTCAACGTCGTCCGTCGTCTGTGGTCGGAGTTCTTCGTTGGAGAAGGTGTGTTCTTCGCGTTCTTCAAAGAGGAAGAATGTTCTTCAGAATTTAGAGCATTCCTCTCCAAATCCTCTCGCACAATGAACTAACCTCTCATGAAATAAGACTTAGTCTTATTATATTAACACACAAGCCAAAATTCATTTGAAATTCAAAAAGAATCCAGGAATTAAATATATTTAAACCTACTCAATTAATTAATTAAGATTTGACTTCAATTAAAGGGGGTGCAGGTGAGTTACATAATTAAAAGTGGTTGAGGAAGTTGAAAGGTTGGGGCTCATGTGGGCCCCACCCCACTAATATCCTACTTAGTGGAGTAGTTTGGATGTGGGTCCCCCTTCAACCACTTAGCTTTGGTTAACACTTCTTAGAATAAAAATAAAATTTGTTGCACAATATTTTATTTTATTCTTTAGTTAACCCAATTAATTAAAACTCCACCCGAGCAAACACAACTCCGGAAAAGGTGTTCTTAAGCAATTATCGGCGATGCGATTCCATCGGTGCACTCATATTTCGATTCTGAGCACCAGTTCAAATGTTAGGAAATCCCTCTCGTTCGTTCACTGAACGTACCCGAGCTAATCTTCGGAAAATTATTCCGGGCTCACCGGGCCTCAGAATTAGGCGCCGTCAGAAACTACATTCTTGTAAAATCTGAAGACAATTAAGAAAAAATTTCCTTTGAACTTTATGGGTCTTTACAGTAATAATGAAAAAGTTATGAGTTAATTTTCTTATTCCAGAACCTAATTTCGTGTTCAAAATTTTATGCGTGAACCTAGTTATAATGTCTATAATATTACGAATTAAAATATTTTTTATGTATGTATGTTTTTTATGGACCTAGTTTTCATGTCCAAAATATTATGTGTCGACCTCTAAGGGGATTATTTCATCTTTTTACATAATGACTAAAAATGTTTCTATTTATCTATAATTAAAATGTTATAAAATTGTGTTCTTTCTATATTCCCATTTTTATGTTATCCTTCCATGATCATGTTCATTGATTCCACTGTGATTCAGGTCCTACAAACTAACATGCATTATTCCATGAAATAAGAATATAATATATGATCTGAATGGTCTGTTTTTTAGATACAAATATTATATTACCATACCCTTATACTAATTTTTTTGCTTAATTGATAATTGATATCTCCCATGATTATCCTTTTTGAAAATCTGATATAACTATTTCTTATGTTTCGTTTTCCTAGGTTGTGAATAAAATATTTATGTAGGATACTTCTAAGAATATTACTCTGGGATAAGATCTTTTTGGAAGACATTAAATATCATTCATGAAAAAAGAATATTTTTTATCAGTCTCAAAGGACACTAAACCATTACTATCTTTGGGTATGTATTCATTACATATATTGGATATTCATATTTTAATATGCAATATCTATATATGAAAATCATCTGTCACAATAGTGAATAATTCTATTCTACATAATAATATAGATTCAAATATAGAACAACTTCAACACTTGGTTACCAAGGAAAGTGTTTCTTACACACATAGATCATTCCTTATACTTAAAAATTGTTCAAAATTTACTTTTCAAATAATTTTCATAAAATTTCATTCTCCTTCATAAGGATAAATATTAAATTTAACTTTGATAATGGTGATGGTATTATCTATATTAGAATATTTTCTTATATGTGGATCATGTTTTACTATGATTTAATAAATATTTTTATTATATAGGCTCCTACAAAAATGATGAGCCCTTTAAAATACATCATAACTATTAGTTTTCCATGATCCATATTTCACCATGAATTACTCCAATTAATCAGTAAAATAATGCATGAATATATAATATGGACAATAGTTTTCAATCATATCATATATGACCCTTAGATAGTCGTGTAGATAACTCCTTATCCAAATCATCAAGTGAAAAAATACAACTATATTCTTCTATTTTCTTAACTATTTTTTCCCACCATTTTAGCACAAATAGAACACAAAGAATAAGAACATAACTATTAGGTTCACCTTGTTAATTTATTTTCCCACACAAGATAATTCATGTTCTCTTAATTTTTTGGGCCACCCATATTAAATTATCGGGGTCTTGAAAATTTATTATTTGTATGTAATATACCATTTATTATTTTGAGGGGGTTTATTCTCACCATATCATATCTTGTTATTACCATTTAAACATGCATTATGCCAACAATTTAGTTATGTAATCCCATTAACTTCATCAAATTAATATGATAAAGCCATAATAATGTGTACCTCTTTGCACAGACCATAGTTTGTGTTACTCACACAAAAATGGAAACCAAAAATATTCACACATATCCAAATTTGTCTCATTCATAAGGTGTGGAATTTTTCTTCTATTATTTTTGGAATATATGGGGATGAAAATCTCTACATGAGTAAGCACAAAGCTATAAATAGCCAAGCCCCATAATTCTAGAATAATTGTTAAGCCTCTAGGCTAGTGGGAAGCCCAACCCAAAGTCCATTTACTTGATTATACTTAACATAATAGATAATCCTATTCAACATAACTCTAACTGCAATGATGTATAAACTACATTAATCAACTAAATTCAATCTCATAACATCAATTTCAAATTTTAGTTAAGATAAATAATGACTAAGTCTTAATCTAACATACCTAGGATCAAATTTAATGCTTGAAACTTTTATAAGACACAATTTAGCTAAAAAACTTATGAAATCAAAAATAATTCATAATATAAACACTTTATAATTATGAATTAAATAAGTGAATAACATCTATATAAATTAAAATTTCATAGATTAGAACATTAGATCAAAATATATAGGTAATTCATAAATTAAATGTAATAAACATCTTATAATTATAATTTTCTTATAATAGAAATTTCCATAATTCATAAATATAAACTATTTATAATCACTTATGATATATATTATATAGAATATTAATTTAATATATCATATTCATATGAATAATGAACATTTTATAAGTCATGTTAGTGAACTATTTACAAAATACTAAAAAAATATTTAAAAATTACTTATCCTTTGGAAAATATCAACCAACAAACCATATTATTATAAGGTGAAAATAATTTCCAAATAATTTCTCTCTTAATATGAACATTTCAAATTAATAATTATAAAACTTTCATAATTTTAATAAATATAAATATTCTATAATTATTATTTTTTCTTAATTTATAAACACTTTATATAATGCTGCTTTAGATTAAAAAAATAAAGATTTTATATATAATTCGTTGGACATTCCATACAAATTTCGTAACAGGTATTTAATATTAATGATTAATATTTATAAACTATTTGTAAATAAATGTCTACTAATCAATTTTTATTTTTTTTAAAAATTAAATAATTCTTAAACAATGTAAATTAATAATTATTTCTCAAATACGAATTTTCTAATATTTATAAAAAAATCTAAATAATTAATTCATTTTATAATTGAAAATAACAGGAAAAAAATTCTTAATCATATTTAATGATATAGCCCAACTGTAATGTATTACTATCCTTCATATTTTATGACTCATAACCCAACCACTCTACATGATATTAGATATAATATTAAATGATATACCATATATAGTTGTTAAGATATGATTATATGTTTTGAAAAACATAGTGTGATAAAAATATCTTACAGAAGGCTATAATCATACTCTATGTCTAGTAGATATCATGTGGGATTCATCCAAGTCAGTAATTACGATATCCCATATTGTAAACTCAAATATAGAACCCACAATACAAATCTAACTACATGAGATAGCGTAATGACATAATATAATATAAATCTTCAATATAGATTACAGTATCAAAAAAAATTAATGTTGACTGTTATTTTTTTAAAAGACATGATTTTATAAATTTGAAGGAACACATGAATCCAATATTATTAATAGGTTTATTAAAGAAATAGAAAAAATATAATTAAATTGGAAAAACTAATTACAGAAAAACATGATATCATCCATGAAAATATAAATAAAATAAAATAAACAATAAAAGAAGAACATTGCAAATTCAAACATGTACCTTTACCCCGAAGAGACACTATATCATAATAAATTTTCATGAAACATATTGGAGAGAGATCACATGAGTGACAAACATAGATCTCTTACCTCTATGGTATCCTACGGCTTCCACTAAATCACATGTATATTGTGTGATAGTCTTCTTCCTTAACTGTGTGCTACAATATTAAACATAAATAAGTAATAAGTATGGAGATTATGGTTTGGGACTATCATTAGGGTATCCAACTAGCTTCACACACAAACTACCGTCACATGGAAGCAGTTTTATAAGTCCTTTAAGAACACTCCTCGATAGCCCGAGCATGTACTAATTCATTATATTGAATTTGTAAACTAAACCACCACTTCATATATCTCTTGAATGAATATAAAAGTACCTATGTTCCATATCATATAATACATAATAAAATGGTAGATTTTGTGGACTAATAAACTATGCAATAACACTTAATATTTGAATTCCATATCGTATTATATCCTATTCTAAATGAATCCCAACATATGATTCAAATAATTGGAAATGGTATATAATCTGATTAATTAAGTTATATGAAACCCAATCATTAGTTATGATCATTTTCAATTGTATGAAGATAAAACATGTAATCATATTACATTAAATTCCATATGACTCCCTCGGTCATAAGATATAACCCAACAAGTAGTTGGATGGGAATGAAATTATATGCCTTAATATATTAAAATATCAATTGGTATGATATGAATTTCAAAGTATTTTGAATTTACATACAATGTGGATATAAACATTTATGATATCCATATATCATACACTATGATATAGGCAAGTATGTATCGCATACATACTAGGATTTATGGCATATCTATTTCAATAGGATATTTATGTTTCATATCTATTATGGGTTATTCCGATTGTGCTTGATGATCTTAGATTATATTTTAGTATTTTCCATTTTAGTTTTAAGGAATTTAATTATTTTCTAGTTCTCCTTTTTCACTGAACCTCCTTGATTTTTCTCAACCCTCTACAACTAATGTTGGATGTTGAAATTTATAATTTATCATTACCTTGTGTTTTAACCATGAAATTATAGGGGTATAAAGTGTCTTTGTTGGGAGAATTTTGACACCCCTAAGCCTTTTTTGTGTTATATTACATATATATATAGATCATTTCAAAAACAAAAGCAATTTTTTGGGAGTTGGATGATATTTTTGTGTTTCTTAAAAATTAATATTTTTTAGTCATCCATATATCATAAAATTTCATAAATTCATCAAAAAATAAAATTTATGTGTAGGGATATTTTATTTTGGGATGACCAGTGGTCATTATGTATCCAAGAGTGATCACTATGGTATACTTTGTTCTAAAGAATTTAAGTTGAGGTTGATTAAGGATCATTCTGTGACCTACTGGAATCACTGCATGGTGGGTATTTATTTTATAATGAGGGATTTTATTTTACTTTTATTTTTTCTCTTAGGGATTTATAGGTCATTCCATGGAATTATATCATGACAGGGGTATAGGGAAAAAACAAACAATGAGACAAGGATAATATGTTGTTTCAAGTAAGGGGAATCTAGGTGTATTCTCACTTTTATTTCAGTGGATAGTTGGAAGCCAAACCATGGGCTCCCAAAACCTGCTCAATCTTAGGTTGCAGTAGCTTCTTCCACTGAATCATATCAAAAAAACTATTGGGATGTGCACCTTAGGGTAAGTAAGGGTTTTGATATGAAGAAGAAAGTGCACCATGAGTAAATAGGGTTGCTTCATACTAGGGAAACATAGTCGATATTACCTTTTTAGTGAAGTTTATAATTTTACCAATAGAAGATGCATCATATTGTGGATAGGAAACTTATTCCATGTGGGTTCTAATCATGGTATTTAATTCATGTCTATAAAATCCACATTGTATGGTGTTCTACAATGATTTTATGTTTTTATATTACCTTTCTACCACATATTTATTAATTTATCTTTATACTTTTATCTTCAATCATTTTTATATATCATTTAATGACTTCGATTTTCTATGTATTATTTTTGGATTTTATATGGATTATTTTTTAGACCAGCTGATGAGATTGCATGTGATTATGACGCTCATGTGCCCGGAATAAATGTTCTTAATATATCAATTATATTAAAGAGAACTCACATTTAGTTTTTTTAAAGTGTTATAACATTAAAATGGGTGCTCGGATCAAAAATTAATGGGCATCATTCAGTTTTGAATGTGAGGCTTACCCTAGGAATGGATTAGCATTATTAGGTGTGGGTAATTTGTTGGAAGGTTTTCAGTGGTGCGAAAATGAATAAAATTATTTTTTCAGATTCTTGATTCTACAATGAGATACCAATTTAAAAAGATTTTTTTTTCATAATTACATGGTTCTCCAAATAAATCTAGAACCTTTAGAGAATAGTTGGAATGAGCGTTGAGGATTCAATCTCAGCAGAAAATAGAAAATCGTGGGTCAATGATCGAGGTGCATCGATTTCAAAGGTTCTCACCAACGAACGCGAAACAACATATTTATTCATCAATGATTATTCCAAACCAAAGTATGTTGTGTGTTTTAATTGGATTTCTTCCTTGTTCATTATTTCCATAATAAACATGAATCAATCGATGAACAAATTGGTTCAAGGATAGTACATATTGTGTTATTGGTTTATTTGTAGGGTTTTGGTGGGATAATTTATTTTTTATTTGATTATTTTTATATTAATTATAATATAAATGGATCAAGATCTAAACAAACATAAATCTATGTTAGTTCATCAAATATGTTATTTTGTTACCCCCCACCCTTTGTCGTTCGTAATGTGCATTCTTTGTTTGTCCTATGACTTGAAAAATACAGATCAATTGATTGTTACACACCGGTTTCATGGTGAAGTGATCTGATATTGTAAATCTGGGATCAAAACAGCAATAAAAAGGTTTAATTATGGAGATATAGTGATTTGGATGGTGGTGGATATTGAATACATGTTCATCTTAGTTCTTCAGTGCAAAACAAGTAATAAAGATCTAATCTGTTTTCCAAGAAGATTTTTGATGTAATTAATTATTCGATGATAAAAAGATTTTTACGAGATTGGATCATCAATTTAATGTAAAATAATTCACCAAATCAAATTTCGGTAGTAGATGATGTGCGCAATAGAATTTCCTTGAATTTTAGAAAATTTTGAACCATATGGAGTGTAATTACGGATTACATGGTGTGTGGGCCCCCTTTGAGGTGGAAATGGTTTTGGGTAGGATAAATTAATCACATATAGTGTGGTTCCTCCTTTGATACTCGGTGTGTACTTCTAGAAGTACACAAACACTGGTTGGAGTACACTAACTAGCTACACAGCATGTACTCCCCAACATGGAAATGGGTTGGACCGTGTACATAGGGTGATCCATGTACTGGAACATATATAGAGTATACATGATTCTTACAAAGTGTGTTCTACTAAACTGATATGGTTTGATGACTTGGGATGTATACACAGGAAGGTCCAAGGGTCAAGGGACATGGAATTTGACCTCTACTACATATAGTGTACACTTTTATATATGTATTAAATCTATTTTACTTCGTATATTTGAATTTTTTGTAAGGTTTTGTTTCCCTTATCCTTTCCTTGGAGGTTGGTATGAATCATTTCCTACTCCTTGGACTATGATCCCTTCAATAGGACATCATGGATAGAGTTGTTGTAATCTCTCCGAGAGGCTCAGAGTGAGATCCTCTATTCTTCTTTGTTCCCTAGGTGGAGTTCTTTGTATCAACATGACCAACACTACACGGGTGTTGATCCTCTACATAGCGGGTTAATAAATATTGATTTTTTCATATGACCTTGTTGGCCTGGAATGGATCCTTATCTACATATCTTATTCTCTTCAGACTATCAATTTGTTCTTTATCATAATGAGGATCGACGAGCAGTACCTCTTGGATGAACGACATCAGTTTTATCAAACTCAAGATTATGTTCTCATGGATGATTTATTCATGGAATCTTTAAGATGGAATCCAAGGTTTGAATACTATAATTGGGAATTACCTTTAGACTGTGTGTCTTTTTTGACTATATCATGATATTTTATTTATAGTTGTTTTAGACATATACATTTGTATAACTAAATGTATTTCATTTATTGTACGATTTTTTGTTTCGGTTGTCCGAGTTTTTATTTTTATACTCACCCATATATGATCTTTGGCCATACGAATTTTTTCTTTTGCTGACAATCAACCTTTTGAAGGATTCCAAGGTAGACCTGGATGAGATGATGCTTAGTGATACCAGACGACTGTGGCGAGTTCATGTGGCTTTTAGAAAACAGTCCATGTACCTTTAGTATTCGGTTGGACTTATGCTGCAGACTCTTTGTGGTGGTATTTTATTTGGATTGTTTTACAATCCATTAATTCATGTCATACTATTGTCACAAGATTAGATGTATGAATGCATGGGGTTTTTTTTACATTTCAGCATTTGTATAGGCTTTGATATGTGTACATGTGTATAAGAACATAGTCTATGGCCTCCCATGTCAGTGATATGCATACATGGCACTAGTCACTAGCCCTTTACCTATTGAAGGAGAGGATGGGGAGTTACAGAATGGGCCTCACTGGGACAGGTCATGAAAGAGAGGTATTAGAGCAGTCAGATCTACATTTGGACGAAGAGTATGTGATATTGGTTTGAGGCAACAGTGTTAAATATTTTTAGTTCGTCTTTCTAGCCTGGGACACTAGTGTTGGTGTGGTGGATGATCTATCCATACACTAAGACTCTGATCCAATACTTTTGGAATCGGTATAGGAGAACAATGGTTGTATGGAAAACAATGATACTTGAATCACATAAGAATAGGTTGTTGTTTTCATCTCCATATTTAATACGCTATCTAGAAATACTCATTAACCAAGTTACATATTGTTTTTTCAATATTTCTTTATGATGTTTACCTGCTATGATTTAGCAGCATGATCACAAGGATGATCCCCTTAGTGATAAGGCTTCTATACAGGGACTAGTTCACGAGATGTTACATTTTTGTGGTTCCCTAGCCATACCATCACCTAGAGAGTAACATGTGGTACATGCAGTACTAGAGGATGAGGATCATAGTATGAGTGTGCATCATGAGTTTCAGTAACAGAGACTCCTCCAGTTCTGATGTTAGCCCGACCCACATGCGGATGAGGACAGGGTTGAGTTGTTGAATCAAGTTTTCCATCTATTCTAGACACCATTAGATTAGATAGAAGTCCTAGTGGTGAGCCTTATTCACGAATCAGCAGAATGGTGGGGGTTTAGTTAACCAATAATATGATGAGGAAACTCTTTCATGGAAAAAGTTCAATAATCTATTAATAGTGGAGTTATATCTATCTACGCTGAGTTCTGTGCATATCTATAATCTTTTGTATAATTATTTGGCTATCATGACATTTTCTAAGTATTAATTGAGGTTTACCAACCTCTCCAAGTATTCAATGGATATGGTTTGAGGTAGTTCTTCCGAGATCAGAACATTTAATTAGGTATCTATAGATACATACGAGATTGATTTATTACTATTTTAATTCCTACCATTGTTTGGGTGATAGAGCCAACTTTTGTGGCTGACGACTCCTTTTCTGAGTAGATACAATGAATGGTTTTAAATAGTGGGAAGACAGGAGAAGAGGCCTTGGCCACTTAGATCTGACATAATTTTTAGGTACCAAGACTTGGGAAAAGTTTCATGGGGAGGTCCCATGACAGTTGATTTGTATTTAATGGCTCACAGGGTGGGTCTAGTCTGTCCTGAGGGAGGTTTTTATACATGTGTGGTGGTAGGGGACATCCCTCCCAAGATCATCTAACCCACCATATAGCTGACAGAGAGTCTGTGGATGGGACACTAAGATAGATACAATGGATAGAGCAGGAAGGTTTATAGGATGGTGGATGTGGTAGAGGAGTTGGGATAATAGTAGTAGGTGGTCAACCTTTCGACTTGTTACCACCACCACCCCCATGTGGTACATGTCAAGCTCAGGGAGCAAGAAGACATGGGTAGGGACAGAAGCAGTAAATCGAGGCATATGACATAGGAGATCTAAAAATTATTCGAGATGTGATATATTTATTCTCTATCATAGATGAAGTAATTATAGATACAGGTGGTAGTCATTCGTTTCTTGTCACATACCTTGTGCACAACATAGATATTATTGTTGAACCATTATCTCAACCATTTTGTTTGGAGACTAATTCTTGAAAATACATAGTGAACCCTCACTTCTACTGACAGTGTGATCTAACCCTGGGATGTGATAGTTTCATTTAGAATCTCTTAGTAGTTGTGTTGAGGCCTTATAATGTCATTATTTTTATGGATTGGTTTACTAAATTTCATTCCAAAATTGATTGTTTTAGGAGAGGGGTGTTGTGTGTATATATTGACATAACTGTGTTTTCCTTTATCGGTGAAAAATAAACCCAAGAAGAATAGAATGGAATCATGTATATGTGGTTGAAAATGAATACTCATCTATTAGAAAGACTAACCCTTGGTGTAGTGGATTATTTGAGTTCTTAGTTTCTTGCAGTGGTGGTGGTGTATGAGGATGCATTTCTGGAATATGTTCCAGGTTTAACTCCCTACTAAGAGATAGTCTTTTTCATTTATCTAGACCACATTATGGCACCGATATCTTTGAAAACATATAAGATGAATCTTACAGAGCTTCATGAGATGAGGCTGCAGTTGGAGGAATTGCAGATCTTGGACTTCATGAGACCTATGATCTCACCCTGGGCAGCCCCAATTTTGGTTTTCAAAAAGGCATACAAGACATTTAGGTTTTGTGTGGACAACCAATGCTCGAACTAGGTAACCCTTAAGAAAACATTTCCTCTACTGGGGATAATGAACTCTTTGGTAAGTTTTTAGGGTCACAATGTTTCTCGGATATTGAACTCAGGGCAGGCTATCACTACTTGTGAGTACGGGAATAGGATACACCAAATACAATATTTAGATGTTTCTACGGTCACTATAATAACTTTTTGAAACCATTTGGCCAAATTAATCCTCCATCAGTGTTCACGTGACTCCTAAAATTGATCTTTATACCATACATAGAGCAATATGTGGTGGTCTTCATTGATTATATCCTTGTGTACTTGGCGTTTGTGGGGGAGCACCAGAGACACTTAAGGATAGTCCTAGGCATACTCTGAGAGAACCATATTTATGGAATGTTCTCAAAGTTACACTTTTGAATTCTGGAAGTCAACATTCTAGGACACATTATCTCAACAGATGGAGTGGCAGTGGACCAAGAAAAGGTCGAAGTAGTGTTAACATGGGATCCACTAAAGAGGGAGATAGAGGTGAATAGATTCATTGGTTTGGAATACTATTACCAGAGATTCATACATTATTTCTCTATAATATTAGCACCCAATATAGCTTTGAATTAAATTGGGTATCATTTTCTATGGACATAGAGAATCTAGTAGGCTTTTCAGTAGTTGAGGAAGAGTTTGATGAGCGCCCTCATCATGGTATTACTGAAGGAGGGTGTCAAGTAAATAGTTTCATGTGATGAATTAGGATCCAAGATTGGTTTTGATTTGATTAAGTGTCAAAAGGTGATTTCCTATGTTTCATTCTAGTTTATACCATATGAGAAGATCTATACAACCCATGATCGAGAGTTAGAAGAGGTAGTATTTGCTTCGAAGATGTGGTGACACTACCTAATGGGTGGATGGTTTATCATCTACTATGATCACATGAGTCTCGAGTATATATTCTCTATATTCCCTCTTGGATTATGGAATTCAAATTTTCTAAACTTATAGGATGGACATCGGGGTAGTAGATGCTCTGAGTAGGAGATCTTGTTCATAGTTTCTAATTGAGGCATCAGAGCAGTTTTCCTCAATTAAGCTTTCCATTGTGGATGGATATGGAGTAACGTACCAAATTTGATGGGTTTCACCCCTCAAATCATTAAACTGAGATAGGAAGGCACAACTTATGAATACATACAATAAGACCTTAAATACATAGATATATACAAATCATTCTCCTGATGGATTTTCTAATGTTGGGGAGAACGTCGTTCATTTCAAAGGATACATGATGGTACTAGTGATGCTGGGATAAGAGGTTCTGGGTGGGTTTCACCCATATCATTGCTAGGTATATCCAGGTATGAAAAATATGAACCAGGACCTTTGATGTAAGTTTTGGTGGCAACTAATGATGAAAGGATTTGCATATTGTTTCTTTTCATGCCTTACTTCTCAGTATGTTAATGCTTAGCACCAAGTTTTAGCTGGTTTGGATCAACCCCTTGGGGTTATATAGTAGAGGTGTTGTGTGATATCAATGGACTTAGTTGTTTGATTTCCATATACCTCTAGAGAAAATGATTCCATATAGATGATCGTAGACCATCTCATCAAGTCATTCAACTTACTAGCTATATGAGAGAAGAATTCAGTAGAGATCATGGGACACATCATCATGAAAGAGATATTATGATTCCATGTAATTAAATCATTGATTGTTTCTTACCGTCATTCACAATTTACATCCTAGTTGTGAAAGGAATTATAGGAGGAATTTGGAAGCTAGTAATGCTTGATCATAGTGGTTCACCACCAAAATGATGATTAGATTGAGAAGACCATTCTTGTTGTAGAGGATATGTGGGGGATTTCATGTTGTAATTTTTCCATAGTATGTAGGATCACCTAACACTAGTGTATTTTGCATACAATAATAGTTACCATTCCACTGTTAATATGGATCTATTCGAGGATTTGTATGGGCAAACTTGTTGGTCAACACTTTGTTGGACTGGACCAACAGTGTCTATACTCAAGGGCCCAAAATTGGTACCAACTATAATAGACAAGGTGTATATCATCTAAGAGTGGATGAAGACTACACATATCCATCATAATTCTTATTCCTACATGAAACAAAGTTATTCATAGTTTGAGGAAGGATACCATGTGTTCCAATGTGTTTCACCTCAACATAGATTTTAGAGCATTGCTCAGAGTAACCAGCTATCTTTGAGGTTCATCAGCCCTTTCCAATAACTATGTAGAGTTTCTAAGGTGGTATACCATTAATCTATATATATATATAGTTAGACTAGGTACACGATTTCTTCCATGTGTCATAGCTAAGGAGGTATGTGCATGACCCATTGGATGTTATTGACTGGGGAGAGATGTACATCATGGATAGATAGATCTTTTTTGACTACACAATGGAGATCGATGATCGTCAAGAGGGGAACCTTCATGTTCAATCGATTCCCTTGGTGTGTGTCTAGTGGCATCATGGGAATCTCTAAGAGAGAACACATGGGTGAGAGGCTTAGATTCATTCTCATTACCCACATTATTTTTAGTATCATTTTTTTGGCTTTTCAAACATGTAAATCCCCACGGTGGTGAGAATATAATGCCTTTTATTTTCTAAGTATTGTTTTTTAGATATTATATGGATTATTTTCGAGACCATGTTCTAAGGCGACATGTGATTTGGAGGCCCAGTGTGTCAAGAATAAATGTTTAAAATATGTTAAATATATTAATTGGAATGTGTGTTTATTTTTTCGAAAAAAATTGATTAACTTCTAATCAGGTTCCTGGATCATAAATCTGATGGAATAATTTAGTTATGAATGTAAGGTTTTCCCTAGGTTATACTAAACATTAGTCTTCGTGGGTTATTTTTAGGAAATTTAATTTAGGTAGGGAATGAATAAAATTATTGAATAAAATTATTTTATTTCACATTATTGATGTATTGACATGTTATCATATACAAATTATATTATTTTAATATTGATGGTTTATCCTCATAACCGTAGAACCACTAGAAAATAATTAGAGGGAGCTTTGAGGATTCTCTCTGAGGAACATAATGACATATCATAGATTGACGATCAAGGCAATTCAATTTGGAAGGATCTCACCAATGAATGGGAAACAACTTCTTTCTTCAGTAGTGATCGATCCAAATCATTGCAGGTCATGTTTTTTATTTTATTTTCTTCCATCTTATTTATTTCTGTGAGGAACATGAACCAATCAAAAATAGATTGATTCACGAATCATGCGTATTGTGATATGGGTTTATTTATGGGGTTTTGAAGGGAGAATTTCTTTCTAATTTGATTATTTATATTTTCATTAAAAAATTTATTGATAAAGATTTATATTGAAATCAATTTAACTTTATTCCTTAAATATTTTCTGGTCGTTTTCCACCCCCATTCATCGTTCGTCACAGACAATTATCTTTTGGTTCATGACTCAGTAAATCCCAATCAATCGATCATTGTACAATTTTTTTTGGTGAAACAATCCTATATAGTAGATATGGGATAAACATGTTATTAAAGAGGTTTAAAAATGGATATGTAGTAATGAAAGTGATGATGGATATCCAATGTTTTGTTCGTCGATGTTATTCGGTGCACAAAGGAGGGTGATGATTTGTTCCATTTTTTGAGAAGATCTGGTGATGAAATGTGTTGTTCAATGACAAAAAGTCATGGATGATCTTGGATATTCTATTTTGTGTGAAATCATTCATCATATTAAAGATCAAAGGTGGAGGAGGAATCCAGGATAAGTTACTGTGATTATGGAAAATTGGAAACCACCCAGCCTGTAATCCGGAATTACATAGTTAGTGGGGCCCCCAATGGGGTGGATATGGTTTAAGATGGATAATAGCATCACACAACATGTTTATAGGCTTACATGTAATGTTATCCCACCCTGTATACTCTTCATGTACTTCCGGAAGCACATGGACATGAGGTGGAGTACACACACTACCTACATGGTGTGCACTCCCCTACATGGACAGGGGTTGGATCAAGTATATAGTTTGACTCATATACTAGCACATGGGTAGAGTACACGGGATGAATACATAGTATTTACTACAACATGGAAATGGTTTTATGAAACATGTTTTTTACGTGGGAAGGACCCAAGGTTGTGGGACATGCTGTGTAACCTTTATTACATGCAATGTACTTATTTATACATGGATTAAATATATTTTACTTTATATATTAGAAATGTTTCATAAGTTTTTTTCTCCTTATCCTCTCTCTAATCTTTGGAAAAAATCATTTAATACTCCTAATACTATGATCCCTTTAGTTGTGCTTCCTGGATAGAGCTGTTGGAATCCCTATGAGATGCTCATAGTGAGATATTATATTCATCTTTGTTCCCATGGTGGAGTTCATGGTATTGATGTGACCAGCACGACCTTGGAACCAATACTCTACTTATTAGGTTAATCCCAACAAAGTTTTTGGTATCACCCCATGGTTCTGGTAGTGATTCATATCGGTATCTTATTCTCTTCAGACTATCAGCATGCTCTTTATCATGACGTGGCATGACAAGTATTACCTCTTTGATGGACATCATCAGTGCTATTAGACCCATGAGTGTGTTATCTCAGATGAGTGCATCATGAAATTTTTGAGATTTAATCCTTGTCTAGTATACTACAGTTTTGACTTACCTCTAGATTGTGTGTATTTATTGAGTATATTTGTATATTCTTATAATATGTTATATATACATATACCTATGTAATGATGAATGTATTTACTTTGTTGTATTCTTTTTTGGTTTCGAGGAGTCCTACTGAGTATTGTTATACTCACCCCTATATTTTCTTGGCTGATATGTGTTGTGTCTTGTGCAGATGATTGGCCTCTGGATGGAATCTTATGATAACCAGGACAACATGGTGTAAGTGAGACTGGACAGACTAAGGTTGGTTCCTATGTCTTTTAGACAAAAATCCTAGTACCATTAGTTTCACGTTTGAATTTTTCTACAAACTCTTTGTGGTGGGCTTGTATTTGGCTTTATTTACTACCCTATACATCCGGTATTACTCCAAATATGAGATTTATATGTATGCATTCCTGGTTGTTAGTTATTTTTACATTTCAATATTTTAATGGGCCTATAAATGGGTGTGTATATATATGTTCCAAGTTTAATGCATCGAATATATGTGATATTCTAACTCCATTCTTGTCTCTAGCTTATGTCCAATTAGAGTAAGGCTTGGGGTGTTGCGGCATAGACCCCATTGGAACTGGTCATGACATCTCAACATTGGGATTTTGAGTAGCTACTCTCTCTATTTCTTTTGTGTATTTCTTTGGCTGACTTAAGTAAAAATACATTAATTACACATCATTTTTTGTTAATATTAAATACAAAACATAATTATATATTCCCTAAAACTATAAAGGATTAGTTTCTTAGAGACTATGTAGATAAACATCTTATTTCATAAATCAAATTTAATATCTATCAGGTTTCCCTACATTATAGTACTTTCATGATACATACCATTCTTCATAACATAGGGAAAATGGAAACATAATAAAGGGAGAGCTCGAATTATCATTAAGGGTAAACAAAGGAGATATCAATCAAGGATCATAAGTAAGTAGAAGGGTATGAAAATTGATCATAACATTAGAGAGTCGTATCCAATAAATCCATAGATCAGAAGTCATTATTCATGGCATAAGTAATTTTCATAGTAAAATAATAAAATCATAAGCATGTGGAATCATCAATAATCAAACATGATCCATGAGAGCATATCATAAAATATTAAATGTTAAAAAAACATATGTTTATAATATTGTTAACAAGTATAAATATTAATAGGTTATCTATTTAATCTAAGGACTTGAAATTGTGTTCATTCATAAACTGAGGGATAGAATATAGGCCTATGTATTAACTTATGGACATTAAACTAGCTCCACACATAAACTTATGAACATTAAAATAGTTTAACACATAGTATTGTGAACATGAAATTAGTATCATGCATTGAGTAGTTGTATCATGAGTTATCCATCATTACCAAATTCATTTGGGGGAATATAATTCTGGGACCACCATTCACATAACATCAAAAAATATATGTTCCATAACATAAATATTTATAACAACTATTGGAATATATATAGAATTAAAATTATTTGGGGTTTAAAAATAACATCTAAATTATTTCTGTCTACAAAATTTAATCATAGAAAATATAAAAATGAAATGAGATTGTAATATAAACCTTTTACCGCATTGTTAACTTTTAAATCAAATCCCCCATATGAAATAAATTGAAATTTAAATTTAAATACCATTTATATATCTAGATTAATGAAATATAATTTGAAATTTTTAGTAAATACAGCACATGAAAAACATATGTGGTGAATATAGAATATGTCACAATAAACCAAAAGTGAGATGATAAACTATTACCACAGTAGTACTTTTTGAAAAAAAAAATCCTAGGATGAATTAATTCGAATTATAACTTCAAATACTAAGAACTAAGAATTATAAATGATATAAAATGTCAAAATGTTTTTATATACAAATAATAAAAATAAATAAGTGAAAATTTTCAAACATTTATCAGTGAAGCATTATTGAGATTATTAACCCTTTTCTTGTCTTTCATCGTATTCCTTCAAAACTTTTCTTCATTGAGAAACATCATTTGGAAATCGTCTTGATGACATTAGTGATAGCCTTTTGAGGATAACATCACCACCCAAACATAGATAATTATTTCAGAATTAGTGTATATATTTTTTGGATGATCTAAGTTTCATAATGTGGTGTGAATAATAGAGGATAGGTGGTGTCATTTTATAGTGAAGCAAAACACCACATATAATTTCATAAAATATATTAATATAATAATATTTTTCAATGTGAAATTGTGACCAAGTTTCCTAAATTTCAAATCTAAGATAGGGAATGGTTAAAATATTCAAATAGTAAAATATTTATATGTTTATGTGTAATTTTAAACTATATATTTTTGTTTAACCACTTCATCAACCAATTTTAACCTTAACCATAATTAATCTTTATCAATATAAAAGGGTTATTAATTTTAATAAAAGATAAATATTATCTCAAAATGGTAAAGGGACCCCTTTTGACTATATACCATCACCCATGACCTCATTCATTATTATTATTATTTTTGATAATTAAATAAAATATAATCTAAAATAAAATTCAATTCAAGTCTTTTTTAGAACTGTTCAACTAATTTAAATTTATGATAAACAATATAAAAATATAATTAGAGTATAAATAATTATCAAATAAATAAAATGTTAATTTTATTTATAAAATTCATTGAACACAATAATTCATCCAAATTTTATTTCATTAAATATTTATAAAACTATTTATTTAATTACAATTCTACATAAACAAACATTATGTTAACATTAGAGATGAATTTAAGGTAATTATCTAATCACTAAAACACTAAAATAATTACCATGACAGAAAATAATTCATATTTAAAATAACCCTGTAAAACTAAAAAAATCACCTTTTCAACCTATTAATGAAAATTAGAGATATTAAAAATATAGATAATTTTATTTCATTGTAATTCATTACATAAAATAAAATTAAGGATAGTATCAATGGAAATGGAATCCAAATTCCATATATTCGGTTTTATAATGGATATTTCCGAATTAGACCCATCCAATGAAATAAATGATAGTTTAAGGTTGATTTTTAGACCATATCTCATAGTTTTAAGCTAGTTTTACCAATTTTATCCTTTATGGGGAGACAATCATTGAACATGAAATGTATTTACAATGATTAAAGATTTTAGGGAACTATTTTCCAAATTAGAAAATCCAGATTGAAAATTTAGAATCTATTTTTCAATTTCAATTTCTATAAGTGGTACAAATCAACTTTATCATAACTGCGTAAAACACTACGAAAAATGGTTTTATTAAAAATGTATTTTTTTATCCCAAAAATGAACTTATTCCAAAATCAAGTATAATAATAATTCCAATGTAATTAATCAAATAATTTATAATTAAATTAATCTTATGTTACTTTAAGATCAAATTAGAAACATAATGGTTCTATTAAATTACTTTATTTAATGAAAAATAGTGTTAGTTTTATAAAAAATATGTATTTTTCACTATTTTCATAAATATATTTTTTTTAAAAAAAATTAAAAAAATTTATCTAACTAATATTGATACATAGATTTAAAAAAAAGTATACCACCTTACTTGAATAAATTTTCAAATATGGTTGAAATTAACTATAATTTCCATGCACAAAATTCTATAAAACGTAATTTTTTGAAGAAAAAAACATTTTCAGATGTGAAAATTGAATTTACTAAATATTGAGTAATTATACATTATAAATTAATAAATATATTTTAATTAGTAAAATAAATATATATATATCATAATTTTCTTTAATAATATCCTACCCTTTAATTTAAAGTCTAGGTTATAATATATCGGGGTTTTTGTAAAGATCAGTGTTTTGTATGAAAAACGCTATTAAACACAAGCAATTTATTTTAATAGAAATAAATTATAAAATATAAAGTTATTAAATTTTACCCTAGTAAATAAATTTCACCCCCAATATATTAATTCATACTTACTGTAATTATAGTGTCATGAAGTAATAATAAATTTGGATTTATATTCTATCGTGATAACTAATTCCCATGTCACTGCTAGGAAACTAATTATTTCTTACTTATGTAATTATAAGACCAAGTATATGTAATTTTTTAGACTCATGAGTATCCAAAAACTTCTATTGATAGTTGAGTAAAAAATCTACATGATACATAATAAATTTATATTTATCATTCTTTTTTTGAAGAAATAATTTACTATCAAGGAAAAGAATATGAGATAACATACATACAAGATTAATTTTCCATACCATAAGAATAATTTCATCATTTTATAATGCTTATCATAGTTTCCCAAACTTATTTAATCTTATATTACCTATCATAAATGACAATGATAATATTTTTTTCATTTTTGAAGAACTAAAATTAACATTTAATGGATCATAATATTCGAAAAATAATGATAAGTCTTTAATCATGTCTCTAAATATTTACCAAAACTAAAATAGTTAGAAAAAGTTATACAGTATGAATAAATCTTCATGTACCAATATTTAGAATCTATATAATAACACCAAAAGTTGAAAATAAATCATTCAATAAATAACTATCTTTAAAACTGTTGAAAATATGAAGGATGAAATTGAAACACCAATACTATAATAATTTGATCATACATTCTTTTGTGATGAACATAAATATTATCTCCAAAAAATATCGATCACTCTGAAGGTCATATACTTATTAAAATCCCTAATCATATACATCACAAAATAGGGTACCTATTTTCACAAATATCTAGAATCACCATAAATCCACAATAAAATCATATATACATCCAAAAAAATACTCTGCATAAACAATCCAATTTATTTTATCAATATAAATCATCACTTTATCCAATGTGAACATTATAATATAAACATTAGGAACATATTAAGGGTTATTTGTCCCATATTCGCAATTTTTCAAAAAAAAATAACCTTACCACTAATTAACTTTTTTATATTATTGGTACCATTCAATATATGATTACAAATCGATAAATAAAGGCTACCATTGAAGAATCCTTAGATATTTCATTATTCGAATAATTAGAATATCTTTGATAAAACACTTCTACAAACATTATTCTCAAATTGAAATACATAAAAATTTAAACCATTCCACTTTAATAATTGGAATGATAGAGGCCCATACTTTTTTATGTGATAACCCCTGGATTAGTGTATTGACTTGGATTATTCCCTTGTTCCTCAAATAAAAGTCATTGAAATACAAATGGTACATTGGGATGTTCTTTAATTATCCCCATAAAATTTCACATCAATAATTAATTTCTCTATTCAATTATTTTTTACACATAAAACATCTTTTTATTCCTTTTATACAATATCTTGAGTGCTTCATCATACATTATTGAAATGTAGGAAGCTGGATCTTCTTTCCTTAGTGGTCTTCATAATCTGAACTCCCATGAAAATCCATTTTTCTCTTGTAAGCTGTGTTAGAAGACACACCCATGTTATGGTTGTTAATTATTTATCGACATAGATAGTTAGGAATATTAAAATTACATTATTATATCTCCCACTTCATTTGGTTTCTCATAAGAAAAATTATTTTAATGTCTTTAAAATTCTTCATTAACATGGTTTCTCCCAGTTCCAACCCTTTACTAAAACAAAATATTTTAGTGTGAGTGACAAAAATCATATTTAGTAATCATGTAATATTTAAAATATTACATTATAGGTCTAAATCATGAAACATTTTTTTCAATCTATGACACTTCATGTTTAATCTAGGTTATCCATAGTCATTATCTTTTCAAAATTATCATAATGTTTCATAAATTAAATGTGAATTAACCCAAAAATATCACCGGAGATATTCAAGATAAGCGTGTAGTCTTAGGCCTACTCATATTGCAATGGTAATGATTATGTAAATACCAAATTCATACCTTTTATATTTATTAACACTAGGTGTATCTGTTTCATTGTTGTATCCACTTTCCAGTATCTATACATGGATTTATTCACTAGGAATATATATAATTTATAATTTTACAAAACATTAGGATATTATCCTATAAATAAATTTATACCCAGGATATTAAATAATTATTTCTAATATTAATCACCATAAGTAACTAAAACCTACTCTGATAGAGACTAAGCTGACCCGATCATAACTTACAGAAAACATTCACTATTTTAGATGCACATTCAATAAATAACATAGGAATACATTAACTATAACCCTAAAGGATTAGTGTCTTTAAAAACTTGATAAATAAACATCATTTTTTATAAAGGATCTTCATAATCTACCAAAATGTTATTTTGTTATAATAGTCATACCATATATAAGAAATATCTTCACAACTTAAGGAAAATGGAAATATAGGAAAGGGTTGCCTCAAATGATCATTAAGGGTAAACAAAAAATATTTTAAAAAATGATCATAATAAAGCGTAAGGTTATTAAATAATGATCAAAACATAATAAAGTCACACTCAAACTACTCATAGATCATAAATCATGATTCATGGCATAATGATTTCTCATAAAAAAGATAAAAAGTTCAAAATACTCTGAAATATTTATTAATAAAACATTAGTTATGAGAGTATTCAATTAATATATGAATGAAGAAAAAATATAATCATATAACATTGTGAGCATGTATATATGGTAAAAGGATCACTCTATAATTTAAGGACATGTAACAAGATCCTTTAATTAACTTATGGACATGAAACCAGTTCCACAAATTATATTATAGAGATGAAACAAGGTGCACTCATCAACATATGGGCATAAATCCAGTGCAAAAAAAAATATTGTAAACATTAAATATGGTTCACACATAACATAGTTATCACATCAGTTATCCATATTTAGAAAATTCATTTTGGGGATATATAATTCAGGCCCACGTATCACATAACCTCAAAATACAATTATTCCAAAAGATCATAAAAAATTCGTCAATTCATTTTATTATAACATGTGGAGTGGAAATGTGTTTCATTCCATTATTTTATCATATAATAACTTTGGAAAGAGAATTGAGTTTCATACAGATTTCTCCATAACAAAATTATCTCATTGAAAAGAAACGACTTCATAAAATAATCAGTGAATAAATATCATCACAACCCATCTAGAGAAATAAATTGGATAATAAAGTAATAAAATATCCTTAGATTAGCATAAAAATCCATATATTATGTTGATAAATATGAAAAATAATTTTAAAATAGAATTCCAGCAGTTCATTGAAAACATGTGAACATATTTGTTCCCATTGATAAAATTTTAATTAAAAATTCATAGAATTTTGATAACATTATTTTACTTTAAAATAACCAAGGAAAATATAAAATAATATTTCAATAATATAATGATGATGATGACGGGGAAACTCTTTCATGCTCTATATGTCATAAGAAAACATTTCTTTCACACTTTTCAAAAAATTCAAAAATGACTTGTTCAGAACTTTTTTTTATAAATATTTATTTTTAACCATTAGTAAATAAAGTAAAAAGTAATTATAATGACCTTTTTAAAAAAAAATTCAGGTCTCTGTAAAAACATTCAGAAATCAATTTTTATGATATATAATTTGAGAGAAAATTTTCATTGACCAAAAATGGATTGTGTTTCACATTTTTATAAAAAAATTCCATTATCAGTTTTGGTTCCAAAGAGAAGAATATAGTACTAATACATAATAATTATTAGAATAACTAATGGAGAATACAATTTATGCGGATTAAAAAATAGATACATAAAATTTACCTCAATAGAAAATTATATTATACAATACTGAAAAGGAATGAGATTGTAAAATAAACCGTTTAACGCTTTGGTAACTTTTGAATCACAATGACATGTAATAAATAACATAAAATGAAACAGTAAAACCATTAATATAAATATATTCATGACATATCATCTCAAATCGATATTAAATACCCCATATGAATGAAAAAAGTGGTGAATATGTCATATAGGTCAAATAATCAAATGTGAGAAGAGAAACTCTTGCCACTTTGGTAACTTTTGAATTAAAAAAACATAGATGAAATAATATAAATTATATATTTAAATACAATTAATTAAGATATATCCAAAATATAAAATATTAATAGGGTAGTATATACAACTAATGAACATAAATGTTTTCATAACATCAAACATGTCTCAGAAAAACAATTTTTAGATAATTAACCCTAACTTCAAATCTCATCTTTCTTCGAATGCGTTCAATCCCCCACCACTTTGAGAAACCATATATGTACCTCCACACAAAGACCTAAGGTATGGTATTTTGAGAAGATTTTAACGATCATAACATGGATAATGATGATTAGAGAAGTTTGTTTTTGGTTTATTTGAGCTATGTGGCTCAAGGTGGTGAAAACTATAGAGCACAGTTTGTGTCCTGTTATAGTGAAGGAAAGGACACACATATAAATACATAAAAAATTTAAATATAATTATTTTTTCTTGTTAATGTTTCACCAATTGGAAAGAATTTTAAACCCGAAAGATTTTATGATTTAATACCTCCATAAAATAAAACATGGTCAGGTTTATGTGGCATTTTAGACCATATATTTTCGCTTAACCTCTTCATTGAAAATTTTAACACTTACCATGGTAATAATTCTTTCAATATTAATGGGATATAAACATACTTATATGATATAAATTGGATCAAAAATTTCATCTTATATTATTTTTAACATAATCCATCCTCTTTATCCTCATTCAATTTTTTATCATTATTTTTAAATCACTTAATAAAATATTATTTAACATAAAATAACATTAAAGTCAGTTTATGAACTACTCGGATAGTTTTACATTAAAGAAACCAAGATAATAATTGAATTAAAATATACAAATTCAACACCTCAAGTATATGTTATATTTATAAACATAATTCTTGAAAAAAAATCATTCATATAAATTGTATTACACTTATTATTGTAAAAATTATTAATTTAATTTTTATATTACTTGAACATGCATTGTTCCAGCATTGTGTATTTATTTTGGGTAATTATTTCCCCATAAAAAAATAAAAATAAATGACCACAAATAAATTATTCATAAATAAAATAAAAATTCATAACCTAACATGACATTATTTTTACCCGGTGAAAAAAATTAACTATATTTAAGAAAAAAATAGTGCCATTTTTTATCTATTATTTACTTAATAAATATTAAGGTCATTATCAAAGGAAAATGGAATAAAATTTTCATTTATTAGAATTTAGGATTTATATGGTAGATATAACCCCATCTGAGGAAATAAAGTAAAGTATTGGGTAGATTTTGAGATTGTGTCTCATAGTTTTAACCATATTTTGCATGTTTTACCCTCAATGAGGTGATAAATATTTTTCACGGTTACGATTCTCAATGCATGAAAATAAAAATGAAAATTTTACCAAATTTTAACAGATTGATTCAGAATTTGGAATCAATTTTCCAAGATTCAATTTCTGAAATTTTTATAAATTAATTTTAATATAAATTTGTAAATTTCAATAATAAACATAATTCAAAAAAGGTATTTTTATGCCCAACAATTAACTTATAAAAAATAGATTATAATAATAAATCCTATGTAATTAATTACATTATTTCTAATTAAATGATACTTGTTTTATTTTAAGATAAAATTCAAAACTTAATCGGACTTTTAAATTAATTTATTTAATGAAAGGGTGATACTTTTATAAAATTTGGTATATTTCACTATTCAATTAAAAATAAATATTTCAATATTATCAGAAATTCTCCCTAAGAAAATATTGACATGATGATTTCAAATAATTATTTTAAAAAATCCTGTTTTTTTGGATTGTTTCTTTGAATATATATATGTAAATATAACGATTAATCGTCAGAGTTGGAGGGATTTTTCAGTTTATCAAAATAATTAAATTATTATATTAAAAACATTAATATATTTTAGTTCATGTGTGCACATTATATTCTAATAAAATCGGTTTTCTCATTGATAGAGATATAAAATATGAAATTTGAGACCAAGGTTGAATGTGGACCACGAGGTTCACCCTAGGAGCAACATATGGTTAGTCAACATTATACATTTAGTGGGAGGAGACCACTGGTGGGTATATTTAATAAAACAAATAATATATCATGTTTGATTAATTTAAAATGAAAACAATTCCTTCTTTAAATAACCCAGTATTCAATATTTCTAGGTTTCACTACATAACTGTGAGGGGGTTTGGGATTTTGAGGAGAATTCTTCATTGGTGGATCAGAATTAGAGAATGCCAACAATCGGGTCAATGCGGATCAAGAGTTAAAAATTAAATGTAGTGTACATCTTCATTTTTGGAGAATGTGATCTTCAACAACACTTGATCATTAAATGAGATAGGTAATTTTATTTATGTATTCCCTCCTATTTGGTTTCCCATGCATGGATTTAATTATTTTATAATTTGATGTGTGATTTTTAGATCATAGCATGAACCCTGCTACAATTGAGTATTTTTTATCCGATAGTTATATTGTTATACCTTTTTTCACCTCTAGATCTTGTATTATGTGATTAATGGTCATGGTCTCATTGGAAAATAGTATAATTACGTTGTCTATGTGCATTTCTCCCCATCGTTCTTCTCATTGTTTTTCATTAGCCCATGGAGTGATGGTTCCACATTTTCTAGGTGGGTTTTAGTTCAATTGAGCTCTAGAATTCAGTGTGGTTGCACAAATGATGTTATTTATATCGATTTGATGATGTGTTAGGATTTTTTTAAAAGTTTCAGCTGATGGTGAGGCATATCAGAGGTTGGATTCATCATATTTCTTCAATGGGAGTGGTGTGATGTGATAAGATGAGTCATATGGGGTCCGAGTAGATAAAATCCATCATCCAATGATGTATTAGTATTTCTCATCCCCAAATATGAGACCCCTAGTACAATTAGAGGTGCAAACCATGATAGCTGTGATGCGGGAGAGATGTATGAATCATTCCTTTGTTTTTATGAAAAAAACCCAACTACAAATCATGTACTATGGAGAGCACTCATTGTGTTGTCCCCTTGATATAGTAGCTAGGGATTTATGTGGAGATAAATATAACATTACATGTGGACCTACCACATGACATGTGTCCCTTTGCTAGTGGCTCATAATGTGTAACACTCGATTTTTTCTGAAGTATTTTCTTTAAATAATTTTTATTCTTCAGTAGTTACCTTTACATGCAATCGTGAGTTTAAATGAACCATGGGATACCCTTATTATAAAATTACTATGACATCCTAGCTATTAAGTTAGTGGGAATAATTATATTTATGATATTCATCTAATGGATAATTTAGTCATATAATATGAATAAAAACCCATTTGATGTATAAAAACCTATCATTTAAGTTTAATTGTACACCTTTGAATAGAGAACCCCTTTTATGTTAAGATTTTGACACATTAGTAATTTTTAAACAAAAAATTAAAAATTTTATTTTTAAGAGAGATGTAAAAAAATTTCTTTGGTGGATGAATTTTTGATATTTTTCTTATAACATTCATCTTTTGACGAATAGTAAAAATACAGTAAATTTTAATTTAAAATAAAATTTATCATTGAAATAATTTATAGGGATAAGTTATATTATTTATTGGTTTCAAAGTATAAATTGAATATATTTTTACCATTTAATATAATATATGTCATTGGAATTAATTTAACATTAAATTCAGATGTAAAAACAATTCAATCATTTTCAATATTTTTTATTTTAGAACACATTTTCTCATTTCGACTACTTGAATAATTTTAAATTAATTACTAAAACTTCTGTGTTTTGAATTTTTAAAACTAGATTCCATATTTGGAATCAAAAGGTCAAAATTATGTGAATAGTCTACATTTATTTTCAGGCACTATAAATAGTAACAATGGTAATTATTTTTATTACCGTGGTTAAAGGTAAATCAGGTAATTAAAGGTTAAAATAATATTATAAAATTACTTAAACAGATATAAATATGCTATTGGATGACTAAATTAGAACATTATAATTTATTTTTTGCAATTTAATAACTTAATGTCCACTTAAAAATGAATATGACATGTATATAATAAAAACTAATGAATGTGAAAAAATGTAACAATCTCATTTTATATCAGTATATTAATTTTAATATATGGATAAATAATAGATAATATCGAATATATATAGTCTCTTTAAATATAAATTAATTAATTACTTCCTAGAAATTTATTGTTTATTTTTATAGATTAAATAATTACCCTTAATGATGACACAATAGTGAGGTAGATATTATTTTATTAATAAGAATATTAAAAAAATCAAATATTAAAAGAAATATTGTATGAACTAATTATTGTTCTCCATTAATTTTATTGATGAAAATGACTTGTTATGAGTGTATTAAATCTTTTGTTTTGAATTTATCATCTGTGGGGATTTTATTTAAAGTCAAATACATTAATTGTGTCAAAATTGACACTATTAATATTTTATAAAAATATCATTTTATTAAATTATTTAAAAATAAAAAAACTAAAATAAAAAATTATAAAGCCTAAAATGTCGTAGAATATCCATTTATGGTTAATGAACACCATGTACGTAATTATTTATAACCATTAAATATTTAGATTTTTTTACCATTATTAAAATTTAATAGAATAACTAAGTGTCAATTAAAAATATATGGTCTAATTTGAAAAACTAAATTGTAAAAAAATATTAGTTGGAGATATTATAACCCTATCTAATATTATCTTCAAAATTAGTAAATTATGAAGGTTTTTGGGTAGGGTTTGATTTTATTACAAATTATTATTTAAGGTGTTTCCAAAATTGCCAATCACGTCAATTATAAAAAGAAAAATCCTCCCTCACCTATTCATTTCATTTTGAGCCTTCAAGTTAGATCATCCTCTGATTGGTTTCCTTCTCAACATACCTATTTTTATTCTACAGGTTTTGGTCATCTTAAAAGACCAGCTCTAGTGCTCTAAGAATAGATTAAGTGGAAGCATGTCCAGGAGGAGGTAATATCTTCTACCAATTCATTAAGACTCTTTTAATCTTATTATTCCTACTCCTTATTTGTTCCAATATAATTTAATAAAATAAGTATCACTTATATACTTTTTTTCTTATAAATTGGAAATAACTATATTTCCCCTTCTATCTATCATATGAAAAATTAAATAAATGTGTGTGCGTACGTATGTACGGATTACCATCTCCACATTGTGGTGTAATATATTTTTCCCTGCCACAGTACTTGGATGGGTATAATGATGTAAATAATATCTATAAATTATTATTTTAACATTTTACTAATCTTGAAATATTATACACCATCCACTTCAACACCATTCAACAATTTTGGGAATGATATAATCGTTTGTGCGTATATAGGGTCTAATGTCTTCACAATGCGATGTGATTGATTCTACATTGTCTTCATTAAACCAAGATTATATAAATGAATTGAATGAATAAATATGATATTTATTATACTAATATCATTATGTAACTTATTTAACTATATCCTATGAATTGGAACATGAACTTATCTGAAAAATATGGCATAAGAACATAAATTAGTTAATATTCGAACAATGAGTGATAATGATATATTACTAGAAAATAGATGATAATATAATCATATATTATATCATAAAAATAATTATGATTCAAGAATAATTCAAAAACATTATTTAAATCATTATATATGAGGTTAATATACAAACAAAGGATATCAGACCAAAGGTAAGGGATTGTTTTACAATCTTATTTTTATAAGAGATTATTTATACAGAAGTATTTACTAGGCTATATTTATCATCCAAATCCATGTTTCATAATTATGTAATATTATTTATATTATTATATAATTGTTTAATGTTAATTTTACCCTTTTTATTTTTATTAATTGGTATGAAAGGAATATTTTTTAATTATTCGATTTGAGGTATTTCTTGACTTTTTCGAAAATAGTAAGAGGAGAATGTTTTTTAACATATACACCATTAATGGAATTTTACAATTACATGAAACCGTATTTCCATGAACCTTCATCTAAACAATTTCAAGATTATTTTCAACTATATTTTTTACTTTTATAATTACTTTTCATTTTTAGAAAAGAAAAAGTGTTTGAAAAATAAAGGATATTTTCCTCATGAATTAAGATAAAATGTTTTATTAAATTTATTTTCCATCTAATATGAGATAGAGATATGTTTCTATACCTATTATTACTTTTATTTTTTTGTGTTGTTTATGGAATTATTTTTATAAAATCCATTTATTTTAAATGTATTTGGATGGAATGATGTTTAAGAAACCCATTTTATTTCATGGGTCATGCTATGATAAATGATTTATGTTTCTGTGGAACATGTAATAATGGTTTAATAATGAGATATATGGGACCTATATCTCCCTCCAATTCATTGGGTAATGATTTATATGTCATGAGATAGACATTACTGTAATGGAAAGTAAATCTTGTTCAGTAATACATGGATGGAATGAGAAGTGAACTCGGTTCTATAATGGAATTTGTGTACTATGATGGTCTTCGCAATGAGTCCTTACTAATATGAAATGATTTTATATGTTTATATGTGTATTCCATGAAATTTCATGTCTTATGTTATGAATTTTTTATTACATTTCACTTTTTTGATTTATCCCATGAAATTATATTCTGATCTTTTATATGCAGGATAATATTTTTAAATGTTATGTTCTCATAATATGATTGATATTTACCTTGTTTACACTTAGTGAACATTTAATATCACCAATTCATATGTTTCATTTCCCCAATTCATGAATAAGTGTATTATGTATGATATCTAAAAAAGGAGTCTAGTTTTGAATAAATAAATTGGAGATAATGTATATGTTTTATGAACAAGTTTTATATGTTTCCTAGTTACTAAAGACAGTAAACTAATATGGTCCTGGAGTGGTCTTTGTTATGTTATGAAATAAATATTATGCAATGTTTATGTAATATATACATGTAAATTATGGGTCATTATAGTTAGTATCATATAAATGGTATAGTTAACCTTTGGTAACTATGATGAGAGAACCTTATTAAGAACCCTAAGAATATGTCTAAGTATAGGTTACAAACCTATCATATTATTTTAAATATGTTGATTATAACCTAGGATAAAAACTAAAGTATCCTAAATTGACATTTTATTCTTGAATTATGTTTTCTTTGAATTATGATAAGTGTTTCTCACACTATGCTTCTTGGTATTAATTAATGTCTGGAACCCAAAGGATCCATGTTAATGCTGAATGTGATGGGAAATGAAATGATTTATACCCCTAAGAAGCCAAATGTTATCGGAGCTGAAATAAAAAATATTTTATCCATGATCCTACAACATTGTTATGATATGAATCATTCCAAATTTCCAAATGATAAAAGGAGGGAGAAACATTCTATTGAATCCTTCATGAGGTATTGTTCACCTTCATTCTGCGGGTCTTCTGATCCATTAATGGATGAACAATAGATCTGTACCACTGAAAAGATATTTTCTATTCTATAATGTTCTAAACATGATAATTTTATCTAATCAGTATATTGTATTGAAGGTGAAGCTATTCAATGATGGAATCTTATCAAGAATATGAGGAAAATAGATTAAATTGAGTCCATGGAATGTGATGACTTAAAGAACTTATTTTTCAATAAATATTTTCCATGTATTCTTCGAACAAAGATAGAGAATGAGCTCCTTGAACTTATGAAAAAGGATGATGAATCCATTGGTACCTACGAAGAATTTTTTATAATACTTGAAAGGTATGATTCTAGAATTATTATCTAACCTGAGAGTAAAATTGATTGATTCATTATTAGATTAAAACCAAATCTCTAAAGAGAATAATCCATAAAGTAGTTCAATAACTACAGAGAAATTGTTCAATGTTCTGTCAAGGTTTAGATGGATATTGGAGTATCCCATCAGTAATATGGGTTTTATATTAATAGAAGAATGAAATTCAAAGGAAAATATAATGACCACGCTGAAAAAAAAGATGATTATTCCCTTATTCTCAATGTGTGGAAAGAAACGTGGAGGGAAGTTTTGAAAAGGTATGAGTAAATGTTTTAGGTGTGGAAAAGAAGGTCATTGGGTAGTTGAATTCTTATGTGATAGGAAAAGATGTCTAATGATGCAAAAAAATAAAAGTCTAAATAGAATTCACCTCCTACACTTCAATGATACAAGTTCAATGAAATGGGGAATTATTCCAATCAATGTCCTTATACATGGGTTATTGATGATGATCAATGTCAAAAAAATCTCTAGTCCAAAGACAAAGTAATGTAACATGAAATCACTATTGGTGACATGGAGTATGATAATGCAGTGGTGAAATGTACACTTACCTTCCAACCATTATTAGAAAATGATTAATTTGACTATGAATCCACCCACACTTTTATTTCTGAAGAATTTTCTAAGGGTATCATTTTATTACCTCAACAATTAAATGTTGAGTTACTCATGACAACTTTTAATGGAATAATGGTCGCATCAAAAGTTTATAATTATTCTCTAGTTGAAATATATCTCATTATTATCTAATATACTAACCATGTTGACTTAGAAAAGTGTTAAGATTGTTTTGGACGAAGGAATGTGAAGATAGTTTCAATGAACTAAAAATAAGGTAATCCAGTGAACTTGTGCTCACACTGCCTTGCAGTAGAGAAAAGTTTTTTCTATATAGTGATGAATCCAAGAAGAGGATGGGATGTGTTCTCATGAAAGAATATATAGTGATAGCTTATGCCTCATAGTAGTGAAAAATCCATGAGATAAATTACCCATCTCATTATTTGGAGTTATTTGTAGTTATCTTTTCATTAAAGATATGAAGGAAATATATTTATTGTTAAAGGTGTGATATTTATGATGATCATAAATATTTAATGTATATTTTCAAAAAAAGGAGATGAATATTCACCGAATATAATGGTTGGATTTGATTAATGATTATGACTTCCCGACACATTACCACCCTAGAAAAGCAAACAAGGTGAAAAATGCATTAAGTCTATAAGACCAAGCTAGCCTATCCATGATGAGGATCACAAAAGATCCAATATTTTATCGATTTGAAAAGTATGGATCTCAAAATTTTAAAGGAATGGGGAAATATTATCTTTCTAAAATAAATTTTCAACCATCAATAGAAGAGAAGATTAAGGAGGCACAGAATAAATATGTAGAGCTAAAAAATATTATGATAATTGTTCTTTAATTAAACCTTGATTATGATGAAATAACAATGTTCAAGAACCCTGTTTGTTTTCCTCCCATACCGGAATTAAAGAATGTGCTATTTGATGATTCTAATAGTTCTTCATACTCTATTCACCCGGGATGACCAAAGATGTATAAGGACCTGAAAGAGTACTTATGGTGGGATGGAATGAAATGAGATGTCATCGAATAATTCCCTCGATGGTTTTTATCATCATGTTAAGGCTAAGAGACAAATGTTTAAGGGGATGTTACAACCTTTACCCATACTATAATGGAAATGTAAAAATAGTACTATTGACTTTGTCATCAAACTTCCCAAAACAACCAAAGGCATAAATGCTATTTGGGTTATAGTTGATCGCCTTATGAAGTCCACACACTTCATGGATATTAGATAGTATTTATCTCCTGATTGGATATCCATGATATATATAAAGAAAGTGGTAAGATTACATGGAGTACCACTTTCTAATATATCTGATCAGGATATGAGGTTTACCTTGATGTTCTAGTGAAGTCTTCAGCAAGCTCTGGATAAAAAGTTGCATTTCAGCAATCCTTATCATACTCAGACACACAGTCAGTCTGATTGCACAATTCAAACTCTATAAGACATGAATAGTTCTTTCACTATTGGAAATCAGACCATTCCCAACGCTTCTACACCAATGGTTTGTAAGAACCATTGGTATAGGTCCCCTTTCCAAACGGTTTGGCCAAACCATTGAGAAAGCCCACTTTGAGGTCACTTTTCCCAAAAGTTTGTCCAAACGATTGGGAAAGGGTGGGTACCTATCCCAACGGTTCTCAAAAGTGTTAAAATAGGCCTCTCTCAATGGTTTTGAGAACCATTGGGATAGGTGCCCTTATTTTTTATGTGTACATTTGTCAAATATCATCAAATAAATCAATATATAAATTACATATATATATATATCCAAATATATTCATAAAGGATACTATAGGATAGTGGTAATGTTGATGATAAATAACGTGGAGGTCGTGTGTTCAAACCACCACTGGAACTATTTTTTTATATATTAACCTATCCCAATGGTTTCCTCAACCCGTTTGGAAAGACGGATCTTAACGGTTTGGAAAACCGTTGGGAAAGACCTATACCAATGGTTTGAAAACCATTGGGATAGGTCTTTCCCAACATTTTCTCCAAACTATTGGGATAGGTCTTTCCCCATGCCAAATCACTAAATGCCTCCCCAAACCATTGGTATAAGTAATTATTCCATTAAAATTTGTCTATGGATTTCAAAGGTGGTTGGGATCAACTCCTACCATTGGTGGAAGTTTTTTACAATAATATATTTCACTCTAGTATTTAGATGTATTTTTATAAATCCCTCTATTAAAAAAGTGCATAACTGTAACCTGATGGGATGATGTTGGGTAAAGAAAGCTATTAGGACATGATCTTGTTGATGAAATGGAATAAAAGGTCATATCAATTAAACAACACATAAGATCAACTCAGAGTTGAAAAAAATATTCTTCAAACTAATGAAAGGACTTAGAGTTTGAAATGGGTGATAAGGTGTTCTTATGAATATCTCCTAGAAAGGGAGTAATGAGATTTGGAATGAAGGGCAAGATGAGACCTAAGTATATTAGTCCTTTTGAAATTCTGGATCATGTTGGGAAGGTAGCTTATTGATTTGAGTTTCCACCGAATATGTCACAAGTAAGTGATATTTTCCATGTATCTCTCTTAAAAAAGTACATACCCCATCCCTCACATGTACTAAGCTCACCAGTCATAGTTTTAGATCAAGATATTTCTTATAAAGAACATCCGATAGAGATTCTGGATCGTAGTGAAAACATTCTATGAGAGAAGACCACTTTCTTGGTTAAATATTTATGGAGGAACTACCAATTTCAAGAAGCTACATAGGAACTTGAGGATATGATGAGGGAGAGGTACATTCATCTGTTTTTTTTTTCATCTGACTAATTTTGAGGGAGAAATTCAGTTTAAGGGGGGTTGAATGTGACACCTGGTTGTTTTTATGAAATATTCTTTATGAATAATATATATTCTTTAGAATATTTATTTGCAAACAATCAAGAGTTTAAACAAACCTCAAGATTCCCTTATTATAAAATTACCATTCTAGACAAGCTTTTAGGTAAGTAGTAATAATTAAAACTAACTTATGAAAATGCATTGTGAATTCATTGGCTATCAATTAATTATGAAAAATATAAATCAATTAGATATTTTTATTAATTTGATATATATGTGTTATATAATTAATAAAATATTTTTTATATTCATCGAATGGATATTTTAGTTATAAGGTTTGAATAAAACCCTATTTGATGTATAAAAACCTCTTATTTTAAAAGATTAATTTTACAGCTTTGAATGGGAGACCCCTTTTAAATTTATATTTAAACACATTGATAATATTTATATGAAAACATTGACTTTCTATTTTTCTGTGGTATATAAAAATAATCATTGGATTAATTTCTAATATTTTTCTGATAACCTTCATGTTTTTATGAATAAGAAGAAATTCTATAATTTTAATAGAAAATAAATTTTTTAATTGAAATAATTTATATTGATAAATTATATTATTAAATGGTTTCAAAGTATAAATAAAATATATTTTTACCATTTAATATAATTTGGATCATTGGATTGAATTTTACATTAAATTCAAATGTAAAAACATTTCAATCTTTTGAAATATTTTAATTTTTAGAACTCATTTTCTCATTTCAACAACGTGATTAATTGTAAATTAATTACAGTAACATAGGTGTTTTTAATTCTTAAAAATGGATTCCATATTTGAAATCAGTAGTTTCAATTATTTTTATAGGCTAATTTTATTTTTGGGAATTATTAATATTAACTTTGGTAATTATTTTTATTACCATGGTTAATGGTAAATCTGGTAATTAAAGGTAATAATAATATTATATAATCAGCTAAACACCTTTAAAAATCCCATTTGATGACTAATATTGACCGTTCTAATTAATGTTTTGATGTGTAGTAACTTAATGGCCACTTACCTATACATATTACATGAATATAATAAAAATTAAAGAATGTGACAAAATGTCACAATCTCATTTTATATAAGTATAATAAATTTAAAATATGGATAACTAAGAGATCATATCGACTATAGATAGTATATCTAAATATAAAATAATTACCTACATCATAATAATTTATTTATAATTTTTATGGATTAAATAATTACCATTAATGATGACACAATAGGGATGTAGAAATTATTTTATTAAAAGAAATATCAAAACAATGGATTTAGAAATATTAAAATAAATATCATATGAACTAATTAATGTGATCCACGAATTTTATAGATGAATATTAAATTTTATGAGTGTATTCAATTTTTGGGTTCAACTTTATCTTCTTTGTGCATTTTATTTAAAGTCAAATACATAAATAGTGTCAAAATTGACACTATTGACATTTTACAAAAATAACTATTTAATAAATTATTTATAAACCATTAAAATATTTAAAAAATACAAATTTATAATTATAAGGTCTAAAAGTTCATAAAATATCCTTTTATAGTCAATTAACACCATATAAGCAAATATTTATAAATATTAAGTATTTAGAATGTTATTACCACAATTAAAATTAAATAGAATAACTAAGTGTCAATTAAAATCATATGGCTTAAATTGGAAATAAAAAATTTCAAAAATTTATATGTTGATTATATTTAATCCCTATCTCTTCTTATCTTATAAATTGTTAAATTTTGGAAGTTTTTGTGAAGGGTTTTATTTTATTATAACATATTATTTATGGAGTTTCCAAAAGTGCCCCTCACCTCAATTATAAATATGAACCTCCTCCCTCATCAACACACATTATTTGGAACCTTCAAGATCATAAATACCATTACCTTTTCCCTTATAAACTTTACTATTTTAATTCTCATGGTTCATGTCATCTTTAATGAACAACTCTAGTGGTCTAAGTATAGATTTAGAAGAAGTATGTCGAGGAGGAGGTAATCTCTTCTACCGATTATCTCGGATTTATTTATTATTATACTTCATATTCATTATTTTTTAATTATAAATTAATAACATAAATATCAATCATATACTTATAACGTATTATAAATATGAAACAACCATATTTCACCTTCTATCCATCCTATGAATAATGAAATCATTGTGCATGTGTACGTACTGCTTATTGTCTCCACGCTATGGTGTAATCTGATTTTCACCAGCACCTTACTTGGATGGGTATAATGATGAATATAAGAACAATATATTATTATTATGACATTTTACTAATCCTTAAATAATATAAACCATCCACTTCAATACCATTCATCAATTTTGGGAATGATATCCTTGCTCGTGCATACGTACGACCTACCGTCTCCATGATTCAATGTGATTGATTTTACATGATATTCATTAAACCATGATTATATATATGAATTAAATTAATAAATATGATATAAATTGTACTAGTATCATTATGTAAATTATTTAAATATAACCAATGAATTGGAACATGAACTTATCCGAAAAATCGTGCATAAGAATATAATGCAGTTAATATCTGAATAACGAGGGACAATGAAATGTTATTAACAAAGTTATGATAATATAATCCTATATGATATCATAAAAATGATTATTATTATATGATAAGTAAATAGAATTATTTAAATAATTATATAGGAGGTTCAGATACATACAAACGATATCAGACCTAAGGTAATGGTTAATTTTACAATCTCATTTTTATCTGAGATTGTTTATACATAAGTATTATTTGGGGTATATTTGTCAACCACGTCCATTTTTTCGAACTGTGTAATATTATTTCTATTATTATATAATTTTTTAATCTTAATTTTACCCTTTGGTGATTTTTTATTAAACAATATGAAAATAATCTTTTTTAATTATTCAACTTGATGTATTTTTTTACTTTTTCGACAAAAGTACATAGAGAATTATTTTTTTAAATTATATGGAATGAATGGAATTTTATGTTTTCCTAAAACCTTATTTCCATTAAGCTTCCTATATAATATTTTGAATTTATTTTCAACTAAATTGTTTTCTTTGAAAATTACTTTGCATTTTGATAAAAGAAAACATTTTTTGAAAAAGAACGGATATTTTCCTTAGGAATTACGTTCTAGGGTTTTATCGAAATTATTTTCCATATTAGATGACATAAGGTTATGTTTTCATAATAATTAATAAATTTGTTTGATTGTGTTTATCATTGAATTATTTTTATAAAATCCATTTATTTTAGATGGATTATGATGGAATGATGTTTAAGAAACCAATTTTATTTCATGAATTATGCTTTGATAAATGATTTATGTTTTTGTGGAACATATAAGAATGGTTTAATTATGAGATGGTTGGGACCAGTATCTCCCTCCAATTTATTTGGTAATGATTTATATCTCATTAGATAGAAATAACTGCAATAGAAAGTATATATGGTTCTATAAAACACGGTTGGAGTGACAAGTAAACTTGGTTCAGTAATGGTCTTTGTCTGCTATGATGGGTTTTCCAATGATTCTTGACTAATATGAAATGATTTTCTGGGATTATATGTGTATGAAACAATAATTCCATGTCTTATATTATGAAAATTTGGATTACATTTAACTTTTATGATTTATCTCATGACATGATATTCTGATCTTTTATATGCCGAATAATATTTTCAAATGTTATGTTCTTATAATATGATTAATATTTTCTTCGTTTACTCTTACTGATCATTTGAGCTCACCCATTCATATATTTATCCCATTTCTTAGTGTTTTTTTGTGGATTAAGATATATTAAATGTGGTGTTACACGATTTATTATTCTTCAAGTGACACGTGATGATGGAAAGAATCAAGGACTGATTATTGGAGTGATACCAAAGTTGGTACTCCCCTATCACACCAAAGCATGGCCCCCCCATAATATTCACGTAGGCAAATTCGATACTCCTACACACTATATTATGAGTTTTTCCCTCTATCTGCAGAGTGGTACTCCTCCATCTTCAATAATTAGTGGGGAGTGGTTCCTCCACTGGCGTCGTGGCTCCCTCGAATGTGGTGGTCAAAGACATGGAGTTTTCCTCTCCAAAGAGGTTCCTGGACTATTATATAATGTTTTACATTAGAGATGGACTTCTGGAGCTTTATACAGACACATTTTCCTTGGATGGGATGAGTAGAGAGATATCCCCTCTATCTCACATATGGGATTCTATATAAGCATGTATTTTATGGTGTTTTTCTTCTCTATATGGGTTGATTTAACTTCTATTATATTTTTCTAGTTCTCCCTTTGGAGTTTTTGGGGCATCAAACTATTTCTATTTAGAAAATATTCTATATAAAAAATTGTGTATTTTTTATAGCTCTCATTTTTTCATACAGGATCCCAAGATGTAATCACAAATTAAATGTTTTTATGTAGTCCATTGATGTATTTTTTGGATATGGTCAGTGGATGTGTGTTGTAGTGTTTTGTTTTCCTCAAAGATTTATTATTTATTTAGTGATGATCATGTATCATTCAACTCATCCAGGTGTACCTTCCTCTTTATTTTTCCTATTTGGTTTTATGAGCTATATTTTTATTTTAGTATTATACACGTGAAAGTGATATTGGTCACTAGTATTGATTATATCTAATTTTTATTTTTATAATAAATATGTCATTTTAATTTATTTTTATTTTCATAAAAAAAATTATATGCAAGATATTTCAATTTTTGGTTATACCATCCCATATTCTGTGATGGATTTTTCTATTTTTTAATTATTATACAAGGTTGGATGTTTTCCCATATTGTTTTTTTGTGATGTCGTGGTGTTGTTCACCTACCTGTAGTGATTAGAAACACACTTCAAGACTTTTGGTAGAGCAGTTTAGGTTACATGTTAGTTTGACCTTAGTTCGTTCATCATTAAATGCATTTTGTGGGGTATCCTAAGAAAATAGTATGATATTTTATATACTTTACCTCATATTTAAAAGTCATATAGTAGGAATAGACTATATTTATAATAAAGAGACTATATTAAAAAGATATAATGTGGGAAATATTGAAATTTATAAATTCCAGGATCATGATATTAAGTATGGACAAGAATTACCACATCAATAAGATTCGCAAGATCCTATAGAATTAAAATATTTTAAATATGAAAATATGTTATAGGTTGACTGAGAAAGTAATATAACAGGAGTGGTATAATTTTCTAAGCATCAATAAAGCTAAAATTTAACTTATTAAGAAATAGTAATAGTTTTCCTATAAGAAAGTATTAAATTTATTAGATTCTAAACATGAATGGTAATATTAATACCTATAAACTAATATTGGTTTCTAATGGTTTTAGAAAAATTCATATTATAAACTATGAAAAAACCATTAACTACATTAAATGAAAAAAAATAAAAATAGGTTACCATGATTATAAGTTTTGAAAGATTCATTTCATAAACAAATTCATGAATGAAACCCCTTAGTATATGTCTATATGACATAACCGATGGGATTGTGATATCGATGAAACCCAATTAGGTATAAAATCTAAAACCCCATTTATATATAGAAGAAGATAATAAATGATGGAATTTTGATTTCTTAATGCCATTAGATAATATGTATTTATTAGATATAAAATAAATCCTTTTGTTAAAAAATGTTTATTGGGAGTACCATAACATTCATAGGGAAATACAAAAAATAGATATCGGTCTTATAATTTGATAAGATGTGGATGGATAAATTCTTATCTAGAAATGACTTAAAGAAATACACATTATTCAAGGGAAAAGTTTTTATAGATATAGATATGAGAATATTTCTAGAGTTAAACAATTATAAATACTAAAAAATTATTAAAAATACAAGATAAATTAATCCATGATTGGATTGTTGCTTATGTTACATAGAAAAATATCTCAAGAATATATATTTTCAAATATAATAACACAATGATAGAATTAATATAATCCCTTACACATTATTGATCATATATATAATATATTATATAATATATATTAATCATGATCATATCAAGAAAATTGTATGAATAACTATAAGGAGTAGAAGCCGAAACTATGTTTATGATTATTTCCCTAGAGCAAGCATGTGTGTCTGCACATGGTTGTACATGATGGTGTTCTTGTTTTTTCTATTTTCTTATTTCCAAATATAGGATTCTTCCATCAATTTAAAAGGTTATGTCTTCTCCTTGATCAAAATGTGATGATGCGATGTCTTTTCCTCCTTCAATGGATTCCTCTTTGGATCTTGTCACCTAGTCTGAATCTCCCTTGTAGAGTTAATTCATGTTTTTAGAACTCAATCATGGTTCCATATCTTTGTGGATCATAGTTAATTAAAAAAATTATTTGGAAATTTTGATTTAGTTTTGGCCGGGATGAAAAATTTTGTTAAAATAGTTGTTATGTCAGTCGTCGCTATTCATGTTTAGATGTTGGGAGCATTGGTCACCTATATTCTTCTTATTGGGATCTCATCTCATGTGAAGAGTATTAGGCCCGAAACCCAATGAATCATGTTTCAAACATGAGGTAACTATACTAAGGGAATATATATCCCAAGGATTTTACCTCAGGCATCCCATACATTCATGGAGTATGTATTTTGGATCACAAGTTCAACATCCTATGGAGATAGATCAAAATGTCTGATTGAGATTAACCATGTCATGAGTTTAACATCTCGTGGATATGGGAACATTATTTATGTATTGTGAGTGCATTGTGAGTGCAATTTTAAAGTATTTATATGACATTATGGGTTGTCAAGACACCAATTTAGATTGATCAAGGTGGTATATCCCTAGGAGGAAAGATGTCACACCTGAAAGGTTTACCGATGGATCAGGATGCCCCGTGGAGGTGGACCTGGAGGGATGGATCCGGACATCTCATGAGATGGAACCAGAAGGATGATCATAATCCCCCTTGAGATGAACCAAAAATTAATGGATTGTAACACTACTTGAGGGGACTCTTAGATTAATTGATCAATAATCTCCATGATATAGATCCAGGAGGGGTGTCCCTATGAGGAAACTTCTAGGTTTATCATTGGATGGACACCCCTTGAGGTGAACCCAACGATTTGATAAAAACACCCCATAAGAATAATCAGGAAGGTACATTTCTAGGAGGGGTACCTAGGATTACCATTGGTTGGGATCCCATTGAGGAAAATCTGAAGAGTTGATTAGAACACTCCTTGAGGTGGATCAGGGAGGTACGTCCCTGGGAGGGACACCTAGTTTTACCATTGGTTGAGTACCCTTTGAGTAGAAACCTAAAAATTTATTAGGACACACCTTAAGGTTTATTAGGTAGGAACATATCTAGTATGCAGAACCTAATATTACGATTGGTTGTGATGAAACCTTGATGAGGCTTCCTATTCACCATGTTTAGATAACAGTGATAAAAATCCACGTAGTTTAATGCCATATTTTAAGGTCATTTTATGGGATCGATCCATGAAGTTTAACTTCATATGGTAAGTATGTAATGTGTGGGACTTACACTAAGGATGATCGATGTTCTGGGAAGGGATGTGGTCTCTAGGTGAGGGGAATGATCATATATGGTATGTGACCTAATAAGAACTTTTGTTTGTGGTGAAAGGTTTGGACCTCATGGAGTCTTCCTACAGATCCCATATGAATGGTAATAAAATACCACATAGTTTGAAAAAGTTGGAGATTATACAAATAATAGGCTAATTGGAGTGAATTATTGGGGATTATACTGAATAGGAAGCTCATTCTAATGGAGGCTGGTTGAGAATTAAATCTATAGAGATGGTCCATTTGAGTGATGGTTGGTTGGGTCTTACACTAAATAGGAGTCCCATATAAGGTTTGGTATGATAATAATGTAATGATAAAAACTATCCTCTAATCCCACATAAGTTATGCTCAGTGTGTGAAACAAGAGGAAGCAGTATATCAGAAGATTGTGTGATCCTCTTTGTCCACTAGTGGACGTCTGCTGTAGCCCAATGCGAAAGGTATAGGTGAAGTGGAGAATTTTTCTTATATCTCACAAGAAAGACAGCGGCTTACTCCGTGGGGGATAAACTTCAAAAGAGGATTACACGTTAGGGAAAGAGTTGGGGCTTAACAATGTTAGCTACATGGTATGAAAGTATTGTGTTTCATAGTGGGATAGATGGTGGAATTCAATGATTATAATACATATGAAATATCATTATTATCCCATGAGGTTGGAGGTGGGGTCATTCAAAGTCAATCACACATGGGGAATTTTTTTCTTGATCCAGAAGGTAAGGCTACAGTTTTACATCCTGTGTTGTATAATTTTTCAAGCATATTAACATTATAGTATTAGGATATAGGAATATGAAATTTTACATCATGTAGCTCATATTTGTGTGGACTAAATATTCACCCCTTGGGCTTGTGTGACTGTGGCTTATGAGCCTTTCGGTGGGGTACAACATTGGAACTACCATAGAGGAGTGGTGAATCACAAGGTCCACTTTAGGGTGATTATTTTTGAATTAATCTACTATATGTAACCTATTATTAAAATCAATATGTAGGTGTAAGGCTTAGACCACACTTAGAGTTGAGTGGGAGGACACAGGAGTGGGTGGCACAAGCCTCAAGGGAAAATAAGGTGTAGTTGAACTGATAATGGATTGGTGTGGGACCCTAGGAAATAAGCCTTCACTATGAAATTTCCACAAAACGGAGGAACCATAAAGATGGATAGGAGAGGGGATTCATAATTCTTGTGCCCTCGTAGAGAGGTTTTTGGTGAATCTTAGGTGATTCACAAAGGCCAAAAGGTTTATGAAGGAGTATGATTTATAAAGTAGGGTGACCCTACATCAGAGGTAATTCCTTGTTCATGATGGGAGTGGTTTGTGAAGGTTGTATGCATTGAGAACCCTCAAGTACTGTAGAGATCCTTATTCCTTCACGAAGGGTGTACTCCTTCAGGAAAGGCATCGCTACATTGATGAGGGATTTCAAGAACACATAAGATGTGGTTTTAGGAAGATATGAAACCTTGGACAATCCATAATCCCATTGGATCATAAGAAATTAGAGGATCCCAAAGTATAAGAAATTCAGAATAATAAAGGTTGGGTAACCATCCCTAAAATTCCAGACATAGGGGGGATTTATAAGAAATTGTTTTGGAAATGATTGGAGGAATTTCATGAAGGATTGGAGAGCTTTTGAATGGGTATGGCTCTATCGGACATAGGAAAAGTCCATCAACTGTTCTCATGGACTAAAATCATTATTGGACTCATGAAGGAACACCTTCTTTCCTTCATGCATTCATAAAAGGTAATTATTTTCTGGGAGCTTTGTGAGCTATGTCCATTCATGAAGATATATGGCTTCATAAAGAATAATCATTATAGTGAATTCCGGACATTTCAGCTTGAATTTTCCACCAACCTATCATTCCATCCTCAAATATTACAATGGAATTCAAATTTCAGCATCCACAACCACCCCCCTCCCCCTCAGAATGGGAGTCAACAGGGAAAAATAGGAATAGATTTTGTGGGAGAATCACTGAAAATAGGAAATCAACTCCCTTTCCTGAAGCACACTCACAAAGATCATTCACAGAGACCATTCATGATAAAAGTATAAATCGGAGGAATATTTAATCTAGGATATCCATATAGCTACAAATAACATATGTTCCCCTTTAAATCCACCTAACATCATGCAGAGAAAATATATTTTTCACTCTTTTTGAAAATCTCATGATCTTTGCTAACTGTGCTCCGCGAACTCTTCTTAGTGAACTAGACACCGTTAACCACATATTTGTGAAAAAACCACTATTATCCCAGGATCCTTGAGATACCTCCATGAAAATTTATTAGGATTAACCATCAATAAACAAACACAAGAGAGAACTATGTCTAGAATCAAATGGACATCCATGAAGCCAATGCTGATGCTGTTTGAAGGGAATAAATTGATTCAAACATTAGGATTGAGGAAAGAGTTCCAATCACATCAGAATAAGAATAAAATAAATCTCTAACAAAAAATTATGAAAGTTAATACCCACTATTTAAGTGGTTTTTTCTCTATGGATTTAGGTTGAGAGTAGATGTCACCATCCTGGTAGTGAGCATGGTTGAACCAACATACTTATTCAGAGGATTTCTAGGGAAATACAAGTGGCATAGGGCTATCTCAGGATATATCTAGAAAAAAATTCACCACTTAAATAAGGCTTTATCTGTAAACATATCAAATAAATGGTGAGAAGTAGGAGGTTATGGAATCCCTCCCCACTCATGATATGGGAAAATCCTCAACGCGGTCCTGGGGAATCTGCTTAAGGTGTGGAATAACAATTGGGATTTTCAGTAGAGTAAAAAATTCACAGATCAGTGGGCTGTTTCCATATTGGTATTTGAATTATGAAAATAATTTTAAGGAGAGAAGATGAAAGTATGTCTCTATGAAATAGCATTGGACACATAGTTCCATTTCTACCATCTTAAGATATCAGGCCCAAACTATTCATATTATTGTAACTGTGAACCAACACATTTATTCTGTGTTATGGGAAGGTTGTTCTCATCCTCTTGGACCTTAATTACATCATAGGAATATCAATTCATGGATTTATTTATGAATATTTCATCCCAATATAAAATTTGTGGGATGATTAAGTGTAGTTGTTTGTGTTAGTGAAGGTGTTGCTGGATCCAGTGTAGGGCACTGACAAAGATAATACAAGGGTGAGGGATATCCATTTCTAACAGTGTTTAAATTTATTTTTGAATAAACCAGTAGTAGATATATCTAAAGGTGGTATCTAGTTGAAGGAGATATTTCTACTAATAATTTTCTAAATAGGGATCATACAGGTTATAAGGGATATCAATGGAACAAGGAAAGATCCTATTGGTAGATTCTAGAAGTAATCCAGTGTAAGTTGTGGGGATAAAATGTTAATAATGAGACTAAATATACTGTTAAGCTTGAAGGATTCATCACATTTATCATTTTTGGTTGGATTCTCCATGTGAGGGATACTCACATAGAGGTGTGTTCGATAACCATTACAATGGAGGCTATGTTGGAGATATGGTAGCACATGAATTTGGTTGTCGTAGTACTGGTGAAATTATAAAAATTACTCCACCAAATTAGTGATGGGAATATTCCACTTCATATGTGATGGAATCATCCTTTATTATACAGTTGGGTGACTAAAAACATGGGGGTCATGAGTATCATAACCCCATTTCTCTTCATAAATTATTTTTCATCCTGCAATCCTAAACATCGCATGGAGTCTTACATTCAAGTCGAGTTTGATTGATGTGTTAGAGAAGGTCAGGATTGAGGATTATTTCATATTTCAAATGTTCCCCCCACCAATGGTAGTGGAGACCAATGACAAAACAAGGACCATGGAGTATAGATCATACCTCTTGGACTTTTGAGGTGCCATATTAGTGGCTAGAGTCAAGTGCACTCTGATCTACTGATCGTACTTTTCACACCAGTTTTCAAGAATATTTTTGTGTGTAAAAAGGCTATCACTAAAGGTATACTCATAGGTAATGCATTAATTTTAACCTTTGATGTTGAGGTATATTTGGTGCATGATTACATGTGAGGATGGATAGATACCAAATGAACTGCAACCAACTATCATTGTATATGGTCTTATCCATGATTATGTGAAAATCTAGTAAACAATGTATCCTGATTATATCATGAGATGATGGGATATTGAGATAATTAAGGGGTGTCTATTATACCACAATTCCACATTTGAGTGGTGGTGGAAGGGTTTCAGCACCAGCAAGTTAATCAGTTTATGTGCCCAGACATTTAATAAGTGGACAGAGTGGGGCAATAGTGCTAGTCTAAAAAATCTTGGGCAGCCAAACATGGGAAAAAGGTGAAATATCTAGGAAAATATTGAGGGAAATAATATAAGTCCTAGGAAGAGGTTATGTCATGTGCAAATTCATAGTGATGATGTCTTCCCCAAAGACTAGGAAAACTTGGTATCTAAAGGTAGTTATTCAGTGTTGATGGGATGTAGAACAATCTAAATAGCGAAAAGATGAACATAATAGGTATTATTCACTCCAAATTTGTATTTTACATATCCTAATATGAGGTGGGTCAATATATTTCAAATCAGGGTGACCTGGTCCATTTTTGTGTTACTATGTGTCTACCGACTGACTGGTTCAAGGTGCTACTAAATATGACCTCTCGCGACAATTTTAAGTGGTCGAGTAAGATTTGTGTTAAATTTTTGTGGAGTAATTATTACCATGTTTTTCATATGAGTTTAAGTGCAGTCGTTGACTAGGTAAATAACTTGATCTCATGTGCCTCAAAAAAAATATGTTCTAGAACTATTTCCTAACACTTTTCCCAATTGTAAAGGAGCGAAGCATGGAAGAGGGGAGAGTCCATGATGGACCTGAAAGGAATGGATATGGGTACTCAACCCCTCAAGTTAAAGTTACATGGTCCCTCTTAGATATAGAATTATTGAGTTCCCGACTGTCTATGCCTATGAATGAGTTAGTGGAAACATAAGGATCCCTTACGAGGGGATAACCTTGGATCATCGAGGAACTCCTAACCAGAGTTTACAATTCACATAATCCTTTTCTTACTATAAACCCTTCACTATTTATATTTTTATTACTATTCATCACTAATTCATTTTGGAATGGTATTTTGAATGGAAATCAAGACACATCCACCAACACCAACACTTGTACTAACTTTTCTTGAGGATGTGTTGGCAATGGAGGAGGTTACACTACCAACGGAGATGGTCAAGGAGGATATGGGGATTGAGACTACTATAGAGTCCTCATTGGAAGTGACTTTTAAAACCATGCCCTTAATGGAGGGGGTTCACGCAAGGCTTAAAATGGGGTTTTCTGAAGAGGTAGTGGTGGTGGATCCAATCATAGAGGCTCTACTAGAGGCATATGAGGAAGCTAAAGTGGTGGAAATTATGTTGGTGACTAGAGAGGTTCTGTAACATCCAAAATAAGTGATGAATAATATATATTTTTATCTATGTCTGTTAATGATTAAGATAGTGTTATAGAGGCTTAAAATGAAAATAAATACAATCTTATGCATGGAATACACTAATATTCTTACAAGATTGTTCTACTGCCTTTTGATGGAAAACCATTTTTGAATCTATATTTGACAATTTTATAAACTATGTTTGTCAAAATAAACTTATTCTTTATGATTGGGACATCAAAATTTACTTTGTGTGAATTTTTGGTATTTTTCTGACAATGTTCATTTTTTAATGAATAGTGCAAAATACTGCATTTTACATTAAAACTACTTTTTAATCTAATTTATTTATATGATTAGATTATCTTTTGAATTGTTCTTAATGTGTAATATGAATATATTTTTACCATTTTATCCAATGGTGGTCATTGGAATCAATTTCACTTTGAAATTAGACTTAAACTGGTGTCAATCTTTTGATACTTATTATTTTGTAAAAACACGCTATTTGCTCTGGAAGCGGGAATTAATTATTAAATTAATTAATTTGACTTATATGTATTGAATTTTGTAAAATAGACTTCATTTTTTGAATTCGGAATATCAAATATAGCTTAGGGTGAATTTTTGGTAATTTTCTGAAAAACTCCAATTTTTGATGAATAGTGAAACCACTAAGTGGTACTTATAAAGACTGATTTTCCGTTTAAATGAAATTTTTCCATCATTGTGTTTTGAATTTAAAAAATCTGACATACATGGTTGTCATTAAGAAGTAAAATGTGGTTCAATGAGATTATAATAATTTTTTGGTGAATAGTAACTTATTAAGTTCTTAATCGCGATTAGTGGTAATTAGGGTAGTTTAAGGTATAAATAATGCTTTAATAATATGAAATGACCTAAACACATCTCCCAAACTTATTGGTTGTGTCATGGCCGACCATGAAAAGCCATGGGTCAACTTGGGGACCCCATGGATCCACTTTTGTTGGGAAATGACAAAAATAACTTTTTATTTAATGTAAAAGTAAAAATGACACAAACATAATATGTTTTACGAAAACAATTTTTACATGGTCTTATAAAGATCAGATATTTGATTATAAATAGTCATTGGAAAGATAAAAAGATTTAATACATCATAATAATTTTTTTTTTAATTTTTAGACATTAAATAAATTAAATTATTTATGACATAATAATGATGCAGTGATGACATCATTATTTGACGATTTAAATAAAATGGAAAGACAATGTAAAATCTATGAACTAAACATGGCCAAAACCAATTGGATGATTGGATTTCGAACCCTTATCACCTTATCCACGAATTATATCAATGTGGGACCTTTTAAAACCGAAACACATTTTCAAATAATGTAATATTTCTTTACTTTCCAAAAGTGCCACTCCTCTCCTCTTATAAAAGGCCTCCACCTCTACCTCATTTCACACACTCCTCAAGCCTTTGGCTCGGCCAACCCCTGCCCATTTACTCTCTCCACAGCCCTCTCCTCATCCTAGAGGATTCCCTTTGGGAAGAATCCTTTCAAAGGAATCCTTTAGGCTCAAATCAAAAGGAGTTACACTTTTAAAGGTAATTCATTCTCTCATGTTCATTTGTTTTATTTTGCTTCTCCAACCCCCTAAACTCTTTTTTTACTTCTTTTGTAACAACAAAAGTATCTTAAATATACTAGGATGTTGTTATAAGATTTATTTGAGCTACAATCTCACACAACTACGTCAAATGGTTAAAGAACATACGGTTTCCGTGGATGGCGAAATTCTGCCTCCCGAAACGATGATTGTTCAATACTCATTTAACACCTTCAAAGGTGGCCATTATGATGTCACTATTTTTGTATATGATATATGATATATTTATGTTTTCCTTAAGCTGCTGTTTTTTTTTCATTTTGGGAATACCTTTATGGTTTCCATTATGGGTAAACACGATATCTTCATTTTAGGAAGTGCGGACTACCGCCCCCTGAAAGTGATTTGATTCGTTAATACCATATGTGGGATGTGTAAAGGATAAAGTTAATGATATTATATATGTTATTATACTGAAATTATAATATACTCTTATATAATTATGATTCCATTCCAAAAAAAATACGAAATAGAAATGGAAGTAGCGTTCATGCGTACGTACAGCTTACCGTCTCCATGAACGGTGCATTTCATTTCTTACCTCTAAATGTGATGTAATATTATAAATACATGTATATGCTGAATATATATGATGTATATGTTATCCAAATCATTAATATCATTCTGGATATAATGAACCTTTGACCAAATTAACAACATGTAAGTGTAAGAAGTCTATTTTTGACTTAAGAACCAAATACCGACAAAATGAACATTATTAACTTAAATGATTACATGATGTCCATAACATGGTATAAACGGAATAATGAACTTGAAAAAGGTTCTTAAGCAAGTAGATATTAACTCAAGTTTATTATTCAGGAGATTAAAGAACGGTCGGGTCAAGTCGGATACGAGGTATGAGACTTCGTCTCAATCTCCTTTCTTTGAGGCATATTTTATTTTATACACAACTTTCTTTTATACGGTGTATAAACCCCTTTGACTTTTAAATTTATTCAAAAGGAATCTTTTTTATACAACGCATTTACTAAACGACAAAAGGGAATGTTTTTGTCCTACGTATGCGGCGACAACGACTTCTCCGCCGTCGTGACCATTATTTGAGTTTCGGCTTCCTCTACAAGCCATACCTTCTTTTTTAAAAGAAAAATAAATACCATGTTTTAATTTTCTTTTATTTTGGTATGGAAAATGGTTTTCACAATGTTTTTGTGTTGTATTGATATCTTGTGATTGAAATGTGGAAATGTTATTTTTCCTTTATGCATGTTTTATGTGATACGATTATGTTATGGTTCTTGGGCATTATTATGAAGACGGGTGGTTCCGTGATAAACTAAGGGCGGGTGAGCCCGATATAGCTCTCCAATGCATTGGGTAACACGAAGGAGTGAAACATTAAGGTTTCTCCGAAGAGATTTAGGGAATATACAGTGATGGGTATTCCAAACGTAACCAAGAGGGTTACTCCCAACGTAAGAATGTTATGAATGCCTCAAGTTACCTTTATGTCTTATGATTTCTATGATTTATTCCTGATTTTATGAGGTATGTTAAAGTGCCTATGTTTTATGGGTAAAGTATGATTTAATTCTTATGTATATATGAACTCATGTTTCCTTTCCATGTTTTTTTTATAACCCATACTGAGTTTTTATGCTCATCCCAAGTTTTTGAAATGTTTTTCACAGGTCAAGGGAAAGGTACATGATAAGATGATAGAGTCAAGGATGTGTCAAGAAATAATCCATGTTTTATTTTAAATGTGTTTCCATTGATGGGAATGAAGAATACTATCTTTATGTAACCACTTTGTTTATATATGGAATGTAATGCAAGTTTTATGATCTAATTATCTAAAACACTAAACCCGAAAAGATCCTCAATGTGTAATCTTGTAATAACTCAAGATTAAGTAAGGTTTAAGGCTGGGGCCTTATAGGTTCAGGAGAAAATATTGGGAACATCAGCCCCATAATTTCAAGAGGTGTTTGTTACAGGGGGTAGAGATGAAACTATTTGACAAATAGAGGAATCAAAAGGATCTGGGGTAGCTGTGTCCACCTTGAAAGCACCATAAGGGGAATGTGATTATTCTACTAGCAGTGAAGTTGTTGGTGAGTAACTATTCCCTAAGACAGTTATCCATCTTCTCATGATTAATGAAAGAATATTTTTATAGCCACTAATGTATAAGGACCTGCACCTTGAGGATATAGCCGATAATATATTGGCGGTATTCCCTCCATAAGATCCTGTACCACGTGAATATTTTGAATATTATTTTCTGTATTCTTTAAAGGATGACCATATTGTATGCCACAAGGCATTGAGGTATATGAAAAATTTCATCACCCACACACAAATATCTAAACTTCCACAATCATTGAGATCCCTCTTCTATTGTTTAGTTATCCTAGAGAATGGTGGGGTGAATTCCAACAACCATAACACACTGGCCCATGATTTCCATAATGAGTGAGAATGTGTAGAGTGTGGGTTTCTCAAAATGCCTTGATAAAAACACAACTACAAGGGATCACAAGTTTTTTCATAGGACGAGGAAGAGATTTCTTACCCAGTGGGGCTGGAAAAAGAGCATTTGGTGATCACTGCAACCCAAAATAGGTTTTCAGCCGCCTAAAATCGCAATTGGTGATTGTTGTGGTCAAGGTGGTGGAGGAAAATTCCTTGGTGGTTGAGTATAGGGAATAACAGAACTAGTATTGGATTAGAGCTGAAGATGTACTCTTCGATGATAATGAGGATAATGAAGACCTTACAGTATAGTAGTAGGTCCTAGATGCCACTCAATATAGGCAGGCTGAGCTCGAGTGCTAGATCTTCTAGGTGGAACCATATATACATTTTTTTCAAAGGAGTGGATCCAATATGTGGATGAACCCTTGAATATTTTTGTTGTTTACTATTCATGATTGAACATATTTTTTTATCACATTAAATTAACACAATTCGTTCATATTTCTAAGATAATCAGAAATCAATCCCTAAGGTAATGTAATTCATGCTTCATGTGGGAAACAAAGTAAGACAATGTAATTATTAATTAAAATGAGAGCGTTAGGTCTGAGAGAGAGGTTGTGACTAGATGACAGGGATCTCAAAATAGATGACTTACAATTCAAACATTCTCTAACACACAAATTGTGTAATTCCAAGGGAATTGAATTTGATCCAAACCCAGGGGAGTGTGGTGTGTGAATCACAATTCTCAAAACTCAAGACACAATAAGGGTGGGAGGATGATAAAAGATAATAACTGTACATGTTTTAAACAAATCATCCATAATATTATAATGGAATGAAGAAAAAGAAGAGAGGGTTAACCAATAAATGATACTTGTCTCAAGATATCATCCACATTCATCTACAGAATTAATCTAGGATGGTAATGTGAGACTTGGATAGACATTGTATCATTAGGGGGTCACTTTAGATGTAGAGGAGGATGAAAATCCATGTTAGGGGTATAAAAATCCTGGAGATGGAGTGATGGAATTTTAATGGATTCCAACACTCTTGGAATTATTCCATAGCGGATTAAAGTACATTAGTGTTGGTGTATCCGTCTGATAATAGTTAAACATTTGTTCCAAAGGAAGCATCATCTATATGGGTGAGCAATGGTCGATGATACAAATGATGTGGTTAGATTATCCGCATCATAGGAAAAGTCCTCTTAGGAAAGGTTCTAAGATGCTTCAAAATTTTATATCATGCAATAAGGATGATTAAAACACAATGTTACATCATGTATAATAGACAGTGCATTTTAAAGTCCAATGTTGTGTGATTAGGATGCATCACACAATTTAAGATCATCTCACTGGGATGTGGAGTTTATGGGGATTATGAATTGATCTTCCCATAATTTCTTCCTCATGTCAAGTCAAGAGAGAATCCCATTTTTATTTTTGAAGGAAAGGTTTTAGATTAATTTCATGAAAAATAGCTATAGAGGATCAAAGTTAATGATACCCCTCCTTCTTCAAGAATGATGGGGGTGGAGGGTAGAATGCTAGGAGACCCAACAACATGAAATAGAATCCAGAGAGAGTCATTGACAAGATGAAATAATATATACATTCTGGATTCATTTTTGTTATGATTATTATTTTTTATTATGTAATTAACCATGTATATATTGATTATTTTAGAGAATATGACTCCAAGGATTCAAAGGAAAATATGTGAAAATTCATCAAAACTGGGAATTAAACTTCGTGAGTCACTTACACGACATGTGGGAGTCATTCAAAGCATGTACCATTTGATGGAGCAAGCTATGAACAATTCCAAACACAAATTAATAATACACATTTTGAGTCCAAAAACCACATCATATAATATTTGAAGATCAAATAACACCCAATGTACAAGTCGCGAGTTGAAGCAAGTTGTGACCCCCGGTAAATGGCATGCAACCGGTCGTCTCTAAATTCCCGAAGATAGTAGTTGAGGTTTGTGCCAGATCCAATTTTCATAGAGAATTTAATTGAATAAGATTAAACGACGTGACATGTTTACAAGTCATGTAATACCCTAAGTATTTCCATCTCATCCGCACATAGAACCACCAAATTTGTGTAGACTCCTTTGATTTTCATTTTCTATCTTGTTATTTATTCTACCTCTCTTATCCCATCTCACTCAACCAATATTTAATTAATTACATTTATTATTTTACACTTATTCAAGAACTATCGATAAACATGGAATATTTATCTATCCCTTTACATTACAATTACCATTTTACAGGTGTTTTCCATTTCAATCACTATTTGACGATGATCACTTTCTTTGTTATTTTCTTTTCATTCTTTAAAGTAAGTGTTTGGTGTAATTTGTGATTGATTCAATTTAATAAACTCTTGTTATTAAATTAATGACACTTAAATTATTAATTTCAATTGTTATTAGTAAGTTAAATATGTTTTCTATATTCTACCCACTTTTTATCGATTATACTATGATTGGATAAATGTATTATGGTTGGGGTCATGTGTAAGGGTGTCTGAACATAACCAATATTTTATTATAAACTGGGAAAACCTAAGGTTAGTAATTAGGTTATAAAACAAATTTTTATCAAAATATTTTAGGAAACCTGAACTATGGGGATTTTTAATGAATGACCCATAGCAGATTGGATTAGAAAAGGTTATGACCAATAAAAAATGATATTTTTTACCTTATAAGCTAGGATTAATTAATACAGGTTTTCATCTATCTCTATGAAATGGAAAAACTACCTCATAGATTCACCTTGTTGGTTTGACCATATTAAACTAGTGACCACTACTTTCATTGCAGCCTAAACCTTAGGAATATTCCTAGTTAAGAATGATATTATCATTATAAATAAACCCTAAAATTAATCATGATAACTTTTTTTCTCTAATATTTATCTCGAAAATACTTATAATTAGTTTAATCACAAACTCAAGCAGTGTTTGACGACTCTTACACATTGAGTTCTAATTCCAGGTTCATATCAACCAGTTCAATCCCCATGGGATTAACCATGCATCATAAATATAACAAACCTTTACATAATGTGTAGTTTGGTAACAATACTCTATTTTGATCCCAGTTAATGTTAATTAAATCATGCATGTGGGATCGTCAAATTTTGGTGTTGTTTTTGAGGATCAAAAAGCGTGCTTCAGTATAGAAACTAAGGGATATAACCTAGAATTACCTCACCCATTACTTTTCTCGATAGAGTGCATGAGTCGGGGTGCCTTGACTCATTAAAGGAACCTTAACTCTCAAAAATTTCTTAACTTCAATCTTGAAATTAAAAGGTATAAAATAGCATTACTTTTTTCAAAAATGGACGACCACAGCAATCTTGTAGTTCTCAATAAATCCAAAATGCAGAATGTTCAACCCTCACTATATGGGGAACAACCAGTACAACAAGAATTAAATATAATGGATTACATATTATTTTCAACCAATGGTGATATGTATAGATTTATATGCCATTGTTTTCAGGAACATTCCTTTTATATTAATATTAGACTCATTTATATGATCCAAAATATTGTTCAGTTTAGTGGGATTCTAATTGAATATCCCCGTAAAGATATCTATAACTTCTTGGAAGTTTATGATTCCTTTCGAAACTAAAGAGTATTCTCCAATGCTATCCGAAAATGAGATGTTCCCTTCTACCTATTCTATTGATCCAAGGATTAGATTAAAATTCAAGATCCTGAGTCCATCACGACATTCGAAGGTTTAGCTAATAAATTCATTGAAAAGTACTTCCTGCCTATCCAGGATTTGAAATTCTAGAATTATATCCAGAATTTTTCTCAAACTGATGGACTTTCAGCATGGAAAGAGTGGGACCACTTCATGGAAATTTCTCGTAAGTTCCCAAGTCATGGGATTGATATTTTGATACAACTCCAAACATTATATCAAGGCCCCCAACCAGATTATCTCACAGTTTTTGATGTCACCGCTAATGGAGGAATGATGCTTGAAATACCCAAGGCTGGTCGAAAAAATATGGATAAATTTTCTCATAATGTAAGTATATGGAAGAGTGATCAAGGACTTCCCAATGTGGAATCCACTATGTTGAAGAAAATATTTGACTAGCTGCACAAGTAGTGGCCTTAACCAAGAAGATGGAATTATTTACGCTACCTACCACACCATCTCCAGCTCCTACTCCTATAATGGAGATCCAATCACGTGAGATGTGAGGTGGACCATGCCTATATCATGAATAGATGTTAAGTGTTGAGGAACAAAAAATACAATATTTTAATTATATTAATCACAATAAATAAAATCAATATTTTTAACAACCACAATTGTATTATCAATAGAGGATAATTAAATAGCTTCCATATAATAAGTAAGTGTACTAATAAGAAAAGAAGTGGTTAGTAACCATTCTGGAACCCATAACCCATAGGATATCCAATAATGAATTTTGTGCTTACATCACCACATCATGTAATGAATCAACCATTCCCATATAGATAATAATAATAATTTCAACCATCAACACCAGGACCTCCACAACAAGACAAACCTATTCAAAATAAATTTTAGAATCAACTCTTAGAATTCATTCAAAATGCAGATCAAAGGATGACCACCCAAGAGACATAAAAAAAATAAAAGGGTGGATATTCCTAACATCTAACATCAAATGGGTTAGATCACAAATACCTAGTTAGGAATATTACTAGGTATGCTACCCAGTAATACGAACACATAATCGATGAAAGAGGCAAAGACAGTTGTTATGAGGAGCGTAAAGTTAAAGACATTAAGAAACATTATAGAGGAGAATAAAAACAATTAAAGGAGCCCAAAAATCATGCACTAGCCATAGAATAAAATGATGATGAAAGATAAAACGAATCTTTTCAAAAGATTCATCAAGAAGTACCACATTCTATAAATTCCTCGATAAAAGAGAGGACCAATGAAGACATATACATTGTGCTACTATCATATAGACCACCTCTCCCTTTTCTAGAAATACTGAATCAAGGAAGTATCCAATAGAATTGTATTATGCTTTTTGATTTGTTCAAACAATTTCACATCATCATTCCATTTGGTGAGATAGTCTCCCATATTTCAGCTTATGCAACAAAATTCAAGGAAATGTTATATAATAAAAGAAAAATGGAATACCTAGGGTTCATATCAATAAATTCAAAATTATTTTTGGTTGTTCAACTAAAAATTCAATAAAAAATGAGAGGCCCTAGGAGTTTCTCAATATTATACACAATAGGAAATGTATCTTTAGAAGAGCCTTGTGCGATTTGTGAGAAACATTAAGCCCATACTGATGAGTTTATTCCAAAAAATGGGACATGAGGAACTCAAACCAACTATAGTGGCACTCTAATTGGATATCTTATTAGTAAATTATCTCTGATTACTTATCACGAATGTCTTATTTAGATTCAAAACTTCATTTTTCTATTGGAATTCCTCATTTTGGGCATAAATGTGGAAGAAGACATTATAATCATCCTAGGACAACCATTTCTAGCCACTATGAAGGAATTTATTAATGTGAATCAATGGAGACTCATATTCTAAGTATGTGATGAACATGTTTTTTTCAACCTGAAAAAATCGACAAAACAACTAGATTATTATTTTGACTACCAAATTATATTTCTCATAGATGAAAGATATATATACTCAAACATCAAAGATATAAGTGAATAAAAACACCCTAATAATGGATAGAGATATGACTTTGAGGAATTAAACAGCATAAAACCTCGTATAAGGGATTATATCCCACCATTCAATCAATTGTCCATTCAGCCATAAAAATTGGAACTGAAACCCATCCCATGTACACTAAAATATTCATTGCTAGACACTATTGAATTACTACTAGTCATAATTAACTAAAAACATACATAATACTAGTATGAAAATTTTATCACAGTTCTAAAAATACAAAATAATTTAATTGTATGGGGGTGGATGACATCAATGTGATCAATCCCGCTTTATGAACCCATAATATTTTAATAGAAGAAGGTAAAAACCCCAAAACCAACACCAAATGGGAATCACCCCACTAATAAAGAAGATAGATAATAAAAATTTCCTAAAACTACTGGATGATGGAATAATTTTTTCAATCATTGATTGTGAGTGGGTGAGACTTTTATAGTTTTTTCCAAATATAGTTGGCCTCATAGTTGAAGAAAATGATGATGTTGAAATGACCCTGACTCGCACCATCAATAGATGGAGAGCATTCATAGATAATAGAAACCTAAATGTTGAAATTCATTAAGAAATTTCCCCTACTATTTATAGATCAAATTCTTGAGAGACTCACAAGACATGAATTCTATAATTTCCTTTATGGTCATTTGGGATATAATCAGACTATAGTCAGCCCATATGATTACTATAAAACAATTTACATGACCTTTTGTTACCTTCTCCCATAGATGCACATCATTTAGGAATATGAAATGAACATGAGACCTTTTAGAGGTACATGACACATATATTTCATTATATGCAAGTTGAATTATAAGAAATTTTCATGGAAGAATTTTATGTTTTCAGAATATAATTTTAGATCTTCTTAATAAATCTTTAGTTTGTCCCACAATGCCATGAAGAAAAGTTCTTGAATTTATTTTGAAAAAAATTCTACTTTGTGGTCTAAGGAGGCATAGTCCATGACACACAATCACAATGGGTTGAATGAAAGTTAATCCCACTAAGTTCAAGGTGATCAAAGATTTACCTGAACCCTGCATTGTTTAAAGAATACATATCTTTAGGGGGAATGAAATTATTTATCATCACTTTGTAAAGAATATTGAGGAATTTTACCACCATATAACACAATTATTATCAAAAGAAACTCTATTTTAATTCACTGAAGAATTTTAGCAGGCATTCAACACCATAAACAAATTACTGGTAGCCACACTTGTTATCATTTACCCGGGTTGGGAAAAAGAGTTTCAGTAGATGTGTAATGCCAGTGACATTTTTGATGGTGCTATTTTAGTACAATGATTTGGTCAGATATTCATACCCAATTATTATTCAATTCACATACTGAATTAATATTAGGTGAAAAAAAAACTAAATATAAGGAGATCTTAGAAGTTTTATTTTCAATCGATAAATTTTTATCCTATATAAATTTTTCAAATGTAGTTGTGTACACTAACCGTACATCCTTAAGATATTAGATAAATTAAAAGGATGTCAAACCAAGACTGATAAGGTAGATCCTATTCCTTCAATAATATTTCATCATCATCAATGATAAAATAGAAATGGAAAATTTTATCTTCGCCCATCTATTTCTACTTACACTACCACTTCTAACGGATTATAAAGATCAAGACATCTAATTCAGCTTCCCCGATGAACCTCTCTTAAGTTTAATCACAAAGGAATGCATGTGGTTCTTAGAAATTGAAAATTATCTCTCTGCATGATCCCTCTTACCATACCTTATATATCGACAACTGATGAAACTTTTAGTTAAAGTTTCAGACTACTATAGAGATGAACCACTCTTTATTAAGCACGGTCTTAATGGATTATTGTGGCACTACATCTAATAGGATGATATAAAATGTGTGTTAGATATGTGTCACACATCACTAACCAGAGGGAATCATGGCCTAGAATTCACAATAGAAAAAATTATTCAAAGTGTACTTTTTTGGACAACACTCCACCAATATGAAAAGAGTTTTTATCAGAGGTGTGATCAGTGAAAATTAATTTGAACCATTAAAAAAGATAAATGAAATGTCCCAAAACAAGATCATGGAATTTGAAATCTGTAATGTATGGGGAAGATATTTCTTAGGACCATTTCTTAATTCACTTGGAAACTTTTATATCCTTGTTTACATTGAAAACACTTCTAAATGGTTAGAAACTGAAGTTCTATCTCATGACGTGGTGAATGTGGTCAATAATTTCTTAAAAAAATGTTTTTAAAATTTATATTTCCCCAAATAATCATTAGTGATCAGGAAACACATGTAAACAATAATGATGTTAAAGGATTACTAAAAAAAATAATACATCAAGAATAACACAGTAATGCCCTACTACCTATAAATAAGTAAAAAAGTTGAATTATTAATCATGGAAATCAAAAAGTCCTAGAAAAGACTGTGAACATGAGTCAGAATGATTGGAGCCTCAAATTAGATGATGCACTTTGGGCATACCAAACTGCATACAAAATAATCGCAGGAACCACACCTTTCTTATTGATATAGGAAAATTTATTCCGTTCTCTAGTAAAATGTGAGCATCACTCATAGGAAGAAATTAAGAATCTCAATATAGATTCACAAAAAAATTGGGAAGTTAGGATGCTACATTCGGATGAATTGGAAGAGATAATAAATTATTATTATGAACATGCCAATATCTATAATTAAAAAATATTGCATGACAAACACATCATGATATGAAATTTTTAGGGAATAATGTTTTCTTATTAATCTCCCATTTAAAAATGTTCTCTAGGAAGCACAAATCCAGATGGTCATGACTATTTATGTTAATACAAGTACTCCCTTACAGGACGATCGAGATTTAGCAATAAGGTGGACAACCATTCTAATAAATTGTCAAATATTAATAATATAACAAGAAACCTTATATGAGGGGGTGACATCACCTTGATATTCATTTGAGAAATAAAAAGTTATTCTCTCAACATTAAATATAGTGATGAGGTGGAGGAAACTGAGGATAGGTTACCTTGAGCTATTGTAGGATAGAGTATATTTTGGAAAGAAAAGGATAAAAGGACTAAGAATTAGTCCAAAATGGGAACCAACCTAATCTTACACATTGTGTACACATTTCATGATGTATAATTTTCATGACAAAAATAATGGAAATTCCTAAAATATCATTTAATATAAATATTACAGATCATTTAATTCCATGATAGTTCTAAATATCATTAACCATACTCACAATGTCACTTCCCTCTCTTCCATTCATCCACCACTCTCGTTGTCTCATCAAGTCACCCACCCCCTCCACCATTCGACCTCCCAAACCACCCCCAAACTCACCTTTATCCCAACGTAGAGCTTCTCCATTTACCTACCTCCATTTTCTTACCACCCAAGAATGGCCAGAACAAAGACCATTCTCCATCCAACAAATGATCATGAACCTGATCATGAGGATCTACCCTTGGTTATGCACTGCAAGGCATCTCCACTTCCATCTCCCTCCACTTCATCCTCTTCAACTTCTTCCATAGCACCAAGTTCTACTTATGTATCAATTTCTACCACTATGGATTCCAATTCAACAACTAGTGAGTCAGAGGGAACTGACCAACCTCTCTAACATCCCTACCTTTATTTTTTAGCACCAAAATAGAATGTATCATTTTTCTGGATTTAACAGAATCCCATGAGGACCAAAATGACAATTGACCTAGTCATCCTTAATAAGATTTTTATCAATCGTGATATCCTACAGCTTTTTGACTGCATGCATCTCTCTCCCAGTAACAATGTATGTGAGGAGACATACAAAGATCTATTTCTAGATTTCTTAGACATCGTAAAATTGACCATCGATATCATCACCTATCATCTTTCTAGTTGACCTCACAATCTCATCTTCTATTAGTTTGGTGTTGGGATTGGAATTTATGACATTGACTTCATCACCTCCCCTATCATGCTAACCCTATAGCATGATCTAGGATAATCAGATGTTGGACACTTATGGAGGATGATTTCCCAAGACTCACAAATCATCTATGATCCCCGAATTACAATGTATACAAAACATTGAGGACCCACCTTACAAATTTCATATAGGGAACTTACTCATTCATATTTAGCTCGTGCAGAGGCTCATGAAAGAAAGATCCACTTGGAAATACTTTTCCTTTCCACATCCATGGGTAGCCTTTCCATCAACATTGTCACATAGTTAACCAATTACATTGATTCCCATGTGTAATAGACATAATGAACAATTATGTGGGGTTTCTTCATTGCCTAGATATCCCAATATCTTGGCATATTAGACGATGTATATCCTCTAACATACCTAGGACCCATGGAGTTTATAGACATCCTCTTGATCCTAAAAATAGGGTTGTTAAGGAAGTCTGTAAATACCTATCAATGGGTGCTAGGTGCTCTTGAGTGTGATAGCAAGGTACCCAGTGACCATGAAACCGATATTTCATCTTCTCCTACCACCGATAATTCCTCAACTTCCCATACCACCCCTATATTCCCTCAACCAATCACTACTCACATCTCACCCTCTAAAATAACCAATATCCCTTATCCATGCCCCACCACACATTACCCATCATTAATCTCATCTCCCATCTAGCATATTCTCTATATTCTTCTGGAGAACCAGTGCCATATTTTCTTGTGCATTGGTTCCCCATCCCTTTTCCCACCAAACATTACCATATCCACCCCAGAACAAGCATACCCTTCACCCATGACCAATACCACACACCCAATACCTAGACCTCTTTACATTCAGAGCATACATACCCAGTTTTTCATCAAGAGTATTTATTAGAGTAGTCCAGACAAAAAAATGGCTTGATCATCCCCTCCCCATCCAATTAGGAGCCCCTAATTTACCCATCTTCTATACCCACAACCTCTTTTTGAATCAGCACATTACTTCCACCACCCACTATCACTGAGATCGATAGGAAAGGCTAGATACAGTCACCCTCTCTTCATAAGAGGATGATGGATAATGATCTTGATGATATTAATTACACTTAGTTATCCTAGTCCCCTCCTCATTTTTTTATATTGTTTGGGAGATAAATTTTTGTTTACTTTTTGTATTCAATTACACAGATGTATCATTGAACTCTTATATACATGTGAGACTTCTTTTTTTCTCTACTTTTACTTGTTCTATTTTTTATTTCATTAATTTATTATCCATGTATTCTTCATCTACCATTTCTAATGTTATCGATCCATGTGTTATGTCACCATCTACACTCGTACTAAGGATTATTCATCATCCTTATGAAGTTGAATAGAAACTTGAGGATATATCACTTGAGACTCATTTTTAGAAGCTATCAATTTCATGAGGATCACATATGTTATTATATCTTGACCAGATTCAGGGTAGTATGCTCCTACGTGGTAAATCCCACTAAAATTATAGGGGAGATAGATGTTACTACCACCAGTAGCTGCAAAAGACAATGCAGATCTGAAATGATGTATGATATTGACTAATATAATAGTCCATCTATTTGGATGATGACTTCGTTATTAAATATTTATGGGATGAAACACATTTTTCATTTTTTTTAATTATTCTCATTCATGTGATTGTCTTCTTGTTTTGTTTTAAGTTTTATATTTATTCATAGGTCTATCGACACTATATTGTACTCATATTTTTACTCATATTTGATCCACTATTTTTTACAATTAATTATATACACCTTACCATTAAACTACATGCATCATATTAAAACCTATTTAATAATGATTTATCTAGTGCAGGAATTATATTTTTAACAAATAATGCATGTAGCCAAAAATTTAAACTCATCATCCAACAAGTTTTCTTCATGGAACAACACTAATAAAGGGAGTGCTTGATTAACTATATTAAAATTTTAGTTTCCATTACATTTTTACATTGTTATATCTATTTTAAATTCATGCACACTCCTTTATAGGATAATGTGAACACTTTTACAATGTAGGTTTGGGGGGTCTTTCAGAGCATCATAGTCTATACACATTGAAATCTTCTTGTTTTCATTTATTTAAGAGACAATTTCCATTTACAACATTCTTTAAACCAAATACTCAATACACCCATTTAAATAAAATAAAAATATCAGTTGAAAATTTATAAAATCCAAGTTTTGATGTTTTTATCTTTTCATAGTTACTGTTAATTTTATTAATTTAATTGAAGATTCAAAAAAAAATTCTTTTAATTGACGTATTACATGATTATACACCATGAGTGATTCCCAGTTTATATGTTTTACTCCCATTTTATGAAATATTATGTAATCACACTATCATTTTATTTTTTAATCATTTTTATTTAGTGGAACCAAGGTCATATAAGCCTATCCTAAAATGAATTTCGGTCTTATTAAGACTACAAGTGAATAAATTTAATTTTAAAATGATTGAGGTAACATTTTTTGAGAAAACGTTTCGCAATACCCACATATACATATTTCCTTGTTTATTCTATAGTATCCATGAATTAACATAGTAGAATAAAACTATTCCACGATAATGATCCCTTCCTACCCTACCCTTTGTATTATGCATGACTTTACTTTGAACAAGTTTGGGGAGTTTTTTTCTCCTGATGGACATGGAATGTTGTTATTAAGAATAAGTATTTTTGAACATTCACTAGACGGATCTGGATTATGATTTCTTTTGTAATTCCCATTACTTACATTATTCCATTATTATATATATATATATATAGGGTTTGTATTGTTAAGGTCAGAAATCACCATTTCTACACTAATGAATCTTATGATGAATCATATGTTCTCAGGAGATGTATGTGATTTTTACCCAAGACATAAATTTTGAAAAATAAATAACATGGACTGAAAAATAAAAGAACATTATACCTTTTGGACTCACTTTCTATATTCATTGATCAACCTTGAGCTATTGGTAGAATCAAATTTATTTGTTGTTGGAGGAGTTGTTTTATTACATTTTTCACAAAATTCATGAATTATACATTAGATCTTACCCTCATCTTGGGATTTCTTTCAATTTTCTACCCACCTTCCCATAGCCTTAGTGTCAATTGAACCTTTTTGGTGAAGCCCTCATGATTAATTTTGTATATTTATTTACATAGTGGATATGTTAGAACCAATGCATGACAATGATTTGAAACTTGTACTCAGGGTATGAGCATAAACAAGTTACATTTTACCCTTATTTATGAGAGAAAATTCATTTTGAGATAAATTTTAAATGCTTTCAGAATTTACGGAACCATTATGAAATTGTAATTAAATAATTAAGAATTTTTACAAGGAATTAAATTATGATGTGTGACTGTTTATCTAAAAAGGATTGGTTCTGAAGACTGTCATTTTCTACTTAAACTTACATTTGTTTATCTGTTAATAATGAATGCTTTCTATATTAGAATTTTCTTACCTTTTTTCATCCTATTGTGATATTTTTTTCTTGTGGACAAGAAATTATTCATGTTTGGGGGAACCTGAAAAGTAGAAATCATATATACATTTTGGAATCATTTTAGTTATGATTATTCGCGTTTCATTCAGTAATTCACTAGTTATGTGTATATTATTGTATATAATTGGATTCCATATTTTCAAATGAAATGATGTCAAAATTGACCAAAACTAAAAATTACACGTTGTGAAAAATTTACACGATGTATAGGTGTCATTCACATAATGTACCAAGTCATGAAGAAATCCATGAAAAATTCACAAGACAAATAAATAATACACATCACGAGTCCTAAAATCACATCATGTTATATTTTAATATTATATACTGCCCAAATTACAAGTTGTGAGTTGAAGAAAGTTGTGACCCCAGGTGACACGATGTGAACCCAATCATCTCCAAATTATTTATGATATCATCATAGGATCATAGAAGATCAATTTCTCATGGAGAGTTTTTTGTATAAATATTAACACGACATTAATGTTTTTCACATTGTCTAATAACATGAGTATTTACATCTCAACAGCTTACAATAGTGCCAGATTTGGGCATATTCCTTGGATTTTTGTTTTATCTCATGATATTTCTTCTCCCTATCCACTTCTCTCTCAAATATACTTTAATCAATTCCTATTACTAGTTTATATATATTCAACCACCTTTGATCAAATTGAACACATTCTTCCTCTTTTAAAATATCCAATACCATTTTATGTTTTTTTCCATTTCAGTAATTGTTCGACAATGAACACTTGATGCATTCCTTTATGTTTTGTTTTTCAAGTACATTTTTTGTTTAAGTTGTGGTTGATTATATTTATAAACTGGTTTCTCATGAATGAATGATCCTTGAATAATTTATTTCAATTTTTTTGGTAATTTAGATACGTTCTCAATACATTAGCTACTTTTGATCGATACTTCTATGAGTGGATAAACATATTAGGGTTGGTGTTGAGAGTAGGGGTCTCTAAACATAATGAATCTTTAATTCCCAACATAATAACCATAAGGTTAGTAATCAAGTTATACTAGAAAAATCTAATTGTTTTTGGAAACTCTAACCATGGGGAGTTTGAATGAACATCACTAGCCTGGTTGAAGTGGAATTGGTTATTACCAATATCCAGTGAAACTTTCTACCATAGAAGCTATGATTAATGCATATATATTGTAAGTTATCTCTAGAATATGAAATAGCTACGTTATAGATAAATCTAGTTTGTTTGTCCATAGTAAAATATTGAATTTTTCTTGCATCATAGCCTCAACTATATGACTATTCTTATTTAAGATCAAGGTTATCCTTTTAAATAAACCCTAAAATTGATCCCAATTTCATTTCTATATATGATCTTAATATAAAATTGCTTATCATTAATTTACCCCAAAACGTGAGAATTTTGGAAGGACTCTTATGCATAGGGTTCAAAGTCTTAGTTTCTATTAGCCAGTTCAATCCCCATGGGATCAACCCCACACTATCACTATATTGTGCCTTTGTTGGAATTGTAGTTTGAGAACAATATTCTAATTGGAAAAAATCCCACATGAATTAAACGATGCATGTGGTCCCATCAGTCATATATAGTTTAGGGTTGTTCTGTATGGACCATGAGGAGGGTATCTCAAAGGAACATATATGAAGTCAAAGGAATGTAACCCAATGTAAATGAAGGGGCCTAGGAGGATACCTTATGCTACATATAAAATACCTAAAACAAATCACACATAGTTTTAATACATGATTTCAAGAGTATCGATATATTCTTAGTTTAAAGTCATAGATTTCATACTATAGGGTTCCCTAAATTGTTTGACGTGGAAAAAGAAATATAATCCCAATGTGAATGAGGTCCGGGAAGAAACACGTTCCATTTGAAACGTAAAGGGTTGGTTGAAAGAAATTTAAGGTTGTGATTCTTGGACAATGTATTTTGGAAAAGTACTCCATGAAGTGTTGCATTGTAGAAGACCATTGTCGGTAAAGGGATTACCCTCTCGAATAAGACTATTTAATCTTCTCATACATAGATATGAGGCGTATTGAATTATTCTGGATTAATCTAAAAGATTAGCATTGTGTGTTCAGGACCTTACTTTTTTTCATCATGTACTTTTAATATGGTTTATCCTAGTTTGAAAATGGGAACAACCATATCTTAGATGGAGGCATCCGAAATATGTTTTGGGTAAGCCTTTAGTTTAAAACAGTGCACTAAGTACATTCCTACATCAAATTAAGTTATGAGTGAATCCTGACCCACTGATGGGGCAAGGTAAATAAATGGAAAGTATAACTAGAAAGAATCATGTGAGACATTTTGAGGTGATCACACCACATATAACATATAATTATACGTTGAACCTGTATTTGGTCCTAGAGATGGAAGTTCTATGAATCTCTATGTTTCTCATTAGGATGGAAATCATTCCAAACATAGTTCTTGATGTTACTCGCAACTTCTGGTTATGTGGTCTGGACTAAAAAACATCACAAAGTCATGTTTCGTAGACTAAACATGGAATTTTTTTTCATTAATGGTATATGTGAGGAAAGTGAAAGGTAAAATCTGACGTGAATGATCCAAAGAGGCTAATGTTCAACAAATATACCAGGAAATAAATGACACATAACTTAAGGTTGTAATGTTTGGACGAAGAGGGGAAATTAGTTCATGGGTATCTCAAATGGGTGTATTCAATGTGGTATCATGACAAAATCCAGTATGAATGAGGGTTGGTAGGCTCAATACCACAAAACATATTCATGATAATTATTTCACATAGATTAAATTTATTATTCCTGGTGTATAATATCTTAGTTTATGGTCGTTGAGTTTTGACCATTAGGGTACTTCTGAAATGGGTATATATAGCATGATGGAGTAACAAACTGGATTTGAAGGAGGGAAAAGGAGGCCCAAGGATACACTGAATATTCATATAGTTTAATTTCATGATACATGTACCAATAATTCTAGTTTAAAGTTATAGAGTTCTGACCATGGTAAATAGGTTAATTTCATGTTTCTTAAACATGGGGGTAATGTATGTTCTAAGGGTATATGTATATCAGAAAATAGGTAAAACACAGGGTGAATTCTTCAATGGGGCTTATGCACCACTTACACACCATAAGATGAACTAAATATAGTTAGATGTCACAAATATTGGATCTTGAATGTGGCCAAGGGGCTAAAGAGTTATTGAATTGATAGCTAGGATTGGAGATGAGATGTTTGGGTGTACCTATGTTTCTCATGAGTATGGGAATCAATCCACATGTAGTTTTAGAACAATTCATGTTAAGATATCAACACCAATTAGAGAACCCCTCTCTGACAAGGGAATTGAAGCATCCTATGGTTTTCGTGTGGAATACTATATTCCGATTATGTGGAAATGGTCATCTATTATTCAGAGGCATCATGATTTAAAATGGGGCTAGTCAATAGTTTAACATCATGTGTTGAGGACGTTTGAAGATTGTTTTTTCCACAGTTGTTACATGGGGAATCCCAATTTGAGTTGAGGTAAAATAATATATCTTTAAGAGAAATCATGAAATATTTTAGGGGTAAGACTACAGTTTTACATCATGAATTGAGGACTATGAATATACCAAGAGGACTTGTGTGGTATGGTGAGTTAACAATATAAATTTGGACAAAGACTAAGGATACCCAACAACACACATCATAGTCCTAGGAGGATTTTCATATAGTTCATATCCATTAATGTTTGACTGTAAGTTTTCATCTAGTTTAAGGTCGTATACTTGATGCCATGCGCAGAAGTATTCCAAAAATATTTACATGGAATGATAGGTATATCCTAACATGAAGGAGGAACGAAGATGAATACATCAGATATCACACTACCAAGTAAGACTTGAACAAAGTTTAAATTTGTGATTTTTGAACTTATACAATTATTTTTGGATCATAGAGTTTGGACCATTCACACAGTTTATTGTTGTGAAATCATGAAATGGATATGATGTTTTACATTTTATGGTTAGGAACATAGTTTTTTTCAGTTTAATGTATTGAAACTAGGATGTCAGTTGTGAATTTTAACATCATGCAACTAAGATTATGGTCATGTAGTTTACTTTCATGAAACTTGGATACATGAGGTCTCCCTACATGATGTACATCTTAAGAAACATATAATTGTTTGGAGGTGTAATATGCTCTCTATAACTAGTGATAAAATAGTTTCCCCATTGTAATATTCATTGTGAATGATGTAAGGTCCCTCCCACTTAGGATCTAACTTTGGAGACTTCTTTCCATGTATCATTTGCAATCTGAGAGCTAGCACCATATCAACTTGGAGGAAGGTAAGGTGGTTAACCTTATTGTTTAATGCTCTAGAATATATTATCATGGTGCCTATCAATATTATTAAAGTTTTGAAGACTATTATTTTTTAGGGACTCTATCTCAGTGATATGTACATATGTTATTGTTTCCTGTATCTTCTAGACATATACATCTATTTAAAGCAATGGCTAATGAACCCCGATGGGTAGGATGGCCACTATTCCATATAGTAGGAAATATTGAGTCATTGGGTGGTATTGTTGGTCATCATCTGAGAGGTCTAGAAGGAATTAATATCATTTCTAGACAACCTTTCTTATTCTATAAGATTGTATTTTTTGTAATGTTATATAGGATCTTATAGAATGCCTCAATCTATACATTTTCTTGCACATGGTCGCATTAAGTATGGTTTTACTGGATATTTTACATGGTATACAATGTCATTATCTCAAAATCCTAGAATTTGGTGCCATTATCTATGATAATGGTATGAGGTACACTAAATAATTGAATGATGTGGCATCTAATGAACTCATAAATAGAACGTTCCTTAACATCCTTGAGAAGAATCATTTCTTCTCACTTGGAGAATAATCACTTATTCACACTTGGAGAAGAATTAAGATGGGTCATGACGAACCTGAACTGGTGAGCTATCATTGGAATATGTGGGTATACAAAATCGAGTCTCATATTATAAATGGATAAGAATACATAGGGTTTTTGAGGAGATACGGTAGTCGATGCACAAGTTTGGTGTGGATCTGACATGCATGACACCTCCTTGAATACTCAATGTAATCATAGACCATGGTGGGACATAAGTAGCACGTCCTTTGTATTAGATGAGATATATTCAACCCTACATGATGGGAACCATATGATCCAACATGAATTTCTTTAATAACCTATGTAATATACACTTCTTTGATGCAACAGATGATAATTCCATAAAACCCACATTTGTAGAGAGTTGATATAAGGTTACACCTACTCTATAGGGTGAAATTCACAGCACACTAATAGATTCACTCATGCTCAGCTCAGTCTATTGGGAAAATTCCACATTGAATATACTCCAATAAATTATTTGGAGTTTCTTGTGTTGTGGGGGAACCTATGGGTCTTGACGTAGAAGTGCCATAAGACAATTGGTTTACCTTTTGGTTGTTGTCATCATCTATAATGATGAGAGAAATGAATCTATTATGTGAAATGGGAATAAACAGGTCATTTTTACTAAACTCTACAAGAGAGGATGATAAACTATCCAAGGCATTATCTTGACCATTCTACAATTGAAGAACCTGGGTCACTTCCAAATGAAAAGGGAAATGGGTCATAAACTAGTTAGTGCGCTCCATCAGGGGAAAAAGATCTGGCTTCCTGATGATATAATCACTATTAATTGGATTAATGATCAACATGAAGTCTCCTTTTACTTGTAGGTGGGGGAAATCAATCTCAAGGGCCAGCTCGAGACAAGTGATGGGATCCTGATACTCTACCTCATTGTTTTTTTAACCTTCATACAACAAGATAGTGTATGGAAAGATTATTTAGTCTGATATGATTAAGAAGATCCCCATGTTTACTCTATTGAGCTTGAGATCATTGAGATTTCTACTGTTTGGTATTTGGGAAGCACCATTGATGTGCATATTCAAACAAGAAAATGCCTTTTTACACTAATAGGATGGCCTCATCTATGATTTCAACATCAAGGGATAGGTATTTAGGGGCTAGATGAGTGGCCAGGAAGACTGCTAATGTCTGACCCTTGATAGATTTCTAGGAAACAGACCTCATGTCGAACTATTGAAAGATCACTGCCCAATGTGCCATACATCCAGTCAATATAAGTCAATTTAGGATATACGTTAGTGGGTTCATGCGGGACACTACCTATATCTTATGATGTTTTATATAATTCTAAAATTTTATTACTACAATAACCAGTATGAGGAATCATTTTTATAGGGGATTATCTATTCCCTATGTCTAGGAGCATTCCACTAAGATAGTATAATCTATTTTTTCTTCCTTCATTGTTCTTTTTGGTGATACGAGCACCAAAGGATCATTCTAAGGAGGTTACATAGAAGACCAAAGGCTTCCCTATGTTGGCTGGAATTAGATCTGGAGGTCATATAAAATATTTCATGATTTCGTCGAAGATAGTTGAGAACTTTTCATCTCATTGGTTAGTGCTACCTTTATTCATGAACACGGAGAAGAGATTCCACTTTTTAGTCAGATTCAGGATGAATCGATATATGTAGGCTATGTGGCCTTGTGGCCTCTCAATTTCTATAAATTGCATAGGGGTGGCATCTGGTTAGTGGAATTGATATTTTTTTCAATTTCAATGCATCTATAACTAATGATGAAACCTAGAAACTACACATTGGTAACCCCAATGAACAGTTCAAGGGGTTTGTCTTTAAATGTTAGGAGTAGAGGAAGATGAAGAATTTCTGAAGGCCTATAAGATGGTTCTGACATTGGAAGGATTTGACTACCAAGTTGTCCACATAGAATTCAACAGGATTACCAAGGATCATATTGAATATGTGGATCATGGATCGTGGATAAGTGGCTCATGCATTCTTTAGGTTGAAGGTCATCACTTGGTAACTAATGGTACCTTGTGGTGCACTAAAGAAGGTAGGCTCCTCATCCTCGGGCTCCATCAACATTCGATTTTTCCCATAATATCCATCCATTATGGAGAGGGATTGGTATACGAATATACAATCGGTCAATCGATCTATCACTAGAAGGGGAAAATCATCCTTCAAGTAATGGTAGTTGAGATCCAAGAATTCAATACAGACTGTGATATACACATTCTTCTTTTTTCCCTAAATAATGTTGTCCATACATTTGGGGTACTATACTACTTTGAAAAGGTTGTATTTGATAATCGTATCAATCTCAGCCTCGACCGTGGACCCGTGAGGGGAATTATTTTTCATGGGAGGATGCTTTAACCCACAATGACTCAATAGGAGACCAAAATAATGGGCAGTGACTCAAGGTTCTAGTCCTAGAATCTCTCCACAACTCCAGGAAAATATGTCATGATACTAATTTTTTAAATTCACATATTATTATTTCTTTATTGGGGTAATAGCTTCACTAATTAGTATGGGCCTTAGATATGACGTTATACAAAGGTTTACCAATACCATCTTATTGATGGTGGTGGAGACACCCTCTTCAAATACAGGAGGATTATCTTCCAAATCCTCTTCATTTTTTGATGTGGGATAATTTGTATGAGGTGGAAGCATTACTAGGCTATATGTATTAGGAGGATTTGTTTCTAGATTTTGTGGATGTGGAATCCCCACTTGGGGCCTCATTCTATTTTGAAACCATAGTGATACAAGTTGTCAATCCAATTTCATCCGGTATTCAATTGTGGGGTCCATGCTTGATCTCAAACATATGGTGGCGAGTTGGATTATGATGATTCAACCATAAATTACGAAATCCGAAAGAATTTCGTGATAAGGTTGCCATAGGGAAAACATCTCGGTACCTTATATGAGTGGGAGATTCTAGTATTACCCACAAATTCCCTATGTAAGATTACAATGTAATTTTCAGACATTTCTCCCTTTTAGGAAAACTATTTCCTTTATTTTCAGAAACAAAAAACACAACCTCCCAGGTCTGGAATTGTGGGTTCTAGATGATTGATCAAGATGATGAAAGCATCATCCAAGTCTTCCCACAAACTACCTGAGATAATTTCAGTCTCAACCATGTTGGTCTGAACCTTCATTACCCCTCTATTATAGTATATAAAATCCAGATAGGGAGTTTCATAGGAGATGAATGGGGATGCATCACCATGGAGTACCCCTACTCGACCATTGAGAGAGTATTTGGGGAACCCATAATACTAATAAGGGACTGTCCCATGAAAATAAACCCCGGACCTACAGATTGACACAATGTAGAAAATATCTTCTAAAACTACCATGAATTTTTTACTTTCAATCATGCCTCGAAAAAGGTTATTTAATCTAATCATACCACATGGCCTCTACTTAGTCAATTCATATCCATGAATATTCATATTGGAATGATTATACTCTACATCATTTTGTCCTAGCTTACAGAGTGTTCGTATTAGGATTAGATTAATCTTGGAACCTATGTCAACTTTGTAATAATGGATCTCCATGCCATTGAACTGGTCTGACATGTAGAGTGGGTGTTTGTGCCCCTGCATGAGGGTTCCTCCTTCCTCTCCATACTATGAGATGATGGATTCTAATTCCTCTGGCACATCCCCTCTTGCATAGTAATGCTATACTGCAGATACCTCTTCATAAAACTGGAGGGGGATACTCAAGGATTCTACTAGGGAATCATGCATTTCTTTCAAAAAGAAGACTCCATATAGGATCGAGATACTTGTAGGTATATAAGTGAGGTTCATTAACATTTCATACATCCACACTAAATGTAAATTTCTGTCCATATGGGGATGTTCTGGGGAAGGAGGAACGACAAGTGTTTCCAGATGAACTGCAAGATTTTTGATAATACAGGAAATTTACTATTATTGACCAGTTTAATCAACCATAAAAACTATCAGATGATTGTAATCCAGATGAGGTTTATCTCTTGTTAGAAACAGCTGATAACGTTGTAGATATACATATTCTTCTTGGTTAACCAACACAATCAACTATGGCATCATGCTTGATGGAATTGCCTGAGAGGATTGTTCATGATGAGCTTAATGCAGAACCTACTACCATGTCTTTGTAGAAGGCATGAAATTGTTTGAACCACTAGAATGAGTGTTCCTGTATCTAAAATGTTATTGACCTCTCCTTAGATGAAACCAATCAGAATCACATGAGGAGTTTGTCTTATATTCATCATTGTTGAAGAGTGTGATGTGGCTGACCAACTCGATGAAATTCATGGAAAAATAATATTTATCAACATTTGAGGGGCATTCCAATGATGGGTATATTCTTGGGGAAATTTCCAACTTATGGGTTAATAAATCACTGAGATTTCATAATTTATTCAGAACCAGAAGGGGAATCTACTGTCCCTTGTGTCCTTGGAGCCTACTCTTATGGAATTTATAAGGTTGGTATGTAGATGTAGAGGTGATTTACATAGAAGGAATGGTAATTTTAGGAGGTTTGAGCTATGCTAAGAAGGAAAAACTTCCACTATGAGCGTGATTGACCCCTCTACAGGACATCCAATTAGCATACTTCAATGTTATGTGGATAGAAGCTACCTACAATTCACCCAAACCCTCATTTTTTAGTGTTGATCTCAAGAAAGACATGTGTTACCTATATAATGAAATAACCTAAATTGATCAAACAATTATCTACTTGGTCTTGGATCCAATCCTTGAACACATAGATTTTTTATGTCATGTATGAGGGTCATATGGTAAGGACAATGGTCAGGTCGATTACTGATTTCATCTTTATGTGGCCTACTTCATTCTAGTAGTTTCAGAATCCCCTACAACAGGGCACTAAAAAAACATTGGACCTATTAATCCTTGAAAGAATAGGTATGATTATTTCTTTTTGGAAAGGGAAATCAGGGAATATGGATCAGATGAGGGGCTAGAAGCTAACAAGGTGTCGAATCCATATTTTCTCATCTAGAAGGTAGTTATGGGTGAGGAGGTTTCTGGTGGTTCTTTGTTGAATGAGTCTATATTTGATAATAATATTGAACTCGGTGAAGTTCTTCTAGAAGAAGGTCTAAATATCATGTAGTCTGGGTCCTCCACCTGTACGGTGGCAGTAGTATCTTCTTTGTAAGATCTTCTTTAAGGAGATAGAGAAGGTAATGTATAATCTTACATAACTTATTTCAAGGATTATTTCAGATATGGGTCCTTATCAAAAATAATAATGGATCCCACCTAGGGAATTATTAGTTGTGGTTGTAGGGACCCACTCAGTTTTGAAATTTATCACACACATCATTATTATTTTCTCTTATTTCAATGGCATGTCAAGTGAGTATGTGTGGACTTTCCACTTGGTGAAAAATTTCATGAGGCACTCATCAAAATTTTTCTTACAATTAAAGAGGTCAAAAATTGTTTTCTTTAGCATGGTGTAATTGAAATGGTAAATGAACTACCTCTGAAGATATTCCACACAAGTGATAGATCCTACCTAAAGTTTTCTATTCTTGTTGATCTCAAGTCCTTCCAATGTCTGGGTGAATCATTAGAGCTTGGAGGCCTCCTATGGATTTGAAGTTACCAAAATGGACCCACAACATGAGATCAAGTGGTACAAGTGCTCCAATGGGTCACCCATTTCGTTGAATAGATAAAATCTATGGTTTCCAAAATCCAAGGGTTCTCACATGTCATCCAACCATCAGGGTCATGTCTTTCCATCAGGTGGGATTGCCACCTATCGTGTCTCAAAGGATTTCAGGTGAGCAGTGAGAGTTGGTATCAAATAATCTTGGTGAGGATATCAAACAAGAACGGATTTTGTAGAAATTAATGCATTTACAGGCTTGTAAACATGGTAAGCATGATTAGTGGATCATGGAGCGGTATGACCTAGATCCCAAAGAAGGTATTCATGCTTCTTGGGATGGTACAACAACTTGTATCTCATTTTCCATCCAAGAAATAATTCATATTATATATTTTTATGTGAAGTTTTACCAATCTGATTAGGGTAAAGTGGCCAAGTATGACTTTATAGTTCCCTATAATGTAATAAATGAGATCCCTTCTGATGGCATCATAGTTTGGAAACCAACCAACCATGAAATCATTGAGGAGCTCCTTGGGTTCTGCAAGTTCTTGTTGAAAGAAGGATACACTGGTCTCTACTTCTATTTTCAGTGGATCCTTGGATGGATCAGAGGGAATGAACATGTCTTTATCGTTTTTGGTATTTTAATTGTTCTAAAATGATGTAGAGGGATCCCTAAGGCCATGTTCCTGCCTTTGCAGGTGAGTACAGACACCTCTGTGAGGGTCTATATGGTACTGCACTACCCCAGTAGGTCGGTTTTTCTCTCCAAACCCTACATAGAATTCCTTCTCCATAAAAAATTGAGAAATAACCATGTTCACTATGAATATAAATAGAGTATAATTTTCATCATCTATGGGTAATTCAGGTGTTCACATGATAGGGATAATGTTTAGGGTAGTGTACTGCCTCCATCCCTAGATCAACACATGTGTGGAAACCTCTTCCATGATCATGAGGATAACAATGAGGCTCTTGATGCATCTCCTTTTTGAATTCAAGTGATATTCATGTGACATAGTGTGTTGTTCCACTAAATTTTCATCGAACTAAACCCATCGACATAGCTAATTGATAATTTTGTGGTTCCCCTGAATTCATAAATAGGTGAACTAGTGATTACGGAGGTAGTGAATCATTTCCCAGATGAATTGGTGGAAACACATAACCTAGACATCAGTAAGAGGACTCTGGGATGTGGAAGTTATGGGTTGTATATATAGGAAACACCTCAAGAAATTCGGTGGTGACTAGATTATATCTATGGATTTCTTGATCTGACATTGGTCTTTGGTCTTGGTCACCCCAAAAAACATTTAGCACTAGCATAGAGATAGGTTGAAGAATTGACGTGGATTGGTTTAGTGATTAGCTTGATAGTAGAGGAGACACTACATGAGGTATCTTTCCATTTCATGGTGGTTCATCTCTTTAGGGTAGTAACAATAACATAATCACATCCTTATAGGATGGTACGTTGACCACTACCTCATGTGTGGGGGTGGAAACACTCATTAATGTCTCATCTAGTAGTTCACCATATGAGGGAGTCATCCAAGACCAGAATAACTCTCTGATATCATAGGTATCAGTATAGAGGGATATTGTAGATGATGGGGATAACTACACCATAAAAGCATGAAAGGGGACTAAAACATCTTACACATACATATAACTACAATGGGATTTGATGATCTTATGGATTTCACCTTTTAGGATGGTGAGATTGAATTTGGAGGCTCCTTCCCCAAACTCTAGAATTCTGGATGGAAACACAATCACCCAGTATTCTATGTCCTTGGAGTCAGAATGATCGATGAGTTCGATGATGACCTATAATTTCCCATTATTTCATCTTTGGTGGCAGTTGTTCATCCTTCTTGCATAGGATAACTTTTTATGGTAGGGTACTTCTTCAATTAAGGGTGGACCTATATGCCGGTGAGTTGGAGAATAAATAAGATCATCATGCTAGTAAAAATGGATAGGGGGTGGACATCCATGTTGAGGATCGAGAGTATGGGGGAGATATTTTTAATGGTTTCTAAAAGTATGGGGATATCCTCTACTTGATTTGGTGATTGAACGGATATGACTTCCACTTGATATTGGAATGGCATGGTGGAATTATATGAGCTAGTGGGTGAATTAATGGGGAATACCTCTACACTGAATCTCATCATTATGAGTTTCCCTGTAATGGCTATCGGTGGTGTTTGAAATTGAGAGGGAAACCCGGCCTGCCTATGAGATGGATGGTGTCTTCATCCCAATCAATAAAAAAATGTTTCATTGTTTTTCAGTGGAAGGGGTATAGTTGAATTCTATAGTGGTGGAGGGAGCTACTGGAGCTATAGAAGATGATTCTGTTGATTGGTCTTCCTTGTGAACCTACCCCAGACATTGGCATTGGGTGGTTAAAATCATGGCTAGTGGAGTAGCTATAAAATATGACCATTTATTTTATAGAGGGAATAGTCATTGATGGTGTAGACAAAGATTAGTGGGATCCCTCCAGAGTGGATATAGGGCAGTAGTTTTAGTCGAGGTGACTCAGGTATCCTCCACATCCTCGGTGTAGGGGAATGATTCAATGGATATTTCCATGTAGAGGATCTCTAAATGAGTATTAGTTGGATTTCAGAGTAGTTTCTCCCAATGAAACCCATGGGGGAAGAGATGTCAGTGAGGCAATGATGAATCTAGGTCCTAGAAATCTATAACCCCTGTGGAAATGACCCCAACTATTCATACTAGTGTATGAGTGTGTCCATCAACCTCAATTGGATGATCTCCAAGGGTATGTTAAGGAATGAGAATCTAGTGGTGGAGTCATGGTTGAGGTTGTGTTAGATTTTGTGTCATGTGAGATTACTAAATTAACATTTATCCTTCCAGGAAAACTGTAGGTAGAGGTAGCTGTTTCTTATGATTGGGGTGCTACAAGGCATTTGGAAACATCTGTTAGTATATGTAAAAAAATTGACATCTTGTTCCCCATCATCATCCATTATTCTGAATATTTTGAGTTATCTATGTTGAAAATGTCTCAGATCTAATATGATAAAATGATAACTACCCCAATTTTGGTGGAGTTCCATTCTAGGTCTGCCACTTTATTGGTGGGACTAGAAACCAGATATCAGAATACGGTGACATTATAATAAGATGATGTCTCGAACACTACTAGTAACCATGTTTTAGGAGAAGAGTCTCATATTGGTTTCACCATTTATATTTCTAATTATTTGGTCTGGGTGCACCTACGCTTCTACACATGGTTTCACAAACTTGAATTATTATTTTCCTAATTTCCCACATTCCAAAGGAAGGAAATTTCTTGACTTTTGACAATGATGTCTACCCACTGATCAACATAGTGTAATGGGCTGTCAGTTCTTCCTTTTATAGATTTCTCCATGGAACATTTCACCTGGTATGGGTCTCCCTCATAGAGTTAGGTCATTTCTTCTGATTCTTTCAATGGGGCATGCACCGTCAGTGAGGACACACTAATTGTTGACATGAATTCCCACATTCCAAAGGTAGATAGAATTATTCAATTCTTCAGATATGTTTTCTCCTTGATCGAAATGGTATGATGGGATATAAGTTTCTACTTATGTGGATTCATCCTTATAATTCGACACCTGGTATGGGTATCCTATAAATATTAAGATGTTGTTCTTGAAACTCATCCGAGATCTATAACTTTTTGGATGCTGGTTAATTTCAATTCTTCTGTCAGTACATTCTAAGGGTTCATGTCAGGGAAACAACCTTCAGTCAGGGGACTAGTCGTGTTGACGCATCATTGGCATGTCTGGATGCTGAAACACTGGTGCGCCTGTATTTTCACATATCATATGGCTTCTTCAGGGAATATAATCCTAAGGAATCCAACGTCAAATGTAGGGAATTATATGTCGGAAAAATGTCTCTGAGATTTTCCTCATATTACCATGTTTAACACGTGGTATTCCATGATTTTAGCATCTCGATGAGATAGATCATAATTATTGGTACACTGACTAGAGTGGACCAGATAGGTATGTCACAAGGATGGAGTACTTAGAATGATTACTAGATGGGTGGGACAGAATGCCTAATTTTGACGGACCTTGTATGGTGTTCCCACAAAGGGGAAAGTTTCACACTGTGAAGACTGATTTGGATGCCATAGAGGGATGATTAGAGAAGAGGGTGGATCCACGGAAAGGTGAAACAAAAGCATGCCATTGGCTAGGATTGGGCCTCAAATAGGCTTCTTACGTACACCATTAAGAAGACAGGGATCAAACTCTGCATCGACCAAATGGGGGAGGAATGAAATAAGGGTGTAAAAAAAGGATAAGGACTCAGGGATACACTGGGGATTATACATTTTTAGCATCCCATCTTAGTAGGGGGACTGTTGAATTGAATAATATGAATTTTATGGGTCATATGCATGGTTAGCTACCCAAGTACCACTAGGAGCAGTGGGGATGCAAGTAGCATGACCTCCCCGAGATGTGGTGGCCTAGGTAAGAATCAAGATGGATGATGGTGGATGTGTCGAAACAAGGAATGAATGTGATGGAATTGATGTAGGGATAATGTTGTTGGGAATGAACCTTAGGTGGGTTTTCTAATTATCCCTATAGAAGGGAATCAAAGTCCACGTAGTTCTGGAACGGGGAGATAAGTCACCTAAGGACGAGGCTCATGAAAATGGATGCACGTATAGGGACCCGAAGGAAGTAGGACCTCCAAGATGAGGCATGATCTTATTGAGACACAAAGTCTCAAGGGTTAGATCAGGATGATATAAGATAGATGGGATTGAACATTATGGAGGCTTCATACATACCATTTTCGAAAGGGGTGAAATATCAAATTACACATAGTTCAAAAGGTGTGGCATATAACATGGGTGTACATAAAAGAAAAAACCCGAAGACATGTTGGGGATTACACATATTCAGCAGCCCGCCACAAGAGGGACACTCTTTGTTGGAGGAGTGTGAATTGAGTGTAAAACTTACACACTGTGATGACCTATGAATTGGTCTGATACCACTATGGGGAGAACCAAAGAAGTAAATCCCAACAAAGGGGAAACTGTCGGTTACTAGTTGTTTGGGTTTGAACCTCTAGGAGGCTTCCTATGTACCTTATCTGGGAGGTAGAGATCAATACCCATGAAATTCAAAAGTGTATAGTCTAACATCATATAGAATAAAAGGGTCATACAATTTAACATCGCGTGGGATGATGGTGAACCGATGTGAAGTTGTCGGGACCGATGGGTGATGGGAATGAACCTCTAAAAGGCTTCCTATGTACCATGGTTGAAAATGAAATGTATAAAATTCTATATAGTTTGGTAGTGATGGGGATGGGGATTATACATTAAGGTAGTCCAAAGAGAATTCCATGGTCAATTCTTACTCTATGACCACGTGAGTAATGATTGGTGTGACAAACAAGAGGTAGAAATAGACATGACGATTCCATCACAAAATGTTTGTCTTTATGGGAAGGTGTAGGGCTTAAACATTGCTAGAGGGCCAAAGAGGATACAGGGTCTTACTCAGAGAGGGAATCATGAGGTGGATGTATAGATGTACGAGGATTATATGGTCTTCATACAAGGATCACCAAATCATGTTGGGTCTGGGCTTACACAGATATTTCCCAAGGTTCACATGGAGACAAAGTGCAAATAGAGAGGGAGAGTGAGAGGGTGCTACTGCACATCCCCATCATAGTCTTATCAAGGATTGTCACTTATTTAGTGATCACAATTTAATTTCATGTGTCGAGGATGTGGGGTTTCATGGTAGTTTAACATCTTACATCTCAAATGATGATGATTCACTCCTCTCCTATAGGACTTACATAAGTGGTGTGATTTAACCCTTCGTGAAGGGAGGAAACTAAATATTAAATTGGTTAAAGAGGTTGTGGATTGATACATTTAGAGGTCCATATTAGTATGGATATGCAATGAATAAATATCAGTTAATGTGCCTATGCGAATAAGCATGAGGCGGGGAAACACAACATAGAGGACCACTTGGGCAACTGTGAAATCACTACGTACTTTCCTAGAGGGCCACACAGAATAGGGTTTGAGAAGAAGAAGTACTCCCAAAGAGGGGATTCAAGAATCTATGGTGCTTAATGATGTGAAGGGGATTACTAAAGGATGGTAATTTGTGAAGTATAGTGACCCCATCCTGGCATGGAGTCTACATGTGCTTGGAGGGTGTTTTGTGAAGACAACATGATTCACGAAGTCCTGTGTACCCAAATAAGTCTCATTTCATTGTGATGGCTAAACATATTCACAACTGGAATCCCCAAATGATGTAGAGGTATAATGAAGCAATGAGATAGTGGTTTTGCAAAGCTCAAGTTCCTAGGATGATTCATTTTATCAATGAATTGCAGTGTAGAAGATGATTCACGATTCGAGAATTCAAAAGGTGAAAGGTCAAAGCATCCCCCTTTTAGAGTGAGGGGAGTTGGGTATTTATAGGAACCATGGGGCCATGATGTTATTATGGTTTTCCATGAATAAATTCGTACTTCGCAACCAGAGGTCAATACATCATGTTTTTCAGAGTCGCATAAAAGTATGTCACTCCCTCCATGGTGGTCGCAAAGGATCCTGACTCCGATCAAGTTTCTCAGACACGTAGAGAAGTTCATCACTCCCTATACAAAGGTAACAGAGGATCCTAACTCCTACAATGATCCTTGGACTCATAGAGGAGTCCATCACTCCCTCAGTAGTGGTTACAGAGCCATCATCTAGGTGTCTTTGCAGTGCTGGGGGATCTGGGCACCAATTTTGGTGCCAACAAATTCCCCCCAAATAAAGAGAGACAAGGAGAAAATGAGGGTGGGATTTTAAGGTTAGATCACCAAAATTAAGCAGATCATGAAGCAGAGTCACAATGAATCTAGGCGGAATGTGGTTTGAGAGAACCATGAAGATTGAAAAACCCCAAGATTTCATAGTACGTTATTTCTTCAATGTAATTCAATAACTTGCACTACACACAACACTGAGTTCTAACTCACCATGACTTACCAAACTAGCTGTTCAAAAGCGGTTATGAATAGTATTAACTTAATTTTTTACTTTATATAACCCTTATAACCATAGAATACATATTATGAGTTTCTTAGACATAATTAAGGACAAATAAATTTTTTTCAGATAAAAGAAGTATTTTTCAAAAAAAGCAATTTTACCACCTTTTAAAAGTGAAGCCTTTTTAAATCCAATATTTGGAACTTTTATATATTCAATTTGACAAAATAAACTTCTTATTTAGAATCAGGACATATGAATTTAGTTTTAATAAAGTTAGTGTGTTTTTCTGATAACTTTCATATTTGGGTGAATAGTGAAAAATACTATATTTTAATTGAAAACAACTATTTTAATAAAAAAAAAATTATAGTGTTAAATTATACATTTAAATTTTTTGGAAGTATGAATGGATTATATTTTTACCATTAAATCCAATTATAGTCATTGTATGTAATTTCACCTTGAAATTGGACATAAACAATTGTCAAACTTTTTATAGTTATTCTTTCATAACAATATGCCTTTTGGTTTTGACAGCGGGAAGTAATTTTAAATTGATATATTAAACTTCTATGTTTTGAATTTGGTAAAATAGACTTCATTATTGAAATTGGAATATCATAATTAGCTTAGGGAGAATTTTTGGTATTTTTCTGAAAACATTTAATTTTTGATGAATAGTAAAAAAACACTAAGTTATAGTTTAAAACTGAATTTTTATTTAAATAATTATTTATTTTATTTTAATTCAGTTTAGGTAAAAAAATAGATACATAATACCTATGTATGTTCAATGTAATTCAATGGAGTCAGTTTATACTAATTTTAGATATATAAAAATTTTATTGAACTTTTCACCGTCTTTTACCCACCTAATAAGAGAATTTGTAAATTAACATAAAACTTAATTTTACTACTTCTGTAAGATGAATTTCAAAAATCCTAGAATCATGGATAATATCAACGAGTAAAATGTTGTTTAATAAGATGAAAATAATTTTTCGTGAATAGTACCTTTTTACTTTTATTTACCACGGTTAAAAGTAAATAGGGTAATTAAGGGTAAAAATGATATTATTATTACACTAAAACATGTCGTAATTCTATTGGATAAGTATAATTAGACCAAAAAAACCTTAGGAATAATATATGACCCTTTAGGTCCACTTTTATTAGATTAGGACATTTTTTGTTATTTAATTTAAAGAAGAGTTAAAAGTGTTAAATTCAACGTTTTTTAACTAAACCATTTTTAATGTAGGGTTATACATAAGATAAATTTAACAATAAATATTCATTATAAATATAAAAAGATTTACCACATCATGTTATTTTATTTAAAAGTTTTAGACATTAAATAAATAAATTAATTTATGATACAATGATGATGTAGTAATTACCTTTTTAATAAAGGAATCAAATAAATGGTATTATAAATATTAAAATAAATATAATTTCAATGTTTTTATGACATCCACTAATTTTATCGGTGACTATGAAATGTTAGGGATAATTAAATGTAAATTTTTATAAGTAATCATGTTTTTATGACTTTCACAGAAACAAAATACGAAATAGTGTCAAAATTGACATAAATTGATATTTAATACAAATATTATATGACTAATTGATATTCTATTCCTAAAAATCTATGGTTCAGCAAAAGGACTTATATCATGATATGTGTATCATTAATGTACCACTTTGGGATCACTTTAACGTTTATAGTAAGTTTATTAACCATATAATATAAAAATACAAAAAGACATGGTAAATGTCAAACAAATTAACTAAGGGTTAAAACTAAATGATAATGTTAATAAAGTGACCCAAACCAGTCTAAAACCTATTGGATGAGTGGATTTCGACTCATCGCCACCTTATACATTTAATAATATACTTTTTAGCCACTAGAAACCGAATATAAATTTATTATAAATTAATACATTAAGTTATCCTAAAGAGCCCATCCTCCCCCCTATAAAAGGACACAACTTCTAACCAATTATTCATACCTTAAAATCTTTTTGGTTCTGCCAACCCATGCCCAAATATTCTCTAAAAAATAATCAATTTAACCTAGAGGCCTTAGTTTGATCATAAATCCAACCTATGGATCGCTTTTTATCAAATCAAAAGGAAGAGCCCGAAGAAGAGGTAATGTTTTCACCACCCTCTTTCAAATTCCTTTCTTCTTCAACTTATTCTTTATTTGTTATTTACATTATAAAATAATAATTCCATCATATTATATATAAATTTATGTTATTATAAATATGGTAAAATCATATTCAATATTCTATTCATCTTTTTAATGACATGTCACCATACGTACGTACATACAGCTTACCGTCTCCACGTCGTGGTGTGATTGTTATTCAAAATATTATTATTCAGATGTGTATGATAATGAAGTGCAATTTAGGTAAATTATAAATATATCATGATAATGATTCTTTATATATGAAACACTAATATATTATTTTAATATCAAAATAAGGATATTGTCGCTCGTGCGTACGTATGGATTACTGTCTCCACGACACGATGAAATTCATTTACAAGTTCACCATTCATCGACGATTATAAAAATATATATGTAACTAATAATTATGTAATATATGTCATAATAATTCTACTAGAGATATATATATATTTATATATATATAAGTATTTTAATAATTTCATATATCTTATTCACTTACATCCATTCAATACTATATGAAAACGGAAAGAACCTTTATGCGTATGTATGGACTACTGTCTCCATAAATGGTGTTTTCCATTTCATATATATGTCTATTATACATATTTATATTCTAAAAATAAATTATATATAAATCATGTTTTATAACCTAGATGTATTTAAATTATTATCTATGTGATAAAATAAAGAGTAACATGTTAAAACATGTACGATAAAGAAAGCGATTATTACCCAAAATGTTAATTTAACATAGAAATTATTACTAATGGGTAGTGTAAAGTCATAAATGAATAATGTTTGATATCATAAATATTAATACGGTTCTGGTATAATTTATAAACATACTATAGTCTTCATACAAGAGGTCAAACGTACCCTTGACTAAAAGAAAGTGCAAGGTAAGGGGTTTTCATCTCAGTCCTTATTCCCGTGAGATTCATGCCATATTGACACTATTAACTTTTGTGAGGGGTATGTACTGCCCATAATTGTATACATTGTTTAATACACTTCAATTTATGTGTATTTACATATTCATTGTATGATACTTCTTTCATGAGGTGTATGTTTTGTAAGTTACCAAATTGGTAAGGGTTAATTCCTCAATCTCATTATTATCCAAGATTGTTTATGTGTATGTATTTACTGAGACATTTTTATCATCCATGGCCATTTTTCATAAAAATTATTTTAAAATGAATATTTTAAAGATTTGTGAAAGGTACTATTTATCAATATCATTATTTGAAATGTTTTAAAGATTTATCTCTCTAAATATTTTAATTAATGTCCATATTTTCAAAATGATTTTAAGGATTTATTTATTTGGACATAAATGTTTTGAAATAATAATTCTTTTCAAAAGTTTCAAAGTGGTATGGGACACTTTGATTCAAAAATCACTTTAAAATTACTTCCTTTATAAATGTGTAACATATAAATGATTTTATGAAAAAGATATTTCTTTCAAAAGGTTTTACACATCATTTTCAACTATGTCATCATCCTTTACTGGATATTATTGTTGATTGAGGATGATTTATTATAATACAAAATTCCATTTTTTATTGAATGAGTTTTGATATGTTTGACTGTGGATGTTCTATTTTTATAACATTCATGGTTTATGGTTAAAGTATTGACATTTTTTATGCTAGTTCTAATATGAATGCTTATGTTATGTTTCAACCTTTTCATATGAGGAATGTATTGGACATAGTAAGTGACAGGTGGAGCCCGCTATAGCTCCTCGATGCATCGGTAGGTCTCATTACACAACTAGACATGGAATTGGCCGAGGCCCTTTCCCAATTTGATATATGGTTTTGGCCGAGGACTTAATCATTTTTAGATGTCTTGGATGAGGCCCTGACAAAATGTTTTAGAATGTCTGGAATTATACATTCCATCATTATGAAAATAATATTGTTGGTTCATGTGATCATTCAACTAGTATAATACCCATGATTATGCTTTATTATGGCATTATTTACTCAGCTCATATTCCTACCATAAAAGTATTCATGTTTATTATTGTTAAAGGCATTGTTTTCAATTATTCACCATGCTTAATATTTATGTTATCTTCGGCTGTATTTCGTACCCTTACTTAGTGTTTGAGCTCACCCCTTTCTATGTTTTATTTTTCCTGGATTCCAAGAAGTGCTATTTCATTGATATGAAGGGTTAATCTAAAGGAATAATGGAGGTTATAAACGATTAATTATGTTGTGTTGTATGTTATAAAGAGTATTGTAACATTCATGTATATAATAAATTTTCCAAGACTGCTAAACTGATCGGTCCTTCGGGACTTGATTCCTTGTAATCATGCCAATGTATTAAAATAATGCACCGACTCTGGGTAACTGGGGTCCGGGCGTTACAGTTGGTTTCAGAGGAAGTTTAGAAATAAACTTGGAAACTAGATTTAGAGGAACTCCTATTAGACCACATTACCCTATGATAAAATTTGAGGATTATTATAGAACAACATCCTAGAATTTTGGTATTGTAGAGATTTTGTGAGTTTTCCATCCAATACATCCCTATCTCGATACGAGCCGGTAGAGGCGGCTCTGGCACAAATGTAACTAGGGGTAAAACCCAAAAACACCACTTTGATCTTGACTCGAACGGGAACTGGTGCACGAAAATGGGCCTTGCTGCACTCTTGGTTACGACACTCTCGGGGGATATGCTTTGGATAATTCTGATTTTCTTTATAAACCATTATGAAGGGCTTATGAGTATATACTTACTCAAAGAAATAATTTTTATGACTATGGATTATATCCATAAACTGTTCAATTTACGTTATATATTTTACAAGTTTGGAATTATTCATTCCAATTCATAAACTGACCTAGTTTATGCTATTGTATAGAAATGGTTCCCAATAGAAGGAATGGGAACCCCAACAATATGTATGATCGAAAGAGTAAAAAGGATCATATCTTTGACAGTATTAAGCTAACATTTAGAAGGGAAATAGTCACCCATTTATTATCAATATATGAAGAAATTGTATCATGTGTTAACAAGATAAGTAAATAATTCTCTATATCCTAAGGGTTTGAAGGGAAGCAAGATAAGAAAGGATGGAAGAGAGAAAGATGGATAAAGGGAAGAGGGAAAAGAAAAATTTTCCCATATGTTATAACTGTGGGAAGATACACCCTAGAACTTGCCTAAAAGGAATGGGAGTTTGTTATAAGTGTGGAGAAAAAGGACACCATGTATGTCACTGCCAGGGTAAGAAAAAGGTTTCAAATGTAAAATGCTTAATCTGCTAGGCGTTGGGACACTACGTGAATGAATGTATCAGTCATCAGAGTATACCTTAAATGATGCTATTGGATAATAATCAAGTTATTATACAACCTCATGTGAAGAGGAATGACTAGTGTTCTTATTTTGTTAATAAAAAATTATTTCATATGAGTGTAGTATCAACAATATACTGGTTCTGTGAATTATAGAGATAAATAAAGATTTCACTGAAGTACTATTTTATTGAAGAATTGAGATTATATGGTTTTATGAAAAGTGACTTTATAGAAAGCTACACTTTTTGGAAAACAAAAGGATTAAGGAAAGGTAATCCTTAATATGGATCTGATAATGAAGTAGTGATTTTGGAATAATAGATGGTTTATTTGGATAAATTATATTGGATATTCTTGACTTCCTTGAAACTGATTAATGATTTGTATATTCCATCATTGTTGGAGTTTACAAAATTTTTGGATAGAATGAGTATATCCTGTATTCTATAAGTATCATGGGATCATGAATGTAATCAATAAGGTTTTATGATATTTTAGGATGTTGCAGTGTTTTAAAAGAATACATGATGAAGGTGTTTACATGATATTATGTGAAAAAAAGGATCTTCATTGTGTTTACATACCTTATAAATTGTGGACCGTGAGTTTGGACAGAAGTATTTTGGATAAGTCTAGTTTGAGATTATTTTTAGATTTCCATAAAAAGGACAACCCGGTGGCCGGGCGGCAAACCGTCACGTCCGGCTAGGCCGCGAGACTTGAACCCACAACCGAAGGGCGACAAGGGTGTATCACCTACCACTGACCCATGTGATGTCCTAGATTGAATAATATATTTTTTTATGGTTCTGCTAGAAGAATTATAAAATCATTTTTTTCAACACTATACGAATAGGATAAATAGAATATTATTTTTATGTTCTATTATCTTTTATAGTGAAAGATGAGTATGTGATAGAAATTAGTTAAAGTATGGGACTCTACTTGTCAAGTATATATTTTTCTTTTTGTCTTATTCAATGAAGAAATTAATTCTTATAATTTAGTGAAGGAATCCTAATACAAAAAATGTGTTATCCTAATACAATTTGTTTTGTTGAACCAATGGTATTTTAAATCATCATAGATTGATGAATTTAAGGCCCTCAATTTTACAATTTTTTGTGATTGATGACTTCAATCACTACCTATAAATATTTACATTTTTCTCCAATTATCTGTCTCTAATTTCCACAAATTTTCTTCAAATCTAGATCATAATTTGTTGGCGACCCTTTCATTTCCCTTTTCCTCTTATTAAGACTAAACTTTATGAACCTAATTTCTGATGTGGGTTTTCCCAAAGGTATATTCTATTTTCAACCATTTATTTTTGAATAATAATTTCAAATTATGACGATTCAATTTATTGATGGAGGGAATAATGTAACACACAAAGATTTCATAGTACGTTATTTCTTCAAAGTAATCCAATAAGACGCACTACACGCAACACCGAGTTCTAGCTCACCATGACTTACCAAACTAGCCGTTCAAAAGAGGTTATGAGTAGTATTAACTGAATTATGTACTTTATATAATCCGTATAACTTTAGAATCCTTATTATGAGTTTCTTAGATATAATGTAAGAACAAATACATTTTTTCAGATAAAAGAAGTATTTATCAAAAAATGCAATTTTACCACCTTTTAATGGATAAGCCTTTTTAAATCCAATGTTTGAAACATTTATATATTAAATTTGACAAAATAATATTATTCTTTAGAATTGGGACATAAGAATTTAGTTTTAATAACGTTTTGGTGTTTTTCTGATAACTTTTATATTTGGGCGAATAGTGAAAAATACTATATTTTAATTGAAAACAACTTTTTAATCAAAATATCTTATATCGTTAAATTATAAATTTTAATAGTTTGGAAGTATAAATGGATTATAGTTTTACCATTTGATCCAATTATAGTCATTTTATGTAATTTTTACTTTGAAATTAGACATACACAAGTGTCAAACTTTTGATAGTTATTATTTCTTAACAATACGCCTTTTGGTTTTGACAGCTGGAATTAATTTTAAATTAATAAATTAAACTTCTATGTTTTAAATTTGTTAAAATATAATTCATTATTGAATGATGAATATCAAAATTATCTTAGGGTGAATTTTTGGTATTTTTCTGAATGCTATTAATTTTTTGTGAATAGTGAAAAACACTCAGTTATAGTTTAAAACCGAATTCTTATTTAAATAATGATTTATTTTATTTAAATTTAGTTTAGGTAAAAATAGATACATAATACCAATATAATTTCAATGTAATTAATTGGAATCAGTTTATAATAATTTTAGATATATAAAAATTATATTGAACTTTTCACCATCTTTTAACCACCGCCTAGGAGAATTTGTAAATTGACATAAAACATAATTTTACCGCTTCTGTGAGTTGAATTTCGAAAATATGAGAATCACCATTAATATCAATGAGTAAAATGTGGTTCAATATTATGAAAATAATTTTTGGTGAATAGTAACAATTTACTTTTATTTACCACGGTTAAAATTAAATAGGGAAATTATGGGTAAAAACGATATTATTATTACCCTAACACATGTCCTAATTCTATTGGATAAGTTTAATTGGACCAAAAAGAACCTTAGGAATAAAATATGACCCTTTAGGTCCAGTTGGATTAGATTTGGGCATTTATTATTATTTAATTAAAAGAAGAGTTAAAAGTGTTAAATTCAATGTTTATTAGCTAAACCATTTTTAATGTAGGGTTATACAAAAGATAAATTTGACTATAAATATTCATTAGAAATAAAAATTGATTTCCTACATCATGGTATTTTACTTATAATTTTTAGACATTAAATAATTAAATTTATTTATGATACAATGATGATGTAGTAATTATGTTATTAATGAAAGAATCAAATAAATGGTATTATAAATATTAAAATATATATAATTTCAATGTTTTTATGACATCCACTAATTTTCTAGGTTACTATGACATGTTAGGTATTGTTAAATCTATCTTTTTCGAAGTAATCAAGTTTTTATGAATTTCAAAAACTCAAATTACCAAATAGTGTCAAAATTGACATTAATTAATATTTAAAACAAATATTATATGATTAATTGATATTCTATTCCTAAAAATTGAAGGTTCAGAAAAAGGACTTATATAATGAAAGTTATATCACTAATGGGCCAATTTGGGATAACTTGGATGTTTATAGTAATTTTATTAACCATATAATATAAAAATACAACGAGACATGGTCAATGTCAAACTAATTAACTAAGGGTTAAAACTAAAAGATTAGGTTAATAATGTGACCCAAACCTGTCTAAAACCAATTGGTTGAGTGTATTTCAACTCCTCCCCACATTATAATTTTAATAATACACTTTTGATCCATTATAAACCGAATATGATTTTATTATAAATTAATACTTTAAGTTATCCTAAAGAGCCCCTCCTCCCCCTTATAAAAGGACACCAGTTTTAACCAATTATTCATACCTTCAAAGCCTTTTGGTTCGGCCAACACCTGCCCATATATTCTCTGAAATATTCTCACTTAAACCTAGAGGACTTATTTTGATCATAAATCCAACCTATAAATCTCTTTTGATAAAATCAAAAGGAAGAGCCCGAAGAAGAGGTAATGTTTTCACCACCATCTTTCAAGTTCCTTTCTTATTAAAATTATTTTCTTCTTTGTTATTTCTATTATAAAATAATAATTCCAGTATCTTCTATATACTATGATGTTATTATAAATATGGTACAACCATATTCAGTATTCTATCCATCCTTTGATTGACATGTCACCATACGTGCGTACATACGGCTTACCGTCTCCACATCGTGGTGTAATTGTTACTCAAAAAATTATTATTTGGATGGTTATGATAATGAAGTGTAATTCGTGTAAATAATAAATATAACATGATAATGATTTTGTATATATGATATACAAATATATTATTTTAATATCAAAATAATGATATTTTCGCTCGTGCGTACGTATGGATTACAATCTCCACGACGCGATGAAATTTATTTCCAAGTTCACCATCAATCGATGATTATAAAAATATATATTACTAATAAGTATGTAATATATGACATAATAATGCAACTAGAGATATATATATTTATATATATAATTATTTTTGTACTTACATATATCTTATTCACTTACTTCTGTTCGATACTATATGAAAACAGAAACTGCGTTTATGCATACGTATGGACTACCATCTCCATAAACGGTGTTTTCCATTACATATATATGTCTATTAAACATATTTATATTCTAAATATAAATAATATTTAAATCATTTTATTATAATCTGTAAGTATTTAAATCATTATCTAGGTGATAAAATAATGAGTAACAAGTGGAAACACGTACGATAAAGAAAGCGATTATTACCTGAAATGTTAATTAAACAGGGATATTATTATTAATGGGTAGTGTAAAGTCATAAATGAATAATGTATTATATCATAAATATTAATGTGGTTCTGGTATAATTTAATAACATAATATAGTTTTCATACAGGAGGTTAAACGTACCCTCGACTAAAAGAAAGTGCAAGGAAAGGGGTTTTCATCTCACTCCTTATTCCCCTGAGATTCATGCCATATTGACACTATTACCTTCATTGTGCTGCATGTACTTCCCATAATTGTATTAATTGTTTAATACAATTTAATTTATATGTATTTACATATTCATTGTATGATACTTCTTTCATGGGGTGTTTTTTTGTAAGTTACCAAATTGGTAAGGGTTAATTCATCAATATCATTATTATTCGAGATTGTGTATGTGTAAGTATTTACTGAGAAATTTTTTATCATCCATGTCCATTTTTCATAAAAATTATTTCAAAATGAATATTTCAAATATTTGTGATAGGTACTCTTTATCAAGATTATAATTTTCAATGTTTTAAAGATTTACCTTTCTAAATATTTTTATTTAATGTCCATGTTTTCAAAATGATTTTAAGGATTTATTTAGTTGGACATAAATGTTTTGAATTAATAATTATTTTCAAAAGTTCAAAAGTGGAATGGGACACTTTGATTCAAAAATCTATTTTAAATTACTTCCTTTATAAATCTGCGACTTATAAATTATTTTAGAAGAATGATATTTCTCTCAAAAAAATTTACTCATCATTCTCAACAATGTCAGCATCCTTTACTAGATATTATTTTTGATTGGGGATGAATTATTATAATAAAATATTCCATATTTTATTGAATGAGTTATGATATTTTTGACTGTGGATGTTCTATTTTTTACCATTCATGTTTTATGGTTAATGTATTGACATTTTGTATGCTAGTTCTAATACGAATGTTTATGTTATGTTTCAGCCTTTTCATATGAGGAATGTATTGGACATAGTATGTGATGGGTGGAGCCCGCTATAGCTCCTCGATGCATCGGTAGGTATCATGAGACAAATAAACATGGAATTGGATGAGGCCTTTACCAATTTGATATATGGTTTTGGCTGAGGCCTTAATCATTTTTAGACGTATTGGCCGAGGCCTTGACAAAATGTTTTAGAATTCCTGGCATTATACATTCCCTCATTATGAAAATAATATTGATGGTTCATGTGGTCATTCGACTAGTAGAATATCCATGATTATGTTTTATTATGGAATTATTTACTCAGCTCATATTCCTGCCATAAAAGTATTCATGTTTATTATTGGTAAAGTCCTTGGTTTCAATTATTCACCATGCTTAATATTTATGTTATCTTCTGCTGTATTTCTTACCCTTACTGAGCGTTTGAGCTCACCCCTTTCTATGTTTTATTTTTCCTAGATTCCAAGAAGTACATTTTGATTGATATGCAGGGTTAAGCTAAGGGAAGAAAGGAGTTCATATAGGATTACTTATATTTTGTTGTATGTTATAAAGTGTAATGTAACATTCATGTATGTAATCTATTTTCCAAGACTGATAAACTGATCGTTCCTTCAGAACATGATTCCTTGTAATCATGCCAATATATTAAAATAATTAACTTACTCTGGGTAACTAGGGTCGGGGCATTACAATGATCGACATGACTATGAGCACCAAAAAGATGAGTAATGATGTAGGTTGGTGGGGAACGAGTTGAGATCAGCACGAAGCATTCCACAACTAAGAGCTCCATGAATCTTGGGGGGGTCGATGCGTATATATAGCGAATGAGTAACCATATTTTTTTCCATCTCTCCTTACAAACACATGTTTTGAGCTCTCGATTCATGAATCTCGAGCACTCCTTGAATTTTGCTTGCAAGTCCTTAGGATCTATGATCCCTTTTGGATCTGCGCCATGAACCGAGTCCTTAGGTTCTTCCACCATGCACTCTGCAAATCTCAATTTGGAAAAACATACTCAGTGAAGTAGCTCTAGGGTCGTTATCTATGATCGGTCGATTTCATAGATCTATGTGATAAAGATCTGTGATCAAGAAATAAAAAAAAATTCTTTGGGATGCAATGTAAAACCAAGAAGGGAATCTGAAGGTCCTTGCAGATGTTGTCTAAAGGGAAAATATGGTGTACAATCTAGGGATCAAATAATATGTTCAAATCCATTCAAATAACAAGTCCATGGTGCTGTTACAGTCAGAAGAGAAAAATAACTACCCCCTCGGCAAGTGACATTCACTAAATGGATTTGGAATGTGGGATGACATTATCAACCCTGAAGTAAGTAAGGATGAACTAGATTGCTGGTTCAAGAGTATGCCAAATCAATGCCAGTGGTTCTGGGCTACCAACGGTCATACATGGGAAGACCACATGCCTGTAAATGATGACTTCTTATACAACCACATCAACAATGTTTATGGGAGGACATTTTAGCCAAAGGTATCTCCCCCACTCTACCAGTCCACCCGAAAGGAAGATTTATTGAAATTGGGGAAGGGGTGGACTAATTATTGGGAGATGTTCTAGGGGGAAACATTACAGATGATTGGGCTTGGGCCTATTGGGTTTTTTCATCCTGTGAGAAATTAGAGGTAGATTAGAAGTGGGTAAGACTATATGAAGATGTTTGAGCTTCTCAATTACATATCTTCCAGCCGAAACATATAATTCCATGGTTTCTAAGAAGGTGGTCATCGAGGACCAACACTTTCCATCTTCATCATGGGGAGGTGAGAATCACCCACTATGATCTATATCAAATCTTAGGGATTCCCATTCTAGGGCCAATGTACAAATATTTCATCCCCATGGAGAACAAATTGAAGGATCTAAAGTAGATTTCGTAGCTGGAAATGTCACAGATGGAATTGGTGTTAGGCTATGACAAATAATCTTTGAGGGGCTTCTATTTTAGGAGGTTGTTTGGAAATTTTATAAACTTCCCACAAAATCATGTTGCTGAAGGGTAGGAGGAACCTAATAATATACTAGTAAGACATCCCACATTTCAGAAGGGATCTCAATGTAGAGAAAAAAATTCATACAAGTGAGTTCTGAAGGATAACCATTGGATGTTATGGGGGTACAATGTCAACACTGAGTAGAAACCACAAGTTAGGATAACTGGATTTATCTATGCACTTATTAGTCACTAGATGCTTCTAGTTACAGATACGAACATGGGAATACTACCAGGCACGTTTTTTATGGAATCTATGCTAGCGATGGGGCAATGTGTCAATCTTGGGATCCTGATGTTGGCGAAGCTCTACAAAATGTTGTGGCACATCAGTGAGGGGAAGAAGCCACAAAGGGTTTGCAGACCTCTCCATTTTTTGTATGGACGGATATTGGCACACATGGGCATCTACGAATATTCGAACACTATTGCTTCCACTATTCCAGACTTCTAACTAACCATATTGAATGCATTGGGGAGCTTTCCAGACACTAGAACTCCCCCGATGGTGCTGAACAATGTATAGAAAATAGATGAATTCAACATCCATTAGTTTTTTCTACAGACCATGTTATTCACTAACAACATCCAGGGAACTAAGGTGCATCGTTCCTATCTCATATCCTTTCAGTGTGGAGTTCTAGTAGAACGACTCAACTACGAGCTCATCGGGAATTCATATACCCCACACTGCTTTGTGAGACAGTTCTGGAGAATATAGAGATTGATCCCAAAAGTCTACATAGGGGTACGCCATGAGGATCGTCCATGCCTGATGAGGTAGATGTGGATCATGTTTACAAGGGAGGACAAAAAATGCAGAATGAGCTACCTCCTCTGATAGTTGTCTACAAGCTAGTCAAATAATATCTCATGATCTGGTAGACATCCTTCCTGGGAGAAATGATGAATCGATGAATCATCTGTGATGGTAATGGGTTCCTCCTCAACCTCATGGTCGGGGCTGAAAAATGGAATGAACATGACGTGATGCTGGGGATGTGGTATTTATAATTAAAACAACTCGAGGGCCTACATCAAGAGGGTGGAAAGAGGTAACAGAATACCTGAATATCTTAGAGGAGTAGAGTCATCAGGAAGGGAGGCCACTAATGGGGTTATGAAGGATGTCCACTCAACATCCTGGGAAGAGGTTTCACCACATAGACATGCTTGAGGGTACTTATTTTTCAAAGACTTGTTACTCATGGGATGGCAATAGATAATTTCTCCATCCTTCCCAGATGTGGGACCACCTGAACCATCTTCGGATGGATCTGTCAGATATCAGCCATTCCAAGGCCATATTTTAGTGTCTTAGGTGGGATATGAGTAATGCATCACTGAGAATTAGGACTTCATGAATTCTTAGTGTACATTGTGTGGAATTATATAACGGGTGAAAGTACAACTTGATAAAATAGTCTCACCCCAACTACCTTTCATAGAGCTAAGGGAGATTTTCCCTTTACCTAAAGAGTCTAAGGGGTTAACCTAGGGAGATGAGGTCAACAGAGGTTGCCCTTTGGAGGAAGGAGAGGTTGGGACCTCAGAGATAGAAGAGTTTGATGAGACTCTTGAGGTAAACTTAAAACCATTCCACTAGGACACTTACTTAGGTTATCAAGGCTTTCTCAACTGATATTTTTCATGTATAAGAGAAACTTATACATAAAACATGTTTCCATATAGTAGTGTATTTAGATTCAGGGTCTGGGCCTTGGATGATGGTGAGCGTAGAATCTAATATGGTTGTGATAAAAAGGGTGACGCTTCGAAAACATTTGAAGCATACAACCATATACATGGGGCCACGTCAGGGTGTTTTGAAGACAAAAATTTGAGACAGAGTCCAATTATTTGATCTTTGTAAGCCCTATCCCTCACAAAATCAATAATTGATGTCTTTCAAACTAGGACAATTGACCATTGTGCATTTTTATTTAAACAGTTATTCAAATGGAGTGCGCCACACTAGGGATTATGGAAGCGGATCCTAGAATCCCATCTCCCAAAGAGGACTTCGATTGACTTGGAATTGTACATCCAAGATAAAAAAAGCATCTACAGCCACATGTAGGGTGACTAGTAGGACAAAACCATATATTGTCGAGGTGGAGTATGATGATGAAGACCAACCACACGATATGGATTAGAACCAATTTGATGATATTACAGAGGTAGACCTTTATGATGAATTCCTAGTGGCATTCCATAATACAACCCTACTAACCCGGGGATCCAAACGAGACCACTTTCGATAAGGTGGATAGCAAGGATATTTGTTGTACGTCATGGAAACTAATTAAGAGATTTATCAAGGACACCCCATAAGAAGAGTGGGTAACCCATATGGGGAAAAAAATTTCCTAGATACAAAATTTTTTCACTCGAGTAGTGGATTCCCATAACACTCATATTCTTATTCGTGATTGCCTGGAAGAGAAAATACCTGAATAAAACCGTTGCATCTATTTTATATAGAAGAAGAGGACGTTTGTCAACAACAAGGGAAATTATGATTCTAAGAAAGAGATCAAATTCTTCAGAAAATGGGTGAATGAACTCTCTACATTCATCAAGGAACAATCGAAACTCAAATCACGAATGAAGGCACAACTGTTAAATGACATGGAGCAGATCGAGAGAGAATCCAACGAAATGGTTTACATATGAGTTGATGAGGATTGGGAACAAATCATAACTGATGAAATGCTCCTCGCATTCAATGAATAAGAGAGGGAGCTTAGTATGTGACACTAAATCATGAAGGCCACAATCCATAGAGTGGTGGAGCTGGGACACTGCATTGAAGTGGTCATCCCATCTATTAGATTGGTTACATGATGGGGGTTGTAATATGAACGAACTCACAAACATACTTTCTTTATTTCTTGACTATTTTTGGGGTGTTCTTGAATCTCGTTATCTACATTGATTATTGCATCTCAATCGTATCTATGAAATAACCAGTGATCAATCCCTAAATTTTCATGGGTCAGGCCCAATGTGAGAAAAAAGGGATGACCATGTGATTATTCACCTTGCATATGGGAGTTCCAACCAACCACCAGACATATGTGGTCTGGAAGAACACTGTTATTTTCCAAGAGGAAAGAGAGGTTGTCATTGTTAGATAATAGTGTTCTGAAAACATCCAAACTACCCTCTCTCAACAATCTCTAAATCACAAGAAATATAACAGTAGGGGAGTTGGAATAAACCTAAATGAAGAGGAATGGAAAGTGCAAATCATGATGCCCAAAATTCAAAACACAATGAGTGTGTCTTGAAGATGGAGAATAAATGTTGACAAAATTTGAAACACATCATTCACATCATGTTATCATGAAATGGGAATAAGTAAATGAGGGACAACTGCGGACCGTATTAAAAAACACATGGCCAGACTCGAAGTGTCATTTTATGTCTTCAAAAACGCTTACCTAGGATTGTAGGAGATCCTTATGTCCAATCATCCCAACCATTAAGGGTTTCCTTCAAATTTGAAATGGAATAAGGATCTGAAATAGAGGGAATGAAAAGCGTGGTGATGGAATGATGGGTTTTTCGAACAAATTACAATACTCTTGAAATGACACCATTATGAAAAAAGTGGATTGGGTGGGTGTGTCAACCTGAATCACGATCAAACCTATTTCTAGATAGGACCTCTCTGGTGAGATCATAGAATACCATTCAGTTTGACATCATGAAAATGAATATGATAGACATGCAGTTTAAATTTCATAAGGTGAGGACGATGCATTAAATGGTTTAAATTCATATGACCAGGACGTTACACATAGTTTAAGGTCATATGTCATGGACCTTGACCAGAAGTTTAATGTCATGTTACATAGACTGAGGATTCCTAATTTTGGGTCTTATAGTATGGACTTTCATTAGGGGAGGAGAGCCGGAAGGTTTAATTAACTTATTGCTAGGCCAGAGGTGAGATGCCAATGTGTCTCTACATATCCAGTGAGGTTAGAAATCAGAATGTAGTCCATGAATCCTATCGTGGTTAGAGAACAACACTTGTGGGGGGTAATCCTCTCTAGTGAGGAAACTGAAGTATCCCATATATTCTATGGGGAATCTTGGACTTATCTAGGGTGGGGTCATAGTTTAAGGTCATACATTGAATGGAATGGGCACCCCAAGGGAGAAATATACAGTTTAGTACATGAACCTGATGTGAATGGGAAAAAATAAGTCCACACCACACCAAAAATAATAGAAATTGGGGATAGGGACAAGAGGAAATAAAGATGAAATGGGTTGTAGCTGAACCATAGATGATGTGTCTAGGTGTCACTAACTATCTCATGAGAATGTGAATCAGGACACCCATAGTTCTTGAGGACGGCATGGAAGATGAACAATACCAAAAAAATGATATCCTCTTAGGTGAGGAAAATCATAGTTATTGTGAAATTTAATGTCAATCAGGCTAGGACACTGAATGTATTAGATTAATGGTCATAGATTTTGTACCAAAAGATGATGATTCCTGAAGCAGAAATATGTAACATGAGACCATAAAGTAACCTGACATGAATTAGGACAAATTATTCTGCACTTCATTACAAATTTCCAAGAGAAGACATGCAGTTTAGATTCAGGATTCCTAGACTAGGGGACCATTTCTTGGAGCTTATGGTCATAGAGTTCAGACCAAAAGGATGTGTGGCTCTTCTATGTAGAAATATACCTTAACCAAATTCCTAATACCACATGATCCATGCATGGTGTGGTAAAAATGGCATATAATATCATTACAATTCAAAGAATCACACTGTAGGGGATGAGTGTGCAGAGTCAATAATGACCCCATGAGACTGGTTCGTCCTCTCAGAGCACAAAGGTGCAGAAAGTGATAACACTAAGGGTGTTGAAGTTCTATCTGAACATGATGAATTAGAAAGGGATGTGAATCAGGAAACCAATATTCATGGCATAATAGGGTTGGAATAATGATGGAGGATAAATGGTGACCATATTTGAAGAACAATATACATATCATGTGACATGGGATAGGAACGAACAAGCGAGGGTCCATCACTGACCATATTTGCGACATGAGACCTATTTCAAATGTTGTTCAAGATCTATAGGTACGTTTTCTGAAAACGGTAGGTGATCCATAAGGCTTAGCATCTATACTACCTAGGGGTCCTTTTAGATTTGAGAAATTATGGAGACCCAAAAAAAAGGACACATGAGTCATGGAGATAGAATGAAAGCATGTTCATGCAGGACCCACCACACTAGGTACTAATACAAAACACATATGAGCACACTGATGAGACATAACTAAGATTGAGTGGCCAAATTAAGGGTGAAAAAATCGATAAGATGAGTGGATAAAAGGGGTGACCTGGGGTGGATCTAATGATGAAATATTTGGGTGTTCTTACATATCCCATGATAAATGGAATCAAGACACACATAGTTATAGAATGTCATATAGTTTAACATCATGTGATAAGGATTTAGATGAAAGTAATGTCTCAAAAAATGAGTATGGAGTGGAAGAAATAGACCTATGTGAATAAGGAAAAATAATCCCCGTAGCACACCACACACTCCCAAGAGGAGACTCAAGCCAAGAGTCCAAAATAAGGGGATTTCAGAAATGTGATGTGGAGTTTAACATCATATATGATGAAGGAGTACTTTAATATTATGGTCATGCCGAAATGACCATGAATTATTTCTAGTTTAATGTATTCAATGAAGAATAGACCAGTTTAGATTCATTTTGAATGGGTGAAATCTTAGTTTAAGGCCATAGATGTCAAACCATAGGATTAGGATAAAGGGGACGAACATTTTGGGGAATTTGGGGCTATACTCAAAGAATGATTGTTTGGGAATTACTACATATCCCATAATAATGTGAACCAAGACACATGTAGTTCTAGAAATTTCATATAGTTTAACTTCATTCTATAAAGATGAATATGAAAGGGAAAATACCATAGAGTATTACATACAAAATCTATTATAAACCTGTTGTGAATGGGACAAAATAAGTCCACATGCCACACCACATAACCCCATAATAATCATGGTCGAGTGGATGAATTAAAGAGATAATTTTTGGATCACAGACTAGACCCATAGGAAAAATGAAAAAACATTCCTACGTATCCTTTGATGGAGGGAATCAAACCGCACAATGTTCTAAAATAATGTTTAGTTAACATCATAAAGTAAGGATGCATGTTGAAGGAAGAGGTTCTAATGGGAATTCTCCTTTCATGATAATGCGTAAACATCTTCAATGAGGATAATAGTATTCTACACCACACTATGCACAATCCCAAGGGGGAACCTTAGGCCAAGGGGCCTGAAAAGATCGAGAGACCTGGGGCTAGTCCCAAAGACAAAATATTTGGGCGTTCTTACATATCCTATGAGATGGGAATCAAGACATAAGTAGTTTCAGATATTCCATACAGACTAACATCATATGATAACGATGTAGGGGAAGGGTTGGTAATCTTATGGGAGTCGCATGGTGAGGATATTGTAAGCTTAATGTGAATGGAGATTAACGAAGTCTAAATCATGCCACCTGCTTCCAAAAAAGGAATTTCAGACCGTAAGAGAAAAAATGGGGACCTTGGAGATGGACACAAAGACCAAATATCCGGGAATTCCTATGTATCCCATGAGGATGTAAATCAGGACAAAAATATTTGTGGATAATTCATTTCGTTTAACATCATGAGGTAAGGACGAGGGGGGTCATAGTTTAAGGTCATAGATCTTAGACCGTAAATGCCCCGTTTAGTGTCATGTGTGTGGGATATAATGGAAAAAAATTATGAGTAATTCTTTCTAATATTTGGGAGTCCATGGGGATGTAGATAATGATAGTGAATAACTTCTAACCATGTTTTCAATATAGTATCCACATCGCGTGTCCTAGAATGAGAACAAAAAATTGAGAATTGACCTTTTACAATATTTGAATCCTGGGACTTGTATCAAATTGTAGTTCTTGGTCCCCAGAGACGTTGACACAGAATGGTAGGTGAGCCATGGTGGCATGAGACCATGACACTAGGGGGTCCTTTCTGTTGTGAAAGAGTATAATTACCCAAATTATGCGATGTGTGAGGTGTGTATGTACCCGTGCAGTTTAACATCATGCAGTAAGGATGAAAAAGATCTTAGTTTAAGGTCATGAATATCAGACTATAAGATGTATTCATTGTTAGAATTTTATCGTCTTGTAGGAACAAAGAGATATTGGTTTTACGGTCATAGAGCACAGACTATTTAGGATAAGTTTACTGCTTTTATTTTATCATCAAGCGGGATGAAATAAATCATAGTTTAAGGTTGTAGATGTCAGACCATTTGTGGTAAGTTTACCACATGCAGTTTACCATCATGTAGGATGAAGGAGATCCTACATTAATGTCAAAGATCATAGACCATTTTCAGTAAGTTTACCACTTGCATTTTATCATCATGCAGGATGATAGAGATCTTATTTTAGGGTCGTAGATCTCATTACATTTTTTGTATGCTTATCACTTGAAGTTTATCATCATGCAGGATGAACAGAGATCATAGTATAAGGTCATAGATCTTAGACCGTTTGTATTTTATCATCATGAAGGATGAATTTGATTTTATTTTATGGTTGTAGAGCTTGAATCATTGGAATTTTATCATCATGTGTGATGAAATATCACTCATATGATGTACTGATTAAGGAATTTGAAATTGGTGGTAGGAGTAATGTACTCACCATCCACAGTGACCAATGAGTATGCATTGTTGGGATAAAGATTTTTAATGATGTAAGGTCCCTCCCATTTGGGTTCCAACATTGGTGTATTACATCTAGGTATCATATGCATTATCAGGGCCAGTCCTGTGCCACCATGAAGCAAAAAATGGAGAAGAACTAACTTATTGAAATATCTGGCTATCTTGTTTTGATGCCTCTCCAGATTGTAAAAGGAAAAAATCATGTTCTCATAGAGGGATTCTAGTTCATCCAGGTGGACTTTTTTTACCTAGTATAATGTTTTCTTATTGTAAATGTTTTTTTGGAGTGATAAAAATTGAATCTCAATGGGCAAGACTACCTATGTTCTATACACCAGGGAATATGAAGTCGCCTTAGAGGAATTAAAACTCCTCATCCGGTAATCCCATAGAAAGATGGGATGATTTTTAGCCATATCTTCATGTTATAATCAACAATATTTTGAATGATTTTTGAGAGTTTTTTTTGAATTCCTAGATCTACCCATTCTATTGATCTTGATAGTGATAGGTCTGATTAGAATGGTTATTGTACTTGCCATACAAATTCATTAGTTTGGAGGCTCAGAAGTTTGTGCTGTTATTGGTGAGGATAGTGTGAGGGACTCCAAATTGATGGATGATATTCGAGCTCATGAAATCAACCATAGAATGGGCCTTCAATTCCTTGAGCAGAATTAACTATTCCCACTTGGAAAAGAAATTCATAGTGGTTACGATGAACCTGCACTAGTGAGCTATTGCTGGTGGATATGGTCTCATGAAATCAAGTCCCAAGACCACAAAGGTCCAAGAGTATTTAGTAGTATGTAGAGGCTTTGGAAACCAATTCAAAACATTATCAAGGATCTGGAGCATGTGGATACTTTTGGGGAACTCAATACAGTCATGGACTATGGTGGGATAGAAGTAGTCGAGTCTTCAGATATAGTGAGAGAGTTTTGGCCCTACCTAATGATATCCATAAGAACATGCATGAACATCCTATATAACATGTGTAATATCATCTATTTGAATGCAACAGATGAGAATCCCATCAATTCCACATTTTTAGAGGCTCTACTCAACACTGGAACCACTCTGGAGTGTGAACTACATTGTGCGCCGATGGATACACTCACACTTTCATTGGTCTTTCGGGATGTTACCGTGCTAGAGATACTAGATAAGGGGAGTTTTCCAACAAGGGGCCCCTTCCAATACTGTGGTAGGGGGAGTCGGGGGTCCCATGTGGATGCGTCAGTGGTGAGATGAATTACCTCCTAGCTATCATCATATTCTTGGGTGAAAGGAGTAATGAATCATCGATGCACCACATGGATAGTAAAATCATCATTTTCTGGCTCTAGAAGAGTTGTGCATGGCAATCCAAGGAATTGGCTTGATCGTTCTGTGACCAAGGGACATGAGTGTCTTCGGGCCAGGAAGGTAACTTTTCCATCAGCTAGTGAGTTCACTCTATCTAGGGTACGAGTAGTAGATTCCTAAAAATATTGTCACCATTGATTTATTTGAAGACCATCTCATATTCCCCCTTTACATGTAGGTGGGGAACATGGATCTTAAAGGATATCTTGAGGCAAATGATGGGAGCCTGACACTCTGTCGTGTTTTTGTTCCAGCCTTCTAACAAAATGAATGAATAGGGTAAAACAGCTTGTGTAGGTCTGGAAAACACGATACCCAGACCAACCCTATCAAGCATGGGATCATTGATCCTTCAACCGGTTGGACTCTACGAGGAACCTTAGAATTAAATTTCCCAACATAGCACATCTTGATCCACTGAGAGGATTTCCTCACTTGGGTAATCTTGATCTATAGACTACTCTGCATGGGTCGTATGAGAGGAATGTTTGTCTTTCACTTCATGTCCCTTGATAGATTTCGAGTGGGAAAACATGATGTCAAAATACTTATGGATCACTTCCCACTGAGCTAGAGGTTTTGTTAACATGGGGTAGTTCAGAATATAATTTAGTGGATCCATCTGTGACACTGTCTGTATCTAATGGTGTAGCAACTAATTTCATAATTTCTAGGATGTGAATACTAGAAGAAGGTTGCTCTTCTATATATTGTAATATATAGTCAATGTATTTATGAGCATGCATCTAATATAGTATAAAATATTCTATGGTCCCTCATTTTTCTTATTAGTTGTAAGGGCACCATGGGATCATTCCAGGGAGGTCACATAAAAGACTATGGGATTTCCGAAGATGGGTGGCATCCAAACTGGAGGCTGTAGAAGGTATTTCTTGATATATTCAAAAGAATCCTAACACACTTCATCCCACTGGTAGTCATAACCTTTTATCATGAGATGGGATATGGGAATAAAATTGTTGGAAAGATTTGGAATGAATTGACATATATTGTCTACATGGCCTTAAAATCCTCAGAGCTCCCGAATGTTTCTCAGAGGAGGAATTTGGCTGATGGATTTAATCTTCTCTGAATTGATCTCAATGCCTCTATATCGAAAGGAAAATCCCAGAAAATTTTTAGAGGTAACCCCGATGAAGCATTTCAAGGGTTTCATCATCAGATGGAGGGAAGAGAGGAAGCCGAACACCGTCCCAAGAGCACTGATATAGTCTGAATGTTGGTGGGATATGACCACCAAATTTTCCACATATCATTCCACCAACATCCCAATGATTAGATTGAATATGCGCTGCATGACATGATTATAGGTGGAACCTGAAATCTTTAGACCAAAAGGTATTACTTGGTAAAAAAGGTACCTTGTGGTGATCTGAGGGTAGTAAACTCTTCATCCATGAGATCCTTTCATATTTTATTATATATAGAATATTCATTTAATAATTACATAACTTGGAATCCAATTATAGCATCAATGAACAAATCTTTCACAAGAAGGGGAAAATCAACCTTTAGGCTGGGACGGTTGATATCCCAAAAGTTGAAGCAGACTCTGATTTTTTTGTTCTTTTTCTCGATAAGCACAAGGTTGGTTAGCCATTTCATGTATTGGAATTCCTTAATAAGCTTGTCTTTAATGATCTTATCAAACTAGGCCCTAGCCATGTAACCATTAGAAGGGTGCATATTTTTTGAAGTATTTTTGAACCTGTGATGGTTTGTCAGGAGACCATGGTGGTGGAAGACAACTTGGGAATCCAGTCTTGGAATCTCATCAAAGCTCGAAGAAAATACATCTCAATGTTACTTTGTAAAACCCACGTAATTTTGTTGCTCTTCTACAAGAATATCTATGCTGATCAATGTGGGCTTCCGATCTATCTCAGTGTCAAGGTTCACTTGCACCAACACATTAATGATGGTGTAGCCACCTTCTTAAAATATGGAGGTGTGCCTTCCAAATCATATTCATCATCCACAGGCAGTGGATCATTTTCAAGGTCCATTATTGTATGTATTATGATCCTGAGATAATTTCAGTGTCTATCTGACCGGTAGTGGAATCTTCATTGGAGGGATCCCACACTACTGAAACCATGGCAATCAAATTTATCGTTCAGATCCAATCAGGCCTTCTCCCCAAGTGGACACTCTTGATAATATCAAAGCATTAGTGGTGTATCATATTGATTCATGTCATCCTAGGCTAGTGGAACAAGAAAGTATGATTTATTGTTATTGTCATGGGGTGAACATCCCAATAATTTATTGGGGTAGGAGGATCTAGAATCACATGATCTTTATTTGTGAATGAGTACTAAGAAATCTTATATAATTCCTTATACATAAAAGTGAACTTATAACTTCTTCCAGAAACAATGAAGAAGTTCCCCATGTCTAGGGTTGTGGCCTCTAACTAGTGGATTGAGAAAATGAAGGCACCATCCAAGTCTGTCCATTGGTCGACCATAGTAGTAGTGTTCTCAACCTCATTGTACTAAAACTCTTGATCCTTGCTCTTGTAATAGTCATCATCTAAGTAGAATGATTCGAAATAAGAATAGGGAGACAAATTTCCGTGGATAATGGCCACTCGAACATTAAGGGAGTACATAAGGCATTAGTGATATAAAGAGGTGACCTCCGCCTATAGATGGAGCTAGGGTCTACCCATCAATGTGTTGTAAGCGGTGTCCTGAGAGAAAACCATGAACCCAATGCTAAAAATGTGGCCACTGAACTAGGTCTTCAGAATGATACTACCAACCGGTGTCTGTTTAGTCCTTCAATAACCTTGAATATTTATGTGACAGGGACTCAAATTTGTTTCAGATTGTCCCTACTTGTGACGCATCTGGGTCAGGATAAGATTTATCCAAAAATCTATATTGAAAATACAATGGAAGACTTCCATTCCATTGAACGGTCCAGTGATGTACAGTGGGTGTGTGTGCCCCTATATAAGATAACATTCATCTTCTCGTAAAAAATAAATGATTTCTAGAAATTTTTCATTCTCAACATTTTTTAAGATGGAAGGATTATACTACTACTACATATCTCATAATAGAGAAGGATTTTTAAAGTCTCTCAGAGGTATTTAAGAATTTTAATAGATAGGAAGAGATCCTCAAGGACTAAGAGTCTCATTGGAATTCTGGAAAAGTGCTTGATCACATCATACTTTTATGCCAGGTGAAAATTTCTACTGATAATAGGTCACTTTATGTAATGATGTATGACGAGCCTTGTTGGTTGAAATAGTGGATTTTGGTTTGTGTTGGGAATGTCCGACTGGTCATTATTCAAAACACGCTGAGTTACCACTAGATAATGGTTTGATGAATGAGGATCATCCAAAAATGAACCTAGTTGATCGTGGTGTTGTCATGGTTGATCTTCCTAATCAAGAAATACAAATAGTGGTTGGGTGAACCTGATGAAACAAGATGAGAAGGTTACGCATGAAAAGCACTTTTCTAGGTTTGGTTTGTAATCCTGATGGTGCATACAAATTGGATAGATGCATTGGCTAATGAATTCTATAAAACTCCCATATCCATAGATTTATCGACGCTGGCATCCATTGGGAACGTTAGAAATGTCTGGATGACACTCTTCATTATCAGGAATAGTGTAGGGGTTTAACAATTAGATGATATTCAATGAGGCATACTCATGATCATCAATTGAAGATTCCACCATTTTTGGGTGTATTTATGGGAAAATCTCCATACCTAGGGAATGAAGTAGTCCTAATTACATGATAAATTTGGTATTATAGGAGGGATTTGTTTTCCCTTTTGTTGTCGATGCTTTATATTCCAAGAGGGAGAAGGATGAGACGTTGACATGGAAGTAGTAGTCCAAGGAATCATAGTGACATCTGAAGGCTCAGTCTGATTAAAACATGCATGGATAATACCATGGGAATAGGCAACTGCCCTGTGAGAAATCCAATTGTCATTCCTTTGAGACTCGTGGTTAGAAACTTATTTTCCATCACCCTCAATGTCACCATCATGATTTTCAAACCAACATGCCACCTTTTCTGGGGCCAAACCCAACCTAACTATATTGTTATCAACTTGGTTTAAATCTAGTCCTTTAACTTATAACACTACTTGAGATTGTTCCCAAGGAACTGGTGATAAGGGTAGTAATCGAAGCGATTAGTGAGATCTTCTTCATTGGGTCTTCTGCATTATGGCATCTAAAGGATTCCCTGATCCATGGAAATACATAAATATTTATGGAACTAAGACTCATTGAATGGGTAGGTTAAGTTTCATAAATATAGGAAAAGGACTCTGGGATCCTAGACCAGATGAGGGGCAGGTGAATCCCAATGAGAAGGTGGAACCTGAATGTCTTGCCTAGGTGGCAGCGGTGTGTTATGTCGTGACACCTTCTGATTCTGAGGCGGGCGATTTTGAGCTGGAGCTTGAGCTTGAGGTGATGTCCCTCAACGAGGCTATGGAAGGGGCTCTATTGGAAAAAATCTAGCTATCTAGGGTTGTTAATCTATGCAACAATAGTGATCTCATCCATGGAGGCTCTTCTTGTGGGGGTCGAATGAGGAAATGTTTATGCCTTCTTGGATTGATGCAATGTTTTTTTGGTCACTAATCAATATAAGAAAAATTTATAAATAAATTTGGGAAGTTCTAAGTGATGAGAGACAGAACGAGTTCGTTCACTATATTCCCTATCCACATCATTAGAAGATGTTCCTACGTTAGTGGCATGTCGAGTGAATATGTGAGGTCCTTCCACAAATTGACAAAGTCTACGACTCACTCATATATCAATTTTTTGCACTAGAAGAGGTCAGTAATACTTGTCTTCCAGGTGGTGGAACTGAACTATTAAAGAAACTGCCTATGAAGATCTTCTCAACCAACTATGTATTCAATATGTAACTAGTTGTAATAGATAAATGCAATCCCTTTTAGTGTCTGTACGGAACATCGGAGCATAGCGACCTCCAACTACGCTAGAGTTCCCAACATGGGGTCACACCATGAAATAAAGTGGTCTAGATGCTATAGTGGATTGTCTGTCCCATTTAAATGGGAGAAAGTAGGATATTCAAAACCCAGTTGTGTTGGCATATCATTCACCCATTCGGAATACGACTTACCGTTTGGCGGGAATTCCACCTATCATGTTTCATGAGACCTGAGGCGATCAATAAGAGCATCAATCAGATAATCATTATGAGGATTCATATCTTGTAGAGGGTCCCTGACCACCAATGCATTGGCAGGTTCTTCAATGTGGTAAGCTGGCTGAGGAGCTTGTGGAGTGGCTCACGGGATGACCCAAGGGGTTGTTGACGGAACCCGATGAGTGATTGGTAGAACTTGAGGAGCAGCTGGTGGAACTTTTTCCAGGTCCTAATGATGGTTGTCGTGTAGCTCAGGTGTGTTTGATGATGAATACCATGATCGATTAACATAAACTCCAGCTTATAACCGATATATATGGGAAGGGCTATAGATATCATTATGAGTCATCTCTCTAGGGGGTTGTTCAAGTCCCTACTACTCTGGCCGAGGTTTACCGTAATCTGGATTCCATTACACCACATGTTTGGAAAATAGTTCATCCATAATATTTTTCTATTCAAAAATCTTTTGATGCAACACAGCATTTTCAGGATCATATTTCTATTATGCACTAATCCATATGTTTCGGTGTTTGAACGGTCCCATCATGCTATTTACCCTTGTTGGGGTCTCAACTGAAAGGAAACGACTTGTTGGGTTCTCCAAGGCCAAGTGTCAGCCTTTGTTAGTGAGTGTGGGAACCTAGAGTGACTGCCGAGTGTTGTGTTGCCCCAGTGAGTTCTTCACCTTCTCCAAACCTTGTGTCAACACCCCCTTTATGGTATATCTCAGGAATAACTATATTAACCATGAAGATTCATGATGTCGTATCCTAAATATCATCTGGTGAGCCAAATAGGCGGAGGATAGGAATAAATTTAGGGCATGATACTACCCCTTACCATGGATCAGGACATGTCAGGAAGCCTCATTAATAAATATATGGAACATTGTAATTATATGAATGAATTTTTACTGGAGGGTCCAATTATAACATGGAAATGTTGGGTACTGATCAACATGGAGTGTGACGAACTCAACTAGGTGGCACTGCTAGCCAATGTCATCGAAGTGATCTGATCTTTTTGGGTAAGCTAACTATCGATGAAAGAGATTGAAATTCATTATCCCTAAGGTTCGACAGAAGCACATAACATCATACTAGGTGAGGGAATCTAGAATATTTAATCTTGCAGTCGCAATCACCTAGAACATCTTGACGAAATGGTCCAATATAAAAATGTCCCACAAACCTCTTAGTTCAGAATAAAGATCATACCATTGGTTTCCCATTCTTCGATTGGGGAAGTTGAGGGATCAATAGTGGTATTGACCTGGATAATTGTAGTGTAAGACTAGTTGGTGGAGAGTATGGGGCATGAGATAAAAAACCGCTGCATCTCGGGATGTTTTCTAGAGAATGCACTAGTAGTATCATCAAATCTCTCTAGAATAGGGTGATGACCACAGATTCATGCATAGGAGGTGCAGTCATTGGTGGTGGATCAGACTTGTGCTCTTCATCGACTTCTCCCCAGAATAAATCTTTGTGATCTCTTTCAAAGATAAATAACAATCTTAGTGATGATAGGGAGGTTTCACAACAAGACCATGGAATGAAATCCAATATTCCTCCTCTTGTATGTATCTATGGAGGGATTTAGGGATATAGTGCATCTTTCCTTTCCGGGGGATAAGAATGATATGCCCAGCGAATACCACAAACCCCGATATAGATGATAAGGGTGGATGATTCATCACTAAGTCTCACTCCACTTTAGATTCTGAAAATTTGACGTTCTTGATTGTGATCTAAGGATTCTCAAGGATATTCCTATGAAGGTGAAAACATATCCTCTAACCCTAGGATGGTTCTATAGGGAATGGTAGATCTTTGACATGGGGAGGACATCCACTTTGATGAGCCAAGGTGTGAGGAGTACCCATGAAGATGTCGAATGTAACACAGGGAAGACCTTTTTGGTTGGGAATGGTGAAGATGAGAGTGTCTACACTTTTTTGGTTACTATGTGAAGAGTATCTCTGCATTGATAGCATTATATTTGGGGAGAAACTCTATACATGAGACCATATTCATGTAGAGGACCCTTGCGTTGTGGGTTAATAAGATGCGGAGGACCTCTTCCAGGACACTGGATGCTAGTATAGGGAGGACCTCAACTCTAATTAGTGGGGGTAAGGGGAGTACCTCTATACCGAATGGTATCACAACTAGTTAGCACGCGATGGTTGCTGCTTACACCGGTGACTGGAAAAGTCAAACCATCCTGCCCAGGGGTAGTTAGGATCTCAATCTTGCTAAGGCATATCAGTTCCCTTACTATATAGTAATAGGGATCTCGTAACACACATTAGTGGTGGATTGGGCCACTAAATCCATTGAAGATGATTCCCCCTGCTGGGATTCCTACTGAGCTTGTGCCCTACATTGATGTTGTGTCAACCAATCTTGGTCCAACTGTGTAGGGGTATGGACCACTTATTCTTCAGTCTTTTGGGCTGGCTAGCAGCATTTTTTGTGCCCTATTGGGAGCCCTTCTTGGAAATCCCATGGCCATAGTTTTATTTTAGAGGACTCATACACCACTTACTTAATCGTTGTAAGGTATAGAGTCATAAAATCATTCCACGAGGGGATCCTAAAATGATTGAAGGACAATGTGGGAGCATCGTCACCCGGTGTAGCCCGTGGGGGTGGCGTCGTTGGTGGGCCACAAAATCCTCTGAATCCGGACAGGACATATCCCTCATTAGGATGATGACCTCCTATTAATATCATTGAACAAGCGTATATGTCACCCTCATTTGAATAAATTTGTAGGGTGATATAGGGAATGGTTTCCCATAAGCTATGGTCATGGAGGTCTTTGCATAAGAGGTGAAGCTGTGGTCATAGAGGTCTTTGCAGAAGAGTTGAATATGTGTTGGATTTCTGCATTCATATTTCCCATGCCCCTAAATCTGTGCACTGCAGGTGATCAATTTCCTACAGCTATAACTTGGGTCTTGAAAATTAGGATGATTTATCCCTTGATATAGATAATAGGAAACTGATACTCAGTATCCCAGCCCTGTTCAGTCTTCCATGGCTGGATAGAAAGATACATGCTAACAATGTCACATACCGGGATGCCCAAATATTAACTGCCTCAAATGCAAGTGATTTTCATGCAAGGAACACTATTTTCTTGGAGGGATGTGGCATTAGATAGCTGTATATGATGACATGATCAACTAGTGATTCCCCGAATTCTACTAATACCCATATTGAGGAGAATAACATCACATATTGTTCACCATTTCTGTTTCAGATGCTTCCATCGAGGCATGTTCCATCTGTGAGGGCACACTGATTATTTTCCTGTATTTCTTATTTCTAAAGGTGGGTTGCATTCATTACTTATTTAATGATGTTTTCCCCTTGATCGAAATGATATGATGGGATATCTTTCTATCCTTACGTGGAATCCTCTTCGAAATTCGTCACCCATTTCTGGTCTCCCCTAAATATTAAGACGTTGTTCATGAAACTGTTCTTAGTGCCATATTATTGTGGACACCAATTAATTACACTTCTATACTAGGACATTCCGAGGGGTCATGTCTGGGTAGAAACCTTTGATAAGGAGAGTAGTTATATCGAGGCATTTCTAGCACAAATAGATGTTGAAATATTGGTGTATCTATATTTTCCCTTATCAAAATGATTTTCAAGGGCATGGAAACCCAAGGCATCCCCCATCGAATGTGGGGAACTATATTCCATAGGAATGTCTCTATGGTATTCCTTGACGTCCCATGTTTAAGATGAGGTATGTTGTGAGTTAAATGTCTAGCGGAGATGGATTATACTGACTGGAACACTGATCAAATTTGACCAGATAGGTACATCCCTTGGAGGGAGAAATTAAAAATATTACTAGATGGGTGGGTCAGAACTCCCATTGAGGACAGACCCTGGATGGTGTCTCCCACAAAGGGGAATGATTGACACTGTGAAGACCGATTTGGACACCACAAAGGTTGAATTAGAGAGGAGGGTGGATCCACACAATGGGGACACCAAAGTTTACTGTTGGATGGTATTGGTCCTCAAATATGATTCCTAGGTACAATATGTCAAAGGAAGGTATGAAAATCCATGTAGTTCAAATGGGTGAGGCATGAAATTAGGGTGTACACAAAGGACACTGAACTATAGATATTTTGGGTCTTACGCATGGTTAGCAGCCCATCACAAGAGGGAAACTCTTGGATTTATGAATATAGATTATCTGGGGAATATTCATGGTTATCAGCCAAGGTTCCTCTAGAATAAATGAGAATGCAGGTAGCATGACCTAACAGGGATATGGTCTCATGAGTAAGAATGAGGATGGATGACAAAGGATCTTTTGAAAGAGGGAATAGATGGGATGAAACAGATTTGGGGATAGTGGTATTGGGTTTGAACCTTAGAGAGGATTCATATATATCCTCATGGATGGGAATCAAAGTCCACATATTTCTGGAATGGGGTGATAAGTTTCATGAGGAGGCAGCTCATGAGAATAGATTCTTTTATGGGGACCCAAAGAAAGAGGGACCTCTAGGAAGAGTCATGATCTTCTCGAGACACAAAGGATTGAGGGAGAGACCAAGATGGGATATGGGAGGTGGGATGGAACCTCTAAGAGGCTTCTTATGTACCTTTCTCAAAAAGAGGTGGAAAGATCTTAGTCCATGTATTACAAAAGTGAGGCACCGAATCGAGGTGTACACAAAGGACAGAAACCTGAAAACATGCTGGTGAATACACATGGTTAGAATACCATCATAAGAGAGACACACTTGATTAGGGGAGTACTTATATAGTGTTATAATTATGAACTAGGAGGGCCTGGAGACAGGGATCAAAACCCATGTAGTTAGAAATTATACAGTTTAAATTCATGTAGGATGAACGGGGCATATAATTTAACATCATGTGGGATGAGGGTGAACCGACTTGAAATGGTCGGGACCAGTGGGTGATGGGCTTCAACCTCATAATGGCTTCCTATATACCCTTATTGAAAATTTAATGGATCAATATCCATAGAGTTTGGTAGTGAGGGGGATAGAGATTATACACTAAGATGGACAAAGGAGGATTCCAGGGTTGATGCTTACTGTATGACCGTGTGATTTATGCTCACTAGGAGAAACAAGTGGCAACAATAGACTTGACGACTGTGTCACAAAGGTGTGTTTGTGAGGGATGGTGTCGGGATTATGAATGGCTAGAGGGTCGAAGAGTATATAAGGTGCTTACTCTAAGAATTAATCCTAATAAGTATGTCCAGATATACGAGGATTATATGGTCTTTATACTAGGAGCACCCTATCAAGTTTCGTTGAGGCTTACACAGAGAATGCCTCAAGTGCTCATAGTGACAAAGTGCAAAGGGATAGGGGGAGTGAGAGGGCGTTGGTGCACCTCACCTTCACAATCCGCTCGATATTTTTCCTTATGTGGTGATACCAGTTTAATATCTTGTGTTGAGGATGTTTGGTTGCTTGGCAGTTTAACATTTTGTAGTTCAAATGATTATGATTCACTCCTCACACCTACGACTTACATAACTAGCTTGCTTTAAATCATGGTTAAGGGATGGAACAAGAAATTTTGTGTGATAATGGGGAATTAGAGTGATCCATTAAGGGTTCAATGTTAGTGTGTCTATGATAAGAATAAATATCTATTAGCGTGCTTATGGAACAAAGAATAAGGTAGGGAAATTCAACATGAATCACTACTTGGGGAACCATAAAATCACTACTTACTTTCAATAGGGCCGCACGTAAGAGGGGTTCATGAGACATATGAGCTCGTATAGTGGGGCTTTGTGAATCTATTTTTCTTCTTGAAGTGAAGGGGATTCATGAAGGATGTTACTTCATGAAGCACAGTGGACTCATCCAGTTGAGGATTCAATATGTGCTTGGAGGTTGTTTCACAAAGACAAGATGATTTTTGAAAACCTGAGTACCCAAAGAGGTGTCCTTCCATTACAATGGACAAAAGGATTTGTGAAAAGAATTCCCAAATGATGCATAGTAAAATTGAGTAAGGGGAACGTGGTTTAAGAATTCCCAAGTACCTTATATGATTCATTTAATAAATGAATACTAGAGTATAATATGCTTTGCTATTCGATAATTTAGAAAGTGAAAGGTCTGAGTGTAACCCATTTGGAGTGAGGGAGAGCTGGGTATTTATAGGCACTAGGGGGAGATGTGATGAGGGAATGATAGGAAGAAATTCTTACTTCAAAACTAGTGGTCGTTGTTTCATGTTTATTAGAGTCATGGAGGAATCTGTCACCCCCTCTATAGTGGTCATAGAGGCTCCTAACACCTGTCAAGTTCCTCAGACTCATAAAAGATTCTGTTACCCCCATTGTAGTGGTCATGGAGGCTCTGGACCCCTTTCAATTTCATTTAAATCTCATAGGATTCTGTCACTCCCTCGATAGTAGTTGTAGAGGCGGTATCTAGTCGGCTTCGTTGCTTTACGACGTTGGAGGCTTTGCGGAGGTGCTTCACATGGAAGCCCTTTTTAGAAAATTTTCTTGTTTCATTGTTGATTTTTTTCAAGTTTCAGATTTTATCACCAAAAATCATATTCATAGAACTCATTCATAGTTCCATCTTTTTGTTTATGTTGGTTAATTACAATGCTTCTGTCAAGAGATTCACATTCCTTCTTTATAGGGCAACAACATTTGCTTAGGAGAGTAGTAACATTTGGTATCTCTGTGCATGTCTAGATGCTAGGAGCATTGGTCACCAGTATTCTTCATCATGGTATGTAATCACATGTGAGAAATATTTGGAACATAACCTAAGGTATCCTATGTCGATCACAAGATAAAAAATCAATGGGATTATGTATTCTAAGGATATTACCTCAGGCATAAGATGATTTCATGGAGTATGTATTTTGGTTCATAAGTTTACATCCTATGGATTTGGATCAGAACGTCTGATTGAGATGGATTAAGTCATGAGTTGAATGTATTAGGGAGATGGGCCCAGGGTCTGTGTTTTGTGATGATATTATGAGCATAGTTTTAATGTCTTGTGGGGACATGATGGGTGATCTGAATTCTCTATGAGACTGATCAAGAAGGTGTGTCCCTAGGAGAGAAGATGTAATATGTTAAAGTATTACCAATGAATTAAGACACCCCATAGAGTTAGACATAGATTTATTGATTAGGATGTCTCGTGAGATGAACCTGTATGGTTTATTAGAATTCCCCTTGAGACAGATTTATGAAAATGGATTGAAACACCCCTTTAGGTGAATTCGAGGGGAGTGGATCGAGATTCCCCTTGATCTAGTTCTAGGAAGTGTGTCCTTTGAGGTATAACAGATTTTTATCATCGGTTAGGTTCCCCTTCAGTTTAACTCGATGATTTTATTAGAACACACCTTGTGGAAAATCTTGGAGGTGCGTACCTAAGAGGAAGCAACTAGGTTTAACATTGGTCGGGAGCCCGTTTAGTAAAACTAGATGATTTGATCATAACACCACTTAAGGTAGATCAAGGATGTATGTCCCTAGGATGGATCACATAGGTCTACCATTGGTTAGGAACCCCTTGAGGCTAATCTGAAGAGTTGATCAGAACACCCCTTTAGGTGGATCGGGGAGGTACATACCTATAAGGGATCACCTAAGCTTATTTTTGGTCAATATTGAACCTCTGAGTGGCTTCCTACATACACTTTCTAGAAGATAAGGATTATGAACCACACTGTGTTTGGGACTTACACCGAGGCGACCCGTGGGACCTAGATGAGACATGGTATCCCATGTTAGGGATTGGTATTACTGGGGATTTGAACAAGTAATAATTTTTGTTTGGGGTTTGAGGTTTGGACTTCATTAAGGCTTCTTATGTATCTTATATTTAAGAGAATCAAAGGACACATAATTTTTAATGGTTGAGAATTACACTGAATATGAGGCCCATTAGATTTAATTATTAAGGATTATGCCAAATTGGAGTCCAATGGGAATGGAGTTTGGATGGGGCTTACATCTATGTAGAATTCTCAATTGAGTGGAGGTTGGTTGGGCTTACAAAAAATATAAGGACCATAGATGGTTTGGTATTGTGAAGATATCATGATTACCATTAGCCTCTAAGCTCACATGAGTCATGATCGGTGTGAGAAAGAGAGTAGGAGGATTTATATCTAATGATCACATGATCCACCTTTTTAATCGACGGATTGGGTTTGGAACCCAAAGGTAAAGGGAGTGATAAAGAGGAGAAAAAGTTCCACCTCCCAAGATAAATACTAGGTATTAATTTAGCAGGGACTAAATTCATAAGAATTATTATTTAGGGAATTAGGTGGGGCTAATACATGTTATTCTATCTATATGGATGGTATGTGTGTAATAGTGTGAGATAGGGTGGAATCACAAGATGATCATAGATTGGGAATCTTGTGCATGTTTCATGAGGTATGTGGTGATTTCATCCACTATAAATCGTACAAGGGGAGTCCTTATTATGAATCATAGGGTAAGGGTACAGTTTTATATCTTCTGTTGAAGTCATTTTCATATAGTTCAACATCATATGACTAGGGTGTGGGATTAGGCAGTTTTATGTCATGTATCTTGGAAGTGGTTGGACTCAATCATCATCCCTTGGGATTACGTGATTACCTCTCATGCACCTTTGGTTTGAGAATGGCTTTGGCACTGTTGTAAAGGAGTGGTTAATCAACATTTCCATGTTATGGTGCTGATGATTTCAAGAAACTGGCTTTGGGGTGCCTATGATTAGATGCAACAAGTAGTTTGAAGGCTCAGTGCACACTTAGAGCGGAGTGGGAGGACACATGAGTTGGTAGAAAAGGTCACATGGGTACTTGAGGTGCAGTTGAACCTATCCTAGATAGGTTTGCGGTTCATGGGCACTCAACCTACACAAATCATGGACCATGGAAAGGGGAACCATAAAAAGTAATGGGAGGTGGGGTTTGGGAATCCTGGGGCCTTTCAGATAGGTTCTTCAAGAAGATAAGGTTCTCTATAGAGGTTAGTGGATTCATTAAATATTAGGCTTCTCATAGTAGGGTGACCCTACCTCAGATAGAAGTCCACATTCAAAAGGGTAGTGCTTCACGATGGATGAATGATGCACGAAGCCTCATGTACTATAGAGGGACTTCTTTCTTGTTGAAGGGTGTAGGCATTTGAGAAAGCCATTCTCACCTTGGTGGATGAATTCAACAACAAATAAATGGTGGTTTAATATATCTAGGATACCTCAGATGATCCATATTTTCTTTGGTTCACGAGGCTCAAGTGATTTTAAAATAGGGAGAAATTTAGAATCTGAATGATCAGGTCACTATACCTAAAATTCCAGACTGAGGGGGGATTTGTAGATAAGGGATTTTATAGATATGGGAGGGGTTTTTTGAAGTATTGGTGAGATTATTGAGTTGGTGTGTCTCTATTGGACTCATACAGACATCGTCAACTATTTGTGTGGTCGCAAAGCATAGTTAGAATCGTAGAGAAACACATTCATGTCTTCACACATTTGTGAAGTGTGATTGTTGGCTAGGAGCTTCACGAGCTATGGTCATTTGTGAAGAAATTCTGATTCAAGAATGTAGAATCCTTATTGGTATTATGGTTCATTTTATCATTAATTCATTGGGGATCGGTTGTACCTTCCTCAACTATTCTGGTGACATGCATACTTTAGCATCAACAAATAATTCTTAATATTAAAAATTATATTTTCTTGTAATATAAATAATATATTTAACTAGTAATTTGGGATACGAATATACTATTCAATGATATCATAGTTACTCTATAATAAGTGAGAAAGATAATTCCAAATAAATATGTCGTTCTTAATTCTATAATGACTAACTATATTAAAGCTTTTAATATTTATAAAAAATGTTTCAATACATAAATTTTCACAATAATGATTAGTTTAATACCTATCGGTATTATAACACTCCAATATTTCATACTACGTTATCTCATTAATGTAATTCAATATCTTGCACTACAGGCAACACCAAGTTCGAGCGCACCACAACATACCAAACTAGCCATTCAAAAAGCAGTTATGAATAGTATTAACTGCACTTTAAATCTTAAATACTTAATATAATTTTAACATTTATATTATGTGTTTATCAGGCATAATATAAGAACAAATTCATTTTTTTCAGATAAAATAAGTATTTTTCAAAAAAAATACAATTTTACCGCTTTTTAATGGAGACACCATTTTAAAACCAATTTGTAACACTTTTATATAATCAATTTAATGAAATTAAATTCTTCTTTAGAAGAAGGTCATAAATGATTTTGGATAAATTTTTGGAACTTTTCTTATAACATTCATATTTGGGTGAATAGTGAAAAATACCATGTTTCAATTAAAAAAAACATTTTTAATCAAAATAATTTATATTCACAAATTATGATATTTAATGGTTTTAAATTATAATTAGATTATTTTTTTATCATTTAATAAAATATAGGTCATGATAATAAATTTTATATTTAAATTTGGCATAAACACATGTCAATATTTTGATTGTTTTACTTTAAGAAACATGCGTTTTGGTTTTGACAACAGGAATTAATTTTAAATTAATTAATGAAACATATATGTTTTAAATTTGGTAAAATATAATTCATTTTTGAATTTTTAATACAAAAATTAGCATATGGTAAAATTTTGGTATTTTTCTGAAAACATTCATTTTTATGAATAGTGAAAAACACTACGTTATTGTTTAAAACTAATTTTTTATTTTAATAATTATGTGTATTATTTAAATTTATTTTAAGTCAATATATATATATAATACCTATATAAGTTCAATGTAATTCATTGGAGTCATTTTATAATAAAATTAAATGTATAATGTTTTATTAAACTTTTACCTTCTTTTACCCACCTTCTTGGAAAATTTTCCAATTTACACAAAACATTATTTCACCACTTCTATGAATTGAATTTAAAAAATCTAAGAGACACTGTTGAAATAATTATGTAAATTTTGTTTCAATAAGGTGAAAATATTTTTTGGTGAATAATAACTTTTGACTTTTATTTACCACGGTTAACATAAATAGTGTAATTAAACGTAAAAATGATATTATAATTACCCTAAAACATGTACTAATTCTTTTGGATAATTTTATTTCGACAAAAACCAACCTTAGGAATAGAATATGATCCTTTAGGTGCACTATTTTTAGATTAGGACATTTATTATTATTTTATTTAAAGAAGAGTTAAAAGTGATGAATTCAATGTTTAATTACTAAACCATTTTTAATATTGGTTTATACATAAGATAAATTTGACTATAAATATTAATTACAAATATAAAAAGATTCCTACATCATGGTATTTTATTTTTAATTTTTATACGTTAAATAGTTAAATTTATTTATGACACAATGATGATACAGTAACTACCTTATTAATGAAGGAATCAAATAAATGGTATCATAAATATTAAAATAAATATAGTTTCAAAGTTTTCATGATATCCACGAATTCTATAGGTTAATATGACATGTTAGGTTTGATTATACGTATCTTTTTCTAAGTAATACACTTTGGATGACTTTCACAAAAATGAAATACTAAATAGTGTCAAAATTGACATAAATGAGTTTGTAAAACAAATATTATTTTATTAAAATATATAATATTTTAAAAAATATAGGGTTTATCCAAAGGGATTAAATAATATTATATATATCATTAAATAACCACTAGAGTTTCTATTGGATGTAAATAGTGTGTTTATTAACCATATAGTGTAAGAATACTAGAAGACAAGGAAAAAGGTAAACTATTTAACTAACAGTAAAATCTAAAAGATAATGTTAATATGGTGACCTAAACTTATCTAAAGCCTATTTTTATAAAATTATTTATACCCATAACGACATTATATTTTAAATAAATCTATTTTTATTCATTAGAAACCGAAAATGATTTTATAATAAAAAAAATATTTCAAGCTTTTCCTAAGGTGCCCCTCACCTATCTTATTAAAGGGCACTACCCCTAATCTCAAAATCACACCTCCAAGCCCATTTTTATCGGCCTAACCCTACCCAAATATCCTTTAAAATTACCCCACATAATCCTTAAGTCCTTAAATTTATTATAAATCCAACCTAAGGAGCCCTTTTGATCAACTCAAAAGGAAACACCCAAATAAGAGGTAACAATTTCACCACCATATTTCAAGATATTTTATTCTTCCACTTCCTCATTTATTGTTTACTCCATACCAAAATAATATCTCTAGTACCACTTATATACTATGATGTTATTATAAATATGTTACAACCTTATTTGTTATTCTACCCATCCGATAAATGACAAAGTCACCATACATGCGTACGTACGACTTACCGTCTCTACGTGGTGGTGTAGTTTGTTATTCAAATACTTCATTATTTTGATGGGTGTAATAATGAGTATAACTGATGTAAGTATAACATGTAAATTATTATTTATATATGATATACCATCCAAATATATGTGATTTCTCTATCAAAAGAATTATATTGTCGCTCGTGCGTACGTACGGTTTACCGTCTCCACGACGTGATAATATGTAATTCCTTATCATAACTGTTCAAGAATAACTTTCATTTTATGTTTAAAAATATTGTTTAAATACTTAATATTATTATGGATATGAATAATACAAATCCCATCCATAATAAATATGACTTGCATAGCAATTCATATAAAGGAAAATAAATCAGTTAACACATGAAACGATGATACTACTGAAATTTTATTAACAAAAAAATATTAGAAGATCATATATGATATCATATTAATGAATATGGTTCTTGAATAAATTAATAACAATTATTTCACCATTATATAAGAGGTTAAACTACCCTCAACCAAGTAAAAGTTCAAGTTAAGGGGTTATTATACATTCTATTCATTATATGAGGTTGTTTTTACGTGAGTATCTACTGGGAAATCTTTATCATCCACATCAGTGTTTCATAAAAATAATTTTAAAAGGAATATTTTAAGGTTTAATGGAAATGAATCTTTAACTAAGTCATCAATTTAAATTGTTTAAATATTTATTCATATAAATCATTCATATTAATGTCTATGTTTTCAAAATGGTTTTTAAGGATTTATTAATATAGAAATAAATGTTTGTAAAATGTTAATTACATTAAAAAGTTTAAAAATTTTATGAAACAGTTCGATTAAAAAATGACTTTAAATATCTTCCTTTCTGAATTGTGTGACTTTTAAATGTTTTTATGAAAAATTGATATCTCTTTCAAAGAGTTTTACGTATCATTTTAATCTATGTCAACATCCTTTGATGGATTTTAAACTTGTTTGATGTTTATTAATTATGATACAAATTTTCCATATTATATTGAAGGTTTTGTGATATGTTTGATTATGGATGTGTTATTTTTATACCATTCATGGTTTATGGATAATGTGTTTACATTTCATATGCTAGTTTTAATATGAATGTTTATGTTATGTTTAAACCTTTTCTTTTGCGGAATTCATTGGACTTAGTAAGTGACGGGTGGAGCCCGTTATAGCTCTGCGATGCATCTGTAGGTCTCATGAGACAATCTAGTGTCTTGGAACAAGTCCTTGACAAAATATTATTTTTAGTGTTAGCACAAGGCCATGAATATGTGGTTATAAAGTCTGGCATTATAAATTCCATCATTATGAAATTGGATATTTAATATTTAATGTGATTATTCGACTAGTAGAATAACCATCTGAATATGTAAATGGAATTATTTGAATTATATTGGTCATATTATGCCTAATTTTATGTTTAAAAGGCTTATGTTTTCCTCTTATACATTTCCTTAAATGTTTATTCTTATTAATGAAATTTTCTGCTATATTGTTATCCTTACTAAGCATCTAAGCTCACCAATTTCTATGTTTTATTTTTACTAGGATAAAAAGATGTATATTATGACTGATCTATAGGGATAGTCTAAGAGATATTAATGTGGTAAATGGAGACAATTTTGTTGTTGTTTTTCATTTTATAATGTAATGTAATTTTCATGTATGTAATATATTTTCCAAGACTGCTAAATTGATCAGTCCTTTGGGACTTGATTCCTTGTAATCATGCCAATGTGATAAAATAATGCATTGAATCTGGTAACTGAGGTCAGGGTGTTACCGTTGGTATCAGTGGAAGTTTAGCAATAACCATATAAACTAGATTTAGAAAAACTCTAATTAGAGAACACCATCCTAAGATATACTTTGAGGATTAGATTGGAAGAACATACTATAATTTCTATAGTGTAGATATTTTGTGAATATTCCAAGAAATACATCCCTTTATGGATATGATTAGGTAGAGGCGGTTCCGACACAGATGTACCAAGGAGTGAAAATTATGACAGGGAGATTCTATCTTGACTCTGGGTATCCGGGTACATGACAAAGGGCCTTTCTGCACTCTTGTTTATGACCCTCTTGGTGGATATGCTTAGGATAATTAACATTTTCTTTACAAGCCATTATAAAGGATTTTGGAGTAAATACTTCCTCAAAGAATTTTTATTTATAGATTATATGCATTATACTTTAAATTAATAGTAGGTATTTTGGAAGTTTGGAATTATGCATTGCGATTCATAAAACTAACATAGTTTTGCATTGTTTAGAAATGGTTCCCAATAGATGGAATGAGAACTCTATCAATACGCATGATCCAATGAGTAAGAAGGATCATATCTTTCATGGTATTAAGCCATAATTTAGAATGTAAATCATCTCCCAAATATTATTATCATATGAATAAATAGTATCATTTTTTAATAAGATATGGATGGAATTTTTTGAGTCCTATACCTTTGAAGGGGAGGTAGAGAAGAAAAGGATGGTAGAGAGAAAGATGGATAAATAGAATAAGGGAAAGAAGGATTTTCCCATATGTGATAACTGTGGAAAGAATCACCTTTGTAAATGCTTTAAAGTGAATGTGAGTTTGTTATAAGTGTCTAGAAAAAGAACACCGAGTACGTGATTTCAAGGTTATGAAAAATGTTTCTAATTTACAATCCTTCATCTACAAGGAGTTGGGATACTACACGAATCAATGTCCAAATCATCAAGGTATACCACAAATGATGATGTTGGGTAATAATCAAGTTATGATATTACCACAGATGAAGAGTAATGACTAGTGTTCTTATGATGATATTAAAGAATAATGTCATTTGAGTATTGTATCAATTATGTACTAGTTATAATAATTATGGAGTATATAAAGATTTTACTGTAGTACTATTTCATAAATGATTTGATATTGTGTGGTACCAAGAAAAGTGACTCAATAAAAAGTTAAAACTTATGAAAAATACATGGTTGAAGGGAAGATAAAAATTTAATATTGTCCTAATACTCAGGTATTGTTATTGGAATAATAGATTATTGATTTGGATAAATTATATTGGATATTATTGACACCCTTGGAATTGATTAATGGTTTGTTTATTCGATCATTGTTGGAGTTTACAACATTTCCGGATATAAGGAGTATATCCAATATTCTATAAAGAATAAGAGATCATGAATGTAATAAAAATTATAATTAATAGTGTTACCTTGTTTTAAAAGAATACATGATGATAGTATTCGCATGTTATTACGTGGAAAAAAGAATCTTCATTGTGTTTACCTTCCATATAAATTTTGGAATGTGAATTTTGACAGAAGTATTTTGGATAAGTCTAAAGGTTGGAATGGATTTAGTTTTACATTGGAGTATATTATTATGGTTAATGAATTTTTTATGATTATTTTTTGATTGTTATAAAAAGGACAACCCGGAGGTTGGGCAATAATCTGTCGCATCCGGCAAGGCTGTGAGACTTGAACCCGCAACCGAATGGTGACAAGGGTGCCTCGCCTACCACTTGCACACATGATGTCCTAGTTTGTATAATGAATTTTTTTTCAAAATATTCTGATAAAAGAATTATAAATTCATCATTTTTGTAACCCCATATGATGATGATAAATATAATATTTTTTAATTCTATTATCTTTTGTAGTGAAAGATGAATTTCTGGTAGAAATTAGTTGAAGGATGAAACTCTACTTGTCATGTATATATATTTATTTTATTTTTTCTCTCTTATTATATGAATAAATTAATTATCAAACGTTAGGGAAGAGATATTATACCCAAAAATGTTTTATCCTAATACCTTATGTTTTGTTGAACTGATGATATTTTAAATCATTATAGATCGATGGCTTTGAGGCCCTCAATTATACCATTTATTGTGATTCTTGACCTAAATAACTCCCTATAAATATTTATGTTCTTCCTCCAATTATGGGTCTCTAATATCCCGAAATGTTATCTTAATCAAGATCATAATTTGGTGGAGACTTTTTCATTTCCCTTTCCCTCTGATTAAGAAGAAATTTTATTAACCCAATTTTTGATGTGGGTTTTCCACAAAAGTAATTCTCTATTTTGAACCATTTATTTATGTTGAACAATTTCATATTGTGAGGATTCAATTTATTAAAGTAGGAGAGAATTTAACACCCCAACATTTCATAGTACATTATCTCATTAAAGTAATTCAATATCTTGCGCTACATGCAACACCAAGTTCAAGTGCACCACAACTTACCAATCTCACCATTCAAAAAGAAGTTATGAATAGTATTAACTAAATTATGAATCTTATATACTCTATATAATTTTAACATCCATATTATGGGTTTATTAAGCATAATATAAGAACAAATTCATTTTTTCCTGATAAATGAAGTATTTTAAAAAAAATCAATTTTACCGCTTTTTAATGGAACACCCTTTTCAAAACCAACATTTGACACTTTTATATTTTAAATTTAATGAAATTAAATTCTTATTTAGAAAATGGAAATAAATATTTAGTTTGTATAAATTTTTGGTACTTTTCTGATAACTTTCACATTTTGATGAATAATGAAAAATGCTATGTTTTATTTAAAAACAACTCTTTTAATCGACATAATTTATAATGTAAAATTATGAATTTAAATGGTTTTTAAGTATAATTAGATTATATTTTTATCATTTAATAAATTATAAGTAATTATTAGTATTTTCACATTTAATGTTTATATAAATACATGTCAATATTTTGATAGTTTTTACTTTTTAAAAACCCGCTTTTTGGTTTTGACAACAGTAATTAATTTTAAAAGAATTAATGAAACTTCTACGTTTTCAAGTTGGTAAAATAGTATTCATTTTGGAATTAGAAATATCAAAATTATATTAGGGTGGATTTTATGTATTTTTCTGAAAACATTCAATTTTTGATAAATAGTGAAAAACATTGTGTTATTGTTTAAAACTGACATTTTATTTAAATAATTATTTATATTATTTAAATTTAATTTAAGTAAAAATAGATAAATAATTCCTATATAAGTTCAATGTAATTAAATGGAGTCATTTTTTTATAAAATTAGATGTATAAATTTTTTTTGAACATTTTACCGTCTTTTACCCACCTTCTTGGTGCATTTGCAAAATTGCATAAAACATAATTTTACTGGATATATGAATTGAATTTCAAAAATCTGAGAGATTCAGTTTACATCACTAAGTAAAATGTTGTTCAATATGAAGAAAATTATTCTTGATGAATAATAACTTTTGAATTTTATTTTCCACTGTTAAAAGTAAATAGGGTAATTAAAGGTAAGAATGATATTATAATTACCCAAACACATGTACTAATTGTATTGGATAAGTTTATTTCAAACAAAACCAACCATAGGAATATAATTTTATCCTTTATATCCACTTGTATTAGATTAAAACATTTATTATTATTTTATTTATTTAAGAGTTAATAGTGTTAAATTCAATGTTTTATAACAAAACCATTTTTAATATAGGTTTATACATAAGATAAATTCAACTATAAATATTAATTATAAATATGAAACTATTTCCTACATCATGGTATTTAATTTATAATTTTTATACATTAAATAATTAAATTTATTTATGACACAAAGATGATGTAGTAATTACCTTAATAATGAAATAATCAAATAAATGGTATTATAAATATTAAAATAAATGTAATTTCAATGTTTTTATAACATCCAAGAATTTTTCAAGAGAATATAAAATGTTAGGGTTAATTCAATGAATTTTTTTCGAAATAATAATGTTTTGATGACGTTCAAAAAAACCAAATACTGAAAAGTCTCAAAATTGACAAAAATGAGTTTTCAAAAAAATAGTATATTATTAAATTATATAATATTACTAAAAATACATGGTTCAAACAAAGGAATTAAGTAATATAATATATGTCATTAATTAATACATGGTCTTAACTTGGTTTTATGGCATGCTGAGATTTTATTCGATATTTCATCTACCATTGGGATTCCGATTAGAATGGATCATGTTACAGAATTAGTATGTTATGGTCACATTGCTCAGTTCCTAGTAGAGGTTGATCTTAGAAATACTTTAATAGATAATGTGATTTTATCTACTCAACAGGAAAATATTTGTCTTCGAATTTAATATGAAAATACTCCTCCTTTTTGCTTTCCATTTCAAGTAATTGGTCATGAAGAATCAGCATGTAGAAGAATTATTATTTGTTACAATTTCCAACATAATGGTCATGACCTACAACACTGTAGGATTCACCTAAACAAGGTATAGAACAATGCACAAAGTAGAATAAGAAAGTTTTTTTCATTGGTTTTGACCTTCTAAAGGAGTATGATGGAAAGAATGTTGAGTCTGCTGAGAAATCTCAATGGTCTCTTGATGAAGAACCTAATGCAAAAAAGGGATGTTCTTAGGAACCTATCAAGAACAGTTATTCTACACAAAAAATAAGAGAGTTCTCTTATCTTTGGTAGATCTTGGGGATAATATTCATCTATCCGTTAATGACAGTTCTATTGTGGCAGAAAATGGAGCCCCATTCAAAGATATATTGACAAGGGGTCTCAATGATGATGATGATAATGAATCAATTGACCACCTTGATGATCTAGAAACTGTTGCTCAAGAAGATACAGACTCCTGCCTAAAGCAAGAACAGATTTTGGTTAATGCCAAAATTATAAGAGCCAAGGAAAATATTGATATTCCAATCTCAAGGAAATCTAATGATATGAAGGATGTGAATGATTATAACTATACATCGGAACAGGAAAATAAAAAGGAAAAAACCCCGACCTCAAATGTAAAAGATAGTGTTCTGTTTACAGTGGATAGAGAAACATCTATTTATATAGCTCCCAAGGACATATTATGGAGGTCTCACCTCTGGAAGGTAATCCTATAGACCATGTTAAATCCAATTCATTTCATGGTCTTATAACTAAGGTTTCTACCAGCAACACATCACTGTTTCATGCTAAGGACTGTAAGAATTTAGTCATTTATATTCTAGCCTATTCTCAACTTAAAGAGACTAATGCACATGATGTTATGATTACCCATAGATTGTGCCATAAACCCACTCCAACTGGGAAGCATGAATAGGCCAGTCAATTGAAGGAATTTATCTAAGCCTCCTATTTGGTAATACATGTAGACTCTCTCACATTTAAGGGAATAATAAATGACAAAGTGGAAGGATCTCCCCATCCTCCACCAAGTTGTGGCACCCCTCAATCTCAAATTCAAAATGTTTTGAAAAATATGAGTACCTATAATTCATTTTAATTACTTGCATATTCCATTATTGATAAAGACATGAAAACAATGGAAGTTCAGGTTGGAGTTTAGCATGTGAACATTGATGTAACTTCTGAGTTTCCGGATGATGGTGGAGGTCCTTGGATGCAGAAAAAGGCTGGGCAGAGGGGGAGACATTCACGTGGTGGGGTGCACAAACGTCTCATCACAGTATGAACACTCGCTCGCGAATGCACTGATATCATTTTTATAGAACTACATAGTTGTGTTTTCTCCTCTGTATTTACTTCCGGTATGACTTTCTTTTTAATAATAGGGGCCTTTGCACCTCAACCTTCTATAAAAAACGGTAAAAGATAACTATTTAACTAATAGTTAAATCTAAAAGATAAAGTTTATATGGTGACATAAACTTGTCTAAAACCTATTAATTAAGTGTATTTTGACCCATACACACCATAGCATTGAAATAAATCAATTTTGATCCATTACAACTAGAAATTGATTTTATAATAAAAGAATATTTCAAGCTTTTCATAATGTGCCCCTCACCCCTCTTATAATAGGGAACTTACCCTTCTCTCAAAATAACACATCCAAATACATTTGTCTTGGCAAAACCCTTTTCAAATATCCTCTTAACATCCCTCACAGCAACCTAGAGTCCTTAATTTGAGCAGAAATCCAACCTAAGGAGCCCTTTCGATCTACTCAAAAGGAAACACCAGAAAAAGTGGTAATAATTTCACCACCCTCATTCAAGTTCTTTTCTACTTCCACTTCTTATTTATTAGTTGTTTCCATACCAAAATAATAACTCAATTACCTCCTACATATTATGATATTATTATAAATATGGTACAACAATATTAATTATTCTACCCATCCTATAAATGACAATGTCACTATATGTGAGTACGTACGGCTTACCATCTCCACGTCGTGGTGTAGTTTGTTATTCAAACACGTAACTTTTTGAATGGGTATAATAATGAGTATAACTAATCTAAATAATAAATATAACATGTTAATGACTATGTTTATTTGATATTCCATCAAATTATAAAATATTTCACCATCAAATGAACGATATTTCCACTCGTGCGTACGTATGGCATACCACCTCCATGACACGATGTGATTTCCTTCCCCATAGTAACCATTCAAGACTAATTTATTTTTGATGAATAAAAATAATGTGTAAAGACTTTATATCATTCTGTATATGAATAAGATACAACCTATCCATAACAAAATTACTTGTGTAACAAATAAAATAAAGGAAAACGAATCAGTTAACACCCAAAATGAAGATCCTACTAAAATATCATTAAAAAAGAGATATTATAAGATCATATTCTATATCATATTAATATATATGGTTATTTTATAATTTAGAAACAATTATTTCACCATTATACAAGAGTTTATCCTACCCTCGACCAAGGAAATATACAAGGTAAAGGTTAATTATACAATCTCATCATTATCCGGGGTTGTTGTTTATTTGAGTATCTACTAGGACCTCTTTATCATCCACATCTGTGATTCATAAAAATATTTTAAAAAGGAATATTTTAAGGTTTTATGGAATGTAATATTTAATTATATCATCATTTTAAATTGTTTAAATATTTATTCTTCTAAATCATTCTCACTAATGTCCATGTTTTCAAAACGGGTTTTAAGGATTTATTTATATGGACATGAATGTTTTTAAAATGTCAATTACATTAAAAAGTATCAAAGTGGTATATGAAAATTTTATTAAAAAATGTCTTTAATTGTCTTCCATTCTAAATTGTGTGACTTTTATATGTTTTCATGAAAAAGGGTATTTCTCTCAAAGAGTTTTACAAATCATTTTAATCTATGTCAACATCCTTTTATGGATTATAAAATTGTTTGAAGTATATTTATTATGATACAAATCATCCATAATGTATTGATGTTTTTGGGATATGATTGACTGTGGATATATTATTTTTATAACATTCAGGTTTTATGGATAATGTATTTACATTTTGAATGCTAGTTTTAATACGGATGTTTATGTTAGGTTTAAACCTTTTCATATAAGGAATGCATTGGACTGAGTAAGTGGTGGGTGGAGCCCTCTATAGCTCCTCGATGCATCAGTAGTTCTCATGGGAAAAACTATTTTCTTTTCAAAAGGCCTTGAAAAAATCTTATTTGTAGTATTGTCACAAGGCCTTAACTATGTGGTCATGAGGTATGGAATTTTGCATTCTATCATTGTGAGATTGGCTATATGATATTGTATGCGATTATTAGATTAGTAGAATATTAGTGTGAATAAGTAAATGGAATTATTTGATTTATATTGTCCATATTATGAAGGAGATTATTTTTAAAAGGATTATGTTTTAGTCTTATACATTGACATAAATGTTTATTCTTATTTGTAAATGTTTCTGCTATATTGTTATACTTTCCGAGCATCTGAGCTCACCCCTTTATATGTTTTTTTCAGGATGCAAAGAATTATATTATGACGGATCTATTGGGATAGTATAAGGGATATTAATGTGGTCAATGAAGATAATGTTTTTGTTGTTTTTTATTTTAAAATGTAATGTAACGTTTAGGTATGTAATCTATTTTCCAAGACTGCTAAACTGATCAGTCCTTCGGGACTTGATTCCTTGAAATCATGCCAATATATAAAAATAATGCACTGACTCTGGGTAACTGGGGTTGGGGCAATACAGGTATAGTTATTATCATGCTGAACTGTGATAACATTGTATGAGTTGTTCTTTACAAAGATACCAATTCACATCAATAGATAAAGAATATACTTCAGAAGGATTTCCATTCAAGGGGACTTACTCAAATATAAGAAGTCATTATTTACTGAGAATCCAAAAAAGGTAATTGTGAATGATCCATTAGATGAACCCATAATTTATTAGAATCATGGATATCATGTTAGAGATAACCCATGGGCAGTAGTTTCCTCTATTTCGTGTGGGATTATGTTAGATATAATTCACTAGATGAAAATTTAAAATAGAATTTATATAATCACATAACGTATATTATTTAATATACACATGTTTCTATACATATCATATACTATAGTCTATTCTGTTTGTTATAGATTATAATATTATTAGAATACTAATGCCATTGATAGATTACAAAAATGTTTACTATAATGTGAAACTAGGAATTCCATGGCAATATTCTTGAAAATACATCTCATGTTGTAAAAACATCATTTTGATAAGACACCAATGATATATGACTATTAGATGTTATAGAACTATAACCGTAGATAATTCTTCATATGTTGTTCAAACTTTGAGATATCTAATAATATAATAACATGATGATGGACTCACCAATAAGAATTCCACATATTATTTTTGGATTCAGATGTTCATATACATTAGTTTTTGTTTTATTCCTTATCTTTGAAATCATTTTTAATGTATGTCACAAATTATATAATTTTATAAATGATGAAAATATCAACATATATGTTCTTGGTGAAGTACTTGCATATGACATGTCATGAGTAGTATGACATTCATTGGTTGATAAAGATTGAATCATTTCCTTCTATGTATTGAAAGAAAAAACTCTTATCCCCTTGATTGAGATGGATGTTATAAATTAAAATCCATCACCAGGGTTTTTATTGGAATGTTAATCTTTATAAGGAAAGGAAACATATAATAATAAATAAGGGTTGATGATATGATTATGAATTTTTCTTAATAAAATATCATTTAAAAATTGGATTATATTTAACAATTAAAAATCATATAAAGGTTGTCATTTCGTTAAATTTTCTATTTATATATGAAGATCATGATGTGTTTCTATATACTACTGTTGGTATATTGATTAAACTCAAACCTTTTGGGTTTTACACTATTTGTCTCAAGAATCTCATCTTATTTAATTGCATTTTATTTTTTAGAATATATGTGATCATAGATATTTGATCACTGACTATTCAGGTTATGTTGATAATTATTTAATCAGATGTAATTTAGGATTATTTTATGGGAGTTAATTTTTTATTCCTTATAAAATTTTTATCATATCCCAGTGAAGTCAAGTGAATATTTATTTACTTATTTTTAAATTGATAAACCCAAGTTAGTTTTCAATTCCCATGTAACTATTTAGATGGATCAATTACTTTATCTGGTTTATTTCATCATGACTCTTAAATAATTATTCATTTAATAAGTAAAAACTTAAATAAATATTAATTGACACAAGATTTATTTAATACTCATTTTAAATAATAGTTAATTTTTTATTAGTGAATTAAATAATTTATAATGACATGGTGTTTTATTTTTTAATAGGAACAATTAATGAGAAATTTTTGAAAATTTATATTTCTATTTAATAAAAATATTATTTCATTTGAAGGTGGTCTATATTCATGTTGGACACAATTGAGATCATTATCTGAAATCATATTGACATCAATAGAAATGTATAGGTAAATGCATTTGTAATCAAAACTGGGACATTAAATAGATCTTGATTCTGCTTATTAGAACCTAAATAATTAATATTGATATCCTATGTTCTATGATGAACATGAAAATATATGTAGAAGTATACAATTTTGGATTTATTATGTTATGATGATAATGAAATTAAATATGTATCATACTCAATAATAATTATGTGACGTAATTGATAATTTATGTATTTAATAAAAAAAGTGAGAATGTATAACCATTTCTTCAAAATCAAGTATCGTAAATTAAAAGTAAATTTAATATTTTTTAGAAACCACAATTCCCATATCCATTTTATATGGATTTGATATGTTTGACACTGTTTAAGTGATTTTATAAATAACCATGTCAATCCTAGTTATATTAGGTTCATGTTGTTATATCAATTATCATTAGACTATAATTTATATTGGATAACACATAATATTTTTAGATTATTGGAGATAGAATAAAAAAGTTATAGAGTTGAAAAAGATTTCATTTTGATCAATTATAGATATTATATGAGTTTAAAATTGGGGGTCAAATGATTTTAAAAGCTTCAACCTATCATGGGAAATATAATTTCTGTATAGGGAGGAGGTTTTCTCCAAGGATCATCCGATCATTATAGATGTTAGAGTGTATTGTTGAAGTTTCATATCTATTATGTTGATGACACACTTTGTGTATTTTTTTCAGTGGTTTTCAACTAATTAATTGGATTTCATTAATGTCAATATATTAAATAAGTTATAAGGAATAATTTTCTCAGATGTTTTTCTGATGAATCCTTTTTAGTTATTAATGAAAATATGTTGTAAAAGTAGTAAAGAAGAATTTACTTAATGCTTCATTGATGTTTATCTACAGTATCCAGTCCTCTAATAAACAATATGAATTCTATATAATGAATATTGATGAAATGATGATTAATTATATATTATGAATGATGAATAATCCTAGATTTTTGAAGAAGAGAAGAAGTTCTCAAGTCTTGTTATCTGGGAAAATTATTAAATGTTTTGAATAAGATTAAATTTCCCCAAGAATTATTATCTGAGGAAATGAAGTTCCCTATTCTTGTTATGTTGGAAGAAGATTAATGGTGGTATTTCCTATAGAATATTTCAAAAGTATTCATTACCTGATGAATAATGAATATTATAAGTGTTGGATTATGTGTAATGGTTTTTTCAAGTTGATTTATGGTTCATATTGATCAAGGTGATCTAAAAAAATATAAAACATAGTTGTTGTTTGAATGTTTCTCAAGTATTGTATATTATGTTTATTAGATAAAGTAAATCAGGTGACTCTTTTTTGTTATTGAATGTAACAAAAACCTTATTACTAAATGTTATTTGGGTTCAAGATGAGGTTAATCAAATCATACAAATTTTTATCATATGGAGATATGTACGAAGTTTACATGATATCTTTGTAAATTTATCTCAATGTGATTCTTTAACAATTTCATTAGTTAAGGGTTTATGAATAATATGATATAGTTTTTATGGAAGATTCATTAAATAGAGGATTCTGAATGAAGCTATAGAACAAATGATTCCCATTGAATCCCCCAGACAACGTATAATGGATAGATCCTACTAGGAAAACAAGGTTTGTGAGTCTATTAGATTAAGAATATTTTTGAGTTTATCTGAATGAGAAATATAGAGAAATATTCAAGTAGTCATCAAATAGATGATTCTATGAGAATTCATCAGATAGATAAACATTGTCAAAACACTTAATATAGAAATCATATAAAACTTACCAGATACCAAACAATTAAATATATCGGATTGAGGATGATCTGGTATAAAATAACTATAAAAAAATACCAGATAAAGCATTACCAGATAGAAGAGTATCTACAAGGAGGTACTTGATGATGTTTTGTGTCTCTCTTAAATATTTTTAAATTCATACATTATGAATATTCTATGATTTATTTTTAATATATCAATTATAAAGTAATTAATATCATGATTCTAGCTGATTTTTTAAGAAATTTGAAGAACATTGGTGCTAATATTTGAAGAAATTTTATATTTTGTTTGTTGAGTTTGACCTGTGCAGGTGTTCGAAGGTGGTCAAATGAACAATTACTTTATTATGATCTGCAATGTTTGAGTGGGAAAATTAATTTTGATGTTCACACTCCTCCCTTATTTTATATAGAAATAATGACTATATAAATGGGAGAAGGTTCATTTTGCATTAGTTTTATATGATTCCATTAATCAAATAATTGTTGAAAAGGGTGAGGATCCCACTAGGACCCATCTGAGAATTTTTTATATGTTGACTAAGTGAGGTGTAGATCGTGGAGCTAGAAAAATACATTTTCAAAGCACCAGATATAGAGGTTCTAGAAAAAGTATACAAGACACTAATTTTCCATATAAATAATAAGCTTCTATATGGATTGATATGGAACTAAATGGGGAAGTGAGGTACTGGGTGAAGAATGTGTCTGGAAAAGAGGTATCATATGAACAAGTTTCAAATGAATAGGTATCATGCAGACAGATAACACATAAAAGTTTATCATATAGATAGGCTCAAAATGAAATAGGTATTAGATGAATAAAACAAGATTAATAATACTAAAACAGGAGAATAAAAAAGTTGTATGATGTTCTATTTCGTAGAAATATGGTGCAAAAGGAAGCAGGTTTAAATTTTGGTTTTGATAGATTAAATAATTGTTTTTATCTAGTATAAGAGAAGAAGAATAAATGGGTGTCTTCCACCATTACAATAAAATAATCATTCCAATTTTTCTTTATAAATTTGAATAATTTTGTGTTCCCCACTGTGAATACAAATTAAAAACATTTATTTCTATCATTCACTAATTTATCTAATAATAAAAATAAGAAAAAATATAATAACTAAGAAGTACCATGACATTCAACACAAGTCACATAAATCAAATATATTCTAGATGTTACAATGAATATTAAGAAGTTGAAGTCTATATATAACATTTATATAAATTTATTTCAATTTGATTCTATTGGAAAGGGTTATATTGAGTCCATGGAATTTTTTTTTCTTTTATTACCCTCCTCCTATTTTTTCATGAAAAAATTTTGGGTTAATGAATTTTTATAACCCAAAAACTATATTTGACACCTTATTATAGTAGATAATCAGCATACAGGTCACCACCATAAAAATAATAGACTAGATACTATTATTGGGAAGTAAACCCTTTAAAAAAATCTTATCCAATTCATTACATGATTTTTTACAATTATATAAAAACTAATTTAGAAAAAGATAATCAAGATTCTAATTGTTCTACAAGGTAAAGGGATATGAAGAGTTAATTAGTTTAAAAAGTATTTAAAAATGATTCACCCCATCTCAGTGTTGATCATATTAAAAAATGGTATTAATAATTAATATTATTTAGAAGGTTTACATATATTTTATTCTCTACTTTTAATTCATTCATTATTAATGATGATAATTTCTTTCCAATTTTTTAATGAAGTGTAGTTTAATAAAGAATTGTGCATATCGGATCAAAATTATTTTTCTACCCATAACAAGATGAAAAAATGAAAGAGAGATAAAATAATGTTGAATAATATATCTCCCTTTATCTAAGAGTTGGAAATATATTTATTTTCTCTATTCAATGATAAAAACAAAGATAGATATGTCTTAGAGAGTGAATAATAAACGATTCAAATTATCACCTGGGACCCCAATGTGATCAACGTCAATTGATCATGAGGTATGTTAAAATTATTTCAAAGTAATATCCTCACGAGTAAGTATCAAGCATAAGTTTTGATGATGATCTATCTAAATTTTTTCAATAAATATCAATTAGTAGATTAAAATATACTATATATTTCATTCCTAGAGAAATTGACTCACTTATTTGAGTAATTTCTTAAATAATACTTGAAGAGATCACCCAATTTGAAGATGATATACCTAACATAAAGAATGATCTATAAGAAAAGGAATAAGAATACATAAATCTATCCCAATATATTAATTATTAATAAGTAATATTTTATTATTATAGAGACAATTGTTCCATATGTGAATAAGGGTAGATCAATGTGATCCAAAAAAATAATAAGGCCGCTATAAATCTGGAAGAAAATATTCATGTATTAGAATAAGAAAGGAGATCATGTATTGATGTAAAAAATGATCAGTTGGATGTGAAGGAAAAAATAATCAAGGAATATGACACTTTTCCTTATGAAATGAATAAAATATAAAAATAGAGAAAATGAAATAATGTGGATTGATTGTGAAGATAAGGTGATTTTTATTGAAGACAAAGAGATAACTCTTAATATAAGGTGTTTATAATTGGAATTAAAAATATTCACATGGTTAATACATGATCATGTTGATATATATGATAATATAATGGGAATTGAATACAATAAATGTATGTAAATAAATAATAGGCATCCTTTTTGAAAATGGAAATAAAATATTTGTAGGTATAACTCTCCCAAGAATATTTCAATGAATAGAAATGAATGTTCGTTGGATACCTGATCTAAGAAAATGAAAAAATATTTTTTATCAAAAAGAACTACTCTAAATAAATTCACCCAAAATAATCCACATAAACACTAGAAATGGATACCAATGACCCCAAATATACATTATTAATTTAGATATTACAGCTGGATAAGGTATAAAAGAAGTAATATGAACATGAAAAATAATTTTAAAAAGAAATAGTAATTCCACCTAAATAAGTCAATATATATGAGTTGTTGTCAACCAATGAAAACTATTTATTTTAAAAAAGTGTCATGATTGAGAATGAATATGGTAGGGAAAACTCCAAAAAAAATCTTTATAAAAATTAAAATATAAGAAGAGTGATTAATGATGATGAAAGTTTCAGTAAAAGACAACAGTTACTTGAAATGTCTTGAGAAGAGAAAATACAAAAATAATACAATTGAATATATGATAAAATCTATATTACCTCGTCCAAAATTAAATTTCAGATGTGTGAGTATAAAGAGGGGAGAAAATAGAGAAACCTGGTTTATAAAAAAATCGCAACCTTTCAATTCACTTAGAGGATCTTGGAAGATCCACCTTATTCTTCTAATATCATGTTTTGTATTTGTACATTCAATATAGGTAATTGATTCTTAAACGTAATATCATTGGGAAAACCTGATATAGTTGATATTATATCATAATTGGATAAAATATATATATATATATGTTATAATCCTAAACCATATATATTAAATTGATTCATCATCATGAATATTTTTAGATATGACTCCTTTATAATAAAACATGAAGGGTATATTGAAGAAGTTGCAAAAAAATTTATGCATATTTGGTTATTTTGGAATGTTCTTAAAAAAGTTTCATTGAAAAAGGAATTCATTTATTAATATATTAATCTTGGTTATTAAAATGAAAATATTAATATAAAGGGGGAGAAATAAAATTAATCAATAACATAAGAAATAAGTATGAATGAAATTGTACGAAGGATTGTAATCTTATAAACTTGTACTTAAATAATTTTGATATATTTGTTGAATTATGTGAAAAAAATTTAGGTTGATTTATTTTATAATTTTTTTAATAAAAGAAATTATATTTATCATAGAATACAAATGGAAAACCGTTGAAGATAATTTTGTGAATTTTCATCTCACATGGTTTCATTTAATTATATAATGGTATTTTTTGCCTAAATCAAATCCCCTTGTTTTCTATATCGAGCATGGATCTCTAGGAAATATATTGAGATTATTGGTTTCACATTTATTAATTATTAATTGATACCCTTTTACCATTACCTTTAATATCCTATCAATAAGGGGAGTGAAATTGAAAAGAATGTTTGAAAGGAAAGGGGGTGGGTGTAGAAAGGATAATATGTCCACATATTGACAAATTTATTTTAATGGTTTTTCCAAAAAATATAAATTTTCAGATTTATAGTTAAATTTTGGGTGTATTTTATTATTTAGCAATAGATTATAAATAATTATAGAGTTTTCATTGAAAAAAATATGTTAAATAAGAAAAAAATAATAACTTTCTGGTATGTTTTCTTAAAGCATCTAAGTATGTTATTGATGAAAACATATTGGAGATGTAGTTATGAATACATTTCTTAGACCATCTAAGATTATTTTTTTAAATAATACAACCTACTTATAATGAATATATATCCTAGATATTGAATGGAGATGGTGATGATAAAGTCAAATTATAAATTAAGAATAATTTATTCTAGTTGAAAATGAGACAAAGTTCTCATGTGTTTTTATATAGTAAAAATATATAATCATCTTGATTAATAAACTAATTTTTCATTTAATGTTATCTTGTAAAATTATAAATGTTCATGGAAGAATAGATGAATTTATCAAGTCTTCTTACCATGGAATAAGATAAATAGTATTCATTCCATCAGATGGTTTAGAAAATATTTAGTACTAGAATGTGAAATATTATTTTTAAGTGTTGGATTGCTTATGATGATTATTTCTGAATGAAGGATGACTCTGAATTATCAAGGTGATAATGAATAGAAAGAAATAAAGTGTTTTTACAATTGTTACACAAGTACATGAGATTAATTTTATCAGACAATTTAAATAAGGTTATTCTTTCTATTCTTCAAAGTAAAAAACATCATGATTACAAAAAATTCGAATAGTACAAGATGATTGTATTCTATTCAAATGAATTTTTATTGAATGAAGAGATGTATGAAGTTTATGAGATGAACATTTTAAATATATTAGATATAGAATCCTAAAATTTGTCCAAAAAAAGTGTTTCTGAAACGTCATATAGAGTTGTTTTATTGTATTCATTGATAAAATAAATTTTAAAAAATATATTTGATAGATTTTTACTAACAAGGCCATCATGAAGAGGGTTCCAAAATAGAGAGAATCAGATGAAACTTTTTTGAGAGATTATAACATGAATAATAATTGTGATTTCTTATAAATGATAAATCTAAATGGATATTCCTACTATCATGGGACATATGATTCTATAAAAATTATCTGAAATATAAACCTTGCGAAAAGAATATATAGATAATGTATGTAAAGAATACTAGATGAATAACTATAAAGTCCAGCAAGGGGAGGGAGACCAAAAAAATTATAAGCTAAAGAAGTTAATATACATAGAATTTAATGATAGATAAGATTCTATAATGAATTTCCATTTAATGTTTTGTGGATATTTAATATGTTTTGGAAATTCTTACACTATGAAAATTTTAATATAATTGATCAAAGGCTCAATAACCATGGAGGAAAGATTTTTTACTCTAGAATAATATTCATGAAGTGTAAAGAGGATTGATTTTGTGATTTTGGAAAATTTCTATGTTGTTTTTTTACTCGAATATATTGAAAGGTTTTAAGGTGGTAAAGTAAAGAATTATTTTATCTGAATATTCAATATTTGATTGGGAAATTTGAATTGGGAGTTTACACACATCCCTAGTTTTTTACGGAAATGATGACTATATAAAGAGGAGAAGGAGTATTGTGAATTGATTAATGGTGTTTCTTCACTTTTATAGTTGTTAAAAAGGGTTAGGCAATGAATAAGAAGATTAAATGAATTTTATTGTCAAATATGTGAGGCGATGAACAGGGAGCCGGAGAACTGTTTTATCGAATAATCATACATAGATGTATTTTAAATTTTTAATAGCCACATATGTGTTGTATGAAGAAGACAAGGTAGTAAGGGACCATACAAATAAGTGAGGTACTGGGTGGAGAAGTTATCAAAAGAACGGGTGTCAAAAGAATCGGTATCAGATGAACATGTACCAAGTATATAGATACAAGATAGAAGTGTATTGGTTAAATAGGTTCTAAATGAAGAGGTACGTAAATAAGAATAAAACATGAATAATAAAAAAAATATAATAAAGAAATATTGTTGTGAAATTATATTTCAAAAGAAGGGAAATTAGAAGAAGGTGTCGTTCATTATAGGTTTTAGAGATTGAAGTATTCTTGTAGCCAGTGTAAGAGAAGAATAATAGAAGGGGGTGATTCTCCAGTGTAAGAAAAGCATCATTCTAGTTTACTACTGTAAAGTGTAAAATGTTTTTTTGAACCACTATGAATATAAGGGTATAAGAATAAAGTTTTATTGTATATTTTTTCATTGTAACAATAATATAAAAAAAATATAACCACTAAAAAACTATAACATTCAACAAAATTCAAATCTGTGGAAGACATTATTGGTGTTGAAAAGAATATATAGAAGTTAAATATTGCCTATATAAGCAATATAAAGATCCCAAAAATTAATGTCGTGGGATTAATAAATCTCAAGTAAATTGAATTAGAATTTTTTTTACATCCCTCTCCCAATGTGTAGTGAATAAAAAATGGGTTCAAGATTGTTTGGAATCCAAACAACTATAATGGGTACATAATTATAGTCAAGAATATGCGTACTGGTCACCACCATACGCAAGGAATCACTTGTACTATTAGGTTGGGAACATTTCAAAAACATCATTTATCGTCCATTACTTTATTTCATATAATTTTTTACAAAATTAAGGAGAGAACAAGATAATAATGATCTTAACATATATAAAACGTAAAGGGACAAAAATTACCCAACACTAATTCACCCCTTCTTAATGTTGATCATATCTCAAAGTGGTCCTATTAAATTAGAACATATAATAGGTTTGGAGAATGTGGCGACTCAAGAAAAAGATATAAAAATATTACATCTTTTTAGATAAATATACATCACATATCACAATTATTCGTTCCATAATACCATAATTTTATGGTTTATTTGGAGAATATGTACATAAATAACTTATTCCACGAATAAAATTCAATATCTCTTTTAAAATTCTTTAATCATTGTACCCTTCATAGATATACCTAATGAAAACCCATTCTTTATACCATGGGAAAAAAGAAAACATATAAAAGGGTGAGATCAGATGATCAGTAAGGGTAAATATAAGGGATAATAATCATTGATCACATGAATGCATAATATAAGTAAAATATAATGAGATTATGATCATAACATAGGACATTCATACACAATCACTTAAAGATCATAAATCATGTGTCATAAAGGGCCAAAATTATCACTCATAAATCATGATCATTATGATAATAACATAATATTAATAACCCAAGTTATTATCTTAAAAATAATTGTATAAAATAGTTTACTTAGTCAAGTATCACTACTAAGATTATCATAGGTTTCACTCTTTATTCCATAATTTCATTATTCAATGCTTACTCCCAAGACAATCTCATTGGAAAAATTCCCTTATAGAGCTGGGTTCACTCTCTTTTATAGTCCTTATTATATCATTATACATACTTCTTTACTTAATTACTTGGATTTATATATAATTATATTTGTACAAATAACATAATAGAAACCATAAATATGTGTTCCAGAAGATCATAAAACATTCCTTATGTAATCATAACATAACACGTTGAAAATAAATGTGTTTTATAGACGTATAATTGTCATAAAAATAAACCATATAGATAATGAATAAGTATGGAATCATTGAATAATATCCCATATAAATAATAATTAATGTTAAATTATTTTATAATCAAAAAATAATTTCATTAAAATATCAATGGTATCTTTATTGAGGAAAATACCCTTTTCATTTTTTAATAACATATATAAAATATAAAAGAAATTAAAATATATTATCAGAAATAATTAGTTGAAAGTAGAATAGAATATTTTAAAGTAAGTTTAAAGGTATTAAATCATCAGGATGTAGAGAAATTATTTTCATGCTATAGTTTTTAAAAACAAATATTTTTTCCACCCCTTCAGTAAAAAGTACATTTTTCAGAAAATGAGATTGAAACATAAATCACTTACCTCAAGTATGACTTTCTCCATAAGTTATATCTACTTTTATGTAGTATGTACACATTTATTATATGTATATTTTAGAATTATATTCATAAATAACATAATATATATCATTCCTTTATAATTTTCAATTATCCTTTTATTGACAATTTCTTCATTAAAATGAACATTTAGGTGAAAACTAGTCTGTTTTCCACGCATGTTTCGATTCAATTGTTCTAATACATGTAATTTGGTCATGGTTTCATCATTTAAAAAATATTTATCATGAAATATGTATAACATTTATTCATAATATACAAATATTAAATTACTCATTTAAATCGGTGATGGAAAAAATTGTATCACTCCATAGAGGTGGTAGTCCACATGTACACCTGATCAACATTATAATTTTATAATGGTTGGAAATATAAAAAGTTATATAATATATTATAAATAAAAAACACTAACGGTTCCATAAATATAATACATAAAATGTACATATATCATAATAATTTTTTTAAAGCATGTGATGAAAAATTAAATACATCACTTCATGTGGCAGTAGTCTGCACGAATGCACAAATAATGCTTTTGATTCCCATTTTTTGGTGAATGATATTAATAACGGAAACAACATAAACACAATAAAATATTTATATTTTTAAAATACTTATGATATTATATTATAATGGTTATCACATAATTTTATATGTTATAATAATAAATAAAATGAAAACACACAGTTAAGAGTTATACCTCTTCTTTGGACAACCTCTTTTGGAATACAACTTAATCAATCTGAGCATGGTATTTTAATCATAAAAATAAATATATATCAAGGTAATAGATTTTAAAATGTATTTGGGTATATATTTCATGATATATAAGGATCTTGAAGTGTCAGTAAGAGAGTAGAGGTGGTTTCCATTTATAAGGGAGCGTGCAAAAACACTTAGAATTTTAATAAATGATTAAAAACTATTAGGGTCTTATTCAAGACATGTGGATCAAAATTAAAGTATTTTTAAATTTAGTAAGTTATTTGATATACATAGAGCTTTCAAATATGATTTAGACAACTTTTTAAGTAATTTTAACCCATATATATTTAGGTTAATCCCTAGTTTGTCAATTTTTACCTTTTTGTTGTATTGAATTTTAACATTGGTTACAATTAAAAATAAAAGAAAATAAAAAATACATTCATAATATATATATAAATTGAAATTAAATTTATAGGGTCTATTCTATAAAATTATATTAATTTATTTTGCGTATTTTAATTGAAAAATAATCCCAAAAAATTCAAAGATAAACAATGTTTAGAGAAATTCATTTTTAAGTAAAAACGAACTTATAATAAAATCAAGTATATTTTTTATTACTAAAAAATAAATTATAAATTTTTTAATAAATGATAATTATTTTAATTTATTATTTAATAAAAAATAATTTTACTTTTAACTAACTACATTTTAATGGAAAACATGTAGTTGTACATAAAAATTTATTTTTCATTATTCACTTAAAAATAAATATTTCTAGAATACTCCAAATAAATTAACTGTAAGATAATATTGAAAATATTATTTTAAAAATTATATGCATTTCTAAAATTAAAATTTATAATTATTTTTAAGATTAATTAAAATTTTATCACGCAAAATGAAATAAATTTTTTTTTTGAAGAGAACATATTTTTGAAGCATAAAGTGACTTCACTAAATATTGAGTACATATATTTTAAACATTGAAATTTATAGATATTTTTTAATAATTTGGTTAATACTATTTATTCCTAACACATAAATAGATTCTTTATAATAATATTCTATGTCACTGCTCATTTACACATGAGGTTTCATGTAAAAAAATCTATCAAATACATCATGTTTATTTCAAAGGAATATATATATATAATAACATGGTTTTGCATTTAAAAAATCTTAATATAATTTAACCCTATTAATTCTACCACCCTGATATAAAAAATGAAGATACTTATCCCTAATCACATCTTTGTGTTTTTACATATCTTTTTTTAAATATAAGGTTTCACTAAAATAATTTACTAGGTGAGTGGTATTTCTTCACGGAACATTCCATATTCAATAAAAAATTTCCATCAGTTTTCCTTGTAAAGGAGATCATTCACCAGTTCTATGAAATTTGATTTTATCACATATAAAGGATTATTTTTTTACTTCATTCTGAGAGATATATAACAAACATTGTGATATTGAGATAGATTTGGTTGAATTTTCTAGGGATACACAACCAGCCCAATATGATCATAAATTTCAAAGAGACTGATATATCTATGGAACTTTTTATAAAGAGACAATAATACGAATAATTTTACACATACTTAATATAAGGCCATGACCTTAAACATTACTTAATATTGAGTTACTTCAAGAATACATATTGAGGATCTTTTCAGGTTTAGATTTTTAGAGAATTAGATCATGAAACATGCTTTACATTCCACATTTAAACAAAGATGTTACATAAAAGATAGTACTCATTTTCCCCATCAACAGAAACATATTGAAAATAAAACATGGATTCTTTCTTAACACTTCATTGACACTATCATCACATCATGTACCTTTCCCTTGACCTATGAAAAACATTTTAAAAACATTGGATGAGCATAAAAAGAATAGTAAGGGATATAAAATTATAAAGTGAAAACATAAGTCCATGTATGAAATCATACATTACTCATAAAACATAATCACATTAACATATCTCATTAAATCATGAATAAATCATAGAAATCATAATACATAAAGGTAACTTGAGGCATTCATAACATTCTTACGTAGGGAGTAACCCTCTTCGTTTCATTTGGAATACCCATCACAGTATATTCCCTAAATATCTTCGAAGAAACCTTAACCATTAACTCCTTCACATTACCCAATGCATTGGAGTGCTATATTGGGATCACCCGCCCTTAGTTTATCACAGAACCACCTGTCTTCATAACAATTCCAAAGAACCATAACATAATCATATCACATAAGACATGCATAAAGGAAACATAACATTTCCACTTTTCAATCACAAGATATCAATATAACACATTGATATAAAAACTTTATGAAAACCATTTTCAATACCAAAATAAAAAAAAGTAAAATATCGTGATTATTTTTCATTCAAAAAATGTTATTGCTTTTAGAGGAAACTGAAACTCAAATAATGGTCACGGTGGAAGAGAAGTAGTTGTCGCCGCATACGCACGACAAAAAAAGCATTACATTTTGTCGTTTAGTAAACACATCGTATAAAAATATTCCTTTTGAATAAACGTAAAAGTCAAAGGGTTTTTTACACCGTATGAAAGAAGGTTGTGTATAAAACATTATATGCCTCAATGAAATAAGATTGAGACGAAGTCCCATACCTCAGGTCAGACTTGACTCGATCGTTCTTTAACGTCCTGAATAATAAACTTGAGTTAATTTCTACTTGCTTAAGAACATTTTTCAAGTTCATTATTCCTTTTATATCGCTTATTACCATGTTATTAACACTATGTAATTATTTAATTTAATAATGGTCGTTTTGTCGATCATTGATACTTGAGTCAAAAATAAAGTCTTTATAATTACAAGATTGTTCATGGGGTAAAATATCCATTATATCTAGAATTATATTCATTATATAGATATCATATATATCATATATATCCATTATATACATGCATTTATAATATTACACAACATTTAGAGGTAAGAAATGGAATTCCTTGTTCATGGAGACGGTAAGTCGTACGTACGTATGAACACTACTTCCATTTCTATTTCATATTTAATGGAATTAAAACACAATGATACATAATTGTATTATAATTCTAGTATGGTATCATATATAATATCATTAAATCTATCCTTTATATGTACCACATATGGTATTAACGAATCAAATCACTTTGAGGGGGCGGTAGTCCGCACTTCCTAAAATGATGATATCACGTTTACTCATAATGGAAACAATAAAGGTATGAAATAAATGAAAAATATAGAAGCTCAAGGAAAACATAAACATATTATATATCATATGTAAATATAGTGACATCTTAATGGACACCTTTGAATGTATTAAAATAATATTGAACAATCATCATTTTGTGAGGCCGTAATTCATCATCCACAGAAACAGTATGTTATTTAACTATTAGATATAGGTGTCTGTAAGTGTAACTCTAATAATTATTATAAAAACATCCTGGTATATTTAATATACTAATGTTATTACAAAATAAATGAATAAAAAGAGTTTAGGGGTTGGAGAAGCAAAATAATACAAAAGAACACAAGTGAAGACATTACATTAAAATCAAATAACTGCCTTTGGATTGAACCAAAAGGGTTTCTTGAAGTGCTTACTGCCTAAGGTAAGGCTTATATGATGAGGAGATGGATTTGGAGAGACAAAAATATCAGAGCTTGGCCGAGACAAAGGTTTGTGAGGTGTGGGTAAAGAGGTAGAGGTGGGGGCCTTTTATAAGAGGAGAGGAGGGGCACTCTTGGAAAGGTATAAAATGTTACATTATTTTCAAATGAGTTTCGGATTTTAAAAGTACCACATTGAAATATTTCAATTATAAGGTGATTAGAGTTCGAAATCCACCCATCCAATAGGTTTTTGACATGTTTAGGTCTTATATTTTACATTATCTTTTCATTTTATTTAAATCGTTAAATAATGAGGCAATCACTGCATCATCATGATGTCATAAATAATTTCACTTATTTAATGTCTAAAATTTATAAAAAACTACTATGATGTAGGAAATATTTTAATCTTTCTAATGACTATTTTTAGTCAAAAATCTGACTTGTATAACCCCAAGTAATTTATTTAGTAAAACAATACATGTTTGTGTTATTTTTCCTTTTACTTTAATTAAAAGGCATTAATGTCATTATCTTATCCAAGTCGCTCCATGGGGTCCCAAAAATCAACCCATGGGGTTTCCTGGTCGTACATGACTCATCCAATAGGGTTAGGACAAGTGTCAAGATATTTTCATTTTATTATAATATCATTTTTACCTTAAATCGCACTAATTACCTATAATCGGGATTAATAAAACATAAAAGTAACTTTTCATCAAAAATTAATTTCATCCCATTGAACCAAATTTTAAATAATAATGAAAATCATTTATATTGGATTTTTGAAATTCAAATTACAGAAGTGGTAATGTTCCATTTAAACGAAAAATCAGTTTTTGTAACTACCACTTTGTGGTTTCACTATTCATCAAAAATTAAGCTTTTTCAGAAGAATACCTAAAATTCAACCTATGCTATATTTGATATTCCAAAATAAAAAATGTTGTCTATTTTACCAAATTCATAACAAAGAAGTTTCATTAATTAATTTTATAATTAAATCCCGCTGTCAAATCAAATAGCATGTTTTTTAAAACAATATTTATCAAAAGATTGACACTAGTTTATGTCCAATCTCAAAGTGATATTAATTCCAATGACCACCATTGGATTAAATGGTAAAAATATATTATAATTTCACTTTAAAACCAATTAAAAAAATAATCTAACTATATAAATAAATTAGATTAAAAAGTGTTTTTGAATTAAAATACCACACTTTTCAGTATTCATTAAAAAATGAACATTATCAGAAAAATACCAGAAATTTATACAAAGTAAATATCATTTTCCCAATCATAAAGAATAAGTTTATTTTGAAAAATATAGATTATAAAATTTTCAAAATATATATTTAAAAATGGTTCTTCATCAAAAGGTGGTAAAATAATCTTTTAAAAATATTAGAGTATTTCATGCTTAAGATTGGATTTATTCTCATTTTAAGCATCGAAAACACTATCTAATTCATAAATAGACATAGATAAGAATATATGTTATTCATTACTTACTTGGGATGTTACATATTTCCCCCCTTTATAAAATCTCATCCCCGCAATTTGTTTACTTATCGTATAAGTGGGGGTATTTATCCCTCATTGCATTTTCAGATTCCCATGTTGCCTCTTCACTCATGTGGTTTTTCCACAAAACCATTACTTGATGAATCAACTTATTACGCAACACTTTCTCCCTGTGGTCAAGAATCTAGACCGGTTGTTCCTCATAAGATAGATTCTCTTCCAGCTGAAGTACCTCTGGACTCAAAACATGAGATGGATCTGGCATGTACTTCCTTAACATTGAAACATGAAAAACAATGTGTACCTGAGATAAGATCAGAGGTAAAGCCACACGGTATGCAACTGATCCAACTTTCTCAAGAATTTCATATGGTCCAATGATCCATGGACTCATCTTTCCTTACTTACCTAATCGCGTCACACTTTTCCATGGTGAAACTTTGAGAAAAACATGATCACCTACCATGAAAGATAGATCCTTCCTCTAGTTATCCGCATAACTCTTTTGCATTCTCTGAGCTGTTCTAATGTGTTTCTGAATCAACTAAACTTTTTCTTCCATCTATTCTACCAATTTTTGTCCCATCAGCTTCCTTTCACCCGCTTCATTCCAAAAAGATGAAGTTCGACACCATTTATCATATAATGACTCAAATGGAGCCATCTGTATACTGGAATGAAAACTGTTATTATAAGAAAACTCCACCAAAGAAAGTTGTTTTCCCAAATTCCCTGAAAATACATCGAACAAGCACATAGAATATCCTCCAAAGTTCGAATAGTTCTTTCTAGCTTCCCATCTGATTGAGGATAAAAGTTGTACTAAAATTTAATTTAGTACCCAACGACTTCTGAAGGCCTTTCCAAAAGTTAGAAGTAAACCTAGGATCATGATCAGATACAATGGAGATAGGAACTCCATGTAACCTGACTATATCTTTATGATACAAATGGAAAAGTTGATCTAGGGAAAAAGTATCTCGTATTGCAATGAAATGAGTAGATTTAGTCAAGAGATCAACAATAACTCAGATTCCTTTATTACCTCGAGGTGTCTTCGGCAGTCCCACAACGAAGTCCATGGATATATTTTCCCATTTCCACTTTGGAACTGGTAAAGGATGAAGCATCCCATTCGATAACTGCCACTCTACTTTAACTTGTTGACAAGTCAAACACTTCACAATAAAATCAGAAATATATCTTTTCATTCTGTCCCACCAGTAATACTCCTGAAGATCCTTATACATTTTAGTACTGCCTGGATGAACTGAAAACGGAGAACTATGAGCTTCACAAAACAACTCTCTCTTCAGCTGTGAATCACAAGGAACACACAATCTCTTCACAAATATCAAAACACAATCATTATCAATGTTGAATTCATTCAACTTACCCTTCTGAACCAGCTGTATCTTTTTCTGCAACATGTTGTCTTGCTTCTGTGCTTGCTTAATTCTGTCTGATAGAGAAGATTTCACTGATACCTGAAACAAAACAGAAGAACATCCTACACCAACAAATTATATTCCAAATTTCATCAAATCCTTAACCAACGGATCACGTTCCAAACGCACCATTGTTAATGAAGCATTACATTTTTGACTCAAAGCATCAGCCACTTTATTTGCTTTTCCCGGATGGTAGTGAATTGTACAATAATAATCCTTTATTAATTCTAGCCATCTCCTCTGTCTCAGGTTCAATTCTTTCAGAGTGAATATATACATTAAACTTTGGTGATCGGTATATATTTCACACTTTATTCCATAAAAATGATGCCTCCAAATTTTTAAAGCGAAAACAACAGCAGCTAATTCCAAATCATGTGTAGGGTAATTTACCCTATAAGTTTTCAACTGACATAAAGCATAAGAAATTACCTGATCATTCTGCATTTGGACGCATCCAGGTCCTTTCAATGAAACATCACTATAGATAACAAACTCCCCATTCCTGGAAGGTGGTGCCAAAACTGGAGCATTCACCAATCTTCTTTTCAGTTCCTGAAAAAAATCATCACATTATTTTGTCCAGATAAACATAACACCCTTCAGAGTTAGCTTAGTCATTGGACTGGATAACCGTGAAAAATTTCTAACAAACCTTCGGTAATAGCCTGCCAAACCAAGGAAGCTACGAATCTCGGTTACATTTGTGGGACTTTACCATTCTTCAACAAACTTTGTTTTTGCAGGATCAACAATTATTCCATCATTAGAAACAATGTGACCAAGGAAATAACTTTGTTGCAACCAGAACTCACACTAGCTGAATTTCCCATACAATTTCCTTTCTTTTAAGGTTTTAAAAATAACCCTTAAATTTCATTCATGCTCCTCTTTACTTTTAGAAAACACCAAAATATCATCAATGAAAACCACCACAATCTTATCCAAGAACTCATAGAAAATTCTATTCATTAGGTCCATGAATACAGAAGGTGCATTGGTTAGCCCAAAAGTCATTACTACCAATTCATAATGAACATATCTTGTATGAAACACGGTCTTCGGAACATCTACTTCCATTAGCTTCAACACACGGTACCCCGATCTCAGGTCAATCTTTGAAAAAAAAACTGAGCTCCCTAGAGCTGATCAAACAAATCATCGATATGAGGCAAAGGATATTTGTTCTTAACAGTGATGTTATTCAAGGCTCTATAATCAATGAAAAGTCTCATAGAACCAAATTTCTTTTTAACAAATAAAACAAGAGCACCCCATCGTGATGTGCTAGGTCGAATGAAACCTTTTTCCAATAAATCTTGCAATTCCTCCTTCAACTCTAAAAGTTCAATTTAAGCCATTCGATAAGGGGGTTTTGAAATTGGCTTAGCATCAAGAACTAAGTCAATAGTAAATTCTACTTCCCGGTCTAGTATTATTCCAGGAAACTCATTAGAAAAAACATCAGGATACTCATTTACCACTGGCACATCATTTATCTGAACAGTTCCCTTGTTTTCAAAGATATGTGCAAGGTAACATTCATTTCCACATTTTACAAGTTTCTCGGCCTCTTGATATGTTATCAACAGTAAGGGTTCATTCTTGTACACAAACTAAAATTCTTTCTAAAAATAAACTTCTTTAGCTCTATAGTCAATATTAGCATGGTAAATAGAGAGCCAATCCATACCCAGGATAACATTAAACTCTACTAGAGGTAAAACAATAAGGTTTGCAAGTAGGTTCTTTCCAAGTATAAAGATAGAAAGATTCTTATAAATTCTTCTTTCCTCAAAATTTCCCCCAGGTGTTTTTACCACAAGTGCATGATTCATTTCTTGAGATGGTATTCCCATTTTACTAGAAAAGTTTTCAGAGATGAAGGAATGTGTAGACCCCGAATCAGACAACACACTGGCATAATCTGAACAAACAAACAAAGTACCTGATACTACTTCTTTTGAGGGCCCGACAACTGCTAAAGTAGTTGCAAAGGATTTCACCACCCCTTTCTGCTAGTAGTCTAACTGCTTCCCATCACTCGAGATCTTTGTCGGACACTCATTTGCATAGTGACCCATCTCATTGCACTTAAAACATTTCACTAATTGAAAATCAAATTTGGTCTTACCATCAACCTGATATTTTTCAGTGCAATTACGAGCCTTATGTCCCATCTTACCACATCGGTATCACTTTCCTGAATTCAGAAGACACACCCCAGCATGCCTTTTACCACATTTATCACAAACTGGAAACATAGTTTTCTTACCGTCAGACCTTTTTGAAGAATTATTTCTTTTCTCCTACCACCTCTGTCTCTTATTCTGCAGGTTGTTATAGAACACTTGAGAATCGGAAAACTCCATTTCCACCTTCTCAACACATAGAACAAGCTTTCCATAACTATTGAACTCACGAGAAGCTAAAGCCTTTAGATATTTTTCTTTAATCTCGAGTAAAAACAATTGATTTTACTATCAAGGTATCAGATAAAATTTGGTGCATACCTTGCCAATAGAGTAAACCTTTCTTCATAGGAAGCCACTGAATCTTCCTCTTGCCTCAATTCCAGGAATTGTTTTTCCATCCTTAGTCGAACAGCATTAGGAAAATACTTTTCAAGAAACATACCTTTGAATTCATCCCAGTCGAGAGCATCAATCTCATCAGCGTCCCTGATATTTTTAACCATCGACCACCATTGATCTGCTTCACCCTCTAAACGGTAAATATCAAGACTAACCTTTTGATTGTCTGAACACCCCATGACATCAAAAATCTTTTCCAGTGCTTTAATCCACCATTCAGCTAGCACCAGGTCAGATGCTTCTTTGAATGATTGGGGAAGTTGCCTCATGAAATGTTCCTCCACTGAAATATCCCTTTGTGGTTGATCTGGCTAATCTTGTGCATGGATACCCCCACCATTTATCGCTTGATTCAACTACACCATTACTACAACAAACTATTCAGATCCAATTCCGACCATCTCGGGATGCTGATTCGGAAGGTCATTTCCTTCTGTATGCCTTCCTAGCACTGCTTCACTATTTCCTCTGTGGAAAACCATTCTGAACAAACATGTCTTAGATAAAGCAACATGGTAATCTTCAAATGCTATATCATTTCAATATGACCATAAAAAATATTTTTGGATAATCATTTAATAGAATTATAACTCTTAAAGTTATCTAAACCGACCATTGATACTAACTATAAGGCCCCGACCTTAATCATTACTTAATCTTGATTTACTTCAAGAATACACATTGAGGATCTTTTCAGGTTTAGAGTTTTAGAGATTATATCATGAAACATGAATTACTTTCCACATTTAAAGAAAGTGGTTACATAAAATATATTACTCATTTTCCCCATCAACGGAAACATATTTAAAATAAAACAAGTATTCTTTATTGACACTTCATTGACACTATCATCACATCATGTAACTTTCCCCTGACCTGTGGAAAACATTTCAAAAACTTGGGATGAGCATAAAGAGATCAGTAAAGGATATAGAAGTTTGAAGTGAAAACATTAGTCCATGTATGAAATCATACATTACTCATAAAACATAAGCACGTTAACATACCTCATCAAATCATGAATAAACCATAGAAATCATAAGACATAAAGGTAACTTAAGGAATTCATAACATTCTTACGTAGGGAGTAACCCTCTTGGTTAGGTTTAGAATACCCAAAACAGTATATTCCCTAAATCTCTTTAGATAAACCTTAACGTTTAACTCATTCGCGTTACCCAATACATTAGAGAGCTATATCAGGCTCACCCTCAGTTAGTTTATCACGAAACCACCCTTCTTCATAACAATGCCCAAGAACCATTACATAATCATATCACATAAATCATGCATAAAGGAAAAATAACATTTCCATTATTAAATCACGAGATATCAATACAACACATTGATATAAAAACATTATGAAAACCATTTTCAATACAAAAATAAAAGAAAAGTAAAACATGTTTTTTATTTTTCATTCAAAAAAAGTTATGGCTTATAGAAGAAGCCGAAACTCAAATAATGGTCACGGCGGTAGAGAAGTTATTGTCGCCGCATACATACAACAAAACAAACATTCCATTTTTTCATTTAGTAAACGCTTAGTATAAAAATATTCCTTTTGAATAAATGTAAAAGTCAAAGAGGTTTATACACCATATAAAAGAAGGTTGTGTATAAAAAAAAATATGCCTCAATGAAAGGAGATTGAGACAAAGTCCCATACCTCGGGTCTGACTTGACTCGATCGTTCTTTAATGTCCTTAATAATAAACATGATTTAATTTCTACTTACTTAAGAAGCATTTTCAAGTTCATTATTCCTTTTATATCACTTATTTCCTTGTGATGTAGACTTTATAATTTTTTAATTTAATAATTTTCGTTTTGTCGATCATTGCTACTTGAGTCAAAAATAAACTCTTTATAATTACAAGTTTGTTCATGGGGTAAAATATCTATTATATCCAGAATTATATTCATTATTCAGATATCATATATATCATATATATCCATTATATACATTCATTTATAATATTACACAACATTTAGATGTACGAAATGAAATGCACCGTTCATGGAGATGGTAAACCGTACGTACGCATGAACGCTACTTCTATTTCTATTTCATATTTAATGGAATTAAAAAATAATGATACACAATAGTATTATAGTTCCATTATGGTATCATATATTATATCATTTAATCTATCCTTTATACGTACCACATATGGTATTAACAAATCAAATCACTTTGAGGGGGCGTTTGTCCGCACTTCCTAAAATAAAGATATCGCGTTTACCCATAATGGAAACCATTAAGGTATTCCATAAATGAATAATACATAAGTTAAAGGAAATAATAAAAATATTATATATCATATATAAATATATTGAAATCTTAATGGCCACCTTTGACGGTGTTAAAAAAAGATTGAACAATCATCGTTTCGTGGGGCAGAAATTCACCATCCACAGAAATAGTATGTTATTTAACCATTAGATGTAGGTGTGTGTAAGTTTAGCTCGAATATTTCATATAACAAAATCCTAGTATATTTAAGATACTATATATGTGACAAAAAAATGAATAAAAAGTGTTTAGGGGGTTTTAGAATCAAAATAAAACAAAAGAACACAAGTGAAGACATTACCTTAAAATCGGGTTACTCCCTTTGGTTTGAACCAAAAGGGTTTCTTGAAGAGATTCCTTCCTAAGGTAAGGCTTCTAGGATTAGGGGAGGGATGTGGAGAGACAAAATTATCAGAGCTTGGACGAGCAAAAGTTTAGAGATGTGTGGGTAAGGAGGTAGAGGTGGGGGCCTTTTATAAGAGGAGTGGAGGGACACTCTTGGAAACGTATAAAATATTACTTTATTTTCAAATGAGTTTCAAATTTTAAAGGTCCCACATTGATGTATTTCAAGGATAAGGTGATAAGAGTTCTAAATCCACCCATCCAAAAGATTTTTGACATGCGTAGGTCATATAGTTTACATTATCTTTTCATTTTATTTAAATTGTTAAATAATGAGGTAATCATTGCATCATCACGATGTCATAGATTATTTAATTTATTTAATGTCTAAATATTATAAAAAAATACTATGATGTCGGAAATCTTATTATATTTCGAATTACTATTTATATTCAAAAATAGGACTGGTATAATTCCTTGTAAAAATTGTTTTAGTAAAATAATACATTTTGCGCAATTTTTACTTTTACTTTAAATAAAAGGCATTAATGTCATTATCAAACCCAAGTGGCACCATGGGGTCCCAAAAATAGACACATGGGTTGTATTGTTTGGCCATGACTCATAAAATTGGGTTAGGACAAGTGTCAATATATTTTCATTTTATTATAATATCATTTTTATCTTCAATCACACTAATTACCTGTAATCGCGATTAATAAAACATAAAAGTTACTTTTCATCAAAAAATTATTTTCATCCCATTGAACCAAATTTTACTTAATAATGAAAATCATTTATGTTGTATTTTTTAAATTCAAATCATATAAGTGGTAAAGTTCCATTTAAAAGAAAAATCATTTTTGTAACTACCACTTTGTGGTTTCACTATTCATCAAAAATTAAGGTTTTTCAGAAAAATACCAAAAATTCACCCTAAGAAAAATTTTATATTCCGAATTCAAAAATGATGTCTATTTTACCAAATTCATAACATAGAAGTTGAATTAATTATTTTTATAATTAAATCCCACTCTAAAATCAAATAGCGTGTTTTTAAGAAACAATATCTATCAAAAGATTGACACTCGTTGATGTCCAATATCAAAGTGACATTAATTATAATTACCACCATTGGATTAAATGGTAAAAATATATTATAATTTAACTTTAAACCCAATTAAAAAAATATTCTAACTATATAAATAAATTATATTAAAAAGCGGTTTTGAATTAAAATACAACTCTTGTCACTATTCATTAAAAAATGAACATTATAAGAATAATAACAGAAATTTATCCAAAGTAAATTTCAATGTCCCAATCATATAGAATAAGTTTATTTTGACAAATATATCTTATAAAATTTTCAAAAGATAGATTAAAAAATGGTTCGCCATCAAAAGGTAGTAAAATAATCATTTAAAAATATTAGAGTATTCTATGCTTAATATTGGATTTATTCACATTTTAAGCCTCTAAAACACTATCTAATTCATAAATAGACATAGATAAGAATATCTGTTATTCATTACTTAATTGGTATGTTACACTTAAAACACTATATCCAACCAATTATTTCACCAGAAATTTTAAATCGAATCTGAACTTCCCTAATGTGCTACTGAATGGATATAACATTATATTCCATTTCATCAACTATCTCAATCATAAACAGTGCTCTTTCTCTATCTTCATCCCATTAAATTGAAATTATACACTTCCTCTAATTGAGGACTTCATAAGGACCCTTATAAATGATCAAGGGAATTTTATTGTTATACGAAAAATTGACTAGAGAAATGTGTTGATCCAAAACACCATTAAAATCCTTAGAACATGATATCAGTATATCATATATGGTTTTAATTTTCTTATTAGAATAACTATTTGTATTAGGATGATATTCAATTCCACAGTTCAACTTCAGATTCAATGACTATTGAATAATTCACCAGAATTTCATGGTAAATATCAAATCAGGATCATTTAAATTTTACTGTCATGCTCTATAAAACCATTCTTATAAAACCATAAAAATTAGACTCAATTAATATTATGTTTGATAGATATCATAATATGCAAAAAAGGATCTTTAAACGATCAAAAATATATTTTAAAAATATTATTATTGAATTATGACCGTTATAAAATTCCAATAAAATTGTATCGTATGAATTAGAGTAAATGAATTTTTAAATATTTATATAATGTGTCTAAATAATAAAAATATATTGATTTTTATTTAGAAAATTAATTTTTTTTATTAAAATCATTTTATGTTTCAAAAATATATTTTCTTCAAAAAAGATTTATATTTTCTATTATGAGAGAATATTAAATTTAATTTATTGAATTAATAGAAATTTTATTTTATGTAAGGAATATAATTTTGTAAATAAAAATTTTAATATTATATTAGGGTACTTTGATAGTATTTTCTAAAAATGTTTTAATTTTTTCATTCGTAGTGAAAAATGACATTTTCTTTAAAATGATCAATTATTTTTAATAAATAATTTAATTTTAAAGTAAAATTATATTTTTTATTTGATATTAATTTAAATTAAGTATCATTTAATTATAAAAAATATAATTATTTATATATTAATTAATATTATACTGGATTCTGGTATAATTTTATTTTTAGATATAAAAACACATTGTTCTAGAAACTGATTTTATATGCGCAATGTGTTTTTATCATATTTAATTCAATAAATCTCTATTTGTGAATTATATTAATAAAATCTGTATAATATATATTCAATTAAATATCTTAATCATTATTTATTTATTTTTACATGGAATTAATTGAATGTAAATTCATTTTATAGCTTAAAATACATTTTAAAATATAGTTTTGTGGTATTTTGTGCACATATTTTATTGTAATTTTTTTCCAATATTATAAAATAAATATTCTAAAAATGTTATTAAATTTTAAAAAATCAATTATATATTTTTTAATGATTCCAATTTTATTTTTTTCTTATGAATAATATTATTTGTAAAAATCATTTTTACACTGTATGAGTTAAAACATGCCAAAAAGGATTAAAATTAAAATTATGAGGGATAAAATAACCAAAATTCTAGTCTAAATCATATTTTATAGCCATATTTTTACCTTGTATCATCTAATATATCAAACTATTTATTTTGGGGAAATTTTTCTTAAATAATATTTCAATATATTTTAATCTTTTGGAAAATTCCATGTGTGTCAACTCTCTCACTTATAAAATGACACCCCTCTCATCTCTTTTAAACACATGAATAGCCTCTTAGCTCAAAAAATACTTACTAAATTCATTTAGTAAAATCGATACCCAGATTCTATCAGTATTGGTTTGATTAAAATATAATCCTTTCCAGTCTTAAAGTGTAATTCAAATGAGTATTCTTGACGAATAGGTATAACCCTTAATCGTGTACTTTCAATTTTATTTATTTTTTCCACTCCTCTAAGCCTATTGTATCCATTATAAAATTAGTAATATACTATCATAAATATAAATTTATGTAATTTTTATTATCTTAAGACAATTTCCATAACATTTATATCAAATTTGAAATGAATGTATCGATCGTACGTACGTGTGGACTATTTCCTCCTTGTAGTAATATGATTCATTCTTGTTTTCCATATTTAATAGTTTGTTTATATAATGGATTTAATATTTATATATTATATATATATATATAATAATTATGATTCTGAAATTATAATATCCTATCTATCTTCTTTCATTCCCATTGGTTAGAAAACAATAACATCTCTTCTACATAAGTGTGGACTACCACATTCACAAAGTAATGTGATTTACTTCTTATTTCCACTTTACATAAAAGTAAATAAGGATAAATTTTAAGAATATATAGTTTATTTATGATAAAAAAAATAATTCTATAGATGTTTTTTAGGATTAATCATTTTTCTTAAATCCATTTAAAATTGGAAAACATCACTAATCTATACGTATTGACTACTGTCTCCACAAAGTGATGTAATTTATTTTTCATCACCATTTTATATGAATGGTTAAAAAAGTGAATATAAAATTTAAATAATAGATTTATAAAATTAATAATATTATATATATTATGATTCCATGATCAAATTTCAAGGAATATAACTTCCAAATCTAAACATATATGAAAAACTAAATAGTGATCACACGAAAATGAGTATTTTAATAAATTTTTTTTGATAAACTCGTGTTATAATATTATTAGTTGATTATATATGATATTATAAGTGTTAAAATAAATATTTTATAGAAATATAATAAATTTGAATTTATTATACGGGATTTTGGAGTTCTTATAAATCAATTTGGATACTAAGTAATGGTTATTCACCTCAATATTGTTTTGTTGAGTGATGTTGGATGTTATACACAAATTTATGTTTATGAGATTCATTTACTACCCTATTGTAATTTTTCTATCATGGATAATTCTTAATTAATGGTATTTAAACATAAAATTAACATTATTTCATCTAATGGGATTTTATTTTAATGTTTTAAAATAGGTAAGGGTTTATATCACAATCTCATCCTTATTCAGAATTGATTATTTTTATGTTTTGGGAACTATAAGATACATCTATATTAAACCTAGTATATATTCAAATCGTCCATCTATTTAATGAAATTTATATTTGTAATTTAATTTTAATCTGTCTAATTACAAAAATTTCTGAAATAATGTTTTTATGAAAAAAAAATTCTTTTTCTTTTAGGACAATAATTATTTTATTCTATATCAATATTTTTAAAAAAATCATCAAGAATGTTGTCATTTAATTTTCATGGATTGTTAAATTTAAATTTAAAATATTTTCTATTTTATTTTGTAATTATGAAAATATAATATTTATAAATTTTTCTAAATGAACCAATTTTTAGTTTTTACAATAGTCTGAATAGAAATAGATCTTTTAACATATACAACATGGAAGAATTTTCCCATCATCATGATCATTATTTTCATTGATGATTCCTTTGCAACATTAAATATTTTCTTCCAAACAATTGAATTTACTTAATATTTTGGAAAATTTCATATATAATTTCATCAAAAGAAAATGAATTCTTTCAAAAAAAATGTAATAATGGTTTGAATATTATATTAAAAGTATTTCATTTATATCAATATAATTTGATGAATTTTAAATTTAACTAGGGATGTAAACTAAAGATAACATCCAATATTTTTCTCTTAATAGATTATGATCAGGATATTGTTTTTAACTGGGAGAAAATATAGATATTTCTAATACTGGTTTTCAAATACAGATATTTTAGGGACTATGTATTATATTTATTATTCACCCCATTGATAAGATTAATGTATCGGACTAAGTAATTAATGGGTGGGCCTCATTATAGTCCATTATTGCATTGGAAGGTCACATGAGACAAAACATTTTTGTTATTTTGAATACTCTATACCTATTTATGTATGATGTCTTTGAACATGGAATTGATGATGAGATTATGATGTAAACAATTATACATTCTACCATTCTGAAACATGTTATTATTATCCATGTGATTATTTATATTGTTATGTCATCCAGAAATTTTGTCCCATTTAAGTATATTAGTAATATTTTATGATTACTTATGTTTTACACATTCCTTTACTGATAATATAAGATCACCATTTATTATTTTTTTCCTTTCACTTGGATACCAGTAAAAGTTCTATGAATGAATTTACGGATATACTAGACCAAAAAGTAAATTTTTTGCATAAAATTAATGTTTATTTATTTTTTCAATGATTAATTTTATAATAATGCATGTATATTTCTTGAAAATATTACTAAACTATTCAAAACATTAGGATTTGAACCCATGTATGTTGTGACAATGTCATACAACAACCACTTGCTCTAGGATAATAGAGTCGGGGTGATAAATTTTATTTAATGGAATTTTATTATCCCCATATGAAACTACATTTAAAAAAACATATAATATAGAATGTAATCCTATGATATATTTTAGGGATGAGTATATGTATAGGGTAATATCATGAAACATTGGTAATGTACATATTGTGTGTTTTAACTATAAAACTCATATCTTATAGGATACTAACTAGAGGATGTGATTGTGGTAGATATGCACATAGGGTTAACAACTCTAAAAGAGGTAGATAGGGTATTAACTCAATCTTCATTTGTGCATGATGAGTGGGACTAAGACAACACACCTAGATAGACACTCATAGGGGATATGTTTTGGGTATTTCAAATTTTCTTGACAATCCGTTATGATGTATGATGTTAATTCACATTTTCTTGGTGACTTGTTATTATGGATGAAATGATAAAACCAAAAAAACTATGATATTTGATTATGTTATGGAATAAAAATAATGTTATATGTTCTGATAAGTCTAATGTTGAACATATATTTAATTTCATTGATTCCCCATTATAATTTTTTTCTAAAGGGTGTTTAATAAGATTAACTGTAATTTGGGAGAAATTTATTGGTATACAATCCTTTGGTTTAGTATATTTTTTATTGGAATGTTTTATTTATGATGATTGATTATATATTTTTTTGACATAATTGGAATGTTTTTGGTAACCTTTATGTTTTATATGATGTTAATGTTAATTTAATTATTGTTAATTAGATGAAATATTTATTATATTTTTGAAAATATGTTCTATGATATATATAAACATTAGATTAAAAAATTATTTTTTAAGGAAATGATGAATTTAATTTTTTATGTAGTTCACTATATTGGTAAATTTATATGATTAATGTAAATGGAGATATTTTTCTCTAATATGGTATTTTATTTGAAGAATAATGGTTCAATTATATTTTCCAATAATCTATAATTTTATTATGCTTTTATTGAGATTTAATTAATATATAGGAACATTTATCATATATTAGGGATTATAAGATAGGGCGTGTATATTTTTAAGTGAAATTTTTAGTGATTAATGTTTTCTTGGAGATAAATGTTCAGTAGATCTTGACATTTTAAGTGATGAAATATATTTTGTTATAGAAATTGATTCAATTTTTTTTAATAGATTTATGTTTGGTCACTAATGGAATGATATAAATCAAACTTCGAGTGTTATTTTTGAGACTTTGAGGATTGTTTTAGTATTTATTTATAAAAATACTTACTCATATAAGACATCATCTTAATTTATGATGATAATTTTTTGTTTTTCTAATGGATATAAATAGGAGAATTAATTTTTATACTTTTTTAACATATTTTGATCCAATAAAAGTTAAATTTAGTGACTCAGGAATGAAAAATACATCATTTATAATTTATGATATAGTTTTATGTTGAAGATGAAATACCTTTTTATGCACAACCAATGGACGAAATTTTGTATATGGAATTTGAAAAAATAAAGTTAATTTATTTTCATGAATTATCTATCATGATAATAAAATAATTCATCAACTGTAGGAAAATATTATTTAAATGAAAATTTTATCCATTTACCATAATTTCTGATGAATGGATGGTCATCTTTCTCTCTTATTAATTCACGATTTTTTTTCATCATTATGTTTATTATGAATGTATTATCAATCACTCTTTATCATTATTTCAAAATTATTTTTGTCAACCATGTTCATATTTTTAATTCTCACTAATTTCATGCTATTTGAAATCTAGTTGTGTGTTAATCTATATAATATTAGTATTTTTCTATCCCTCTTTTGGAAATTAATTTTTATTTAAAAATTTAACAATGTGGGATTTTGAAAAAGGATTTTAAAATATTAAACCCTTGAATTACCAAGATCAAAATAAATTTTAAAGGACATAATTTATTTTATAGGTTGTTATTTCACCCTATTTTTTTTTTAAAATAATATGATTCTAGATATCTTTCTTATCATGCATTAGTGATCATTAATAGAACAATGATAAAATATAAAAATACAATTATATAAATATTATTATTATAACATTGACATTAAATTAGAGGGTATGAATATAAATAAAAAAATTTTGTAATTTTTATATAAATTTCAAACTAAATACAAATTTATTGATTAAATATTTAGAAACAATCACAAAATTGTTTTCGTAAAGTCATTTTGTGCTTCAAAATTTGGTTTTCTTCAAAAATGCATATATTTATTTTTATGTAAAATTATTATTTTTTATTTATACCATTTTTAAAAATAATATTTTTGGTAATTAATAAAAAATTTTAAATCACTAAATCTGTATTTTATAATTTATACATTTTTTATTTTCCCAAGAAGATTTATTTTTAACTAAATAGTTAAAAATACCGATTTTTGTAAAACATCATTTCATTTATTTAAATAATTTAATTAAAAATTAACTTTATGTTATGAATTTTATCTCAATAAGAAATAATTATAATTAAATTTAAAAAAAATATTTAATTAAATATGAATTAATATTATACTTGATTTTGGTATAATTTAATTTTTTACTTAAAAACAAAATTTTCCAAAAACTATTTTTATGTGAGTAATGTATTTTTATCATATATTTTTAAATAAATCACTTTTTATAGATTATGTTAATTTATTTTATTTATTATTTATTCAATTAAATATTTTCATATTAATTTAACAGTTTTTACTTGGAAAGCAAATAAATTAAATTCATTTTCAATCTTAGAAATGCATTTTTTTTAAAAAAATTGTTATATTTTGTGTACATATTTTAATTTGATTTCTAAAAATTATACAGATTTAATGTTTTAAAATGAAACCCATATTTATAATAATAATTACAAATTTTTATAATGAGTAAACTTTCATTTATTATCATTATGAATAGAAACTTTCGTAAAAAATCGGTTTCCTCGATACGAGTTACAACACATCAAAAGGGATTAAAACTAAAATGATAATGTTTCAAATGAACCAAAACCATATCTAACTCCTATTTTATAGTCATATTTAATAACTATATCATCTCCACTTTGAATATGAGTTATTTGGGATACATTTTGCTTGAATAGGGCATTAATATGTATTACACTTTCGAAAAATTCGAAGTGCATCATATTCATTACTTATAAAAGGTAAAATCCTATAATCTATTCTAAAAACATGAATATCTCACTGGATAAGATAGTATATACCCAAATACTTTCCTAACATAACTCCACACATCCAATAGTTTATGGATTGTTTCAATGCTTAAAGAGTTACCCAAAGGAGGGTTCTCAATGAAGAGGTATATCTCTTAACCGAGTACTTTCAATTTTATTTATTATTCCAAATTATTTTGGCATATTTTTATATCATAACATTATTAATCTGATATAATAAATATAATGATATTCTATTATGATTATGTAACAACCGTTTTCTACCTTATTTCCATCAAATGTTAAATGAAAGTACTGATCATGCATATATGTGGATGACTACATCCACATAGTGACATGATTCATATTCCCTCACCATATATTATGGTTTTTTATTATGAAATTTTTGACATAATTATTTTTTATAATTATAATATATTATTTACCTTATTACATTCTCATACATTAAAAAAGGATAACACCACATGTGCATATGTGTGGACCACCATCACCAAAAGTGATGTGAATCTTTTCTTATTTTCACATTAAATTATTGGTAATAATAGAAAATTTAATTAATACCTAGGATATTTATGATATATTATTTATTCTATAAATTTTAATTATTATTTATTATTCATTAATTCTATCCATCTAAAAGATTAATACACCACTCATCACATGTACAGACTAACATCTCCACGAAGTGATGTAATTCAATTTTAATCGCCAATTTATATAAAAGATATAAAAATGTATATAATAATTAAATATCATAAATATTAAATGATTAGTGTTATGGATATTATGGATCAATGATTTAATTTTAAGGACCATAACTACTTATATAAAATATACCAGAAAAATAAAATAGTAATAACCATGAAACAATGATTTTAATAAATAATTATTATTAGATGGGTGTTGTATTGATATAAAATTATTTTATATGATATTAAAAGGGTGTAAATGTTTAGGGTGTATAATTTAAATAAATATTAATTTATTATATATGATGTTAGTAGTCCATTCGAATCAATTATTACATAAGGTAAGGGTTCTTCTCCACAATATTTTTTCACTGAGAAATGTCTGATATTATAGACATATTTCTATATATGAGATTTATATACTACCCATTTTGATATGTTATATCATGAATCATTCTTTATTTATTGTATTTAATGTTTTAATTCAAATTATATTAACCATGGGGCTTTGATTCAAAAGTTACCAAAGTTGTAAGGGTTTATTTCACAATCTCAACCTTATTCAAGAGTGTTTATGTTTGAGTTTATGTTTACAAAATTATATGATACAACGTTATTAACCCCGTATATTTTATTATCCCATTTTTTTTATAGAAATTAAAATTTTCATTTGATTCTCATATTTATATGAAATCAATAGCGAGAAATTATATTATAATGAAAAACCAACCTATTGTTCTTTTAGTTCGGTAATAATTTTCTTCCATAGCCATATTTCAAAAAAATGTTTCACGAATGTTATTTTTTTGAAATAAAATATTGTTAAATGACACATTAAAATTATTTTAATTTTATAAAAAATAATAAAAATGTATATTTTTAAATTTTTCTAAATGGATCAATTTTTACACTTTTCAAAAAGAATAAAAAAATTATATATTATCATGTAAGACATGAATATATTTTATCACTATCATAATGGTTAATTTCGTTGAATTATAATTTATAATATTCCTTCATTATTTTCAAATAAATATATTTTCTCTATATTGTATATATTTTTTAAAAAAATTTATCAAAAGAAAAGTATAGTTTTATAATAATTTAAAAGAAATGTCTGAATGTTCTTTTCAAAGTATTTTAAACTATTTCATCATACACTAGGTACAAATATAATTTTTTGGGGGATATAATCTAATGATACCACCAAACATTTTACACTTGATGGATTACGTTCATGATTTTGTATTTTTTACTGGGGATGAATATTGATATTATAGAAGAGAGTTTTCACATATAGATATTTTGTTGATTATGAATTGTATTGATTATTCACCACTTTCATATGATGAATGTAATAGACATAATAACTAAAATAAATGGTACATTATAGCCCATTGATACATCAATATGTTTTAAGGGAAAATCAGTTTGAGTGATTGAATTAAGACTTACTTATTTATGTATGATGTCTTGTCATGATGCCTTGATGATGAAAATACGATGATCATCCTTTTTAATTATCAAATTATGAATCTAGTTATTATTATCCATATGAATATTTGTGTTTTTATTTCATATATGGATTAAGTACACTTTTTATTACAGTAGTTATATGTCATATATGATTATTATTTATATCAACAATATTATTAATTATATATTATATCTATGATTTCTTATGATTTACTCTTTTCTTTTCTGAGCATCGGAGCTCACCCTTTATTTTGTTTTCCCTTCCCCTGGACAACATGAATAAATCAATAAATTATTTCTGGGATTCACTATAAGAAATAATAATTGTTTTACGATAATTTTAATTTATATTTCATGTTTCAATGTATAGTTTTAGAATCATATATGTATCCAGTTTTCTAAAACTATTAAAAAATTTGATCATTTGGTATTTAATCCAATTTATATATTTCCAAAGTTAAAAAATAATCATTAAATGCGGGTTACTATAGTTGGGGTATAATAATTGAAATCAATGGATGTTTAATAGGCCCCTTGGGAACTATATTTTTTAAAATATATATTAAAGGAAAAAACCATCTCATATATTCTATGGAAAATTCTATGTATGGGGTAATATAAGGATGTAATTTAAAAGTAGCCATTATGTGTATTTTTTGGGAAAATATCTCTATATTTGGATACTAGCAAGTGGGTGTAGCTAAAAAATTCATATAAATAAAATATCTATAAAATGTGACAATTACATAATAACTTGATCGTTAATGGTGCCTGATTTGTATAAAAATCTGTTCATAGTGAGTTGGACACTGCCAAAGGATGTTCTTGGGTTAATTCAAATTTTATTTATAAACCAATATGATAGTTAAGAATATATAACCTATAAAAATTTATGATATGTCATTGTGATTTAAGATAAAACAGAAATATAATTGGTTGTTAATTCTATGTTTGATCATAAATTTAAAGAAATAAATACTTCTTTTTATGTTTTATGTGATGAGATTTTAATATGATTAAGGATATTTTGGTAGACATTTTTTGAAAAAAAACCCTTTGATAAATTATGAGTTTTTTATAAATTTATTTGAGAAATAATGATTTTATATTTTATGGATATAATTTCAATGGTATTGATAACCTTCAAGATTAATATGATCTTTTGTGGTATGTTAAATATGGTTAATTTGATAAAAGCGTTATTATATATTTGGAAAATATGTTTTATTGTAGAGCTAACCAAGGGATTATAATGTGATTTTTTACTAGGTTGTTAATGTTATTTCTAAAGAAATTATAATTTTTGGAAACATTTTATGATTAAGGTAAAAGGGAATGTTTTGGAAAATATTTAATAAGATTATAATAATAAAGGTTGATTTATCTTTTGGAGTAATATATGATTTTATTATGCCTTTATGGCAGTTCAAGTTTTTTATGGGAATAATTATAAATTTTTTGATATTATTTGATATTTCATGTACATTTTTGGTACTTAAAATTATGAGTTATTAATGTTTTCATGGAGATAAATTTTCAGTTGATCTTGAAAGATTCATGATCAAATATTTTTTATTTTATTTTAGGATTAGAAATTGATGAGTAATATTTTTCAATATTTTTAATTCTATTCAAATATAGAAGAATATATATTGAAATTGTAGTGTTATTTTTGAGTATTTAAATATTAATGTAGAATTTATTTATCTGACGGTTTATTTATATTATATATTATATTAATTTTTACCAACTGTTTTTGGTTTTTATTAAGGGATGTATTCCTGGGAAATAATTTTTCATGTTTTTTTGATCCGGTGATCCCTTAAAAATTTATTTTAGTGATTTAGGCATGAAAACTTTCACATTTATCATTTAGAATATGGGATTAAGTATAAGTTAAAAAACACCATTAAGAACAACCAATGGATGAAATTTTTCTTATCGAATGAAAAAAAATCAAGTAAATATTTTTTTCTAATGTTCCTTATCATTATAAGAAAATAATGCCTCAAATCTAAGATTAATATCTTTGATTAAAAATGTTATGATATTTCCTTTATTTTCAATGAATTGATGGTATTTTTTATCTATTTTTTATTTATAATTTTATAGTCATTAACATTCCCAAGATCACATTTTCTATTATTCTCCATCATTATTTAGAAATTATTTTTTCACACTATGTCCATATTTTCAATTCCTAATAATGTTATTATATATATATAGACCTAGCTATGTGTAAATATAGTGGACCTTCATATTTTATTTTCCCACTTTCTCAAAGTATGTCTTATTATCCTTTTCCATGATGTTTGTTTTCAATAAATGGATGTTCAAATATTAAACCATTTAATTAACAATATTGTTATCAAATTTTGATGATGATATTTATTTTTGTGTGGGGATAATGTACCACTATTAATATTTAGTTTCAAATTATATTATGCTAAGAATATTTCCTAAAATAGAACATCGAGCTTTAACAAAGATGTGATATAATATAAAAATATTATTATATTAATATGACCTTTATAACCGACCAATTAAATTGTAGGATATGAATGTAATTAAAAAAATTATAAAATATTTATATAAATGTCCTACACTATATAAATTTATTCATTAATTCATAGTAAATAAAATTCATTTTTTTAATAAATTATTTTTTTACTACAATGATATGTTTTTCTAAAAAAAGGTTTTTATTGATTTTTTTAGAAAATAAAACAATTAATTGTCATGCTTTCCTAAAATTATAGTTTAGGTAATAAATTTAATATTTCAAATCATCATGTTAATATTATTTGACAGTGAATATTTTGGATTTCCTTAAAAATATTTTTTAACTAAATAATTAAAAATAGATTTTTTGTCAAATAATCATTTTCATTCATTAAATAAAGTACATCAAAAGTCACATTACCTTTTTAATTTGATATTAAAGTAACATAATTATTATTTAATAATAAATAATCTAATTAAAAATATATGAAACAGTATTATACCTGATTTTGGTATAAGCTCATTTTTTGACATAAAAATAAATTTTCTAAAACTTCTTTTTATGTGTGAAATGTGTTTTTATATTAAATAATTAATTAAATAAAAATTGAGGAATTATTTTAACTATATTTAGATAATATCTATATCCAATTAAAAAATTTACAATTCATTAAATAGTTTTTTCTTTTTAAGGAATGAAATTAAGTTATGTTTTATGTTTAAATTGCATTTTTTGAATGATTTCATTATGTTTTGCACAAATATTTAATAGGGAATTTATAAAAATTATATGAATTGAATTAGTTAAAATTAACTCAAAATTTTTAGTAAATTTTTTATAATGATACATGTTTCATTTTTGGTCATTAATAATAAAAACTTTTTTAAAAATTAAATTACCCTTGTAAGAGATACAATCGGTTAAAAAGGGTTAAAACTGAAATTATATGTGTTAATATAACCTATAAAACAGATATAAATTCTATTATATGGCCATATTTAGACCCTATATCTTATATTATTCTAATACAAGTCATTTTGGTGACATATTTCTTCAATAAGACCATAATTTATTTTTTTCCTTTTACAAAATACCTTGTATGTCATCTCCCTCACTTAAAGGGAACCATAAATCCTCTCTTATCAGTATTTCAGGATCCTCTTATCTCATCCTAACCTTACCAAAATCCATTCCTAAAATCTCTCCCCATATCATAGAGGTCTTGGGTTGATCATAATATTGTTCTTTCATGGATTATGGTGTAAGCCAAATGTTGTTTCTCTATGAAATGTTATAACTATTCACTAGGTAATTTCAATTTTACTTATTACTTAACACTCTATAAAAATATATTATCCATAAAAAATTGTTAATAAGGTATCATAAATATACTTATTAATTAGTGTTATGACTAAAAAATGGTTTTCCTCTTTTTTTACATCATGCGAGAAATGAATGTATTTCTTATACGCACGCGTGGACCACCACCTCTACAAAGTAATGCAAATAATTTTCAATAAAAATCATTAATATTTGGTTATTATGATGTATTTCATGTTTATATATTATCATTATGACATTATTATGTTTTTTATTCATAATATATTATCTTCTATTTTACATTGTAATCTATTAGAAACCAATAACATTGCTTGTGCATACGTGTGAACTACCATATCCACAAAGTGATAGGATTCGTTTTCCATTTATGATTAAAATTGATAGAAATAATCATATAGTTAATTATTATATATGATACTTATGCTATAATGGTTATTTTTTAATGGTGAATTATTATTTACATTTTCTCATTCCATCCATCGAAAAGTTGAAAACATAACTCGTGCGTACATATAGATTACCATCTCCACGAACTAATGTAATTAATTTTGAATAAGAAATTTATATTAATTGTCATAAAAATTTATATAATGAGTAAATATTAAAATTATTAAATTATTTATATTCTAGATAATATAGAACCATGATTAAATTTCAAGGTCCATAACTTTTGAACTAAAATAGATATGAAAAATGAATCAGTTTTAAACTAAAACTAATTATTAAAATACATAATTGTAAAATAATGAAGTTGTTAATGTTATAAGTGGATAATATATGAAATTAAGAGTTTTTAAATTGTTTTTTCTAAAAATAAAATTAAATATATATTTACTTTTTTGGATGTTATCGAACATTGGAATCAATTTGGATATAAGTTAAGGGTTATTCATCTTAATATTATTTCATAGAGACATGTTTGATGTGATGAAACTATTTATGTATATGATATTTATATTCCCACCATTTGACATTTTCTATTTTTAATCCTTCTTAATTAATGGTATTTAAAATTAAAATTAAAATAACTTCATCCATGGTGTTTTTATTCAATAGTTTCATAAGTTTTAAGTGTTTATTTCCAAATCACATCCATAAATAGGATTAATTATGTTTAATTTTTCATTTGGGAAATTTTTTTATCTCTCTATCTAAACCCCATATATTTTTCTCTGCATTATTTATTTCTATAAATTTAATGTTTTAATTTAATTTTCCACTATGTAAATATTCAAATATATAAAGGAACAGTTTTAAGAAAAATCAAACTTTGTTTTTTTAGTTCGAGAATGTATTTCTTATATAGCAGTATTTTCAAAAAAATCAAGAATGTTTTATTTAATATTCAAATAATATTAAATGTTATTTTCAAATATTTTTTATTTTCTTTAAATTTATTTTAATGGAATATTTTAAAAAATATTCCATACAACTCACCTTTTACTTTTTACAAAATCTTTAAAATAAATTTTTCTTTTAAAATAAACTACCTGAACTTATTTTCCCACCAATAATACCCTTATTTAATGTATGATGTCTAAGAATATGTATTTGATGGTTATATTATGATTTTTGGAATTATTCATTCAATAATTATGATAATAGTCATTATTATCCATGATATTATATTTATTTCGATGTTATCCATGGATTTCGTACCATTTTATGATATTTGTTGTATTCATATATTATTATTTTCTATCTCTATCATATAATTCATGCATTATTTATTATTTGATGGATTTTTTATATGTTTTACCTTAAACATCATTTTATCTCACACATTATTATCTTTTTATTTCTGAATGATATAAAAAAGGATATAAGAATGAATTTGAGGATATAATAGATTTAATGATAATGTTTTCCTAAGAATTTCATGTTTTCTTTCATGCATTCAAATTTAATTTGATAATTATATATTTATTTAGTATCCCATGACTATTATGCTATTAAATACTTTATGATGTTTTTCCACGTATCATATGCCAGTATAGTAAAATAACTACTGACTCGACGTTTTTAGATTCCGAGTGCTACAATAAAACTTCTTTAATTTATATCATGAAAAGTTGATCAAGAGAGAAATAATCACTATAATTAGTGAAATATCCTTATTTATAAGTTGATCATATGAAATTGAAATAGAATTGTTACTTTAGATGTTTTGGGTTGTCTAATAATGAAATCCATTGTAACGTTTTCCCATTTCCATCATAGTATGGGTAATCCCTATAGACATATGCCTCTAATATTCAACATGATGAAAAACCAAGAGTTGGTATATATATACTACAATATCCTATTTCATGTTATCTCATAAAAAATAATATTTTGGATCTATATAAATCTACACACTTTCCCGATGAATAGAGAATGATAAACTATAAGAATCATCTATTAACTCTTTCTTTTGATCTTGTATTTTTTTAATACATACTCTATTCCTAATCCTTATAATTCCCTAATAATCATGGTTAAACTCTAGATCATTCATATTCTTGTCATTTAGTTCCACATATTCATTCTCCACCTCTTTAATTCTCACAAAAATAGATGGTTGAACATTAATCTACAAAAGATATGATTTTCCACCTTATTTTTTATTCTAATTTCTATCAAAAATAAATCAATAACTATTAGATATCTTTAAATTCTCAACATGGTCAAAATATTATGGTCTTTCTAACTCAGAGCATCATCCATCTTGTTATCCTTCATTGGTTGGTTGTGTATTGATCAGTCAAAGTCAATAATCAAAAACAACCATCTACATTGGTTTATATTCAAATATTTTTTTGTTAATATATAAATTATAATTTTATAATCTATATCTATATATATAACATTTCACCAGAATTATAATTCCTCTATATTTTCAATTCCAAAATTAGAATAGATACCTCTAAATCATGTGTTTGAAAGTTCTTCCCTTGATTTTTTAATGAAAAAATTATTATAGCCAGCTCTAAATATTGAGTCAAATAATTATGATAATGAGTTTAAAATTTAAATTATGCGTAAATTGTAACCATATCATTCTACCCAAGGAAACATAGAATTTTCTTAATCAATACATCACAATTTATCATGAACCTATCTCCAAGGTAAGTGATGTTAGTATTGGTGTGATAGATAACATTCTTTACAACTCTAGTGAATTTTCCTTGAATTCATTAATCCAATCAAAATTGGCTATATTCTAAGTCAAAATTTTTATTAAATAATATAGTCTTGATAAATACCATTAAAAAAGATGATAGTATTTAAAAAAACCATGAAAATATTGAATCTTGGATACCATTGTTTGTCTGGGATATTTCTAAATAACTTTTATGTTTGAAGTATCCACTGATTTACCCTCTCTTGAGATTATTTGACTCATGAATGAAAGTGTTTTTTTTCAAAATTCACACCTGATGAATTTGGAAAAAAAACTTATCCATTGTTAAGGTATTCATTACAATCCTCAAATATTATTCATTCCTTTCATTTATATTCTAATATATAGTAATATCATCTATAAATAATACCATTAATCGATCATGGTGATCTCCAAAGACTATAGTCATAAAATACAAGAATATAATTTGGGTATTGGTAAGTCCAAATGACTACACTATAATTTAATCATAACACACCTTCTATGGAAGATTGTACTGGGTATATCCTTATTCTTTAACATAAATTGATGATATCTATATTGAAGATCAACCTTTGAAAAAATATTTATATCCTTGTAATTGATTAAATATTGAGTATACTTTTTCTTGATAGTGAAATTGATTGAGTCTCTATAATTAATGCAATGATGCATTGAACTATATTTTTTCTCAACGAAAATAACATGTATACCCAATGGTGACACATTATTGCTTATTAATCCCTTATCAAGCATTTCATAGAGTTTCTTCATTAATTCCTAAAACTCATTCTGGACCATTCTATATAGAGTCTTTGAAATAGTTGTAGTACTAAGAATAAAATCTATTGTAAAATAAAGCTCAAAATCTAGGGGAATACATGTAAAGACTTTAGAAAATGAATCAACATAATAATTACAATTGGTTATTTAATTAATGGTGAGTTTCTGTCCAACTATATCAGATAAATATCCCTCATGACTAGATACCAAGATCGAGACAAGAAATATGTTGAATCCATTTGAAGTTCATAATAATACCCAAATATAAACATGATCATATGATGATTTAAAATATCAATTAAGACTTCCAGTACTAGGAAATTTATTTAGTCTCTATTTGTAGAGAGATAATTCTCTCCCAATATCAGACAAAATAAATGTAGATTAATAATCACAATATTTATAGAAATTACATTCCTACAAATTTCAATCATAGATGAACTATATAATAGAGATGTGTTCCTCACACCATTAAAATATTATCAAATAACTAAAAATATAACCATTAAGGAGTATATGTGATACCCTTCGAAAATTATCTATATATAAAATACTAGATAGGTATAAGACCCTAATATTATGTAAGAGAAAACGATGTTCGATATCATGTTTAATATGAAACACCATGCTTAAACAACACACAAAATATATATATAACCATTATAACCTATCCATTAAATTTGAGTGTATGAAGAGAAATAACTAATTTATGATATATATATATATATATATATATATATACTACTAAACATATATTACAGATAAATTCTTTGTAAATAATCAATTATTTTTTAATAAATTAAATTTATTATTAAAAAATGATTTTTATTGTTTATTTTAAAGAAATTCTATAATTAAATTTGGGAACTTTTAGAAAATTTATACTAATAGAAACAAAATAAATTTTCTAAATAGTAATATCAAAATTTACTTTGGGTGAAATTTATTTATTCTTTAGAAAACATTGATTTTTTCAGAGAAAAGTGGAAAATACACTTTTTTAAGTCATTTGTTTTAAATAAATTAGGTAATTTAAAGGTACTATTAGGTTATAAATTTTATTTCAAGTAACATGAATATTAATTGTTTATATTTACTCCACTTTAATTATCTCAAATTAACTTTATATTATATTTTACATTATGTTTGGTATTGGGTTTAAAACAAGGATTTTTCTTAAAAATATTTTAAAGTTCATAATCTTCCTCCATTTTAAATATTTAAAATTATAATTAATGAGGAATTTATTTAATTTTATGTATATATTATATATAATTAAATAATATTTTTTACTCATATAATTATTATTATTACTCTTAAAGTAATTATAATTCATCATTTTTCTCAAAAGATACACTTCTGGGAAACCTGTTTTTTAATTAGGTCTTCATGTTTTGTTTTATATTGAATTTTTTCACTTATGTAAATAAAATTTGTTAAAATGGTTTATATATTTTGAATAACATTAATAAATATTATATAATAATGTAAAATCAATTTTTTAGTGTAATGAATAATAAAAACAGGAAATTTAATTATAGCGATTATGGAATTAATGGATTTACCGGTGGTAAACTAAAATGATTAGGATTTGTTTTATAGTTAAACATTATCAAATAATATTTTTATATTTATTTAAATATTATACATTTCATTTTAGAATATTTGGACTCTATAAATGTTTTTTTGTGAGAATAACATTATCATGTTAGATTCTTTTGGGAAATTTCCTAGCAATTTCTAAGAGGTTTCCCTTTTCCCAGTTAAAAAAGGAAACTCCCTCCCCTCACATATATAGAAAACTCAAGTCTTTTTCACAAATAAATCTACCAAATTAACTCAAAATAATTATTTATAAACATTTTAGAGCTAGTTTCATCCTAAAATATCATCCTTAGGGTCCTTAAGAGGAGATCCAATGGAGGTTTCTCTTAGAGAGGCTAATTTTATTAACAAATATATTTTTTTTTTTATTATTAATTTTCCACCTTAAATTATTTATTAACACTTAAAATATAATAACATATGTATATATCATGTACATATATTTTATTATGTTAAATTAATTACCTAAATACTTCTCCTCCTCCATCAAATGGAACTCGATATCATTATCTGTGCGTACGGTGAACTATCTCCTCATGAATTGTAGTCATTCATTTTCTACAATCACCTCTCACGACTTGTTGTAATGATGGATTTAATGTATATATATGATATTTTTATTATAGTTATACTTATTGGTTCATTATATCATATATAAGTTTTTTTACTTTGCATTCCATAGGGGATACGGTAACATAGCAAGTGTGTGTGGTGGACTACCACCTCTTGATGCAATGTGATTTATTTTTCACTAATTCATTACATGGAAGGTAAAAAAAATATATTTAATAAATATATGTGATATAAATGAAATATGTTTCATATTAATTTCATATTTATCATTTTTAAAATATAATATATTATTTTATTTCTTACATTATCACTCACTAAAAAATGATAATATCATCCTTGTACATTTGGAATGCTGCCTTCATGAAGCGATGGGACTCCATTTTCATCACCACACCACATGTATGATATATATATATATATTTAAAGAAAAAATATGGTATATATGTTATTAAAATCATTATTTAAAGATAAAATAGTACTTACCTTATTTATATAATGATCGTTAAAAAATGGAAACATTACTCATGTGCGCATACGATTTACTATCTCAATGATTATAACATACTTAATTTATCAAAAAAATATTTATTAAATTTTATAATAGTATAATTTATTTTTAAATATTATAATTATTTCATAACTATTATTCTTGATATATTAAAATAATGACCACATTGAGTGTACTAAACCAACAAAATTTATTTTTGACACATAATCAAAATAACTTTGAACCATCTAACACAAACATAACTGATTATGAAATAATATATAACATGGTTATACATGAAATAAAATGAATAATAACCTTTTAATATGTCTTTATGAAGTTAAATAATTTACATAATTTTATTATTCATGAAGATAAACAACATATGTGATGTGTCAGACTCAAGGTAGGGGCTTTATATCAATTACCTTTCATTGAGGAATATTTTGATGTCATGAACCTTTATTATTTAATGAGGATTATATACAACCCATTTTACATGTTATAAAATTAATTAATCATTTATAATGGTATTTAATTTTTTTTTAATGTTATTCTTTCATTGGGTTTATGATTCAAGTGTTTTATAGGTGATAAAGGATTTTTCTTTTAAAAGTCCTATTTTAATGTTTTATTTCCAACTCTTTATCTTCCATGAAATTTTTTTAAAATTATTATATGAAATTTATTAATGTATTTAACATATTTACAAATCAAATTTTTGACTCTTTTTACATTATTTAAGATGTTTTCGAAAAGAATATTTTTATATGTTTTATAAGAAACATTTTAACAAATGAAAAATGGAATACTCTATTTTTTATCATATAGAGTGAAAATTAATTTTAACACAACTGTGACCATTATTTTATTTATATATTCCTTTAAAATCAATTAAGTGTTCTTAAATGAAATACTTTTTTCCATTATTAATGATATTTTTGTTTTGAAAATGTATTTTTAAAATAAAAGTGTATTTAAATATTGAAAAATAATTAATGGGTTTAAAATTGTTTTTTAGAAGGGTTTTATAATTAAAAAGTGATAAAGTCAGTTTTTTATTCATTATATGGTAATTGGAAATTTTATAAAAAACTATTGAGTCTGATATATCTTATATTAAGTCTTGATACACATTGTAGATCATGGGTGAGCCCAATATAGATTATATGAATGGTTGAACCCCAATATAAATCAAAAATAATTGGTGCGGCCAATATAGTTTATACAAAGGGATAATCCCCATTGTCACTAATGTGTGGTAATAATGTAGATTATATAAAGGGTGATCCCCATTATATCTCTCTAATGCATAGGGAAATGATTATAATAAAAGGCAGTAAAATATTTATTCTAATTAAAAAGGTTTTGAAAGGTTTTTATAAATATAATTCTATAGGTTACTGAAAAAGGTTTTTAATTTCATGTTATGGGTTTTAAACTATTTCCATGAGAAAAAGTGTGTTATTATTACAAATGAAATTTTTTTCTTTCATACACACAAATAAATTTTAAATATAAAGCTAAACATTACTTGAAATTTCAGGTTTTTTCTAGATTAACAGTTATCTTTATTTTTATATCCCTTACTGATTTTTTTGGTCAACCCAGGATTTAAAATATTTTTAAAATATTTTAAGGATGTGATAGGTAAAATAATAATTCAATTTGAAATTCATGATGTTTTTCCATGAAAATAAATCATGATTTATTTTAAATGATTTATATTATAGATAAAATGGATACTAATTAGAAGTGTAAACATCATATTATATTGTTCTTTTATGTATGAATTATGGACTAAATATCTAGAACAATAGACATGAAAATATAATCAGATGTACGATAATGAATTATTGACATAAAAATAAATATTATGTTATGTTCTAGGATAGGTCCTTATATTTGGTATCAAAGGTCATTTTAGATAAATTTAATGTTTAGGTTAATTATTGTAGCATACCCTTGAAATATTTTACATTATGGTTAATTTAAAATGATATATAATTTACATATTACCATGTTGGCACATCTAAAATATATCTATTTAGAATATTTTTCCATATAGGAAAATAGGAAATATATTGTGAGAAGTAATTGAGATTAAAATATCCTTCCTAAAAAACATTCAAAGAATTTTGGAATTATAACAACACAATTTATTACAATGACGGATCATTTGAAAAAATTTATAAATAGTGGTGGTATATATGCTAGGGAGGAACATAATCTACCCAAAAGGAACATGTCTATAGTAGCTCATTTCATGAGGTAACATCCTTCATAATTCAATGGATCATTGGACCTAGTGGAAGTTGATGGTTTGATAAATGCCCTGTAGAAGATAATTGAAGTTAGTGGATGTTTTGAACATCAATAGGTAACTCTTTGAATTTATCATTTTGAATGTGAATCTAATATATGGTATTATATGGTTAAAAATACCATAGATAAATATTATCATTATTCCATAGAAAATAAAACATTTAATAATCTCTTCCCTATGTAATTTTACCTAATTTTTTAGGGTGGAGAAAAACTTATAAAAATTGAAGTAAAATGATGATGATTCAATGGTGATGAATGAAGAAAATATAAAGAGATTATCTAGGTATGTTTTGGATTTTATTAAAGAACCGATAGTAAAATTTATTATTTTTACACATGATTGAAACCAATTTTACAAAGTAATATGAACATACACTAATATAGAAGTTATGTGAAAGTTTTTAGTTATCTGTGAAAGTTGAGTTGGGGTCTTCCAAAACATATTTTTATGAGATTAAAAGTGTATGAAATAGTAAAGGTGGAAGGAAATAGAGAAGAAACAAACTAATAATCTCATGAAATTGTCTAATTGGGTTAAAATAAATATTTTGAATATTTTTAAGGATCTGGAATGTGTTACAAGTGTGGTATGTTTGTCACAAGGTTCGTGAATGCAATGAAAAGAGTCCCAAAAAATAAATGAATGAGATAACATATATCTAGTAAATTTTTAGAAATTTTATCTTTAATGAGTATGGACATTATGATAATGTGTGTCTGAGGATTCTTAGTTATAGTGGAAATCATCAGGACTGAAAACAGAAAGGTTTCCAAATATCTTCTTATACTACTATATATGATATTGGTCTATATGGTAATGTATTGGTAGCTCTAGGGAGCTTGGTTTTTTTAAAAGTTTAATCGTATGTTAAATGTTTTAGACAACCCTTTTTAGGATTTTAGTGATCATATCATAATGTGATTAATGAACTTGAGATATGTTTTAATGGGTTTATATACATGTAAGGCTTTAGTTGATGTGATGTCTGCTTTTGATTTTTTTACTTGAGTTTTAAGGTATTTACAACCTATAGGGATTAAATGATATTTTATTATTATGTTTATTTTGTAAGATGTTCATAATATTTTTGGGAATGCTTTAAAGAAGAAATTTTATGAAAAAATGATACCTTTATGGTAAGGTGGAAACCCATCACAATAGGTATGACCGTATGGATTGAACCCACAATTTAAGGTGATAATGGAATATTGACTACCATTGGACTTTTTTATTTCCTAGTTAGTATTAAATAATTCTATTAAACTATATGGTTTAAAATACAGTTATATTGTTTTTTAAAAACATTGTTTTATCTTGTGATATTAATAAGTGATTTGGTTATTATCTGATTAATGTTTTTTCGGAATATAATCACTATAATTTGTGAAACATCTTACCTTATAATAACCATTTTTGTTATCAATAATTTCAAAATATATGATGAATATCTTGTTGTACTTATGAGGATTATGTGATTCATTACAATCTTATTTTAGCGATTCAGACCCGAAAATATTATCTTGGATACTCATCATTGGACTTAAGAAGAGAGTGTGGTGGAAATTCATTATTTAAGGAAAGTCTCTTAGAAAAGTAAGTATATTTTCTTATTATTTTAATCAGTACATTAAATTAATTCCTCAAGTCTTAGAAAAAGATATTTAAAATTAAATTTTTATTCCATTATGTTCATTTTTATTGAATAAAATAGTCTTTTAACTAATTGTGAATTTATGGTTATGGGTACCTAACATCCAATTGATCAATAACTCTCATGTGATCAATAATATATATAACTCTCCATAATTTTTTAGACATAAACAATTCATCCATTCAGAAAAATTTAAATTCCCACCTATGTTCTTCTACTTTTAAATCTAGTTATGTGGTATTGTAGCTGACCTTCATACATAATTTTCTCTCTTATGAAGTGGATGTTTTTTTAACAATTTTAAAGATATGGGTTTAAAAAAATGTTATTTTAAAATATCCAATAATTGATTACAAAATTTTTTTTTATTGTGAGTTGAAAATTTATTAAAAATTGTAGTACGTAACACTCAAAGATTTTACAAAATAAAACTATATTTTATAGCATGTTCAATACGCAACAGCATTCAGAAATGACACCCAAAATATATATAAACATTATAACCTAGCTTTTAAATTATAGTTTATGTATAGTATTAATGGATTCATGAAATATATATATCTATATGTATGTGTTTGTTTTTTGGTCCTATTTAATATTAATTAATGATAAATTATTAATAAATAATAAATTGATTTTTAGTGAAGTAATTGTATTCATCAAAAACAGGTTTTCTTCAAAAAAATATTTTATTTTATTTGGTATAAAAATACAATAATTAATTTTTGGAACTATTAGAAAATGTATTTTATAAAATTAACTTAATTTTTGGAATATTAATATCCAATATTAATTATGGTCAGGGTTTTGTTTTTTAATATTTATTTTTTGGTAAAGAGTGAGAAATACAAATTTCTATAAAAAATTCATTTATTTTCAATAATTTAAGAAATTAAAAAGTTTCATTATGTATTAAAATTGATTTTAAGTAACAAAAATATTTTATTTATATTTAATCCACTTAATTTGTTTTTTGGTATTTTTATATTTAATTTTAGAATTAGTTTATTTTTGGGATTAAAACCCCAATTTTTCAGAAAATGGTTTTAAAGTGAATAATGTTCCACCATTTTAATTATTTGAAATGATCCATAATAATTAATGTTTTAAAATAAATTTCTATATTATATATCATTAAATACTAATTTTTATTCATTAAATAATTATTATTAGATGTATAGTTAATATAAAATATTATTTTTCTCAAAAAAACACTCTGTGGAAAAACTCTTTTTCATCGCATCTACAAGTTTTTTTAAATGAAAATTTGAAAAATATGTAAATTAAATTTATTAAAATGTATTAAATATTTGGAATTTTAATAATTTATATTATCTATTAAGTATAACTTCATTTTTAATATAATGAATAGTGAAAACTGTAAAAATCAATTATCATTGTTAAAGTAAAAATGGTATTATCATGGGTTAAACTAAAAATATAATCATATTTTTTTCAATTAAACTTTTAAAAATGCTATTTTCGGGAAATATTTCAATATAATCATTCCAAATACATAATATGTGGTCGTTTAGAATCTTTTTTCATGGGAATATCTTTATCATTTCAGACTATTTTGGGAAATTCCCTAGTAATTTACAAGTAGGTTCTATTTCCCCACATATAAAAGGAAACTCCCTCCCATAAAATATTAACAACTCTAAATGACTTTATCTTGAAAAAAAATCCTGATAAATTATCTCTCTAAAAACCATAGAAACATTTTAGAGCTACTGGTCTTCCAAAAAATCAACTCTATAGTCCTTAAGAGGAGATCCAAAAGACGTTTATCTTAGATATGGTAATTGACTTGACAAAACCCCTTCATTTTATATATTCATTTTACACATTAAATTATTTATAAAAAATTAAAAAATATTTACAAAAGTATATTCCATATACTTATATGTTATTATATTAATTTCAAAATACAAATTCTTCTCCTCTTCTATCAAATGTGATTTGAAATCATCAGTTGTGTGTACGGTGGATTACCTCGTGAACCAATTTCATTCTTTTTACATAATCTCCTATAATTGAATAATATAATGATGGATTTAAAGAATATATATGATATGTTTAACATAATTATGCCTAAATATTCATTATATCATATTTACCTTCTTTATTTTTTATTTTTAAGTGGATACAAAAACGTCGCTCATGTACGACAGACTACCGCCTCACGAAGCGATGTGATTCATTATTCAGTAACGCTTTACATGGAAGGTTATAAGAATAAATTTAGTTAATATATATATTATAAATTAAATAATTATTATATTAATTACATATTTATTAAATTTAATAGATAATATTTTGTATTATTTATTACTTTTTCTCATAATGAAAAATTATAACGTCATATATATTAATTTAAATATATAATATGTTATATTATTTATTAGTTTTTCTTTAAATGGTATTAAAAGTATAATTTATGTATATATATGATAATAATGTCATGATTACTTTTTTATATGTTTAAATGATGATCTCATTGACCATAGAAAACCTATCAAAATTGTTTTTAACACAAAATCCAAATATCATTGATATATCTGATGTAAAAAAATTGATTATTAATCATATATAACAAGGTAACAAGTGAATCTAAAGGAATATTAAACATGTAAAATATTAGTATGTAAATGATTAAAATAATTTTATTATTCATGAAGATAAAGAACATATGGGACGAGTCAGACTCAAGATAAGTGACTTCATCTCGATTTCCTTTATTTGATGAATATTTTGATGTTATGAACCTCACTTCTATGATGATGTGTATATAAAAATAATTTAAAATCATATATCATTAATTCCTCTATTATTATGGTATTTATTGTTTTTTAATTATTTTCATTCATGGGGCTTATGATTCAAGTGTTTCCCAACGTATAAGAGACTTTTCTTTAAAAAAAAATCCTCTTTTAATGTTTTATTTCATCTCATTATCCTCCATGTACATATTTTTAAAATAATTTAATGCATTTTTTATATAAAATATAATATTTAAAAATAAAATCCTATGTCTCCTTTTTACTTTATGTCAATGGTTTTCAATTGAATATTATTAAGTTTTGTATACGAAATTCTTTGACAAACAAAAAAAAGAACGCACTATTTTTAAAGTATATGACAATTGTGACTTTTCCTTCATCATGAATTTTAATTTATTTATGGAATTAATTTCAAGTATCATTTTTTATTTAATGAAAACTATTTATTATTTTTCTAGTTATTTTGGATTTGAAAATGGTTATTAAATAAAAATAGTATTTTAATATCTGAAAGGTTTTTATATGGTTTTCATTGAGTTTTTGAAAGGGGTTTTGTTGGACTCACCTATTTCGATAATCCCAAATCATGTTTTATTTATATAAATCATATATTTTCTCTTATAGGATAATCATTCATGTGAAAATTATGTTTATATCTAAGTAAAAACTATGTACATTTAATCTCACCGGTCTCTTGTTTAAGCTCACAGTGAAAATTTTCTCTAAGTGCAAAGGTCACCAAAGAAAAGGTCACCGATGAAGGCTACCAATGAAGGCTACTAATGGAAGCTTACTGTTGGGAAGGATACCAATAACAGCTGCCAATGTGAACCTACTGTTGAATCCTACCATTATGAAGGTTACCGTTACCATTCTATCATAATCATTTGCTCCATACTTTTTCAAATTCTAATGATTATTCTAAATGTAATATTCGGTAAATTTAATGCTTCTAAAATTAATTAATGATGATTATAGACATATTAAGAGACCGTATTTGGGGACAGAACGAGGTTTGATAAAGATCGCATGTGATGTACTTATTCCTATTGTTATACGTCAAATATAAAAGAGAAGACCAAGGAAGAAAAGAGCAGGCATGGTTTGTGAAGCATGTGTCTATGCATGCGAAGGAGATTACTTTATAGATTAATGTAGAACCATTAAACTGTCACACTGTGAACCCCAAAACTTCTAGAAGATCATTTCAAGAGAACAATTTCAAGGCTTCCTTATGTGACTTATCAACTCTTGATCCACACAAAACGCATAACAATCAATTCCAAAAATCTAAAAACTGGAGTTGTGAAACTCTTTTTTGGAGAAAAAATTCATAGAAAGACTCGAAAAACAAATTCTTCACTCCAAGGAGTCAAGAGTTGAACTGCAAACACATTTAGCTTTCTAAAGTGAAGCTTATAATCTAAGCTCTATTGTGTTTCTTCATTTTACATTTCTGAGAATTGTGTGTGTGTGTGTGTGTTACCTACACTGCTTTATGTGCTTCAAATAGAGGATACAAAATATCCCCACATCAAACTTCACTTACATCTTATTCCATGGATAAAACTGTAGAAGAGACTATGTGTGGTATGTATTGTTTGTTTTTCCCACAAAGAACTGTGGTAGTGGGTGTGAACCCTAGACAGTTTTTGAAAAATATTTTAAAGCATGATATAGGTTGTGTATTAATATTATTTTTAATATAAACTACTTGGTGGTAGGTGATCACTAAGTGGAGAGGATTAAGTATCGTCTTGATACTGAACCTCTTTTTTAACATCATTGATCTCTATACGTTTTTTATAATCTGTTTTCTCTTTTTTTCCACTACTTATAACTGCTAAAACAGAAAAATGTTTTTCATTCACTTTAATAGTTAGTTTTGGTTAGTGTGTGTATGTTTTGAATTCAGTATACATGTTTCAAAATTTGAGGAAGTGTTTTACACTAATTCTCTCAAGGACTAATCACCCTTTGATAATCTTGTTGACCAACTAGACATGTATATATCTTTTTCCTTAATTATCTAGGCCATTTCAAAATATAGGGTTCTTTATAATAAAGTTCATAAAAGAAATGTTAGGTAGGAATTAAATTCACCACCCCCCCCCCTCATGAGATTCCACTCAGACCAACATTTTTTATCAGAGGGTTACTTTTTATTACTACTATTTGAACTGTTGTTTAAGTTGTCAAATTCTTTAATTGTGATTTTCTTTATATCTTAAAGATCTTAAAATTTCTATCATATTTAAATTTTCAGTTCTTCAAAATTCTAATTAACAGTGGATAACAGAGTTGATGGTGCTGCTACTAATAGGACACCTTTCTTTAATGGTAATAACTTTTCTCAAGAGAAAATTAAAAATGGAAATGCATCTAGAGAGCATGTGACTTGAAATTTAAGACACAATTGAAGAACAACATTCATTTCTTTCTACTGATAGGGACACATGTCCTCATTTGACTAAAACCACATATAACAATTATTGTAAAAAATGAATGCATTGAACTATTATATAGGTGATGAAGAAATAAATAGAATATATTATTATAAAACTACATATGAAACTTGGGAAACCTTAGCTGTTTCTCACGAGGGAACAAAAAATGTTAATGAAATTATATTATACACATATACTACTAAATATGATACTTTTAAAATGAAGCCCGATGAACTATCTCTGAAATGTATATCAGGTTTAATAAAATAGTGAATACCATGAGTCTTCTTGGGTAACCAGTGGAAAATATGGATCAAATTATGAGATTTCATCAATGACTACCAGACAGATGGATAGGAGCATTTGTTTCTATCCATGAATCTTGTGACATATACAATATTTCAGTAAAGGAACTAATTGAAAAATATATGATGTGAGAATATGAGTTTAAGGTAAATCAAGAAGCTGGTGAAGAACCCATAAATAAATCTATAGCATTCAAGACTATTACCTCAATGAACTAAGATAATGAAGAATTTCAATCTTCTATAGACATTTCTACCAGTGAAGACCCAGATTCTGACAGTGATTATGAGATGGATCAGCTTGCTGGGAGATTCAGTATGTTATACTGAAAGAAGAAGTTCTTTAAAAAAACAAACTATAAAAAATATATGATAATAAAGGACAATTGAAAAAGGACCGAGAATGGAATAAAAACACCAAAGATATATTATGTTATGAGTGTAAAAGAAAAGGCCATGTGAAGGATGATTTCCCTAAGATGAAATTTAAGAAGAAATATGAAGACAATGGAAATGAATAGAAAAAGGCTATTAAAGATACTTGGAGTGCCTAAAATGATAGATCAAGTGAATTTGACACTTCTTATATTTGGAAGAACAAACATGAAAACCTACGTTTCATGACAGAAACATCTGAGGTAACACCCAATTCCTCTATACCTAATGCTTACAATTCTTTGAATGAAAGTGAATCAAATAATGATAATAATATGAATAAGGATTAGCTATTTGAATACTGTGGAATTATTGAGGATACCTTTAATGAACTCAATGATAAATACAAATTATTACCAATCTAATATGCTTTAAATGCCAAATATAAGTTTGACTTGGATATTGAAAAAGAAAAATGTGCTCAACTATTAAAAGAAAATACTATAATTAAATTATAAAATGAGTAATTAAAATGGGATTTGGAAAAGTTTAGTACAAGTAGAGATACCTTGACTCAGTTTCTAGGGAAACAAATTTCCCCAAAATACACAACTGTTATTGGATATTAATCAAGACAGAGAAAAGTTTTTAAAAATAAATTTGTTCCAAAATATGGATAGTTCACTTCTAGCTCATGTTATAGAATTTCTTTTGAAAAACACTTTTCTAAAAGACCTAACAATGTGTTAATTTCTAAATACTTATATGTTAATTGCATGAAACCTCTGAGACATGTATGGATTCCGAAATCTTTACTTGTTATCCTCTGTGGAACCAAGAAAATATTGGTACCAAAGTTACCTTACACTTAATCTGGTTTCTAGGAAAATTATCTGAAGAGCTCTTAAAAAACTCTATGGTACTTAGACAGTGTATGTTCAAGACATATGATAGGAGAATATTCATTCTTCAACAACCAAATTATATTTGAGGGTGGACATGTCACATTCGTTGATAATGCTAAAGAGATGATTTTCATCTTATGACAAATTGGTAACCCTAATTTTATATTAATTTCAAAGGTTTTTTTTATTAGTGGGTTAAAATAAAATTTACAAAGTATATATCAGTTGTGTGATGAGGGATTCAATGTTAAATTTAAAAATGATGCGGGAAATGTTTTTAATTCTAAATATGATATAATATTTACTTCTCTTAGAAATGAAAATGCATATTATATTTATTTAAACTCCTTAGCTAATAAAAATTTTTCTTGTTTAAATTTTTTCTATATGGATTCTTGGTTATGGCATAGAAGATTATGACCCTACAATGTGCACTCACTTAAGAAACTTACACGAAAAGGTTTAGTTAGAGACATAACTAAATTTTTATTCCCACATAATAAAGTTTGCAATCCTTTTCTGAAAGTAAAATAACACAAAGTTTATTTAAAACCAAAGATATATGTTTCTAATTCTCAAACACTTGATTTGGTTCACCAAGATTTTTTGGACCATATAGAGTTTCATGTTTAAATGGGAAACACTATGTTTATGTTCTTGCATATGATTTTTCTAGATATACTTGTGTATTATTTCTAGCTCACAAAAATTGAAGCATGCTCTTACTTCATTAAATATTCCAGGTCTGTAGAAAATCCTAGTGGACATAGAATTATGTCCATGAGAAGTGATCATGGACGTGAGTTTGAAAATAAATAATTTGGATCTTTTTCTCACAAAATTTCTATACTCAAAATTTCTATTCTCCTAGAACACCCCAATAAAATGGAGTCGTAGAAATAAGAAATAAGAAACCTCAATATATTTCCCAGACTATACTAAATGTGTATAATCTATATATCTATTTTTTTCTAAAGCTGTTAATATAGCATGATACATTATCAATAGAGTCTTAATTATACTTTTTCTTAAGAAGACCCCTTATGAGCTCTGGAATAATGTGAACCCTAAGGTTAATTACTTTAGATTTTTTGGGTACAAAGTCATCATCAATAAAACTAAGTTCAATCATGACAAGTTTACTTCTAAATGTTAGGAATGATTTTTTCCTAGGATACTCAATCTATAGTAAAGATTATAGAGTATAAAATAATATAATCAAATGCATGGAATAATTATTCTTTTCAAATTGGATGAGATTGATCCACCAGAACCCAAAACCGGTGTTGAACATATTGAGGAAGATATGTCAATTCTGGACCTTAATGATAAGGACAGTGAACCCTTAGTGAAAACAAATAGTTATGGATATTTTCCAAAATCTGTGCACGGTGAATCTGATCATAAATACAATCATGAGGTGTCTAGTTTAACCATTTCTATAGGTATTATAACTCTCAAGAATCATCCAATAGATTATGTAGTATGTGATTCAAATAGAGGGATATAAATTAGAGTGTCTCTAGGAAACCAATTTTAACATCAATCCGTTCTTTCACAAATTGAACACAAAAATATCAACGAAACTATCAATGGTGAATTTTGGGTGATAAATATACAAGAAGAATTAAATCATTTTTAAAGAAAAAATGTTTGGGAATTAGTTGAAATACCTATATACACTTTGACTATAGGCACTAAATGACTGTTTTGAAATAAAGTGGATGAATATGGAAACACAGTTAAAAACAAGGCTATTCCAGTGGCACAGGGATGTAGTCAAGAATAAGGAATGGACTATGAGGAATCCTTTGCACCTATAGCTATACTATAAGCCATTTGGTTACTAGTTTCTTATACAGATCATCTGAATTTCCAAATTTATCAAATGGATGTCAAAAGTTCATTTTTAAATGGGTAAATAGTTGAGGATGCATTTTTTGAACAACCCACTGGTTTTACAAATCCCCATTTTTCAAATCATGTTTTTAAATTGTATAAAGATTTATATGGTCTAAAACAAGTTCCATGTGATTGATAAGACAAACTTAGTTCATTTATTATTTCAAAAGTTTTTATTAAATGAATATCAGATCGTATTATTTTTATTAAAAGTATTTCCAATGTTGTTCTAATAGTATAGATTTATTTAGATGACATTATTTTTTTATCCTCTAAAAATTATTTATGTACTAATTTCTCAAAAATGATGCAAGATGAATTCAAAATGAGTTTAATGGGGGGGACATAAATTTCTCCTTGGATTTCAAATTTTTCAAAATAACAATGGTATTATTTTAAATCAGAGTAAATATACTAAATATCTTTTGAAACATTTTTTTTAGACTACAATAAAGTAGCGATACAGCTATGAGTACCACCGTTGTGTTGGATGCTGATGAAACTAGTAAACCAATGGATCGAACTAGTTACAGAGGTATGATTGGGAGTATGCTCTATCTTACTCCTAGTAGACCTGATATTATGGTCAGTGTATGCATGTGTTCTCATTTTCAATCCAATCCCAAAGAGTCTTATTTAACTATTGTTAAATGGATTTTCAAAAATCTCAAGTATAATACAATCTTAGGAATGTTTAACCCAAGAGGACAATCCGTTGATTTAATAAGTTATTCGGATGATATCTTTGTTAGTTGCAAGTTAGACAGAAAGAGAACCTCTAGAACATGTCACTTTTTAGGACAATCACTATTATCATGGTGTAGTATGACATAGAATTCTGTTGCATTATTTACTACTGAAGCCGAATATATAGATGATGTTAGTTACTGTGCTCAAATTCTATGGACGAAACGAACTTTACTAGACTATATATATTAATTCAAACATGTCTCTATAAATTTTGATAAAAAAATTCTATTAACATCTTTAAAAATCTAGTATCTCATGCTAAGACAATGCACATTGATGTGAGACATCACTTCTTAAGAGATCATTATCAATGAAGTGATATCGCTCTTGAATTCATTAGCAGAGAACATCAATTGACTGATATATTCACAAAACATTTGAATTATGAGAGGTTAAATTACATCAAACATGAGTTAGGTATGATAAACTGTTAAGTTATAGGACCTCACTATTAGGACCTCACCGTAGGAACTCACTAATAGACCTTGCCATAGGACCTCACTAATAGACCTCACTGTTCGACCTCACTGATAGACCTCACCATTGGACATCACCGTTAGGACCTCACCAATAGACCTCACCGTTGTACCTCACTGATAGAAATCACCGTTGGACCTCACATTTACGACCTCATTTATTGACCTCACGGTTGTCACCTTACTAATAGTTGAACTTCTCTAGGACTTAGCGTTTTCTCTACCAGAATTTGATAAGATTTTTTGTTTTACTTATTTGTTTTACGTAATTCGTTTTTCGATCCCAAAGTGATAAAATTAAAGACCACACCACATTTTGATTCACTTATCACTTGAACCTCTTTCTCTATAACCTATGAACGTCAACTTCTGCTGAAACCATCAAACCGCTCTAGATTGAAATGGAAGGATTGAAGAAACCATTGGTAAGTGATGAAGATGATGCGCCAAATCCAAAGAGACCTCAAGATGAGTCGAGTACTGGATGCCAGGTAGTGGAAAAGCTGATCAACTCTCATCTATCAAAGAGGGAAATCGAGGTTTAAAAATAGATATGTTCTGAATGGTTGATGATGAGCAGATCTTTTGTGCTGAAGGCACTTGATGCTCAAGGCTAGATCGAGTGATTTCCAAACAAAAATGGACCCTATTACCTGAAGTTATTGAATATGTTTTATGAATATTTGATGTCTGAACAGACTAAGAATGAGAAAAAAATGTCTTCAAGGGTAAATAGAGTAAGTGTAGGATTCTCCTCTATTGAATGGGTTGAGTGTCTGAGAGTACAACATGAAGGGATTTATGATTAGAATTCATGAGTGGGACCTCCCACTACTGAGTTTTTATATTATGAAGAAGTCTTAGGTGAGAATATAGGGAGTGGTATCCCTAGTAAATTCATTTCCGCTGAGATGGAAAGAGTGGATAGGCTACTATTTAAGTTTTTTCATCATGTCTTAAGTCCCAAGAGAGGTGAATTTTATACCTTGTAGTATCAATACATATTTATTTTTATTTTTTAATGAATTGATAGAAGATAAACTTGTGTAGGTTGTTTATGATCTAATTATAAGATATGAAAAATCCCAGTTCGAGGTCTAATTCCTTTTTTCATGATAGATTGATATCGTTGATATTGATGGTGAAAGGAGTTACTGAAAACATGGAGGAAATAGTTGTTGTAAGGGACAACTTCTGCATTACAAAGGTGTTTTTTATGTTGATGAAGATAAATTAGAAAACTTGGAAAAAAATATGGGTGCATTATGAGGCTAAGATATGTGAGAAATTCAACCCTATTACTCATCATACTAGGCCTAAGGATAAGTGAGATCCTGGTCTAAAGCCTGACGAATTATATCTTGTATATTCAGATGAAGAAGAATAAGTTGATTTTGTGCAAGAAAATAAGTATACCCCTATAGATGATAGGATTGATCTTGAACATTAGTCAAATCCTCGTACTAATAATATATCCTTTGGTGAGCACAATCTACAAAAGATATTTCCTAGTATGGAGATATTCCTAAGGGATAGTGATGTTGAAGATACATGTGAAGAAGAAGGGATGAAAATATCTTAAGAGACATTAGAGAGACCTCAAATGAGGATGAGGATATTGAATCTATTCATAATGACATTGAGACAGTTTCTGGTGAAATTGAAGAAGAAGGACTAAGTCTTAGTTCCGTAATAGGGCATATATAAATGGTTGAATGTTTGTATGAAGAGGTTGCTGGTTCATTTAAATCTGGAATTGGTTTGGAAGTTGTTGAAGATTCGGTCAAGGAAGTGGCAGTGGACCCTTCTGTTGACGCAGTAGATCAAAGATGTATGGTTGTAGTGAATGTGGTTGATCAATAGATTTCTCAAAGTGAGGGGGTAACCTATTGTCATAGGTTCTATTTATTTTTATCATGGGATAGATTACAGGTCATAAGAGACTGGTTTTGTTGTTTTGGGTTTACACTATAGAGATTTTGATAATGACCAGCCTATGAGATGTCCTCCAATTCCTACTGTTTCAGAAACTACTATTGTGTAGCTACTGGTTCTTTTGCCTCACGAGTATATAAAAATGGATAATTTGCAATAAATAAAATCAGATCTAAAGAGCCACATTGATTAGTAATTTTTTGGGTTAGATAGGTCTATAACTCCCAATAAAGAAGTTGTAACATCTATAGCGGAAAGGCACGTTTTTGTCTCTCACTCCATCCTGCTACAGGATGTAAATGACTGTTAGAATCCGATCAGAACCCTGAAAGATTCTATAAAATTATTGAAGCTATATGTTTCCAGTTTAGAATCCTATATGGCTTCAAGGGCTCATGGGGAAAAAGATCTTTGATATGTTAAATGTGTGGTTCAAAAAATGGTCACTATGTTTGTGGACATTAAAAAGTCCATGGAGACACATGTGATTAGAAAAGATGATGATGTAAAGAGGCTAATCAGTGGGCTGACCAAATCCTTAAGGAGATAGTGGCTTCAATTATGGAACCGATGTGTGCATCTACTTCATCTTCAGTTTTCCCTCTTATTGATGTAGAAGCTTTCAGATCATTTTTTAGAGAAGAAGTGTATAAGTTCTCTTGTGCCTGTACCTCAAGCCCTCAGTCAATGACTCAGGTCATTTCTACTACCATAGAAATTCATAACTTTGTGGGAAATTATTTAAGGGAAGCTTCTCAGGATCAGAATTCCATAAAAGAGTAAGGTTATTTATACTTCAAAAGGGTGTATACTAAGCATCCGTTGGATGGTCACTTCAAGTTGTTGTTGGATAACTTGAGGATTCCACCTGTCACTCAATTATTTAAGGATCAGGTTGGCGGGCTTAGAGAGTTGACTCCTGCCTTAGAGAAATTCAAGGAAAAAAAGGATGATTTTATTTCAGATATGGAAAGATGATGAATTATTATTATAGATTTTCGAAATCTTCTTCTACCCTTCCTCTATGAGGACTAAATTCCCATCATTGTTTATACAACCATGCTTTCTACCTAGGATACTTTAGGATCTACCCGTGCTGCACCAATGATGACTACTGTACTGGCCATCAGAAGATTGACCCCACTGATTCCTCAAAAATCCACTCACTATAGGTCTACTGATGCCTCTTTTTCCACTCCTCCAACCCTGATGACTGCCCTACATAGGCCTATCTCTCCATCTTCAGAACCTACCTCATCCACTTCCAAAGACAACGCTCCCTTGGAAATTTTTGATGTGAATTGAAAGTTGGATTTCTTAGTTGATAGGGATCTTTGTAACCTTATTTTTTATATTGTAGTCTTTCTTCATTAATGGAAAATCCTTTTCTATTTATTTTTTTCTTTTATTATTTTTGTTAATAAAAATGGAGGAGAAACAGGTTGGGTTACAAGTTAGGATTAAATCTTAAGTTGTCTAAACTGAAAGGAGGAGAAGTTTTTAAGTTGAACTTGAATATATATACTATCTATATTTTTCCATAATAAACAAGGTTCAAATGTCCTTATACACACCTATGAAGATATGAGAAAATGTGCTTAACCCTATTTTAAAAAATACTGACATAATTTGTGATTATCAAAAAGGGGGAGAATGTTGGACTCACCTATTTTGATAATCCCAAATCATGTTTTATTTATATAAAACAGCTTGTTTCTCTTATTGGACAATCATTTATGTGAAAATCATGTTTATATAAAATTGATAACTATGTACTTTTAATATCACTAGTTTATTTTTTGATCCCATTGTGGAAAATGTTTCTATGATTAAAGGTCACCGATGCAAAGGTCACTCATGCAAAGGTCTCTGATGCAAAGATCATCGATGCAAAGGTCACCAATGAAAAGGTCACTGATGAAAAGGTCACTGTTGGCATTGAAAAACTCTTCCCCAAAATTTTCAAAATGCTCCCATAAATGATCCAAGAGCGTAGATCATTTTGTACGCTTCGATTTGATAGGCCATAGATCCCGAATAGAGTAACATATTTGGAGTTTTGGACATTTTATGATGGGTTGGAAAACTGGTTCGTGTACCCCATTCGTGAACCTCCCTCTGCCATGGAGCAATGAGGTGGGATGCTCCACGGACACCTTTTATGTTCGTGAAACTACCACAGATCAGGGAGGCGGTATGCTCCGTGAAGCCCATTGATGTTCGCGATCAGTTGTGGAGTGAGAAGGCATGATGCTCTGCGAACCCCTTTGGCATTCATGATCCATCGCAGAGTGTGGAGGTGGGATACTCCATGAACCCTTTTGACATTCGTGATCCACCATGAAGTGAGGCCTCACTTCAGGCCGAGCTGGCTCTGCTTCACCACGCATCTTTCCTATAAATACCCAGATCACCCCCTTCATGACGACGGTCACTCTGCCCCTTTGGTGGTCGATCTCCCATTACACAGAGCTTTACATTCCTTCGAGAAGAGGCTTCGTGAGTCCATTCTCTATGAGTATCTTCCTTCATGAAGCTACTCCAAAAGTTCATGCTCTATTAGTAGATCCCTTCACGAAGCTGCTCCATGAATCAATGCTCTTCTAGTAGCTTCCTTTCTGAAGTTGCTCCGTGAGTCCATTCTCGGCAAGCATATTTCCTTTGCAAAACTACTCCATCATTCCATGCTTTGCGAGCACCTTTTCTTTTCAATGTTGCTCCATGATACCCTATTCTCCATGATCCCCTTTTCTCCATGAAGCTACTTCACAAAGATGCTCCATGATACCTCGTTCTCCAAGATCCCCCACTCTCTACGAGCCCATGTCGCACTGCGAACTTTTTGGGCTGGGACGTCGCTAATTTCCATTGCACCCTTATGCACTTCCTCCTTCGACCTATAGAATACCATGATTTTAGATAATTCTCCACACACCATGAAACACTTTCAGTCTACATATTTCTCTTGGTTTATTTCTCATTTCGTGTGTTGAGATTATCATCATCAATTCCCTCGAGTACCTTGAGTCGTACCATTCCTTAAACAACTCATCCAAACCCCCATCACCTGACTCCTATGCCAGGTTGAACCAGAAAGGGCTGCCCATGCATAAGACCCAACACCAGGAATTGCTAGAAGCCTTATTAAAAATAGTCTTATCTACGTGACTGTAAACTCTAGCACGCCTTAGGTTCCAAACATTGGATTCCTCTTACTCAATATAATAAATGCCTTGTGAAACAAGCATAAGATGCCAAAAAACCTCTCAACATGACTATAAACTGTAGTACATGCTATTATTCAATAATAAAGTGCCTCTTGATCCAAATAAGAGATTCCTTATGTGCCTAGCATAGGATTTTAACAGTCCTATATAGATGACTATAAACTGTAGAACACCCTATGTTCCAAACATAGGATGCCTTTTACTCCAATTAAGAGATTTCTTATGCTCCAAGCATAAGATGGCAACTGTCTTATCTACATGACTATAAACTGTAGTACACCCTCTGTGCCAAACATAGGATTCCACTTGTTTCAAATAAGAGATGCTATATGATCTAAGCATAAGATGCCTCATTCCATGATTACAGTGGAATAGTTTCAAGAGAATTGGAATCTATTAAAACATTACATCACTCCACCTCACACTATGTGTGTCCTTAATTTGGATATTCATCCTCTTCCATGTCTAAAGGGACCACCTAACGGCCCGGTCCCATGCCACCTCATCTCACATATCGTCCTGGGCCAGCACCCCGTCTATATTAGGATGACACTTTGAGCCAGGCCCTATGTTTCATGCATAGTCAACATTAGACCCTCATTAGTTTGTCCCCATTTCAGGCTAACGTGATATGGATGCTTTTTTTCAAACATGGTTAGCATTTATCCTTCATCGCCATGCCACCCTCACGACATTATGAATGTTGGGAATGTGTCTCACATTTTTCATCTTTCTTTGTTCAGACTACTTCCAATACCTTTGGCATTATCCCTCTTGTGAACTAGTGCATAGGTGAAGGCTTCAACCCACTGGTGGGTTGAAATGCCCTCATGGTCCGACATGAGGATGACCCCCAGGAATCTTCCTTGGGTAAGCCCCATGCACCATTGTCGCTCCATAATGACACATGGGCAACTTCCTTGGGTAAGCCCAATGCACCATTACTACTCCATAGCGGCACCCGAGATGCTTCCATGAATAATCCATATCCACCATTTCCACTCTATAGTGGCACATGTTCATCTTCCTTGAGTAATACCCATGCACGATTGGCGCTCCATAGCGGCACCTGGGCAACTTTCTTGCATAACCCCCATGCACCATTGGTACTCCATAGCGGCACCCAAGCAACTTCCTTGCGTAATCCCTATCAACCATTTTCACTCCATATCCGCACACCGGAAGCTTCCTTGAGTAAGCCCCATTCACCATTTCCACACCATAGCAGCACCCGAGAAACTTCCTTGCGTAATCTCCATTCACCATTGCTGCTCCATAGCGGCGCCCAAGAATCTTCCTTGTATAAACCCCATTCACCATCGCCGCTCCATAGCGGCACCTGAGAATATTCCTTACGTAATCCCCATTCACCATTTCCAATCCATTTCTGCTCTATAGCTGCACCTGCGTAAGCCCCATTCGCCATTGTCGCTCCATAGAGGAACCCATGAAGCTTCCTTCCATAAGCCCCATCCACCAATGTCGCCCCATAGCAGCACCCAGGAAGCTGCCTTGCGTAACCCCCATCTACCATTGCTGCTCCATAGCGGCACCTAGTTAGCTTCCTTATGTAAGCCCCATCCACCATTGCCACTCCATAGCGGCACTCAAGCAACTTCCTTGTGTAATCTCGATTCACCATTTCCACTCCAAATAGGCGCCCTGACAGCTCCCTTGCGTAAGCCCCATTCACCATTGTCATTCCATAGCAGCACCTGATAAGCTTCCTTGCGTAAGCCCCACACACCACCCTTCATGGACGCACCATTGTGTTGTGGTCATCAGGTCCTTTCTGCCTCTTGTTTCTCACACCGAGAATGACCCATGTGGGCTTAGAGTAGTAATCATCGACCATGCCATCCTCTCTAGGAAGCCTTGTGTTTAGGCCCCGTACCCAACCTAAACTATGAGGACTTTGATCCTTGCCATGGTGAGGTATGTAGGAAGCCTCCATATGGTTCAAGCCCACCACCCACTGTTCCTGACCATCTTCACATCTGCTCAGCAGTACTCTACCTAAACTATGAGGTCTTTGATCCTTTCCAAGGTGAGATACGTAAGAAGCCTCCCTGATGTTCAAGCCCACCACCCATTGGTCTCATCCATCTTCATTTCGGCACACCAAAACCAAACCTAAACTATGAGGTCTTTGATCCTATCCAAGGAAAGGTACATAGGAATCCTCCCTATGGTTCAATCCCAACACCCTATTGGTTCTGACCCCCCTTCACATCAAACCACATTTATTATGCATGACGCTAAACTGTATGCCCCATTTTCATCTTGTACGATCTTAAACTGCATCCCCCATCTAGCGGTAAGGCATTGTGACCCCATCCAGTAGTAAGTCATTGTGACCCCATCCAGCAGTAAGTCGTTGAAGTCCCCAATAAATGGTAATCCGTCTTCAGATGAACTACATGGACTTTGATTCCCTACCATGGGGATACGTAAGAAGCCTCCTTCAGTTTCAAGCCTATCAATCATGTCTCATCCTAATCTATCCCACAAGTCTATGTGTTTCATAAATGTCATGACCCAAAATGGAGGTTTCATTTCCTCTATATCCCATCCATTTATCCATTATTGTGAGTAGCCTCCTCAGTTGTCCCATCATCCCACTGAACTATGCGTACTCTGATTCCCTACCATAGGGATACGTAGGAAGTTTCATCGTGGCTCAAGCCCAACACTACTATCACCTTCACGATGGCTCCATCCCATTCCCCCTATACTTTATTAAACTCTGTAATCTTGATTCTTACATGGTACAACACATCCCGATGAGATCATATCATCCATTTCTTCACTGCTCCTAACAGTACCTGGTCCCTTTCCATGCGTAATACCCAACATGTATCCAGGTTGTTGTGCTTTCTGTACACCCTAATTTTTGAACCCCTCTAACTATGAGGGTTTTAATCGCTATCGTCTACACTTGGTGCGTAGGAAACCTCAATGAGGTTCAATCCCAGCCAAAGGTAAACCATGGTGTTTCCCCATTCTGGGGTGTACACTCCCTGATCCGCACTTGGTGGTGTCCAGATCAGCCTTTACATTGTGACATCTTCCCTTTATGGGACACACCATCCTGTGTCTTATCTAATTGAGTGTTCAGATCCATCCAACTGGTAAACACTCCCAACACTTTCTCCTAGGGATATACTAATATGATTTGTCTCTATGGGACATTTTGATCACCCCCATTCTATCTCTAGAAGACATTAAACTTGCGGCTTACTTTGTGTTAAACATGAAATGCCTGAGGAAAACCTTAGAAGACATGACTTTGGTGTAACCATCCCTTCTAGACGTTAAACTCCCAGCATAACCCTTGATAAACATGGGAAGCTAAGGAAAACCTCATAGTCATGCCTCCGCCCCAATATACCCTATGACCGATGTGGGATTCCTCAGGTTTTGTGCCCATGAGATGCCCCTTTATGAGGAAGAATACAGATTTTCCAATGTCCATGCATCCAAAGATTCCCTGACATGCCTGATGTTTTCATCTACTACAACTGATGGTTAATACCATGCCAAACCCCATGGAATGTCTAAAATTAAGTAGTTTTATTAACTGGTGTCCACAATGATATGGAATCAAGAACGAGATCCACAATCCATGACTTAGTCTATAAGGGAGACCCGTATTAGGTGACGGGTTCCAAGGAGGAATCCATGGAAGGAAGAACTAGTATCCCATAATATCATTTCTATCAAGGATCAAACATCCCTGAACAAGGAATGGATGCCTCCTGCCATTGGAAGGTAGGAATGCGGGGAAATAGCTACGCATCCTCCCCCGACGAACGTGCATGCCCCGGTGAAAGCATTGGAAACAATGACAAATGTAAAGGTCATCGATGAAGGCTACTGACGGATGGTTACAGTTGTAAATAATACCGATGAAGGATATCAATGTGCACTTACTATTGAATCCCTCTGTTATAAAGGATACAATTACCAATCTACCATTCTCTTCTACTCAATACATTTTTTATATTCTTAAGATTTTTATAACGGTCATATTTGTTAAATTTAATTCTTATGACATTAATTAATACTGATTTTAGACATATAAAGAGGCCATATCTGGGGATAGTACAAGGTATGAGAAATATTGTACGTGATGTACTTATTCCTATTTTAGAACCTCAAATATAAAATAGAAGACTGAGGAAGAAATGAGCGGGATTGGTATATGAAGCGTGTGTCTATGCATGTGAAGTTTCATACTTGCTAGATCAAAGTAGAACCATTCAATGCTTACACTGTAAACCCAAGAACTTGATGAATATTATTTCGGGAGAAACATTTCAAGGCTACCTTTTGTTCCTAATCAAATATATATCAACAAATGAAGTAGAACACTCAATTCCTAAAAGCTGGAACCATGAGTTGCGACACTCTTTTTTGGAGACAACTTCTAAAAAAAGACTCGAACAAAAAATCTTCACTCTAAGGAGTCAAGAGATGAACTGCTAACATAGAGAGCTTTCTAAACTCAAGATTATTAACTTAGATATATTGGGTTTCTTCATTTTTAATTTCTGAGAAGTGTGTGTGTTTGTTTATCGGTTACATACACTGTCTCAAGTGCTTGAACTGGAGGATATTGAATATTCCCACATCAAACATTACTTACATCTTATTTCCCATGTATAATTGTGGATGAAACCATGAGTGGTCTGTATTGTTTATTTTTTCCATGAAGAACTGTGGTAGTTGGTGTGAACCCTAGGCAATTTGTGAAAACTATGGTAAATCTCGATATATGTTGTGTGTCAAGTATATTGTTTATATAAACTGCATGGTAGTAGGTGACAACCAAGTGGAGAGGATTAAGTCTCAGCTTGAGAGTGAACTTCCTGTTTAACTTTTATCTGCTTTATATGTTTTTTATACTCTATTTTATCTTTTTTTCATGGCTTATAATTGCTAAAAGATAAATCTTTTTTTCATTCACTTTGACAGTTAGTTTTGGTTAGTGTGTGTATCTGTTTAATTTGGTAAACCTATTTCAAAAGTTGAAGAAGTGTTTTACACTGATTCACCTGAGGACTAATCACCATTTAATAAACTTGTTGACCAACTAGACATTTATATCTCTACTTTCTTAATTAACCTGGATGTTTTGATATTTGGGGGATCGTTATACGAATGTTTTTAAGAGGAATTTTTTGTAGGAACTCAATTCACCCCTATTGATATTCCACTCCGACCAACATGTTTTATGATAAAAAATTGCATGTAAAAAATAGTATATACATGATATGGTACATGATAATTATATTAAAGATAAGTGATCCAGATTCCACTTATAAAAATGGTTGATTTTCATTATAGCATACAGATGAGATCTATATAGTTTATATGAAGGGTTGATCCCCATTATAGCTCATGAAGAATGGGTGAGACAAATTTAGCTTTTATGAAGATTTGGGCCCCATTACAGCTCACAAATGAGCCTGATATAACTTGTGCTAGGGGTGAGCACCATCATGACTCTAAAATTAATTAAAAATGATTATATTGGAATTTAGGTTTGTGTTTATAAAAAATAAAATGGGTTTTAAAGGGTTTTATAAATATGACAGTATAAGTTCATGAAAACTATTTTTAATTTATTTTTATGGATTTAAAAGGATTTCATTGATTAAAACATATGTGTTTTTTCATGTGATAATGTTTTATTTTATACACATAAAAAATTTTAAGATAAAGGTAAATGTTACATGATTATTCATGTTTCTACTGGAAAAATGGTTTTTATTCTTTTTATATACACTAGTGATATTTTTTTGCTCATCCCAGGTTTTAAAAAAAATACAGGGTTTATGGATGGGTATGTTAATTGAAAAATTCATTTTTGAAATTGTGAATATATTACATGAAAAAAAATCATGAATTATTTTAAAAGATCAATATTATGGGGGAAAGGGAAAAAAATTGGATGTGTTCACTTTTTATTATATGGATTTTTATGTATAAATTATTTCCTAATTCCATAAAAATATAAAACTAAAAAGATCTACAAATGTGAGAGAATATATTCTTTACATAAAACTCAATATTTTGTTTAGTATATGTCTAGGTGCTTATTGTAGATCCCAAATCAAATAAAACATTTCCTGTTGTAGAGTGGATGATAAGTGTACCATTCATGACATCATTATCATGAACTACTTATGTAGTTATGATCAATTGATATTTCCCTTTAAATCAAGGATTAATAGGTTAATGATGTTTATTTTCATCAATAACCCTCATATTTATGTACCTATTTGGTGTAATGCCTATACACCTTATAATTATATCATTGGTGCGTGAGTGGCACATATGGTTGATCTTTTTCATTGATCCATTCATTGAGTGACCACTACAAATCACTTATGCATTTTTTTACTCAATTGAATTATTTTTCATTGCTAAAACATTCACCATACCCTAGAAGTTTATTTAACCCATTATTACTCACATAATACATACATCAAAAAATATTAATTTTCTTTCCTCCATGGGTTTTATTATTACAATTTCCCAAAAAATATTATTTTTTCTTTTTATCCCGAAATACATGTAAACACTAAGAGTCTCCAATTTCCATTTGTAGATTTATATATTTTAAAATTATTTCTTCATATCTTTAAAAGTCTCTTAAGTTAAATTCCTTTTAGAGATATGGCCTCAATCCACTAATGAATTGATCATTTTTTTCTTTAGTGATCAATGAAAAAACTATGATCATATTATCATGTCTGGTGAGGTTTTTATTATAGGTTATAATGTATTCAACATCCTTATAAATTAGTTACATTAATTTATATTCAATTTTCTTGTTAAGAGATTATAAAAAATGCTTATTCAAAGTACCTCCTTAAACTCATCTCATAGAAAGATTCCAATTTCAACCACTTTCCTTGTTATTTTCTCTTATGAGACTGCACAATTGATTATTTTCACCTTCCAAATGATACATGACAAAAATAAACATCTCATAATAGAAGAAATGTAAAACATATAATATGTTTTCTATATTAATTATTTGTTTTTTGATAATAATTGGATTCGAGGAACCACTTATGGAAAGTGGATGTTTCCACATAAAATAATCAAGAGTGAGTTCACTTTTCCCTTGGAAATTTATATGTTCAATATGATTCAAAATACAAATAATAGCTTGAAAGAGTTGGATAATCATATACATAATAATTATAATCATAGATCCCATTTCATTAGGTTAATCATGATGATATTAACTTGAATGGATGTCACATTCACTATTCAAATGATTCATCCTAATTTTATACATTTTCTAGAATCCAAAAAAATTTATATTTTGTGCAATAATAGTAATATTTTGTAATAATATAATCAAGAAAAATAATTTAGAGTATGTCTAGATAATGAAAAGTCCATTTAAATCTATGGCACATTTGGATTAACCAAGGTCATTCATGATCAACATCAATTCAAATCATTCATAATGATTCATAAATAAAATGTGATTTTCCCCAGGAATATACCTCAAGAGTGTCTCGATAGGTGTGTCATATTAAACCCACTCATCATGCACTGATGAAGATCGAGTTAATATCTAATCATCCCCATTGTGGGTTGTTACCCCTGGGTACATCTATACCAAAACTACATCCACATAAAAATATATAGTCATGCATGTATTTTCTAGGGAAACCACACAATGTCTATTTTACCAAAAGTTAGCATATTATCCTTATCATATAATTATCATCTTCGTTTTTACCAATTTTTTCTAAACCTAATCACCAAATAATAATTACACTCTCAATGGATACCAACTAAGGACACTAGAGCATAACATACATTAATTTTACATCATTTTAGATGAATATGCAACACATATAATAACTACAAACTCACCATAATAGTAAAGGCTTAGTTTCTTGGGAGAATAGATTCATAAACATATTATTTCATGAAATACATTCAATATATGTTAAAAATTTATTATATTATTTTACCTTTATTAAACATACCCTACATTAATCCTTTCTTCATAACCCATGGAAATGAATCATGATAAAGGGTGATCTGCGATGGGTAGGAAGGTTAGACATAAGAAATACTAATTGATGATCATATAAATGAATAATATAGTCATAATAGTGTGAGATGTTGATTGAAACTTATAATTTTCAAATCCAATCTGTTGTAGATCATAAATCTTGAGTCATAAGATAGAGGAATCATAAAAGTTCAATCATGATCCGTGATATCAAATGATAATTCCAAGAATAATATTTTATGGAATACATGTAAGAATAGAAAATCACTTCCTTAATCAACACTCATTTCCCAGAAAATCATAGTGTATTTGGTTCAATTCACATTACATGATTTCTTTTGTTTAGGTTCACTCTAGAGACTAAATAATTTTGAAAATTCCCTTACTAAGTTGAGTTCACTCCCCATTCTAGTCCTTATTATCTCATGAGATGTCCCTTTTTACCCAATACGTTGGATGGAAATATAATCTAAATAATTTCCATTATATAAGGTAGACCATACATATGTGTTCCAAAATATCATAAATTATTCATCGAATCATTATAGAAAAACCTTTGAAAAATAAATGAGTATTGTAATAATGACAACATCATAATCATAAAACACGAATAGAAATAATTTGGATGGTATAATTGGATCATATTCCTTGTAAATAAAATGTAATATCTATGGATTTTATGATAGATGAAAAATGATATTACAAGAAAAATGGAATATTTCTTGAGGAAAATAACCTAATCTTTTTTAAATCAGTTATCTAAAATCTAAAAAAATTCTTGAATATTTTATAAATTATTTTATTTTAATATATCCATGAAAAATTGTAATTTAATATTCAAATAAATTATAGGTCATGATGATGGGAAAATTGTTTCATTATATAATTATTATAAACAAATATTATGTTCACCCCTTTTATAAAGATTACATTGTTATGTAAAATAAAATATGTTTTTTAATAATTTTATAGAAAATAAAAAATGGCTAAAAATGTCATTAAAAATTCATTAGATCATGGTAAATGCACTCTTGAAAAAAATTTATTTAATATGGGTATGGAGGATAATTATTCTTTACCAAAAGTGAAGTAATACAGATAGCTTTTCTTAATATATATTTCTTAACAATTTTGAAAACCAAAGAGAGTAACATGGTAATAAAACATAAAAAATACAAATATAACCAAATTATAAGAAGATAAAATGGGTTTATTTTATATTCATTATATAATTTTCATCAATGGAAATTCAATCATAATAAATCTCGAATAAAATTATTTTGAAACATAAATTCCTTACCTTTTGTCGAACATTTTTCAAAAGAACTCTAACCGATTTCATAGAAAATATAGATTAAATATGAATATATTATATAACCATATATAAGTATAAATTACTTTTTTTCATTATTTTATAGTTTCCAATTATATTCTTGATAAGAATTTCTTCATTAAGATGAACATTCGAGTGAAAATTGTTCAATTTTATATTCATGTTTCTATTCGACGTTTTTAGTACTTGATCCTTAGTCATGGTTTCATCATCTATAAAATATTAATCATGAAATAAGTATCATATTTTTTAATCATGTAAACTTTTATAATTATTCAAATAAATTAGTTATGAAAAATATTATATCGCTTCAAGGAGGTGGTAGTCCACATGTACGTGCTTGTGAGGTAAAAATTTTATAACTAATGGAAAAGAATATAGGTAGATTAGATTATATAATTAATAAATTATAATTAATATTAAATATCATATAAAAAATAGTTTGTCACTAATAATAATCATCCATGAAAAGTAGTGATGAAAAACAAAATACATCGCTTCATGGGGCGATAGTCCGCACTTATGCAAAAATAATTAGATTTCTTCCAATTTGAGAGAGGAAAAGATGAATAGCGGTCATGAAATAAACATAATAAAGTCATAGTATTTGGAATTTAATTTTTTTTTATTAAAATCATTATAATATAATTTTCGGTTGTATAAGTACTAATATATTATAACACGCAGTTAAGAGCTATACCTCTTGTTTGGACAACCTCATTTGGATTACACCTTACTCTTTATAAGGATGGTATTTTGTTCCGACTAGGACCTCTAGAATAAAATGAGAGATTTAATTAAGATATTTTTTTAGGTATTGGATAATACTTAAGGATCATGTTGTGTAAAAAATATATTAGAGGTGGTTTCCTTTTATGAGTAGGACACACGTAAATTTTTTCAAAAGTTTCAAATATATTAATGTATTACTTAATCCATGTGGAAACAAATTAGACTATATAAAAGATTAGGATGATATAAAATAGAAATACAGGAATCTATTAGGATATATAATCATTTTTAGTAATTTTAATCCTTATAATTTTAGTTTAACCATAATATTAATCCATTTTATCATGTATCATTATATTTAATTTTACATTGGTTAATATTCATAACGACAAAAAATTAAAGTTGTATTATTAAAAAATTTGGACAAGATTCTTCAAAATGTTAATTAAATTCTTTAAAAAATAATTTTTTATAATTTTTATATTTTAATTCGAAATCAATCATAAAAAAAGTAATGAAAAACAATTTTTAGAAAAATTTATTGTTAAATCCAAAAAATAACTTATACAAAAATCAAGTATAATATTGACTAATATGTAATTAAATTTATTATTTATAATTAACTAATAATTTTATATAAATATTATCATATTCAAAACATGATGGTATGTTTAAATTACTTTATTTAATAAATGGATGACAGATTTACAAAACATGGTAATTATCACTACTCAGTTAAAAAATAATTCTTTTTAGAAAAATCCCAAACATTGTTCTAAAGATAATATTTAAATAAATTTTAAAAAAAAATTATTTTTCCCAAATATAATCTCTACAAATTATATACAATAATTTCAATTTTTTCACTCAAAATTCAACAAAACAAATTTTTTAAGAAAACATATTTTTGATGCATAATATGTCTTCACTAAATATTGGGTAATTGTTTATTATGAATATACCTTCATCAATATTTTTCATAATTTAGTAAAACTTATTCATACCCTCCATTAAAATATATATTATAAAATGTATAATATATCGTGGATCATTTAGACTCGGGGTTTTGTGTAAAAAAAGCTATGAAATACTTCATGTCTATTTCAAATAAATAAATATATATATATCATCTCAGGGTGTAATTGGAAATTTTATTTTTCAATTAGTACCCTTATGATTATTCTGCATATTGTTATTGGATTGAGCCTGATATTTAGAATGATATGATGTTCATTGAATATCATAAAGAGATTCAATATAGTTAAGAGAAGGTATTTCGTGAATGGCTCACACCATTGGTATGTTTTCAATATAATCAATGTGGATTAGACAAGTTTAATGAGGAATAAAAATAAAATATGATTGTTCAATATAATTTTTTTTAATGTTTTGTTTCATATAATTATATATTTATTTTTTGATATTTGATATAATAATTGATTGTTTTTTTACTATGATGATACATTTGTGATTTTCTGGGGATGAAAATTATAGAAGGAAATGTATTATGGTGAATTTAGTTTATAGTGATTGATTTAATTTCATTTAAAAATGTATTTTTTTTTATTTTTTATGAAGAAAATGTTTATGGGGTATGTAATTCATTGATCCAAAAATTTTATTCAAGGAATTTTTGAATTATAAAGCATATTTCATTGATTATTGGTATTACAATTGTTAATTAGTTGAATTAAATAATAAAAAGAAAACTTGTAATAAACCATTAAATATGGAATGGTATTTTTAAAGTGGGGTATACATTTTTTGGAGAATTTATGTTATCTATAGAGGTTTGTAGAGGTTTTAGAAATTCGTATGATTTATCAATGGTTAAAACAAACTATCCAATTGAAAAATACTGGATATTGAGGAATGTGTAGTATTATAAATTTTATTACCAAATTATTCATAATAATAATCCATGTGTATCAAAATTATTATTTTTTTACTTTGATCATATAAAATCCCTCATTTAATAACATTAATGTGAAACCTTAATATTTTAGTATGTATTTCCCTTTATATAATAAATCATGGCATTATAGCTTATAATACATGCAATAGTAAACTAAAATGATAAATAATATATTTTATTATTATAAAATATTATAAATCAATAAAAATATTAATATATTATTATAATTAAATATGAACCATCACAAGGAAACTATAAGAGGAAGAAAACCATATATAAATAAAAAGCCCAGAAACATGAAATACTTTCCCATGGATAGCATAGAAGATCATAACTCTAGTTATAACTATGGAAATAAGGGAAAAAATTATAAATACAATATACATATTGAGAATGAATTAAATGAATAGGATGAATGATTAGAAATATATATGTATGCTAATATATTGGAATATTAAATGGTCATTTGACATATGGTCATTGGACATGCGGTCATTGGTCATATGCCTGTTGAACACATGATCATTGGAAATAATGTTATTGGTTATATAGTTACCAAATATTATGGAATCCAAAATGTACTTTCATGTTGTGAAATTGTTTGTAAAAATTTATAAATAATAAAATTCTAAAATAATAAATAATTTTTGAATTAAATAAAATGAAAATGTTTAAATAAAGTATTTTTTTAATTTTATTTTTTACAAATTTTTTATATTTTTTATATATTTTTTTTTAAAAAATAATAATTTTATGAGTTCATAAAATTAAAAGAAATAATATTATACCAATATATTTATAAAATTGACTGATGGGAAGAAAAATAATTATTTTTATAAGGATGTCCTTGAAGTCATTTAATTTTAAAAATGAAGTATTTTTCAAATAATTTCTTAAAGTGGTGTGTATTTTTATCCCAATATATTAAATTTACTAGTTTTAAATGATGATTATACTAAAATGTTACAATTTATAAGAAATTATATTAACACAAATTTATTTATTAATTGATATAAAAAATGATAAGAACACATAATGTTTAAAAAGATATTTTTCTATAGAATTTTGTTTCAATATATTATATGTTTTATTTAAAAAGATAAATTCAAAATTTTTATATATTAAATTATAATAAAGGGAGCTAAAATTTTAATCAGAAAATAAAAATGTGGTATGATTTTCAATTTCATTTTTAAACATAAAAATGTTATGATGGTAAAGGTAAAATGATGTAAAAAGAGTAAAACTAAAATATAAATTGGAAATATCTATAAAATTATTTTAAATCAAATTTATGAGTTTATTCATGAACCATACCTATTAAATTTATATTTTTTCTCCAATTTTCATTAAAATTTACAACCTTACACCTTAAGGATTGAGTATTTACAAAAAATCCTCTAAAAACTAATAATAAAGTAAACCCTATTATACCCATTTTAAAATATTAAAATCATTCATTTTTATCATTAATATTCAATTTTATACCTATACTATTCATTTCATTTATTTTGGTTTGATTCTAGTTCTGATAAGGAGGAAAAAACCATCATTTTGATGAAACCTATGTCGAGATGTTAATTAGTCAAAGCATCTAAAATCTTATTTAACTTCTTCAATTACTTACTCATAAATATTCATTAAAAATAAAATTATCCATTATAATGATGATATATTAACATTATTATTCTTATAAGAAAATGATATTACAAATATAAAACTCTAAACTCTTAATCATTTGTTTTTATAACATGTTCTTGTTTTGCATGATTCAACCACCTATTTGAAAGATGTTGTAATAACATCCTTGTTTTCATCATGATTATGTATATATAATTTAATAAATTAAATAGATTTTATTGATAGTTAATTTATATTATAAATTTGATTAATTATACATGAAACACAAATTATTGGTCATTATAAAGTAACACATTTTTATCGATAAATTACCCATAACATGCTCATTGTGGGTTCCTTTCCCACAAAATGAAACCACGACTTCCATAAAATAAAATGGGAACAAATAAATCATTATAAAATAATTATTCAACTAACTTTGAAAATATTTTAATTAAAACATTGTTATAAACTAATGAGTATCAACATCAACATTGTTAAACTGATTAGAAACAATTAATGTTACAAATATTTAGTGATGAAAATAAAAAAATGACTAATGTAAGTGTAATAAATGATTATAAATTCAAAGTATAAAATATAATATGTATTTATAATGTTATAAAATAAGTTATTTAGATGTTTATATTTATTATACATGAGATTAAAATACTTTCGTGTAAGTTAGGAGTATGGGTAAGGGTTTCTCATCCCAATTTTCCACAAATTGGGATATACCTCATATTCCCAACATATTTTATTTTGTGGGGTGTATATATTGCTACATAAATTTACTTTTATCCTAACTCTCATTAAATTATATGGTTTTCTAAATACATAATATTTTCTCTTAGTCTGGGTATTTTGATGTAACTTCTCGACTTATGATCCAAACCACAGTGCCCTAAGCCATTTGGTCACATAACATTAAATGTCCCTCCCCATACGCCATAGGTTGATGACCAACAGTGAGGGTCTAATATAAAACATGGGGAGACTATAACATGTTTATCATATTAATAAAAAAGTGTAATTTAAAAATAATAACCTGAAGATATAACCAATAACCAAACCAAACAAGTATCAAAGGATAACCAAAACAAGAAATACAATATCCAAAAATGAAAAAAAAATATTTCATTCCAAATATGTGTCAAATGTCAATAGGAAAAAACCAAAACAAATGAAGTCACTGAAAACTCCCAAGAGGATCCCAAATCATGTATGTATCCCTCACTCATGCTACATCCAAACTAATCCACCTAAAATAAGACTCATTACCTTATCATGTCTTCAAAACTTGACGTTTATTCAAGTACCGAATAAAAAACCAAAGTAGGGTTCCAATACAACTCATCAGGCCACCACCGATGGCCTCTAAAAGAATATCTAGTTAATTAATGTTTATGTAGTTGTATAAAGAATAATATAAAAACAATAATGTAAATATTTTACATATATTCAATTATTATTAATTTAACCATATAAACCCCATGTTTCGGACAACACCCAAACCCTCAACACCTACTTTGGCTCGTGCCAGTGTCTGAACCATAACACATATTTAATTTACAAAACCATTATCACAAATTTATTTTATTATCCATATAAATTAAATTCATAACATATCCATTTGGAAAAGTATTCCAATGCAAATATTTTTGGCCTATAATACCCTAGATAAAACAATGTGTGTATTTGAATCATCAATTCATGTCCCACAACCCATTAATCAAACTGTCACACAAGTTTGCTTTTGAAGAAGTATTCCATGTCCCACTCTAATTATCAGATGTCTGTATTTAGGTCCAGAAATCCATGTCTAGCACTCTATTTCTATTTTAGGAATTATTCAATGTCCCATAACCCATTTTCAATCATTCACACATATATCAGATATATCACAATCCACAATATTATTCAACATTTACTCTCTTATCATATATTACATCATGGAATACCATTAAAATATACCACAACAACATGGTTCTTTAATTTAATCTTATGGAATAATTAGAACAATTCAGTATTAAATGATTTTTCATTATTTAATCCATATAACCCATAAACCCATTATGTTTAAACCGTGAATCTCATAATCGTCATTTTCATTTAATACATAATTATATTTATTTATAAAATAAAAAACCGAATATCCTATCAATTTCATTATCAAAATATCACAATAATTAATTAACCAATTAATTAATCTAATTACACCAATTTCAATTACCCCAATTTAACTATATTTTTATCACACGATAATTAAATTTAATCAATTCAAACATTAATGAATTTTTCGAATCATGGTAATTGAAATTTTATAATTACATGCACATAATTAAATCAAGACTATGTGATTTGAAGTTTTAGACACCTGCCTCAAAATTGATAGTGACCACTCAATAATGGAAAACCACAATTAATTAAAAAGATCTAAGATCACGATGAATAATGATATCATGAATTAAAACCAAGATCCAATATCAAAAGAATAAAGATCCCACAATCTTGGATCTTGAACTAGAACCAACAGTGAAAAACTATGTTCAAATGATGAGAGAAATATGGGAGAGAGTGGAAACTAATTTGGATGAAAAAGGTTACTAGGAGAGGTGCATATCATCAATCTGAGATTCAAATAATTAAGAATAGAGGTTGGAGGACCTTGGGATTCATCCACAAGCCTCCAAAATTTAAAAAATAGGTTTAGGGTTGAACTAGGGAATTTATGGGTACAAGGTAGAGGTTTTCGAATATTTTCTTGAATTCTCAGGATAATTAAAACCATGTGTACATTTTCATGGGTTGGAGAATGTGGTTTTACAAACTATGTGACATAACTGTACACCTAAATAGGGGTGTGAAAATTTACTCCTAAGAGGGAACGCAGTTAGAAAAATCATTCACCAACCATGTGAATCCCCTCTGCCTATGATTTTATGGTTTTCTAGGATGGGTGAACAGTTTAGGAAAACTGTGCACTACCCCTCATCCCTCAATAATATTCAAAATTCACTCAAAAAATATCCATGGTAAAACCCAAAAAAAAATACTCAAATAATGGAAACCTAAAACTTGAAAAAAAACATAATAAATATTCAAAATAGGTCTGGATCATACAATCTTCCAACCTTATAAGATGTAAGACCAAACATATAAAATATTTTAAACAAAAAAATAATATATCATAGAGACCAAATATCCAATTACCTCTCCAAAATTTTCTCATGAACTCAACAATGTTTCAGAAATATATAACATATCAGTATGATTTTTCCCCATGACACTTTCTCCCATGGATTTAACACGTGTATCAAATGATCTTCCAAGGACCCATCGGTCTCAATCTCAACATCATCCACATCAATCACATGAGAAGGATTTTGGTGATATATTAGAATTTGAGACACATGAAAAAACACCATTCATATAACTCTACCTCTATGGATGTGTCTATTAGTATATAACCAGCTGGATTCTATCTATGACATCAAACAGTCCAAAAAATCTAGGTTCCGTCTTACCCAATATTTAAATCTGATGGTGACCCAACCTTGGAGAAACCCAAAGGAACACATGGTCACCCACTATAAAATATAGGGTCCATAAACATATATCATATTATGACTTATATCTTCTCTGAGCTATAGCCAATTTATTTCGATCAAGTTCACCTGCTCCGATATCCCTTTTATGTCACTTGATCCAAGCAACTCTTACTCACCAGCCTTCATATAATATAGTGGTGATTCTGATTTCCTACCTTAAATAGCATTATATAGTTCTATATTAATATTTTCCTGATAATTGGTGTTATAGGTGATCTCAATGTGAATTAAGTGATTCTTCCAAGACCCACCAAATTCAAGAACACATGCACATAGCATATCCTCAAGAACCTATATAATATGTTTCAACTTCCCATCAATCTATGGTTGGAATTTTATACTAAATAAAACATATGAACCAAGTGACTTATACAAACCATAATAAATGCATAAAGTAAAGCATGAATCGCGGTCTAAAAATACTATATGGCACCCCGTGTAGATGGACTATTTTCTGAAAGTATATGTATCCACACTTCTCCACTGAGAATGTCTCCCATATATGTAATAAATTCGATTTTTTCATCATCTGGCCCACAACCACCCGAATAAAGTCACTTTTTTGAGGTATCCTCAATAGACCCAAAAAAATTCACTAGTAACGGCATCCCACATCCATTACATAATCGGAAATTTGTGTAGTGAACCTCAAATATCATTAATTCTAGGCCTTCACCTATTGATAGGTGTAGCATCGGGTCATAAACATTATTTTCTTCATCTTCATGCATGTCCACCAATGCTATCAACGTAGTTCATAGTACATATTGGTAAAACATAGATTCACATCCATATTGAGGCCTGAAATTCACACATCAACTCATCCCCCATAGTAGTAGGCACAAAAACATAGTGTTGAACATAGATGATCTCATCCTCATATATTTTATAGTCGGAAGGTGAATCCCCACCATCAAATCTTTACCTTGATTCCATACATTATATATCTTTATATTTCTTATCCATAATAAATATCAAAAGTGTAGACTCTACAAAAACTGAGATAAGATTCATCTTCTCATGGACCTCATAAACAAAATTGTGCATCTCAACTAGTAAATTTATCATTTTACACTTAGTACTAGACGCCTCAACTACTTTTGTATGTGTTTTCATTATTAATGAATAATCAACATTGTTTTCCTTCTCAGGTTTATATGCTAGATCAAAATCAAATGACTCCACACACTCAACCCACCTTCACATAAAAATATTAAATTATTTATATGGAAAGATATACTTTAAACTCTTGTGGTTAGTATGCACAGTAAATTATTTTCCCAACATATAATTTTGCCTACAATTCAAATCATAAAAAACTGTAGAATTGTTGATGTCGTGCATAGGGTAGTTACATTCATGTGGCCTCACCTTTCATGACACATATTCCACAAATCGATATCCCTCTATCAACACTACTCCAAGGAAAATCCTAGAATACTACTCCCCTATCTTGGGTATGATTAATATTTGTGGCAATTTCAAGCGCTTCTTCAACTACTGGGATGAATTATCACATTTTCTAGAACATTCAAACTTTTATCCCTTCTTTTTTAAGTTGTAGAGTGGTTATCCCAAATTGGAAAAGCCCAAGATGAACCTCTGATAATAACCCACAAACCCCAAATAAATTTAAGATATAAATAACGTTCTTTGGTTACTCCCATGATACGACTTTTTGGACTTTCTCGAGATCCACTAACACACCTGACATCAAGATGACATGAACCATGAAGTGTACCTGATCAAAACGAAATTGACACTTAGATAGCTTGGCATATCATCAATGCTCTTTTAGTGTACATAGGAAGACTTCAATATGTTGGGTATGATCATCAAGATTCGTAGAATACACTGATATTTCATCCCCAAAAATAAAAAAACAAATCTAGGTATGGGTGGAATATTGTATTCATCAAGGAAAAAAACAAAGTAGGTGCAATATTCATCCCGAACAGAATCATGAAGAACTCATAAAGTCCATACCTACTTATGAATGAAGTTTGAGGTATGTTAAAAGTTTTAACTCTCAAATGATGATACATATATATAAAATCCATCTTAGAGAATTCAAAAAATCCCCTCAAATAGTAAAATAGATTATTGATTTGAAAAAGAGAATTTCAGTTCTTCATAGTCAGCTAGTTCAACTTCTGGTGGTCAAGACACAAAATCAATATCATGTCATCCTTCTCTGGAAACAAAACTTGAGAAACCCAAGGTGATATACTAAAACAGATAAATCCATTATCGTATAATACTTTTAGTCATGTCTTAAGATCTTGAATATCTATTGGTTTCATTATGTATGTTGGAATATAAATTGGTTCACCTCCCGACATAAACTCATTGAAAAAATTCCAAATATCTCTTAGGTTGTATCCCTAAGAATTCTTGAGGGAAACACATAATGGTACCAATTCACTAGTGGGGAAAGACATCATGCTTTACGTTGCCATCATCTATAGGTAGGCTAGAAACCAGGGCAGTGAGATCCCTTAGTTTCTGATAAATTGGCCCTGCACAACCCACCTTGATATCGCAATGGCCACGATGAATATATTTCTCACCCTTGGAAGACATAAAAATCACTCCACTAAGGTAACAATCTATGCGGTATGAATATATTACTAACCAATCCATACCAAATATTTGTTAAAATTATGAAATATCTTGAATGTAAAGATCCTATAGAAAATGGTATTCCACAACCTCAAGAGAACACCCCCAGCAAAAAATTAGAGTTCCCTCGACCGTACCTCCAACGATGTATCAATCGTCATAACCCTATACACAAACTCTACATCCAAACTCAACCCATTCACAATTTTTTCTGATATAAAAAAATGAGATTCACCAATATCAAATGAGGAACTAGCTAGTGTAGAATCTATAATAATAGTACCTATAACTGTTGGTTGTCCTACCCTGATATCCACCAATGTAGGCTAAACTGTAAGTAATTTTCATGTGACTCATCCATGTGATTCAATTAGAATTCCCTAAGATGCAACACTATAATGATATGGGCACTCTTTCCCAGAATCACCTCGTCCAATCACTTCAACAAAATAGGCGTTTAACAGTTCTAATGTTTATAAGTGCTAGGAAAAAACATAGATAAATGGAATATTTATTAGAGGTTTTTTTAGCACAGATAAATGGTCCTTTTATCAGTCATTTATTTTTAGAAATGATAAAGGGTACCATTTATTAGCTATTAATTTTTAGTGCTGATAATGGGTAACCTTATTCAGTTATTTTTTAGCATTGATAAATGATACCATTGATCAATAAAATATTTTTAGTGCTCATATAGGAATCCTTTATGAGTGATTTTTTGGAACTGATTAAGGTTAGAATAAATAAAATGAACTAATTAATTAAATAAAACATAAAAATGAGTTTATTAAAAATAATTAAAAACTTATTAATTGAATAATTATTGATAAAAATGAATAAATTAATTATACTTTATATAAATTATAAATACTAATAAATAGTATGTATTAAATATATAGAAAAATATAAAATGAAAATTTAAAAAATTTAAATTAAAAATAAGTAAAATGATAAAAATATTAAACATTTTATTAATTTGAAGATTATTGATAATGATAATAAATAGTATATATTAAATATATATATATTAATGTATATATATATATATTAATGTATATAAATATGATTTATATAATAAAAAATAATATTCATGTTTTAGATTAAATAATAATATATTTACTAATTACTAGATTATAATTAAAAATTATTTTGAACAAAAAATATTAACTAATTGCATCGAGTAATAGACATTATTTAATTTTGTTTGATATATCAATTTATAACATAGATCAAATGTATTATATATTTTTCACATATTCATAGTTAAGGTATTTTTATATACATACATGCACACAAAAATATTTTTCATGTAATTTAATCAATTAAAAATATTTATTTAATAAATATTTATATATTATGTTTTAATATTTTCAACATGTATTCATATTTATTTCAATATATATCAATTTTTTAAGGATTTATATTTATCAAATGTATCTAATATTTCAATACTACCCACATTTTTAATTATTCAATTTTAGCAATTTTTAACATGCATAAACATAAGATTAAATATTCAATAATAATGTTAAAAATAAATTTATTAAATGATATTTATATATAAAAATATTTATAAATGTATGTTTACTATTTTTATACATTTATAAATATAAATAAATAAATAATATTTGTTCAAAATTTATTTATTTTAATATAAATAAATAAATATAAATTTAAAATAAATTTATTTAAATAATGATTATATTTACTATGTTTATATATATATAATTATATAAATTTATATAATGATATAAAGATTATTTTTAAATTTTTTTTATATAATTACAAATTAATACTTATATACTGAAATAATTATAAAATTATAATTTTATAAAAATTATTATTATAATTATTATAATTATATTTAATAATTATACTTTTTTTGAACGTATTATTTTAAAAAAAAATTATTATTAGTATTTATGAGATCTTTTTTATCGCTGATAAAAATAGAAATTTAGGAGGGCTAAAAAGGTGATGATAAAGATTCATTTTATCAATGCATATTAACTTAGCACAGATAAAAGGTATCTTTATCAGTGCTCTTTTTGAAAACCTAACAAAAATTTCACAATCAATATTAAGAACCCCTACCGTCGTGAACTGGTTCGCGATATGCAAATCTCTCTATTAAAGAGACTTCTTATCAGGACTCTTATTGTTTGAATCCAAGCATAAATCTGGGCTATAATCAAGGCTCCAACTAATCAATGGATCGAATCCAAGTCTCAAGCGATTCTAGAGTTGAACACAGCCATAGATCAAACGAAATCCACATTTTTTGATATCTCAAAATTTCCTTCGTTATCCATCAAAGCTTCTCATCCCACATCTTTGTATCCCAACAAGTCTAGTTTTACTATCCTATAATAAAAAAACCCCAAAATTAATTATGTTTTTGATATATTGAAGTATCGTCTTCCCTGATATCATGTGGGTCTCCTTGGAACAACATTGGTACTGTGTAACTTGGAATATATCAAATTGAATGTTGGAAAATGTTATTGTGAGGTAAAAAGGCTCCCAATACCTATATTCTATGACTTATACCTCTTTTCGATCATCAACTATTAAAAAATTCATCCATATAATAGTCAGTGTTTTCATTGGTTTGGAATATTACATTTGAAGTCACTTGGATGATGAAATATCTGACATCATTGGGTTCTTATATTAAGTCATGAAACAATTGGAAATGAGAGGTTTGATTGAGGAGGAACTTAAATATGGGGTTATTGCATTCTATTTGAATAGAAATTCTATAAGTTTTTAACAAAAAATGGATGACGAAATATCTAACACATGGCAAAAACAATATAATGATTTTTACATAATATTTTTTTCTAAGATAACGAGAATTGAAATATGGCGTAAAATTAATGGATTTATTCAGGGTGATTTTGAACTATTTCATGAGTCTTGGGATAGATTTAGGGGTCACTTATGTGATGTAACAATCAAATGACTTGGATGAATCTGTAAAATATAATGGGAAAAAACATTATATATGTTTCATTTTTTGTCTTATTTATTTAAATACTTATTGAAACAATCTATTGTTTTCAGTTTTTATTTTTTGAAATATCTCAGTATGAATTTAAATATTAGGACTTAAATTATATAAAAAGAAATATCAAATAGTTTTAAGGTTCTATAATTTTTATACTCTATTATACATGAAACACTAATTTTGAGTTAAAATGTAATTAAAATTTTGATTTTGGTTGTTCAAATATAGTTAAAAAATAAACAATTGGAATGAGTCATTTTCATAAAAAACATTTGCATCATGGAGTTTTAAGAAAAAAATTCTATTTCATTAGGTTGTGTAGAAGGTGAGTATATTATTTATAAAATTTATTATCATCAACCCTTTAGGATTGATCAAAATTTTCTAAATATGATATATTCTTTTAAAATTATCTTATTTAATGAGAAAATTTTCCTATTATTTAAATTTTTAAGGATATTTTAAATCATTCATGAATAAATATTATACCACTAAATTTAACTGATTTTGATAAAATAAAATATTAACATTGATGGAGTTAAATTTAATAAATAAATTTTAATATAACTTATTTTTTTGAAATAAAAATTATTTTTCATGGATAAATTCATTACACCTTTAGAATTCCACTTTAAGTCAAATATATTAGTTTGGATTTAATAATTTAATGAAATTCATTGTTCAGTTTGGATTCTTAATTATATTTTTTTTATGTTTTGCTGAAATAAACATAAATCCCTTTTTTAAGTCCTTCTAATGGTAATATAATGACCCACAAATTTTACTATCTCAATTAAATGACATAAAAAATGATTAGTTACAATACATTACCAAGACCTTTTATGTTAACAACTTTATAGAATTAAGACAAAAAATAAACTAAAAATTTCATGTATTTTTAAAATATTGTACATTTTTTGGAACAATATGTACAACAACATGATCCACAGTAAGCCTTGATTGTTATTATTCAGAACAATCTCCTCATGAAACATTATTCTTATTCAGATAAAGCTTATAATGCATATATTTTATCCCATTATCATCTTTGTCAGCCTTTCTAAATGAATTAGGATCTACTTGTGAAAAATGAGGTTTTTTTGTGGAGTCTTACTCCTTAGTGTTTTTTCCAAAACATTCTGATCACCAATGAAATTTTATTCATTAATTTCATCCTTTCTGGTATTTCTTACAGTTGATAAAAATATAGTCATATTTTATATAATAACCCACTCATTAATAATTATTTAAAATCAATTAATTCCATTCATGACACATCTAATAAGAACTATGTATGTTTTACTTTAATAAATCTAAAAATAGATCATTATTTAATATTTCCATTTGGTTCCACGCTTAGGAAACTCTGATTACAATCCATGTAATTTTCACACATTAGTGGCATACACTTTTGTTAATGAATATCATAATTATATTTATTTATTGTAAAAAATGAATACTTAATAAACCTAATATAATATATTTACCTTCTCTTAGATCATTCAAATTTTAATTGTAATGTATCATATTTTCTCTTCATCCTCCTCACTCATTGATTGATTTTTTCTTGAGATCTATTTGAATTTTTTTTATCATAGTTCTTGCATTACCAACATCATAACCCCATAGTCAAAAATGTGTTCATAGTAAAATCAATATCCATATAAGTAATGTGTTATTTCATATTTATGAATAGTTTATTTATTTTCAGTATTACTCATATAATAATTTTTTTGTAGAAGTGGATTCTCTTGTTTGAGTTGGTGTGTCTTGCTCAAAGCAGTTAATGCTTGTGAGGGATTGGACTTTGAGCCTACAAATGAGATAATGACAATAAGAAAATGAATCAAGAATACATACAACCATTAAAAAATGTGATTTAATTATACTTATTAAATTAATTTATTCTTCATTGTATCTAATATTTGTAAGTTAATTTCTTTATCATTTATATATAATACATATTCAGTTTTTTCCATAGATCTTTTGGGAATTTATATTCTTCTTTGAACTATCTGTAATAAGCCACAAAAGATAAAATCAATATTTCTTCAAATTTGACAACATTTTCCATATTTATTTTATTTTATTTTTCGAACTACCAAAACTTCATATTGATTCGATTATATTAGCTGAAAAACCTTTCTCTTTGTTAAATTCCTCTACTCATATTAATTTCAATAATGAGAAAGGTTTTTAGGCTAAGAACATCAATTCATTATTCAGTGTTAGAAGTTCTACATGGAAATAAAATGTAAACGTGGTAACATTGGATGTTAGGATTTTTTGGAGTCATTGGGACGTGTAGGAATTGAACACACCCCAATCTGACACATAGTGTGGCCATTATGACACTAAGTGATTTTTTTTTAATTGAGATTAATTTTACTAAAAAAGACAACTAATACACTCAAAATCATGAAAAAAATATTCTGACGGTTTTGATACTTTTGTGAAATTATCCATAAGTTATTTGAGACATGTAGAAATCAGCCACACCTCATTTCAATGAATGGTATGATCACTATGACTCAATGTGTTCGTTATCAGTTCAAAATAAACAATTTAGTTCAAAAAATGTATGTCACTGAAAACAATACAAATGTGATAATATTTTATTCATAATTTAGGACATTGATTCATAAGTCATTTTTGGCTAGCAACAATCATTCTCTGGCCAAAACAATACACAATTTTATCGGTATAGGTCAAAGTGTTTGTTCTTGTATAAAATTACATTTACTTAAAAAATATGACGTAATAAAAACTGAGAAAATACATTCAGATTAATTTGATATTATTGTAAATGATCTATAAGTCATTTTAGGAATGTAGTAATCGTATTTTCCTCAATCCTATGCACATTTTTACTGGTTTGACTCCAACTGTGTATTTTTATTTAAAAATAAAATCAATTTATATAAAAAATACAACTAACATACTCAAAATCAAGAAAATTCCTTTGAATTGGGTTGATACTTTAGGAAAATGATCTATAAATCATTTAAGGCATTTATGAATCATCCATAACTCAATTCAACACACATTATGACTTGTATAATTCGAAGTGTATCTTTCTATTTAAAACGTAAATAAATATTAATAAAAAGAAAAACCAACCTACTCAAAACTGGGAAAACTCTTTCAGATGGTTTTGATACTTTAGTGAAAGGATCTATATGTCATTTTTTATGTTTATTAATCAATCATACCACAATATGAGGCATGATGTTTTTGATATTACTCAATGTGTCTATTATTAGTTTGAAATTGAATGTTTAGTTCAAAAACTTTACTCATTCAAAACTTGGAAAGCACTCTCAGATTATCATGATAATTTATGAAATTATTTCATAAGTAATTTGCAATGTGTAGGAATTATTTTCACATCAAACCAATAAAAAATGTGAATGGTATGAGTCAAAGTACATATTTTTGTTGTTTAAAATGACATATTAGAAAAAAATATAAGTGATGTACTCAAAACTACATAAAAATACTCATATTTTTTTGATAATTTAGTAAAATTATCCATACATCATTTTAGACATGTAATAATTATCATCAACTCAATATAACATACGGGGTGACCAACATGACATCGTGTTCATCTTTTTGTTTAAAATTAATATCAATTTTTCTAAAAATGACAACTCACTAACTAAAAATCAAGAAAACACATTAAGATTGATTTGATACTTTATAAAAATGATACATAAGTCAATTTTTTTGTGTGGTAATCAGAATTACCTCCAAATGATACATTAAATGTTTGTTATGACTCATTGAGAAATTTCTCATTTTAGAATCAATATTTTAGTTTAAAAAGTTTCACTCATTGAAAATTGAGGAAACATGCTCGGATTGTCTTTATAATTTAATAATATGATTCATATTTTATTTTTTGATGTTTTAGAATTAGTATCATGTAAAACTAAGACACTATGTGACCGATATGAGTCAAAGTGTATGTTATTAGTCTAAAATGACATTTTAGTAAAAAAGACAACTGACATATTCAAAACCAATAAAGCACGCTCAAATTTTTGTGATACCTTAGGAAAATTATCCATAAGTCATTTGAGATGTGTAAGAGTCATTCACACCTCAATGTGACGCATTGTGTGATTAGTATAATTCCATGTTTTTTTAATATATAAGTATCATTTTATTTTAAAATGCATATCACATCGCCAAAACTGAGAAAAAGAACATAGATTGTCTTCTCTCCATTTAAATTCAATATTCATACTTTATTTTGCTTATTTTTTTTGGTGTTTTTAGTTTTACAGTTTTCTATAACAATATAGTGCACTGCTACTGTAGTGTGATTTATAAGCACAATGCAGTATTCCCCTTTATCAGCTCTTTTACAAGCACTAATAAAAGACTTAGGCTTTTAATCTCACTCTAGTAGTCAGCACTTATCTAGAATAGGTAAAAGTCATATTTAGTAGCATTAAGGCTTATTTTTTAATGGTGAGTACTTCAACCTAAATGAAAAATAGAAGTATATATACAAAAATAGTACATACCTATACTATGGTTCTTTCTAACTTCTCCATCATTACCCATCTGTCGTGGTTTCTTATAGACCCTCAGTACATTTCCAATCCTACCGCAAACTCAGCACTCCATAGGTGGCAAGGTAAAATATCTATGAATGTGACCTAACCTACGTCCCTGGTGACAGATCATATAGGAAAGGTCTTCAGTTACTAATCCTTCCCCATGAACACTCTCCTTTCCATCTCCCTGGTGTACATTCTCATAGGAGCTCTTCCTACTATCAGAAGATGTACTACCAGGTCATCCCGAAGAAACCACATGTCCTTCACTGGAAGCATCCTTTAGGTTCCCCTAAAAATGTGATCTTGATTTACCACTTATGAAAACTAATTCATCCTGAATATATTCACCTAGGATTTAATTTCTCTTGTAAGACCATCTTGAAAAACATTTTCAAAGTAGCCTCATCTCCCACCAACACTAGAAAATAGAGCAACAAGTCTATCATAAAAATATTCCCATGATTCATATTTATAAACTCTGTTACCCTCTCTTTCATAAGAATCAAAAGATAAAGGTGTTCCAAGAACATCTCTGGAAATTACATTAACTTCATTCTGTTCAATTTTCCATCCCGAGTGTGGATATCCCACCAATGATTTTCTTTAACAAGTAACACATAATCATCCAACTTTACTCTACACTTTGTAAGAGTCTCTAGGTGGTCTGGTATCATCTAGATAGAATCAATCTAGAACTCATATCCCTTAGGTTAACCCTCACATGTGAATGTTAGATGGTGTTACAACTAGAACTCCATTTTTAGATCATACATGCTTCTCACAACCCACAATGGGTCTTTTTCCATATGCTACATAATGAAAGAAAATTTTCTCATAAAAGTACTATGAATTTCACACCTGAAACTATTAGTGCCATGAGATCCACTATTAGAGGCTAATTTCTAGCCACAAAATCATATCATCCCCTCAACAAGAATCTTCATGAGTAATATCTCTATAATTCCAAACACACATCATTGGACACATTACAAAACTATAACACATTTAATAAGAGGGTTTCACAAAATCCATAATATTTCATTCCACCAAACCCCACCACACGGTAAAAATCGAGATTCTATCACTACCATTAACAACCCTACATCTAGGTTATGGTTAAAAAATGTTAAACACGTTCTAATTATTCATGTTTATCATTAGAATCCCATTTAATCACGATTTACATCATTTACAAATTTCATTTTCAGATTAGGCACTTTTTTTTGTTCAATTAAACAAGAAATAAAAAACATTTCAAAACCAAGAACTTACCCAAAGTCTTTTTTCCAATATGTTCCTAAGATGATGCAACTCACAATAAATCTTGAGAACCTAAAGTGATTCATGAATACCCTACTCTCTTTTCATACTAATCCATGAGTAAAATCTCGGAAACAATTATCACATCTTACAACAAGTTCATAACCTAATGTGAAATAACATCCAAATATAATAGCAAACACCAATAACAATAATCCCACCATTGGTACATGGGTATTCCACCATACATGGGCTAGATGCACTCATGCCTGAGATCCTTACTAAAGAATCTATTTTTCTTAGTCTCTTGTATACATTTCTAAAATAGTAAGAGAAAATAAATGAAAAAAAAATTGGCCTCTGATAACTCAAAATCCATATTTATTTTTTATTTTTAAATGACACTTTTAAGGGGTAAGTGTGAAACCAAAACAACTCCATCCAGAGAAAGTCCAATTGAAAATAAAAAACCAAATCATTCCCATTCCAATGTCCAAAAAACCACTAGATACCAAAATTAAAATTGCAGCAATCCAAAAACATCATCACCCATCATACTGAATTATCACCTAAGACAATCACATTGCTGAAAACTATCATCCACATCACAGTACTGTAGACATTTCCATTCATGTCTCTAAATAATAGTCGCACTAAACAAAAAGGCCTCGAACCAGGGACAAGCTAAAATATGAAGGAAATGGACAAATATGACCTCAAGTAGAGATCCACTTCATGAATACATGCTAACACACCCTTCACCATCATCCCCATGCAACAAAACATCAGTGACCATCAACCAGAACCCTCAAACAGGCTGTGAAATCGAACTCCTGAAATAGAAAGGAAATGCTCCAGGAATACAATTAGTCAAATCATGTCGACTAATTGAGAGGATGTAATATGAAACATAGGGAGACCCCTCTTTATCATTGTAATATAAAAGTGGAAATAAATAGGAATAACCAAATTTTATAACCAAAAACAAATCCAAACCACTATCACAAGATGACCAAAAAAGAAAATACTATATCTAAAAATAAACAGTAGATATTTCATTCCAAATTAGTATCAAGTGTCAATATAAAAAACTGAAAATAAATAATGACAAAAAAATCCAAAGCGGGTCACAAATCATGTCTGCATCCATCAGCCATGCTCCATCCAAACTTATCCATCAAATATAAGATTCTTTCCCTTATGCTATCTTTCAAACATGATGTCTAGTTTAGTACCGATCAAGAATCCTGATTAGGGTGCGAGTATAACTTAGTAGGCCACCACCAATAGTTTCTAAGACAATATCTAGTCAATAATTGTGTATAAATTATTATAAAAAATAAAATAAAAGAAATAAATAAATTTTTTTTATATATTCAATTATTCTTTATTTAACAACAGAAACCCTCAGTTTCTTGAGTACAATCAAACCCTCAATACCTACTTCGGCATGTGTTATGTCTAAATGATAACACATATTCAATTAACAAAATCATTATCATGTATGGTTTTAATTATCCATTTCAATTCAACTAATTTCAAGAATACATGGAACCATAGTTTAATGCCAAAATTTGGGCTCCATATTTCCATGGATATGAACTCATGGGGATTTAAAGCATCATTCTGTGTCCCACAACCTGTTAGTAAAACAAACACTCTAGTGGGATTTTAAAGCAGTAGTCTGTGTCCCACACTCATGATCACATTCTTCAATTAGGGTCTAGAACGCTATTTATAGAAACCTATGGGTATTTAAAGCACTAGACCATGTCCCACAACGAGTTTTTCAATAAATCACACATATATCACATATATCACAATCAATATAATTAATAAAAATTAACCCAATTATCACATTTCACATCATGTGATACCATTATAATTTATCCCAAAAACATTTTTAATTAATTTAATCACATGGAATATGATTAAAAATTCACTACTAAAACATTTTACATTATTAAAACCATATAACGCATTAACCCATTATGGTTAAAAAACCCATCTCATAATCCTCTTAGTTTATTAATTCAAAAATAAATGAATTTACCAAATACACTAACCCAATATCCCATAAATTTAAATATCAAAATATTCCATTATTTAATTAACTAATTAATTAATCTAATTAAACCAATTTCAATTTTCCATATTTTACCCAGATGATTATCACATTTTAATTAAATTTAATCAATTCAAACATAAATTTAATTTCCCAGTCAGGGAATTATTAATTTCATAATTACATCCACATAATTAAATCAAGGCTATGGTATTTTTAATATGGACCACCTCCCTCAAAATTGGTGATGAACGCTCTGTAAAGTAAATCCCTACTTGAATAAAAATAACCAATATCACAAAGAATAAATAAATATTGAATAATAACCTACATCCAATATCAAAAGAATTCTTATCCACCCAACAAAGATCTATAACCATCAAAATAGAAGATAAAATTCCCTTCAAAATATGAGAGAAAGGCTCGAGAGAGTGGGGGGACATATCAAGATTAGAATATATTATTGGGAGAGGTTTAGATATTCAATCAAGGCTTAAAATCATCAAGAATTGTGTTTTTAGGGACTTTTAATTAATTTGGGATCCTCCAAAAATTAGATAAATATGTCTACGGTTGAGCTAGGAAATTTTTAAGTATACGATGGGGGGTTTGAGAAATTTTTAATAATTTTCTTGATAATTAAAACTGCATTTAGAATTTCTTATATAAGGGTTCACAGTTTACCAGATAGTGCACCATAACCATGTGCCTCTTCTGGGTCGGGGGTGCACGGTTACTCTTAAGAGGGCATGTAGTTTGAAAAAAATTCCCCAACCATGTGAATCCCCTCCTTGTGGTAGTCAATAAGAAATTATATTATATATAAATTGAAAGGGAATTATTATAATTTGGTACTCGGAGATGAATTTTTGGACATGTAATTAAAAACATACAATGATTGGATATTATATTTTTAATAAGATTAGTAGAAAAAGTTTCTTTTGAATATGATTAGTTGTGATACGGTTGAATTATTTGGTAGTTATATTTTATATACTATAATTATTTGTTGGATAATGGTAATTGAGATATAAATTCATGATATGATTACATTAATTATATGCTCAGTTTATGGAGACCATTTTCTGTAATTGATAAATATTCATGGAATAATGTGAATAACTCAACGGTATAAAATAAATATAATTGATTGAAAGAGATTTTATTTTTTATAAAAGTGGAGAAACAATATAAAAATTTATGGTTATTTTGAGTATATCATTTTATATCTTGTTATTTTAAGTAATGGATGATGTAAAATTCTCCATTTCACTAAGCAGGTTCCAATTTCTATGTTTTAATAGATACTAGCTGTAACCCTTTATCCCTATTATATTATATTATTTACCACTTTCCATCTCTAGGATGTTGTATTCATGTACTAGTATTTTCTATTCCCTTAGGGATATTACATTTTAGTATAATGTTTTTTAGTGGATTAATAGAGAATATATTAGTGGGGAGTGGGTGTGGGGCCCTTTATGATATATTATTTTACTAATGATATAATATATCATCTATCATGTACCAAGGGAGGATATTATGGTAATTATGGGGGGACTTGGACTTACCAATGGGATAATCTAGATTATCATATCATTCTATTTTATTTTTATAGCATTTAGTATTCTTCATAAAAATTAACACGTTAGGGTTCTAATGGAGGAACTAATTAAGTATAATATATACTTATCCCTTCCAAAACTTCTATATAGAAAATTACAACTTTTTGAATAAATAAATGAATTATTTACTAATAATGTTATAGAAAATAGATGCACTAATTTAATAATATACTTCTAAATTTAAAGGAATATTACACAAAATAACTATTGATAATATATCCATTGAATTATATAAATGTTTGTGATAAATTATAATTTAAATGGATGGGAGAAGTGATGACATCAACTAGTAGGACCATCCAATATCAATCTCTTTTACAAGATCTTTTGAGGGAGATAACATCATTGGAATTTTCCCTTGATCAATCTCAATCCACGTTTTAAAAAATAAAGCATGAGAGAATCCATTTACATGATAGGTTCAAAACCATTAAGATCATGAACCAAACCATGTATGTTGAAACTCCCCAAGAAAATCTCACCATCACAAACCTTAACCTTAGGGAATTTTTTGTCGTAATAAAAGATTAATTACCTAGACAATAATAGTATGAATTTTCATATTTTATTTATTTAATTAAACAGTGATTGTAGTTTTCCATTATTATTCTTATTATTATATATTAAATGGTAATATAAGTATTTTGAAAAATATATATTTTGATATAATGAAACAAAAATTTTATATTTGCGAAACGTACAGTTTTAATATTAAAACTCAATGAATTCAATAATTTTTGAAATAAATTATATTTTAATAAAATATTATTATTAAATATTTTTCAATTAATATAAATGTTAATATGATATTATACAGGAATAATTTTTATAAGGTTTAGAAAACTATTTTTGTAAAAACCCATTATTTTCCTGTAAATTTGAATTTTTTTATAGAAAAGGTTAAATTATAATAATTATAAAATTATTTAATAAAATTATATTATTTTGTAAATCAACTCATCGAATTTAACCAATGGTTATTTTTCATTGTTTTTGAAACCAGACAAATTTTTGGGTCAAAATTAAATATGATATAAATATATGGTGTGTATTATGACCTTATAATAACCCAAATTTAATGTAATATATGTCATAAATGGTATCCAAGACCAAATATATATTTAACCTTTAAAATAATGTTTTTTTGGTTATTTTATTAATTTATAAACCCTTAATGAATCCTTCAAAACATATATAATATTTTATGATTTTAAAATAAATTATCTGTAAACAAGACTCAATTAAACATCTCCAAGTTTTTAAATATATTGATATTTTTTCTTAAAGATGTAAACATATTAAAAACATAACTTTTACCGAAACCATCGTACGGTTTTAGGTTTTAATTACTTTATCATATAGAGTCCAAAACCAAAATTAGGAAATTAATAAATAATTGTCTTCTGTTTTTATATATAAACCCACCCATCCTCACATTCCTCTTCACTCGTATCCATTTTAGCAAGAAATTACTCTTACCTCACAATATATATACCTACCAATCTTCCCCTAATATCTCAATATCCTCCTCTGAATATTTCATAAGAACCCTCTCAAGGTAAGGGATCCTCTATTTCTCCTCTTTATTCAAGTACCTTCATTGTCTTATTCCATTTACTTCCATATTGATATTTTTGAATTGTGTTATTACATTTACAGCATATATTTATTATTATTTCCATGTTATTTGAGACCACTTTTTCTCTCATTAACCCCTTTTATGAACCTTTATGTACACCTATTATGCATCCCAAATTATCCTGTGATTTTCTAGGCCAAACATTTATGTTGTGAATACCCATCTATAATTCCACTCAAGGGTATTCACCTAGTTTCCCCTATACATTATTGATTTAGTATGTATATTCATGTAACCCAAACACCTTAATCATGGAGTAAATGTTTATGAAACACATCCTTGTGAAGTATGATCTATGTGAAACACTTATGCATATAGATGATATTAAAGTGGTGGGTGGGCCTAGAATTATATAGCAGTCTAATGAATTGAATATTGCATTAATGTCATGAGATACCATGTTGGGTGTATATGAGGTTATCTTAATAACACTAAATTATTTTACATGGTGGTTATCTTAAACTTAGGTTTATGAATCCATGTTTTAAGTTGTGACCATGTTCCTATATTGCCTTTATGTTATCATGTTATATCCTACCTCATAGTTCAAGATTATGATTCTCACCCATCAAATGTTACCATTATATGTCCTTTGGATCAGATGTACTAATTTACCATATGCTATACATTATTTATTCCCTTACTAGGTTTTATATCTCAACCCTTTCTTATGTACATCCCCAGGTTATCCCATAAAGTTTAGAAGAATAATGGATTTTTTGGAAAATGTTAAGGATGTTTTCAATAATGTTATAGTATTCATATTTCAAGTTATTATTATATGTACCTAATTTTTTAAATAAAATAGGACTCATGGTATTTTTGTGTTATTTTATGTGTTACATTACATAATAATTCATGAATTAATGTATATTATGATATGGGTTTTCATAGTTGGTATCAGAGAAATGTCTAGTTATTTTTGGGATTATAAATGAAACACTCTAGTGAAAGCATTAGGGATAAGACTAAACAAAGGAAGAAATACATAAATTTTGGTAATGGATAGAGTAATTAGTTTCTATGAAAATATATCTCTATCTGGATATTACAAGTGGATGTGGCTCTAGAATAGATATATATAGAGGTAATGACCCTGAAATGGGTGTATTGAGTTGTGTTTCATTATTACTTTGTGCATGAAAATGGACCTTTATACACACCTAAATTGACACTCCTGGGGGATATTTTTTTCTAAATTCACAAGCTCTTTATGAAACATTATTAAGGGAAAATTCATATAACAATTTATATTAAAAATATATCATGGATAAATTTTTATAAAATCTATAAATTCATAGTTTGATGAATATATTTCATTAATGAGTTACCACATGAATGTTTATAGTTCCCATTTTATCCGTTTAATAGATTTAATTCTCATCTAAAATTCTTTTTTGGAAAAATTAAATGATTTTAAATAGAATCAAATAGTGAATTTTGGGATTATCATCCATGGTTCTATGCATTAATTCATATCATGCATGTTCAGTAGAACTATCGAATCACTACATAAAAACATCGAATTTGTGTTATTAGTGATGATGGTGAATTGTTCAATTGTATCATCCAAAGTATATAACTTACCCCTGTCCATTTTTTCAGGATATATTTCTTTTAAAAACATCTAATAATCTGTTTAGAGTTATTTGATGCAATTTTAGGCATGGATTGTATTTACTTATATAAAGCCAACATAAATTTTTGAGATAATGAAATCACCCATTATATCACAACTTTTCCTCTAATTCTACACAATTACAAGGAGATTTCTTAATATTCATTTCTACCAACATAGAAATCATAGATATTATTTCCTTATGAGAAATAATATCTAGATCAAATGATTATGAAAAAAGAAAATATCATCCTTGATAAAAATCCCATTATAATGAAAATTCCCTAATGTGTTTTCCAAATATTTTCTCGGTCTTCCTCTAAGACATGATGTTGAGTTTTTTATTGATCTCATGCCTAGAGATTTTAAAATATCCATGACTCAAAATAGAATGGAAAATTTTGAACATGAGAAGATAAAGAAAAAATTACATAAGAATATTTATATTATATTTATATGTCTAAGTGCTTCATCATGGGTTACATCAATCTTATTCATCAAGAAGAATGTTGGGTCAATTACCCTCTCTAATGATTATCATTATCTTAAAAATATCATGATAAAGAGAAGGTATCTTGTGCCATGGATTGAATACTTCTTCAATCATCTACGCGGATCGTAGTATTTCTCTATGGAAACTGTTTCATCGGGATATTATCATGAAAATGTGATGAAAGAAGGTTACCCCAAGATAGCTATTTGTACAAGGTACGAGCACTACATGTTCATAGTTATTACATTTTTCCTCACTAATGCTCCATTAATCTTCATGGGAGTAATTAATAGAGTATTCCATGATTACCTCGACCAATTTTTTATAGTCTTTATAAATGATATTATCATTTACACCAAACACTTGGATGAATATAAAGATCATTTGAATTTTGTACTAAAGACTTTCTAAAGGGAAATTTTATTTTTAAAGTACAATAAATTTGAGTTTTTGGTTTTAGAAAGTAACTATAATGGGACATGTTATCACTAGTAAAGAGATATGTTTGTATCCTTATAAAATAGAAGGATTTGATGGATGGACAAGGCCAACGTCTATGAATAAAATCCATATTTCCTTGGATTATCCAATTACTATAATTGAGTCGTGAGAAACTTTTGGTGAACGTAAAGACCTCTAACAAAGCCTACTCAAAATGGATTCAAGAATATCTTGATTGATGAATAGAAATAATTTGTTAAAGAGCTAAATAAGAGGTTGATCCCTACACTTTTCCTCCCATTACCCTCTACTAGGGATGGATTTTTTTATCTATAGTGATGCATACAAAAATTGATTAGGTTTTATACTCATGAAAGATGATAAATTGATAGAATATTCATCTCAATAATTAAATATACATGAGAAGAACTACCCAATGCATGATCTAGAATCATAATTAGTGATCTTCAAACTGATGATTTGGTGAAATTATCACTATAGAGAAAAGTGTGACATATATACATATCATAAAGGCCAAAAGTATATGTTTACACAAAAGGTATTAATATGCTCCAATGAACGTGGTTATAGATGATAAAGGATCATGATTGTTCATTCCATTACCATCTGGGGAAGGTTAAAAAATAGGTAGATGATCTATATTGGAAGTATCATAAATACCAATCCATGTTGCAGATTGTAAAGGATCCAATTTTCATTCAAATACAAATGATGTAAATGTGAATAATAATGGAATATTTATATTAAATTGATTATATAACAACTCAACAATCTATTATTGGGAGGATCAATAAAACTTAGAAGGATTTTGAGTTTCTATAGAAGAAGGTGGTGGATATTCCAGAGTTTTACTTTCTAAATGTTGGAATTATAAGGTTTTTAACATGGATATGTGTCTCATAAAAAACTGAACTAAAGAGGGAACTTCTATATGATGAACATATCTCATCTTTCTTTATTCATCCAGGACACACGATGTTGTATAGATATTTGAATAAAGAATTATGATGGGATAAAATGAAGAATGAGATTATAGAGTTTGTATCTCGATTCTTGGTATTCCAACTAGTCAAGGATGAAAAAAAACCTAAGTTTATTATTAAACCATTTCTCAAAGTAGTATAGAAATAGGAAAACATAACCATGGATTTAATTATAGGGATCTTCAGAACACAGAAGGGAAATAATTCCATCTATGTTGTAGTTGATATCCATAAACATTCAGTACATTTCATTTAAATAAACGAATATTTCACTCAATACCAACTCTCATTGATATACAAAAGTAATGTGGTAATACTAGATGGAGTTACACTCACTATTGTATCTAATCGAGATCTGCATTTTAACTCGAGGTTCCAAAGAATCCTTCAGCAAGAATTGGATATGGAACTAAGATTCAACACTACATATCAACATCAAAATTATGATCCGACTAAAAGAACTATTCAAATCCTAGAGGATATTTTAAGATCAAGATCAATGGATTTTAAAGGATTATTGAATCATCACCTTCATCTAGTGGAGTTCTCATATAACAATAGTTTCCATTCTAGCATTCAAATGTATTGTTATGAGGATCTTCATCGGAAGTGGTGTCAGAATAGAATATGTTGGGATGAATTTAGAGAGAGGAAGTATATGGGACCTGATATTATTCAATATATCATATAAAAAGAGACTCGGTAACTGGAAACAAGATAACTCACTTGGTCAAAGTATTGTGGTGGAGCCATAGGTTTGAGGAAGTGACATTGGAACTGAAGAGAAAATGAAACATTAGTACTCTCATCTAGTTCAATGTATAAAATGAAAATTTGTAGAATGAAATATCATATGGGGTGAATGTAAGAACTTGGAATTTTATAATTGAAATTCATTATGTTTGAATAAATAAATTCTTTATTTTGTAAAAATGTTTTAGAAAACACCTGCATAACATTGGTTATATCTTGTATAATTAAAAATTATAGTAAGAATCATATCAACTGATAATATGATCACTAAATAGTGATCATATAACTAAAATATATAACGATTTGTGTTAAATACCAATTGACACATATAAAAGAAGAAATTACCTTAAATAGTTTGTTGCTACCCTATGGATATAATTTATAATAGCATCCATGGGAGTAACCAAAATTTCCCCTTCATCAACCCTAGTAGATATAAAACAATTGAAACATGAGAGAAGACATTAATGGGCTAATTTAAAAATAATCATGATCATGATGTAAACAACGTACACTAAACCACCCTAGGAAATTCACCCCATCATACAAATTTCCCATTGGGATTTCAAGTCTAATAAAGGTCTATATAACTCGACCCTAATAGTGTAAATTTTTACATTTTATTTATTAATTAAAATAATGATTATATTTATCCTTAATAGTTATTATTAATTTTTTAAAGATTAGCTAATTTGTTTGATAAAAATAAATTTTATAAAGATGGAAAATAAATTGTATTTTTTAGAAATGTAACATTTTAATCAATAAACTCTATGAATTAAAGAATTTTTAAACAATTTCAATTTTAATATATATTTTTGTAGATCAATTTTTATTAAATTTAAATAGTATACATATTTTATGATGATAAAAAATAATAATTTTTATAACTGTATGAAAGCTGTTGTTGTTAAATAATGATTATTTTTCAATAAATATGGATATTTGATTTAAAACATAAAATTATCATACTTATATAATTTTTTGGAAAAATGATAATATTTTTTAAATCAATATGTTTAAATTATTTAATTCATATTTTTTCAAAAATTTTTTTGAGACAATTGAATTATTTGGTCAAAATAAAATAAGGTATAAATATTTAGTGTGTATTATGACATTATAATGGCCCAAAAGTGATGTATTATATTTCATAAAAGGTATCCCTGAAAACATAAATTTTTTACCTTTATAAAATTTTGTTTTTTAAAATATATTATTAATTTTATAAACTATTAATGAATCCTATAAGAGCATTGTTATATTTTAAGGTTATAAAATAAATTATTTAAAAACATGACTCACCACTCCATAACCAATGTTATATTTTAATGATATTGGTTATTAAACATGTAAAATAATTAAAAACACTAATATTTGGTTAAAACCAATGGATGGTTTATTTTTTTCTTACATTGTCATATAGATTCCAAAACCTAAATTTGGACATTAATAAAAAACCATCATTAATTTTTTCTATATAATCACACCTATCTTCCCATTACATAATATATAAAACACTTGGAGCTTGAAATTACTCTGAACATACATCTATATCCCATGTTTCACCCATTTTCTCAAGAATATTGTCTCAAACATTTAGTATCACCCTTTTAAGGTAATGAATCCTCTCATTTTCCTTGTTATTCAAGAACCTCCTTTGTCTTATATTTGTTAATTCCTAATGTTTTAATGTTGTATTATTTTCTTACAAATCCTCATAGTATCTTTGTGATATCTATTTGATGGGAGACCCATTTTATCTCATTAAACCTTCTTATAATCTTTTATGTACACCCATTTTTCTGTTGAAATTAAACTATAATTTTCCATTCCAAACATTTTTATAGTGAATACTAAACTTCACTGGGTATTCAACAAGTTGTACATATAATTAATTTAATGGGTATTTATATTAATTTAACCCAGACTCGTTAATCGGGAGTTTAAAATTTGTGAAATAAATATTTATTTTGTATGTTCCATGTGGCACACTTATGTATGTTCATGATATGAAAGTGACAGGTGGGCCTGGAATTATATAGACCCAAAATTCCTTGGGTAATGTTTTAATCTCATTAGATTCTATATATAGTGATTGGGAAGTTATAATAAGAACATTATGTGATATATTCATGATTTGTATCCTATACTTATTTTTATAATGTCATATTTTGTGTTTTTGTCACATTATTATTTTTACATTCTATTATCATTTTATATCATTCTCCAATGTTAAATATTATGATTCACACCCCACTTATATTACCTTGATATATATATTGGATCACATGAACAGATTTAACATACTATATTATTTGTTTGTTCCCATATGGTTCTTTATATCTCACCCATTTTTTATGTATGTCCTCAAGTTATCCAATGTAATTTTAGAAGATTTGTTGAATTTTAGGATCATTTTAAGGATGTTTTCAGTAATTTTCTTGTATTCATATTGAAAGTTATTGTTCTATGATTTTAATTTACAAAATACACTAGGATTCATGATATATTGTGACTTTTTATGTGTAACGTTATATATTAATACGTGAATTGAATTGAATTAATATGTGGGTTGTCATATCCGTACTTCTACCTATATTATTTTCCCAAATTTATAGGTCGGTGGTGGAGGATTTATTAGGAATGATTATTTAGAGTACATGGTATTCAACTAAGTTTAAGTAAGTATTTATTTCCATTTTAATTTAATATTGAATATGTTGGTATCTATGAACATATTTTTTTACTGTTTGGATTGATTTATGTTATCAGTTATGTGACATATTATGCATGTTTTTTAATAGTGATATTTTGATATAGTCTTGTTCTCATGTTAAAAACTATTATTGATTATTTTTTTGTGGTTTTTTAAAAAAATTATAATTCATCCAATAATGTTTGTTTATATACCTAGTTCTATTAAACTCTCAAAAATCTACTGGTGGAAATATTCAAGTGTTAGTATTGGCCTCCTTGTTGACTTAGGAATAATATTGGAATTGTTATGTCATGGTAGAATAATATTAGAGATAGTTAATGGATTGGTGTGAAATGAAGTACTTTTTCCCATGGGGGTATATTTTGAGATCCAACATTGGAAAGGATGAGTAATGAAGAACATTTTATAAGGATGAGGGTGTGGGTACCATTCCCATGTTATACATTTTCTTAATGGGTATGTAAAACCATGATAAGTGGGATATGAGAGTGACTCTAAAGTCAAAAGGAGAAAAATTATCACATATATATGGATTGATATTTTACATCACACATTTAATCTTCATTCTATTATTTATAGTGATGGGTAGATGTCTAGTGAAACGAGTTGTGATTTTGTTACGGTTCAACGATTAAGGATATAGTTAACAAATAAGAGATTTTCATAAGATTTACAAATGGTTATTGACAACTTACTTCATTTTTATACATTTATTATACTATTATTATCTAAATATATATCCATAAAATATGTTTAATTGAAATTTCAATCTATATTTATTAGGTTTTGTTATTATTCAACTGATGGTTAATTTCTAGAATTAGAGATGTTCTTGGAATTCTATCTAGTAATCCCTTTATTCATTTTTTCTTGATAATTTATTATAGTTTTTTCAAAAAAAATATTATCTACTATTTCATAGTATAATGTTCCTAATTTTATATTTTGTCCCATATTTTTAGTCAAATACCTCTAATATATAGAGAGGGTCTATTGAGGACATGTGGTCGTCCAACTTTTGTAAGGGTCATGTATCTATGGTGAGTTATTAAAAAAGGATATCAAGTTATTTTTTCTAGTATTATATATGGAAAATATATTAATATATGAAGACATGAAAAATTACTAATAAATATGCTTGATCCAAAAATATATTAAATATTCAAGTTGTGAGTCATATTTAGGATAATTAGGTTAGTTGGTGATCTATGGAACATTGGGATCCTGATTTTTAAAATTTTAACTCTCAATCATAGATAAGGATATATTTTTTATCCCCGTGTGTCATGGACATGAATATAGAAACATTTTTATATTGATGTATATGTGATTGATGCAATGTATTATAGGATAAATTAAAATGGGATAAGTTTATTTTAAGCAAAATATTACTAATAAATAATTGATGTTTCAGAAACATATTATTGATATAGTTTTTTTAATTAGATCAGATGATGTTTTAATAGATTTTCACTTAATTCAATGATTTGTGTTGTAATTTAAAATATTATTATTCCTACCAATAAGAATGTTTATAGTTTGTTTAAATGATATTATTATGAATATGGGATATGGGGATATAATTCCATTCCATTAATAGGTTATTTTTTGAATCTTAAAATGTTGTGATTTACATTATAATTATGTTTTCAGGGCTATTTATATGATTCCATGATATGAGCATGATAAAATAATGAAGCAGAATGTGATGATTGATGATATAATTTCATTTTTTATATTTTATTGTTGAATCTAAAACATGATGATTGGTGATTTTAAATAGTGACATTCATTATATTATGTTTATGACATAGAAATAATTGTTATGCAGAATATTTTAACATTCATATATTAAATTGGAAGTATGTAATAGTTGGATAAATATTTTTTAGAGTAAGATAAAGTGAACTGAAATGTGTTCTCAAGGATTTTAAATGATTTAAATGAGAATGTTAAAACAAATTATAATAACATTATTAAATATTAAGATATATAATAATTTCAAATGAATGTGCATGGAATAATTTTAAATGGGTGATGTGTGAGGGGTGAAGCATGACATATGTGATAATGGAATTTGTTATACGTTGATTTTGATATGTGATTCCATGAGATATGTGATATATAAAGAATTTTATTTATATAAAAATCATAGTTTTATGTGAAATAAAATATACCATGTTAAATTAATTTGTTGTAAAATTTATGGTTTTAATGTATATATTAAAAAACATGCATAGAATACTCTATTTATTATAACTAAATTGTAATGAAAAATGATTGTGTAGAAGTTGACCATGGGAAAAAAATTTATAGATACATTTCCTGTTTTTAGATATATATATATATCTATGTGTGTGTGTGGGTTTATGAAGTATGATAAATATGATAAATTGTGATTCAATTTAAAATTAGGATGACATTATAATAAATGTTATTTTATTTATATCCATACAATGTTATATTTTATAAATTTTATTTTTATTTGGTTTCGATGCAATTAAATTCATTTCTAAATTTTTTAATTTAAACAATATTTGTGATTGTTAAATTTAATTGGTTTGGTAATAATGTTGTTCTTGTGATATATATTATAAAATTATTTTATGATGGATTTATTTTTTTGGAAACCATATATTTTAAAGTAATGAGATTCATTCTATGTGATGTTATGGTTTTGGGATTTAAGAAAAATTATATTTATATTTCAATGGGACTATTTTTAGAAGTGAATGTTTTAAAAAGAAATATTAAATTATTAAAATTGTTTTATTGTTTTTTGATAAACACTGCCCGTGAACACTTATTGATGAATTAAGTGGTTTTGATTGATAAATTGGTTGGTAAAGACCTTTATGGTCTACATTAGATTAGACTACATATATTATGGATAAATTTATGATTGTTAATTTTATTGAACAAGGATTAATGATATAACCACAACTATCAATTTTTGACTATATTGTGTGTTTGAATAGATTCTCAATCATAGATTTGAAACTGGAGAATATATTTTATATGTTAGATACAAATATTGTTCCACTAAGCATGAAATATGGTTTAATGACTTCTTTCATTGATTGATTAATTTCAAAGAAAAATTTGGGGTTTTAAATTTTTTTGACAAATATTGGTTCTTAATTGAATTTAAGGCCATGGAACATTTTTTATTTCATATTTTTTTTATTGGGGTCTTATTTTGTTTTTAGATTCATCATTGAATTTTGGTGGTTTAGGATGAATTTTTGGATAATTTTTGGTATATTTTTAAATTTTAGATTCTTTTCGGGGTTCAGGTTAAGCCTTGAGTGTTTGATCATATAGTCCTAAGATAATAGGTGACACAGGGTACCTAGATAGGTGAATAGAATAAAGGTAATTATATGGGTTCCACCAAGTAATGATTAAAAATATAATAATAACCTAATAGTACCAGGGTTTTTTCAATAAATTGGGTGTTTTTGGTCTATTTAATCACATTTATTTACCTTCTTTTTGAAATTCCTTTGAGGAATTACAACTTAATAAGTTGATATCCACTCTCTAAGGCTTCTTTTAGCCTCCTATTTCCACTCCTTTACTCTCATGGTTTATGTTTCATCAAATGGAGTTCCTTCACTAGATTCAAGGTAAGGTTATTTATTTCATATATCCCCTTCCCTCCTCCATTTTCTTTTTTTCCTTACCCAAAATATTAATTCTAGGTTGTGATTTAAACATGTTATGGTGAAATCACATCTTGTTCTTTTTAATCTTCTCATCTCCGTTAATGGATAAACATTTGGTTTTTTTCCACCATTCAATGTTTTTTTGATGGAATATGATCGAGATATGAATTAATTTAGGGATTTTGTAGTCTTAGGGTAGGAAGATGTTATTTTCTAATTAATTGGGTATTTTGGTTGTGATATTATTTTGATGAATTTTTGGATTTATCTTCCAAAAAATTCATTTTTAAATATCAATTAATTTTAGTAAGTATATGACTTGGGTCTCATAGTTATAGAATTATAGTTTAATGATTTTTAGTTTCTCCCTCTATTATTTTTTATAGTTGGTAAATCTATCCCACGGTATTGGATGGTGAACTATACCCTCTGACTAATTGTTAGTATTTTCCTATGTCATATTTGTTTATCATTTTTCCCAAATTTAATAATGATTATTCCTATATATAGAGGGCGAATATTAATGGATGAGTTGTAAGTGGTATTTTAGGAAAATTGATGGTTTTTTCAATATATTCTTATATGGTACTGTGTTTCTAAGTTATTTATCAATATTTTTTTATAGATAATTCATTTTTATTGATTATAGTCAATCCCTTTCAAGGCTTACTTTTATTATATATATCTACAATAAGAGTGAATTCGGTGGTCCATGTTCTAGTTATTACAAGTGATTATTTTGGATATTTATGTACTCTATTTTTGTAATAAAATTGTTTTATATTTAAACTATGAAATGGAAATTATACCAAAATAACCAAAGGAAGACTTTTATATATAGAGTAGACCTTCAGAATAATCCAACTTGGCTTAATGAAGAACATATAAAGTGTAAAATTTGGTGTTTTAAATTTATTTAAGTAAAAGATATCACCCCTTGCCACCTAATCTGAATGATTTATATGTCGATATATCACACATAACCATTGATTAAGTTTGTGCTTTAGTTTCGATATAAATAATGGGTAGATTAAGTGAGAAGGTTTGAATTGACATGAAATGAATTACAATATTAATATAATATAAATTTTTGAGATATTATAAACATAATGGATTTCCTAAGAGTTATAAGTGGGTAGGTATTGTTTCTCTTGGATCAAGTGAGATCACATAGAGGTGGGAGGGGAAAATAAGTGATACATTTTCGTTTCACAATTTACTATCTTTTAATCAACCTTTATGGTCTATTAAATCCGGATCCTCTTCTCTTATTATCTTTATTCTTACTCAAGTATAATGAATTCAAAATATTAAATTATCATTTATTTAAATGGTTCATCCTTGAAGGCCAACTCCTTTCTAGGTTAGGGTGAAGATACATGACCTGGTTTCACCACTATGAATCACTTGAAACTTTTTTCCAAGATATCTCCCTAAAACATGATGTGTAATCTTTCAAAATACCAAGTATAAAATATCCTGAAATATATGGACATCATGTGTTCATATTAGCCAACTACTAATGAGTTATTTATACTACCATCAGTGTAGATGAATCTATCTCCCAAAAAGCTTCATTTCACCTACCAGTGAATATTTATATTGCATCCTAAATGATATATAAGCTTCCTCCTTAACATATTCTCAAACATGTCTTTATGATCATCCCCTCTTACTCTAGATAATCATCCATATTCTTCATCATCTTTGTATGTCTTCTTTATTGAGGAATGGATCACCTTTCTCATAGTAATTATACCAATAAAATATCATGGGTAGTAGGAAAGGGATACTAATTCACACTTACTCTAAAGATTCAACCAAAAAAATCTTTTTTTCTTTTTTCTCCATCCACTTTGAATCACACTACCTTTTGAATTCTATCTAGGTCTCTATATTGTCTCATAAAATTCGTTTCTTTTGTGAGTTCCCATTAATTGTTCTCTGTACATTCTTATTCAATACATTCATTATTTACACTCACTTAATAATATCATGAAAATTATTTTTCATATTTGAAATATAGAAACTCTATAATCATTAAATGTAGGTGTGATGTCCTATTATTTTAAATGGTAAAGAATATTTCTAATTTATATCTCATTAAAACTTATTTGAATAGGCTTAGTTATTCCTCTTAAAATCCATGATGACTCTATTGTGTTTCTTTACATTTATTCTATAATTAATCCATTAATTTAAATCCAATAAATTATTCATCCATGTATTTATGTATGCATTCATTATGACATGGATTGTAGTGTTTATATCCCAAAACTAGATCTCATAAATCATTAAGGGTTGAGGTCTTCTCAAAATTCTGACTAGATGAGGACTATATCGTGATTCTTACTCACCATTTCTCATTAGTAAAAAAATAATATGAAATTACCAACAAAACATCCGCTACTTGTCCACCAAGGAATGGTAACATTTCAATACTCAGTTAACAAAACATACACTAAAAAATTGTATTTGTCTTCATCCTGTTTCATCATCTCTAGCTTCTTGACTTGGATTTATCTTAGTCTAGTTTCTCCTATTTCTAGATCATCATCAAACTCATCAAATCACCTTTGGTTTTATTCTTTGACTCTCATAACCCAGTATCAAGATAATAATGAGTGATCATGATTCTTTATTCCATGAATATATGTTCATAATAATTGTATTATTAAATAAATTCATTAACATAAATAATTTATCAAAACATATCCATAACTTTATATGAATCAACATAATGGATAAACAATAAGGATCAATAATTTTAAGTGACTATCTTATCTCCTTATGGATTAACCTTATATAAAAATTACCGACCACGATGATTGACCAGGCTTTTTAATTAATATTGTTAAATCAAACACATGTACAAATCTAATTGACCATACTAGTATAATTATCCCAATGGATAAATCACATGTACAATCTATATATCATAAGTAAAAACCATTCAATTATCAGGATTGGACCTATAAATATATGATCAGTGGTTTGACCATACAGATAGTCAACCATATTTAGCAATAGCCAGTGGGTTGACCATGGAAGATATGTCACTCTCTGATTTTTTTAACTATGTTTATATGTTATATAAAATAAATATTAAGACATATGAAACAATTAGGTAATTCCTATGAAAATAAAATTCATACGGAAATTCATTTAAAATCATATGGATTGCTTAATAGTGAGTTGTATTCCATTTCATATTTTATAATCCAACCATGAATTCAAAACATCACTCAATTTGAACATGAATATCTGCAAACATGTTCCACGAATTCCCAAAAAAATCAATATCTATTCAGGGTTGTTGAAGAAAGTGTATATAAATCCTCAAACACATGGTGCAGTTTCATTAAAGATTAGTATATCAGTCATTACACATGAGGGATTCATTTTGAAATTGTCTTGATAGTTTTTCTATGTATAAGGCTACACATATTTCCTTTCCATGAATAGTGGAATAACCTCATCATATAATTCGCTTCATCATGAAAATATTGGAAGCTTCATATAACTTCTCAATTAGAGACCAATACTATCTATTATTGAACACAAAAATTCCCCCTTATAAATTATATTCATAACCACCACACATCTATTAAGTTAATATGTGTTCTCATTTTTTCCCCACACTATTGTAAATAAAATTAAAATGGTTATGTATGGGTGAAAGTCAAACATTGACTCCATATTCTTCTTGAGAAAAGGGTGTCCTCTGAACAACTTCTTCTTTATATTGGATTCTTAATTATATCCTAGTTTCATTGTGTAAGAAAGATAGAACCACATAGAACTTATCTAAGAGTCATTAGTTAATATTCTCTAAGTCTACATGGGTGAACCTAGTGTAAAAAACCAATAGAGACTTTCTATAATAAATTAATATTGTCCTTTAACAATTAAAAAAATGATATGAATTAAAATTATCTCAATATATGTATTATTTTGTATATATAGCATAAAACATGTACCCAACACACTTAGTTTTAATTAGAGTTTCCAAAATTCCAAATCCTATGTAGTTTTAGATTTATTTGGAAATCATATCTTAATATTTTTTTCTCCCTTGAGGGATGCACAGACTTCCGTCCCCATGGTATTCAAAGCCCTCTATAATTTTTGGCTTCCCAAGGTATCCTGCAATGAAAACCTAATTCATAATCGACATATTTTCCTCCTTAACTTTTCTACAAGATAGTACACCTAAAATTAAATCAGATTAAGAGGGAATACCTTGATATTTATTGATACTAGAAAGGTAAAAATATTCCTCTCAACATGGATCTTATATTCTTCCAAACATTCTTATTGGGAATACTCTTAACAATTCAATTCCCAATTTCTGTATAATTTATATTTATAGAATCTTTTTTCAAAATATTCCCCTCAAAGAGATTTTTGGGTGGGATCTCTATCATTGAAAGATAAATAATATCACATCATCCTCAAATTCTAGGATATTTTTCTTGATATTTTCTTTTAGGAAGGAATTCCAAATGGGAACCATCAACATAACTAGTGGCCATATATTTTCCATGCATATATTATTGAACTTTATGTTTTCCCTTTTTAATTTTCTTATAATAATAATTTTATATTTCTATTCTATACCCATTTTGTCTCGTTTTTTTTCACAGTATTTTATAGTTATTCTTTTCTTATTCTCTTCATTAGATGTCTATGATATTTGTTTGATTTTTTATAGCCTTATGTTCTTTCCTTCTAAGGGTATTTATTATGATTCTGTAACTGCTTCTTCTTTTCTAAATTCATCTTCATTTTATACATGATGGAATCTTGGAAATGGAAGTTTATACCAATAGTTTATTGCTATTCACATGAAACATTCGGAACACCAGTATTATCACTTGATGTTTATATTTTCATTATTTTGATGAATTTTTGTGCTTGTTTTCTAGAATCATTCCAATATAGATTTACCCTCTTTGTTGTGGGTTCTCCCTATTAAATTTATCTCCAATTATCTATACTATAAGAGAAATTTTTTTACAACTTTGTAACCCTGAATATCTATATATTTACAAAATGAATCTATAAAATTGAAATAAAATCATCCAAGATAAATTGATAATTTTAAAAAAATAATAATTTTTTCTTAGAGATGGCCTTGTGATAAGAACTGTATGATGCGACCGGAATCACCAATACACTATCATACTATTATCTCCTGATATCTATGGTGTTTCATATTTAAGGAATTCAGATTTATCCTTATTCAAATATCCATTATTTGTATCCATATTTTCATTACGATCATCCAACATCATGTCTTATTAAATAATCTCCACCTTGGAAATTTTAATCTGTTTTATGTGATCACTTATTTTATAACCATTACATAATTTCTCCAACTGATATGGATTTATCATCTTCTTATGTGTGTTATTTTTTTAAAGGAATGTCTTCTATTATAAATATTTCATTTACTGAGTGTATCCTTTTTCATTATCTTATTTTTTAGAAACAGGATACATTATTTTCTTGCATTCTCTATCATCTCCATCTTTTGGCTCTTAGTGTAATTCATCATTTAGTTTGAGATAATTTATGGTATTAATTTTTTTTCTTTTTTCATCTTATTTTTTAATATAGTGACTTTTTTCATCTAATTTTTTATAATTTTGTTAAGAATCTCATCTATTTATATAGTTATAATATCTAAGGTTTTTTTGGAACAAATCTATCAAGAAAATTTTTCAACTGATTCTTCACAATAGATAATTCAATCAAAGTATAACAAAATAACATTAATATTACATACAATATCATCTGACCTGGTAATGTTAACATTAATTTTTTTTATTAGTTGAAATATCATGACTATTCTTACTATTAACAGTCACTTTAATTGTAGTTCCATGTGACCTGAGGTGCTACTCATCATACGCCAAAGGCTACCAACAAGAAGTATGGATCTATGAAGGTAACCTAGGATGACTATACCTCTATATCAAAGTGCATAATCATAAAATAAAAAACAAAGTATCATGCACAATAGAAAAATGACAATAGTGTGTAAGAAAAATAAAATGTATAATAATAATGATTTAAAATGTAGATACATACATACATTCCATCAAACATAACCACACACTGGGAAAAACACATGAAAAATAAAATAAAAAAATAAAATAGAATACTTCACTAAAAAAATGAGCCATACCTCAACCGAAATATCTCTAACTGTCAACTGCTCAAACATGACCCAATAATATACACTAGAATATCCTCTTGATCATTAAAAATTGGGTCTCTTCCCTAACCATTATGCATATATTTCTAACCTAAATGAAAAAACATGGTCTACAAAAGAACCAAGGTGCCAATAAATTGAGTGAGAATATAATCCTCGGTAGGTAACCCCAAATGTGGGAAATAAAATTTATAATAAGTTGCTTTTGAATTCAATATGACCAAACTAGACAATACATAACTAATATAAATAAAGAAACAACCACATAGGTAGACATAGTTGTAACCTACTACCAATAACAAGTGTTGAACCTTAGTTCTGCAACCATGATTGAACAACCTTATTTTTCTAGTGTCAGAGTCCCTCTGATCATGTCGTGATGACAATTCCATCCATCACAATGACATAGGGTTCTTCCATCTTGATAGAAAATGATAGTGACCAAAGGGATACACTCACCCTGGTATATAAGATAATGACATGGGAAATACTCTATCATGGTATAAAAACCCATGGAGTTCTCTATAACTATATACAATGGTTTCTAAAATCTGATCCTTGGTAGTACAAAAGGCTTGAACATGACCATTGAAGACCCCACAATCCCCTAACAGCGAGCATGAAATAGTAATTACATCATTTCGAAGGCCCGACCATCCAAACTGAAGACCCCAGAAGACCCTTACAGCTAGAACATTGGAGGAAAACCCATATTTTTCTTAAACCAGAAATAACCGCTCAAAATCCATGTAAGCACCACCATAAGGTTCAATACCACCCCAATCAAAATTTTATTTAGTATTACATCCTCCCATAAAAGAGTATTCAAAACCATTCCATATGTAGTATTTATGACCTACTCAATTTCATTTTTCTATAGTCATCAAAGACCTCACCTATGTGATTTTTCTTTATAACTCGTGAATCCCTCCCCAGCAGTGTATTCAGAATATATTATAACCCCTAAAGGGTGAATTTCAGATCACATCACAACCATCTCCATGTAAAAGGCTACTGATTCCACGATTTCATCCTAACAAATCTCTATAAAAACATTAATATAGTATTAAAAAGGGTTGTCCAAACACTTAATCCAATTTTCAATGTCTATAATACAGCATAAGAAACACCCTTTAGTGGCCCACACTGGCCAACCACAAATCCAAAATATAAAAAACATCTTTATTTAATCCAATAGCCCCACCACACCATAAAAGTTGTTCTTAATGTTCCACATAAACTCATTAAGAGTATAAAGAACTTCAAGGAGATCCAGAAACACATGAGAAACCTTAGGAAAATCCTTCTATAAGTAGACATTGGCTGACCTCCTAGAAATAAATCCCATTCTTAATATTTCCTTTCCCATAATGTAATATATAATTGGTCCCTAAAAAAAATCTACATGACTTTTTAACATACCAACACACTTTATTTTTAACATATCCAACGTCACCCACCAATGAATACCCCGAACACAAGATCAAAACCTTGATTAAATGGAAATATATGCCCAAATAAAATACACTATTATTTCATATCTTTTGCAACTATAAAAAATAAACACAAAAAATATGACCCTATCATAATCATTCTAGGTTGACTAGAATCTCATGATCTCCGCTTAGACCTCACATTTCAAAACCCAGCCTATAAGAGGACTATGAATAAAATACATAAAGAAATCCTCCCATAAAAAACCATCTCAAATGAAAAACACATTCAAGATTTTTTTATCATATATAAAGGAGTCAAAAAATTTAATATATTTAAAGAAATTCTTCTAATGTACTACCATAAAAAAAATACCAACCATTGGGTAAAAACCCACTAAAACCCTCCGAATAGGGAGTGCAAGATGTGGACCTCTTGTACATGATGTGTACCTCTTGTACATGATGCATTCCTCCAAAAACTATCCCATGATATGAAACCTAGATGACCTATAATTTACTTCTAAATGTACATAATGTGCCTCCCTCATAAAAATCATGTACCCCAAATAAGGTTTCTGACCATGTACCACACATGTGGTTTGGCTGTGTAGCCCTAAGAACAGGTACTCCAGCACTGGATGTTTGGCCGAGTACCCTACTAGACACTGAGTCACCCTTACCTAGTGTTTCCCAAAAACATGTGTAATTTAACCCTCACTATTCACCCTTCACATAAAGTGAATAAAACATGACATTTTTGTATGAATTAATCACCGTGTTATCATGAATTCTTGAACAGAAACTCTGATAGTCGTCCAGAACCCCTTGATTTTTCCGAAGAACAAATAAATCAACCCAAAAGGGGTACCCAAAAATAATAATAAGGATTTAAAGACATAAACAATTAAAATATAGCTATCTAGTTAAATAAAATACAACTATCTTACCTATTTCCATAATATACTGAATCTTCACTCCCAAATCTGTTTCGCACAACCATTGATCTCTAATCCAAATCTATAAGAAATCCCTGATGGTCATACCTCCTCCCTCTCAATTCTCAATACCTGTCCCTATGTGGTTTCCCTAACGAATGGGGGGACGTATGTACACAAAATCTAAGGGAAATGGGGATAAAAAGAAAAAGGAAAAATAAGAAAAAAAATAAAGGAAAAAAGAAAGGGGGTCATGGGCTTGACACCCACATAGTGATTATACCTTGACTAGGAAAACCCCCCATTATGGTCTCCCCAGAAGAGTCAAAATATCAATATTCCAATGTATTAATAATAAATCACTTATCTAACATATTATAATAAATTAATATTAAATTAACTTAATATTAAATATTCTTTTAAAATTATAACAGCTCGAAATTACTACATTCTTCTATCTTAGGGTAAAACCATATTATGGGACCAATAGAGTAGTCCAAAAAATTATCCAAAACCATATTCTATGGGGAAAAAGACTATTTAAAGCTTTATGATCATCCAAAAAAATCCAATTTCCCATGAATTCAAATCCTATAGAAACATAAGTCTTTATAACTTCCACGCCATAACCCTTCTCATCCTTGAGAAACCTCAAAAATCTCCAACCACACCTACCAGCTGATCTCTTGCATCAATTCATTATCATCCCATTACATCCTAACCTATAATGCTGTGAAGTATTCAACTTCATAACTCCCAACACAGGGAACATTTCTCATCAAAAATTGGGACACATACACATTACCACCATGGAATCACCTATTGAAATACATTCATTGCATTCCAATGACATGGAATTTTTTTTTCTACATTACTACTTCAATTTTTTACCTTAATCATCCATTATTCAATGCTAATTAATCCTTAACCCAACCATCATAAGGGTCATATAGATGTGACTGACCTGATACAACCCTCCATAGGAGTATTCTTATCATAGGAACACAACTAAACACAATTCCCTATGGATCACACTTATTCTATCATCGATGGTAATGACCAGACATGGCCAAAATACTCAAGCCTGGAATCCAATAAAAAATATTAATAACCCATCTATGTATCTCCATAAATAACAACCTCCATAGTCAAAAAAACAATAAAATATAGTTTAAATCCTTTAAATGATTATGGTGGGAAATAGAATATAAGGATTCCTTTCATATCTCCTCAAGAACCAACCATAATATGTCCATTACGGCCACACAACCCAAGATTTAGAAGACCTGAATATACAAAACATACCCCACATGACCTATTTAACAAAACTGAGAAAAATTTAGCATCTTGTATAACACACACACACACACACACATTTACCCAAACCATGTATTTATCCCCAAGAATCCACACCAACCACCACTCTCCCCATCAAAGAAGAATGAATTTCCAAGACCCTCTTGTTGGTTCTCATGCTAACATGATCCAAAAAACTATAAACTTAGGATAACACACCAAAATACAATAACCTTTCTCTTCAAGGTTTCTAGAATAATCAAACTCGGAATGACCTTGGAACTACCTTTCAAAACCAAACATATATCACATGGAATGATTAATAACACTATTTGCCACTATCTAATGTTGTACTAAAACCCAAAGTGTACACCCTTACGTTCACTATTCTTATAAAGAACATCAGGGATAACGGGGACAAGAACATGAATAGTGCAACCCCAAAAATCCAAATATGGTACTAAAATAGAAATCCAACAATATCTTCTTTCAAAAAAAAACTAAGGCATCACCATGCCAACACCATAACCTAGATAATGAATCCCATGTATTTATTCCCAATATATGAACTTAACCTTGATTCTCATCTATAGATACACCTATAACCTGGCCTAACTTCTCTCACAGGTTACCCTCGCATATAGCACTATACAAAGTATCACTAAGAGACTAACACATGCCTTAAGATCACTGGGCTCTCCCACCTATCCCAAAAACAAAAACTCACAAGGTTCCATACTATGAAAACTCACAAGTCATATTATTACTCTATGGTCTTATATACTCATCTAAGGAATAACATTCTAAAACCCCCACCCACTCCTAGGTAATCCACCCTTTCCAACCATCTATACATTATACATTCCCTTGAAGGATCACTCCACATCACATATTCATACCCATACAACTGACATCACTCTATGATTATATGCATCCCATGAATCACAACACTAGTTTCTGTTAAGTAAAATTTTTGTACAATATATACAAGAAGACAACACTTAATTTTTTATTAGAACTTTTACGGAACAAACACATGTTCATTGTATTCCTACATTAGCAAACGAAGGTCACAAAAAACTCCAAGCTTCGAGGGACTAGATCATCTCCATCACCATTGATCATCTCCCTATATAGTCTATATGACCTACCATCAGAAATAAATTCATATACAAGATGATATAGGAGATTATAATTCCACCAATAATAAATATGGTAAAAATCCATAGGAGATATTGTTTTCAAACTAAATAGAATAACTTTTATCATCAATGATAATAACCACGCCAGAAGACCCATGAAAATCATTTTAACCCTACATGCTAAACATGATGCATGATATTCCTCTCACCACTATGGTCCAAGAGTTAAATCAATCACTAGACTCATATCATTAAAACAAGATCCATAAATATAAAAATAAATAATCAATCTCAAACATCATGTGCATCACAAAGATGAAAATATTAAAATGTTAACGTAAAAAATCCAAAATATCAATATCTACCCTGGTAACCTAGATTTTCCTTGAGAACTTTTTTTCCGATGAACCCAACCAAGATTCATCAAAAAAATTGACATGTTAACATGTCACTTGTCTACTATATTCCAAATAGTTAGACAAATAAAATAAAGACTCTGATACCACATTTTAAAAACCTAGGTTGGCTTACTATGAAAACTAACCAGACCAGTGGTATCATGAAACATCATGCACACCTCCCTATGTTCCAGAGGCTAATAACTAGAATATTGGGTATATGGAGGTATAGTGGGCATAGTATACCCCTTATATTAGAGTACATAATCAAAAACTAAATTACCAAGTATCACGATGAATAAAAAATCACTAATGTATGAAGGATAAATAAAAAATTCAACATTAATAATGTCAAATGTATAGACATACATAAGGTCATACAAAATCAAATGTGAACTAGGCCGATCTAATAAAGAATAATCAAATGGAATAAAATAAATAACTCCACTTCAATTGTGAGCATCCCTCTTCTCAATACCCTCAAGTGTCATACTATTCTAGCTCATCCCAAGATTCCAAGCATATATATATTCTGGATCATATGACACTATGAATATTCCCTATCATTCATTCATTTATTCCTAACCAAGTACATGATATATGTTATTTATTAGCACTAAGGTTCCCATACAAGTGTTGTGAATATAATCAATAGTTGGCATCCACCGATAGTAGACCTATAATCTTCTATCAATCACATATTAATACAATATATAAAACCTTATTGATGCTTAATTTAATATAATAAATAAATAAACCACCACCTGGGGGACCAAGTCCTACCCTAAAACCGATAACTAGTGTTGACCCTCATGTCTATGACCTTGATAAACCAAACATGATTCAACCAGTTCTGAATTGTCATTGAGCACATTGTGACGACTTTTCCAACCATCATAATAAACTAATGGTCTTTCACCCTAGTATATAGTGATAATAACTGGGGGATAAACTCACCCTAGTATATAAGATAATGACTTGGGCAATTCTCCCTCCCAACATCACACCCCGGGGATGCTCTATACTATAATACAATGGCTCTTGGAAGATGAACCCCAACATCCCACAAGCTTCGACCACAACCACTAATGGCCCCTTAGGCCCCACTTAGATAGAATGTGGTTGGAACTTTTCCTTTCATAAGTCTAGACCAATCCCACCAAAGACACCATATGTTCTTGACAACTATCATGTTGTAGTAGTTCCATCCTTTCCCAAGAACCAAAAATATCAGATCCAAATCCATGGAAAGACCACCAATAGTGTTTAGACTACGCCATTGGGAATTTTCATTACTATCATGACCTCCTCTAAGGAATTATTCCAAACCTTCCAATATGGAGTATTAATAACCACTTTTAATGGATTTTTCTTTTGTCATCATGGTCCACCCTTAAGGGGGTTTTATTTATAAAACCCCACAAGCTTTCTAAGGGAATATTCCATACATATCCTGATCACTGAAGGGAGGATGCAAAATCACATCAAAAAGTACTTCAAAGAAAATGCTATCGGTTTTATAAAATCCTCATAATGCATCTCCATATCAAACCTATATATAAAAAATAAAAAGTGTAGGAAAAGTCCTAATCCCACTATCACTATTGATAACCCATTATGAAAAATTTTATTACCTGGTAATAAATAGTAAACCATTAGTCTTAGATCAAAATAATTTCTACATAGAATCCAAGAGAACCATCATTCAAGTAAATAAGATTTAAATGGTACTCATCACCTCATCAAGAGTAGGACACCATTTAAGGATCACTTCTTTTATAAGAAAACCCTTCTTGAAATCCAATAGCAAGAAAACCACAGTCAAATTTCCTAACACACAACCCATCTTCAGTATTTCCTTACCAATATGAGAATCTATAATGTGTCCCTTATTCCCATATCAACATATCATCACAATATCCAAATACTCATGACACCACTACAGTGTAAACCTATTTCAATGGCTCCGAATGATCAATATAATGAACGCATGATCAAAACCTCCAGAAATTTAACTAATAATACCCAATCAAAGATAGTAATAAGACCCATATTCAGGGACTATACAAAATATTCTCAAATAGTTTACCCAGGATTAATCAAGTTGGGTTGAACAAAAACTCAGGACCCTAATTCAGGCCTCACATCACACAAACTATCTCATAAGAGGATTCTGAAACCAAACCTCAAAAAAATTATCCCACAAAACTCACCCAAATATGAAGCACTATACATGCAGCCTATTCATGGATAAAGGATTCCACCAACATAATATATATAGAAAAAACAATTATAGAGTACTAATCACAAGTCCAATTCCATACATAGAGAAAAAAACCAATGAAACACCTCCATGGAGGGAGTACATGGTTTTCACCTTAAGTGCATGATGTGTTCCTCCAAAAAATTTCATTATCTCAATATCTGACCGGACCTAGAATGTAATCATTAAAGTACATAATGTATGCCCCAAATTGAGGTGTTGGGTTATATAAATGGAATTGTACACCCCATGAGGTAGAGCCAACTAAAGTACATGACCAATGGCATTATATTATGAATAGGTTAGGGGCATGTACCCAACACAACTAAGTTCCTCAACATGGGGTGTATGTCCAAGTACCCGATCACACCCTGAGTCTCCCATACAAGGAATGTCTCAGATACACATTCCATGTATACCTTATATTCAAACATTAACTAAAAAAAATACATAAATTACATGTTTATATAACACACACCATGTGAACATGATTTATTGAAGGAAAACCATTACAACTATAATCAAAACCCTGATTTATTATTTCCAAATATTACAGGCCTGATCAATATCACACCACCACATTGCTCTGATCCAGGTCTGAACAAGATCCCCAAAGACTATGATTCACCCCTTACCATATTATATCACTCTATATCTCTTAGTCCCATGAAGAACAGTGGAAATAGTGTAAAAAAATCCAATGTAAGAAATAAAAAGGAATAAAAGAAAAAAGTAACAAGAAAATGTAAAAGTAAATAGAAAAGTAAATTATACCCAAGAGCACCCTCGATACCCATAGAGAGTTTATAAATCTCCTAGGAAACCTCCCTCCCCCCATTTTGGAATCAACCACAGAGTGAGAATCCCAATTTAATGTTTTGTTAAAAATATATCACCAATCAAACCTGAGTGAATAAATTGATATTTAATTAATTAAATATTTAATATTTCATGAAATTATGAATGACTCAGAACTCCATCACTCACCTAACCTAGGGTAAAAAAACTACTCAAGGACCAATACAATGGTTAGAAAATTTATTTGAGATCATCTACAAGTAAAACATAATGTTTTACCACTTAAGAGAGTCTGAAAATTAGAATTCAAATTTCCCATGAATTTATATCCCAAATAAACATGGGTATTCACATCATTCATCTGAATATATTCAAAATTTTCTCACCAAATTTGAGGCCTAGATTCTATTATATTAATGTTTCATTCATATGTTCTTTTAGAATTTTCTAATATCTTCTTGGTAATTTGATCTCTCGTAAATATATTGTCGATTATTTTGTAAGGATGACTAGATAGAATTCCATTCCTTCCCTTATATTTGTAGAATTATTTTTTTCTCATTTTTCATGGGATCACGTTATCATTGAGTTGTAAATAGCACTGTGAAAGCATCAGTTACATCGAGTCATTATGAAATATGATATTAAAACATTTTAGTTTTCCATTTATAAAGTTTATTTACATCTATGAATAGAACTCCTTGACTATTAAAAAAATTCAACTCCCCATTATCAACCCTCAGAAATTTTTAGATCTTTTTTAAGAAAATTTGGATCTCTGATACATCTTATTTTTTCTAGTTCTAGTGAGATAATAGAGATGGGGATGTGGTGAATTAGTGATATATTTATTTTTATTATTTATTATCTTTTAATAAACCTCTGTGTTTAGTTAATGTAAAATATTATCCTATGGTTTTATATAAAAAATACTTGAGTATGAACAATAATAAAGTAACATGAACCAAGGATTTACAAGGTTCATCATTGAAAGTATACTCCTTGAAAATATTGAAAGATGTTACTTGACGTGGTTTATCTAGTATGAATCACTTGAATAAAATGTACAATATATTTGATGAAAGTATTTTTTGATTATTATTCTTGAATTACCCAGTAGATAATATAATGAAATATTTGGTCTTCATGTTTTTAGAAAAGGAACCTCCTAATGTGTTCATTATATTTTCAGCCTTCTAGTGTAATAAATCTCTCACAATCATTAGTGTCCCCTCCTAGTGGTTCTTTATAAAATCTTATGATATTATTTAAGGGTAATGATATACCATTTCATGAATATGACTTTAATTATATCTAAACTTTCTTTAGATTCCCACACAAGTTATTTTTCAAGTCTACTCATCCTCCTTCTTGATGAATTCAAAACCATTCTCATAGTTATATTTAATATAAAGCATCTAGTTTGTAGTAAAGAGTCCTTGCTTCTCCCTTACTCCTTGGATTCAATGCAACATTATTCATATTACTCTTCTTCTCATTACTCTTCGATTCCGAGAATCACAAGAATTCTATTGATCCTCCATCTTCCCTCACCAAATTCATTAATTTTTTGAGTTCTCAATTATTTGTCTCCGCACATTCTTATATGGAACCTATATTATTTATACTCATAAAATAATATCATGAATATTATTTTCAATATTCAATATATTGAACCACCATGATCGTCAAATGTAGGTATGATATCCTATTATTTAAATTTTTTAAATAGATTCCAAAATTATTTATCATTCAAACTCATTTGAACTAGACAAGATGTTATTATTAAATTATTTTAGGGTTTGATTGTGTCTCTTTATTTTTATTCTCAGTGAAATATACAGTTTAAAATATATTTAGTACATCGTCCACATATGAATGTGTGCATGCACTATGACATGGATTGTGGTATGAATATCCATGTGTTGACACTTACAAAATGTACAGTATAAAATTTTTCTCAAAATTCCCACCCAATGTGGAACATGACATGGTACATTCTTAATATTTATCACAAGTTCATGGGTCATATAAAACCCCTAATAAAAAACTCAATACTTCTCCACCATGGTTTGGTAATATTTCAGTCCTCCATGACCATGAATTAAAATATGGTGTGCTTTAGTGTTGTTCCCATTTCATCATCTATATTTCTATGACATTGAATACTCATGCCCCAGTTCTTCCTATAATTGGATCTTCTTCATTCTCAGAGAAACGCATATAGTTTGATTCCAGAACTCTTAGAAGCTATGACCATGTCCATCTTGAGTGATTATATTTCTTAATCCCATGAAGATATGTCCAAAATATTCATATGAATTAATTTAAATTTCATCATAAATACTTCTTGGAGTCATCTTCCTAGATTTACACAAAAAATACACAATTTATTGACCTTAAAAATCTATCATGTTGATCGCTAGTTTAAAGAAACCATCCTATCTTAGTTGGGATTGATTTTATATAAAAATAATTCACTATGTTGATCGTCTATAATGATTTAACTACACATTGAGAATAGATTAAAATACCAAAATAATTTTCATGAGGATCAAACACATGTACAATCAATCATCTGTATATACAAACCAATCAACCCTATTAGACAAACATGTGAATCAACGGTTAGTGGATTGATCACACATAAATTTTGTTGTATACTGAAATAGACAGTGGATCAACTTTGATAGAAAATTGGGTTTGTAATTTTTTCAACTAAGTATAGAAGTCATGTGAAATTATTATTGAAGTCATACATAAAACAAATTCATAAAAACGTTCTTCTAAAGATACATGATTTATTTAATGTCATGTATAAATCATATATAATTCACACAAAACAAGAATTTACTATTTTAAAATAATCCATCCAAGAATTATAGACTTAACTCTATTTGAACCAAACCATCCTAAACAAATTAAGTCTTCTAACATAACATAAAATATTTTCCATGATTTTGTATATAATGTATCTAAATCCAATAATTCATCAATTTATTTTCATAGAAGATCCACCCATCAATCATTAAATTTGATGGATTCTTTCTAAACCAATTAATCTTGTTGGTCCAACTAGAAGATGACAATTATTTCCTTTCCATAAATGATAGAAGCACTTTAGCTTCTATACTAAATATCCATATATAGATTTAAATCGTTTATATCATAAATTTTTACAAAAAATACAATATATTATTATAGACTATAGATATTTATATTAGATATTGTTTTGGTAAATATATAACCATGGAATTGATTTCTAAGTTAACATTTTTTCCTAGCGTTGTTTAAAAATGTTTGACCTAATCAATTTTTCAAAAAAAAACAAATTTTATCTTTCTAAACATATTTTATAAATAAATTTTATAAATTTTAGTTGAAATATTGATTATGAATGTCGATATCTAAATTTTTTTTATCCATGGGTTCATTAAATCTAGGAAATTTTAAAGTTGAGTATTTATGTAATTTTGGATTTTATTTGAAAATAAAATTTAATTAAAATCAAGTGATGTTCTAAAATAGTTTTTAAGTCCATGATAAAAATGATAAAACTGAAGCTAATATGGTTGTGATAAATAGTCCTTAAGAAACGAGTGATTCTAATTTATGACTATTTCATGCCAACTTTTTTTAGATAAATAATAATATTCGACTCTAGTTATAGATTTGTTTTATTTGGACATACAATTTATAATTCTTTTGATGAAGAAAAAGTTTGATATTAGAAAGAATGTCTACTTTTTAACGTAGAGTATGTTTAGTTATTTGATATAGATAATGTATATAATTTTTAAAGTTTATGTATTATTATTAGATAGATCATGTATGTTGATTTGATGTGGATTATATATATATTTTTATGGAAACCTAATGTTGAACATGGTTTTTAGTTTTTTTATGATTTTTATATTTGTAGGTTTACTTTGTAACATTGAATATGGATAATATATAATTTCTCAATATACCAGTATAAATCTTTTTTTTTCATGTTTTAGTGGAGATGTGTGTACTAGGTAGACATGAGGAGCTCTATATATGAATATGAAAATTCCCGTCCTATGAGAATAGGTTCCTCCTATAAAGGAAGGATTATGTATTTATATATATTTATATGATTATGGATATATTTACACAAGTATACACATTTTTTCCTATGAGAAGATGAGACCTCATAAGAAAGTATTATATATATATATATAGTTCCTTCCGATGAGGAGATGAGTTTCCACTTATTAGTATATGATACATATATAATTCCTCTCTATAAGAAGATAACGGCCTTCTATAAAGGATAATTGTATAAATACACACACAAATATATATATATATATAATTGTTCTCTTATAGAGGATCGGTTTGATCAAACATTATCATTAGTTTTTTGTGATCTATTTTTTTGACTTCTATTTACATATTTTAATGAAAAACAAGTATAATTTCTTCTATAAGTTCTTTACATTATTTGAATTATTTAGCTACTAATTACTTCCATGATTTATGACTACCTATAAATCTATTTTTTATATTTATGTAAATTAATTTACATGATACATCCCTTTATTACATTATCCGATGAGACACCATTGGTGTTTTCAAAATAAGTATTTTTAGCACACCATGTATAGAAACAATAGTGTGATTTTGTTTTTTTATAATAATGGAGTACATATGTGGTCGTTAGATGATTTTGGCATGGTCAAGTTTGACATAGGAATTGTTTAGGGTAAAACACTGGTGTTGGATTTATTAGTCGGTCATTTATAGGTTCGTACATGCATATAATATTTCCTTTCCTTGATATCCATGTCCATGGGACCTATTTGGTTGCGAAATTATTTAAGGATTGTTGGAATATTTTTTTCCTCATGTGGTTTGGTTATATATAAATAAATAATTTTTTTAATAATTATACTTTATCTTGAATTTATTTTAATTATTTAGTGTTGGGGTTTTCTTTGGGACATCTAACTTATGAGAGATTCAAGTAGATTTTTATTTTAAATAATACTAGAATTATTTTTATAACCAAAGTGTGTATATCATTCCCCAACTATATACCGTGATTTAAAGTCTTTTTCATTAGCCTTTAAATATTGGGAATCACTATAGGGATAAGTGGCACCATGAATTGGGAAACATTTAAAATAATGAGTTAGGGTTGATACAAAGGGGTATAATAATGGTAGTTTTGTGTTTCTAGAATTATTATATTTTTCTTAGACAGGACGTAGGCCCATAAGAACTTGGTAAGTATCCCAAAAATAACCATATCAAACATTTTATAATGGATGATCAAGTTAGATGGGAATTTATAGGTATTGATTATATACCATTGGTCTAGGTGATGATATTATTATAATGTATCATATATGATATTGGGAAACATGAGAGGGTTATGGTGCTTATTCAGGATCCAAATTCTGTATAGATTCATGAATCATGATTTAGAATCTAAATATAGGGGCGGGTAGGATGACTTGATATACCAGGCACTTTCCTGTGATTTTTTATATTGTATTTGGAATCAATTAAGGAGTTATATTATCTGAAATATCATACATATTTAAAAATTTTATTCCAATTTATTTATTGTTCATAACTAAGTTAATATGAGTTAATAATTAATTCCTTTGAATGTGGAGGTTATATTTATTTATAATTATAATTAGTCATTAATATATAAAGTATTACTACCAATAATGATCAATATTTTCTATCCAAATAATATTTTAGAGCATATACATTGAAATATATTTAAATACTAAATTCTTTAGCATATGATTTTATTTATTTTTAGTTTTAACTAATAACAATGTTAATAGTTTTTTTAGTAATTTATAATCAGAATGTTATATTCTTTACTATTTAGTGATCTATAGATTAACATGTTACTTGTTTCTTGTTTGATATATATAACATATTACATTACATGTTTCCCCCTTTCCATGCTTATATATCTTTGTAATCATTAACTCTAGAAATTATGTTTATTGTGTTTTCATATATAATTATTTCTTTAGAACCAGATAATATTGTCATGTAATAATATCAAGGAATAAGAAATAGTTCCATAATAATATTAATGATCTTCTGTTTTACTGTAAAATGGTATATTTAAAATTGGGCCCTAGTTTAGTTTATAAATGATGTTAAGCCCAATTTAAGACACTTTTATAACACTATGTTAAAAATTGAAAATAGTTTGATTCTAGGTATTTTATATCAATAAGTTTGATGAAAATAGTAGTATTATAAAAGGTAAATTTTTGTTTTGAATTTTTAAGGAGATGTAACTTAAGGTAAAATTCATTTAACTACAATAAGTTTTAAATTTTTTTTTTTAAATTTATAAATTATTATCAATGGTTTTTTTTCGAGTGTAAGTTGGAATGAAATTTTGAAACTAAATGGTTAATCTTAAATAGTTATTTTTCAAAAATATAGCTAAGAAACATTTTTCTAATGATGAAGTGTGAAATAATTTGTTTTTATAAAATGGGGTGTTATTGAATCATCTTGGAATGAATTTTATTAAATGACCTCTAGTTGTTCAAAAAAAAAATTTGAAAGGAAATGTTTTGTTGAACTAGGAAATGTGGTAGTGCGACTAGCATAGAAAACCCTAGGAGAATCATTTTATGTGGAAAACCATAGATTATTGTGTATTGGTTTATAGTATTCATGGAATTATAAGGATGTTCATTTTTTTGGTATTGTATCTCATAGTGATTAATGAGTTTTATCAGTTTTGGGAGACACACAGTAAAAAACTTGATCTTATTTGGGATAAGTATTAAGGTATTGATTATTGGAGGACATAAAGGATATTAGAACATTGGGGTATTTTGTGATATGGGTTATATTTTAGAGAGTTTTTTCTCGTGGTTAATATATTAATTGGGTAATAAATATGAAAAATGATTATAGAACGGTGATTTAGTATGGCAGTGGATTTTGGATGATTACCTCCTTAGACTTATCAGGGATAAGAAATCTTATGATGGGGAATTTTTAAAATATATTTCCTTGATAGATTTATTTTAAATGGAAATGTGGTGCTTGATATTAATTTATGATAATGAAACATATGCCTTATTTATTTATTTTTTCTAGATTGGGGGTTGTATTTTGTTTTGGGATTTAAAAATGAATTTAGGTGGTGGATGATGAATTAATAAGTGATTTTATGTATATTATGAAGTTTGTATGTGACTTAAAGGGTATGAGTTAGTCCATGAGTGGCGTAACATGTATTTATAATATACCACATGACATTATGTACTTTCTGGTGGGTAATGAGTACCTAGTCAGCAAAATAGAATAGGGGTATTTTTTAGGGTTCCAATGGGTAAATGATGGCACTAGAATATGTACTCAGTAGGCTCAGGTATAATTTTCAATTAAATTGTTCTTTTTAATCTTTTTAAACACTTTTTACCCCCATTTCCATTATATCAATCAATTATCCCTACAATACCTACGTGTTCTTATCCATGTCTCCTTTGGGTCTCCTCTTTCTCCTCCTTTGGTTTCAAGGTTCAAGGGAGATCAAGGGGAGTTCCTTCCACTAATCCAAGGAATAGTTTATACCTTCATATTTTATCTCACTAATTGTATCTTCTTCCATATTTCCTTTACTATCATTAGTTATTTGGGATAGTGAATTCAAAAAATTATGTTGAAAGAACCTCACGTTCTAGGGGTTCTTATTCTTTTAGTTCAAGAGGAATATTATGGGATGGTTTCTCATCATTTATCACTATTTTTATGTATGGTAACTAATGTATGAATTAGTTTTTAGATTTTAAGTATTAGGGATAAATTGGTAGATATTATGTCGGTATTAATTAGATATGTTGGTTTTGAAATTGTTTTTGGTATGTTAGGAGTTATTTTTCAATATTTATTTTTTTTATACATCCTTTAGTAAGTGTTCTTATAATATTTGAGTATCATAGTTATGTAATTTTTATTTGATGATTTTTGGGTTCTTCCTCACTGAATGTTTACAATTTTAAATCTATATAATAGTATTGGGAGGTGGTCTCAACACATTTAAAGTTTCTAAAGAAATGTATATGACATTTCTATCACCGATTTTTATGAAAATTAATAATGAATCTCATTGTCTATATATTTAGAATATTAGTAGATGACTTTCACATGAAATTTTGGTAAAAATGATGGATTTTTTCAATAATTTTTTATATGGTTTTCTTTTTTAACTATTTAATCATTTTCTTTATAAAAATTGTTTTTATTTTTTATTTATAGTCATTTCCTCAAAATCGTTTCTTATATTGTACATGTATACCTTGACATTTAAATTGTGTTTCCAATTTCCAGGTTATTCCACATTATTACTTTGGAAATAAGTGTCATATAATCTCTTTTGGTATTAGAAGTGTTTTATATGGAATCCATAAGTGGTACACCATACCAAATTTCTAAAATGAGAACATGTATTGATAGTGTGAACCTTTCTAATAAACCATATTGGTTTAGATTGGATTTCTCAAATGGTAAACTATTGAACATGAAATTCATTTAAGGAAATATGATCACCCCTTCCCACCTACACCTAAATGAGTTATAATTCCATAAACCACAATGAACATCTGTTTAAGATGAAGCTTCTGTAGAGATGTGATGGTTGGGTGGTTTAAGTGAGATGGTGTGAATTGAAATGAGAGTCTTAATGTTTTCAAAATAATTTCTATCTTATATATATGACAATTAAAATGATATAAAATTTATAGGTGTTTGGAGATTTATGTTAGATTTTTTTTCATAAATGGTTCCTTTTTGATGTGTTTTCTTGATTAAATTATTTTCCTTATTTTCCATTTATTTTTTTTATAAAATCATGTTTTCAAATACACTCACTCATCCTATTTTAATCCCTTCATCATAAGTAGGTTTTTAAATTTTTTTAATAATGTGGGGGTTAGAAAAATGTGTTTCTAAACTGATATTTTTGGGTTATTGGTTATTTGTTGTTATTAAATTCATAATATGAGTATTAAATGTGATGAAATTTTTTCAATAAACAATAAATTTTATGTTGAATCAGGTGATGGTATAAAATCTTTTTCAATGACTCGGTAACAAATAATTAACTTATTCTAACCCAATTATGATAAAGGAACTTTTAAAACTATTTATTTTAAATAAGATTTATATCATACCCACTTTATTTTAATGTCTAATTTTATTGGATTCTAGTTAGTGCCACATTTGGTTTAACCATACCATGTCTGAAGGTGTTAATGAAGAGCGTGTTTCCAATTTATATTATCATTTTTACTAAATGAAGTATATTATTCTTTCCAATTTTATATAGAGAATTTATATTATTTTATATATTATCTCTATTATTATGATATAGATAATATCGATTGATATGATAATCATGTCTATTGTTATGATATAGAAATCATGTGGATTTCGTGATGGTCTGGATTTTCTATTATTACCATATTGGATGTTTCCTTTGTAAGACGACATTTAGATATCCTTGAATAGCTATTTATTTCATATATCAGTATTGAACCTTTTTTCAGGTTCTAGTAGAGACATGTGTACTTGGGACACATGTTTAACATTAAATATTAATACAATGAGTTCATCTATATGAGGAGAGATGCATATGATAGGGGAAGTATTATGTATATGTATACTATTATGGATATATATACACACATATACATGTTCCATTATATTAGAGAATGAGAACTCTTAAGAGTGGATGACATACATATAGTTCCTCCAAATTTCGACATGAGTGGTCTCTAAGTAGGAGATGATACATGTCTAATTCCATCCTATGAGGATATTAGGGTCATCATACATAGGATAATTATAGAAACAGCCTATAACACCCCCATTTTTAGGTATTTCTTTATTTTACTGATTATATAATTACGAGGAATGTTTTTCATAAGACATGGGATGTTCTTATAGGGTTTTAAAAGGTTTTGGAAGCTTTGTTGAAGTTATACAGTTTGACCATTCTTAGGATTAACTATGCTCTAGTCTCTATGAAAATGTATGAGGTGTTTGGGGCCACTAAAAGGGTTCACAGTTGTTGAATGATTTAAATAAGTTGTCTGAAAAACAATACGATTGGGTTTTTTTATAAGAAGTCAATTCACTTAGTTAGTGAACTATTTTTAATACCGTGTGGCCTAACCAAGACATGAGAAAATAATTGTTCCGTAATTTAATTTAAAACATGAATCTTTCTTGATAATCATTATTATTCCTCCTCTAACCTAGGTTCTCAACTTCCAAGGTTCATATAAGAGACTTTTTATAACCCTAAATTGATAAACATCAATTCTAATTAATCTTTGAGAGTATGGTCCTTGACATCAAATTTTATATTCTATTATTTCTTATCATCTTTTATCTTCTTGTTTATTTGAGAACTAAACCTTTAATTAGAGATTTTGTACATGGATACAGGGGATTTAATGGGTTTTTATTGGTTTTTTTGGTACTTGATATGGGATTAGAAATAATTGGTCTGATCTACAAGATCATCGAAATAATTTTTCTACTAAATATTCCCATGGTAGGTGGTTCTCCCTCATTCCATTTTTCATGGAATGTGAAGTCTCTTCGGTATTTGAATGGTTTTTTCTTATTTTAATGAAATTCCAATTGCTAAAAATATACTAACAACTTACTACAATTTCTAATGGTTTTTCTCGTTCATGGTTTTGGGATGTGGGTGAAACCATAAAGGAATTGATCTTTATGAAATTTGAAACATATAACCTTTAAAAAATCAAATAGGTATTCATGGGTGTTCTTGAAAAGGATTGGGTTGTGTGTTGTTCTAATTCATCATGATCACAACACTATTTGGGGGGGGGGTCCATGTTTTTTATGTGTGTGTGTGTGCGCGAAAATGTTTAATTGACATGCCGAGATATAATTAAATATTATGATTGGATCATATTTGGAAGTCACTGTAATCCAATGACTATTTTTGGAGGTTCAAGTTATGTATAGGTGTGTGAGTAGAATCATGAAATTCATATTCCATGTTTTCTATAAAAATTTACAATTTATATTAAAAGAAATTTTATATTGGGAAAACTATTATTTTCATTTGATTTTTGGTTTATAAATTATTTGGTAAAACCATATTATTTTTTTATATTCGACAAACTATTTTACATCTCATTGGATGATCCCTATATGGTTTTAAAAAAAGTCAGCTAACATTTTTCGGATCCTATTGGCATGTGGGAAACAATTAATGGGAATTCCTACTGAGTTTATATACTCACTCATGAATATAAACCAGAGTGCATAAATAGACATTGTCTTCCAGGATACTGGAAATGGACATCATTCTTATTTAACTATTGAATAACCTTTATAGTGGTTGTCTTGTAAGTTTGAAGATAAATATTTTTAATTGGGCCATGTGTTTGAGTTTAGAGTGCTTCAAAATTTGTGACTAAGTCTATCACAAAATTAAATTCTCAACTATTTTAGTTTTTTTATTCCTACAGTTACTCAAATATTGTCTTATTGATTACTTTTAGTTGTTGTAAAGTATCTCACGAATCAGTTTCTAGTTTTCTCTGACATTATTTATATATTTTTACTTGTCTTGGTTTCTTTGTATGGATTCTTACGAGTGTTTAAGTGAATAATATTATCCCCTATTTTTCTTATGATAAACCCCCAGAGGGACACACTGATATTCTAAAATAAAAATATTGTGTTTGATAGCATATACGACATGCAATACCAAGAAAAACAACCAATGAAATATATTATTTAAATATTTTAAATATAACCTCAATGTAAAAATGGTGGGTATGAATAGGATAAATAAAATTATATAATATATATATAGTGAGATCTAAATCAATACAAATTTATTTATAAATTCTTATTAAATTATCAGTAAATTATTAGTAATGTCATTTTTTACATCAAAATATATTTTCATCAAAAAATGATTTTATTTTTCATTTTATATATGGGAATTATAATTAATTTATTACAATATAATAAATTTATTTTATAATAATAATAATTTTCTTAAATAACCATATACAAATTAATTTATGGTAAAATTTGGGTATTTTTTTGAATAGAGGGATTTTCATTGAAAAGAGAAAATTTCTACTTTTTATAAAACTGGCATTTCATATCAATAAATTAAGTAATTTAAAAGATACATTATTCATTTAATTTAATTTAAAATTAAAAAAATTATTGTTGAATTATATTTAAAATAATTAATTAAATATTCATCACCTTAATACCCGATTTTGTTATAAGTTTCTTTTTAGGCCTAAAAAAACATTTTCTAAACAATTAATTAAAATGAAAAATGTTATTCTATTTTTAAGAATTATATTAAAAAAAATAAGGAAATATTTAAATGAAATTTATCAACTATATATCTAACTCTATTTATTTAATTTCATATAATGATGATCACTAGTTATATAGTTAATGTAAGATCATCTTATTCTAAAAAGTTTGATTTCTTGAAAAAATCTTTTTTGACATAATTGGAGGGTTTATTTTTAAATAAAATTATAAAAATTATATATATTGAATTTGATAAAATTATTATATATTCTTAATAAGAGTAATTAATTTTTTAAAAAAATTGAATTAATTTTTTGTTATAATGATTATTATAGACAATAAAATTTATTCACCGTGATTAATGTAAAAATAGTGTTTTGTGTGTTACATGTGCTTCATTTAAAATTAATTTTCCCAAACACATGTAATTTTTATTTGATAAACTGGATTTCATATTAAGAATAATTTGTTCCAAATTAGATAATAAGTAACATTTTATTTTATTCCAAAATTATTGTTTATGATGTTCAAAAAACTAATTACCATAGTGAAAAATAAAATGGAAAAATTAAGTAAACTTATAGGATAAGAAATAACATGTTTAGAAAATATTTTATTTTATTTTATTTTTGGTGTATATAAACCTTAAATTTACTCCAATAAATTATTTATTAATTTTGTAGGCACCTAGGGTTTGATTTACTTTCCATTATTGAATTTCTTTTGGTATTTAGAAAAATAGTACACCTCGTAAATTATAAAAGGAAACTCTTGAGAATCATTTATATACACATATCAATACATTTGGATCTACAAAACCCTTCCAAAATACATCCACTACATCCGTATAATTAATATATATCTACTTTACTTCCAAAAAGTCCAACCCTAGGGTCGTTAATTAGATATCCAAAGGTGGTTATTCTAAGAAAACATAATTGTCTTCACTAAGTTCCTTCTTTTATTTCATCTTTTTCAACCATCAATTATATATTAAAAATAAAATATCATAACAAAATTATGTCCAATATATTAATATGTTTTTATTTTTTATTTCATAAAATTTATCCATATCCTCCTCCATCAAATGGGAAACAAATACATCATGCGTATGAACGATAGACTACCTCGCAAATCGATGTAAATTGTTTTCCATAACCAACTCAAATGAATGGTCATAATTATTGAAGTAATAAATATATAAGATACATATGACATGATATTAATTATTTAAAATTAATATATCATCTAATTATTTACACATTCACCCATCAAGGGAATGATATCATTACTCATACATACATAAGGCTTACTATCTCCATGAAGTGATGTGATTCATTTTGATTGTAAAACATTAAATAATTGTTTTAAAAATATATAAAATTTATATATATTATATTTTTATAATTAATATTTGTATGGATATGATGGATCTAAATCCCATTCACATGAACCAAAACATTTGTGACAGAACATGCATGGGAAAATTATGCAGATAACACCCAAAATAATAGAGATATAAAATATTATTAACAAATAATTGATAAGATGTTATAATAAGACCATGTATAATATTATAAATAATATTATTCATATATTATGAATCAATAATAATTTTAAAAACCATTAAAATGATTTAAAATTATTCTCATGTAAATTCAAATGTGAGGTATGAGATTTTGTCTCAATTTACTTTCATTAAGGCATATTATAATGTTATACACTAAATTTATTTCATATGGTGTATATAATTAACATTTTACATATTATATCATGAATCATTCATATTTAATGGTTATTTATGTTTCAATTTTAGTTATTGAACCACGGGGTATTTTAATTGAATTTTTCTGTGTAGAACATATTTAAATAATTCAATTTATTTTCATTGAGTTATATTATTTCTTTATTGTATTTTATATTATAAGATTATGTCTATAATTTATTTTTATTATTTTACTCTTCATTTACAATTTTTTAATTTTTATTTACATTCTAAAAACATCATCAATCCATTTATTAATCCTCACATCAATAGTATGATCATTGTAAGAGAGTTTGATAAATTTCAACTATGTTGAAGCTAATTTGGAATCATGCACCTGTTTATTATTATGAGGTGTATGCAATGAAACATTGTTATGTATATCTTTAAATTATTAATATATTTTTTATTTAATTTTTTATTTTAATTTATTTATTTCATGTGTTTTATTATTTAATTTTTATCAAAGAGATTATGGTTTATTCATTAATCTCACTTTAATCAGGATTGTTTATTCTTGAATGTACAGTGAATGAAATAATTATATTAGTGTATTATAAACCCATTTAGTTTATTTATACTAAGATTATTGATTAAATTTTTATTTAACATTGCCATTTTAATCTCTTTGGTACATAAAATTATTAATAAAATATTTGTATGAAAATCTTACTTTATTTCTATCATCTATCGAAAAACTATTTTCAACCAAAACATTGTTTTCTAAAGAATATTGAGATATTTATTTTAATATTCTACTTTGAATTTTTAAATTTATTTTTCCCAATGTTTTTATTTAAAATAAATAAAATGAATCATCCTTTCATTTTCCAAACAAGTTACTTTTCAGTTTTCTTACAAAAATGTGAATAAAATCATATTTTTAACATACCTTGAATGAATTGAACTTTCGTACCATCATGACCCCTAATTAATTTTAAGTTGACATTATTAGTATAAAATGTTAATTTAAAATAAAAAAATCTTGATATTTTGGAAAATTTTGGTTATTAAAAATGATTATAAAAGTGAAAAGATTATTTTTCTCATGAATGTTTTCAATGATCTTTTTATGGTATTCATATTTATAAATGTAAAAATCCATCTATCTACTAGGGATATGATCTAATGATTCCATTATTATCCTTCATGTATACGATTTATTATTATTTTAACTAGGGAAAGTATTCATATTCACTTTCTTGATTAATTTCGTAGTTATTAACATTTCCATGAAACATTCACTTTCTTCTCATCCTTAGACAATACATTTCACATAAATATACATATTATTTGCATCATGTGTTTACATATTTCCAAAAATATATACCATGTTAACTAGTGGTGTTTTATTATATAGGTTATTTAATTGATTGGAGAAAATCTTGAAAAATATTTATTCTTTACTCAATGTGGATATTTATTGGTAAGTTATATTATTCATTTTTTAAATAAATCATTCTATATATGATAAATTATTTGGAAATTTAATGATAGGTGAGGCCAAAAATTATATACACCCTTAATGAATTGATAGTCTCATAATGAGAATCAGTAATCTATCATTAAATGGGTTTCTAGTGTATACAAACCAATTGAATAAACTGTCTTGAAATGACCATTCCAAATATTGTTATTATTATTCATGAGATTGTTTCATTGATATAATACATTAATGAATTTTATGCTAAAGCGAATGATAAAATAACAAGGGTGTCTAGTTTTTTTTCAATCCATATTGATTATTCCTTATCTAATTATGGTAGTCAATATTCTACTATACATAACCCTTACAGATCATTTTATATCACCCTTAATTTTTCTCCCTTCCCTGGGATGTGAATAAGAAGTCTTTTATGGAGTTAAATTATTCAGAATATTTACATTCTCTATGTTGTAATTTATGTTTTCAAATGTAATGTTAGACTTAAGTATGTATCTAGTTTACCAATAATACAAATCTATTTAGTCCTTTGAAATGTGAACACATGTATATAAAACCAATGTAATAAAATAACCACCAAATCTAGGCTATATGGGATGGGTATTTATAGTTGATATCAGTGAAATATTAGTAGAAACCTTGGAAACTATATTTTAGAAAATATATACTATGGAACATAACCTTATGATAGAATTTTATGACATGTATAAAATAACATCTTGATTTTTGTTTAGGATTAGATTATATAGTTTCTCAAAGAAATGATTCAATGTATGGATACTACAAGTGGGTGTGGTTATATAACAGTTATACCAAGAGGTAATAACACTAAAAATGGCACATTGGGATTTGACTCAATATTTACCAAATGCCAAACAATAGAATTTACTGCACAACTTGTTTCACAATCCCATGGGATATGATTTAGATAAATAATATTTTATTTATAAACCACAATAATGTATTTGAAAAGTTGATAACAATGAATGAATTATTTTAAACATAATTTTTCTTAGATTTAAAATAATGTATCATGATTTAGACTTCCTGTAATTGATTATATGGATTTCACATTAGGATTATTATTACTTATATAATTATTTTTGTTTTAGTCAATGGATGGAACCTAACGTAATCATTTTAGCATTGAATATGATATATAATGTGGTTATTATGAGAATAAAAATGGAATTATGGATGGGTTTAATGATATCATGATTATTCCTAATCTATTATCAATATATACAATTAAAAACCTACACCTTAGCCAATTCTCAAACACACCAAACAAGAGATAGATGGATTGTTCTAAGAGATCGAGTAGTGGATACTAGGGAAGAAAGAATGATTGATTTCCTTCATGTCATAAATGTGAAAAGAGGCACCTAAGATAATTTCTAAAATAAATTGGAATGTTTTTCACATGTGGAAAAGAAGGGAATATAGAAACAAATTTCTTAGGAAAAGTAAATAGTTCAATGGAGGGAAATAAGTTCCATCCTATAAATTCATTTATAGTTTGTTTTATTGAATGCAGGCAAAAAAATTATACATGTTAATGACCAATTTTAAAGTTTGACTCCTAAAATAAGGAAGAATGTATGTTGAAGAAAAAGGGTTGAAGTATTTATTTCTTGTGAATCTATAATTATATTGTTGAAGTATTATTTTCAATTTTATTTTGGTTATAAGAATCTTCAACCATATAATGATTTTGTTATTTCTTTAGAATCATATATTTATTCATCTAATATCAACTCAAGAATTATTGATACCATCATTATCTTATGAGTTTAATGTTGAAAATAATTTTAATGTCTTTGACCCCCTATTGATGTTTTATGTGATATGATTTTCATGTGATTAATGACATTTTAGGAGATGTTCCATTATGTTGAGGTATATGTAACCTTAAGGTTCAAAATGAAGTATTATTTGAGGAATAATTTTTTATTCATAAGTTTAATGGAATTTATAACCATTAGGTTTGGCATGATTATTTATTTTATATTAATTCTAGTCAATTAAGATTTTGTGATTATGTAGAAAAAATAATTCATATGGAAAACTATTGTGATTAAAAAAGTGATTCGATGAATAATGTTATTTTTGGGAGCATTATAAGAAATATAGAGATATATTATTTGAAAAATGAATACCCATATGTCGGGTGACAACCCATCACATCTGACAAGGCCATGAGGATTATACCCACAACCAATGGGAAACAAGGGTGGAATTACTATAACCAAACAATGTGATTTATAGGCTTGTATGAAATTTTTTACTTAAATTATTTCATGAATAAATATGAAGTTGATCTTTTCGTGTTACTGTTGAGGTTTAGAGTTTAATATAAAATTATGCATAAATTTTTCTTACATTTTTTGTTTTGGTATATATTTTGAGATAGACAAAAAGATATGTCACTCATTTATAGATCTTATGATTTGTTAAAAGTAAATTTTAGAGATTTATATAAAAAAATATCTTTGATATTCATTTATTTGAGTAATAAAGATAGTGAAAATTGACTAAATCACAACCAAATGATGAAATTATTGTTTTTCAAATAAAAAGTCATCAGGTAAAAATATTTTATGGTGTTCTCTATCTCGATATTAAAAGATACCCTAAAAATTTGTAAAAGGATAATGAAAACAATTATCTTATTGTATTAATATATGATGAATCAATGGTTATTTTACTCATAATATATTTATGATTATTTGGTTATTGGATTTCTATTGATCATTTAATTTCGTATAAAGAATGATCTCTATCACTCTCTATAATTATTTATGTTTTTCTTCAATGTATATAATTTCAATTCCCACAAAATATCTCCTAATTTTATACATAGTAATGTGTTATTTTATATGATCTTCATATTTCCCTTTTCCTCTTTTAATAGTATGTTTTATTAATCCTTATTAGGATGTGGGTTTTTAATAAAGGAATTTTACAATAACAAACTCTTGATATCTGAGTGAAAGTTCAAAATTTGAGGGCACGATTTATTGATGTTTGGGGGGTAATGTAACACCATTATATTTTAAATTAGAAAACTTTTTTTTATAATGTATGTGACATGCAAACCCAACCATAAACAACCCATGAAATATATTAATTATATATAACCGTTAAAACATAGATTTTGAATATATAGTTATTAATTATATTTATGTAATTATGAAATAAATATACATTATTACTTATCAACTAAAATAAATTGATAAATTCAGTGACGATAATCCCTAAGATTTTTTGTAAATTCATTTTATGCTCCAAAATACATTTTCATCAAAAAATGGTTATATTTTTTAATTTATGTTTAGGGATGATAAACAATTTACAAAAAATTTAAAAATTTTATTTTATAAAAATAATATCATTTTTTAATCATCATACAAATATTATTGTAATATTAAATTTTTGTATTTTTTTAAAAGTTTGATTTTTCAGTGGATAGTGAAATATACCACCTTTCGTAAAACTGTCATTTCTTTTCAATAAATTAAGTAATTTAAAAGTCACATTTTTATTTGAATTTAATTTAAAAGTATAAAAATATTTATTCACCTATATTTAAAATAATTAGTTACATTTTAATCTTATTTATACATTATTTTTATAAGTATATTTTTAGGCTAAAAACACAATTATCTGGAAACAGTTTTTAAATGCATAATGTTCCTCCATTTTAATTAATTAAAATAACCACTATTGAAGAATTATTTAAAATAAATTTATATATAACATATCTAAATATTTTAATTTAAATCGATATAATTATTCCCAATATCCATACTGTTAATGTAAGATCATATTATGCTTAAAAATTACATCCTATGAAAAAAAGTTTTTCGACACACTTTATAGGTTTATTTTTATATTTAATTATAACACTTATATGAATAAAATTTCATAAATTCAATTAAATATTGGGAATTAGAATAATTAATATAAAATAAAATGTATAACACAATTTTTTTCATAAATATTAATAATGAAAATAAATGTTATTTGCAGTGATTAATGTTAAAACTTGATTTTTCACGTTACATGCGCTTGTGTTAAAATTAAATGTACCACAAATACAGAATTATTAGTTTATAAATTAAATTTCATTCAAATAATAAATGGGTCCAAATTATCTTATAAATATCATTTTTTAATGGATTAATTACCTATGTTAAAAAAACTAATTACCATAGTGAAAAATAAAATTGTGAAAGTAAGTAATCATAAAGGAGAAAGAAAACGTGTTTAAAATTTTTCTCTTCTTTTTTGTTATTTGTGTTCATAAACCTTACTTCCATTAAATCCATTATTTATCTATTTTGGAGGCACATTGGGTGACACTTAAATTCCATTATTGAATAGTTTTATGTATTTACAAAAATTCCATGCCTCCTCAATTATAAAAGGGAACTCCCTCCCCTCACTTATTTACACATCTCAATCAAATTGCTACAAAAAGAAACCCTGAAACAATATCTCCTAAAATTCAATAGATATAATTATAACTTATAATTTTCCCAAAATACTAATACTATGGTCCATAATAATATATTCAAAGAAGGTTCTTCTAAGAAAAGTTAATTATTTTTATTGAGTTCTTTCATTTGTTTATTATTTTTCAACATTAAATTATGTATTAACAAATCAAATATAATAAAAAATATAAATATTATAATAATATTTTATTATGTTTGTGGAATAATATTTATCTATCGCCTCCTCCATCAAATGGGTAATAAATCCATCACACGTGTGTCTGGCGGATTATCACCTCACGAATCAATGTAATTTGTTTCCACCACCAAATAAAATTGATAATAATAATAATATAAATAATAAAAATATATGATACATATGAAATTATATTAATTCTTTAAATTAAAATATCATCCAATTCATTACCCTTTCATCAATTAATGGAATGATGACGTCACTCGTGCATACGTACAACCTACAGTCTATGTGAAGTGATGTGATTCGATTTCTATGTCCAACTCTCTATAGTGGTTTTAAATATGTTTCCAATTAATAAATATTATATTAATAAATATAACATAAATTTTTAGTTGATAAATCTATTTCCCATCCACAGGAACAAAAAATTCAATTAAAAACATGCATAAGAAAGCAAAGAAATTAACAATCGAAACAATAGTAATAATGAAATATTATAAACAAAGAGAGAATAATATGTTATAATAAGAACATAAATAAATATTCGAAGTATGAATATGATTATATTATAAACCAATAACATGTTTAAAACTATTATGAAGTAGGTTAAGTCACAGTCAACTAATATGAAACATGAGGTAAGGGATTTTATCTCAATTTCTTTTCATTGAGGCATATTATAATGTTCTGTACCTAATTTCTTTTATATGGTGTATGTAGTTCCCCTTTTACTTGTAATTTCATTAGTAAATCCTTTTGAATTGAATATTATGTTTTATTTTGAATTATTTTACCAAATTTTATTTTAATTCATAGTATACAAGTGGTAAAGAACTTCATAACTCAGTTTATTTTCATTGGGTTATATTACTTATTCATTGTCATTGATATTCTAGGATTATGTGTGTAATTTATTTTAATTATTTTATATTATATTTAAAATATTTTTATTTGTATTTATATTTTATACACATAATCAACCAATTTATTAATACTCACTTCAATGATATGACAATTTTAAAAGATTTCATCTCAATTTCTACTTCAGGGAGACATATTTGGAATAATGCACCTATTTATTTTTATGTTATTTTTCTACTAAACTTTTTATATGTTACATCATGAATATACTAATATTAATAGTGGTTAATGTTTTATTTTATGTTACTTATTTCATATGGGTTATGATTTAAATGTTACCAATGATGAAAGGGTTTGTGCATTAATCTCATTTTAATCGAGATTGATTATGTATGAATTTCCATTAAAGTAAATTATTTAAAAAATTTACTATAAAACCCTTTAATTTACTTATACTATGGGTATTCAAGATATTTTAAATTAATAGAACCATTTTCTTTCTATTGGTACATAAAATGATTGAGAAAATTGTTTTACGAAAATATGACAATATTTCTCTCTTCAGTCGAATATTTGTTTTCATCAAAAACCATGTTTTTATAACAAAATTCAAAAATGTTTTTCATATTATCCTATTACTATATAAATTCATTTTTACCAAAGATTATATTTTTACAAATGTTTTTAAATGTTATTTTAGTGATTTTTTTTTAAAAAACTTACCTTTTGAATTTTCATAAAACAAATTGAATGAAATATTTGTTTTGACATACTTGGTATGAATGATACCTTATATATAATAACTTCATATGAATTATTATTAGTTTTAAAATGGAAGGTATCAAAATTCACTATCTTTATTATGATCATATTTATTAACTTTTCCTCAAAACATTGAATTTCTTACAATCATTGGATATTTTATTTTTCTTAAATATCATGATTATCTATATCATAGATATCATTATTTCCTAAAAAATGTAATTTATTAACATATGGTTTTTAATATGGATATTAATTAATTTATTGGGGAACATATTGATAAATCCATTTTCATTACTCAATACAGATATTTATTGAAAAGGAATATTGTTCATGAATTAAATTGATCATTTGATATATGAGTAATTCTTTAGACATAGTGACTTCTACGGCCAAAAAATATATAGCCCCTCAATGCCCCCATAATTTTATAAAGTGAATCATTAAACTAGAATTCAATGGGTTTTTGGTGAATACCTTCCCATTGATTAAACTATCATTGTGAGAGGTATTGATAGTATTGATATCATGATTTGTGTGATCATGATATCCAATATTAATTATTTCCATCATTTATAATTTAGTTATCATTATCCATGATATTATTTCATTAATATTATCCATCGATGCATATTATGTTCAAGTTATTGAATAAATGGAATGTCTGTTTATTTATTTATATTCTCATATTTATTATGTATTATCAAATCAAGATAGGCATGTAATTGGTTAAATGAAATGTATGTTTAGTTATTTACATTTCTATATTCATTATACCATATCTAAATGTGGTAGTTATGATTCCACTGTAAATAAACCTTACTAATAATTTTATATCACCTTTATTTTTTCCCTACCCTATGATATTTATAAGGAATATTTTAAGGAGTTCAATGATTATGAATATTTTCCTTCACTATGTTGTAATTTATTCCTTCAAATGTAATGAAATACTTGTGTATTTTTCTTATTTACCAAGACTACTAAATTATTCGGTCCTTTGGGAGGCGGTCACATGTATCTATAACGAATTTGTTAAATTAAACTCTAACTTTGGGCTACTAGGGTTGGGGTCTCAACACTCCACATTTACTTCCAACCATTGGTGTATTGGGAATGTCACCTAAGTTCAGTAATGCCTTTGACCTAGCCTAGGCCAATAGTTTGGGTGGGGATATTACACACCCACACCAACACACACACACATGCATATATATATATATATATATATATTTATATATTTATATATGGAAACAAAAAAACACACACAGACACATAGATATATATATATATGTATATATATATATATCTCTGTGTGTGTGTGTTTGTGTGTGTGCCACATACAATATAGTTAGGGGTTTCTCAAACATCCTCAAAGGATAGACCTCACATAGTAGACCACTACCCTTGTTTGATCCCAATCTTGGACCAAAATATTTGGTTGATTTATTAGAAAATTATTTCTATTTTATAAGATATGATGTATTATCACCTATTTGGTAGAAAATAATGTCTGATTTATTCTACCTTCTCTATATATAAAATTAAATTGCTTATCTGCTGATTAAAACCATCCATTAAAACTTTATGAAAATCTATTTTTTATATATACATAATTGTGTAGATAGGTTCATGTATACACTCTTTTAGTACTATTTTTGTTGAGACTACATTGGTGGTTCCATGCTATGAACTTATGTTAACAATTCTCATGGAAAAAAAGTATACTTATTGGTTCTCCTTTATTGCATTTCAAGAATGAACATATATGAAGGTCATCATTGGATTATTGTGGATTATTCCTACATATCATTAGTGTGGATTAACACTGTACACTAGGGTTTTAGATGATAGTTGGTTGGTCATTAGATGAGACTAGTTTTAGTGAACAAACCTTAGGTCATTATGGTTTTCAAATTATCATTTACATTCTTCTACTCTTACTAGTACATTCAGGAGAAGGGTCGATCCTCATAGAAGAAGTTTCAGATGATATTGTGGATAAGTTTAACCTACACTACTGAAAATGGATACAAAAATAATGAGAAATAGATGCGATAAATGTTTGATAATTATTATTGAATAGGGGGAGAAATATAAGTCTTGTTAGGTCTAACATATGTTAACAACAAGGAGCATGAAGAAAGATATAATAAGTGATATCCAACTAAAGAAACTCGAGATGATGTTCTTGAAAACAAATTAAACTGATAAATTAAACTAAGGAGTCATTTTCCAATAAAATCGTGTTCAATTTCAAACATTAACTTGTCTAGTCATATAGAATAACCTCTTGATTTATCACAATAAGAAAATAATCCAAAAAGTCTTAAAACTATTATTCACCTCTTGGTGCATTGATTAATATATAGATAATGTTTGGAATAATAAATTCTATGAAGGGTGACTTATAGTACATTTGAGTAAATAAAATTCAAACATGAAAATAACAACCAAGAAAAAAAATCATATTAACTCATGAAAATTTCATACAATGCATGTTTGATGAAGTTAATAACACATCCAAGAACAAAAAATGAGGATCTACGAAATAATATGAAAATAGATAGAAATATTTTTTCCACTTGATTTTAAGTTCATCTTCCTTCATTTAATCTCTAATTTCATCTTACATTGATGCCCTATAAAATGATTCAGAATGGATATCATCTCAACTCTACAGCTATAGAGTTTTCTCTATTATTTTATCTCTCTCTCTCATGTCTTTTATAATAAAGTCCCTTGAACTTTCCATCCATCATCTCAAAATTTATTTTCATTTTATTTTTCTTGGTCATTGAAACTTTGCGCCGAGTTAACTGACTCCTCACTTTTTAACCAATCACATGGAACTAGTCACAATATTTAGTCACCAGCATGTGACTTATATAGTCCCATTCTAACTATAACAACACACCCATGTGCAATTTGTTTCAAATAAATCTAGTTTCATTTCCATCATATCTCTAATAAAAAAAAATTTTCTTTAAAACTAAATACTAAAATCATTAGATACTCTTATTTGAGATTTGAACCACCTTATAATTGATTCAAAATGGACAGAATCTTGATATATTTGGCTAATATTAATTTTGACAAGGGGATATGCACATTCTGAAATCATCCCTGCAACTATATGATTATGAAGATTACATCCATAGATTAGAATAACCACTTCATTGATCTTTATAGTTCTTCCTCTTCTTAAAGTATATTAATCAAGCATACCATGTGCACTTCCAAAAAATTTACAACCACAAAAATTGGGAAAACAGTCCAACATTTATCTCAACTCATCCATTTAAGTAGTTTGAAGCTCATATATATAAATAATTAATAACCCCATGAGATCATCACCTTCATTGAGTTTCAACATATACTAGCTTCAGATTCGTAACTAGTTTCACCATTGATGCCAACCATGCCCTCAAATTTAGATTAGATACTTGTGATTTCATTGATAGATCACCATCTGTTCTATATCCCAATTTCAAAATTAGAGACACTATTCATATTTATCCTCAACTACATGGCTCGTCTCAACTTTTGGGGTTTCCAATCAATGATGGCTCAAGCTTCACAAATAACTACACTAGAATTTATCTCATTAGGATCATATTCAATCAATTCCTATTGGAAAATTATATCCTTTTACTTCATTTGAAACTATAGAACATCTTCCTCTATTGTGTACTAGTTCGGTTTATAATTCATGGGATGTGGTTCAAAATTCCAGGAGTGAGCTAAGAATATCTTAATTCAGTAGTAGTTGGTCAGCCTCAATGTTGTGTTTTTCATCCCATTAAATTCAATATAAAGGGTAAATGATTGATCAAACATAAAATTTCAATACCATGGATTTTATTCTTCTCCATGGATCAATGCCTCATTATAACTCTTCTCAAGCGTCGTCATCTTCCAAAATCAATGCAACTGATAACCTTAGATTTGACTTTGATGCAGTTCTATTTTATCATGGTATATCATCTCTCCCTTCACGGTCGTTCAGTTTAATACCTTAGTCATGGGGGTGATCCATATTAAATATGCACATTACGTTCACCATTTTTAATATTTTCAATTGGACACAGCTTCTGGTTGGTTCATTAAATAGGCATGGCTGATTTTCATCAAGGTCGAATGTCTTTCAAACATTGGAAAATTATATGGTGACTCTATTAGTCTTATGGAATCTCCAAAAAATTGCCACATAATCAATTGATATAACTTGCATCCAAACCCTAATGGTCACATGATTAATCACATATCACATGGTTGATCAATTACTTTAGAAATTTCAATCACATGTAGCACTTGAATTGTAGATGTAATGTGATCACCAAGGTATATTGTTGTACCTCTCTCAAATTTATCACTGATTGATCAAATACACTAAAAAATTAAAACGATTAAATATTATAAATAAATTATTAAACATTTAAAATTATATAAACAATACCAAATTGGATTACATAAATTAAATCTCAAATTGAAATTTAATTTAAACAAAAAATTAAAAACAATATAATTAAAAATTAAAAGTTAAATTTAAATTTCATTAAATAAGAAAATAATTAATTAATATAAAAAACAAAATTGATGATGAATAAACTAAAAAATATTATTATTTATAAATAAAAAATTTTATAGTAATAAAATGATAAAAAATAAGAAGGAAAGTGAAATTAATATTTACATCACATAATTAATATATTAATAACAAAAATAATGAAATTAAATATTAAATTCATATAATATAACTTTAATCCAAAAAACCTAAAATTAATTTTTTAAAAATAAAATCAATAAAAAGGTATGAACTCAAAGATCAACACAATTCGTAGATTTCAAATTAAAAAAAATTAATCATAAAATTTACTAATTTAATATTTTACATATAAATTTACAACTATAAAAGAAATAATCCTATAAAAGTTATAACTTAATAATAAAAAATCAAAAAAACCCACCTAAAAATGTTTTTTTTAAAACACTAAATAATGGACACATCAAATTCTCCCCATATATAAGAATTTAATTTTTTTTAAGAAACCAATTTTACATGTTTTGCGATGGAAAAATATTCCCAACTTAAAAATGTGAGTTTCTAGTAAAAATAAATTTTCAAAAATATTCATCCCCATGGAATATTTCAAGAAGAAAAGGTGATCATTCTCAGAAAATCAAAGTGCCAGGGGAATCCCCTTACAAGTCCCCCTCTTGTTCATTTCGTTCTCACAATCTGTTTTTGTTCTATTTCAACCCCTCTCGGATGATCTGTGGTTTCAGAGTGCTGTTGATGAGGATCTCCTCGTTAGTAATCCTCCATCAAGGATCTTGTGTGGATTTGTGTTTCTAATGTGTTTTATCTACTCTTGTTTTGTTCGGTGTTCCAGTTCATTGGCCACTATCACAGTGCCCTGTCGTGGTTACCGGTGGGCTGTCGAGGGAATCTGCTGGTTCGTGGTACTGGGTGGATGGGACCCGATGTGGTTTTTTTTCTCTAGCACTCTTCTATTGTAGATTCTGGTATGGCAGTGTCAATGGAAATCGATGCGTCAGAGTAGTGAGGGGATGGGTGATGGGGGCATGTTCAAGGTGGTGCAGGGATAGATGATTGGGGCCTGATGTAGTCCATCAGTTTCTTTTGGGGCGGGTCAGTCTTGATCTAGGTTCATTGTCCATCCCTCTTATGTGTCTTTTTAATGGTGATTTGCTGGATGGATTGTAAGGTTATCATTCAAAAAAATTATTCATTTAAAAATTCAAAACAAAGTTTTATGGATCTCTTAGAACAATCATTTTGGTCAAAAACTGATTTTGGTGCTAAAAAAATGATTGAGATTGGGAATTTTGAAGAAAAAAATATAACAAATCATCACTTTGATTTTAACTAAGACTTCTAAACATCTACTCACCACCATGAGAATATACCTAGATAATAACAATTCATGGTAATTAGACACTCTTTGGGATGTGAAAGATTAATAATTACAAAAATATCAATAACCCATCAAAAATTCTAAAGAATAAAAGAATAAAGGAATGGAAGAATTGATTCTTAACCTGGATTAGTATTGAAATTTCATAACTCATTTAAATGAATAGATTCATATTTTTAAAATCAGGTAAAAGGTTCAAAACCAATGATGGTAGTAAATCCTACACCTAATTTTTAACCCAAATAAAAAAAACGTCAGGATAGTAAAAAAACGATGAAACATATTAAATCCATTAAAAAAATAAAATTTTTTCATCCTCAAGATGGAAATTATAATATACCACTTTTGACAAATTTTGATCCACCAAAAATGACAGTTGAAGTGTAAAAAAACAAATCTATGAAAAATGTGTATTTTTATGGGTTCATATTGAATTATAATTATACACAATTAAATAACTCTCCCAAGCACATAAAACATATCTTTAGTCATAAAGATGAATTTCACAATAGGAGAAACATATAGACAGTTTTGTTAATCAATGATATGAAAATCAAGCACATACAAATTGTTTTAAATGGGTAATATAAAAGATAAAAGAAGATTATGACACTAATAAAACAAAAAAACATATAGAAATGTTCCTACAAATAAATTCATAGCTGGTTTAGCAAGGGAAAAGTATTTATTAAGACCACATGGATCTATAGAGTTTAGTAATAAATTTCAGAGAAATAATAAAACATGCATGCAATTTAATCATTTTTGTACACATAGACAGTTCAACTTATGATATTGATTATCAAATAATTCATGAAATAAAACATGCCAATAATACATAAATATTTATTTTAAAAAACTATAAAATAATCAATATTAGAATTAGAAAAACCAAGGTAATCATAGAAATATATATATATTAAAATAAATATTTCCCTATGTTGAAGAAGATTTCTGAATTTAATCATTGAATGTGTAACCTCTCTTGTGATAATTGAACCAAAACCCTTGATAAAAAATAGAATCTCCAATATGAAAATATATTAGAATTAGTTAACCAAAATTAATTCTTAAATAGAAGATAATAAGAGATAAGGAATAAAGAAAGTGTTATCCAGTTTACTGAAGATGCATCTTCTTGATGAATTGGAAAATAGTTGAAGCTCATACTGCTAGTTGGTGACACCTTTTCATCCCTTCACTCAGACTACCATGACCGCCCTCATGCACCATCATTATCTAAAATGACTTCCCCATAGCACCGCAAGGCTGAAATTTTCCTCTCAAGACTGAAATATTCATGACCTTCCTTCGTCCAGATGAAGGAGAGATAATGACCCTAATGTCCCGCCTCCAGTAGGCCCCGATGTGATGACCAACATCAAGGGTATTGAAATATCAAAAAATGTGAGACATTACCCTTTTTACAGTAACCAATATCGGGATATAATATGTACCAACCTCAATAAAATCCAAGACAGATATATATAAAGAATCCAAAATCTATCCCACATGAATTCTTAATGTAAAATTATTGAAAATAAAAAGAAAAATACTCAGTAAGTACTAATAATAAACTAATAAATGACACAGCAACCATCCCCATTGTCTGAGCTAGTAAGGTCCAACATGGTCTGAGTAATCACCATAGATACCCAAAAATAGTTTTATATACGTAGAGTGAAAATACATGTATACTCAACAGGGATAAACTAAAGCACCTATGCACAAGTGGGAGAATCATACCAATGCCCCCTTGAAAAAACAAGTAAAAATCAAAATCACCTAACACGGTATACTATCCACCCCAACCTCACTGAGGAACCATCACCAAATAATGCACGTCAAGTAATGTAATGTATAAGAACATCGATATTTTGGTACCTCGCACTACTTCCCACTGGTTAACTCCTCATCCCTAATGAAGAATAATCTCACACTACCATGCTATTCCATAAGCCCCTCTTCCACAACCCACTTGCACACACATAGGCCACAAGCCACACACATCCTTCCCAAAGACACCTGGGCCACTAACACACCCAATACTACCCACAGACACCGAGGCTTTACAATACCACACCCTTTCCAAAAACAATTGAGCCTCATCCTGAAGACACCTAGGAAACAAACCACCTCTCACCCAACTAGTACCGTAGATCTGGTAACAAAACTGAAGCCATTATATCATAGAAGAGAGATTATAAAAGAGATAATAACCATCCTTACATCATCCCACAAAGATGTTGGCAGAAACACCCCCCATATTAATGGAGGTGTTCAGAACATAGTGATCAACACATGTGGGGTACATATAAAAAACAAGGAACTACATGTTTATACATATAGGTAAACAAACACTCACTATAACCTATGGGTTTCAAACCAATCAACCATCCCATACAAAGAACCTTTTCTTCTACCCTAACATGCTTGTATCTCAAAGAAAGATGGTCACTTACGTAAGTAGAAGAACCCCCAGCCAATTCATTTTACCTATTTCCATTCTGAATTTATCAATTTATTCATTTATTTATCCCATCTCTAACTAAGAAACTAACAGGAAGAACATCTACAACCATTATTTGAATGTTAAAATCCACAAAGCACTCCCCATAACAAAACACACAAAAAAACCCCACTTCATTCCTCCTCCCCATTTAATACACATTCGTATTTTTTTTACAAGCATAACTCTTCAAAGATAAACTGCTTAATTTATCCTCTCCCAACAATACCTGGTATCCCTCATGCACAACAAGACCACACTTCACACACCCATAAACAAGATGTCATAACACAACCCAAACCATTATCCCCGCTACACAACAATTCCATCCATTACAAAATAAATCAATCATCGAACCTCATATTCCATCACACCTCCTATACCACATCATACACAAATCCCACAAAAAACACCACCAAAATCACATCCCCTCTACACAAAAATACCATACCCAACCTATTTAGTTATCACCTCTATCCACCCATGTACCCAAAACCATACACATTATAATACAACCCACAAAAGGAAAAAAACCCAAAAAAACCATACACAACACAAAACTACACCAAATTAATCAAAGCATATTTATATTTGATTTGAAATGTTCTTTAATTATACTTTCATAATTCTTGGGTGATCACAACACAAGTATAATCCAAGGGTGTCCATTTTAATTATCCAGATGTAGGTGGTTTACCCGATTTCTTTTTTACATTCATTTCAGCATAGAAATAAGTATAAATCATCATGGGGGAACAAGAAAAGACCCCCAATGACCATTATATTCATAAGAACACAATCCACATGATTCACGACATGGATCAAGGATAACACATAAAACAAAGTGATCATCATCATCTTCCTCCCACCTCCTTCATTAATTATCTTATTTAAAATAGTTTCATTAGTATTTATAAGGAGAAAAGAGTACCCCAACCCTGAATGTTACACAATTAAATAGATATGAAAGAAAATCCCTACATGGAACAACATGAATCCAAAAATCCTTCATGCGCCAAAATAGGGGTGCACAAGTTTCAGGAAAACTCAATGGAAAAATAGATCTATGGATATGGCACAACACTTGACTCCATGGAAATGGATGGCTCTAGCAACACCAAGAGGAAACAAAAACAGACTAGGAAAGTCATATCCCATCTTTGAAGAGCCAGATCATATATCGAAGGAAGAACAGTTTCAAAAGTCATTAAACTCAAATCATGGCCAAGAACATGAGGTTAGATAATTTTAATGTCCCTAGAGTGTTATAATATTAAATTTATGATTAATATCCTTCAAAACGCCCAAAAAAGGAATTAAAATTCATTTAAATTAAATAAAACTTAAGAGGAGTGAAGTTGGAAAATCTGGGGGAAACTGGGGAAAACTGTAAATTTGGGAAAACTTTTAGAAGTGACTCATCATTTGGGGGGTCTCTCTGTCACCATTCGGTGAGCCACCATTTTGGGTCACTGTTTGGTGAGCCACCATTTTCTGTCACTATTTGGTGAGACACCGCTTAGTGAGGCACTGTTCGACATCACTGTTCTATGTCATTGTTCAATGTCACCATTCAGTGAGACACTGCTTGATAAGACATGACTCAGTGAACCACCATTTGGTACCACCATTCAGTGAGCCATTGTTCGGTGAGCCACTATTCGATGATCCACGGTTTGGTGACACACTGTTTGGAAAAACTGAAATTTTTAAAAACTCTCGAATTAAGCCACCACCCCCCCCCCCCCCCCGAACTCCCAAAGCATTTGATTTTTAAAAAGGAATGGCCTAGAGGGGTCTGGATCATCTCATCAGATACCTATTAAAATATTATTGTCCTCAATAATTGAAGAAAAACCCAGAAGGATGAGGGTTCCAAACAACCACCCCTTAAGAAACCTCTTACGGATAAACCACCTTGCATTGTTCAAAAACTAGAGTGAAAAACTCAACATCCAATAACACCTTTTTGATATATATGGCCCCAAACAACCACACAACCCCAAAAGTCACACTGTCCAGACACATGGATTAGGTAATTCTTTACTCCATGCCAAGATACTATCTACTTTGGGTGGCATTGACTCTCCCATACATGTTTAATCGCATCTGCATTAATGCATATCAATTAGGGATCATGTTCTCCTCTTCTCACATGTCGAGACTCTTCACACATTATAGGACAATGAAACAACTCATCTTGTAAAAAACGTGGTCAAGTATCACATCAAAACAAGGCTCACCATCAAAACTCAAAAAACTATGGGTACTGGGCACACTTCTATGCCTCTTGCTCCCAAGTACAATCCTCTAATCCACCATGCCTCCACAACACACAAACCAATATAATGTTCTACCCATGAAACACCTTCTCCCAATGAACTTGTATATCCACTAGCCACTCAATGAATGTTGTGTCGTCCTTAATATCAAACTCTCTCCAATCAATGACATGGGAGTCATCATGAAGATACAAATGAAGCTAGGAGACATGAAAGATGTCTTATATCCTCCCCAATTGTGGTTGCAATGCCTGTAGATATGCAACATTTTCAACACATACCAACACCACGAAAGGTCTGATGAACCTAGGATAAAGCTTACTCCCTCTGCCAAACCTCTTCTTCCCATGTTTAGGGGAAACATTCTAGAATACATTGTTACCAACCTCAAAATCCTAGTGCCTTCTCCTGGGATCGAAAAATGAATTATACCCCTCCTATGCTACCTTTATCCCCTCATAGACAAGCTTAACCTTCTCTATATTACTCTACACCATGTCTGGACCAAGAACATCTACCTCCCAAACTTTTATTCCAGCATATGAGTGAACAACATGAAGTTCCGTATAAAGCCATGAATGGAGCCATTCCAATAGAAGAGTGATAGATATTATCATAATAGAAATCAACCAAGGGAAAATGTTGCACCCATGACCCTCTACGATGTAGAACACGTGCCCGAAACATCTCTTCCAACGTCTGGATGGTCTTATCTATTTATCCATCCATATGAGGGGTGGAATGTAGTGTTAAGGCGTAACTGTGTGTCAAAGGTATGCTGCAATACCCTGTAGAATCTTGACGTAATGTGTGTATCCCAATCTGATCCAACAGATCTGTGAACTCCATTCAACCACACCACCTCGTCCACATACCTCTACGCTAATGAATTCACCGTGATCAACTCCTAGATCACTATAAAGTGAGCTGACAATGTCAACTGATCCACTACTACCCAGATTTCATCGCATCCTCCCTGAGCCCTAGGTAATAATGTGACAAAATCCATCCAGATTTCATCCCACATCCACTTGAGGACATCTAAGGGCTGTAATATACCACCAGTAACATGGATTTTAGCCTTCACTTGCTGGCACACTAAGAACATTTCCACACACTCTAACACTTCCCGCTTCATCTTGGGTCATCCGAACTGCTCCCTCAATCCCCAGTACATCTTGGGAACTCTTAGGTGTACCGCATTGGGTGAGCTATGAAACTCATGGAGAACATACTCACATACTACTACTGGATCAAACAACTTCCCACAGAACAAGATATGATTTTGACCATCCTCTGACCATCCCTCCGAAACATCACTCTGGTCAAAGAAATCACACATCACCTCCCCCGATGAGTCTCCCCACTGATAATCCTCTACCTTATACCTCAAAGATAAATGTAATGTCATCTAAAATAGGAATAATCTACCACCATCTATTCTAGCATCCATGTGCAAGGAATATGAATCCTCCATTTCTCTCCAAGCATCTAGAAATTCCCAAAATACATCCTTTTGTGACTTTCTTCTCAAAGTACCGGCCACAACGTTTCTCTTACCGGAGGTGTAAGAGATCCCAAATTTATAATCCTGAATAAACTCCATCCACCTCCACTATCAAAAGTTCATATTTTATGGGAAAAAGATTTACCAAAAATTATTATAATCTATGAAGACCATAAAGTGCTCCCCAATAAGGTAATGTCACCACAAATTCAGCACAAACATGATTGATGCAAGTTCTGGATCATGGTTGGCATAGTTACATTCAGGGGGATATAACTTTCTAGACCCATAAGAGATCACTTCTCATTGCTGCATAAGCACGCAACCTAAGACAAAATGGGAATCATTGTAGAACACCTAGAACATCACCCCTTCCTCTTGAAACCTAAGAAATGGGTAACTAACCAACCTTCCCTTTAGATAGGTGAAATCTTCTCCTTAGTTCTCACACAATATAATTGGTTGGCCCTTTTTGGATAGAGCCATCAATGGGGCAACTAACTGAGAAACATAAGGTACAAATATTCGTTAGTAACATTCTAGACTAAGAAAACTATGATCTTCTACCAAATTATTGGGTGCTTCCTAAGAAAAAACGGCATCGAGCTTCAACAGGTCCCCTATTACACCCTAATAAGACACAAAATACCCAAGGAAGATGACCACCCGTGTCCAAAACATGCAGTTTGGCAGTTTTTCATAGAGTTGATGGTGTCGATGGATCTATATGATAGTATTGAGATTCTCGGTATGATCCCCTACTGACCTTGAGTAGATTAGAATGTGATTAATGAATAATATCACAAATTAGTCTAGAAACATCTGAAATACAGAGTTCATGAGCCCCAAGAACATGATTGACGCATTTATAACACTGAATAATATAACAACGAACTTAATGTGCCCATACCTGCACCTGAAAAAATTATTCAAGATGTCACCCTCTTTCACCCTCAATTAGTGATATCTAGACCGCAAGTCGATTTTGGAAAAATATATCACTCTCCTCAGCTACTCAAAAATATCACCTATCTCAAATAGAGTGTAATGGTTCTCGACTGTTACCTAATTCAACCTCTGGTTCTCTATACATGGCCTCATACCACCATTCTCCATCTTCTACAACAATACCGGAGCACCCCATGGTGACACACTTGGCTGGATAAATCCTTTCCTCATCATATCTTCAATCTAGATCTGCAACACCCATAGCTCAGAAGGTTCTATCCGATATGGATCCATCAAAATCAGATAAGCATCGGGCTAAAAGTCTATCCCAAATTCAGTATCACGTCAAGGGGGTAGATTCAAAACCTCCTTGAGAAAACATAAAAGTACTCCCCAATGACCCTAGGAGTCCCTACCATCTCTTTGTCCATCAATCCCATTGACAGATCAGCTTACAAGGAATGAAGAGGCTCTATGTGCTAGCTTCCCACCTGACAGTTGTGCTAGCCAATGAATGCTACATGCTGGCCTTTCACGTTTGAAAACATGACTCCTATCTGAAAGCATTCAATAATACCTTGCATTGAAAAAAACCAGCAGATTCCATGCATGACGTCGTGTGAATTAATCTGTAACAGGAAGAGATCCACATTGGAGAAATGTGGCCCCAACATCAGTCTATATCCATGGTAAACATCAACTAAATTTCTCAAACCTCTAACTTGTGTTCTAAACACCAGGGTAATGGAAATTCACTCTATATCCAGTCCCAAGGTGTGAGCTAGACCATGTGAAATGAAGGACTGTGAATATCATGAATCAAACAAATCGTAAGAAAGAGTGTTCAAAAATTGATCATACCTCAAACGATCTCTGGACCTGCTAGAATTGTTGTCTCTGTGGAATGGAATTGACCGCGCTCATATTTTCTACATCTATTCTATTGACTCCATCCCCAACCACATATTGGTGTTGTTACCAAAGGAGAACCCTAATGTTGGTCTCCTCCTACATTGACTTCCATCAGTGGAGCAGGGGCCTATTATCCCTACTACAAGCATGGCATGGCTGACAACTACTACGGAGGTGGGCACTAAACCTTCCAACCTGAACTGTACTTAGCTCTACTTGGGAAATGTAATTGGAGGTTCCCATGGCCTCTGTAAGAAAAAAACTAGGCTCTAGGGCCATGGGAAAAGGCTATGGACCATAGGGTCAGAACTAAAACTGTTGAGGTTGGATCCCCACTGGCCGAAACTTGGAAGGATTCGATGTTAGAGACTTGCTGCTAACAACATCCCCCATTGAATAATTTGGCTAACTTCCCTCTCACGGAAGACCTCCTCATGAATTCATCCTTTCTACTGCCTCAGACTTTTTCTAAACCTGGAAGTCAGTATAGTGAAGGGAGTAATATCATACTAAAGGGAAGGGAGGAGTTCCTCCTCTATGTGCATCTCCTAAGACTCCTCATCCAAAAAGAGATCAAAAAAAGGCAACCCCTGAACATGATCCCTGATTCCCTCACCGACATACTCCCATGATGAAGGGAGAGAAGCTCTTTCTTCTTCTCATAATTTATTGTGGAAAAAACGAATTCCACCTAGAACTAATTCTCAATGTCAACCCACAAAACATCGGTATCCTTCATCTATCTAAGTTAAAGCGTCCACAATTGATGTGCTACTCCTCTCATCTGTCTCACTTACAGAGTAAACCAATACTCTATGAGATGTTGGATCATGCTGAACGTGTTCACCTAAAACTCGAGCCAACTCTCTGTCTTCATGTCTGAGAGGCTACCCTATTACTTTCCTAGGGTGTTCCCATGGAAGGCACAAAGTGTCCTCTACCACCGGTCATCCTCCTCCACTAGATCAATCCTCTACTGATTGGCCAGATAGGACTATTTTTCCTCCACTTCATGATCCACTAATGGATAAAGTCCAAGTTCCATATTTGAAAGGTAAATAAAAAACACCTCATACCAAGTAGTATTGAATTTTTATAGGGATCATTTTAAATATTTGTTTATTTTAATTTCTTCAAAATTCCCAAGGCAAAAAAGAACGAAAGTCATTATAATTCATTTAAATTTCCTATGATCTATAGCCCACAATAAGTGTATCCTAAATTTGTATTTTGGTAAGATCAGAGTCCTTGTATCGGATCATGGGGGTCCTAAAATCCAATGTTATAGTCAATCTTCCATGGTCTGTGTCATGATCCAGTATTACCTAACACTATTTCCCTATCAACCCATGAAATCTTCATTATTCATAACAAAAAGATCCATCATATCTGTCAACCTTCACCTCTTATTCAATTCTATCACAACCTGCCTTCATCAAGGTGAAGGATAGATAATGAAACCTGAGTTCTACCTACAATAGGCCTCGTGGTGTTGACCAACACAATGGGTATATAAATCTCCCAAAATGGAAAGTATTTCCCTTTTTATGGTTACCAAGATTAGGAAATAAAATGTAAAACCACATAAACCTCCATGAAATATATATATATATATATATAAAGACACCAAAATCCATCTCGCATGCATGCTTAACAAAAAAACTGTTGAAAATACAAAGGAAACTATAAGGTAACTACCAAAATAAAACTAATCAGGGACACAACAACCATACCCATCGTCCAAGACGGTAAGGTTCATCAAGGTCCATGTAATCTCTCTTGAAACCTGAAAATAGTTTTATATATGTAGGGTGAGAATACATGTATACTCGGTAGGGAAAAGACGATTTCACTCGTGTAGAAGTGGGAGAATCATAGAAATTATCCCATGAGAAAACAATAGAAACTCAAAATCACCTAACAAGGTATACTATCCACCCCAACATCGCCAAGGAAAACTCAAAAAACAATACAAGTAAAGTAAAGTAAAGTATAATCACATCAATATTTGGGAAAACTGCACCACTTCCCACTATTTAACTACTTATCTCTAATGATGAATGTCCTGATGCCACCGTTCTCTTCTACAAGCCACAATATCACAACCCACCTGTACACACTTGGGCCATAAACCACACACATCATATCTTCAAAATGCTGGGCCACTACCACACCACAATCCTTCCCACAGATACCTGGGATTCACACATACCACACCCTACCTGAAAACACCTATGACTCATCCCGAAGGCACTTGGGAGACAAACCACATGTCACAAAACCAGTATCGTAGATCTGGTAACAAACCTCAATCCATTTTATCCTAGAAGAGGGAGCTGAGACCAACTAATAACCAACCATCCATCCTCCCACTGAGATGTTGGAAAAAACACTTTCCCTTATAGAAATGGGTGGTGTTCGACACATATTGATCAATATGGGTGGGGTATATATAAGAAACCCAAGGAACTATAAGTTTATAAATATAGGTAAATAAACACTCAATCCAAAATATGGGTTTCCAAACAAGCAACCAGCCGACACAAACCACCTTTGTTGTTACCCTTACATGCATGTATCACCACGAACGACAGTTTCTTCTTTAACTAGAATTATACCCCCACATAATTAATTTAACCAACTACCATTCATTATTTATCAATTAATTCATTTATTTATCACATCCCTACCCGTTCAACTAACAAGAACAACATCTAAATCCCTTCTTAGAAGGATAAAATCCAAAAAACACTTATTGTAACAAAAAATGTGAAAAACAACCCACTTTTTTCATAGTCCCCATTTAACACCCATTAGAATTTAGACATTAACAACATCATTCTTCAAGGTTATCCTGCCTAATTCCTCCTCTCACAACCAAAACCAGCAACCCTACTGCACAAGAATACCACACTCAGCCCAACCATAAACAAAAAGACATGACACAACCCAAACATATAGCCCCGCAACCCAACCACTTCACAAAAATTCCATCCATTCCACAATCAATCTATATCTCAACCTGAGATTCCATCACACCTCCTACACCACCTCATACACAAATCCCATAGCAACTACCACCAAAACTCATCCTCACTACACAAACATACCATACCCCATTGACATAGCCAACCCCTCTATCCACCCATGTACCCACAGTCATAATTAGCGTCATAAAACCCACAAAATTAAAAAAACCTAACAAAACCATACACATCAAATAGCCACACCCAATTAAGAAGAGTGTATTTATATTTGATACACACTATTATTTAATTATACTTTCATAGTTCATGGGTTATCACAACACAAGTTTAATCCTAGGGAGTCCATTTTATTAAACTAGATGTGTGTGGTTAATTTTATTTTATGTTTACAGTCATTTTAATATATAAATCCGTACAAAGCTGCATGGGTGCACAAGAAAAAACACCAATGACCATGATTTTCAAAAGAACACAACCCAGAAGATTCACGACATGGGTCAAGTATATCACATAAAACAAATTGATCTTCATCAATTTGCTCCCACCCACTTCGTCTATTATCTTTTTTAAAATGGTTTTAGCAGCATTCACAAAAAGACAAGAGTACACCCACCCTGTATGATACACAATTAAATAGAGACAAAGTAAAATGCCTACTTAGACCTATAGGCAACCAACCCCGCCTACTCCAAAACAAGGGGGTTCCAATATCCCGAAAACTCCACATAAAAACTCTATGGAAAGTCGGATTGATGGCTACGACACAACACATGATTCCATGGTAAGGGACAGATCTAGGTTCACCAAGAGTGAATGGAAACACATTGGTAATGGAAGATCAGATATTTGAAGATCCATACCCCATATCAAGGGAAGAATGATTCCAAAATTCATTAAAGTCAAATTGTGGCCAAGACCATTTGGTTGGATTATTTCAAATTCCAAGTAGCATTATGATATTAATGACATGATTAATATGATTTTAAATGCCTTTAGAAATTCCCAAACAAGACTTTAAACTCAATTTATGTCTAGTAAAATGTAAGAGGGGGGAAGTAGGAAAATATGGGAGAAACTGGGGAAAAATGATATTTGGAAAACTATCAGAGGTGACTCAATGTTGGGTGAGTCACGGTGTCACTATTAAGTGAGCCACCGTTCGATGTCACTGTTACCCCCCCCCCCCCAAACACCCCAAACATTGTATTTTCACAAAGGAATGGCCCTGATGGGTTCAAGTCATTACAAAAAACCTTTCTAAAAAAATAAATAAACATTATGAACAAACATTTATAATGAAAAATAAATGACAAATAAATTGTGGGAGTGTATGGTGATAATCATTGGGCTAAGTGAGATGGGGTCAGGGTTATTATGAACACAATGAAATGAGACATTTTTATTCAAATTTAATGAATCACAAAAAATAATGGAAACATTAGTTAATAATGTGTTGTTAGTCATATAGATATATATTGATATTCCCTATTCGGAATCTCCAAGAAACTAACTATAATATCTATGATGGTGTGGCTTCTAAATTAGCCACCACCAAATGAGCTTCTCACATTTATTTTGAGATGAAAATTAGTTTTTATGGTCAATTAGTGTTCTAAATTATATCTATTCTCTCTTAGAATTTGAAAATTATCTTGAAAATAAACTTCAACAATAGGGGGCTTCTTAAAGTATTCTTCAAGTTGAGCATAAAATTACTCCCCCAATCCCATTGTCTTGGCAATTTCATTTCACTCGGACTTAGGTGTAAAAAATTACCCCCTCATCATTTTCTATGAAATACTTAAACTCTTCAACAAAAAATAGATTATTTGAAATAATCTGGGTAATGATGTTGTCAACTTTTTTAGATTAATTTATATTTTACACTTTTTAAATTATCATTGAGTGGTGTCAGAGAAATGGATGATCCCAAAGGTAATAAATTATCCTAAAAACTTATTTCATCACTTATAAACTATAAAATGTCTTAAATAGTTATGAAAATGGTTGAGTTTAAGTGTAACACCCATCGATTTTATAGTACTTTATCTCATCAAAGTAATTCAATAACTTGCGCTACACGCAACACTAAGTTCCAGCACATCACAACTTACCAAACAAGTCATTCAAAAAGAGGTTATGAATTGTATTAACTGAATTTTGAAATCCTATATACTCTATATATTTTTAACATCCATATTATATGTTTCTTAGACATAATATAAGAACAAATTCATTTTTTTCAGATAAAAGAAGTATTTTTCAAAAACGTCAATTTTATAGTATTTTAGTGGACAACCCTTTTTAAAACCAGTATTTGACACTTTAATATATTCAATTTAATTAAATTAAATTATTATTTAGAATAAGGAAATAAAAATTTATTTTAGAAAAAATTTTGGTACTTTTATGATAACTTTCATATTTTGACGAATAGTGAAAAATACTATGTTTGAATCGAAAACAACTTTTTTTATAAAAATAATTTTTTTGTGATAAATTATTCATTTGAATAGTGTTGAAGTATAATTATATTATATTTTTTTCATTTAATACAATGTAGGTAATTATGAGTAATTTCACATTTAAATTTGACATAAACACATGTCAATCTTTTGATAGTTTTTACCTTTTTAAAACCCCTGTTTTTGTTTTGGCAATGAAATTAATTTTAAATTAAAAAATAAAAATCTATGAATTGAATTTCATATTAAAGAATTAATTTTTGAATTCAGATTATCAAAATTATCTTAGGGTAAATTTTGGTATTTTTATGAAAACTTTCCTTTTTGGTGAATAGTGAAAAACACTACATTATAATTTAAAAGAAAATTTTTATTTAGATAATTATTTATTTTATTTAAATTTTTATTAAGTCAAAATAGATATATAATATCTATATATGTTCAATTTAATTAATTGGAATAGTTTTAAAATAAAATTAGATATATAAAATTTTGTTGAACTTTTTAACGTTTTTATACCCACCTTCAAGAAGCATTTTCAAATTGGCATAAAACATACTTTTACCACTTCTGTGAGTTGAATTTAAAAATTCCGAGTGACACGGTTGACATAAGTATGTAATTTTTTGTTCAATAATATTAAAATAAGTTTTGGTGAATAATAACCTTTGACATTTATTTACCGCGGTTAAAAGGAAATATGGTAATTAAGGGTAAAAATGATATTATAATTACCCTAACACGTGTCTTAATTCTATTGGATAAGTGTAATTAGACCAAAAAAACATTAGGAATAATATATGATCCTATTTAGTCCACTTGGATTAGATTAGGACATTTATTATTATTTTATTTAAAGAAGAGTTAAAAGTGTTAAATTCGAATTTTAATAACTAAAGCATTTTTTATATTGTGTTGAACACAATATAAATTAAACTATAAATATTCATTAGAAATATAAAATGATTTAATACATATTTTTTTATTTAAAATTTTTAAATATTATTTTATTTATTTTATTTATGACACAATGATGATGCAGTAATTACCTTATTAACTAAATTTTTAAATTATTGATATTATAAATGTCCAAATAAGGGTAAATTGAGACTTATGAATAATTAAAAAAATTATCTAGGTTAATATGACATGTTATGGTTGTTTAATTAAATATTATTCAATGTTATAATGTTTTTATGGCTTTAAAAAATCAAATACTAAATAGTGTCAAAAATGACATAATTGAGTTTTTAAAACAAATATTATATTACCAATTGATATAATATTTTTAAAAATCTATGGATCATCCAAAGGACGTAGATAATGTTATATATATTAATATTTAACCACATGGGGTTCTATTGGCTAGTAATAGTACCTTTAGTAACCATATAATATAAAAATATAGAGACATGGTAAATGTCAAACTATTTAACTAAGAGTTAAATTTAAAAGTTAATGTTAATATGATGACTTAAACCTATATAAAACCAATTATATGGGACGTTTTAGACCCATTCCCCACATAGCCTCTAAATCATTCATTTTGGAGCCATTATAAACTGATAATTATTTTATTATAAAATAATATTTCATGCTTTTCCTAAAGTGATCATCACCTCTCTAATAAAAGGGCACCCACCCTTCTATTAATTCCATGCCTCCAAAAACTTTTGGATTAGCCAAAACCTACCCAAATATCCTCCCAAAAATCATCCCTTAATTTTATAGCCCATCCTTTGGTCATGAAGCTAACATAAGGATCCCTTTTGATCAAATAAAAAGGAGGAACCTTAAGAAGATTAAAATATTTCATCACCTCTTTCAAATTCTTTTCTTATTCCACTTCCACTTTATTTGTTGTTTCTATTCTAAAATAATAACTCTAGTATATTATATATACTGTAATGTTATTATAAAAATGGTAAAACCATATTCATTATTCTCTCCATCATATGAATGAAAAAGTCACCATATGTTCGTTCGTACGGCTTACCATCTCCACGTCGTGGTGTAGTTTGTTAATCAAACACTTCATTATTTGGATGGGTATAATAATGAATATAACTAATGTAAATAATTAAAATAACATGTTAATTATTCTTTATATATGATATACTATTCAATTACATACTATTTCTCCATCAATGTAATGATATTTTTGCTCGTTCGTACGTAGGGATTACCGTCTCCACGACGTGATCAGATTTATTCCCACGTTAACCATTCAATTATGATTATAAAAATAGATATTATTAATATGTATGTGATATATGACATAATAATTATACTGGATATATATATATATGTATGTATATTTTTATGTATGTACTTAAATATATCTTATTCACTTACTTTCGTTCAATGCGATATGAAAATGGAAACAGCATTTATGCGTACATATGGCCTAGCTTCTCCATAAACAGTGCCTTAAATTTCATATATCTACCGATTATAAATATTTATATTCTAAATATATGTTATAGATAAATCATGTTTTATATTTTAGATGTATTTAAATAATGATCTAAATGATACGATCAAGAATAATAAGTTAAAACACATACGATAAAGAAAGTGATTATTACCTAAAATGTTAATTTAACATGGAAATTTTTATTAAATGGGTAGTATAAAGCCATAAAAGAATCATGTATGATATATTAAATATGAATATGGTTCTGGTATAATTTAATAAAATACTATGGTTATTATACATGAGGATAAATGAACCCTCGACCAAAGGAATGTGCAGGGTGAGGGTAAATTTTACAATATCATTATTATCCGAGGTTATTTTTACGTAAGTAACTACTGGGAAATATTTATTATCGATCTCCATGTTTTATAAAAGTGTTTTCAAAGGGATTATTTTTAAAGTTAATTTTTTTAAAACTTCATTTTAAATGTTTTAAATATTTATTTTTATAATCCATTCTTATTAATTTTCATGTTTTAAAAATGGTTTTAAGGATTTATTTATATGGACATGAATGTTTTAAAATATTAATTACTTTTAAAAGTTTTCATGTGTTATGGGAAAATTTGATTCAAAACTATCTTTTCAATGAGGTCCTTTATATGACTTTTAATTGTTTTCATGAAAAAAGGATATCTTTTTAAAATAGTCTTACAAATCATTTTCATCTATGTCAATGTATGTTGATGGATTTTAAACTTGTTTGAAGTAGATTTATTATGATAAAAATCTTTCATATTATATTGAAGGTTTTATGATATGTTTAACGATGTATGTGTTATTTTTATACCATTTATGGTTTATGGATAAAGTATTGACACTTCATATGCTAGTTTTAATACGATTATTTATGTTATGTTTAAACCTTTTCATATGAGGAATGTATTGGACATAGTAAGTGACGGGTGGAGCCCGCTATAGCTCCTCAATGCATCCGTATGTCTCATGAAACAATTAGATGTGGAATTGGTCAGGGCCTTTCCCAGTTTGATATATAGTTTTGGCCGAGGCCTTAATCATTTTTAGAGGTCTTGGTCGAGGCCTTGACAAGGTGTTTCAGAATTTTTGGCATTGTACATTCCCTCATTATGAAAATAATATTGATGGTTCATGTGGTTATTAGACTAGTAGAATACCCAGGACTATTTTTTATATGTCATAATTTACTTATCTCGTATTCCTAACATAAAGTATTCGTGTTTATTATATTTAAAGGCTGGTGTTGTTAATTATTCACCATTACTAATGTTTGGTTATCTTTCTCTTTATTTCATACCCTTACTGAGATTTTGAGCTCACCCCTTTTTTATATTTCATTTTCCTAGGATATGAAGAAGTTAGTTCTAAGTGGCCTGTAGGTATAGTCTAAGAGATATGAATGTGGACAATGGAAGAAATTTTGTTTTTGTTTTTCATTTTATAATGTAATGTAACATTCATGTATGTAATTCATTTTGTAATACTACTAAACTGATTGGTCCTTCGGGACTTGATTCCTTGTAATTATGCAAAATTATTAAAATAATGCACTGACTCTGGGATTCTGGAGTTTGGGCGTTATAGTTGGTATCAGAGAATGTTTAGAAACAAGCATGGAAATATATTTAGATATACTCTGATTAGAGAACATTACCCTAAGATAGACATTGAGGATTAGTAGAGAATAACATCATGTAATTTTGGTAATGTAGATATTTTGTGTAATTTCAAAGAAATACATCCCTGTCTGGATATGAGCAGGTAAGGGAAGCTTTGAAGAAAATGTACCTAGGAGTGAAATCACTGAAAAGGAGTTTCGGGCTTGACACGGGGTATCCGGGTACACGACAACGGGCCTCAATGCACTCTTGTTTATGACACTCTCAGGGTATATGTTTAGGATAATTCACATTTTCATTACAAGCCATTATGAAGTATTTAGATGTAAATACATTCTCAAAGAAAACAGTTTATGATTATAGATTATATGCATAATATTTTAAATTTACGTTAGTTATTTTAAATGTTTGTAATTATGCATTATGATTCAGAAACTAACATAGTGTATTCCATTGTTTTGAAATTGCACCTAGAAAATTGAATGAGAAATCCAACAAAATGCATGATTGAAAGATTGAGAAGGATCATATCATTAATAGTATTAAGCCAACATTTAAAAGGGAAATAGTCTCCTATGTATTCTAATCTAATGAAGAAGTAGTATCATATGTTAATAAGATAAGTAACAAATTCTCTTAGTCATGTGGCTTTGAAGTGAAGCAAGAGAAGAAAAGCATGAAAGAGAAAAATATTGATAAAGGCGAGAGGGGGAAGAAGGATTTTCCTATATGTGATAACTGTGGAGATAATCACCTTGGTAAATTTTTGAAGGGAATGAGAGTTTGTTATAAGCGTGGAGAAAAAAAACACCAAGTATGTGATTTAAAGGTTAAGAAAAATGTTTCAAATGTATAATGCTTCATCTGCAGAGAGTTGGGACACTATGCGAAACAATGTTTAAATCATTAGAGTATACCCCAGATGCAGCTATTGGATAATAATCAAGTAATGATACTATCGAATATGAATAGGAAAGATTAGATTTCTTATATTGCTATTAATGTACTATGTCATTTTATTATTGTATTAATGATGTACATGTTATAAGAATTATAGATTACATAAGGATTGTTTTGGAGTACTATTTCATTAAGGACTTCAGATTGTGTGGAACCAAGAAAAGCGACTCCATATCTGTTTAATTTTTTGGGGAAATATATGGTTGAGAGAAAGATAAACCATAGTATAGTTGTGATACTGAGGTAGTGATTTTTGAATAATATATGATAGATTTGGATAAATTATATTTTATATTCGTAACTACCTTGAAATTGATTAAGGATTTGTATATTCCATCATTTCTGGAGTTTACTAAATTTTTTATAGAAGGAGTATATCCAGTATTTTCTAAGTAATAAGGGACAATAAATGTAATCAATAAGGTTTTATGGTAATTTAGGGTGTTATAGTGTTTTAAAATATTACATTATGAAGGTATTCACATGTTATTACATGGACAAAAATATCTTCATTGTGTTTACATTCCTTATAAATTTTGGATTGTGAGTTTGGACAGATGTATTTTGGATAAGTCTAAAGGTTGGAATTGATTAAGTTTTACATTGTTTACTATTGATAAGGTTAAATCATTTCTTGAGATTATTTTTGGATTGTCATAAAAAAGGACAACCCAGATGTCGGGTGACAACCCCTCGTGTCCGTCAAGGCCGCAAGACTTGAACCTGCAACCAAAGAGTGACAAGGGTGCATCACCTACAACTGGCATATGTGATGTACTGGTTTTTATAATGTAGTTTTTTTAAATGGTATGATAGATAAATTATAAATTCATTTTTTAACCCTATACGATTAAGATAAATAGAATATTTTTGAATTCTATTATCTTTTGGCGTGAATGATGAGTTTGTGGTACGAATTAGTTGAAGGATGATACTCTACTTATCATGTATATATATATATTCCCTCATATTTTAAGAATAAATTAATTCTTAAACCTTAAGGAAGGGATCTTAAAACCAAAAATGTGTTACCGTAATACCATATGTTTTGTTGAACCGATGATATTTTACATCAGCTTAGATTGGTGGCTTTGACTGAATGGCCCAAAGGCTGAATTTTTTTTATTGATTTTAGATAATCCCCCTTTTAAGGATAAAGGGGGGAGAATCCTAGACTTTAATGACATCAAGACATTCACAAAAAAAATGAGAATCAATGGGTTCAAACCCAGAACCAAACTAAAAGAAATTTCCTCCACATATCATCAACATCATTAAAACACACCTCCACCAAAGCATGGTTGCTCAGCAAATAGCCTCATGCAGGAATGCACAGGCATGGTACCGATGGCTGCGCCATAACCTCTCAATCTTCCAATTGATGGTTTTGGACCCCTCAATTTTACAATGGTTTGTGATTGATGACCTCAATTACTCCCTAAAAGTATTTAAATTTTTCCTCAAATTATGTGTCTATAATTTCCACCAATGTTCTCCTAATAGAAATCATAATTTGGTGGTGACTATTTCATTTCCCTTTCCCTCAAATTAAGACTATATTCTATTAACCCAATATCTGATGTGGGTTTTACACAAAGGTATTCTTCAATTTTTAACCATTTGTTTTCAAAGAAAAATTTCATTTTGAGAGTATTAAACTTATTGAAGTAGGGGAGAATGTAACACCCCCATATATTATGTTATGTTATCTCATCAATGTAATTCAATAGCTTGTGCTACACGCAACAATGAGTTCAAGCGCAACACAACTTACCAAACTAGCCGTTCAAAAAGAAGTTATAAATATTATTAATAGATTTTTGAAATATTATATACACTATATATTTTTAACATCCATATTATGTGTTTATTAGAAATAATATAAAACAAATTCATATTTTCAGATAATGGAATTATTTTTCAAAAAATGAAATTTTACCATCTTTTAATGGAGAACCATTTTTAAAACCAATATTTGACACTTTTATATATTCAATTTAATGTAATTAAATTATTTTTTATAATAGGGACATAAAAATTTAGTTTGTACAAATTTTTGGTACTTTTCTAATAACTTCCATATTTTGATGAATAGTGAAAAATAATATGTTTGAATTTAAAAAAACATTTTTAAAATAAATTATTTATAGTGTTAAATTATTCTTTTAAATGTTTTTGAAGTATAATTATATTATATTTTTATCATTTAATACAATTTAGGTCATTATATGTAATTTAACATTTAAATTTAACATAAACACATGTCAATCTTTTGATAGTTTTTACTTTTTTAAAACCCCTCTTTTTGGTTTTGGCAATGTGAATTAATTTTAAATTAATAAATGAAAAATATATGTATTGAATTTGGTAAAATTTAATTCATTATTTAATTCAGAATATCAAAATTATTTTAGGGTAAATTTTGGTATTTTTCAGAAAACATTCAATTTTGGATGAATAGTAAAAAACCCTATGTTATTATTTAAAACCGAATTTTTATTTAAATAATTACTTACGTTATTTAAATTTATTTTAATTCAAAATAGATATATAATACCTATATAAGTTAAATGTAATTCATTGAAGTCATTTTATAACAAGATTAGATGTATAAAATTTTATTGAACTTTTTAACGTTTTCTACCCACCTTCTAGGAGGATTTGCAAATTGGCATATAACATAATTTTACCACTTCTGTGAGTTGAATTTATAATGTTTGAAAGAAATGTTTGACATTAGTAAGTTTAATTTTGTTCAATAAGATGAAAATAAATTTTGGTGAATATTAACGTTTGACTTTTATTTACCACGGTTAAAAGTAAAAAGGGTAACTAAGGGTAAAAATGATATTATAATTTCCTTAAAACATGTACTAATTCTATTGGATAAGTGGAATTCAACAAAAAAACCCTAGGAATAAGATATTATTCTTTTTGGTTCACTTGGATTATATTAGGACATTTATTATTATTTTATTTAAAAAAGAGTTAAAAGTGTTAATTTCAATGTTCAATAACTAAACCATATTTATATTGGGATAAACACAATATAAATTTAACTATAAATATTCATTAAAGAGATAAAAATATTTCCTACAAAATTATATTCTATTTCTAATTTTTATACATTAAAAAAATTAATTTATTTATGACATAATGATGATGCAGTAATTACCATATTAATGTAATATTAAAATAATTAATATGTTAAAAATCCAAATAAATGTATATTGAGAATTATGATGAATTAAAATAATTATATAGGTAAATATGACATGTTATAGTTGGTTTATTAAAATTAATTTAATGTGATAAAGTTATTATGGCTTTTAAAAAAAATTAAATACTAAATAGTTTCAAAATTGACATAATTTAGTTTTTAAAACAAATATTATATTATTAATTTATATTATATTCCTAAAACAATAAGGTTCATCCGAATAACTTAGGTAAGGTTGTATATATTATCAGTGAACCACATGGGTTTATCTTGGCTTGTTATAGTAAGTTTATAATCCATATAATATAAAAATACAAAGAGACATGGTAAATGTCAAACAAATTTAACTAAAAGTTAAATCTAAATTATAAGGTTAATATGATGACCTAAACCTGTCTAAAACCATTTTCGTGAGAGGTTTTCGACCCATAACCACATTAGAATTTAAATAATTTATTTTGGAGACATTAGAAACCGAAATTTTATTGTTATAAAATAATATTTCAAGCTTTTCATAAAGTGACCCTCACCTATCTTATAAAAGGGCACCCCCTCTCTTAATTTCACACCTCCAATGCCTTTTGGCTTGGCCAAACCCTACCCAAATATCCAACTAACATTCATAAATTCATCTTACAGACCTTACATTGGTCATAAATTCAACTTAAATAGCCCTTTTGATCAAATCAAAAGGAAGAACCAAACAAGAGGTAAATATTTCATCACCTCTTTCAAGTTCTTTTCTTATTCCTTTTCCACAGTAATTATTGTTTCCAATATAAAATAATAACTCAACTATCTTATATATACTATTATTTTATTATAAAAATGGTACCACTGTATTCATTATTCTATCCATCACCTGAATGACAAAGTCACCATACATGCGTACGTACTGCTTAACGTATCCGAGTCGTGGTGTAGATTAATAATCAAACACTTCATTATTTGGATGGGTATAATAATGAATATAACTAATGTAAATAATAAATATAAAATTTTAATGATCCTGTATATATTATATACCATTCAATTATATTTGATTTCACCATCAATATAATGATATTGTCGCTTGTGCGTGCGTACGGATTACAGTCTCCACGACCTAAATTAGATTCATTTCCACGTTCACCATTCAATGATGATTATAATAATAGATATTATTAATATGTATGTAATATAAGACAAATTAATTATACTAGATATATATATATATATGTATGTACTTACATATATCTTAATCAGTTACTTTTCTTCAATACGATATGAAAAAAGAAACAACATTTATCCGTACGTACAGCCTACCATCTCTATAAACGGTGCCTTTCATTTCATATATCTATCAATTATAAATATTTATATTCTCACTAGGTATGATATATAAATCAATGTTCATATTATGGATTTATTTAAATCATGATCTAAATGATACTATCAAGAATAACAAGTTAAAACATTTACGATAAAGAAAGTGATTATTACCTATAATGTTAATTTAACATGGAAATCATTATTAAATGGGTAGTATAAAGTCATAAATGAATAATTTCTGATATAATATATATTAATATGGTTCTGGTATAATTTAATAACATACTATGGTCATTATACATGAGGTTAAACGTACCCTCGACCAAAAGAAAGTTCAAGGTAAGGGTTAATTTCACAATATCTTTATTATCTGAGGTTATTTTTACGTAAGTATCTACTGGGACATATTTATTATCCATGACCATGTTACATAAAATAATTTTTAATGGGATTATTTTTATGTGAATTTTTAATAAAACATCATTTTAAATGTTTTGAATATTTATTCTTCTAAACCTTTCTCATTAATGTCCATGTTTTTAAAATGGTTTTAAGGATTTATTTATATGGACATGAATGTTTTAAAATGTTAATTCCATTCAAAAGTTCCAAAGTGGTTTGGGACACTTTGATTCAAAACTATCTTTTAAATTACTTCCTTTATATTAATTTTAAATGTTTTCATCAAAAATGTATATTTCTCTCAAAGAGTTTTACAAATCATTTTTATCTATGTCAATATCCTTTGATGGATTTTAAACTTTTTTGAATATGATTTATAATGATACAAATATTTCATATTATATTGAAGGTTTTTTGATATGTTTGACTATGGATGTGTTACTTTTAAACCATTCATGGTTTATGGATAGAGTATTGACATTTTATATTCTAGTTTTAATTTGAATTTTTACGTAATGTTTCAACCATTTCATATGAGGAATGTATTGGACATAGTAAGTTATGGGTGGAGCCTACTATAGCTCCTCAATGCATCGTTGGGTCTCATGAGAAAAATAGACATGGAATTGTACAAGGCCTTTCTAAATTTGATATATGTTTTTGGTCGAGGCCTTAATCATTTTTAGACATCTTGGTCGAGGCCTTGACAATTTGTTTGAGAATATCCAACATTATACCTTCCCTCATTATGAAAATAATATTAATGGTTCATGTTGTTATTCGACTAGTAGAATACCCATGAAAATTTTTTATTATGGAGTTATTTACTCAACTCATATTCCTGCCATAATGTTTTCATATTTATTATTTTTAAAGGCAGGTGTTATTAATTATTCATCATGCATATTGTTTATGTTAACTTCTGCTGTCTTGCTTACTCTTACTGAGCATTTATGATCACCACTTTGATATGTTTTATTTTCCCAGGATATGAAGAAGTTAGTTATCAGTGACCTATAGGGATAGTCCATGGGATATGAATGTGGTCAATGGAGACAATGTTTTTGTTGTTTTTCATTTTACAATGTAATGTAACGTTCAGGTATGTAATTTATTTTCTAAGACTGCTAAACTGGTTGGTCCTTTGAGACTAAATTCATTGTAATCATACCAATGTATTAAAATAATGCACCGACTCTAGGCTTATGGGGTCAGGGTGTTACATTAAACAAACAAGATTATAATATATTTATTAAATTATATTTATATTGAATTTTTAATATTTTGTAATAAGCTCAGAATCCTCTTCAAATTGTATCTTTTTAAAAAATAAGATTATGATCCATGTTTTGAATTATACAAGAAAATTTGTGTCTGAAAAATTATCAAATGCACTCATATAATCCTTTATTTAGACAAAATCCACAAACATAAAACCAAAAACATAATTTTTCCTCATTGTTTGGGTGAGATATTTTTGAAACATAAAATAATTAGAATGAAACTTATGAATTTTGATAGAGGGACCATACACCCTTAATTCTTCTTAAATGATTTCAATTTTACCATGTTTGAATTTATAAACTGATGTGCTTGAATCTCTATGAAATTTTGACTTAATTTCACTATTCTAAAATTTTTATTCTAACATAGAATCCCAAGATTTAATCCACTCATAAAGATGTTGATCCAAATTAACAAACTAATTTTCCATTAAAACCACTTGTTCATGAAGGAACCTTTTTGGAATGGTTAAACCATCATCCTCAATTTCATCAATTTCAAGAAAAAATTTTAAAAATTATTTTTTATAGGAATACACAAGAAGAATATATATATTGTTTTTTTATATTTGTGTTTATTTTACTATTAATTTTTTTCAATTTTTTTCTAATATCAATGATACTCGGTGCTCACCTTCTTCAATAAAGATGTCAAATTTCTAACAAATTGGTGGTTATCACAACCACTAAAATTTAAATTTATAACTTACACTAGTAATGTACAAATGGATCAATCTGTATGAAAGGTCGGTGAAAAGATATCAAGGATTTACTATTAACATAATCTATTGAAAATCTAGAAAAATTGGTGAAACAAGAAAGTGAAATGGGTGACCAGTGTGTGATTATAGAAAATGAGAGAGAACAAAGTGTTAGAGGTTAGTATTATTCTATGTTATCAAGAAGTCTATTCCATTCAAAATATCAACTTATAACATACACTAAAAAATTAGTTAATGTTCATTCCATAAGAATGTTGGGAGATATATCTTAGAGATTTATTTGAAACTTAATGTTTTAAAACAGAGATGAGAATGGTGAAAAATAGATCTGAAATTTGAGAGAAGTGTGTGATGATGGGAAATTATGGAGAGGAAGAATTATATGTGATGTTAGGTATAATCAATGTTAGTGAGAAGTTTCATTCTAAAAAATTATGAAAATAATCTAGTTGACTATGTCTAATTAAATTATATTACTACTGAATGAATAAAATCCAAAAAAAAATGTGAATTTTTTTTTCAAACACAAAATGAACACTCATCTCTCTAATAAAGATCATATAATAAGTTCAATGACTCAATATCTTTATTTAAAACTATATAGAAATTTATCAATTAGTACTAATGTCGATTTTTACCTCTTTGTACATTGAGTACAAACAAAAACTAAATCAAATGTGTGAAATTCCAGAAGAATGAGTTACAAAAATGAAGAGGAAAACCTGGAAATTAATATTGAATAAAAAATGACTAAAATACCCTCAGTAATTAAACATATAAAATGTTTAAATGATTAAAGTGGAAGAATTAACTCATCAAGAACTAAGCTATAAAATAAAATAATGAAAATATATAGATTTTATCTCTCTCAAGTAGAAGTTCATATCCACCCAATATATAATTAATTTTATCTCATGATGAAGATTACGCTCATTCTTTTGGAATGATCTCCAACTCTCATATATCCTTTGAAGTTACAATGATATTCCCTTTAGTCCTTTTTATGTCTTCATGAATGAGCTATTAGTGATGTCCCTCCCTCCTAGTTCCAATTTCTTTATCTAAGTCGCATGCTAAAACCAATATCAAAGACTATGTCATTGTCTTCTACAATAATCTTTTCTTCAAGATCCTCCAAATTGAAGCCTTCAGCATGTCATTTTCAACTACACATGACTCAATCATTACCCTTATAACAATTATACAATCTTATATAGTATTTTTAACAAGTCTATGTTTCGAAAAGCCTCCCCCAAGATCAACCTAAATCCATCACTATGAATGCTCCTCACCAGGCTTTTAAAGTCACATGACAATGGCATTAGTCCAAAACAGATCCTAAAAAAACCTGATTGATTCATACCATCAAATACTAATTTCATGACCACAATGAAAAAAAAACACAATGTATAGTGATCTAAATATACTCTCATGATTTGAACAAGAAAATTAGATCCTCATCTTCGAATATAACTTAACCACGCTTCATGATATGTTAAGTTTTATTTCTATATAATAATGACACACTTTTTTCTGTTCTTATTACATGCATTTTTTATTTATTTTATAGGCTCAAATGATGGAGATTCATCTGGGCACTACCCCTTTTATTATGGTTATCTGATCTGCTATGTGGTTACACTGATTTTGTTAGGGTTTGTTCCTCTTGTAGGAAGCATTGTTGGATAGAGAGAAGGATTTTATTAGATCAAAAAATTTGGCACCCTCTTTAAGTGAAGAGATATTTTGAGATCTAGTTTACATTGTTTCCTATTGCTCTAAATACCCTTGCACAGATGGTCCTTATTGTTTTCCTTCAATGGTGGAAATTAATAGTTTTCCAAATGCATTGGTCTAGATCTAGAGTCCTTCATCCACACTGCTCACGAATAGTGATTTTCTGGGTGCTCTTCTTCAGATATGCTGTTATTTTGGTCCAGAACCCCCATATTCCCAGTTTTCCAACATGATGGTTCATGTTTCTTGTGTTTCCCACTCTAGAACCCCAAACCACATCAAGAAATGGGAAGTAGTGTCGATCATGGTAAGTTGACCAACATTTGTTCAATTTTTTGATTTGTTCATTCCTTGTTTGGCTTGTTTTCCGGTATTCTAACGCATGATAGCATGATGTTTGACATGTAATTTGTTTTCATTTGAGCATTAATAAAAATCCATGCAGAGGTGTTCTTTCTATGTAGTAGGGACCAAAATGGTTCCAAACCACGTAAATCATGGTGTAATTTCCTATTTTAATTTCATTTTCATTACTATATGCATTTTCATTGGCATTTTATACTGTACAATTTCATTTTGAATAAACCGTAGTTAATTGGATATTAATTTCTGCTATAAAAATTAATTTCTATATTTCTATCTATTCGGTGATCCTCAGTTAGTTTTGTTCGGGGTCGTTTTCTGTAATTCCCCCCACTAAAAGGTGGTATCAGAGTCTTCGAATAAACCATGGCATCTATGAAATATGAAATAGAAAAGTTTTTTTGTAAATAATGACTTTAGTTTTTGGTGGTTGAAAAAAAGTGCATTATTAGTCCAGCAAGTGTTGGAAGACACCCTTTGAGGACCTAAAAACCCCCATGTGTGTCTGTACGCTGATGGACAGACTATGATGACCTAGTCAGATGTCCCTCCTGACGTTTTGATGAAATCACATATCTATTTGACCCTTTATTTAGGTGATAATGTGTTGTGGTAAGTTGAGTAGGAGACTACCACTGGTGGTATTTGGTCCAAGTATGAAAACAATTATATGAAAACCTCTTTAATTGGTCGTCTACATAAAAATCACATATTGTAAACTTTCAAGATGCGTCCTAGAATGTCCATCCAAACACACCTTGATGAATTAAATAAAATCATATTAGAACTATCCAATATAAATTTCAATGTTGAATATGAGGACCAATCCATTATACTTTTAATTTCCATGGACTTTTCATTTGAACACCTAGTTGACACTATGATGTATGGAAGAGATTCCTTGACCTTAGAGAAAGTCAAGTCTACCTTTATTTCACATGAGTTGTGTAACAAGGCTAATTTTAGTCATGAAGGTGATGATTTGAATGTGAGGGGTCATTTAGAGTTTCAAGGGAAGAAGAAAGCTAAAGGCGGGAATGGTATAAAAAGTCATAGCTAGTTGAAAGAACATCGGTTTAAACCCCAAACAAAGGGGGATATCTACTTCTGTTGTGGGAAACCTAGTCATATTAATCCTGAATGCCCTGAAATGAAGTATGGTAAGACTTATAAGTAATCAATGGATCATTCACTCTTTGTCGACCAGAGATACGAAATCCCTGAGGCGTTGTGTGGGTCCCATGATACTCTTGATACCAAGTGGGTGTTAGACTCAGGATGTTATTTCCATATATGCCCAGATAGAAGTTATTTTTCTTTTTTGACCGAGGGAGTATAAGGAGAGGTTGTTCTAAGAAACAAGGAGATGAATTTTTTCATGTGTAGTGTCTCTCTTATTCTATAGCTCTCATACCATTCTCTTGTCACATTATTGGATGTGAGATGGGTTCCGAATTTACACTAGAATCATATCCCATTAGGTATGCTAGATCAGTGAGGTTTTTCCTTTAATTATGATTCGGGTGAGCTTAGAATCTCCAAGGGATCTCGTATGGGACTTAGAGGATCCTTGTTGAATGGGTTGTATGTATGAATTGGAAGAACATATGTCAAGCATTTGGGAAACACCTATGTCACTAATAATGACAAAAGTATGATTTGGCCTAAGTTGTTAGGACATGTGACTGCTATAGGCATAGATGAATTTAGAAAGAATGGATTTATCACTCATGATACACCGAGATAGTTACCCATTTGTGAAGATTGTATAATGGGTATGTCTATAAGAGTCAGTTTTCATAGATCAAGATTTAAAACTACTCTCCCACTTGTGTATGTTCACTCTGATTTGTGGGGAGCTGTTAGGATTACCTACCATGGTGGAGGCTCTAACTTTGTCTCTTTTATAGATGAATTTTCTTGGAATGTATGTGTTTATATTTGGAAAATTAAATCTGATGCCATTGAGGTGTTTAAAACTTTCAAATCATTTGTGGAAAATCATATAGGGAAAAGGTTGAATGTTTTAAGGATGGACAATGGTCTTGAATACCCATCTACTGAGTTTATTAAATTTTGTGAAAATGAGGTGATTTTGAGAAACAAAATCTTGAGTCATACTGCTCAGTATAATAGTCTAGCTGATTGTATGAACCATAACATTCTTGAGTGGGTTTATAGCATGATTGCATGCTCGGGTTTTCCCAAATCATTTTGGGCAGAAGCTATCACTACGGTAGTTTATTTGATAAATAGGTGTCCCTTATCAGCCATTCATATTAAGACTTCTATTTAAATGTGGAGCAATAACCCTTCATCCTATCAACATCATAGAGTGTTTGGGTGAATTGCCTATGCTCAGGTCAAGGATGATAAATTGGATCCCTGATCTACAATGTGCATCTTCATAAGATATCCTACTTGGGTGAAGGGATATAAACATTGGGCAGTTAAACCAAGCTTTCAAAAGTGTAAAATAAGTCAAGATGTGTTATTTCAAGTGTATGTTCCTACAAGATTCTTACCTCCCACTGATGATAGTTATGGTCCTTCTCAGAAGTGTGCTCTTGAGGATGATCCTCTTAGTGTTAGTGAGTCTCCTGATGACACTCCCACTACCTCTCATGTGCCCAATTCTCAACCTGAGCCTGGATCTATGTCTAATTCTAATTATTCTCCAGATGGTGGAGCTCCTAATGACCTTATGGGTCATAAACTCACTAGGGATAGACAGATGATATCATTAGACATACTCCTAGGTACAACTATGCGGATATGGTTGCCTTTTCCTTCAATGTGCAAACAGATCTTGGTAGAGAATTTCCCCAAATCTATAATCAATTTTTCAATGACAGCAACTCCAATCATTTGATTTTGTCTATGGAAGATGAGATGAAATACGTATGAAGGAACCATACTTGGTCCATAGTCAATAAACTACCTACTCCCATGGTGATTGGATGTAAATTGATATACAAATCCAAAGAAGACAATGTTGTAGGGAATAAAATTAAATTTAAATCTATGATTGTAGATAGAGGATTCATTCAAATAGAAGGAATTTATTATACATAAAGTTTTTCTCCAGTAGTGAAAAATTTATCTATAAGAATTATTCTTGGGTTTTCTACCCATTTATATTTTTATATAGAATAACTCGATGTCAAAATAGCCTTCTTTCACGGTGATTTGGATAAAAAATTATACATGAATCCTCCTACAGGTATTGAACATGAATTTAATGTTAACAAAGTTTTTTTTGTAATAAATAATTATATCAATTGAAACAATCTTCTAGATAATGGTACATGAAGTTTGATTCTTTCATGATTGAAAATAATTATAATAGGTGTTATTTTACGCATGTGAATCTTTTAAATCTATTAAGAAATGTGATTTATTTACTAATTTATGTTGATAACATTTTATTCATGTGTAGTGATAGTTGGTATTAGAGGGAATGTTTCTCATAGTGTTGCAGAATGATGTCAGTTGGACGTCGGTGTTGGTAGCGGAGTCCCGTGGTGTCATGGTAGAGGTGACGTGATAGAGAAGGTTGTGTTCGAGAGATGTCAGAGGTAGAGATGCCACTTTAAAGGGTGGGTTTCATGGAGGAGGTTTTAGACCCTAATAGATATGGTGGACCATAGTGTTTTGTGACCTAGATAATGGGTGGACAATTTATTCCAATGACTGCAAGGAGTGTCCCACTGTTCATACTTTGTAGCCGATTAGTTTAAATATGACAACATTGCTGTTTTATTTCACACTTAAGCATGAATTATTACATAAACATCACATGATACAATATAGAAGATAGAGAGATCTAGTGTCTTTGGGGATTAGGATCATTACATAACAACTTAAATTAATAAATACAATATCTTTATTGAAAACGTCCTTTACATGACCACTACATTCCTTCGTACTTAGTATTGCATAGGATAACCTGAGGACATGCATGAGAAAAGGGTGATATATAAAGCCTTGTAAGGGAAAAAACATGGAATAACATGAGGAATACAATACATGTTATACAATAGGCATATCAATGGAAAAAAGAGGAACATTTAGAAAAAGGCAAGATAAATCATGATAATCATGATATAGAAATGTGGGAACAACATTTAACGTTATTTTAGAATTATCCAAGCCTCATTGCACATGGAGAATGAGTAAAACCTCATTTAACTTGAAATATCATTAGTAAACCCTCATTTCATGTGATGTATCATTATACTAATCTTTACCCAATACATTGGAGTTCTATCATGGTGCACCCTTTTTAAACATTTCATTTCATGCATAAGTGTGCCACATGAATCCTAGAATCAATCAACAACATAAGTTATTTCAAATTTAATTAATGTGGAATAAATACATGAATGTACCATTAATTATGTATATGTGTATAAATTTTAATACCCTTGATAGATACAAGGGTATGTTATTCATTACACTATGATCTTGGCTTGGAAAAACGCGGTGCTATTTCGGCAGCATAACGGTGTGACATAAGGATTCATGAAAATGGTTGATGAGAGATAAAATGGCGTCTCATCATATATACATGAAATGGAAAGTAAAGGGGGTGATATGGATACATCTTCCAAAAAACTTAATGGAATTTTGATACATAATACAAAAAAATTACTTGGAAGAAAAAGAGGAGAGAGAAATCTCTTATAGAATTTTGGCATGGTAACGAGTGTACATGGGAGGTTTTAATGATAGATAAAGGGGTATCCCATCATAGAAACATAAAGAAGACAGTATGGGGGAGGTAAAAAATAATACCCCAACATTTATAATTTAAAATTAAAGGGCATAACAACATAGTTAAATTAAGAAAAATATGACAAAAGAGAAAATACCTTACTTGGAAGTGTGATACCAAAGGCTTGGGAGAGGCTTGAGAGAAGCTTCTTGGGTGATTTGGGTGCCTTGGGAGGATTATAGAGATAGGAGGCAAGAGGCTGGATGAACTCCAATGGCTTTTAGTGAAGATAAAGTGAGAGCTTGGGTGGGTTTATATAGGAAAGAAGAGGGAATTCTTTATTGTTTAGGTTTGGGTCACCACACGTTAAACTAGTCAATGATACTAACCATCCAATGGTTTTTACCCATGGTATTTTCCAAAGGGGACTAGAAAAAAATATTTTATATGTCCAATGGTATAAATTCTTAAAATATTGAGGGTGCATATGTGGAGGTGAGTCACACTCTCAATGAATACTATATAAAAAAGACAAAATGTTTTATAAGTCTTGGAGGTTCCACTAAAGCATTGTAAAATTAATAAAAAAAATATAAAATCAAATTATTTTAATGCTAAAACATATATTTTTCTAACTTAATGTTTATATTATTTTATTATATCACTATTAGGTCATTATGATGTCATAAAACACATTATATATTTAAATAGTATTTAATTTTAAACAAAAAATTTGACTCTCATAGAAAATTATGATAAATTCACCATTAAATAATTTTGATGTCTTGATTCCTAAAATAATATCCATTTTAACTAAATAATTTTATAAATATGTTAATTTTTTACATTTAAAATAAAAACCGACATTTATCGAAAATTAATGGGTTTTGACAAAAATGATTTTCAAACCATAATAAAAATTACAATTGCATTCATAAAATTATATGATAATTTATATTTAATAAAAATTAATTTAATTATAATAATATTTTATTAAAATATTATTTAATTAGAAAATCCATTAATTCATCAAAATAGATTTCTTAGTTGAATAATAACTAAAAATATTATTTGTGCTTTCAAAACTATTTAAAAGGTAAAAATAATAAATAGAATGCACATTATTTATAAAAAATTAATGTACATAGTCATAGTGCTCGGGTTTTGTTACAAAACACCTTATAACAGCCACATAAGACTGAATGGTACGGTGTGTGATGCTGACATACTCTTCGAGTGGCTCAGATAACATCTCTAGGGAGGTAGTATCTTTTAACTTCTACTTCTCCACTAGTCGGTTCCACTCAAGCTTAACATCTTCAAGATCGACATTGGCATGGTCAAGAGTGAATCCTAATAATTTCACATCCTTTTTGAGCTCAGAAAAATAGTCTTCGTAAGGGGAAAGTCTACTAGATGAGGCCATCACTTCCTTTGTCTGAGTAAATCATATTCATTAAAGCCCTATATTTTTTCTAATCATTTGATCACTGTTCAATTGATTTATTAGAAACAGTCACATTTCTTAATGTTATTTTAAAAATATGAAACAAAAAACCAAAGAAGTTCACAAAATAATTTACATAATTAAATATTTAATTAGATCAAGATGGATTTCTATTAATGAATGTTTGGGTCATTACAATCTTCCCCCATTATGAAATTTTACCCTCAAAATTTCCTTTTCCCGCTCAAAAAAAATTTGAATAACTCTGCTTCATCACCTCCTTTAATTCCCATATCACTTCTTCAAACTTTTGGTTTCTTCACAACACCTTGACGAGGGGTATTGTCTTATTTCGTAGAGATTTTTCTCTATGATCTAAGATCTTCACTGGTTGCTCCTCATATGATAGATCATCCTATAGTTGTACTACCTATAAAGAGAGTACATGTGAAGCGTCTAGTATGTACTAAATTAATAGGGATACATTAAAGACATCATGTACTTTGGCCATGGTAGGTCGAAGTGATAATTGATTGGCCACATCCCTTACACGATCAAGAATATCAAAGGGGCTGATATACCTTGGACTTAACTTCCATTTTTTTCAAAACCTCATGAACTTATTCCATGGAGATATGTGTATAAATACCATATATCCATCTTTAAACTCAAGGTCTTGTTGATGATTATATACATAACTCTTCTGTCGACTCTGGGCTGCCTTGATATTATACTGAATGTTCTTCACCTTCTCCACCATTTCTTCAACGATTTCTAGTCCTAGAAAACATACACTCACCGACTTCATCCCAAAACATCATTGTTCTTCCCCTCTTCCCATATAGGGCTTCATATGGTAGCATTTGGATACTCAAGTGGAAACTGTTATTGTAGGAGAATTCAACCAGTGGAAGATATTAGTCCCATCCTCCTTTGAAGTCCATAAAATATGATCTTGGAATATCTTCTAGAGTCTGAATAGTTCTCTCATATTGGCCATCAGTTTGTCGATGATAGGTCATACTGAAGTTTACTTCATTTATTAGAGCATGTTGGAGACTTTTCCAGAACATCGATGAGAATCTAGGACCACAATCGAATAAAATAGATAGTGGTAGTTCATTCATCCTTACAACTTCTTTGATGTAAATCCATGCAAGTTGATCCAACGAAATTTCCTCTTAAATCATGAAAATGTGAGTTGTCTTCATAAGACGATCCACAAGGACCCATATAGCATTGTTTCCTCTGTATGTCCATGGTAGTCCAGTGAAAAAGTCCATGGTAATGTTTTCCCACTTCCATGTTGGTAAGGGTAGTGGTTGCCTCATCCCCTTATACTTTTTCCTCTCATCATTCACTTGCAGACATACTAGGCACTTTGATGTATATTCTTTAATCGCTCTTTTCATATTGTCCAACAAAAATTTTTCTCGGAGATCTTGATATATCTTTGTGCTCCCAGGCTGAATAGAGAATATTGAGTTGCGTGAGTCATCCAGAAGCTCCTTCTTTATCTCTGGATCAAATGTTACACATAATAATGACCCAAATATCATGATTCCATCCTTGTCAACTATGAACTCTGAGGAATTCCCATTTTTGATAGATTCTACCCTTTTCAAAATTTCTACATCATTTCTTTTATGAATCCTTGAACCTTTCAAAAAGAGACAGTTGTGTAATAATTTGTGAAAGGATTGATGATGTTCTCTTCTTTATGATTCCCATGTCCATATTCATCAAATATAAGAAGATTGGATCCTTATAAATTCTAATTAATGATATAATCTTTGGATATTTTCTAATTAAACCATCTTCCACCTTGTTCGCCTTCCCAGGGTGGAAATAGATTGGGCAGTCATAGTCTTTGATCAGATCTAAAAATATTCATTGGCGCTAGTTCAACTAATTCTGTGCGAATATATACTTGAGTCTTGTGTGGTTTGTATATATTTTACACATCTCCCCAAATAGGTAATGTGGAAATATTTATAAAGTGAAGATCACCACAGCCAACTCCATATCATGTGTTAGATAATTCTGATCATGAACTTTTAATTTCCATGAAGTATATGCAATGAATTTTTAATTTTTCATCAAAACACATCCACGGCCCTTCTTCAAAGCATCACTAAATTCAACAAAAAGTTTTCCACTTTTGGGTAAAGTGAGCATAGGTCAGTGATAATCCTTCTTTTTCAAAACTTTGAAGCTTTCTTCGCATTCATCACTCAATGTGAACTTTAATCCCTTCTAAGTTAGTTTGGTAAGAGGGATGGAAAATCATGAAACATTTCTCAGAAATCATTGATAATATCCAAATAACCCCAAAATGATACTGATATTTGTTACCATTATTGGCCTCGACCATCCCTCTATTGCAGCTATCTTGGATGGATCAACATATATACCATTACTTGTGATGATATGGCCCAATAATTGGACCTCCGTCAACCAAAACTCCCACATTATGTACTTTTCATAGAGCTTCTCCTCCCACAAGGTCTATAGTACAATTCTTAGATACTCATCGTGATCCTCATTGGTTCGGGATTATATTAGAATGTAATTTATAAAGACTACCAAAAATTTGTTGAGGTAATATTTAATGACTCTATTCATCAAGTCCATGAATATTACTAGAGAATTAGTGAGATTGAAAGGAATTACTATGAATTCACAGTGCCTGTATCTTGTACGAAAAGCATTCTTGGGGATATCATCCTTTTTCACCCTTACGTGGTAATATCCCAACCAAAAATCCACTTTGGGGAAGTATTGTGGTCCATGCAGCTGATCAAAGAAGTCCTAAATTAGTGGGAGAGGATACTTGTTCTTTATCGTGATTTTTTAAGCTCACAATAATCGATGAAAAAGGGCATTGATCCATCCTTCTTCTTAACGAAGAAGACTGGTTCCCCCCATGGTGAAGCATTTGGGCATATAAACCCTTTATTCAGATTCTCTTGTAGTTGTTTATTCACATCCTCAAGATCCAAAAAAACTAGTCTATACGGATTATTTTATATTGGTAACTCCCAAGGTATAAGATTAAATGAGAATTAAACATCTCTTCTAGGAGGAAGACCAGAAAATTTCTTGGGAAACACATCGGTGAATTCCCTCACAATAGGCATGTCTTCAAGGATGGTTGCTTCCTTGGACTCAATCATCTGAGCCAGATGAAAATTCTAATAGGGCAGTAATATCCATTCTTGAGATGATGGAGCTAAATAAGATTCACCATCCTCCATTCACTTGTATAGAATCGGAGGTTGATTATCCGTATGGAGAGTGATTTCCCTCTCATGGAAATTTATTTTGTCCCTATATAAGGAAAGTCAATCCATGCTGATAATTGCATCAAATTCCACCAGAGGGGGTATGAAGAGGTTCATTGAGAAGTTAAATCCACAAATTAAGACATGGGAGGAGTTATATTCATGGTATGTAATGACTTACCCATAATATGTACTCACTGAAAAAATTACTTCAATGATTTGTGTTGGTGTTGGGATTATTCTATTAAAAATTTGGGATATAAAAGAATATTTAAAAATAGAATCAAAAAGCAGATTCTCTATTCTTTAATGATTAACTTGCATTCTTGTCACCACTTCATTGTCGGGGTTCACATCTGCGGTAGTGATGGTAAAATCTTTCCCGTGCTGCCTTGGAGGTTGTGGGTTGCCTCCAAAAACCCTTTTCATAGGGCAATAATTTGCAAAGTTCCCCGGTTCTTTGTAGTTTAAGAAATGATCAATGTTTTGAGGGTCTAGCTGAGCGTTTTTCTCCACTATCGCAGTAACATGTTTTTATTGCTGATAATTAACTACTAGGTTCCCTTATCTTCCACACATAATGCATTTCCTCATCCCCTTCAAGAAATTTATGGGGTGATTCTTTCTGTGCCTTTGGAAAGTGGTGTGCTGGATCTTTTTAGCACAGTTGGATTTATTCATTAGACTACCAACATTGAATTCCACCTTACGCTTCTTATCCCTATGATAACCGTGAGATTCTCTAATCACTATTTCGTCCTTGAGGGAACATCATAAAATTTCTTCATAGATGTTGAAGTCATAGATTGCCAGAGCTTTCTGTAGGCTAGGTTTCAGCCCACCAAAGAAGCAATCAACCTTGAATTCAGGTTTAATGACAATTCCAGAGGCGTATCATACAATCATTTGGATGTTTACCTTGTACTCTCTGACATATTCTTCATATTTTTTCTTATGGGAAAAGAATTCCCTTTCCATCTTATGTTGGAGGGTGCGGGAAAAATATTTATGGAAAAAAATCATCAAGAAATCCTTCCATTACAATTCCTCGAACTCCTCCTCAGGCTTCGTATTTTTTATCAATGTCCACCATTGATTAGCTTCACCCTACATAACATAAGTCACCGAGAGAACCATATCTTGTTCAGCACATTGAAGGATGGAGAAGATATTTTCAATAGAGTTGATCCATTGTTTGGAAATTGAGTGATTGAATGATCCATTAAAATTTGGAGTCATTTGTCTCATGATTCTCTCGATAGAACATTTTATTATTTAGGGGTGGTTTAATGTTCCTCTTGACCCATGTTTCTATTCAAAACTTGAGTTAACTGAGAGAGAAGCATGGAAAGGTTTGTGATTATCGCTCCCATTGAATTGAGAATCTAATCAGTAAAATCATCACATTGATCTTCACATCGGTTGTCAGGGAGAGTCCTCCGATTAGAAAAAATTGACTGGAATAAAAGTAAATATAGGTGAATCATATAAAGGGTAATCCAAGGAAAAAATAGATAACTTATAAATTACTTTTATTCCTTAACTTATGAATCTATATGATTCAATCTATGATATCGATGATCTAATTTCTGACATGTATTCTTAAAAGAATTTTTTCCCTTACTAATGGTTCATACTAAGCTTGTAAATTTACAAAATCATATCCCCCAGGAGTGTCTTAACCATGAGTGAAGCAAGTCCCGTTGTTGTGCAACATTTCATGTTTGAGTCTAGCTCAAAGCTGTGTTTTCGGGTTCTCCCATAGGATACATCACGGCCAGAGCCACCTCTGCCTGCTCGTATCTAGATAGAGATGTACTTTTTTGATAAACCACTTACTCAATACTCAACAATACTTAGGGATGTTTTTATTAAATGTATTCTTGTCTCTATGTATTCACTAGGGTTTTCTTGTCCTAATCCCAAATATAACTAAACCTACCCTCTATAACCAACTATGACAACCCTGCTCTTTTATTTCACACATTAAAATAATTTACTATATAAAATTAACTTAATAAAACATATAATATTGATATTTATAGTGTCTTTGAGAATTAGGATCATTACATAACAACTTAAAACATGAAATACAATGTGTTTATTGAAAACTTTCTTTACATGACCACTACATTCCCTCGTACTTAGCATTGCATAGGATAACATGAGGACATGCATGAGAAAAGGGTGATCTATAAATCTCAGTAAGGGAATAAACTCATAATAAAATGAGAAATATAGTACATGTTATAATATAGGCATAAAAATGGAGCACCAGAGAAACATTAACATAACGACATGATAAAGCAAGATAATCTTAATATAGAAATGTGGCAACAACATTTAACATGATTTTAGCATGATATAAGGCTCATTTCAAATAGATCATGAGTAAACCCTCATTGAACTTGAATTAGAATGATTTAACCCACATTTCACTTGACTTATCATGATACTAATCTTTACCCAATGCATTGGAGTGCTATTAGGGTTCACCTTTGTTAAACATTTCATTTCATGCATAAGTGTGCCACATGGATCATGGAATCTATCAACATCATAAGTTATTACATGACTGAGTAATGTGGAATAAACACATGAGAGTTCCATTCAATATGTATATGTTTATAATGTTGAATATCCTTTATATATACACTGGTATGGTATTCAATACACAATGATCTTGGTTTGGAAAAACGCGGTGCAATTTCTGTAGTATAACAGTGTGACATAAGGAATCATGAAATTGGTTGATGAGAGAGAAAATGGTTTATCATCATATATACATTAAATTTACTATAATGTGGTAATATGGATATATTTTCCAACAAACATAGTGTAATTTAGATGTATAATAAAAAATACTTACTTGGATGTAAAAGAGGAAAGAGAAATCTCTCACGAATTTTCGGCATGGTAACTAGTGTACATGGGAGGCTTTAATGAGAGAGAAAAGGTTCTACCATAATCCAAACATAAATATGACAGTATGTAGGAGGTTATAAATAATACTCCAACATTTATAATTGAATATAATATGTCATACCAAAATAATAAAATTGAGACAAAAATGCGAAAAGAGGAAATCCCTTACTTGGACGTGTGATCCCAAAAGCGTGATAGATGCTTGATATAAGCTCCTTGAAAGATTAGGGAACCTTGGGATGATTCTATAGAGAGTAGTTAAGAAGTTTGATGAAATCAAATGGCTTTTAGTGAAGAGGTAGTGGGTGCTTGGGTGGGTTTATATAGGAAAGAAGAGGGAATTCTTTATTATTTAGGTTTGGGTCACCACACATTAAACTAGTCAATACCAAAAAAACCGCCATTGGTTTTTGCCCATGGTTTTTTCCAATGGGAAGTGGAGAAAAATATTTTATAATTCCAATGGTATAACTTCTTAAAATATTGAGGGTGCTTATATGGAGGTGAGTCACACTCTCAAGGAAATCAATTTAAAATGACAAAAATTTTTATAAGTCATGAAGGGTCCACTAAAGCTATGAAAAATAAATCAAAAAAAATATAAAATCACATTATTTTAATTATAAAACATATATTTACCAAAAATAATGTTTATATTATTTTATTACATCACTATCGGGTCCTTATGATGTCATAGAATACATTATATACTTAAACTGTATTTAATTTTTACCGAAAAATTAAACTATCTTAGAAAATTATGAAAAATTCACCATTGGATAATTTAGACATCTTAATTCCAAAAATAATGTTTAATTTATCTAAATAATTTTCTAAATATTTTAATTTTTACTTTTAAAATAAAAATAGATATTTATCGAAAATTCATGGGTTTTGACAAAAATGGCTTTCAAACCATAATAAAAATTACAATTGCATTCAAAAAATTATATGATAATTTATATTTAATAAAAAGTAATTTATTTATAATAATATTTTATTAAAATATTATTTAATTCAAAAATAATTTAATTCATTAAAATATATTTTTTAGTTGAATAATAACTAAAAATACTATTTGGGATTTAAAAACTATTTATGAAGTAACAAAAATAAAATGAATGCACATTCTTTATAAAAAAATAATGTACATAGTCATAGTACTAGAGAAATGTTACATAACCTCTCATAACACCCACATAAGACTGAAGGGTAAGGTGTGTGATGGTGACAGACTCTTGGGGTGGCTCGAATAACATCGCTTGGGTGATATTCTCTATTAACTTCCACTTCTCCCGTAGTCGGTTCTGATCAAGATTAACGTGTTCAAGCTCAACTTGGGATTGGTCAAGAGCGAAGCCCAATGGCACCACCTCTTTTGTGAGATCTGAAAAATGGGCTTCGTATGGGACATGTCTACTAGATGAGTTCATCGCTTCCTTTTTCCATGTAAATCAAATTTTTTAAAGCCCTATGTTTATACTAATCATGTGATCACTGCTCAACGGATATATTAGAAACTATCACATTTCTTAAGGGTATTTTAAAAATCCAAAACATAAAACCAAATAATTTCACAAAAAATTTTACATAATGAGACATTTAATTATATCAAGAGAGATTTCTAGTAATGAATGCTTGGTTTGTTACATGGAAGCATAACATTTCACAAACACACATAAGGTCACGATCCTGCATGCACGAGGGAGTGCATGCAATGGTGGTTGGAGAATTTCACAACACAATCAGGGGGGTCTTTTCCCACACAACCAAGAACATGAAGGTTATGGTTCATACGGGTTTTCCCTATTTAAGAGATGAGAATCACCCTAACAAAGTGGAGGATGATGCATGTCAATATTGACACCACTAGTTGGGAGTTGGTACCACTCTTCTGATGAGTCCACATAAGGAAGAATCCTGCAAAACTCCCATCATATGAAGACATGACGATTAAACCCCACCCCCTTGGAGGGGGATGGGGTGCCGCACGGGTGAACCACTCTGGTGAGACACTTAGCCTATAACAATATAGATGAACCCAAGTATTCAACTCAATACTAGGGCCAATATAGAATCAACCCTGCATAAGTGTATATCAAAATAGTCACATGTCGATTCACATTTTTAGACAAAACTATTCAAATAACTAGTTTTAATGAGAAATAAACCTTGGAACTAGAGAATTCGACACCAAAAACGTCCCCATTAGTCTTTCATAATTAATCTGTAGTAAGAAATCCTCTTCTGATTCAATTTCAATCATTTCCATTTGGTCTCCCAACATTTTCTAGTATTCCTCAACCTCAAATTATAATCCGAATCATCAACTAATTATTTTTTTCATCTCTTCAACCACCCTCTTCAATGTTGAAATACTGAAGTTTGATTTTTTATCATCAAATCCCAAGGGCACAACACAGTCATATAAAGAACTAACAATCATTGAGAATCCATATTTGAAATCATCTTCATCAGATTCTCCATTAAAACCCAATTTCAAAAAAAATCATAGATCTCTAATTTACCCCATTAATCATGATACTATGAATAATTACCTTTATTCCCTTTGAAGCTAGTTTAGCTTCCGCCAACGTAGTCATTCATCATTCTTGAGATCGAGTTCCCTTTAGATTTGATTTCCTGAAAGTCTATGGCATTATATCAAATGAATTATAAGTCATATTCCAATAGTGAAAAATAAAACCCTTATTTTCTTAATGAATAATCTATGATCGAGCTACTCAATTGAAATCATCTTCATCCAGCATTGATATTCACTTCATTAAACATGACATAATTTCATTACTTGACCTCAGAGTTATTATGTCAGCACTGGATCGTAACCATATATTCTTCTTCAAGATTCAAATCGACTTAGATTATTTATATTGTTATGGGGATTGTGATTGGTTCATCATCCATGCCTGTCTTAGACTCCCAAAGAGTCTACACCAAATCTAATTCTCATTTTCTTCAAAAGGATTTCACCAGTTTCAGTTTCCCATGGCCAGACTTTGTCTAGTCAAGTGGTCTTGGGAACCTCAATCTCAGTTTGGGTCAGCCCTAGGGCAATCCCCACGAGCCCCTAGGCCATCGAAATATAAAATAATGGGAAAAAAATACAAATGCAAGGGCAAAAATTTCACAATTTCACTATATCTCTTAATTAATTTTTGGGATAAATTTATTACGCTTATCTAGGGAAACATAATTTACTTGTCCATTCATGATCTCACTTATGTATTGTAGCCGAATAAAGGTAACCGTAGTAGAACCAAAAAAAATAAATTTATAAAATAACATTTAAATACTATATAATTTAAAATAACAAATAAAAATTTAAAATTACATTCCATAAAATAAATTGAAAATTTTAAGTTTAAAAATTGTTAAAATAATTTAATAAATATTTAAAAATTATATATTCAAATTCTGTTGGTTAATTATTTAATTTAGATAACTAAACATTTATACATTATAACAGTCTAATAGATTAAATTAAATAATAAATTATTTATAAAAATAAATAAATCATAAAAATTATAAAATAATTGAATTGTGAAATAATGTTAATAATTATTAAATTATTTAAGAAATGTGACTAAAAATTAAACATATTTTAATTAATTAATATATTAATAGAAATAGAAAAATGTAATAAATATTAAATACACATAATTAAAAAATAATTAAATAAATTAATATTTTATTCTAAGAATAAAATTTAAAATAAATTTAATAAATAATTCAAAGAATTAGGAATTTAAATATTAAATGAGAAAATATAAATAATTATCATAAATTTCATTTATTAATGAAATCAACTATAAATGAACCACATAGTTATAAATGAACATTAATTGACTATCAAAGAAACTAAAATATATAGTCAACACAAGAAATGATGTAGAAAAACACCAAAAATAAATTCTACACTATGTACCTATTTATTTCCTATATATCCATGTCGTTAGTCCCTATTTGGTTAAGAAATTATTTTGGGAATGTTTGTATATTATGGCCTTCATGTGGTTTGGTTATATATGAATACATACAAGAACATTTTGTGTGTTGATACTTTATCCTATGTATATATGGCTTGTTTAGTATGAGAATTTATTTTTGGGATATTAAACTAATGATTGAGTGATGTAAACTTTTAATTAGAACTCATCCATGACTTAAATTTACAACTAAAGTGAGAAAATCATGCTAAAGATATCATTTGAATTATTGAAAAATCCTGATGGAGTTTTATTTTTTTCAACTTTGTTGAAAGATGCATCAAAAAATATTTATATCATTTTCATGTTCTGGAATTTTTTATATTTATATGAATTGTGTTCAAGGCCTTGGTAACCAAAATATAGAGGCGAAAATTATGGTTTACAATTGTTGGAATTTTATGTAAGTCCCCGAATCATCAAAGAGTTGTTCTCAAGAAGAAGGAAATAGCTAGGCAGTTATCTAAAGATTCAAATAGGGAGATATGTGAAATGGATAATGTTGTAGTGAAAGAAAAATAAGTTTTTTGAAATAGAGAGTCATAAAACCATCATGAATCCTTGGTATGAAAAATTTCTCCAGATAAAAATCATAGGATGATAATGTTGTACATTGATGATTCAAATATAACATTTTTTGTGATTTGAGAAAAATAATTAGATTAAAAATGGAGTGTCATTCTTAGCCAACTACAAAAGATGGGTTATATTATTATGTGGTTGCGGCTAGGATATACTATAGTAGTCCTAAATGATGGAAGACGATAAGAGAGCCAGTGTGGGGTGACACAATAATGAGTGCTATGAGTTCCTAGCATGGGGCAAAACTGTTCGTAGAAAGAGGATTTAAGAACATATAATTGGGTAGTACCCTCGGTTTTCCATAACTTCTTGTGTTATGCTCTAGGAAATAAATAATCACTTTTAAAATGTAGGGTTCTATATTGTATTTTTTCAAGAATATATTGTTCAACATATATGATAATGAAAGGAAGTTTTGAAGATGATGTCGATCATGCCTTGGGGGGTGGAACAATGAGTGTTGTTGTTGGAAAATTCATATATCTTTTTCACAAATCCATAAATCTCATAATTTAACATTGAGTTTCTATGTATGAAAAACTAGTGAGTATGACTTCAGTGTGTTAGTCATTATGTTAAGATTACATACATAAGTTTTTTTGAGAAGCGTAGTGAAAATGGAAAACTGGAGGGTACCATGTCTTTTTGGATGCTATTGTGATTCTAAGAAATTCTTATTGGAAATGGGAAAGAACATCATGGAAATTTCTGTTACCATGGTAGAATTAAGTGGAAAGAAGATGAAGTAAGATTTTAGAGAACCCTATACCATAGTCCAATGAATGTTGTATTTTAGGAATTCTGAGATGGATTGGAAAATGGGACTCTGATCAAAATGATATTTGTTTACACAGGCATTTCGCATAAAAATTTTCTATACTATTGTTATGGCCATGACAACTCATATATGAATATCAATATGAAGTTTTTTAAATTTGTGCATGAATATTACGTAATATAATTTTTTCATGACTTTTATGTAAACATGGAAGTCAAAAAATAGTAGGTTTTTAAGGATGTTGTATAGAAACCTCAATGATTTAATAAATGAAGAACATTATAATTATTGGGATATGATCAAGGGAGATCATTGTGTAATAATTTCATAAAATATATGTGGATAAGATATATATTATTGATACTCATATAAGATAAATTTCAATAAATGACTAGAAAAGTATTGAGTAGGAAGAAGAATGGGTGAAGTCAACAAGTTTTTTTTATATATTATAGAAAACATAAACAATACCAAGAATTAAATGATTTTCAGGAGAAGAAGAATATCATAAAATTGTTTTTTTATGTGAACAAGAACATATAGTGTTATTTTTATAAACTAGTATTATCTTTAGTTAGGTATCTTGAAGATGTGAGTATATTTTGAACAAATAATCTTAAAGTATTAAAGTGGATGATCTTTATTAATAGTTGTTAAAGAAGTAAAAATCCATTTATGGAACACACTCTAATATGTTTATACCTTTTTTTCATATGTTGATAGATATTATTATTAGCGAGGTGCTTGTATGTGAGGGAATCACGTGGCTATCAGATGATACCTGGAACACTCTACTACATTTGATTAAAATATTATAATGGAAAATATGTGACTTGGTTGATACCAATCATATCATGGAATCAATCAACTATAGTGGGGGTGAACCATATTAAAATTGTTGTTCCTTGTCCTTCTTTCTATTTTAATTCATTTGGTAAGGTTGAGGTAAAAATATGAGAGGGTCACATCTTAATCTGTGTAAGAGGTTAATTAGAAAATTAGGAAATTATAAGAGATCAACTATCATTGATTAGTCCTCCCTTCTTAATGGTGTTACCAAACCTAGGGTACATCAATTGGTATCATAGTATCTTGATTCACTCGATCTGATCTACATCATGTGAGAATGTATCGTCTAATCTTTGCTAACATTATTTTTTTCAAACATTTGATAAAAGGAATTACCACAATTTAAAATATATGATGTTACACTATCTTATATATCCTAGCCTAGAAGTTATTAACGCTAGACTCATGGAATTTTCACCTTGTGAAGGAAATGATCCTATATAATTTGTTGAAAAAAACGTAAATTTATATTAAATTTTAAAAAAATGAAATTCTTATATCATTATCATATAAGGAATATAAAAAGGTGTTGAGAGTAAAAATGGAAAAATAATATATCAAACATAAAAACGAAGGTAATGATAGAATAAATCATTTTTATGTTTATTAAAATTAATTATATACTTATATTCATGATAAAAATATTATTAATATTTTAAATAAAAAAGGAAACATTTTTAATTAAACTTATCTATTATATGATTATATTTACAAGTTTAATTTCTATGTTATATATTTTAAAATTGAAAAAAAATATCAATATTCAATTCATTATATAAAAATTAACTTAGGTTTAAATTTTGATATTTTTTTGGAAAATATTGATTTGTCAATGAATAGTGAAAAATACCAATTTTTGTAAGGAAGTCATTTATTTTCAATAAATAAGAAAATTTTAAAGTAACATTATGTTTTAAATTTTATTTCATGTAACATAACTATTATTATTTTATATTTAATATGCTTAATTATTTTTTAATTAACATTATATTGTAGTTTAATACAAGTCTGTTTTTGGGTTTGATATTGGGATTTTTCTGAAAATTATTTGAAAGTGCATAATGTATATCCTTTTTTTCATTAAAATAATACCTAATGAGGAATGTTTTACATGAAATTAATAGATTATATATCAATTAATATTAATTTATATTCATAAAAATATTATTAATAATCATATAGTTAATATAAAATCATCTTTTTCATTAAAATACACTTCTCGAAACTCATTTTTCATAGTGTACGTGGGTTTTGTTTTAAATTATATTATTACAATTTTATGAATTGTATTTGGTAAAATTTATTCCATATTTGTAATAATAATAACATATATTATCTATTGTGGTCAACCTAATTATTTACCGTAATATAATGCAAAAATAGTATAAATTAATTACTTTGGTTAAGGTAAAAACAAATTTATCGGGGGTTAAACTATAACAATAATGATTAAAATGATCTAAATAATTATATAAAATAAATTTAATGGACATATTTAGACATTATAATTTATAATTATAAATAATTGTATTTTTTGACTCTTTTGGTATATTGAAAATGTCACTACACATTATTCTTTTCATAAATAACAAGTGTGTCACTCACCTCACATATAAAATGACACCTGCTCTCCTATCCTATTTACAACATCAAACCCATTTATATTGTCAAAAAACACACAAAATACCTTCCTAAAATGAATAAATAATACCAAAATCCATTATTTAGATTATAAATAAATCTTACTAAGGCATTTGGTTCTTGGCTAACGAGGTTGTCTGAAGAAGATGTATCTTGGTTTATCGAGCATCTTTACTTTATTTTTTCTTCAAACTCATTAAAAAATTAGTCAATTATATTTATAGAACAAATAAATTATCTCCCATTTCTTGAGATTTTATAATGATAATTTAGTAACTGAATTTATATCCTCGTCCATCAAATTGGATATGAAATCATAATTCATCTGTACGACAGACTACCACCTCACAAACCGATATCATTAGATTTCCATCATCACCTCTTATGGCTTGTTGTAATGATGAATTTAAAGTATATATATATGATAATTTTAGAATATATATAAATATGTAGTTATGATATCATACATACCTTCTAAATTTCTTTTATTTGCAGGATCTGATAACATCACTTATTTGTACGACGGACTACCACCTCATGAAGTGTTGTGATTAATTTTTCACTAATTATTTTAATAAAAGTTAAAAAGGATAAATTTATGGAATATATTGTATAAAAATGTAATATTAATTTTATTAATTAAATATTTATCCCTATGAAAATATAGTATATCATTTTATTTCTTACATTGAAAAATGATAACGCCGTTCGTGTACGTGTTGACTACTGCCTCCACCAAGAAATGTGATGTGTTTTTCAACAAAAAACCACAAGAGTAAAATATAAAAGTAAATTAATATATTAATATGGAATATATGATATAGATATCATTCTATAAATATAAAATATAACACACATTCCTTCTCTAATGATCATTGAAACATGGAAAGGTTACACATGTGTACGTATGACCTTCAATCTCAATGATCGTAGCCTAGTTTATTTTCTGAAAACCAACATTAATTATTAGTATTAAAAGAATAAGTGTTTTATAAATTTGATACTAATTTCATTATTATTCTTTATATGTCGAATAATGACCTCTTTCACCAATAAAAAACCCACCATTATCATTTTTGACATTTAAGATTATTACCCTCAAAACGCCTGATGTAAACATAATTAATTAAGTAACAATATATTATATGGTAATGAATGAAATAAAAATGAATAATAAACATGAAAAAGGTTCTCAATAATTTAAATAAATAACATAAATGTTTTATTCATGAAGATAATGAATGAACATTATGAAAGAAACTCAAGGTAAGGGACTTTGTCTCAATTTCTTTTCATTGAGAAATATTTTGATGTTATACACCAATATTATTTTATGAGGTTTATATACAACCACTTTGATATATTATATCATGATTTTATCTATTCTCATGGTATTTAATTTTTTTTAATGTTATTATTTCATTGGGATTATGATTCCAATATTTCCAAAGTGATATGTGAATTTTATTTTCTTTAAATAATCTTTTAATGTATTCATTCTAAATCTAGTTTTCTTACATGAACATGTATTTAAAAATATTTTATTATGGACTTGAGTGTTTTATAATGAAAATTTTTATATTTATTTTATTGTTATTTGAAAAAACAATTAATATTTGAATGTAATGTTTGAATTTCTTTACATATTAATAATTTATTATTATTTTTTAATTTATACGACAACAATGGATTTTCCAACCATTGTAACCATTATTTGATGCATGGATTCCTATAAAATATTTCATATTTTCTTCCAAGAAAAAAACTCGTTCTATTTTTTTGTGATTTTGGAAATGAAAATGGGTTTTTAGATGAAAATTTATTTTCCTATATTGTTTTTTTAAAGGAATGGGGATAATGTTTATAAAAAAGTGTAATTTTTTTAAAGAGTTTTATGATGAAAAGTTATAATCTTATAATTTTTTATTAGTGATATTTTTCTTACACATTGTTTTTGTTGTTTTTTCCCAAATAGTGCAATATGATCCTATCATAGTTTATATTATGGGAGCACCTAGATAAGGCTTCAATGCACTAGGTAATGATTATGTTCTCCAAATAATTATATTTAAAGTTGGTCATATGGTTTTCTTAGTTTGCAAGGGTTCAATAATGGTTTTATGAGATGATGTCTCAAGGCACCTATATTATCTTTCTATTTTTCTAATTAGTCTTCATAGAAATCATTTTATTTAAAAAATAAAGGAAATGATATTTTTTAAAGAAAATGATTATGTTTATGGAAAAATGCTGTGTTTTTAAGAAATTATTTTTTCTTGTTTTTTATTGGACAAACAAAATTCTTCTTATTTATGTCCTTACAATGATTTTTTTTATCCCATATTTTTGATATGTTTTTAATAGGGTTTAAGGATGGGTAAAGAAAAAGAAGCATTCATGTTGAAAGCTGTTAATATTTTTCAAGAAATGAAATAATTATTTATTTTGAATGTTTTATATTATAGAAAAAATGGATACTAATTAAAAGTATAAAATTTTAAATTTATTATATTTGTTATGAAAGATTTATGATATAATTCTTGTTGATATGTATTATTTATTACTTAATTCTCTAAAACTCTAAACCTGAAAAGATTCTCAAATGTAAGAGAATGAATTTTTGACTTAAAACTCAAGATTATGTAATGTTTAAGGCTGATTACCTATACTCAGTATCAATGGGAGGTTTTGATAACATTAGATCTTATGATAATGATAATATCATACCCCTGAATGATTTCTATTTATGGTTATCCAAAAATGATATGGAATTTTAATATTACCATATTACATCATCTAAACTATATGTGTTTTTAATGGTTTTATATAGAGGAAGTATTTATGATGTTGTGGAAAGACACTGTGAAGAAAATATCTATCCAAATTAGTATCCTGAGACTGTTGGAATTAGAATAGAAAACATTGTTGCAGTGGTTGTTTAATTAACATCATTAATAAATGGTGGTGGTATCCATGATAGAGAGGGACCGGATCTTCCATATTGGAACATATATTTATTTTAGTTTTTCATGCAAGAATATACCCCATAATTTCATGGATCATCTAACCCTATGGTTTCTGAAGGATGGTTCAATGCTTTAGAGATAATATGAAGTCATGGGATGCTCGTAATATCTATTTATCATTTTTAAGGTAGAGTTGGTCAATGGCATTATTTGATTAAGAAATCCAGTTAGAAAACTAATATTGATTGCATGAATGGGAAATATTTAATGATATTTTTCTTGATAAATATTTCCTTGCATTTTTTTAATCTATATTGAAATATAATTATTGTAATTAAGGTAGAAGGATGATGATTTTTTGGCCATGTATTAATCTAATTTAGTAAGACAAGCTGGGTACGCACAAGATTTTGTTCAAGATATTGATAGTAAATTAGTATATTTTACACAGGATAAAAACTAGTCTATAAAGATATTTTTTCCCATGATAATTTAAAATCTATGAGAATGTTTTCCATTGTGATGAAAAAATTTATATTGGGTTTTCTGGCACTTATATACCTTGTAATGATGAAAATAAGAAGCAATAATGATGGAACAAAATGGGATAACATAAAATAAATAAATATAGAGGTAAGAAAATGAAGTTCCCATATTGTGGTATGGGTGGTAAAAAACATCGTAGAGAACATATTATGAAATTAGGGAATTTTTATCATCGTGGAAAGTTTTTTTATATGAATCGTAATGGAAACGAAAGTAATCACAAAAAATTAATGAATGGGGTAACCGATAACTATCTAATGGCGAGGTGTTTTTGTTCCAATGAGTTGGGTCATTATGATAATGTGTATTTGAATATACTAAATTAAGCTAGAAATCATCAAGATAAAATGAAAATGGGTGTGGAAAAATCTTTTTCTACTACAATGGTTGATGTTGGGTCATCAAATGAAGTGGTGACGTGTATGTTACATGTGTATTAAAATGATTCTAATACCCTATTTTACTCTAGATCTTCACATTCATTCATTTCTGTGAATGATTCCAAGTAAATTAGGAATATTACCTCATGAATATTTGACTAAACTTTCAGTGAAATCTCTTGGTGGAAATTCTAAAGAATACATAATTTATAAGAATCTTTCTATCATCATCTGTTAGATGATCTTTACTACAAATCTTATTGGGAGGGTCATAGTAGAGTTAGATACCATTCTTGTTATGGAATAGATTTTAGTTTATCATGATAAGATAGATTATAGAGTCAAGGATGTTCTATTCAATGATTTCATATATTTTATATCTTACCAACAAGAAAAAAAATTATTAAAGAGATGACTGTGAAAGTTACATATCCCATACTATTGAAAAGAAAGAAACTATTCAATTTAATGATGTTCTATTATTAAAAAAATACATGTATGTATTTCCTGATGATTTTATATGGTTTAATCCTGATTGGGAGGTTGAATATATTTTTAACATATTTCCTGAAGCTAAGCCTATTTATAAATCCCCTAATTGAATTTCATTATTGGTACATTTAGAATAAAATAAATTACATGATTTATAAGATAAAGGAGTCATTATAACTAGAACTTCACCATGGGGTGATCCTATTTTGTTTTCTAAAAATTAAAATGTTACAATAAGACTTTACATTGATTATAGAGCTTTGAATAACATCACTATTAAAAACAAGTATCATTTCTTTAATATTGATTATTTTTTTATCATCTTCTTGGAGCATAATAATTTTCGATGGTTGACCTAAGTTTAGGGTACCATATGTTGAAATTGAATGAACTAGATATTGTAAAGACTAAATTTTAGACTAGATATGGGAATAATCAGTTTGTAGTTATTCCATTTCAGTTCTCCAATGCACCTACTATATTTATGGACCATATAAATAAGGTTTTAATGAGTTATTGGAAATTTTATTATTTCTATTTATTGATGGAATTTTAGTATATTCTAAAATTCTAGAGGAATATGAAAGACAGCTAAGTACTATTTTGGAATCCATAAAAAATATTGGATAAAAAATTTAGAAAGTGTGAATTTTAGTTTAAATACATTTCATTCCTTCAAAATATTGTTTCTAAAAATAGAATAATTGTTGACCATAATATAACAAAAGTTATTGAATAATGTACAAGACCAAATAATATTATAGATATTCATATTTTTCTTTGATTAGTAGGTTACTATCGATGGTTTTTTGAAAACATTTCTTGGTTATCTAGCCCAGTATCTATGTTAACTCAAAAAACAGTCATATTTATATTTAAAAAATAATGCGATGAGATTATTTTTAGGAAGTAAAAAAGAGGAATGGTGAATAGTCTTGTTATGGCCCTACCATTAAAAAATGGACAATTTTCCATCTACATTAATGATTATTTAAAGGGACTTGGTTGTGTCCTAAAACAAAATGATAAAGTAATTGCTTATTCTTCACATCATTAGAAACCTCATGAGTTAAATTACCCTAAAAATGGTCTAGAATTAGATACTATGATATTTTTCTTTAGAAATTTTGAGGACTCATTTTTATGAGTTAATGTTTTGAAAAATGTTCTGATCAAAACAATTAATGTGTATATTCACTCAGAAAGAATTGATCATGAGACATAGAAGATGACTAGAAATGATGAAGGATTCTTGTTGCATGATTCATTAACATCTGAGAAAATAAAGAACATGGATGATGATTAGATTAATAATAGTAATTCTACATTGAAAATGTTATATTTTTTACCTAACCCTTTTGTTAATAATTTGATGAATTTTATCCTAGAAGTTGTGGATGTAGGGAAATCCACTATTTTGGTATAGGTTTTAGTGCAATAATCTCTGTCAGAAAGAATTAACCAGGCTTAGAAAAAGGATCGTGCTTTATAGGAAAAGGTTGAATCCATTAATAAGGATATTTTTCAAGATTTAAATATTGATTAAGAAAATGAATTAATATTTAGAAAGATGTTATTTGTTCCTTGTGGCTCCATGTTGAAGAAAGAGTTATTGATTGAAGCTCATAGTTCACCATTTTCCATTCATCTGGGCCGCACTAAGATGTACAATGAACTTCTATAATACTACTTGTGGGATGATATGTAAAGATATTTTATGGACTTTAAAATGAAATATTTAAATTTTTAGAAGGTAAATATGAACTAAAATTACCAAAAGAAATGATTAATCCTTTCCAATGTCTAAGTGGAAATGAGAAATCATATCAATGGATTTTCTTGTGGTATCATGAATGAAATCGCATGGAAATAATTCAATTTGAGTTATTGTTGATTGATAAACTATATATTAATAACTCATTCCCATTCATGATACTATGTCATTAGATTATCATTCTCGATGGTATCTAAGGGATATAGTATAGTTACAAGAAGTTCTTATCTCCATTGTCTCTAACTATGATATAATATTAACTTCTGATTTATGGAAAGAACGTCAAATGATGTTGGGTAATAAAGTAAATTTCATTATAGAATAACATCCTCAATATTATTGAGAATATAAGAGGATAATTTAGACCATTGAATATGTGATTTTTTTCTTGTGAAATATATTGAAGGGAAGTTTGGATCAATATATTTCTTTTATTGACTGTTCCTATAATAATAATTTTCATTTTTATATACATATTTCACCATCTATTAAATTACATGGAAAGTGATATCAGTCACCAGATTTGTGAAATGAAGTAGGATAAAGGATGTTGATGAGACCAGAGATAGTATGGGAAAATGGCTAAGAATTTTTAGTTTATTTAGAAACATATGTGTATGTATTTGAGCATGAAAAAATTTTATGCACATAACCAGAGGAATGATCTATATTTTAAGGTAGGTGATCGTGTTTTTTCTAAAGCATATTTATGGAAAAGTGTTATGCATTTAGATAAAAAATGAGAAGCTTGGTCTATAGTTCATTATACTACATGAAATACTGGAGAAGGTTGTATCATTTTATTACTGAGTGGATCTCCCCCCATGTGTATCCCACATACACAATGTTTTTCATGTCTCTGTGTTAAGAAAATATGTGCCATATTTATCTCATGTTTTGAGCCCATAAATAGTTTAGTTAGAAGATAATATTTCATATGAGGAAAAACCTATTCAGATTCTTGACAACAAAAGTGTTTTTTAGAATAAAGTGATTCAACAGATTAGGTTTTTATGAAAAAAAAATTATGGTTAAGGAGGCAATATTGGAATCAAAAAATCTTATGAGGGAAAGATATACTCACTTGTTAAATAAGTGAATAAAATTGCAAGGATCCATTTTATAAATTAGGGAAGAATGTAACCACCTAGCTAAAAAGAGAATAAATCATTTTCGTGTTCATTAATATGAATAAGATAGTTTTATTCAGTATAAAAATATTATTAAATTTTTTAAATAAAAAAATAAATACATCAAATTAATCTCATTTATTATAATGTTTTCTTTAAAAGATTTATTTATAAGTTATAGAATTTAAAATTAAAAAATTGAATATAATTTTTTAATTAAGAATATAAAAATGAACTTAGGGTTAAATTTTGGTTTTCTTTTCATAAAATATTTTTTTTCAGTGAATAGTGAAAATTCTGATTTTTATAAAAAAATCATTTATTTTCAGTAAATTAATTAATTTTAAAGTCCCATTATGTTTTAAATATTATTTAAATTAGAATCAGTATTATTTATTTATATTATATCTAATTATTAATATTTTAACGAAATTTATATCGGATTTTAGTATATGTTTATTTTTTGGGTTTAAAACCGGTTTTTTCTTAAAACTATTTCAAAGTACATAATATGTATGATTTTTAATTAATTAAAATAATCCATAAAAATGAATGATTTAAATTAAATTAATATTTTTTATATCAATAAATATTAATTGAGATTTATAGAATGGTTATTATTAATTATAATGTTAATATTGATTCATTATTCACTTGAAAAATACTCTTCTTAAAAACCCTATTTTTCATCACGTCTGTTGGTTTTGATTTTAATAATTGTTTTCTACTTATGTGATTTTAATTTTGTAATATGGAGTAAAAAAATATCATCATCATAATCTATATTTTCTAATAATATCAACTTAATTTTCATCCATAATGAATTTGTAAAAATAGTAAAAATAAATTACCATAGTTAAGGTAAAAACAGATTTAGAAAGGTTTATACCTAAACTGTAATAGTTAAAATCACATTAAAACCTTTATAAAATAAATTTTTTTAATATATTTTTATATTATCCTGATTAATTATCAATAATGATCTATTTTTGACCCTTGTGTCATGTGAAAAATTAATTTACACCTTTTTCTTTTCAAATATTACAAGTGTTCCACTCACCTCACTTATAAAAGGACACCCAATCTAATATACTATTGAAAACTAAAAATCAATTTGGATCAGAAAATACCTACACAAATACATTCCCAAATTCCCTCCTAGGACATTGATCCCATATATTTATCATAAATATATCCCATGAATGCTTTTACTGCTTACCTATTGAGGTTGTTTCAAGAAGAGGTTTCATTCTTTACTGAGCGTCTTTATTTTATTTATTCTCCCACATCCATAAAATATTATTCAATAATGAATAAATAATAAAACCATTATATAATATATATAATTATATTTTATTTTGTTAAATTTATAATCTTTATACATCTCCTCTTCTATCACATAGGACATGAAATCATTATTTGGGTGTACGGCGGACTACCGCCTCGCGAATCAATGCCATTTTTTTCCATCAACACCTATCAGAGATTATTATAATGATTAATTTAATGTATATGTATGATTTATATAACATAATTATACTTATATAGTTATTATATCACATAATTGTTTTTACTTTCCATTCTATTGGGGATACGATAACGTCACTCAGGTCTACGACTCTCTACCACCTTGCGAAGAAATGTTATTTATTTTTCATGAACACTTTACATGGAAGGTAATAATGATAAAGTTAGTGAATATATGTGATATACATAACATAACAATTATATTCAGGGCATATTTATAATTGTGAAAAGATAATATATCATTTTCTTTCTTACACTAAAAAATGATAACATCATTCATGTATGTGTGGACTACCACGGCCATGAAGTGATGTGATTCTTTTTTAACATCACCACATATCAAGAATTATATATCTATGTATTTTTTCGAAATCATATGGTCTATATGATATTTTTATCATTATGTAATGATTAAATATTACATAACTTCTTATAATGATCATTGAAAAATGGAAACATTACATAAGTGTAAGTACTGTCTACCATCTCTATGATTGTGACATACTTAATTTATCAAAAATAAATTTCATGATTGGTCTTAAAATTATAATAGATTTATAAATATGGTAATTATTTAATGATTTTTATTCCATATAATTTGAATAATGACATATTTTACTATACTCAACCTACCATAATCAATTTTTATATATGAGCTGAATAAAATCAAAAGTTGTGAAGTAAACATAATTAATTAAGTATTTATAAATTACATAGTAATATGTGTAATGAAAAGAAATAAAAAAATGAGATAAGTTCTCATGAAATTAATTAATTAACATAACATTATTATTCATGAAAATAATGAATGAACATGATGAATCAAACTCGAGGTAAGATACTTCATCTCTATTTCTTTTTATAGGGGGATATTTCAATGTTATGAACCTATATTATTTTATGAGTTTTATTTAAAATCCCTTGGAATATTTATATCATGAATTCTTCTATTCTCATGGTATTTTTAGTTTTATAAAATATTATTCTTTCATAGGTAATATTTTCCAAATGATAAGTATTTTTTTTTAAAACACTATCTTTTAAAAATTTTATTCTAATTCACTTTTTCTTCTATGCACTTTTTTTTTAAAATGATTTTATTACGAAAATTAGCATTTTATGAAGGAATGTTTTGTATATATATATTTATATTGAATTAATGGAATATTTTTATGCAATGATGTAATTTCTTTAAATATGAAAAAGGAAAGTTCTATTTTAATTTATATGCTGAAAATGGATTTTTTGTCCTCTATTACCATTATTTGAATCATGAATTCCTTTAATATTTCATGTTTTGTTCAAAAAAAAGACATCCTTACCATTTTCTACATATTTTGGTATTGAAAATTTGTTTTTAAAAGAAAATTTTGTTTTGGTATTGGATGTTGGATTTTAAAAGAAAAGGGTATTTTGATATCTACAGGTGTTTTCCAAACAGGTTTAAAAGAGTTTTTTTTAGGATTTTAGGATTAAAAGTTTCAACGTTAAAAGTTTTTATTAATGATATGGTATTTGAACATTATTTATCATGGGTGTACCTATATAACACAGGGTGGCATCATTATAGCTTATACGATTGGTGCACCCAGATAAAAGTCCAATTCATTGGGTAATGATTTTGTTACCAATAAAATTATATTCTAAGTTAGTTATATGGTTATTTTAATTTGTAAGTGTATTATAAGGTTTCTATAATGGTTTTTTGAGATAATTTACCAAGGTACTTACATGAATTTTCTATGATTTATAATGAATTTTCATGAAAATAATATGGTTTCTAGTGGTAAGATAATGTTATATTTTTATGGAAAAATGATTCCATTTAGGGAAAAAATTATGTTATTAAGAAAAACATTTCCATGTATTTTCATGTTTTTTTCCAAAAAATATAATTATTTATTATGTTTTATTTTATTGATATTTTCTTGATTCTAAAACATTTAAAAAACAATGGGTTTATGGATGTGTAAAATAAATGAATAATTCAAGTTGAAAGTCATGACTATTTTTCATTAAAAGAATTCATGCTTTATTTTAAAAGTATTATATTGTGGAAAAATAGATAATAATTGCAAGTATCCACAATATATTTTATTTTTTATTATTTTTTATTTATGACCTAATTTTATAATACTATATTCCTTAAAATATAATAAAATTTAATAAAACTAATTTTTGACATAAAACTCAATATTATATAATGTTCAAGGCCGGGTCCTAATATGAGAGGTTGGAAAGTAGTTATCACTGTGATTTTAAATTTTATTATGTAATTCATTAAATTTGGAGAATCATATCTGAAGGCATTATAATGGGTGAGGGAGAAAATTTTGATGACTATTTTTCAAGAGTTAATGAAATAGTCATAAATAATAGAGGTTATGGTGGAAAGATGGATGGCCTAATAATTGTGAATAATTTGATGATGAATTTTCATTATAAATTTGTTTAAGAGATCTATAATATTGAATATAGAAAATATAATAAACATGACTAACTTTACAATATTATAATTGTATATGAAATGAGTAATTTTATAGAATTTAATAAGTAAATTTAATAAAAAATTAATTTTGAATCCAGGAAAAACACTGAATATCAAAGAAGATGATGTTGGAGGCTCTAGTGATTCGTAGGATGAAAATGAGAAGGATTATGATTATATTATATTCAGGTTTCTATATTCATGAGTTTTAAAAAATTAAATGGAAAATAAAAAGGTAACTTGAAACACAATATCTTAGAATGTGTGGGAATTAAAAAATTTCCATAAACTATCCAAATAAAATGTGTAGAAAATACGAGGCTAATGAATGGAGTGAAAACCCCAAAATAATTTTTGGGGTAAGAATTAAAAATATTTGAACTATTCTGGTGATGGAATAAAAATAAATTGAGGATTAATAGTAAAATTTTGATAACTAAAAAAGAAGAAAAATACTATATAAATAGTTTCTACTTAGAAGATAAAACACCTAAAATTTCTTAAACATTATTTCATATATTTAGAAGAATTAATAATCCTCAAGTGATAAGGAATAATAATGTGAAGAAAAATATATGGAGCATATGATTATGGATTAATTAGAAGAATTCAATGGAAAAAATACCTTGATCAAGAAGAAATTTTTATTTGCAAATAAATATAATGGAAATAAAAGTAATGGATAAGAAGCGTCTATCCAAAGGGAAACCAAAATCATTGAATAAATAGAGAGATCCATATTAATGATTTCCAAGTAGGAGAAAATAATTAAATATATTGAATGAAATTTTTAGTAAAAAAAGAATAGTTTTTCAAGATATAATAAAAATAAATTTTAAACAAAAATGAATCAAAATGTATATAGGAATACATTAATAGGGCTATTAATAAAATTGAATCATCAAAGTCTTTAAAATTTATGATATCAAAATAAAATCACCAATATTCACACACTAAATCATTGAATATATTTCTTTTTTCTGATAACAACTTTTAACATTATAAATCTGATCATATTTATACTAATATAGTTATTATGAAACACACATAAATATAAAATAGAGATAATATTCTTTATAAAACATCACCCTCTCATAGAATAAAAATATCAAAAAGATCGGTAGATCAAATATAGTTGTACTCATAGAAGAATTTTTATCATGTCTAAGGATACAAAATCAATGGATATGGTTGGTTCTATTGAATTTATGGATATAAATCCTTTTCATGTTGGTATAAATTAAAATACAATAGAAAAGATAAGAAACTGGGAGGAGAAACATTGAGAAAGAAATAATAAATTCCCAAAGAAATCATATATCATAAAAAACTAGATCTAATCTATCTATATAGAATTGTTATCAATGATTTGGGGAATTATGTGGATGGTCGGACCAATATGGTCATTTGGCTGAACAATTCATGATCAATATTCTAGTTCTGATTTCCGATACTGAAAAAGGTAATCAAATTTAGAAGGTTAATCTTGAAGAAATGTTTCTCAAAAAATATGTATCTTAGAAGGAATGAAAGAATGGAAATTGGTGGAATCTTGAGAAAATGTATTCCTCATACATGCTGGGACATATATGAATATTTAAAATTTTACAAGAAAATGATCGAGGGGAAGTAAAATTTGTAGACAACAGTTCATTAATAATCAATGTTGATGGTTCTGCTAATATTTGAGAAACAAATGTCACATTTAAAAATATTATTTCTATTTAAGTGTTAAAACATAATACACTGAGGGAAATCTGGTTATGAGATAATGGGAATGAAATTGGGATTAATAATTATAGATGTATCATCCAAAATTTAAGATAACTAAGGGTCGTCACCAAAGGTGAATTAACTAGATGAAATTTATTCCAAATATGAAAAAATTGGCATGGGATAATTGTGCTTATTAGCCAAAGTAACCTCAGTAATATATCAAAAAATGAATTGAGAAGATACCTGACTTAGTTGAACAGATAAATATAAGGTTTATGAGAAACCTTTCAAAAGGAGAATATAGTCAAACTTATTTATCAAATTATAGATATTTAGTTAATATATTCATATGAGTTAAGTTATACAAACTTGAATGGGCATATGATATAAAATTATATGGGTGGTGAAATCAATATCATTACATTAATTAATTAATTTACCCAATTGAATAATTTCAAGTTCATCAAACCCAGATTTAAATAAATTGATATCATTTAAATTTCAAGGGACATGCAAAAAAGAAGTTTGGGGTTTATATTAATAATATATTACTAGAACATATATTGGAGTATTCTTGAAGTGATTTTAAAAATTATCTCTCATAACCTACATTTAGGAATATATAGAGTGAAACCTACACTATACAATAGAATGGAATTCCAAAGAGAAAAAATAATAGAATTGTAGATATGGGGAAAAAGTGGTATCTAATTAAAAAAATATTAAAATTCTTTTAGAGTGAAGCTATATTTATAATATTCATATAAAAAATTGGTGGTTAGTGAAACATTATACATATATGAAACATTATGATAAGGTCTTCAAAAAAATAGTAAAATACCATAATGTTGTTTGGAATCCTCTCTATATGAAGATCAGGAACACAATCCTTGGGAAATTCAAGGAGAGAGATGAAAAAAGGAATTTCTCATGGGATATTTATCAAATGGTATAAGTTATAAATATTACAAAATTGAATAAATAAAATAATAAATAATTTTAATGTTAATGATTTTTAAAATTTGTATAAATTTGTTAAGTTAGATGATATTTCACCTTGAATGTTTTGAAGCATACAACATATAGATTTTAGGAAAGAACGGTGATAAAGTGGATGAAAAAAAAGAAGAAATCCCAGAATATCATAGTGATGAAGATGATGTTCTCAAAAAAACCATAAGAAATAGTTGGAAAAAAAATCATGTTGATTCATAAAAAATCGTTATGACTCAGGATTCACCTATTCAAATAAAAATAAGATTTACTCTTGAAAACCAATCCACTCTAATTTCACAGGTTGAGTCACAATCAGTAATTAAAGCAGATAAGCATGAAAAATGGATCAAATTCATGGATGACTTACTTGATTATAATTATAATAAATCTAATTTAAATCTAGTGACACCAAAAAAAAATTAAATATTTTATTATAATTCAAAAATTTATTATGTTTGATAGCATTTTCCACCAGAAACACTAAACTTAAAGGAAAGATGTGATACATTTATGTAATGTTATAGGTAATACATATAACTATTAAAAACCATTCCATTTAATTGGTGGGAATAAATAAAAGTAACTATATTATGAAATATTTATAAAAATAATAGAAATTTATTTTTTAATATTAATCAAATACAATTAACATATCTAAAATTACCAATATTATCATTTTACATTAAAAATTATATTTCTCAAAATATTTACTTTCAATGTAACATGTATTGTTATTTCATGAATTTTATGATTAATTATGATAAATTATATATTATATTAATATTTTTTTGACAATAATTTTATTATTAAGTAATAGTAATTATGAATGAGAATGGATAATAATATAAAAAAATCTATTTTCTAATAAAAACATTTTTTCATTATATGTCATCATTTTTATTCATATTGTAAATTTATAATATTTGGAATTTAAATTTTAAAAAATTAACATTATTTTTGGATTAATTATAGTAATATTATATAAGGATTAATTTTTGGTATTTTCCTAAAAATAATGAATTTTTGGTGAATAGTTAAAAATATAATTTTTATAAATAAATTGGATACTATGCCATTATTATTATTATCTAAGTATAAATGTTGAATTCATGAATCATTTTTATGAAAAAATAATTATTTTATTAATGGTTTTGAAAATTTTAAGATGGTTGTTTTAATTTACAAACCCGTATTTGATATTTTATAACATAAGTAACATTATCTCCAAAATTATTTTTAATACATTAAACGTTTTTATTTGAAAATTATTTTTAATACATTAAACGTTTTTATTTGAAAATTATTTTTTATCACATTAATAAATTGGAATAAATAAAATTTATTTAAAATTAATCATTATTGGTTTAAAATTATATAATAATGAATAATTTATATTTAGGCACAAATATTAACCTACATTAGGTAATAACAAGTTATTGTGATAAAAGCTAAAATAGTATAACTAATAATTCAAGGGGGGTGGGGGAAGTTTGAAACATGATAAAAAAGTCTATAATTTAGTGTATGTTGTTTTAATTGACCTTATATACTCCCTAATATGTTCTTTCTCAACTTTGGATCCACTTTACATGTTTAACACATGCTCATTTTATATAATGTTGAAACGTTTCAAAAAATACAATTCTCACCAATTATAAAAAGGGTCTGTCATGAATGCTTCCAGAAACTCAAAACAATATGATTTATTACTAAAAACATATATACTTTCCTTCACCTATACTTATATTTCAATTTATTTTGATTATGGTAAAAATAGTTTAGCATATGTTTTCCATTTCTAGGGATCTTCAAAGTAAATATCGAAGTGCTCAACATGAATAATCATGTTTTATTAGCTTCTATATATTCCATTTTTATTGAAAATTTAAATTTTTTTAAAACCTATGTAATTAAATTAGTTATTTAAATATACTTAATTTTATTATTCTATGGGAATAATCATTAATCACCTTTTAACATTACTCTTAAGAAAAATATAACCATCATTCTTACATTGTGCAGACTACCGCCTCCATGATGGAATGGGTTTTATTTTCCATCAACACCAAAAAAATATTCTATTAAATGGTAATTTATTAAATAATTATAATATTTAAATCATGTTTATGTTTTTTTTACAATAATCCATATTACACATTCTTCCCGTATAATGTAAATGAAATCATCATCCTTGTGTATGTGTGAATTACCTCCATCATAGAACGATGGATTCTTGTCTTTTATTTAATTAACTACTTAAATGGATGTCCAAGAGAATGATATTAAATGATAAATAATGTTTTTATGATATATCTAAAATTTATATATGAAAACTATTTGAACCTATTAATTATATGATCAAAAAAATTATCATTAATTCAATCATTTAAAACAAGCAATATAAGTGGAAAATGGTCTATTATTTCTAATAAGTAATTTATATTAATTATATTCTCTTTAAAATTATTTCAAAATATCATGTATAACACTAGTTAGAACCAATATTATTATTATTCAATTTTTATATGTATATTACACATAAATCACATCCTAATCCTCCATTAATCGTGGTTGGTTCATTTTTGGGTCGGTTTGACCAAATAATCAAAATATACAATAAATTCAAAGAATGAATTAATATGAGAACTTATATACTAATATAATATGATATTAAAATATAAATAATTTTTTTATGGTTTTTTAAATTTTATATCAACATTTAGCTCATTAATGAAGAAAAAACCTTTCATTAGTTAAGAATCCACACAACATGATCATTATCGATTCCATCATCATGGTCTTTAGCAAAAAATACCATAGAATAAAATTATACCCTTTATATATATTATAAAAAATATATTATATTACATTTAATTATATTTTAATGATGACATTTGTAACTATAATTAATACCAACAACATTTTTACAAAACTTGTTCAAGGCGATAAAGATCACTTACACATGGAATTAAAACTATATAGAAACTAACTAATATTTATGGGTATATAATGATTATAAATGATGATTATAGATGGTTATATTTAATAAAAATGTTCTTGGGTATTGATTTAATGGACATAATTTAATTTTTCAAGAAATTTGGTGCATGCGCAGAATGAATATGGACTAAAATAATGGATTTCATCTCAAATTCCTCCCTTTGAGTCATATTTCGTATTATTCACCTAATTTCAGTTATGTGGTGTACATAATACCTATTTGAAGTGTCATATTAGGAATTATCAATTAATAATAGTATTTTATGTTCAATTAGGGGAATTTTTTTAAAATGTTACTCAAGTAGAAAAGTTTCATTATCATATACATTAATCCTTGAAGAATTTTTATGTTATTCACCATATTTTACTTTAAATAGTGTATTAACTACACATGGGTCTATATTTATTATATATTTTTTTAATGTAAAATTCTATGTCCAATCACTTATTTTTCAATAAATATCTTTTGAATATGTTGTTATCCCAGTTTTAATGATTTTTCATAAATTAATTTTCATTAATTGGGTTATAGTAGTCCTCTTGATAAAAATGGTATATAAGTTATAAAAATTTATTATATTATGTGGTATTATATTTTATTTCTATGAATTTAAATTTCTTCCAAATAAGGCCTATTTCAGAAATATTTCTTAAATAACGGAATTTGTTTCTTATATGGGATATTGATAACTCAAATATTTTTTCTTTGAGTTATATTATTTTATCATAAACATATTTCTTTAATGCTTGGGTTCTCCCACCCTAACAATTTTATTGTATTTTAATCTATTAAAATCTATATGAAATATATATTTTGTTAAAATAGAATGTTATTTATGTATTTTAACAATGTGATTATTGAACAATGAAATTTTCAAAATAATAAAAAAGGAGTTTTAATTACACTTTTATATGTTTTGTATTCATGTCCTATTTTACTGAAGTTAATAATTATGTATTTTCAAGGCTCAATTATTTAATATCATTTTTAAATTAATGTTTTTAAAAATACATCATGCCCCCTTTATAAAGTTACCTTTGAAAGCAACATATAAATTTAATTTTTACATTAATGGAAAAAAATATTTCCTAAAAACTCTTTTAATATTTCATTTCCACTTACATTTTTATTTTAAAAACAATTTTCACAAACAAAAATTATGTTTCCTCATTTATCCTTGAATTTATATGTTTATAATTTGGGGGATTGAACTAGTGGTATTGAACAATTTATTATTGATCCCTTCTTTTATGATATCATTCAATGAATTATTTTTCTGAATATGTTTTCAATTTACGTGTACACTCTCATATGTTTCCTTTATGGCACTGGAGATATGTTATTGTGAAACCATTGATCTTATTTATATGTATGGCTTATGATTATGTTATTCTAGTATTAACTTATCAGTATACTCATTTATAAATATGGATTATACTTAAAATTTTAAATAATTCAGATTATATGATGTTCACCCAGAAATAATGACATTATATTGATAATGGGAAATGTATAGGGTTTATGTGTATTGTTATTCCAATATAGATGAATATCGGTATGTTGACTATGTACTGTTTAACCATCAAACTTATTCTTCTGGATTATTTATGATCATGTTATCCATTTTATTAACATTGGAAAAATTATTTTCATTGTGTATTTTGATATTCTAATATGGATGATTATTGGAAAGTTGATTATTTATTGTTTTACCATCCACTATATTTCTATAGATGAGTTATTATCTTGTTATTCAATTTATTTTCATGTGGAAAACAATATACATTATTGGATGATTATTGGCTACAAACACATGTTGATTATTTATTGAAATTTTACATTTTTAATTATACTGATAACCATGTTTTTATAGAGTTAGTGGTTTATTATGAAATGTTATTAAATATATTGTTGACTCTTATGGTGAATTCATATGATGGGAATAAGTGACAGGTAGAAACTGACATTATATATCCCCTCGATGCATCCACATGACTCATGAGAAAAAACATATTGGGTTTTGGTGAATACATATACTTATATTAGTATATTTTATTTGAATAATTCATTGATAACATGGTTTTTATGTCTATAATTATTCATTAGATCAATATAATATTATCAATTATTATTATCCCTTCTTTCATTTATTTTCATAGACATAACATGATCTATGTTTTAGTCAATTATTGAATTTTCCATATTAATTATTCTTTATAAATTATGTATACCTTGCCTATGTTTTTATAACATGATTTATATATTTCCCTTACATAGAGTTTTATCTCACCCCATTATGATGATTCCATTCACTAGTTTATGATTAAAATTAGTAAAAATTACATTTTTAGAATGATAACTCATGTAAAATGATTAATAAGAGATATTTAATAATTAATATGAATTATATAGTTTCATATATATTATAAAAATTGTAACTGTGAAGAAAGACATGAGATTTATTAGTTTATGATTTATCATAATTATATAAATATATAACTCAAAAAGGAATTCAGAATGTATGAAATGAAATGTTTTCTTTATGTCATGTTATTATGGGATTGTTGTGTCGGGGAAAATTTAATTTTTATCAAAAAAACATGTAATGATTGTGTCCAGGGAACTAGATCCAGGTGCGCGAGTTCAGAACATCATAATTTGTATCATATAGTGGTTTAGATAACATTATAGATTAGGATGGTAATTATGGATAATTTAATTATTGATAATTTAAGGTAGATCATAATTTCAAAGGTATATATAACCCCCTGTGATAATATTTTGTGTTTTGTTAAGGAAATAATACAAATTTTATTTGGGGTTAAGTGTAAAATATCATTTGTGAAAACCCTTGGGAAAAGAAAAATTTTGAATTTTATGTATATGATAACATCATGATTATTTGTAAATATAAAAAATTTGTAGTTATATATGAAATTACATTCATTTGAATATTATATAATTTGATGTTTTTTATGAATAATATTTACCTTGGAGTAAGATCCATGAAAATAGAATATTGGGTATTAACTCAATTGTCCCATGTTGTATGGGAAAGTGGCATAAAAACACCCCTCTTTTGACACTCTCATGGGATATTCTATGGTTAATTCACATAATATTTATGAACCATTATAAAGAATTTGAATATTTTCAGATTAGATAACTTAATAAGAAAGTTACCATGGCTAATATAAATTATGTTTAGATATTAATAGGTTAAGGTACATATTAATTTATATGTGGTTTCTGGGATAAATGAGTTATTGTATTTTGAGATCATAAATTCAATTTTTTAGGTTTATAATATTTTAATAGTGTTAATAGTTATTTGGGTTATCTATTTTGAGTATTAAGTTCATATCTATTATAGAAACAAACTACATGTAGCCATGGTTGAACTAGTAATGATAAAAGATAAACTAAGAGTGATATAGGTTGTACCAAATTTGCTACAAGTGATGTATTAAGAACTACTTGTGGAAATTATAGTTCTATAAAGTGAAAAATCATGAGGTTAAATTTTTATATAGTTATTTATGAAAATTATCTTATAATTATAATCACTCATGTTAATACATTATGATCTAGTAATGGATTAAGCATTAAGGAACAAAGTTAATATTGGACGCCATGGACAGCGAAAAAACTACATGAATAGACAATATAATAAGATAAGTGATGAAGCGATAAATCTTGTGATTATTCCAAAATAGGTATAATTTTTTTATTATTAATGTGAACATATTTTAAATACCAAACACACCAAATAATAGAAGTATGAAATATAATATAATTTGGGTGACCAAGATGATGAACAAAGATAATTAAATTTTCTATATGTCAAAAATGATGGAAGCAGTATAGGGAAAATTAACTTAAAGGGACATGTGAATGATATTAGTGTGGATATTAAGGTCATAAAACTCACAAGTGTAAGGGAAAATGAGACACTATTCAAATATATTTCTTTTCCTAATGAGGTAAACTGTCACTAAAAATCACATGGATAAGGAAAACCCTATGAAACTACAATTACTATAATGTATAGTGTGTTTTGATCAATATTTTCTTGTGTCATCAATTAGGAAATTTCTCATTAAAAATTTGATATAGAGTTCTAAATAAAAAAACCTTGTGGTACGATTATCATATAAATAATTTTCATAGTTTGTGGGAATTATTTCCTTGTGGATCTAGACGTTTTTCATTTAGAATAATTTTATGTGCAATTAAAAATTATTTAAATCTCTCTATAAATTGATTATAATAATTTTTCATATAGATAAATCTAATTCTACGTACTAAATAATCTAATAATCATCTTGTGGTATATGGTTAACTTTTAGTTACTATATAAATTTCTATGATTTTATGAGTGGAATTAAGAAGATGTAATTTATTTAAGGGAGGGTATTGTAACACCAAAAAAATTTAATATATGATTTCTTTCAAACAACTCAATTTCTTTGATAGCTTACTCAATAAGAAACACTAAACATAAATACATATCTGACATACATTTAGATTATAGTATAAGAATTGAATATAACTATAAAAATTGTTTCCACTAAATTAGAGGTATCATATATGATTAACTTATTTATGAAATAATAATAGAAATAATATAAAGCTATATTTAGTATGAATGAAATTCAATTTGTATAACTAAAATGACGAATACGATCCTTTTATGCTTAGAAGTGAATTTGGATAAATATTAACTTTCCTTGTGATATACATTATTATTTCAATAAACTTGTGAATTAGTTATGATAAATTAATGTTTATATACACCATTGGTTATTACTAAATTAATTAGTAAATAAAACAAAATATGAATAACAATGGATAATATTTTTTGAAAATCTATTTTCCTATAAAAATAGTTTTCTATTATATTTCCTCCTATTTAATTAAAATTTAAATTTCTATAATTTTTTATTTTAATTTGAAGAAAATATTTTTTATTAATAGTTGTATTATTTTCTTATGAAAAATTTTTTCATTAAAAAAATAATTTTTAGGTGAATAGTTAAAATTTTAATTTTTATAAATAATAAGGACTTTTTGACATTATTAGTATATAATTGTGAATTGGATATTCATGAATCATTTTTCTAAGAAAAAATACTTTTTATTGAATTTATAATGTTATAAATTTTGATTTTAATTTACAAACTCACATTTGATTATTAAAACATAAATAATATATCTAATTTTTTTAATACCTTATAAATTGTAATTTTAAAATTAATATTTACAAATTTTATAATTTGAATCCAATTAAATGGACTTATAAATTTAGTATCATTAGAAATAAATTATCCAATAAGAATCACAATATTTTTAGGCATAAAAATTATGTTACCTTAGGTAAAAACTAGTTACTGCTGTAAAAGATATATTGGTAAAAGTAATAATTCAAGTGGTAAAGGGAATGAAACATGATAGAAATATGTATATTATTAAGTGGATAAGGTTTTTATTGACCTTAAATCTTTAAAAATACATTATTTCTTAATTTTTCACCCACATAAAATGATTAAAACATGCTGCCTTTATATTAAGTTGAAATATTTAGAAAAATTCCATTATCACTAATTATAAAATGGGCCTCTCACCACCCCTTCAAGGGACATGTAAAAATTGTGCTTCCCATGTAAAAACAAAACTTTTTCCTTCCAATACAATAATATTTCACAATTTTAGATTTTGGTCATAACATATAATCCCATGAAATCCATTTCCAAGGTATCTTCTAAGGGAATCTCAAAGTGCTCACTGTGAGAAATAATTTTTATTTAACCTCTTTATTTTCTATTTTTATTTTTCCAATTTTAATTTTCATTTGAATATGTTATTAAATAAATATTGGTTCTATAATAAATATTAATATTAATTTTTATTTAACATATTTCAATTCTGGTAGTTAATTTTTTAGAACCTACTAATTATTTGATCAACAAATAATTATTGTTAATTCAATTGTTTATAATTATTTATCTAAGAGATAAATTGTATATTTCTTCTATGTAATTAATATATATAGATTATATTCTCTATATAAATATTTACAATAATAAAATATCCAACTATTAATCCCAAAATAATATAATTTTTTTCATATAATGATATTACCACTAAACCACCTCATAGTATTTCATTAGTTATGGTAGGTTCATGTTTGGGTAGGTTCATATTTGGTTCGGTTTAACCACCCACTTGAATAATAGTATGAATTTGTAGAATTTATGACTATATAAATTATTTAATCATATAATATGATTTTAATATTGAAATAATTTTTTTCTGGTTATTTTGACATTAAACCCATTAATGAAAACAACACCTTTTGTTCATTAGTTATCACTTAAACATGATCATTGTTGATTCATATTTATAGTTTATATCCAAAAATACCATGGAATGAAATTATACCATTTATAACTATCAGGATACCTAAATTAAGGTAATTTTAATTATATTTTAATTATAAACATTGTAATAAGAATGGATGCCAACATCGTTTTTACCAAACTATTTCAAACCGATAAGGATTACTTACAGTTAATATTGAAAATAGGTAAATGATAAAAAAATTATATATATATATATATATATATTAATTTTAAATGAGAAGTATATATAGAAGTATTTATGAATATGATTACTAAGTATTTATTTAAAGATATAAATTTAATTATTTAGGATAATTGGTGAATATTTTGAATAAACTAGGATTGAGAAAAGGGGGTTTTGTCTCAAATTCTTATCTTTGAGACTTATTTGGTGTTGTAAACCTATTTTCATTTATGGGGTGTATATCCTACCTATTTGAGATATCATATAATTACTTATATTTTAATCATGGTGTTTTATTTTTAATTACAATCCCTCTCTTTAAAATCATTTTGATTAAAAAAAATTCAAGTAATAAGTGTTCTTTGTCTAAAACATAAATTCCTTGAGAAATTTTTAGGTTATGCACCATGATTTCTTTTAAAATGTGTTTTTTTTTGTAATGTCCTCAACATGGGATTCTCTAAACAGGTTCCCTAATCCAGGTCTTCACATGACCTCAGGCATGCCTCCCCGTATTCCATAGGTTTCAGAATATCTGCAAGGGTCTAGGTTGGCCACATGGGGAGACTATACCCTCTTACCAGAGTAATCAACAACATATGAAAATCATAAATAACACAAACAAGTAAAATAGCCAATAATCATGCATAAATAACAACTTCTAAAACTACGTACAAAACACAACCAAAGATAAACATGGTATATTATATTGAACAACACTAAAGTGACCAAAACCCAACATAAAGACAATAGTTGGATCCCCAAAATGGCCCCGACTCCACGTTTGGAACTTCACACATGAATGTTTCATGCCCAACTCAACTCTCTAGCATAGGTCCCTTGACCTTATCCTTACCTATAACCATGAAGTTTTCTTGGTTACCCAACAACAACCTGAGAATGGTGTGAGGACAACTCAGTATGACACCACCAATGATATCTAGAAAATATCTATTCTAATACATAGTGCATGAAAGTGTGAATAAATAGAAAGTAAATAAAGCACAATTCAGGTTCCATTATTTTAAAAGGTATGATTGAATCACTTCTATCATTGTTCCCCAATTTATACTTATACCATCTATATTACAAATTCTAATAAGTTCAATGCATGAGGAAAATGATTCGGGTTCCCTTACTCACTAGGGATTAACACATTTCACAATAAATATATCAAACTTACCCTAGATCCTATGTCTAGGTCATTTCATTGAATACAACCATTGGGGCATAGGGCATTAGTCAGACTCCCCAACACATGCATTCCTATGTGGGGGGTTAAATAATCAGTCTAACCCGGCCCGTGGGAGGAGCGTCATTTTTTTATCACACCACCAAGCAATGCACACATCCTTATTCATTCATTTACAACATTCAAACCATATCACAACCAACACAAGTGATGCATAAAATAATCATAATCTAAATAATTAATATTGGATTTAGAAATTATTCCATGACCAATCTACGCATTTTCTATTTACATTACTTTACTCATTTAGCCAAATTCACATTCCCATGCTTAGCCCACTAAGTATACTAAATAATTCTATTGAATAATCCCACATAACAAACCATTTCCAATTTTAGACACTCTCCCAATATCCCATTTTCACTTCCATTTAAAATATCAACATACTCAACAAGGTTTTTTCATTAATACATAATGACCTATCACTTACTTAGCTAGAATCTTGGTTCGGAAAATATCGGTCCACCCCATGGGTGGCCCTATGTGGGTCCAATCATCCAAAATGCATCATGTGTGAACGATTAGGGATTCCATTAATCATTTAGACAACCATTATACCAAAACATACCAAAGGAATTAAAATCACAACAATAAGTGATAATTAATAAGGTTAAACAAGAACAAATATACCACAAAACTATGTGATATAACGTGTAGACCACCTACCTTGATTCTGGTGTCGAATGTACTCTAAATTAAAGCTTTAGATCCCAATTAAATCCCCTTCTAATTCTATAACCTATATCTCACCAGAAAAAAGAGGGGGTAGTGGGTTTTAGCAGGATAGGAGATAAGGTTACAATCCATAAACCAAAAAGATAATAAAAAAAGGGATTAGACTTACTTAGATATTCAATATACAATCAACAACACTCCAATCAACTTAGAGATAAAGGAGCATCACCCTTGGAAGCCCTTGAGAGATCTTGTTTTGTCACTAGTGTTGAGAATGAGAGATTTGGAGGAAAAATTGGACAAGGGTTTAAAATCTCATAATTAATTTTTTTTAATTTTTCCAAACTTTATAGGGGTACACGATTTACCTGCACGGTTTTCCAAACCGAGTGAAAACCGTATGCATGCAACTATACATGGGAAGATTGGTCACACGATTACCGGGGTAGGCAATTTGGATTGCTTAACCATGCGCCAACTATGTAGCATGCACATGTAAGCTTGGTCATCCCCTTTCCACATGTCCCGAACCCTTAGGACATCCCCTAGACCCTACAAACTCCCCAAAATCACATCATTAACAAAAAAGAGATGAAAACTAGTATTTAACATAAACATATCTCTATGAAAACTTGGATTTTACAACCTCCCCCCTTATGATGGCTTGTCTTGGAGGTTATATTCCTGAGCATTATTAATTTTCAAAGAAAAGAAATTAGGCCACTAGGCTTGCATATCCTTCTCTTGCTCCCAAGTCTTATCCCAAACCTTCTCATGTTTCCGTAGGACTCAAACTAAGGGAACAATCTTTCCTCACAAGATATTCTTGATACGATCCAGAATACAACCTGGATGCTCCTCAAAGGACAAATTAACTTCAAGATCTATATCTTCAACATCGATTACATGATATGGATCAGGGTGATACTGCTACTGTTGTAAAACATGGAAAACATCATGTATCCCAATATACCATTGTGGGAGATTCAATCAGTAATTTATATGTCTAATCCTCCCTACAACTTAAACGACCCCACATACCTTATTGAAAATTTTCTATTCTTTCGAATTTGATTGTGACCCAATATTAGAGACACCTAAAGAAAAAATCTTTCTACCACCATAAACTCGAGAGGTCTACAACACTAATCTACATATTATTTCTTCTTACTCGGAGCCATTGACATGAAATTCCAAATCAACAGAAACTTTTCTAACATCTCTTGTATGAGACTTGGCCCTAATAGACCAGACTCATTAGTTTCAAACCAACACAACATAGATCTACATGGTATCCCGTAGAGTTCAATAAAAAGAACCATCTAAATCATATCCTGAAAAATATTTTTGTAATAAAACTCAACAAGTGAAAAATGTTTTTCCCATAAACCACCAAAATCCATGAAATAAGCTCTAAACATATCCTCCAACACTTTAATTGTACACTCTGACTATCCATCTATCTATGGGTGATAAGCCGTATTCAAAAACACCTAAGTACCATGTTCCATATGTGAACCCATCCAGAAGTGTGATGTGAAATGAGGATCATGATCCGAAACTATGGTTCTTAGCACTCCATGAAATTACACTATTTCATGAGAATATAATTCACCCAATAGATCAACGATGTATGGATCATGAATCAGAATGAAATGATACACCTTTTTCAGTCAATCCACAACCACCCAGACAACGTCACTCTTCCAAGGAATCCCCAAAAGACCCAATCCAATGTTTATTTTTACCTCATTCTACCTCATCTATAAAATGATCCATGACTCTAACAACCCCCCTGGGTGTGGATATTCAAACTTCACCTATTTATATGTAAGGAATCATTCCACAAAACTCGCAACCTCATTCTTTATTCTCAGCCACCAATAGTATTGACCCAGATCACGATACATTTTTGTCGAACTAGGATATACTTCCCTCTCTGAGTCATGGAACTCATACATCAACTCTTTTCAAACACCTATCGACACCAAAAAACAACGACGAACATAAACAATTTTATCATCAACCACATCCCATATATAAGGTGATTCCCAAGATTTACAGTTTTACTTCATTGTAAAACACTATAGATCCACCAGCTGAATCTTCTTGACCAAGATCAAAAGCACGGGCTCGACTTCTATAGATGTAAGGTTTATTTTTGAATTCCCATCCATCAGCTCTAGGGGCATCTCAGGAAACAAAGCCATCATTCTCCACTATCAGTTGGATTTCTGAACAACTTGATTATGAGCCTTGAATCTCAAAGCATCTGTAGCAATCTATTCTTTTCTTGGTGTGTAATCTATCTTGAAAAAGATGGATTTCCGGTACACTACCCAACTTCACTATTGAAGGTTCAAATCCCACAGAGAGAAGAAATACTTAAGACTTTTAGGATCAGTAAACACCACATATCTTTCTCCGAACAAATAATGCCACCAAAACATTATGGTATAAACCACAATAGCAAGCTCAAGATCATGGGTAGGGTAATTTTTTCATGAGGCATAAACTACGTTGATCCATTTTCGATAACTTGATCATCCTATATCAACACTACTTCAAGTTCAACACGGAACAAATCATAAAACAAAGTTTACCTATTACCATGTTCAGGTAAAATCCAAATATGTGTGAAATTCAATCAGTTATCCCACTCTTGAAATACATTCTCACAAGACTCTAACCACTCAAACAATAACCCCATCTTATTTAATCCTGAGAGTGGTGCTTCAAAATGATATTAATCCTTAATGAACCTTCATTAATAACCAAACATGACAATGAAAATTAGGACATATGAAAATTTCTTAGAATTGTCCCAAGACACCACAACCTACACCTTCTCTGGATCCACTAACAAACATAATATTTAAATTTTGTGTCCTAATAAATTCACTTTATCAATCAAAAACCAACATTTTGATAGCTTAGAGTAAAGCCTATTCTCTCTTAGTGTACCCATAACAATGTTAAGATGTTTGGACTAACTGTCAAAAGTTCATGATTACACCAAGATTAGTCAACAAAGATAACCAAAAACTGATCTAGATATGGGTGAAATATTCAGTTCATTAATGGCATGAACACATCTGATGCATTGGTTAATCCAAATGACATCACTAAAAATTCATAAAACCTATACATTCTCTAGATTTTTTTTTGTGGTATGTCAGAAAGTCTTACCCTCAAATGATGGTATTTTGATCTCAAATTGATAATGGAAAACACCAAGGCATGCCTCAATTGGTCAAACAGACCATTGATTCGATGAAGTGGGTATTGATTCTAAACTATCATCTGATTCGACCTTTTACAGTCCACACATATACTCAATGACTCGTCTGACTTCTTGGAAAATAAAATCGGTGATCCCAATGGTGATTTACTAGGATAGATAAACCCCTTTCACTCCAACTATTCCACCCTAGCATTGAGCTCCTAGATTTATTCAATCTCTGTTTGATTAGGTGGAATAGAAATTGGTTCTGTCCCTAGTAGTGACTCGATTATGAACACCACATCCCTCTTAGGTAGCATTCTTGATAAATACTTAGGAAACACATCCTGAAACCGATCCACCATAGGATGAAAGACATGTAGCTCCAATCATCATCATCTAGAATATGGCAAGCCACATGGTCCATGAGTTCTCCAAAATGCAGGAAAACATGCCCTGTTTGGCTCAGCTAGAAATCCCACTGACCACGAAGTACATAATTATCTCTATCAAGATATGTAAATTTTACCATATGACGGTAATAGTTGATTCAGGGTTAATACAACACCAGCCATTATACAGTCAATATTAAGTCACAACATGACATCCAAATGATTAATAAGTTTCATAGAAAATGATAACTACTAACCTATAAAGCACAACTTTACACTATCTGATGTCCTCCGCTCGCACCCCCAATGGTGTATCAATCGACATAACCCCACACACAAGTTTCATGGCTAGTCCCAAATAAACTATGAAATACGTATAAATAAAAGAGCATGTATCACATGTGTCAAATAGAGAATTAGTGTGTATAGAAGCTACAAGAATCATAACTCATATGTAGATGGTCTAGCCTCACCACCTCCAAGAATATACTGAACTACGTGATGCTGGAATGTCCCTCTATCCTAGGTTTCATCCTAACTACCCTACCCTATACCAGCCTACTCATATGGGTGGTCTCATCCTGGAGTTCCACATCCACCACCCCTATTGGTATGACCTGTGGAGTTCCAAATACCTAACAAATATAGGGTAACTGACCCCTACCTATACTTTCCCTAGTATCTATCCTTCATCATTTTCTAACTGTGGTAGATTCATGCATATCCTCTGCACATGGCCCATTTTTTTGAAATTCTCTACTCTCAGCTGGTGGCTAGGAATATTGACTTCACAAGTGTCTCATCCTACCACACTGATAGTAGAAAGCATGGTCACTAAACCGAGGGGTTGGATCCTTTTTCGGGTAGTGTTTTTGACAATTTCCCCAGTGTATATTCTCAAAGCATCGCTTCCTATTATTGGAAGTCATGCCATTGGTTTTTCACACAAGAACCAATTTTTTTTCATTTAGAGACCTCATTTTGGGATACTTATGAGATAATGGCATGATCTATCACCTCAACAATCCACTTCTACTGAAAATATATTTACCTAGGATAGGATCTCATTCCAAATTTCATATTAAAAGCTCCTTTCCATAGCTTCATCATCTTCAAAAAAAGAGGGAACAAATTTTTGTATATCCGTGAACCGAAATGCATTCTCTATCAATGACATAATTCCCTATGTTAGTTTCATAAAATCCATTGATTTTTCCAACAACAGGGTTTCTAGATAGTAATTTTCAAGAAATGTTTTAAAAAAACTTTCCACAGCATGGCCTATACATGTTCAGTTTCAACTAGTATATCCCACCAACATTTTGCCTATCCCCGAAAAATATAGGCTGATAACATGATGTGATTCTAAGGAAGAGTCTACAGACTATCAGGAATTGTCTAGATAGATTTTATCCATAAAACGTTTTCCTCTGGCCCACTCTCTCTGGTAATGGTTGGAGGGTTCTGCTGCTAAAACTTCCTTGTCAACTCAATCATATTCCGTATAACCCACTTTGGGTCCTATTCCATAATCTTCCTAAAATGAGAAATATTCTCATGAAACATCTCTTCCATATTATATTTAACCACTTGTTACTCTTACTCCACTACTAGGGGAGCTTTCTCGGAAACATATTCTTTTCTCCCAATCAACACTCATCTTCATAATGGCATTCCTCTACGATTCCAAACACAATATTTAAAACACTAATCATGAAACTATAACAAGGCATATGAGAAGGCTTGTCACGAGACACAAAAAACCATTCCACATACACCACCAAAATAGGTCTTGTCATACCTGACACATTACCCTCATCTATTTCTACCAAGGACTATGTGTATCATAGGATAAATAACTAACACAAATACATGCATCACATTATGAATAATATCAAAGTATCCCAATATCAAAACTTACTACAATTACATTTTAAATATATTATAACCCTTTATCAAGCATAATCTAGGAATTATAATTTAACATTTTCTTCCAATTCTAAACCATTTTTATCATTTACTTAGAGATAATTTTCCACATTTTCTAGAAAATTAAAATCATTCAACCCTCTATTTCACACACACTCGTACCATGTGTGTGTGAATATGATGATTCATGTCACATATATACATAGGTTCCTAGAATTATACAAGAATATGCAACCACGTGTCATTATGGTCATAAGTGAAATATTATAAACTGTCACATCACACAACATGTGTATCACCCAATGGTGAAATATCATCAAATGTAAAAACATTCAATGAGAACGACAATTCCCACCCAGGGGACTTGGGTTTTCTCTCATGAATGGGTTTTCTACTACCACGAAAGGGCTCATTACCAAGGCCTAACACCATCCTATCCTCCTGTTTACCATTCCCAAATAGTAAGTCGTAGAAAAGACCTCCTCTCATACCACTTTTTAACATCATTAATCTAGGATCCACTAAACTAGTTCCCCGGTCTGGGTTGCCACATGACGCCACGCATGACGCCCCATACACCAGAGGTTTCGAACTAGCAATTGGTTCTAGGTTATCCATGTGGAGAGAATATACCCTCTTACCAGAGTAAGCCACAACAGATAACAAGCATAAATAGAGGAAATAAGTGAAATAACCAATAAGGATTCATAAATAAAAACTCTGAAATATGGGTACAAACCACAACCAAAGATAAACCTTGTATGTCATGATGAACAATGATAAAGAGAACAAAACTCAAAATAAAGACAATAGTAGAATCTTGAAAATAGCATTGACTCCACATCTGGATCCTCATCCATGCATTTCCCATGCCCAAATTTACTCCATAGCACATGGCCCTTCCCCTTATCCTAACCTGAAACCATGATGTATGCTTGGGTACCCAACGATGGCCCGATTAGGGTGTGAGTACAACTACGTAGGCTACCACCAATTGTGTCTCGAAAATAACCATTCTAATAGATAATACGGGAAAGTATGAATAAATAAAAAGTAGATAAAGGACAATTCCAGAGCCATTAGTTGACAAGGTACATTTGAATCATTTCTAGTATTGTTCCCCATTTCATACTTATACAATCTTCATTACATAATTTAATTTCATCATGTTTCTATGGAATATGCATACTCATCAAGTTCAATTCTTGTGAAAATCGATTAAGGTTCCCTAACGTCGAAGGGATGAACACATTTAACAATCAATAAATATCACTTACCCTGGAGCCTTAGTCTAGGTAATTTCATTTAATTAAACCAATGGGGGAATAAATAATTAGTCTGAATCCCCAACCCATGCATTCTTGGGTGGGGTTAGAGTATCAGTTCAACCCAGCCCGTGAGAGGAGCCTCAATCCTTTATCCAACCTTCATGCCATGTGCACAAGCTTATTTATTCATTCACTATATAAAATTAATATCACAACCCACACAAATGATGCATACAACAGTCATAATCCAAACAGTAAACAAGAGAATTAGAAATCATGCCATGACCCATTAACACATTTTCCATTTACATTACTTATCCCATTTAGCCTAATTCTCATTACCACAAGTTTCCCACTAAATATATTCCATAATTTCCTTGCATCATCCCACATAACATACCATTACCAATTTTGGACACATTAACAATATCTCATTTTTATTTCCATTTAAAATATCAAGATACTCAACAAGGGTTTTATGTTAACACACAATGACCTAGCACTTACTTAGCTAGTTTCTAGGCCAGGAAAATATCTCAGCATCACATGGGTGGCCCTATATAGGTATAATAGTCCGCAGTGAATCCTACGGGAATAATGAGGGATTCCATTAATAATTTAGACACCCATTATACCAAGAATTACGAAATTAATCAAATGAACAATAAGAAGTGACAGAGAATGATGCCAAATAAGTAGATATCTACAAAAAAAACTATGGGATATAACCTATAGACCACCTACCATGATTCTGTTGTTGAACAAGATCTCAATTGAAGCTTTAGATCAATATTACATCCCCCATTGAAGCTCCAACCTAGATATCATTAGAAAAAGAGGGATTTGAGGGTTTTAGGAGGAGAGGAGAGAAGGATACAAACCATAACCCCAAATGAGAAGAAATATAGGGATTAGTCTTACATGGAGCTTCGATCAGCAATCGACGACACTCTAAATGACCTATATATAAAGGATAATCACACTTGGAATCCCTTCAATAATCTTTTTGGTCACAAGGGTTGATAGGGAGAGAGTGGGAGGAAAAATCTGGTGGGGGTTTCAAATCTTGTAATGGCATTTTTTAATCATTCCAATAATTACTGGGGCGCATGGTTTACCTGCACGGTTTTCCAAACTAGGTGCATGCCACTATCCATGGGAAGATGGGTTGCATGATTACCTTGGGAGGCCACACTGTTTTCTTAACCGTGTGCCAACCATGCACCTTTCATAGGTTGGCCTAGACTTCCCCTTTCCTTTTATCCCAAACCCTTGGGACACCCCCAAGACCCCACATACATCTGAGAACAACTTTATTAACCAAAAAAAGTGATTGAAACCAAAATTTATACAATAATATACCTCCACAAATATCGGGATCTTACATTTTCAATTCCCATGGATGTATATATATCATCTTTTTTTCATGGGAATCCGTATGCCAAATTAGTTCCTTTCCACAAAATGTCTTTGGAATCAGATGTTTCCCCACTTGTACGGTTTTTAGTAACTCAATTTTCATTCATTGAGTTATGATCCTCCTCTTGGAAACAAAAGTTGTGAACTTTCTACCAATTGATTATATTTTTTTGTATTATATTTTTTTCTATGAATATAAATTTCTATCACATAATACCCATTTTTTAAATATTTCTTAATATAACACCCATAGTATTTACAAATAAATTTAATATAGAATTTAATTCCAGTAATACTAAGTCTCTATGAAATAAAACTTTGTTATTTAAAGGAGATAGTTCTAACAGAGTCATTAAAAATAATTTGGGCGCTTTTTTGAATTGAATTTCAAAAAACAGACATACACAATTGTGATCAGTAATATATTTATTTTATGATGGTATCAACATAAATTTTTGTGAATAGTAACTTGACTCGTTGTAGTAATAATGTTACCCATATGAATAGTAATAAGGCCCTTATGAATGATAATATTACCCTTATGAATTGTAAATTAACTAAATGAATAGTAACTTCACCCATGCATGTATAAATAAAATTTAGGCATCTTATAAGTTAATATATGATCATAGAAAAAGTAAATAAATATTTTTAAAAAATATATATTAATTAAGTCTTAAATATTTATTTAAAATTTTATGATAATATTAATAATTTAAATGAGATTGTATTTTCATAAAATGGAATCCTATATATTTATATAATTATCTTATTATTATAATATAACTGTATGTTCCCTTGATTATATTGTCATGGTTTTCTAAAATTAGTTATTGTTTTAGAATTTTAATTTTTTGAATAAATTATGATTTTGTTTAAAAATTTAATTTATCATACTTAAAATATTATTTGGATAAAATGGAGTTTTTTTGGAACTCTAAATGTCAAAAAATGGTTGGAGTGAATTTTTAGGATTTTTCTGAAATATGTAAATTTTTTTGTAAATAGTGAAATATGATAATTTAGAAAATAAGCTAAATACATGAATTATTGAGTGGTGGATGATTTTATACTTAGTTAAGAATACTTGGTTCAAACTCACTTGATCTAATTATTAATTTTTATCATAGGAACCAACACTATTGATTTCCTGTAGAAATATAATAAAATAATGATTAAAATAATGGAAACCCCTTCTCCTCCACTATATATACCACCCCTCACCCCTATTCCCCTCACACCTATCAAGCATTTAGAATTTCTTAAATTATACCCAATACTCTTCCCATGACCCTTCCCCATGTTTAATACCAACTGGTCTCACCAAAATTCCAAAACAATGGTCATTAAGGGGGATCTCAAGGAGAAGAGATCAAGAGATAAAAATCCTATTTTCTTTTGTATTTATTTTCTTTTAAATTCATATACTCTCTTCACCTCCTCTTATCCAAGAGGCATGAAAAATATATTATAATATATATATATATATATATATATATATTGTAATTTTATCATGTTTTTGTAAAAATTAATCAGCATAAATCATCTCCTCTCACTCTTATTCTAAAAGTAAAAAACACTGTTTGTGGTGTGTCGATTTATCAATATCATTGACGAGGTATTTTCAATTTTATTTACATACTTAAATCATTCTCATAAAAAAAATATAATGGTTGAAAACTAGTTTTGAGTGTATTATATTACCTCTTTTATTCTTTAGAATCAACGTATCTACATAATATTAACTTATATAAGGAAACTAATTTGTGACTATCAAAGAACCACCATAATGACCTAAATGAATATCATAAATGTTTTATCAAAAGATACATCAACATATATGAAAAAAATGATTTATGGTATCATATATTATTATTCCAAAATATTAATACCATTTCATTCTAATTTTTTAGTTTCTCTTCCATTCGGAAAAAAACTCCGTTACAAACCGACGATAGAAACCATGTAATGAACACACCAAAAACAATGGACATAACAAAATATTATTAATAAATTTGTGGAATTATGTTATGAAATGATCATATAAGGTGTTATAGAAATTAATATTTTTATTTTAAATATTAATAAGACTCTTTTAACCATTATACAAGAAGTTTAACCATATTTTAAGTAACAAAAACATGAGGTAAAAGAATTTAAAACCAATTTCCATTCTTTGGGTTAACCTTCTAATTTATTGATTATGTGGTACTAAGTTTTTTTGTGAAATGAATTTTGATTAATTTTTTTTTATTTATTTGGATTTAATATTTATCACATATTCTATTTCTTCTATTAATTCTCACATCAATTATATGATTTCTTTAGGATGATTTTCTTTTATAAATTTTTTTTTAAAATTCTATTTTAAAAAATTAAATAGGAATATTTTATGAAATTATTCATGTATTATGATTATGTTCTGGTTTATGATAATTTTTTATGATAATGTGTGGTATCTATAACTCTCTCCAATGAATTGGGTATGTGGGAGTTAGAGGTTTTCTGTATAGTTACTCCAAGTGTAACTGCGATGGTTAGACCATAAGGCAGCCATGCGGGTCACATTGTAAGGCAGCCATGATGGTTAAAAATCAAAAGGTAGTCACAAGGGTTACAATATTAAATAAGTAATTCTACAAGATACCATTATGGTTTTATTTATGTTTTCTATAGAAATATCATGTTTTAAAAAGTTATTATATGACACCTTAAGGGTGAGAAGTATGTCTTTGTGAAAATGATTTCATATATTTATAAATATTAATGGGATAACAGTTTTTATCCTTCTTTTTATATACCTTACTGGTCCTTTTTTTCTCATCCCATGTTTTAAAATGTTTTCCAGAGGGTTTAAGAATGTGTAAGAGAAGAGGATACTCTAAGATGAATGTTGTGATGAAATTTCATGAAAATATTTCTTGCTTTAATTTTAAAACATTTGTATTATGAAAGAAACAGAAACTCTTTTAGTTTTACCCACAATGTTTTCTTGTGTGTTTATATGTATGAATTATTTCATAACATTATAATACTCTATACTGGATATATATTTGGTAATGTAAAGAAGTTAATTCTAAATAAATTTACTATATTAAGTAATGTTTAGTGCTTGAGTCTTTATAGTTGGTATCAGTGCATGATTTAGAAAACTACAGTGGTTAGGATGATATTAATAGAATACCACAATTTTTTTTACTTTATGTTTATAGAATTTAAACATTTCCATGTTGATTAATCTAAGATATGTCAAGTCAGAATGATTTTCCATAGAAGAAATATAGAATCTGATGTAGGAAGGCACCGAGAGGACAATATCTTTGTGAATCTGCAACCTAGAATAGTGGGAGTCGGAACTGACAAGTCTGTGATAGTAATTTATTAGATAACATAGGAGATAAATGATTGTGGAATCCATGAAAGAGAACAACCAGAGTAACCATAGATGAAAATTATGATAGTAGAACGTTTTATGAGGGAACACACTCTTGCTTTCAATGGATCTTCTAAACTAGTGATATATTAAGGATGGATTAGAGCTCTTGAAAAGATATTTGATGTCATGGGGTGTTGAGATAATAAAAATTTTAGCCTTTCCATTTATCATTTTGAAGGATAAATTGATAATTGGTGGTCAATGGTCCAGAATATAAAGGATAGAGAGGAGATTTATACCTTGCAATGGGATGAATTTAACAATCTTTTACATGAATAATATTTTCCTAAGGTGGTACAAATAAGGAAGGAAAAAAATCCTTGAATTGAAGAAAAAGGAGAAGAATTTAGTGGATATGTATGAAGATAACTACCCCAACCTAGCAAGGTATGCTTTAAATATTATTCATGATATTAATAGAAAAATAATACGATTTTACTCAGGATTGAAGCTAAGATATCAAAGGTAATTGGAATTCCATCAATTTAAAAGTTATGAGAAACATGTTCAATGTACTAAGAGCTTATAAATTGAGTATTCTGATGATCACATGTCCTTTGATAATAAGAAAATGAATATGTCCATATGGAAAGGGATGGGTAATAATCAATAAAAATAAATATGAAGGTTTTGTTTCCATTTTGTGAAAAGTGTGGTAAAAACCATGCTGGGGAATTACTTATTAAAATTGGGAAGCATTTTCTATATTGTATGTTTGGACATATGGAATTATAATGAAAATGATCCTAATATTAATCTTGAAAAGAAAAATATAAAGTGGTTTAAATGTGGTGAGTTGGGAAATTATGTAAATAATTTTTAAAATAAATATCCAAATGATGGAAATTGGTATATTATAAGAATAAAGAGGAAACGAGATCCCTTGAGACAATGTCAGTAAATTTCAGGCCATCCAATGAAGTGGAACCAGGTACTTTCTTTTAATACTCAGATATTTCTAATGTTTTGTTTGATACAAGGTCTAGAAAATTCTTTATTTCTAAGAAATTTTTTAGTAAATTGGGAATTTAACCTCTAGAAATGAGGCTAGAACTTATAGTTAAAACACAAGGGGGAAATATTAAAGAAAAAAGTCATTATAAGAATATTTCAATTATTATCTGTGGAAAGAAATAATAGAAAAATATTATTTTTTTCCTTATTAGAGTATGATATTATTTTTGGAATATAATTTTTTTCTATTTATCATGATAAAATTGATTGTAGAGATAAAGAATGTTTTTTAGACAGAGTTTTATTTTTTATACAAGAATGAAGCCATAAAAATGTTATCATCTTAGGAAGCTTAGAAACTGTTAAAAGATGGAAATGAAAGATATCTTTCTCTTGTTTTCTAAAATAAGTTAATTGTTTAAATTAATGATGTGCCAATAGAAAAGGAAAACTTTAATGTTTTACTAATGACTCTCCCAATGTTATACCTGATAGGGAAGTTGAATTTACTATCATCTTAGTTCCTGATGACATAGAAACTTAAAAACCCCCTTATCAAATGGATCAATTGTAACTTCTTGAATAGAAAAATGTATTGAAGGGGTTTCTTAAAAAGTCTTCATTAGACCTAGAACATCACCATGAGGTGATCTTATTTTGTTCATTGAAAATAAAGATGGTTCTATACGAATTTTCATTGATTATAGAGCTTTGAATAATATTGATGTTAAGAGTAAGTATCATTTGACTCATATCGATGACTTGTTTGATCAGCTCCAGGGACCTTAGATGTAACAACCCAATCATTTATTAATGAAAATTCCTATTGATCCATTTAAAATTATTATGATGTAAAATGGTTATAAACAACATAAACACATTCTTGGTTTTATGTTTTTTTATATTAAAATTCCATTATGAATTGTTACCATTGCTAATATAGTCGTTGAACAGTGATCACATGATTAATATAAATATAGGGAATTAAAAAATCCAATTTACCCAGACATAGGAATAAATGGACTCATCCATTAGAATTTATCCATATAAAGCCTATTTTTCAGATCTTGTAAAGGAGGTGGAATCACTGAGATTCTATCTTGACCATGCCCAAGCTTCATCATGTTATGCTCAATCGGAACCACATACAAGAGAAGTGGAAGTTGATAGAGAATAACACCCAAGTGATGTTATCTGAGCCATACCAAGAGTCTATCACCATCGCACACCTTACTCTTAGGACATATGTCGGTGTTATAAGGGGTTATATAACAAGGCACTAACACTATAATTATGTGAATTATTTTTTATATAGAACATACATTAATTTTATTATTGTTACTTTGAAAATAGTATTTAAACCAGAAATATTATTTTTAGTTGATATTCAATTAAGAAATCTATTTTGATGAGTTAATGTATTTTTAAATTAAAAAATATTTTAATAAAATATTATGACTGAAATAATTATTTTTAAATTTAAATGATCATATAATTTTTATGATTTCAATTATAATTTTTACGAAGGTCTGAAAGTTATTTTTGTCAAACACACTTGAATTTTCGATAAATGTCAGTTTTTATTTTACAGATAAAAACTCACATATTTATAAAATTCATTAGATAAAATGAATATTAATTCTTGAATACGTATTTCAATATTATCCAATGGTAAATTTTTCATAATTTTCTAAGATAGTCAAATTTTTTTGTGAAAATTAAATACCGTTTAAATATATAATGCGTTTATGAAATCATATTGACTCAATAGTGATTTAATAAAATATTATAAATGGGATTTTCGGCCAATATGTGTTTTTACATTAAAAATAATGTGATTTTAGGTTTATTTGATTTATTTTATAATGGATTACTAGACCCTCCAAGACTTATAAAACATTGTGTCTTTTTAAAATTATTTCCTTGAGAGTATGACTCACCTCTATATAAGAGAGACTAATATTTTAATATGTTCTGAGATTTTCATTATAAAGAAATGTTTTACACTCCCCACTTGTAGAAAACAGGTGCCAAAACAATGGAATGGTTTGTTTCTTTGATTAGTTTAATATGTAGGGTTCAAAACCTAAATAATAATGATTTCTCTCTCTTTTCATATATAAACCCACCCAAGATCCCACTTCATCTTCAGTAAATTCCTTTGGAGCTCAGCCAACATCCTCCCTCTTATCACTAGAATCCTCTCAAGGAACCCCAATTTTTCAGTAATCCTCTCTCAATCATCTCCCAAGACTTTGGGATCACATATCCAAGTACGGTATTTCTTTCTTTCTCATTTTTGTCCAAGTTTATTTATATTTATATAACCTTTTATTTTCAATTGAAAATGTTGGGGTATGATTTTTAACATCCACCATACTTCATTCTTTATTTCTGAATGATGATATATCTCTTTCTCTCTCATTAATTCCTCCCATGTACACATATTATTGTGCCAATGTTCCGTAAGTAATTTCTCTCTTCTCATTTACATTCAAGAAATTATTTTGTATTATGAATATAAATTCCATTACCCATAATAGGACATGTATCTATATGACCCCTTACTGTACATTTCATGAACACATTATTAGACATCTCTTTCTCTCTAATCAACCATTTTTGTGAATTCTTATATCACACTGTGATGCTATTGAAATTACACCGTGGTTTTCTATGCCAAAGTCATTGTGTAGTGAGTACCATATCAATTTCGTTATCAAGGGTATTTACCTTTATGAACATATACATATTGATTATAGAGTTTCATGTATGACTTCAATATTCCTTTATTATGTAATAAATGATTATGTTTAATGAATCCAAGTTATATGTTTCAACTCAATCACTTATGCATGAAATGAAATGAATAAGAAGGGTGTGCCCTAAGAGCACTTCAATGCATTGGGTAAAGATTAGTATAATGATACGTCAATTGAAATGAGGTTTCACTCATACTAATTCAATTAAAATGAGGTTTTAATAATTCTCCATCTTCAATGGGCCTTGGCTCATGCTAATATCATGTTAAATGTCGTTTTCACATTTCCATGTTATGATAATCATTCTATATCATGCCTTTATGTTCATGTTTGTCTTGCGCTCCATTGATATGCCTATCTATTAACATGTAATATATTCTTTATGTTATTCATTGTTTACTCATTTACTAGGATTTATATATAACCCTTTTATTATGCATGTCCTCCGATTGTCCCATGAAATGCTAATTATGATGTAATGTGTATGGTCATGTAAAAGAAGTTTTCAATAAAGATCTGTATTTCAAGATTAAGTTGTTATGTAATGTTCATAATACCTAAAGAAACACGACCTCTCAATATTTTCTGTCATATCAATGGAATATTTTATGTAATAAATCAGGTTTAAGTGTGTAATAAAGAGAAAGTTTGTTATTGTTGGTATTACAGGATATGTTTAGTTATTTTTTGTATTAGAATTAGAAAACCATGTTGAAGGCCTTATAGATAAGACTAAATATAATAAAAACATCCCTAAATATTGGTGATTATTTATTAACTGTTTTATCAAGAAAATATATCCATTTCTGGATATGAACAGGTAGAAGGGACTCTGGAATCGATGTATCTATGGGTAAACCAGAAAACACCGCTTTGAGATAGACTTAAATGGGAACTATTTCATGAAAATGATACTTGAAACACACATGGTTATAACACTATCGGAGGATATTATTTGGTAAATTCATAAGCTTATAATGAACCATTATTTAAGAAATTATTAAAAAATTCCCCATAGAATATATTTTCGGAGGTAGATCGTGGATAAAATATATCGAATCCTATAAATTCATACGTTTTAGAAATAAAAGTAATTTATAACTCATCTATTTTTGTATTTTGATTACACTTTATGTGTTACCCCAAACTTTACTTTTATTCCTGCCAATGGCCGGTAATAAGTGGATTTTTGCTAAAAATTGATGTGAAGATCAATGTGACGACTCTTCATATTAGATTCTCAATATGATGGGAGTGGGAATCACAAACTTTTCCACAATAGTCTTTCAGTTAACTAATGTTTTGAAAAGAAACATGGTCCAATAGGAACATTCAACCCCCCCACCAAGAAAGAATATTTCAAAATCAATAGACACATGAGACAAAGGCCTCCTACTTTTAATGTATCATCTGATCCCTCAATCACTGAACAATGGATCAACTCCATTGATAAGATCTTCTATATCCTTCTATGATCTGAAAAATAGAAGGTTCTTCTAGCTACTTATCATATAGAGGGTGAATTTTATCACTGTTGTACATTGATGTTATAAGATTATGATTGTAAATAATTTTTTTATATTATGATTTATTTTAACTTGTTTTGTGTGATTTTAAATTTATTACACATAATAACTTCATTGATCAATAATCACTTGAATGTTTTGATCATTGTAAGTGTTCATCATCTCAAATTATCTTCTTTGGAATATATGTAATGGTGTACACCTCTTTTATTTTATGAGATATATATATATATTAAATTTGATATTATATATCATTAATATATTAAAATTAATGGCATCTAATGTTTAATTTTTTGTTTTTTAATGGTGGTCATGATTCAAAAGTTATAAATTTGGTGAGAGTTTATTTCACAATCTCATCATTATTCATGATTATTTATGTTTAAGTATAAAATGCGGGAATTATATGTTATTTTTATCTTAATTCCAATTTAATTTCTAATACTCTTATTAGTTTTTAAAAATATATGTTTTTCTATCATTTTTCACTTTTATATACCCAAAATGAGAGAAAATATAAAAAAAAGAATTTATTTCCTCTTTAATCCGGAATATTTTTCTTCCATTTCCATTTTTTCTAGAAATGTTTTCAAGAAAAGTTTTAATATCATTATATTATAATTTCATTTCATTTTTACACGTGATATAATTTTAAAATTATGTTTAAATAGAATATTTTTGTCATTTTATGAATGGGATACTAATTGAATTATTGTTAAAAATGTGAAAGGATACATTATTTTAACATAATTGACATGAAAACAAATTCCCACCATAATTAATCCTAAATTATTTGTATATTCCTATAAATTATTCCATGTTTCTATAAAAATAATTTTTCTCCATTATTATTTTGTTTTTTTTTGTTTTTAAAATTGAATTTCAAAGTGACAGGGGTATTTTCTTAAGGAATGTTTTAATGATCCATTACAGCAATACTATTCATCAATGAAAACACCCCTTTATTTTAATGTTTATCCCATTAGGTTATACTATAATGACACCATCAACTATATTTCCATAGAGGGATTATTATTATATTTATAGGTGAACATATTAATATTCTATAGGCTAGTTCTTTCAATACAAGCAATTTGTAAATTTTCAGGCAAGTTGATTAATTTTCATTATTCATATAATGATTTCAATTTTCTTATTAAGTGATGGGTGGGGACCATAATCAAATAGATCCTTTATGAATTGAAAATTCTAGTGAGATAAACTAGATTCAGTATTTGGATGGGGACTAACCCATTTATGTAAGATATATTGGTATGAGGACTAAACAATAAGTTTCAAATGTTTAGAATTATGAATTCCCTCATGATGAACATGGTAATTATTTTCCATGTAATTATTTTGATTGTTATGACATCCATAATATGTTTATAGCTCATATGATTTTTTATATGGAATTATTTATCATCTTTTTTTTCTTGTTATTCATTCATTATTAGAACCCATTGTACACATACTCTTACTGATCTTATGAGATCACCCTATTCCTATGTTTCCTTTTCCTGAGTTCTATGAAGTGTATTATGATTGATATATGTGTATATATTAAATGGAAAATTATTTTATCATTGATAAAACTATTTTTTATGTTTTCAAATTTAATGGTAAATTAAATTATCTATATATTTTTCTAAAGACTACTAAACTATTCAATCCCTCAAAATGTGGTTCATTGTTTCTTGTGAAAATGTTGTAATGTAAAAAATGGAACTAGGATACTTGGTTTGAGGTTGTTGAAGTTGGTATGAGAGGAAATTTAGTAGAAACAATGGGAACTATATTTATGAAAAAAACATATATTATGGAATATAACCCTCTGACTATCATTAAAGATAAGTATAAGTATTGGATAAAATTATAATTTTTTGGTAAGGTAAATACTATGTGGTTTTCCTAGAAATACATCCCTGTTTGGATACTACAAGTGGATGTGTTATTGAAACATATTCATATAAGTTTAACAACCCCAAATATAGTTGGTTTAATTATATATTGGCTATAATTTTGGTGCATGGTGAGTGTTCCATTACTGTACACCTGGTTTGACAGTCCCGATGGAAATGCTTGGATCAATTCAAATTTTCTCAATAAACATTATGACGAATCTCAAAATAGAACATATATAAACCTATAATATTTCATAGTGATAATACATAAACATAAAGATTATTTTGAAGATAATTCTAAGGATAATAATATGTTTAAACTTATAGATCCCCCTTTTTAAATTTTTTAAGTTGAGAGTTTGTCATGATTATGGCTATTTTGGAATACATTTATGGGAATGAAACTCCTTGGTTTTATATAATTTTTTTTGAAAATATTATTTGATTAATAATACATTTTTATTTTTTGTAACCATGTTTATAGTTATCGATAACCTTTATGGTTAATAGGATAATTGATTTTAAGGTAATTGTAGTCTGTTAAGATTATCTGTTTTTGTGGAAAAAATAACCTGCATAGAAATCCATAGATGTTAAAAAGTGATTTGATGATTAATGTTAATTTTGGGGATGTTCATAATATTTTTGTGAACCTTTTAGGAACCATATAAATATATTTTTATAAAATTTATAACCAATATGCTGGGTTACAAACCGTCACATCTGACAAAGTCGTAGACCTCAAAACCACAAATAAAGTGTTACAAGGGTGCATTGGGTACCAATGGACTATGTGATGTCTTAATAAGTATGGAATTGTTTTTACATAACCAGTTCATGGATAAATATTACGGTGGTTTTGTAATTCATATTATTGGATCATTTCTTTTAAATTTTTATCATTTCGAGTAGATTATTTATATTTTGGGAGATGATTTATTGATTTTAGATATATATAAAACCATTAGGTTTAACATAATGGATTATTTTGGAAGAATGTTATTACATATTTGGAGGTATAAGATTAAGGGTATGATATAACATTTTATGTAAAAAAAATTATATAATTTTTTGGTTATTAATGTTAATTTGGATTTAAAGTTATCTATTTATGGAATTATCTTTTTCAAACCGTTGGTATTATTATTTAATTTTAAAGAATAATGTTATATTTATTTATATAAAGGATTAAATATTTTAGGTATTATCTTACATTGTTCTAAACATTTTGGTTTTTAGTGATATTAGTAATAGAATTTTTTTCTTTTCTACAATATGTTATATGTTTTAATTTTATTTTACTAGTCAATGAAAAAAAATCATCTTGAAGACTTATTTCATGGTGAAAAATATGATCTTTTTTTGAAATTGATTATATGATTAAAGTATACGTGTAAAGTAAGTAAAATTCCTCATGATATTATTAAATATAGAAAATAAGATTCCTAATTATACGAAAAGAATCCTCAAATAAAAAATTTATCATATTACCTTCGTTTACATGTAATTGATTGTATTTTTACCCATTTCTAATTTATAGGTTTGTGTTCATTAACACTCTCGTGAACATAATCTATATGACCTTATATTTTTCGTTGGATTATAGTATTCTCATAAATGTATATATTTAAATTTACAAAAATATTTTCCATATCTAAGAACTTAAATATTTGATATTTTAGGACTCTTTTATGATTTCCACTTACTTATTTTTAAAAGATGTTTTAGTAACCCTATATACAATGTGAGATTTCAAAAAAGGTTAGACGTTTGATGACAAAAATAAAATTGAAAGGACACAATTTTTTCTAAGGTTGGTATAATGTAACACAATGATATTATATAATATATTTCAGTTTAAAAAAAATATTTCTTAGATAGCTTGTGTTACATGAAACACTGTGTTTAAACAAACGATGATATACTATTAAAATATTTAAACGCCACTATTGTAACCTAGCTATTATACAATAGGTTATGGATAAGATTAAAATATTTATGAAATATATATAAAGAACATATCAAATATAAATTTATTGATAAATTCTTAGTATATAATCACATAATTTTCTGAAAAGTTATCTTATTCATTAAAATTAATATTGATTAAAAAAGATTTATATTTTTTTGTGAGAATATATTTTAATTAATATTTAGAAATTTTTAAAATGTTTTTTCAATTAGAATATTTTTTTTAGATAAAAATATATAAATTAACATTGGCATAAATGTTTTGGTTTTTAAGAAATTATTGATTTTTTAGTGAATAGTTAAAATTTGCGATTATTCAAATATTTTAATTTTTTCAATTAAATAAATTAATTTAAAAGTTCCATTATATTTTTTTTTTATTTAAGTTACATATGAATCATTTTATTTTGATTAATCTAGTAAATTTAAATTTAATCAATAATTTTCATGATTTTGGAATAAGTTTATTTTTATTCTTAGAAATACAGTTTTCTAAAAACTATTTTTAGAGAATAATCTTTATCCAATTTATTTAATTTAAATATCCCTTAATAAGAAAATATTTAAATTTAATTTATATAATATAAATCTATTTACATTAATTGAAATTCATATATAGATTATTTCTTTTCCTAGAGTTATTATAAGATAATCTATTATATGAAAAATGAATTTTTCTGAAAACGAAATATTAATATTTTTGGATCATTTATTCATAAATTGAAATCCAAAAATTGTGTGATCTGAATCATGGAAATTGGATTAAATATTTTTTATTTGGATGTCTATTTTCATTAAATAGATATCTTTTATTACTGGTTATTGTGAATAGTTACTGTAGTAAATATTTGTAACCCCAGTAAACGTAAAATGAGTTATTTAGGCATAAAAATAATTTAATAAGGACTAAATGTAACCCTAAAAGTTGATTTATTTTTATTATATGATTATATTTCATCAATAATCATCCAATGTTATAATATATTACCTTTTTTAATATAGACATGATTGCGACCTTTTTAATACTTTATGTAATGGAAATCCAAAAATGTCACTATCTTCCATTTAATAATAATAATATTTTGTGGTAGGGATTCAAATTAAATATATTTGGTTATAAATATTTATTTTTAATATAAACTACTATTATTTAACATGTTAATTTATTTTAATTTTTATTAAAGAAATAATAATCTTAAATATTTACTCAATGCGAACCATATAATCATTTAATTAAATGGATAACAAAAAAATAATTTTAAAAATTACAAACATGATATAATTTCAATAAATTTTATGTTAAAAATTATTAAATATAATTATAACATTTTTAGGATATTTTAAAGACAATTATTATTGTTACATATTTTTCTTGATGTTTTTATAGTCTAATTAAATGAATTATGTCATAAGAGACATTAATGACATTTTAGAATAAATAATGAATTATTAAATGATTTAAAATTATTAAAAATATTATATTACAAAAATTAGATGATATTGGTTTATAATATAAAAAAATTTCAATTTATTGGCCTTTCTAAAATTTATACAAACTTTCATGACCCCTAAAGAGTAAAAACATCAATACTGTGGAAATTTTAAAAAATATTAAAATACGTTAAAAAGTGTAAGAGAGAAACCATCAACCAAGATTTTAAAAAAATTTATTATATCAGATTATTTAAACTCAAAATCTTGTAATCCTAAAATATTAACAATTTTAATCCATTGATATTTAAAATTTAGTTTATATTAATTTAATACTTTAAGAAATTATAAGAGTAAACATTCCCACTCTTTTAAAATGAAAAATATTATTTTCTTTCTTAACACATAAAATGCCTATAGGTTCTAAAAATACCGGAAATATTACATTCCATATATCCTTCACCAAGTTATATATTCCTTTTTTTATTATAAAACCCTCCTAGGATGGATTTTCGTGCAAACCTAAAGAGATTTTCTGAAAAAGATATATCATTCTCGACCATGCATTTTTGTACTAATTATGCTACTACCACCATAAAATATTATTCAAATATGATGAAGTAATAACAATAGTATTTTAAATATACTAAGATATTATTATTTTCATTTCCTAACAAATATCTTTATCCCCTTCTATAAAATGGGAAACTAAATCATCAATCGTTTGTAAGATGGACTACCCCATACCAAAACGATGCAATTTAGTTTTCGTCAATACCTCTCACTATTGGATATAATGATGAATTTAATTTGCATGTATATATATATATTATTTATGATATAATTATACTTATATAATTACGATATAACATCTACCTTCTCACCATCCAATCTTTTGGAAGATGATAACGTCGCTAATGTGTACGTGTGGACTATCGCCTCCACGAAGCGATGTGATACATTTTTCATTTTATTTTGTCATAGATGGTAATAAAGATATATTTAATAAATATATATGATATATATGACTTAAAAAAATTTCTTTAAATGTCATTTAATGATTAAATTACTTTTTTTCCATCTATTGAAAAATGAAAAAAAACGTTTATCTATACATACGACCTACCATCTCTGTGAATAGTAAAATTTATTTTTACATCTCTAAATGTAATAGATGAATATAAATATTTATATAATCAATATATATGGCATTTATATCATTATTAAAATTTGTAATTTTATGATACCATGATCAAACTATAAGAAAAAAAATTACTAAAGCAAAAATAACATGAAAAACCAAGAAATGATCACCCAAAACAATGATTTTAATAATTAATTGTTAATAAAAGTTTGAAAAAGTTTAAAATTAAAAAATATGTGGTATTATATATATGAGTATTTTAATTTTATAAATTCATAATAAATATATACTTATTATATTGGAGGATCGAACACATAAAAATAAATTCAAACATGATGTAAGAGGTTTCACTACTAAATATCATTTCATTGGGATATATTAATTCTTCACTATATTTATATATAAGATTAAATGTGTAATAAATAATGAATATTTAATGACATATTTAGAATTTTTTGTATTATATAGATTTTTTACACATTATAGTTTGGTTTATTCATCTCAATTTTTCATCTATTGAGAATGTGTTATGTTGTACACCTATTTTGTTTTCAACCATGTATCCAGTTTATAAAGACCCCAAACCTGGTAGTATAAAGTCTATAATAACTTTGCTACATTTTTTCCAGATAAATAGAATGAAATTTTGAAGGACCTAATATTTTAGTAGTCATGTAAAACTAGATACATACATGATTCTCTCATTATAAATGAAAAATTAACATGTAATATACTATTTTATTTAAGAACACCACTATTATATCTAGAATATCCATGCATATCAAGTATAATAGACGTATTGGTATCCTTGGAAAAAGAAATTTAACAAAGGGGTGACATCATATGCTCAACAAGCATATCTATACACCATAAGTTGTTGTGAATAAATAAGGTGTAATCAATATGGAAACATAAATAACTAAACAAATTCCATTTAATCAATAACATGAGCAAAAAAATAAATAATAAATAATAAATTATGATCAAATAACGTCATTCAAATAGTCATATAATTTTTAAACATATTTATGGATAACATAACCAATAAATTAATCACATGGACATCAATAAATAATCTGATAATTATTAATTTCATAATTATAAACATAAGAACAAGCTGTTAAGGCCTCATTCCTTGGCATCATACTTAAATGGGTAAATCCTCGACCAAATACCCATGCTAGTTTATCTCAATAGACCAACTAATGCATCTAGGGGATATATCGGGCCTCACACATCACTTTCTAAGTCTAATTCATTCATCACATAAAATATGTTAAACATAATCAATATAAATATTTTATTGAAAAACAGGCGTACAAAATGTCAATACATTCCCCAGATAATAAATATTATCATAAACCTTCCAAATTAATAAGAAGAATGATATCAAAATAGTACATCACCAATAAAACTAATTATTAATCATCATGATAAATAATATGGATGGTATCATTGCAACACATCCCCAATGTAACATAATTAAAATATTGTTTTTTTCATAGTTGAATTGAAATACAATAAAATTTTCATTTAACCATTCTGGAGAAAAATACCATTTTTAATTTTTAAATCCCTTTTAAAATATAAAAATTTAAATAATATTAGGAAAATGATTTAATTTGAATATAATATTATAAACATTAAAATTAATCATAAAATCAGTGAGTAATCATGATGGTGGGAAATTCCATTATTTCCAAGTATGCTAAAATAAAGACTCATTTCATATTTTCGATAAAAATTCAAAAAATGCCTCATTCAGAAAACGATAGGAATATTCATTTTAAACCATTTAATCTAAATTAAAACAATGTTAACAATAAATTTTAAAAATCATATATTAATATCAAAATCATTTCTAAAATAATTTTTTGAAAACTAAGACATGGGAGAGAATGTATTTTCCACTAAGGAGAGAAATGAAGTCGATTTTCCTTAAAAACATCCTCTCAGTTTATTGAGTTCATAAATTGAAGATATTTAAAGAAAAATACTTTCCATAAATAACCATAGTATAAAAAATATATTGGTTAGATGTTATAATGATCAATTAAATCCCCTAGTAGAGACTTAAACATAAAAAATCTCAAATAATGATGAGATTGTGAAATAACCCCTCACCACATTGGAAACTTTTGAATCAGACACCCTGTGAAATAAAAATGATCATATAGATATTTAAATCACTATAAATTTCTTTATAATAATTATTAAATAAATTAATCGGCATTGCATTCACCAGATAAAAAGAAAAATTGGTATATATGTCATGTGTCTCACAGAAATAAAAGTGAGAGAAAATCCATTCCCTCATCTTCAAATTCTTTCAATTGTGTCCCATCCTCTAGTATAATAAAAGTAATTTTTTTATAAATATATTAAATAACTATAAAATATATATCAAAACATATATTATATACTTATATAATTTCATTACCCATTTATTATAAAATATTTTCTAAAATCATTGTTTTGGGTAATAACTACTTCATTTTTCATGAATGTTTTTACATGGTAGTTTTGGACCTTGTAAATTTACCATCATTATGTCATCTATAAAAATGTTGAAAATGATATAAATATCATAAATATATATATATATATTCATTATATGATAATTTTTAATATTATATAAAATATATAGATATAAAACTGAGTTACACTATCCATGGAGACGGTAGGCAATACGTATGCATAAATAATTTTTTTCTTTAAAAAGGTCCAGTCAGAAGTAGAGCTTATCACCATTTATTAAAAGAGTGAATGAATGTACATTGAAACAGTGAATGGGGTCAGACAACCATAGTTTCCCTCATTCATCAAAAATAGAAATCATAATATGACATTTCATTCCCATAATCAGAGACTTCATCTTCCCACTCAGATTGAGACTTTTCTGAATTAAAGGTCTTTAGGTAGTTTATATCAACCATTCTTGACATATTTTAAGATGATATAGTAGACACATTACTATGGGTCTAAGAGTAGTCTTTTCGGGGTATACTCTTTGAAGGAATAGAGGAAAAATCTTTGACATCATTCATTCCTTCCTCGTTACTTAGGACAACATCCTTGAAAGAGATAGATCCATCATTGCCCCCAGTGAATCCAGCCCTTCCCCCATCCAATGGATTGGAAGGTAATAAGGTAGATGTGATATTATAATTAAATAAGACTAATTATTTCATAAATCAAAAATATATAAATTAATTTTATCATTATATTCATCAATTAAATGTGGATATGGAAAACAAATTACATTAGTTCACGAGGTAATAGTCCATTGTACACATGATCAACAGTTTAATTTACCATTTGATGGAATTAGAGACAGATATAGGTAAAAAAATCAACATAATAACATATCAATATATTTTATATTCATTTTTTATTACATTTTAATTATCAATTCATGTGTGATGGTGGTAAGAGAAGGATTAAAAAGAAAGAGGTTAGTGAATATAATTACATTCGCTTAGAAAAATTTTGTTTGGATCTCTTATTAAGAGCATTATGGTTGGTCTTTTGGTAATAATAGTAGCTCTAGAATTTGGAAAATGATTTTTTGGAGATAGTTTTTTAAGTTTTAGTTGATATAAATTGATTACAAGGTGTAAATAAGTGATTGGAAGAGGTTTACATTTATAATTGAGGAAGAGTTGCATTTTTATAAATACCTAAAACTATTCAATAATGGGAAGTCACTCTCAACCAGTGTTCCTAAAAAATTAATAAATAATGGAGTATATGAAAATTATGTTCGATTGAAATTTTCAGCACAAAAAATAAAACATGATATTCTCTTATCCATTAAGTTTACTTATTTTTACCATTTTAGTTGTCACCATAAAAAATAGTTTTTTTATTTACCTAGGTAATTTATCCATTAACCCAAAAAAAATATGATTTATTAGATAATTATTTTAATGATTATAAAAATGAAATAAATTTTATAAAATAAAATACCTATTTGTGTGGGAAAATAATTTTAACACAGGTTCATGTTACGTCTAAAATCTTATTTTATCATAAACCATGGTAAATAATTTTTACTATATTTTTTACTCATTAGGAAAACAATTAAGTGGACCAAATTAACTAATATTAACTATTAGTTTTAGAAATATGGAATAAGTTTTGACAAATTAAAATTACAAAAATTGAATAATTTAATTTAAAATTAAACTTACATGCATGAAGAAAATGTTGTTTTCCTAAAAATATGATTATAATATAATTCATTGTGAAATTTAATCATAGAATTGATTCCAATGATATAAATAAGATTAATAATAATATAATTAAAATAATAATATCTATTAGACTATTTATAAAATGGTACATTGTAAATGATTTTAAGGAAAATACATTTTTTACTAAAATTCACTATTTTCAAAATTCATCGACAAATTAATATTCTCAGAAAATTATCAAAATTTCACTCCATGGTAAGATTTTACATTTTGATATAAAAAAATATGATTATTTTTTAAAATTAAATTCTATAAATTTTTAAAAATTTATTTTAAGACAATTTCACAAAATGTGACAAAAAATTTTTTTTAAATAAATATGGATTTTTTTTAAAAAAAAAACTATTTTAGATAATGATTTTTATTTTAATTTCATATCATTTGACATCCAAAGAAATTATTATATGTACATATATTTTTAAACCAAATAATTTTCATCATGTTGCTTGTCTTATTCGTTCCATCTAATTTAACGGATAAGCTAAAATTATATACTATATTATAGTTCATTTAGACTTGGGGATGCCTATATTGTAAGATATTAAAGATAATTAATATATTTAAAAATAAATATATTATAAAATCATAGGGTGTTACATTTTTTCCTCCTTTTAAAAAAATCCACCTTTGAAATTTATATAATGTCACCTTGTGAATAGAATTGGGTAGTCTATTTCCAAAATTTCATTAGGTTCCCACTCCCCCTATTACATATTATGTTTTCAAAAAAGTGTAGGATCGAAATAATGATTTAGACTCTGAATTACAAGAGGGGGTAAACTTAATGTATAAAAAATTCTATTTTTAACCTTATATAAAACAATGTTTTACAAGGTTAAATAAGGTAAATTCAAAATACCTCTTTTAGTTCTAAAACGTGCTAGGTTCCATAAACATGGATCCAAGAAACAATCATTATAGGTTCAGAAAATATGGTTCCAGAAATGAATCTTAAGAAAAGTTTACAAGTAAAAGATTCTACCTTAAAGATTATAGAATATTACTTATCAGAGTATACAAAAGAACAAGAAATATAAAAAGGTTATATGTTCATCCTTTATCAAAATATAGTAGAAATAAACTTGAAACAAAATATGTAACAATTATGAAATATTATCACACAAATAGTAGGGTATACAACAACCTTGATAAATGTCCCTTGATTTATACTTTCAAGAATGTCTATCTTACCCACACTAGGGTAAGCCTTGATAGGCATATCTGAATCTATATTGTTATCAGCACAATCCCTCGATCATTAAGGTAGTTGGAACCTAGGTCTTCCTATCCCTAGAAGTCCTTAAACTTTAAGGTAGTCGGCACCTCTGTCTTCCAATTCTCTAAAGTCCTTGATTGATTACAGCAACAATCAAAGTCGAACGAACCAATCTAAACAAGATGTTCAGTATACACAAGGCATGAGAGTATATCTATATATAAATCACTTCCACAGAATGTAATTTCTAGAATGATCCATAGTTATTGAGCTTGTTCAAATTTAATCCAATTTATTGGCACTTCTCTCATGGTCTGCTCCCTCCTCCAATGGTCATATTTTTCCTTGAATATCAGAGGGACCTGTACATGTGTCAATCAAATAACAGTTAGGTAGAAATAGACTATACGACACCATATCATAACTATAACAAGTGTAACAAAAATAAGGTTGCTTAACCAAATATAAAATTTGGAGTCTAAGGAAAAATAAATTTCAGAATCTAACCAAATAAACATTTAGAGACTATCACTCATGTATATTTGGATTATGTTTTTCAAGGAATTTAGAACCTGAATTCTCTAGAATTCAGATTATGAATTCCAATGTATTCATAATCATAATTATGAATAATTCGGTGTCGTGTTTCAATGGAATTTGAAGTCTAAATTCTGAGGAATTTGGACTCTGAATTTTTAGGAATTCTCAGTCTAGATTATGAGAAATTTGGAGTCTAAATTCTGAGGAAATTGGAGTCTGAATTTTGAGGATTTCAGAGACTAAATTATGATGAATTATAGTTCTGAATTTTAGAGAATTTAGAGTTTGTATTCCAGATAATTTGGAGTCTAAATTCTTGAGGATTCAAAGTCTAAATTTCAGAGAGTTCAGAGTCTAAATTTTAGAGAATTTAGAGTCTAAAAAAAGAATACTCTATATCCAATCAAATATAGGATTCTTAGGATATAGATGCGAAACCAAATTTTTCCCAAGTAGTAAAATGAGTTATATTTAGAGATACTATAAAATGAACAATGAAAACATAGGTGAGGATACAAAACATTTGAGAAAGGATAATTTCCTTAGGGAATATAAATTCTCTTTAGAGATTGGAAATTTTTCTTTTTGAGAATATTCCTTAGGAAAAATCATTTTTTCTTCAGATAAAGTTTTTGTGATTTTTGAAACAGAGAGGAATAGAAAATTCATAAGGAAGCCTTATTGACTCAACAATCATTCCCTTTTTTGAAAGCTCAAACATCCTTATGTAAAATAATATAAGGACTTAGAAATTTTCTTTATGAATATAAATGAAAAATTTTCCCTCTTTACTTATGGATCATGGTGAATAAGACTAACTTTCCCTTAGTTTTTTATATCCCTAAAGATCATATTCGTGACTTCCTTAAAGAGATTTGGCCTTTTCTTGTAAAATAAACATTCTTTGATAAAACTCCCCCTTAGATGGACTTCCCCTTACTTAGGGCATTATCTTTACTACTTATTATTTTTTTTATCATTCCTTTCTCACCCATTGTGATTTTCAAAAAGTAATAAAGAGAATAGAGAAAATATGGTACCCGAAATATTAGTTCTATACAACAAAATATATGAAGAACAAAAAAAAATCATTATGATAGAATGGATTTGTAAAAAGAATAAAATAAAACAAAAGATCATATTATAAAAAATTATCCTTCTTTATCTTTTGGAGTTAACTTATTCATGATGTTTTTAGCATCTTAAGCTCCTTTTGATCTTCTTCAGTGCACTTCAGGTGCTGATCCTAATCTTTGTTTTTTCATATCCAAAGTTTTTATATTTTATTCTTGAGCCTTAAGAAAATTATCTTAAGCCTTCAAAAGATATTCTTACTTAATGATATTTTCTTCAAACTCAATTCTAAGATCTCTTTTCCATTTCCAATTCAAAGAGACTAAGTTAAGATTCCCATTGAGATCATTGACTTCCTGCTTCTAGGTTGTTTGTTTTAGACTTAGATTTTCTTCAAAACTTTTAGAAGATCATTAAACTTTCTATCTTTGGTTTTAAAATCATCCTTCACACTTTCTTGAAAATCATCATGGAATGTCATTTATTTCAATTTTTTGACCACTTTATGATTTCCATGCCTGATCTTTTGTGAGATTCATATCCAATGAAGAAGGATTTGAAATCAGCCACAGTCCTTAAAAACATATCAAAAAGAATGGTAATTGAATCTGATTTTTGATTAAATGAGTGCTGAAGCATCTGGAACCTAGAGTATATACTAAAAATTAATGGAATGGTGTCAACCTGCTTCTTTAAATATTGGACTACAAATTCATGTCTAAGAGAGGAGGATTCTAAATCATATTCTTTGGTTAGTAATGATTCTTTTTCTATCTCTTCATCCTTTCTCTTCAAAAAACCACCAACATCATTCTTTTTTACTATGAATTTCATAGGTGTATCTACCAACACTTGTTTTCCCATATCATCTTTTTGAATTCTCTATGTTTCTTTTGGAAATTCATGTTCACTATCTGATAGTTAAACAATCATAGCTTCCTCAACATTTTATTTTTCCACATTTTCCACTATATCCTCTTTCTGAACAAATTCATGGTTGATGATTTCATCAACAGATGGTTTATTCACTACTTCTTTCCCTTAATCCTCTTTTCCTTGTGAAAGTTCTTTTGTTGATTCAGCCTGAGAATTTCGAATTGGTAGTTTTTCTGAAGGGCTATCCTTCTCATTATATTCATGTACTTGTCTTATCATATCATCTGTTTCATCACATCCTTATTATTTTTCTTCTTTCACTTCGTCTTCTTGAACTATTTGTTCTCCTTCTTCTGGTTCTGGAATTACCATATTCTTTCTTGGAGTCACTTGGAGTGATTCTTGCAAGAAACAATTTGGTACCCAAACATTTTTAGAATATTTTTTAGCAGCCTTGAGAAGATATTGAACAATCTTGGCATCAGACAATTTTCTCCATTGATTCTTTTATTTTTATGACTTATCAAGATCCTAAACTACCTTCAACTTTAATGTTTTTTCCTCAGTAGGGTGCAAGCCAAAACTAGGCTCCCATTCCTTCTTATTATTCTTGTCTTCTCTCCACTTGGAAACCACTTCATCCAGAGAACCTTTTACTTATTTGGTTTTGTAGGTGTATATTGAGTTTCATGAAAAAAAAAATTTGTTCTTTCTTTTTTGGTTCCTTCACCTTTCTCTGTTTACCACCTTTCATGGAAGTCTAAGACACTGCTGGTTTCATTGATAAAGCCTCTATGTCAGATTCAAACAAATCATAGAATTCTTCTAATTCACTAGAGAAACCAACTTTCATTCTCCTCAGTGTATCATCACATTGAAATTGCTTGGCTTAAAACAACCAGGGATTTTGAACAATTCTAGACAAAGAACTATAATCGTGGAAAGAAACATTGAATACATGATGATTTGTGATTTAAGAGTCTTGGTCATGATATTCAGGATTGTAATCAAGACATACATTATAAAATTGATCTTTTTGAGATTCACCAGAATATCTAGAATATAGATATCACTCTTCTTTAAAGATTCCTTGTCTCCTTTTATCTGAATGAGTAATACCTAAACCAATAACTCAAGAATCCATAAATTTGCTGAGATATGAACAATCTTCAGAGTCTTCAATTTTTTCAAACCACGGAACTCGAAATCATTTTCTTTATCGAAGGAACCTCATACATCTGTTGTCTTATGGGTATAGAATTTATTTTCACCCTCATACGGAATTCCAATTAGATTGGAAGCCTTATTGTTGAAAAGGGAATAGGTCTTTTCATATCTCTTAAATGAAAACCTCTCTCTCTCTCTTATTAAATAAGCTTATGGACTCATATAATTCTACTTGAAAATCTGGATAAACCTAATCTTGTTCCTTTAGTTGGATACACATAAGCTCTCCCAGTCATTCCATGTAATATTTTTGAGATAATAGAATCATACATAGTAAAAAATTAAGGATCTAATAACATTTCTTTGTATATATTCCATTTAGATATTATATTTAATAAAGAAATTTTTTTCTGAGGAGAAGCTTCTATAGGCATCCAGATTTGAGGAAAACCACGATATTATGAATGGGCCTTAAGTAGAGGAGTAGAGCTTTATCATGAAATGTCTTGAAAACTGATGTGGGAAAACCATTTGGGGGTCTTTATATAGGCATTTGAAGTGATAGTTCATATTCCCAAAAAATATCCAATGGTGGAAATACTCTTGATCAGATCTAATGGTTGAAATGATATTCGAATAAGGAATTTGGTAAATTCCAATCTTTTGAGGTTTTAAGATAGAAATTTGGATTTAAGGAAATGTGATTCCAAAAAAGTTCCTTAAACAAGATGAAAATACCAAAAAAATGATTATGAAAATTTAATAAATGAAACATACCTTTCGGAAAGCTAGGAAAATTATCAGTAATAAAAGAAATTCTTCTTTAAGAACACCCGATTCCGGGAAATTTTCTTAAGAATGGAATTTTTTGAAATTTTTATTTTTTAGACTATGAAAAATTTTGAATTTAAAAATTTTGATTAAGAAAATTTTCACTATAAAAATTTTTATTAATAAAATATTGATTATAAAAATTAAAAAAAATTGACTATGAAAAATTTTTGACTAAGAGAAATTTGACTAATAATAAAATGTACCCCCCCTATGAAAAAGAGTTTCGTGCTATAAAGAGATAGCTTTCAACAAAATGTTAATATGAAAGATTACCTTATGGTTATCATTCTTAATGTATGTTTAATGTATTCAAATCTATCAGAGGGTAATAATTTTGTTCAAATATCAGCAAGTTGATCTTGTGTTCTGATAAATTGAAGAATAACATCTAATTTTTGTGTGTGGTTCCTAAGAAAGTGATGCCTAATATCTATGTGTTTTGTAGTAGAGTGATTTGTAGGGTTATTAATTAGTGAAATGGAACTAGTTTTATCATGCAACATATACTTTTTGGTAAAACTCATTCCATAGTCTGTGTGTGTGTGTTGCATTCACCACACTTGGGCATAGCAACTTCCAGTTGCTACATATTCTGCATTAATAGTGGAAAGTGCTACTAACTGTCATTTTTTCCTTCACCAAGTAACTAATGAATCTCTTAAGAAATAAAATGTTCCGGATGTACATTTCCTATAAATTCTACATCCACCAAAATAGGTATCTGAAAACTTTTTAAAACAAAATCATTTCCAGAAGTATAAAAGAGTCATAAATCCATGGTTCCCTTTAAATAAAGAAAAATTATTTTCACTGGATTTAAATAAGATTCCATAGGATTTGATTGATATCTTCTACAAAATCATACTAAAAACATTAAGTTTAGATGACTAGCTATCAAGTATTGTAAATTTTCTATCATACCTCTAAATCAAGTTTGATCTATTGGTTTCCCAACTTCATCAAGATCAAGAGATTTTTAAGTACTAATGGTAGTAATTATACTCATAGTGTTGTCTTATACATACTTTTTAAAAATATCATTAATAATTTTTTTGAGATATATAAGTTCCTTCTAGTTTTTGAGAAATTGTAGAACATGGTAAAAATCTTAAATCACCCATAATACTCATTTCAATCTCAGATTTCATTAGATTTATAAATAAATCAGTTAATGATTACTGAGTTGAACCAAATATAATTTAATCAACCCAAATTTAAACAATCAAAAAAATTTCTTATCTTTCTTTATAAAAAGCGATGGAATAGTGTTTCTCTTAACATAATTGTTTTTTAAAAAAAATTCTACATGTCTATCATACTAGGCTCTAAGAGATTTTTTATGTCCATATATAGATTTGTTAATTTTGAAAACATATTCAGTATGTTTTTTGTTTTCAAAACTAGGAGGTTGTTCAATAAAAACATACTCTTGAACATATCCAATAAGGGAGGCACATTTTACACCCATTTGAAAATGTTTAAAGTTAAAGAATTCTGCAAAAAAGAGTAAAATAGGAATTGATTCAAGTCTAGCTACAGGAGCATATGTTTCTTCATAGTTTATTCCTTCTTTTTTATTATATCCTTTAGAAAATAATCTATCTTTATTTCAGATAATTATTCCATTTTCATCACACTTATTATTAAAGACCCATTTTAATCCAATGATATATGTTTTGTTAGGTCTTTCAACCAAGGTAGCGACTTTATTCCTTTCAAATTCATTTAGGTCATATTGCATGGATTTAATCAAATCATCATCACCTAAAGATTTATCAGTTCTTTTTTGTTCTAATTGGGAAAGTAATGCTAGATGTTATACTTCATTTATTAAGGAACCTCTAGTCCTCATAGGTTGATTTACAATAACAATGATACTATCAATGCCCATGAATATTTAGAAACAACTTTATTGTGTTTTGTAAAACATCTTCATCAACATATAATAGAGAATCTTCTGGGGTAAATTCTTCAGAAGCATTTTCATGAACATTTTTCTTCTCAAAATGATGTTCTATCAAGGGTAGATAATAATTTTTTGAAAACACATCCAACGATACAGGTTGAGGTTGGTTGAAAAAAAAAATCAGTTTCATAAAATTTAACATGTGTTGTTTCTTCAATAGTACAAGAATTTTTATTAAAAACTCTATAAGCCTTAAATGTTATGGAATAGCCGAAGAAAATTCCTTCATAAGAATTGGGTATGAATTTATGTAGACTATACATAGTATTAATATTGAATACTTTGAAACCAAATACCTTTAAGTGGGAAGGTTTTGGTATTCTACCATTCTATAACTCAAATGGGGTTTTATTAAGAAAAGGTCTAATAAAAACATGACTTATAGTATAACAAGAAGTACATATAGCTTTAGACCAAAACTTTTTAGCTATCAAATATTCACTCAACATGGTTCTAGTTTTCTTTTGAATAATTTTATTTCTGCATTCAATAACACCATTGTGTTGAGGAGTTCTTGGAGTTGAGAAGTTATGAGTAATGCCTTTTCCACTACAAAAAGTATTAAAATCTGAATTTTGATATTCTACCCCATGATCACTATGAATGGTAATTAATGGAAGGTTGTTATCATTTTTAAATTGGGCTGTAAATTTTTTTAAATAATATAATGGTTCATATTTCATAACTAGAAAATAGACCCATGTGAATCAAGTTTATTCATCAACTAAAAAAAATACGTAATATTTTTCTCTAATGCTTCTAGTTTGTGTTGGAATGAAATGATCTATATGAACCCAATGTAATGAATCAATAGTTGTGGCTTAACAGATTGATCCAAAACATGATTTATGTTTTCTTCCATATTGACAAGGATCACAAACTTTTGAATAATAAAATCTAAGATTCTAAATCCTTAGAAAGTCTTTTCATTGAGAGTTTTCATATGTTACTAATGTTACAATGTCCTACCCTTCTATGCCATAACCAAGATTTATCTTCCATTAAAATAAGGCAAGGTAGATCTTGTATCATAAGATCTTCTATGTTTAGTGTGTGTATATTATCTTACATATGGTTATAAAGAGTAATATCTTCTTTGCAATTGTGTACTTAGCACTTATCATTCCTAAAATTTACAAGGTAGCCTTCATTACATAGTTGGATTATTCTAATGAGGTTGTTCTTGATACCATTAAAAAATAAGACATTTGAAATCAATGTTTTTACAAGAATAACAATGTTACCTATACTAACAATTTCTCATAGAACATTATCTTCGAAAGTTACTTTTCCTCATTTCATCTTGATAATCTTTTCAAAGAATTTTTCGCTACCGATCATATGTCGAGAATATCCACTATACATGTACTATGTATTGATGTTGGTATTATATTTATTTTTCCTGAAAAAAATATTGTTATGTTTTCAGAATCTATACATTCTACATTCTAGAAATTTCAGAAAGCATGATTTTAGGTATCCACATTTTCATAGAAGAAAGATCTTTATAAAAACCTAAATACTATGTTTTGTTTAAAGAACAATTTCTCACCCAATGTCCACCACACTGAAATTTAGTGCAGAATGAAGCACTTTGAGGAAAAAAATAGTTATTACTAAAAACTTGTTCAGAATGAGTATAAACAAATCCAGAACAACACATTAGAGGTTGAATTTGGGAATACATCTTGTCAATGTTTTCTTTAACAGAGGTAATGTTTGACAAAAACATCCTTAAGGATAATATGTCTAACTTTAGATTTATAACCATGTTTTCCCTAAATAAGATTAGTTTTATAACTATAGTTAGTCTCTAAAATATTTTTTCTAAAAAATACATTTTCAAGATCCTCATAAAGTTTATCCATCTTAGAATTAACATCCTCATGTTTTATATAAATTATTTCACAATAAAAAGTTTTCTTATCAATATATTTAGAAAGATCTGATACTTATTTGGGTAAAATAGAAATTCTATAAATTTCCTTATCATATATCTTCTTGAGTTTATAATTTTCTTTCTCAATAAGTTTAGAAAACCTAGACACTTGTTCATAATATGGTAGTGTATTATCTTCTTCAGAAGAAGGTTCTTCATCTAAACATTAATAATATTTATCATCAGTATAATTGGAATTTAAATATACATTAGTGATAAATTAAGCATTGTGTATTTGGCCATTAGACAGTTATTTTCAATGGGTAATCTAGCTATTAAACCAGGATTATTCTAAACATAAGATTCATACTTTGAGGATTCATTATAAGAGTCTCCACCACTGGCACTCCGGGTTTCATTGGGCTTCTAAACTTTCTTAGCATTATCCTTGTAGTAATTATTTCAATTCCTCTCATAATTCTTTTATTTTCTATCATTTTTCTTAAGAATAGGAAAATATGACCTGATATGTCCTTCCCTTTTTCATTCATAGAATGTAACTTCCAAATCATTCTTATCTTTTCTTTCTTTCTTCTTATATCTATGCTGAAATTATTCCTTTTCAGCTATCTTGTTCATCCTTCAAGAAATATTATCTATCTATTTCTCATAATGTTCACTTTCACAAGATTCAGATAAAATAGTGACATTCTTAGCCTTAGATATTATAACCCTTTCAGGAATCTTGTCTTTAGTATTAGTAAAATTTACCATTCCATTTCCATTTTTCTTCTTATTCATATCAGCATCTCTTTACATTCTTGTCTCATGTTGAAGAATAGTTCCAGAAATTTCATCAAAGGTAATTTGAGATACTTTCCTATTCTCATCAATAGTTGTTCTCTTAGATTCCCACTCATTAGGAATTATATATATAATCTTGTCCATAAGAGCTTCATCATCTATACCATTGTCACCCATAGATTTTAAATTGTTAACAATTGTGAAAAACCTTTATTTCACTTTTCCAACTGGTTCTCCATAGAGAAATACAAATCCATGATATTATTCTCAAAGCATAGCACTTCTAGTTTCTATTACATTAGATGTACCAAAATGTTTAACCTTAAGTTTCTTCCATATACAAATTTTCACTTCAAAAGAATAAATCTTACTATATATGTTCTTGGTCATGGAACACAACAAAGTATTATGTACCTTGTAGTTTAGTAGATATCCTGACATTTCTTGATTGGTAACGGTTCTAAATTTTTTATTAGTAATCTTGCAATCTAAAGTAATCATTAAACAATTGTCCACTCAAGTATTAAGAAAATAATTCTTCATACAATCTCTCCAATATTCGTAATCATTCTCATAAAATATAGGTTGTCTAGTAGGATTTATATTGTCAATCGAGCCGACATTCATTCCATCCATTCTAGAAGAAAATATCTTCCCATACTAAATTGTTAAGAATAACAGTTTGTAAACAAGGATAAAAATCCCGAATCATGGAAAATTTTGGAAGAATGAAAACATAATCAATAAAACTTATATATAGATATATGTATTTTAGAGACCTCCTTTGAAACCAATTGTTTGATCAAAATAATGATGTATATTATCAATTACAAGAGAGGGTGAATTTTATGTTTAAAAACTTTTGTTTTTAACCTTAAAGAAAACTCTATTTAACAAGGTAAAACAAGGTAAATTCATAAGACCTATTTTAGTTCTACAAACATGATAGGTTCTGGAAGTATGGTCCCAGAAAAAAAACATTCTAGGTTCTCAAAATATGGTTCTTGAAATGAAAATTAAGAAAACATTATAAGGAAAAATTTGACTTTAAAGCGTATAAAATCATACTTGTCACAGTATAAAAAATTAAAAGAAAGTATAAGAAGGCTATACATTCTTCCTTTATCAGAATATAATTGAAATAAAATTGAAATAAAATAAATAAAAAGTGTGAATTCTTTTAACCCAAATATTAGGGTATCCAACAACCTTTGATAGTGGTCCCTTGATTTATACATTCAAGAATGTCTATCTTACCCAGACCATTGTAATCCCTAGATAGAAATATCAGAATCTATCTTGTAATCCATGAAATCCCTCAATATTTAAGGTAGTTGGAACCTCTGTCTTCCTATCCCCAGAATTCTTCAAACTTTAAAGTTGTCGGCACCTCTGCCTTCTTTTCCCTGGAAGTCCTTGATTGATCACAGCAAAAATTGGAGTCACATGAAGCAATATGAAAAATTTGTTTAGTAAACAAAAGGCATGAGAGTCTCTTTCTCTTGAAATTACTTCAATGGAATGTAATCTCTAGAATTATCAACAGATATTGAGCTCGTTCAAATGAGATCTTATTTATAGGAACTTCTCCAACGATCGGCTCCCTCCTGCAACGGTCATATTTTTCCTTGAATCTAAGAGGGACATGTACTCTTGTCACTCAAACAAAAAAAATTTAAAAACAGATTGTATGACATTGTTTCATAACTATGACAAGTGAAATACTAATAAGGTTGCTTAAACAAATATAATTTTTGGAGTTTGAGGAAAAATAATGATCGGATTCTAACCAAAAAAACATTTGGAGACTATAACTCATGGATATTCATATTCTATTTTTCAAGGAATTATGAACCTGAATTCTATAGATTTAAGAGTCTGAATTCCAATGAATTAATAATATGAATTCTAAAGAATTTTGTGAATGAATTATAAAAAATTCAGAGTTAAAATTCAAAATAATTTGGAGTATAAATTATAAGGAAATCAGAGACTGAATTCTAAGAAATTCAGAGTCTAAATTTTAAGGAATTCAATGTATGAATTATGAGGAATTAAGAGTCTGAATTCTGATGAATTCTGAGTATGAATTTTATATAATCCAGAGTCTAAATTTTATAGAATTTAGAGTCTGAATTATAGAGAATTCACAGTCTAAAAATAGAATACTCAATATCCAAGGAAATGTAATATTGTAAGGTTTTTTATTTGAAATCAAAATTTTCATTATTAGTAAAATGTTTTAGATTTAGAGAGACTATAAAATAAAAAATGAAAACATTGGTAAAGATGAAATCTCTTTAGAATAGTATATTTTCCTTAGGGAATGGAAAATATCCTTATAGAATAGAAATTTTTCCTTATGATAATATTCCTTAGGAAAAATCAATTTTCCTTAAGATAGAGTGTTTGCGATTTTTAAAACATAGAGAAATGTAAAAGACATAGGTAAACATTATTGAATATAAACAGAGTACCTTTATATGTCAAGTCATCTGATTCTTCAACACTTTTTCTTCAGTGTACAAAATTTTGAATAGCTCTTCACAGTTAGATAGACCAAGTTATAATTCTTTTTCTTTAGAGGTGATCACATGTGGTGAGTGTGGAATTTACTTCCTTAATAATGAAATATAGAACACATCATGTACATTAGAGATACTTGGTTGTATTTCAAGATGGTATTCCATAACTCTAGTTCTTTCCATGATTTAAAATTTTATGATTCACTTGGGGTATAGTTTCCCTTTATTATCGAACCCTATAACACCCTTACACAAAGATAATATTAATAAAATTTGATCCCCCACTTGAAATTCCAAATCTTTCCTTCTGTTTTTAGCATAGAACTTGGCCTTATTTGTGCTTCTTTGATATATGTTTTAATATCATTTACAATTTTTATTATCTATTCCACGTGTTCTATTCCTAAAAGATCACTTTCACCAACTTTATCCCAACAAATTGGAATATAACATCTCTTTCCATATAATGCTTCATACATCACTATTTCAATACTAGAATCGAAGATATTGTTATATGTGAACTAGAGAATAGGTAAATAATGAACCCACATACCTTTAAAGTCAGTAGATAATGACCTCAACATGTATACTAATGTTTGGATAGTACATTTAGATTACCAATCAATTTTAGTATGATAAGAAGTTCTCAGATAAATCTCAATATCAAGAGCCTTCATAAGAAATTTCACAAATATTGATGTAAATAATTGGACATAATTAGAAATAATTGATAGAGGTTCATATTGAAGTCTTACAAATTAAATAATATAGAGTTTTTAAATTAAATCTATAGTAAATAATTTATTACAGTAAATAAAATGTTCCAATTTGGTGAGGGGATCAATAATAACCCATATTACAACATTTTTTCTTGGATTATTTGGTAATCTAGAGACAAAGTCAATAATAATGTCATCCCATATCTACATAGAAATAGAAATAGTATGAATGAATGATCTAGGATGTTATCTCTCAGCCTTCACTTATTGAAAAACCAAACACCTTGATATATAATCATTTATTTCCTACTTCATGTTATCCCACAAAAACTTTTCCTTCAAATATCAATAAATTTTCGTGCTTCCTAGGTTTATAGAGAAATTTTAGTAATGATTATCATCCAAAAATTCCCTCTTAAGACCAGGTATAGATTGAACACAGAGAATCTATCAAAATTCTATATTCAGAAATGATGTATTCTTATTTTCCATCATTCAAATCATTGATTTTCTCTTGATAGTTCCCTAAATAATGTTGGGAACTATTTTTCTTTTCCAAAAAAGATGGATTGATAATAATTTGAAAAATTAGTGATGTATCCCCTTCTATAATAATTATAAACACCCTGATCATAGTAACAAAAATATGGTGTCTTACTTTATTATATTAGCATAATATAAAACGAATCACGCACTAACATACCAAATAGTGTTGTAATATTTTTAAACTAGATACATACATGATGCATGAATTTCATTTGAAAACGCAAATTACAACATAATATTTTTTTCTGATAATATCATTATTCCCTCTAGAATAACTTTTTATATCATCATAGAACACATCATAGATTCCTAGTAACGAAAATAAAAAAAGGTGATCTCAAATCCTGAATAAAAGTTAAATACATTGAAAGCTATCATGAATCAATCATCATAATCAATAAGGGAACATATATAACTGAACACAAGTGACCTTTAAATAACACAAATATCATGATAATATAAGGTATAATCAATGTGGAAAGGTAAATAACATAAAACAAATTCCATTTAGTCAATAAAATGAGAATAAAATGCATCAAGAGATAGTATCATTGTTAAAATATCATGGATAATAAGATAAAGCACAATCAATATGGCCTGATAAAAAAAATAAAAAACACATTTTATCTAATCAATAAACTATGAATGAAATGAATTTAGATATAATATCATTTGATAAAATATCATGGACAATAATAACTGAATTTTTAATGAAGTAAATTCATAATGATTGGATATCATGATCTTCGGAACATGATACCTCAATAGTCAAGACATTTTACAAGACATGTTAAAATTGATGGGTAGGTATACACCAGAAACACTTTTATTTAAGGATATGCATATTATTCATCTCATGAGACTACCGATTCATTGAGTGGATATTTATAACCGGTCCCCAACAGAATCTACATCTCTAAACAGTTCCTCATATATCGAGTAATCAGTTTAATTCATGAACAATATTCTGTATAAAAATATCTGTATTGTGTAAATTATATTGATTTATTAATATTTCAATAGAAAATAAAAAAAAACATTCAGTGTAAAAACCATATGTATAAATTATATATGGTTTATTAAATAAAATTTTTAATGAAAAATAATATTGATATTTAGGGGAAATTTAATATACAATGGTCACATGAAAGTGAATATTTCAATGGAATGTTAATGACTACAAAAATTCTTCCAGAACGTGAATATCAATATATTCATTAATAAAAATAATCATAAAACATCCATATAAATAATAATGATTGTATCAATACAATATATATCCAAAGTAGTATAAGTAAAATAAATTACTTTTTCATTGATGAATATAAATACCATAATATGTTCTTAAAAAATATTCTTAAGGAAATTATCATTTTCATTTTGAAAATCAAATTTTAAAAGAAAGTTCACAATAATAATCTAAATACAATTTTATTTGAAAATATCATTTAAAATGTATAAATTAATATTTAAAACATTAGTGGTCATGCCGATTGGAAATTTTTTACATGTCGTACACGTTAAAACAAATATTCCTTCCAATTTTTTGATAAAATAAAAACGAGCATTGTTTGGAAAATGACATGAAGATTCCTTTAATTTTAAGAAAAATGAAAATATGGGTATATAATTCTTCAATAAATCATTTTTAGTAATGTTAATAAATTTGAGAAAATTTTTAGAAAACATTGCTTGGTAAGAAAAAGGATTTTAGATTGAAGTGATAAATGATGCCAGAGTTTTTTAAAAACAATTGATTAATCATTTTAAATATAAAAGAGTTAAAAAATGGTTCTAGTACTTGAAAATTTCCTGAGTTACCATAGTAGATGAAAACTAATTTTTTTATTATATAATTATAAAATAATCTTCATCAATGGAAATCCATGTATAAACATGCTTTATTAAATTGAGATTTTGAAATAAACACTTACAAAGATCATAGTCAAGAAGTGAGAATTAATATAAGAAATAATTATGTGTTTAAAATATAAATTAAAATATAAAAGTTTAAATAAAATATAATATAGTAAAATTTGATTTTATACATAGTCTTATAATATCGAACACAACAAAGACACAATATTATCCAATGAAAATAAATTGGGTTATGAAATTCTTTACCACTTGGTAATTTTCATGTCAAATCCCCTTAGATGAAATAATTCAAGGTGAAACATAAAATACCATTATTTATTAATTATTCATGATATTACATGTAAAATTGGAATTATATACACTTTATGAAATAAATTAGGCGTAAAAAATTCAAAATTTCCTTAATGAAGGGAAATTGACATGAAGTCCCTTACCCCGTGCTTAATTTTGGTTGAACATGATTTCAAATACCATATAATAGTTCTAAGAATGTTATTAATTAATAAAAGAAATTTAATCATATTTATAATTCCATATATGATCCTATTAAAATACTTTACCACCTGATTGATAAAAATATTTCATTGTTTTCATTGTTTGGGTGTTAATTTCCTCGATTTCCCATGGTTGTTTTGTAATAAATGTTATTATTATTTTAAATATGATATAATAAAATACTATCAATAATTATAATAATGTTATAAATATTATATTTACTCATTAAACTCATTATTATAACCACTCCTATAATTTGGGTATGAAAAATGAATCACATCACTTCGTAGAGATGATAGATTGAACGTACAAATGAGCGATGATATCATTCCCTTAATGAGTGGAATGGTAATTAATGTTATTAAATATTAAATTTATATATTTTAATATAATATCATATTCATCACATAAATTAATTAATTTTTCCCTTATTATATTACATGGAACACATAATTTAAAAATTATACACATTGCTTCGCGAGGTTGTAGCCCACTGTACAAACGACGGACGTTATCATATTTTAAACCGAATGGAAAATATTTATGTGTGATATTATAATTCATAAACAATATATATATAATTAATATTACATATAAACATTCATTCTATAATTATATTCAATTTTGAGAGGTTTTGATGGAAAATGAGTTAGATCGGTTTCTGAGGCAGTAGTCTTCCAAACACACAATCGACGATTTTATTTACAATTTGATTGATCTGGACTTGGATAAATTTTATTCCATCAAAATAATAATATCTAAATATATTTTATATAGTATTGTTATTGTATTGTATGTTTTAATACATAATTTATTGTGGAAAAGGAAGAGTGATAATGAAAGATCATTGTTAAGACAAATACCTTCTCTATGAGAAACTTCATTTTGATCTCATATTCAAGACCCTAGGGTTTTTTATTTTGGGAATACCAAAAGCACTAAAATGTGTCTATGGATTTCAAGGAGTGATTTTATTAGGTTATGGTGGATCCAAATGGATTTTTAGTTTTGAATAAGTGAATGGAGAGAATTATCATTTATAAGTGTTTGAAGGGAACCCTCTTGAAAATTACTTAAAAATTGACCAAAAGATTCCAAAATAATAAAGTCATTAACATGAAAAAAGATTCCAAGTAAACTTAGGATATAATTTTGGATAATATAATGTGTAAATATGACTAGAAAATAATATTTTTACAAGTATTAAAGACATTTGTAACTCTTTTCTTCATAGTTTAACCCCAGGTGTAAACCCATTTTACATTATTCGCAATAAATTTTTAATGTTTTCACTATTAATTTTCACAAAAAATTATGTTTTCCTTATTATATATTATAAATTATTATGATAAAAATATGGAACCCATTTTTCTAAATTCAATTCACATAATTGGAAGCATCCAATTTTACATTATACCTATAAACAAAATGAAAAATGCCAGCTTTTAAAAAGAAAATTATCATAATTATGAAAGGTTGTATCATCAAAATTTGATATAAAATTTATTATAGTGACCTAAATTGAATTTAGTATAATATAATTGTACTAATTTTAATACAAACCAATTTAAAATATAATTTAACTTTGTAAATAATTTAAATGGAAATTCAGTTTCTAAATAAAAATTTGTATTTTTTCTATTCATTGAAAAATGATACATTTTAGAAAAATTAAAAAAATTCACCCTATGTTAATTTTGATATACAAATATAAATAATTAAGATTATTTTATGAAATAAATTGTTTAAAATTGTTAAAAAATAATTTTAAATTACTTGGATAAAGTATGACTAAACCTCCTTTTAGAAAAAATATAGTTATTCAGAAAATATTTTTTTAATTATTCTTATTTTATTTATAATAAATAGACAACCAATGAATTTATTTTTGCATGTGTGAAAAATATACATTTCATAATTTTGTTATTATTATGTAGTATCAATAATTTATTGTCTAGGTAATAATGGCATATATATTGCAGTTCATTTAGACTTTGGGTTGCATGTTCCACAAGCTTTCAATATTAAATTTAAAGAATTATATTTTCTAAGCTGTTTAAACTTGGTATTGAATTCCATATTCACTATAAAGTAAAATATAATTTCTTTAGAATAATGGGGTGTTACATTCCCACCACCTTAAAATATTCAAGTTATTTAAATTTAATCGTGCACTTAGAAATTAAGGGTTTGATATTTGAAAATTACATTATTGAAAACCCGCATCATAAAAAGGGTTAATAAAACATCCTATTAATAATAGAGACGTTCATGTACCAAGGTAGTATGTAATTACTCATTATTACGTTTATAAGTAGGAGAAAATTGGTGGAAAGTGAAGATATAGACTTGGATTGAAAGCGCACATATTTATAGATGATGATAAAGGTCGTCGATCACAAGAATGTTTATGATCAATGAAAAGTTAATTACATCAAAACCATAAATATTTTATGATTTAAAATATCATTTTATTCATCATATATTTAGGTAATAAGATATAATTATTGTTTATATATATTTTTCCTAAATATTATGAATTCTTTAACTGTCTAAGAATAGAAGAAATATACGAACTTGATATGTTTCTATTTTATAATAATAATTTATTATCTTTGTTATGATTTGATGAATTTAAAATTCATCACTTACTCAAAGAAATGAATATCCAAAAATTATTTATTTATTCCTGCAGCACTAAAATTCAATTATAACTTATCATAAGATCCATAAAACAGTGATATTACTTTCCATCTATCTATAATTATTTTCCGAAAAAAAATATTGTTACCATAAGATATCCAATATAATACATTAATCTATAAACCATAAAATAAACACCACTAGTTAATTACTAATAATTATTAATCAAATGGTTTAAATTAACACAATGAAATATTAGTTATATCATCACAAAGGCCAATGGTTTGTGTTAAACACTTATCAATATTTAGTTGTAAGTTCAAACCCCACAACCATTCTGGATGCAATGGGTTGCCACCTATATAAAAGTTATCCTTTTTTCAAAAACTATATTAATATAATTCTTATAACATCCCAAATTGAGATGACCCATAATGAGTACCACATTAGAGATATGATAAGTCTTTCTGGTTACAAAGACCATTAATCTTAATTAAAAATATGAAAATTCCATTCTTCCTCAAATTACACTTTTATATACAAAACCACTAAGTGGTATTCCCATAAATGTTTTCAAAAAATTTCTTTTGTAAAATACAATCCCATAAATCCTAAAAAGGGGTGTTTAAGACTTTTAACTACTGATCATCCCTAAACTAAAAACCCATGATGATATCCATAACTATTATTTTATAGAAAACATACATCCTTTGAAAATTTTTAAAATCTCTAGATGTTTCATTATTCTTATAACCAAAATTCCATTGGTAAAAAAATTCTGAAATTTAATTCTTTAATCACAATATATAAATACTTCATCAATTTATTTAAACATATTTATTTCCATGGTCTAGGGGTTAACAATTTGAAGTGGGAATTGAATCAGATAATTCCCAAGTGCCCCATAATTAAGACAACAAACTATAAATGGATTCGTATGATGATATGTATTTCTTTCCATAGTACTCTTAATTTTTCCTCAAAATTCATTAGATGATGAACTTATTTTTCACACATAAATAATTTTCTGATTCTCTTATGACACATTTTTAAGAGACTCCTTCCAAATTTATCACATGACTAAAATCAATCCTTATTTCCTCCATGGTCTCCACCACTTGAGCTATTTGAAAACTACATCTTTATCTTTTTTGGAGAGTCTAAGAGATAGATATGTTATATGTTGTTAATAATATTTTCGGATAACTTATTAGGAAAAATCCCAATATCTTCTAATCCCATCATTACCCCATTTGGTTACCCATGGTCACTACATTTAACTTCATGCTCAATGTTAACCCAGTTCATTTGGGTTCCATCCATTGACTAAAACAAAAATATATAGCATTGGTAACAATAATTATAGTGGTGAAACCATATAATAATTTATAAGATGTTTAAATCATGAAATGTTTTTAAATCTAAGATACCTTAGGTTTAACCTAGGTACTTTATTTTCATCATCTATTCAAATCCTTCGAAATGGTTTGTAAATAAAATGAGAATTATTCTAAAAATATCCCCCATGAGTGTCAAATGTGGTTCCCAATAAGGCCCTTTTTCATAGACTATGTTATGATAGGGTCAATCCCAATGAACCATTCTCAGAGTTATAACCCCTAGGTACAGCTGTACCTGATCCACATACAATTATAGTATCTAAAAAAGGATTTATTTTAGTGGGAAACCACATAATGTATTCCTTACCAAAAAATTAATATATTATTCTATACATATCTTCAAATTTGACCATATTTGTATGATACATAATCAATATTTTCCTAAATATAGGTCCCAAGGATTCTATTAAACTTACCCTGATAATAAATATTACAACCCTAACCCTTATAACCCAGCTTCGATGTTTTATATTATTATGTAGGGATAAGATAAAAGGAATCGCATCCCAAAGGTCCAAATAGTTTCATATTATTGTTAAAAGAGATACATACATGAATCCCATATTACATTTGAAAACACAAATTAAAACATTTTTTTGAGAATGACATTATTCCCTCTGGAATATCCTTACATATCATCGTATTACACTTCATGGTTTTCTGGGAAAGGAAATAAAATAAATGTGACATAAAATGTTCATTAATGGTTAATTATAACAGATTTTATCATGAATCACTAAGAATCATTGATATATTAAGGTGAATAACTGAACCCATATGCCATTTAAATAACATGAAAATAGTGATAATATAAGTAATAATTAATATAGATAGGTAAATAGCTGTAAAATTCCATTTCTTCAATAAACTTAGAATGAAATGAATCTATATAAAATATCATCATTAAAATATCATGGATAATAAGATAAATCATAGTCAATATTTCAAGGTAAATAACTGAAAACACAACCCAATTAATAAATAAACTAAGAATGAAATGTATCTTTAGATAATATCATTGTGAAAGTCACAATGATAGTAATAACTAGATTCTTAATAAATAAATTCTTAATCATTAGATTTCATGATCTCAGAAACATGATACCTCTACTATCATTATCATTTATAAGTCGGTTTAAAACTAATAGGTATGTATACACCAAAAAACCATTTATCTAAATTTTGACAATTGATCCATCTCGTAAGACTACTAATGCATCATGGGGTTATCTATAATTGATCCCCACCCATATCATTATTTCCAAATCATTCATTATATATCCAATAATGGATTTAATTCATTAATAATATGCTTAATTAACAAATATCCATATTGAGTAAAAAAATATAGATTTATCAATATTACTCAAATAATTCAAATACCATTCAATGTAAAAACTATATGTATAAATGATATAACTTTTATGAAATAAGAATATACATGATAAAATATGTGGATATTTTTGGAAAATTTAATGTCCAATGATCATAGGAAATTGAATATTTCAAGGAAAAGTTAATGTCTAGAAAAATAAATTAAGAATGTGAATGTCAATACTTTCTTTTGTTAAAATTATTGTACACCATCCACAGAAATTATAAATATAGAATCAAAACAACATATCCCTAGTAGTGTATATTTAAAATAAAGGTATGTTGTCATTGAATAATTGAAGCACCATAATACATATTTAAAAACACTCTTGAGGATAATATACTTTTCATTTTGAAAATCACATTTTAAAACTAAAATTTAACTACATATTTTTAAAATCACTTTCATTTAAAATAATGTTTGAAACATATAAATGATTATTTAAAACATTGAGTGGCCATGATGATAGGAAATTATATACATATTGTAAATGTTAAACCAATTATGACTTCCATTTTTTTAATAAAGTCCAAATGGTAATTATTTTTAAATCGACCTGAAGATTCCTATAATTGTTTTAAAAAACAAAAACATGTGAAAAAATATCATTATTAATTCATTTTGATGAATTTTAAAAACCTTTTTATGACATTTATATAAAACATTCTTTTAAAAGAAAAATGATTTTCGCCCGAGGAGAGATATTAACAATGAATTTACTAAAATCATTTACATAATCATTTTAAGTACCAAATAGTGGAAAATGGTAATATTACTTAAAAAAGTTCATGAATAAACAGAGGATAATAAAATTAAATGGGTTTATTTGAAAAATATAAAATAATTTCCTTCAATGTAAATTCTTCTATAAACAATCTCGATTATAATGAGATTGTTAAATAAATGCTTAGAAAGATCATAACTACGAAGTGAGAATAATAAATGAATCCTTTATCTATGTCAAATGTAAATATAAAAAGAGAGTGGAAATATAATATAATATAGTCAAAATTAATTTCACACTTAACCTTATAATATTAAATATAATGAAGAATTAATATAGTCTAATGAAAGGAAATGGAGTTATGAAATTCTTTACCATTTGGTAATATTCAATTCAAATCCCCTTAAATGGGACAATTAAAACTGAAACTAAAAATACCATAAAGTATGAATGATTCATGATATTACAATTAAAAAAAAATATTTATAACATATAAAATAAAATAGGTGCATAATATTTCAATATGCCTCAATGAATGGAAATTGAGATGAAGTCTCATACCCCATACTTTCTTTTGGTTTAACATTGTTTAACCTTTTTTAGAATGATTTTATGCATGTTATTGATTTATAAAATAACTATACTACTATTTATAACATCGTATATGATCCTATTATAACATTTTACCACATTTTTGTTAATAATATCTCATTATTTTCATTTTTGGGTGTAAATTGCAATTTTTTCAAACATGTTTTGTAATGAAAGCTCTAGTTCATGTATATCGGATATATATAAATCATATATAAAATGATAATAGTTTTATAAATATAATATATAATAATTATAAAAATTATGAGAACCACACATAAAATTTGTCCATGGAAAATGAATCGTATCGCTTTATGGAGAAGGTATGTCATACGTATGCTTGAGCGATGAGATCATTCCATTAATGGGTGAATGTGCAATGAATTGTGTAGTAACACTAACGCCAATATCTTGAAGACAGTTTCAAATTTATTACATTTTTATATGATATAAGTAATTATATCTCGAAATACCAAATAGTTGAGTAGTCTTGGTAAACTAGATACATACATGAGTCCTGAATTATATTTGAAAACAAAAATTAAAAAATATTTTTTTCAAGAATAAAATCATTATATATTTAATGTCAAATCATATAAATCATATCACACTTCATGGATTCCTAGGGATGGGAAAGAATATAAGGGTGAACTAAAATCCTCATTAAGGGTTACGTAAAATTGATCATGAAAAATAGGTATAATAAAAATGTAAGGATAAATAAATAAAAACAAATTCCATAAAAATAGATGGATAAGGAATAATTAATATGGTAAGGTAAATAACTTAACAAATATTATATTTAATAAATAACTAATAATTAAATTCATCTAAATATAATATCATAGTGAAAATCTCATAGATAATAATAATAACTAAATTCTCAATATATAAAATGTTTAATTATTGGAAGATATGTCTCAGGAACAAGATACATATACCTTCATGGTCTATCTTAAAGATAGTTTGAAACTATTTGGTACAAACTCATCTGGTCTGGCTAACTTAGTTGAATTTACTAGGTTCAAACTCATCTGGTTTGGCTAACTGATTTGTCTCATGATACTTCTTGATGCATCGAAGAGAATTCTATAACTATACCCCACCCATAACAATATTTACAAATAGTTACTCACATATTGAAGAATTAATTGAATTTATGAACAATGTTCATTATCAAAAAATATCTATATTGAGTGAAGGTATATATTAATATTTATTTACCCAGTCAATAAAATAACATTCAAAGTAAACGTCATATATAAAATTTGTATATGGAATAATAAATAATCATATCCAGCATTTGAGAATGTGTATATTTAATATAAATTTAATAACGATTGAAAACCCATAATAAAGTGATTTTATCAATAGAAATTTATTAACAAAAAAAAATGAGATTGTAAAATAAAAGTTTCCACTTTGTAATTTTCACATCCAATCACCTTAGAAAAAATAATTCAAATTGATACCTAAAATACAATGATGTATTAATGAATCATGATATTTCTTATAAATATGGAATTATATACACCACATAGAAGAAGCTAGGTGTTTATTATTAAAATATTTATTAATGATCGGAAATTGATATGAAGTCCCTTACAATGATAAAATAAATGAAGTGGGGATCAATAAATTAATTGATTATGTGTATAAAATGTAAATACAGATAAATTTTTTGAAATAAAACATAAAATAATAAAACTCCATTACACATATAATCTTATTATGACACAATAAATGAAGTATAAGTTTTACCCAATGAACGGAAATTGAGTTAAGAAATCCCTTACCTCACGCTTCCTTTTGGTTTTAAATTATTTAACCTCATGTATAGTAGATTTAAAAATTTCATTAACTTATAGAAAACCATTTTATATTTATAAAATCACATATGATGCTTTTATACCATATTATAACCCTTCCGTTAATAATATTTCATTATTTTTTTATTTCAGGTGCTAATTGACTTGTTTTCTCATATGTGTCTCATCATGAAAGATATTGTTCTTGCATATATTATATATTTTTATCATATTTTGAATAATAATAATAAAATATTTATCATATTTATACATGAATTATACATTTATGACCAATCAAAAAAGGATGTTTTTTGATAAATTAATTACCTTACATTCAAGGAGATGGTAGGTGTTACACACACTTGATTAAATTTTCCACTTCTCAACAATCATTATGAAAATGTGGTAAGTAATATTTTATACTTCCATAATTATCATGATATCATAAATACCATGTTTTTACTATAAATAAATAAATATATCATCTATGTGGTGAGGTGATGAAAAGAGAGTCACATCGCTTCGTGAAGGAGGTAGTCCACACATACAAGAATGGTGTTATCATATTTATGTGTAAAAATGATATAATATCTTTTAATAATAATAAATATTTCATAAATAATTTAATTATATTATTTATATTAAATATATTCATTAAATATATCCTTATCACCTTCCATGTAAAGAATTAGTGAAAAAACAAATCTCATGATTTCGTGTGGTGGCAGTTTACTATACACACGAGTGACGTTATCCAATCCCATAAAAATTAAATGTAGAAATTAACATATTATATAATGGTAATAGTTGTATAATAATGTTTTAAATATAATATATATATATATACTTTATATCCATCACCATACCCAACCATGAGAGGTGGTAATAGAAAAATGAATGACATTCGTTCGTGAAGAGATAGTCCACCATGGAAATGAATGATGATTTTGTAACCTATTTGATATAAATGGTGATGGATAAAGTTAATTAACTTAAAATTAAAGAAACTTCATATTATTAGTTGAATGATGTTATTATATAATCATGGTATAAAAATAATTGAATGGGTTGGAGTAGAAAATATAATAAAAATTCTCATTGAATAACATTACCTATTTTTTGTGGATCCACATTAGGTTAGCATAAAAACTTCCTAGGTTTTTTTTATTTCCAAAATAATGCATATATGATAAGTTTAGGTAATTTTTTAAGTTATTTGGGTAGGGATTGGTTGATCCAAATGGATTTTGAGGTGTGTATAAGTGGGGAGAGTGAATTCCCTTTTATAATTGAGGAGGTTAATCATTTTTGTAAATTCCCAAAACTATCCAATAATGAGAATTACAAAACCCCATATATTTCTAATTAAATGATTTTAGTAAATTAATAGTAAATCTAGACATCCAAAACATAAAAAATAACATCCCTGAAACATGTTTTTCCTAAACTTCTTTGTTTCATTTGGTTTACCATTTTGGTTTTTCACTATGGTAAGTATCCTTTTAAACATAAATAATTTATACATTGAGATAAAAATGAAATGAAACTTATTATATAATTTTACCCCAATGATCTAAAAATTAAATTTGTTTTATCAATTTAATTCATATGCGTGTTGAAAATTAATTTTTACACAAGCACATGAAACGTGAAAAAATGTCATTTTGACCTTAATAGTGCTAACAAAGGTCATAATATTTAGGGGTCAATAAAGTCACTATAAAAGAATGTTTTTTCCATTAGTGGATCATATTTGATATTTTTTAAAATTTAAAAATAAGTTTTCAGGATATAATTTTTTTTTAATTTTAAATCATTTAATAAAATATCATTTCTAATGAAATTAACATTAATTATAATTTTAGAATTATTCATTTAATTTCAATTTAATAAAATATAAAGAAAATTATGTAATTAAAAATTATTATGTTAAAACCTTTATAAAATGACATATTTATCTAAAAAATTAACGTAACACATTAATTCATTCAATTTACAGTACTTTTAATATATTTAGTATCCTTAATTTTATTATTCTATTAACTAAATAACTACTAATTAGTTGTTTCATAATAATTTAAAGTAATAAGTTCATTACTAAAAATTAAAAATAGATTTTAATGATAAAGAAACCAATTTATCATTGAAAATAGTAATTATAACTAATCATATGTCATTTTTCCCTCTTACAAAACATTATAGATATTAAAATCAAGGAATGTTTCCTTTTATCCTTTTTCATTACATAATTTATTAGTATATCATATTCATGGAAAAGTATCCTAAAAAGAAAAAAATATATCATAAGGTGATATGGGTTGAAATATTTCCTTTCAATTGGTTTTTAAAAAATTGTTATGCCATTTTAACTGTCATGTTTTTTGTTTAACCACCCGATAAATCCATTTTTAACTTAACCACGATAACAACTTTTTTCCTATTTTCACTATTAAATTTGGTCAAATATGAATTTGACTTTATTGGATAATAGAAATAACTTTGATTAAAAATATATAATCCATTTTTCATAATTCAATGCACAGAAATAGGATATTTTAATTTAAAATTAATCTCAAGATTAGATTAAATGAGAAACCAAGTTTTCAAAGAAAAAATGTTCAAAAGGATTCAATGTTTTTTTGTCTTAATTCAGTAAGAAAAAATTTAAAATGTACTAAATCGGATTTATATATAAATAATTTTAATAATTTTAATTTAAAACCAATTAAAAATATAATTTAACATTAAAAATTATTTAAATGAAAAGGAATTTTTCAAATAAAATTCTGTATTTTCACTATTCGTCAAAAATGAATCATTTAAGAAAAATTAAAAAAATCACCCTAATATAATTTTAATATTATTATATAAAATATTGAGTTTATTTTATCAAATAAATATTCTTCAAGTTATAAAAATTAATTTTAAATTATGTACATAATGAGAAACTAAACCATCTTTTAGAAAAAATAATGTTTTTCAGAAAACATTAATTTTTTTCTTTTAAATTATTATTATTTTTTATAAAAAATTGATAAACATAATTTTCATAATTTAGTTATTACTATTAATAATTTATTATTCCGACATCTAGGTGATAACTATAACATTAAGTAATAATAATATAATAACATATTAATAATATGTCATGATTCTTTTAAACTCAGTATTTCGTGTAACGGAGGATAAACTTAGTGTTATGTATAACGGAATATAAAATTAGTGGTGCATGTAATTAAATATATTGAAAATATTTAATTTATTTAAAAATTAAATATATCATAATGTATGGGGTGTTATATTTTCTTCTAATCTTGGTGTTTCATGTCATACATGCTATCGAATATGTTGTTCATATTCTAAAATATGGGGGTGATGCATTCTCCCCACCTTAAATAAATTACATCCTCACAATTTAAACTTGATATTAGATATCAAGGTTTTTTCATTTAAAAATACCCTTCTTTAAATCCCACATAATGATAAGGGTTAATAAAGGGTGCTCTTGATAGGTGATAAATAGTGGGAAAAAGGTCATATGGAATAACTCATACTAGGTTTCCAAATAGAATAACATAGGTGTGAAGTAAAAACATGGAAATATAAGGTAAAACTATCACCAAAATTTTATTGGAGGGTGATAGAAAACATTGTTAAGAAAATGTTAACAACCACAAATCCATAAAATAGAGGTGAAAAAAAGTCCATTGGTGATATAAAAAATCACGATAATAATACTATATTTTTGTTTCAAGTCCCTTTTCCTATATTTGATGAATTATTTCACTTTTATAATAATATAAAGAACTATACATACATGATATATTTTTATTTCATGAGCACAATTCCATACTTTGGTTGTCCTTAGATCAATTTTCACATCATCTCTTACTTCAAGAAATTAATATCACAAAATGTTTTATGCCTGATGCACTAAAACTCACTTTTAAAAAATAATTATATCTATAATAAAATGATAAGTCATTATTTCAATATTTATTTATCATAAAGTAAAAATATTTAGCATATTTTATACAATTTTCATAAATCTTAATATGTTAAAGTAATACATTTATCTATAAATCCTCATTTAATTTCTACTTAAACCATTTCATAAATGGTTAACCTTAAGGACCTTATAAAATATTAGGATTTATAACTTTATAAATGAGGTCATAAAATTCACAAAATGAAATTATTATTAATCCCCCAAACAACAAGAAGTATCTCTTAATCATCACATGCAAAACATTTGAATACCTTCATTATGTATTTTGTTCAAATATTCTAATAACCTGAATTACCAATAAAACTTATTGAAAACGTGGAAGAATACATATTTATTAAGTAAAAAAAGATTATTTTATAACTTAATTAAATCCAATAATATTATATACTCCATAAAAGATAGTACAAACCACTTTTTTTAATAAATCATTAACCAATACCAAGGTAGTCTACACTAACTAATTCACTTTATCCCTAACACTTATCTCTTAATCCCAACAACATTAACCTAACATGAGGAACATATTAAGAAATATCTTTCCCTCAATCATGTGTTTTTCAATAAGTTCAAATATACATTGAATCAATTTTCTTGGTCATAAGTACTATTGAACATACGCTTTCAATTCCATAGTGAAATATTAATATTGTAAAATACTTAAAAATTCCATAATTATTATAACTAGGATATAATTGATAAGATACTAAAATTTATTTGGTGTTGAATCCAAACACATGGAAATTAATTATTCCACATCTTCATTGGTAAATGAATAATACTGACCATTTTTCTTTAGTTTATTTTAAGGTATATTCCTTCGATTATTAGCGAATTTGTTTTGATGAACTATAAAAAATAGTAGATTAGAGGTGGTTATTTATAGGGGGTTATGCAAAACCCTATCAAAATTATTTTTTTGTATAATTAGAGGGGGTTATATAAATCCCTCTATATATTCATTTTCTGTATAAATTAGAGAGGGAAAGTGCAACCCTTTCTAATCATCAAATTTAGTGGGGGTTTTGAAAACCTTATAATTTCTGACATTAGAGGGGATTTTGAGCCGTTTCCAAAATTTTAAATGTTTTTTTATATCCGGTTGGATTTTTGAGGGGTTTTTAAACCCTTTCTAATTTAATAAAACATAGGGGGTTCATAACTGCCACTAATCAATGAGATTAGTGATGGTTTACAAGACCCTCTAATATCTAAAATTTTTCGGGGTTCAAAACCACTTCTAATGCTTTAAATTTGAGAGGGTTGAAACCCCCTATAATGTCTTTAAATTATAGGGTTATATGAACCCCCACTGTTTAAAAAAATTACACAATATATATATATATATATAATTAAAACACTATATATAAATGTATTCAAATAAATTATATAAAAATATTATATAAAATATTTTTGTTATTGTATTTAATTGTATTTATATTTATACATAAATATAATTTTACAATATTTTTTATATTAATATATATTTAGTTTTATAAATTGTTTTTCATATAATATTAATTATATATAATATAATAGCAAAAACATATTATATATCTATATCTATAAATATAATTTAGTTTTTAAAATATATGATTTAATAACCCATGGTTGTAGCTTTTATAATTTACATAATAATAATAAATATATTTTTAAATAATATGTTTATAATTTTATATTATATATTATTAATATTATATGAAACAAAATTTATACAAATAAATATATATTACTGTAAAAAATATTATAAAATTATATTTATCGAAATACAATATATTAATGTACATAATAATAGAGGGGGAAGCTTACAACTTGATGAGCCTGTAAGGGGAATTGCACCGCTAGGGTTTCCCACTATCATCGTCTCCCTTCTCCCTCCTCGGGGTGGCTCGGCTCTCCCTCAGCGTTTTCTTGGCGATCTGGTTGTATAGGTCCTATTTCACGGTAGCGTCGTGTGACATTTTGGGATCAACCATTTCTATATTTTCCATTACTGTTGGTCTTCTCCCACCTCACTCCACCGTAATTGGAAATGGCTTCTCATGGCAGTGCGATGGTGGTCCAGCATTCGAGTTCCAGTTGCCGTATATGAGGGTTGCAACCTCTTCTACGACATGTGCGTTAGGTGGTAAATTGTTTTCTTTTAGTATTTGGATGGTGGCGATGGGTTTGAGGTTCTTTATTGTGGTGGATTTTGACTGATATAGAACTCAGATGGCCATTGATATGTTGAATCTTTATTGCGATCCTCTTGTGAGGTTTATGGGGTATCAGATCATGTTGACTTGTGGTATCTGGGACATTAAAGTCATGAAGGATCCATGGTGGATCATAAATCAGTTTATGAGACAATACATTCAGTTCATCTACAAAGTATGGTTCCAGAATAGGTTTAGAGAAAAGATATTCCATCTGATCATTGTTATTTAGAGATGTATGTTTGAGAGGGTATGAAAACATTCATCGGTACCAAGCCCGTGTATCCTTGCACGAGACAGATATTCAAGAAGCAATGAGAAGGTGGAAGTTGGTCTTAATGTTTTTTGTGCTAGGAAGGGGCATTTCTTTGAAGTCATGTATTGAATTGTTTTGGCCTTGGGCATTGAACTGTGGGCAATGATGGTCATCTAATATCTTAGAAGTCATGTTGGGTTCCCCCTATTCCCTTAAAAGGGGTTCTTAATAAATATATTAACTTTCATTCAAATGTACGTAATAATATATATATATATATATATTGCAATACATTATATAAATACTTGCAAAAAAATTATTTCATATAATATTAATTATATATTTGTATAAATTGTATTTCATATCTATTTAATTATATATAATATACAAATTAATTATATATATTATTAAATGGTATTTCATATAAAATTATATAAAAATTTGTATGAATTTAATTTCATATAAAATATTTGTGTATATTTTATTTCATATGATATTAATTATATATAATACAAATATTTGCATAAATTGTAAATATATTATACATATATTATATAAATATATTATAAAAATAATTTTATATAAAGACATTAAATAAATTCAAATATATATAAAAACATAAATTTAAGTATACGCAAATAGTAATATAAATATGAATATTCCATTTTATTACATATATATTCTATGTATGCTATTATTAAATATATAAATACATTATATGTATTTATTTAGAAATAAATAAATTTATATTGATATACCGATATTCGTATTGATATATTAAATATATATGTGTATATATGATATAACTATATAAATATAAATATATTTATGGATGTATAAATATACATAAAATTTTATCCATTTGTAAATATTATATTATATTAAATATATATATAATATAAATAGTATATGTTTTAGTATATGTATTTTTATACATATAAATTTATTAATAAAATATATAATATATTTAATTAATATAAATATGTAATATATATATTAACAATTATTTAATTGTGTACATATAAATATAATATATATATATATATGTATCATAATACATTTTTGTAATATATAAATATATGTGTGTTTATGCAAATAAGTATAAATAGTTACAAATAAATATATAAATACACATTTTTTATGTGTCTGTTAGATAAAATGTATTTATAAATATATACATACATAATTTTATTTAAATATATGAAAATATATAACTTATTGAGGTGTTAATAAAATATATGTGTGTGTGTAGTTAAATCTATGTATTAATACTAATGTAGACTTATTATTTATATAAATATATATATGTGATATATTTAATGTAATTAAATATGTCATCCCAATAATATTTACTTTATTAAACATAGATATTTATAAAAATACAATAATATACATAGTATTAATAGAACACAATGTGGATTAGTGGTTCTGGTGGAGGCCATTCATAAAGGGGATCAAAGATTGAATCCTCATGGGTTCAAATTTCGTAAAAAGGCGCATCATTGGGTAGCTTGGAATGACTTATTCTACGAACCAATGTTAAAGGAATGAATGGACGACACTTCAGCGCTGCTGTGGATGCGCTTTCATGGGACACCACCAGTGAGGAATAGGAGGGGACATGAAGATGAGTGTAATGCCCTGACCCTAGTTACCAAAATCTAGTGCATTATTTTAATACATTTGCATAATTTCAAGGAATCAAGTCCCGAAGCACCAATCAGTTTAGCAGTCTTGGAAAATTGATTACATACATTATCATTACATTACGAATTATAAAATAAAACACAACATAAATGATCCTTAGAGAATTCCATTATTCCGTTTAGCTGAACCCGGCATATCAATCATAATAAACTTCTTTGAATCCTTTGAAAATAAAACATAAGAAAGGGGTGAGATCAGATTCCCAGTTAGGGTAAATAATTTAGCGGAAGCTATAAACTTTTATGAAAAAAATTATGAGAAATACAACAACCTTTTTAAATGTAAACTTGATTATAATATTGAAAAAATAAATCAAACATTACCATATAAACATGCACATGGATATTCTACTAGTTGAATAATCACTTGTAATAACTAATTTCATAATGAGGGAATGCATAACGCCGGACATCATTACCACATAGTTAAGGCCTCATGACAAGACTACAAATAAAATGTTTGTCATGGCCTTGTTCCAAGACACTAGTTTGCCTCATGAGACATACCGATGCATTGATGATCTATAGCGGGTTCCACCCTTCACTTACTAAGTCCACTGCATTCCCCATAATAAAATGTTGAAACATAAGATAAACATTCGTATTAATACTAGCATACGAAATTTCAATACATTAACCAAAAACCATTAATGGTATAAAAATAGCACATTCACATCCAAATATATCCTAGCTCATTCAATATGATATTGAATAATTGATTTATAATAAATGATCCTCAATCAAGATTAATATACAAAAAGGATGTTTACTTAGTTGAAAATAATCATTAAAAATCCTTGAGAAAAATATCCTTTTTTGGTAAATCATTTAAATGAAACGCATTTATAAATAAAGTAATTTAAAATATATTTTTGAATCAAATTTCCACATACCACTTTGAATCTTTTGGAAATTATTATTATTTCGAAACATTCATGTCCATATAAATAAATACTTAAAACCATTTTGAAAACATGGATGCTAATTAGAAAGGTTTAGAAAAATAAATCTCTAAAATAAATAAAATTCTGATCTTGATAAAGTGTACCTTTCAAAAATCCTTAAAATATTCCTTTTGAAATAATTTTTATGAAAATTGCACATGGATGATAAAAACGTCTCAGTAAATACTTACGCATAAACAATCTCGGATAATAATGAGATTAAGGAATTAACCCTTAACTTGCACTTTCCTTTGGTCGAGGGTATGCTTAACCTCATCTATAATGTCCATGGTATGTTATTAAATTATACCATAATAATATTAATATTTATTATATCATATATGATTCATTTATGACTTTATACTCCCCATTTAATAATAATTTCCTTGTTAAAGTAACATTTTGTGTAATAATCACTTTCTTTATCATACGTGTTTTAACTTGTTATTTTTAATCGCATCACTTAGATCATGTTTTTCATACTTATTGAATATAAAACATGGTTTATATATCATATATATTCAGAATATAAATATTTATAATATAATATATTTATTAAATGGAAACACCGTTTATGGAGACGGTAGGCCGTATGTACGCATAACCGTCGTTTCCGTTTTAATGTCGTATTGAATGGAAATAAGTTATTGAGAAATATGTAAATAAATATATACATATATATGTATATATATAGTAAAATTATTATGTCATATATTAAATACTAATTAATATTATATATTTTTATAATCATCGTTTAATGGGGAATGTGGAAATGAATCTCATCGCGTCGTGGAGAGGGTAATCCGTACGTATGCACGAGCGACAATAAAATTTCCTTAAAGGTGTGGAATTTGATGGTATATCATTTTACAGAGGCATTAGAATGTTATTTTCATAATTTATATACATATTAATCATCATTATATCCATCCAAATAACATATTGTTGAATAACAGATTACACCACGACGTGGAGACGGTAAGTCGTACATACGCACGCATTGTGACAATATCATTCATAGGATGGATATAATAAAGAATATGTTTGTTCCATAGTTATAATAACATCACAGTATATATATAAGGTATTGGACTTATTATTTTGGTATGGTAATAACAAAGAAAGAGTAAGTGGAAGAAGAAAAGAACTTGAAAGAGGGTGGTGAAATCATTACCCCTTATTCGGGTTCTTCCTTTTGATTTGATCAAAAAGGATCTTTAGGATTACTTTATGACAAAAATAAATCCTCTATGATGAATGGAGGATATTTTAGAAGATAATTGGGTAGGTTTTGGCTGAGCCAAATGACTTTTTAGGTGTGAATTTGAGAGAAGGGGAAGTGCCCTTTTATAAGAGGGATGAGGGGCACCTTAGGAAAAAATTAAATATTTTTTTATAATAAAATCATTCTCAATTAATAATGTCCTCAAAATGAACTATTTAAATGATAAGTTGGTAATGGGTCAAAAACCACTCAACCAATAGGTTTTAGATAGGTTTGGGTCACTATATTAACCATATCTTTTATATTTAACTCTAAGTTAAATAGTTTGGCATTTACCATGTCTCCTTGTATTTTCATATTATATGGTTAATAAACATAATATAAACATCAAATAGAACCCCAAGTGGTTCATTAATGACATTTATAATAGTGTTTGATCTCTTTGGTCGAGCCTCGGATTTTTGAGAATATAATACCAATGAGTAATATAATATTATTTTTAAAAACTCTTTTATGTCAATTTTGATACTATTTTGTATTTTGTTTTTTCTAAATTTATAACAACATTATTACTTAGAATAAAATTCATTTAATCAACTCTAACATTTCATATTAACCTAGAAAATTTTACAAATTCATAAAAAGTCTGAAATTACATTTATTTGGGTATTTATAATATCAATTATTTCAATATTTCATTAATAAGGTAATTACTGCATCATCATTGTGTCATAAATAAATTAATTTTTTTAATTTCTAAAAATTATAAATAAAATATTATTATATAGGAAATAATTTTATCTTTATAGTGAATATTTATAAGTGAATTTATATTATGTGTAACCTTATATTAATAATGGTTTAGTTATTAAACATTGAATTTAACCATTTTAACTCTTCTTTGAATTAAATAATAATAAAGATCCTAATCCAATAAATGTGGAAATAAAGGATCATATTTTATTCCTAAGGTTGTTTTTGGTCGAATTAAGCTTATACAATAGAATTTGGACATGTGTTAAGAAAATTATTATATCATTTTTACCCTTAATTACCTTATTTACTTTCAACCGCGGTAAATAAAAGTCAAAAGTTACGATTCAACTAAAATTATTTTCATATTATTGAACCACATTTTACTAACTGATATCAAACTTGTCTCTCATATTTTTTAAATTCAACTCACAGAAGCAGTAAAATTAGGTTTTATGCAAATTTGCAAATGCTCCTAGGAGGTGGGTAAAAGACGGTAAAACGTTCGATAAAATTTTATACATCTAATTTTATTATAAAATGAATCCAATGATTTACAATGAACTTATATAGGTAATATATATATATATATATATATTGACTTAAAATAAATTTTATTAAAATGAATAAATATTTAAATAAAAAGTCGGTTTTAAATCATAACATAATGTTTTTCACTATTTATCAAAAATTGAACGTTTTCAGGAAAATACCAATATTTTACCCTAAGCTAATTTTGATATTATGAATTCAAAAATGAATTCCATTTTACCAAATCAAAACATATTATCTGAATTTATTAATTTAAAATTAATTCCCGTTGTCAAAACTAAAATGCATATTTTTAATAAATAATAACTATCAAAAGATTGACACTTGTTTATGTCAAATTTCAAAGTGAAATTATTTACAATGACCAGAATTGGATTAAATGGTAAATATATAACATATTTATACTTAAAAACCATTAAAATGTATAATTTAACAATATAAATTATTTTGATTAAAAAATTGTTTTCAGTTAAAATATAGTATTTTTCATTATTCACCCAAATATGAAAGTTATCATAAATACCCCAATAATTTAGTAAAACTAAATTATTATGTCATGATTCTAAATAAGAAGTTTATTTTGTCAAATTTAATATATAAAAGTTTCAAATATTGTATTTAAAGAGGGTTATCGATTAAAAGGCGTTGAAATTTCATGTTCTTGAAAAATACTTCTTTTATCTAGAAAAAAAAATTGTTCTTAAATTATGCCTATGAAACTCACAATATGGATTCTAAAATTATAAGGATTATATAATGTTGAAATTTTTTTAATACTATTCATAATAGCTTTTGAATGGCTAGTTTGGTAAGTTGTGGGGCGCTTGAACTCGGAGTTGTGTGTAGTGCAAGTTTTTGAATTAGTTTGAAGAAATTACGTACTATAAAATCTTGGGGTGTTAAATTCTTCCCTCCTTCAATAAATTGCGTCCTTGAAATTTGAAATTGTTCTTTGAAAATAAAAGGTTGTAAATAGAAAATAACTTTGTGGGAAAACTCACATCTGAAATTGGGTTAATAAAATTTAGTCTTAATAAGAGGAAAATGGAAATGAAAGGGTCACCACAAAATTATGATCTCGGTTAGGAGAAAATAATTAGAGGAAAAATGTAAATATTTATAGGGAGTGATTAAGGTCATCAATCACAAACAAGTGTAAAATTGAGGGCCTCAAATCCATCAATCTATGATGATTTAAAATATCATCAGTTCAACTAAACATAAGGTATTAGGATAACACATTTTTGGTTTTAAGATCCCTTCCCAAAAGTTTATGAATTAATTTACCCATAGAATAAGAGGAAAAAATTATATATATATATATATATATATAAATACTTGACTAGTAGAGTTTCATTCTTCAACTAATTCCAACCACAAAATCACCTTTCACTCAAAAATATTTCAAAAAAAATATTCTATTTATCTTAATTATATAGGGTTACAAAAAATTAATGATTTTATAATTCACCTCTTTGAAACATTTGAAAACTAGATTATACAATCTAGGGAGTCCATGTATTGTAGTGGTAGGTGATAAATCCCAATCGCACTATGGTTGTGGGTTCGATTCCCGCAGCTTTTTCTGACACGACGGATTGTCACACGGTCTGTGTGCTGTCCTTTTTATAAAAATCCAAAAAAAACCTTAACAATAGTATCCAATTTCAAACATAATTTACTATTACCTTTAGAATTATCCAAAATACATCTATCCCAACTCACAGTCCTAAATTTATAAGGATGTTAAACACAATGAAGATTCTTTTTGTGACATAATTACATGTGAACACCTTCATCATGTATTATTTTAATACATAGTAACACCCTTAATTACTATAAAACCATATTGATTATATTCATGCTCCCTTATCCTTTATATAATACTGGATATATTCTTTATATCCAAAAATTTTTAATATTCGAACAATGATGAAATAAACAAACTATTATTCAGTTCCAAGGAAGTCAAGAATATCCAATATATTTTTACCAAATCAAAAATATCTTATTCAAAAATCACTACCTCATTATTAGGACAATATTAAGGATTACCTTTCATTCAACCATGTATTTTCCAAAAATTTGTAGCTTACTATTAAGTCACTTTTCATAGAACCATATAATCTCAAACCCTCAATAAAATAGTACTGTAGTACAATCCTTATTTATCTCCATAATTAATATAACCAGTATATTGTCGATACAACAGTCAAATGAAATAATTCTATAATAAAAACATAAGAACACAAGTCATTACTATTCATCTATGGTAGTATCATAAGTTGATTATTATCCAATAACATCATTTGAGATATACTATGATGACTGGGACATTGATTCGCGTAGTGTCCAAACACCTTGTAGATGAAGCATTTTACAGTTTAAACCTTTTATATACTCTTGAAATCACATAATTGGTGTCCTTTTTCTCCATAGATATAAAAAACTCCCATTACCTTCAATCATTTACCAAGGTGATTATTTCTAAATTTATCACATATGGGAAAATACTTCTTTCCCCTCTTCCCTTTATACATATTTCTCTTTACCATCCTTTTCTTTTCATGATTCCCTTCAAAGCCATTGGACTTCGAGAATTCTTTACATATCATATTAACTCGTGATATTAGTTCTTTATAAGTTGAGAATACATGGGAGACAATTTCACTTATATATGATGGCTTTATACTAGGAAAGATATGATCCCTTTTTACTTTTTGGATCATACGTATTGTTGGAGTTCTCATTCCTTCTACTGGGAGCTGTTTCTTAATAATGGATTACACTAGGCCAGTTTATGAATCAAAACATATAAATCCAAACATGTAAAATACCTAACATAAATTGAACAGTTTGTGGATATTATCCATAATCATAAAAATCATTTCTTTGAGGAAGTATTTACACATAAATCCTTTAGAATGGCTTGAAATTAAAATGCGAACTATCCTATGCATATCCCTCAAAGGTTTCGTAACCAAGAGTGCAGTAAGGCCCATTGTCGTGCACCGGTTCTCATTCGACTCTAGCTCAAAGTGGTGTTTTTGGGTTTTACCCCAAGGTACATCTGTGCCAGATCCACCTCTAATTGCTCATATCCAGACAGGGATGCATTTCATGGAAAACTCACAAAACATATACCTTACCAAAAGTTATCAAAGTTCTTCCATACTAATCCTCAAATTCTATGTTAGTGTAATGTTCTCTAATCAGAGTTTATCTAAATCTAGTTTCCAAGGTAATTTCTCAACTTCCTTTGATACCAACTGTAATTCCCCGACTCGAGTTACCCAGAGCCAGTGCATTATTTTAATAAATTTTCATGATTAAAAAGAATCAAGTCCTGAAGGACCGATCAGTTTAGCAGTCTTGGAAAATAGATTACATACATTAACATTACATTACACATTAGAAAATAAAACAAAACATAAATGATCCTTTGATAATTCCATTATTCCCTTTAGGTTAACCCTACATATCAATCATAATAATATTTTTAGAATCCTGGGAAAATAAAACATAATGAAGAGGTGAGCTCAGATGCCCAGTAAGGGTAAATAATTTAGCAGAAGCTATAAACATTTAAGGCAAGATGTGTGATAAAAACAAAAACCTTTTTAAACATAATCATGAATATAATATGGAAACAATAAATCAAAAATTACTATATAAACATGCACATGGATATTCTACTAGTAGAATAATCACATATAACTTCTAATTTCATAATGAGGGAATCCCTAACGCTGGACATGATTACCTCATTTTCAAAGCCTCATGCCAAGACTACAAATAATATTTCTATCAAGGCCTTATGCCAAGACACTAGTTTGTCTCTTGAGACCTACCGATGCATCGAGGAGCTATAGTGAGATCCACTCATGACTTACTAAGTCCACTGCATTCCTCATAATAAAATGTTGAAACATAATATAAACATTCGTATTAAAACTAGCATACGAAATGTCAATAAATTAACCATAAACCATGAACAGTATAAATATAGCACATTCACAGTCAAATATATCATAGATCATTCAATACAATATTGAAGATTTTATTTATAATAAATCAACCTCAATAAATAATAATATCCAAAAATAATGTTGACATAGTTAAAAAATAATGATTAAAAACCATTGAAAAAAATATCGTTTTTTATGTAATCATTTAAATGTAACACATTTAAAAAGGAAGTCATTTAAAAGTGACTTTTGATTCAAAGTGTCCCATAGAACTTTGAAACTTTTGAAAATAATTATTTCTTCAAAAGATTCATGCCCTAATAAATAAATACTTAAACTGATTTTGAAAACATTGACATTAATTTAAATGATTTAGAACGATAAATCTTTAAAAAATTTAAAATTATGATCTTGATAAAGAGTAACTTTAACAAATGCTTAAATTATTCATTTTGAAATATTTTTTATGAAAAACGTACATAGATGATAAAAATATATCATTAAATACTTACACATAAACAATCTCGGATAATAATGAGATTGGGGGATTAACCCTTACCTTACACTTTCCTATAGTCAAGGGTAAGTTTAACCTCTTGTATAATGACCATGGTATGTTATTAAAATATACCATAACCATATTGATATTTATGAACTCATATATGATTCATTTATTACTTTATAATGCCCATTTAATAATAATTTCCTTGTTAAAGTAACATTTTGGGTAATAAGTACTTTCTTTATCATACGTTTTTTAACGTGTTATTCTTGATCTTATCACATAGATCATGAGTTTAAAACTTCCAGAATATAAAAAAATGATTTATATATCATATATATTCAGAATATTAATTCTTATAATAGATATATTTATTAAATAGATACACCATTTATGGAGATGGTAGGTCGTACGTACGCATTAAGGTCATTTCTATTTTAATGTCATATTTAACGGAAGTAAGTGATTGAGATATATGTAAATAAATATGTACATATATATATATATATAACATAGAATTATTATGTATTATATTATATACTAATTAATAATATATATTTTTATTGTCATCGTTTAATGGGGAACGTGGAAATGAATCTCATCGTGTCGTGGAGATGGTAATTGAACGTATGGATGAGGGACAATATAATTTATTTAAAGGTGTTGAATTAGATGGTTTATTAATTTTAAAGAGGAATTATCGTGTTATTTTCATTATTTATATACATATTACTCATCATCATATCCTTCCAAATAACATAGTGTCGAATAACAAATTACACCACGAGGTGGTGACGATAAGCCGTATGTGCGCACGCATGGTTACATTATCATTAAAAGGATGGATAGAATAATGAATATAGTTGTTCAATATTTATAATAACATCACAGTATATATATATATAAGGTAATTTAGTTATTATTTTGGTATGGTAATAACAAAGAAAGAGTAAGTGGAAGAAGAAAAGAACTTGAAAGAGGGTGGTGAAATCACTACCTCTTCTTCAAGTACTTCCTTTTGATTTGATCAAATGGGATCATTAGGTTGGCTTTATGACCAAAGAAAGGACTTTAGGATGATTTTAGGATAGTTGAGAGTATAATTGGGTAGGTTTTGGACAAGCCAAATGGCTTTGGAGGTGTGAATTTGAGATAAGGGGAAGTGCCCTTTTATAAGAGGGGTGAGGTGCACCTTAGAAAAAAACTTAAACTTTTATTTTTTAATAAACTAATTTTAGGTTTATAAGGGCTCAAAAATTATTTATTTAAAGGATAACGTGGGGATGGGTCGAAACTCACTAAACTAATAGGTTTTAGAGAACTTTGGGTCACTATATTAACCATATCTTTTATATTTAACTCTTAGTTTAATAGTTTGACATTTACCATGTCTCTTTGTATTTTTATATGATATGGTTAATAATCTTACTGTAAACATCCTAGATAAACCCAAGTGGTTCATTAATGACATATATAATAGTATGTATTCCCTTTGGCAAAACCTTAGATTTTTAGGAATATAATACCAATTAATAATATAATATTTTGTTATAACTCTTTTATGTCAATTTAGACACTATTTGATATTTTGTTTTTTCTAAATATATAACAGAATTATTACTTCGAAAAGAATTTCTTTAGTCAATCCGAACATTTCGTATTAATCTAGAAATTTATTTTAATTCTTAAAATGTCTCAAATTACATTTATTTGGGTATTTATAATATCAATTATTTTAATATTTTTTTAATAAGGTTATTACTACATAATGATTGTGCCATAAATAAATTTAATTATTTAATTACTATAAATTATAAATAAATTACCATTATATAGTAAATATTTTTATCATTATAACGAATATTTATAGGTGAATTTATATTATGTGTATCTTTATATTAAAAATGGTTTAGTGATTAAACTTTGAATTTTACACTTCTAACTCTTATTTGAATTAAATAATTATAAATATCCTAATTTAATCCAAGTAGAACTAAAGGATAATATTTTATTTCTAAGGTTGTTTTTGGTTGAATTAAACTTATCTAATAGAATTAGGACAAGTGTTTGGGTAATTAGATATCATTTTTACCCTTAATTACCCAATTTAATTTTAACCGTGGTAAATAAAAGTCAAAAATTACTATTCAACAAAAATAATTTTCATCTTATTGAACCAAATTTTACTTACTGATATCAATTACGTCTCTCAAATTTTTAAAATTCAACTCACAGAAGTCGTAAGATTATGTTTTTTTTCAAGTTTGCAAATGTTCCGATGAGGTGGGTAAAAGATGGTAAAACGTTCGATAAAATTTAATACATCCAATTTTATTATAAAAGGAATACAATGAATTACATTAAACTTATATAGGTATTATATATTTATTTTTACTTAAACTAAATTTAAATAAAAATAATTTATTTAAATAAAAAATCAATTTTAAATAGTAACACAATGTTTTTAACTATTCATTAAAAATTAAATGTTTTCAGAAAAATTCCAAAATTTTATTCAAATATAATTTTGATATTTTGAATTAAAAAATGATGTCCATTTTACCAAATTCAAAACATAGAAGCAGCATTTATTAATTTAAAATTAATTTCCGCTGTCAAAACAAAAAAAGTGTATTTTTAAGAAATAATAACTATCAAAAGATTGAAACTTATTTTTGTCCAATTTCAAAGTAAATTTACATACATTGACCACAATTGGATTAAATGGTTAAAAAAATATCTATTTATACTTCCAAACCATGTAAATGTATAATTTGACACTACAAATTTTTATGATTAAAAAAGTTGTTTTGAGTTAAAATATAGTATTTTTCATTATTCACCCAAATATGAATGTTATGAGAAAAAAAACAAATATTTATTGAAACTAAATTCTTATGTCCCGATTCTAAAGATGAAGTTTATTTTTTCAAATGCAATAAATAAAAGTTTCAAATATTGGATTTAAATAGGGTTCTCCATTAAAAGATGGTAAAATTGCAGTTTTTTTTGAAAAATACTTCTTTTATCTGAAAAAAATGTATTTATTCTTAAATTATGTCTATGAAACTAAAAATATGGATTCTAAAATTTTAAGGAATATATAAAGATCAAAATTCTGTTAATACTATCCATAACTTCTTTTGAACAGCTAGTTTGGTAAGTCGTGGTGTGCTTGAACTCAGAGTTGCGCAAGATATTAAATTACCTTGAAAAAATAACATACTATGAAATCTTGGGGTGTTTAAAGGAGAGACACGATTTTGGGGGAATGGGAGACACATGAGATACATGATTTTTAGGGAACATCAAAAATTATCAATGAGGTTTCCTAAAAAATGAGTGAAATTTGGGGTTATCGTCAAAAATGCCTCTAAAAATGTGGTTAAGCATCAATTAGAGGAGATTCCTAACCGAATCTAATTTTTTATATGTATTAAAGGCGTTTAAAAGTGCTTCTAATCTATGAGTTTCTAGAAATATAGATCAATATTAGAAGGGGTTTAAACCCCTTATAATACAACCACTGCAAAACTAGTAAACACTTTTCCAACGGTTCCTCAATATCACCAATAACAATAGAAGGAGGGCACAATTGTGGTGGTTCCTCATAATCCCCACTAATGTGATTACAAGGGGTTATAAACCCTTTAAACTAAAAAACAATATCCCCCTCTAATCGAGTCATTTTCTGTTTATTAATAGTTCCCCATCTCGCTACAGTTGAATCATTAAACGTTGGAAATTTATTTCATTCCCTTACAATCAGGATATTGGTGGCCTTTCTGTCTTCACATAAAGAAAAATCTCATTCTATTTATGAAATTACCAGGGTGTTTCTTTCTACTATTATCACATGTGGGAAAACCTATCTTTCCGTTCTTCCACTTATACATTTTTTTCTCTATCATCCTCTTTTATCTGGATTACCTTTGAAGCAATAATTCTTATATAGTTTCTTCTTTATCTTGTCAGCACACAATATTATATCTTCATATGATTATAATGTTTTGTAAAGTACTTATCTTTAAAATAATGGCTTAAACCCATCATGGAAATGATCATTCTTACTCACTGGATTATGTTCATTGATGCAGTTCCCATTCCTTATGTTAGGATCCATTTATAAATAATGGAATACACAAGATTAGATCATATCATTATGAAACATAATTTATAACCAAAATTAGTTAAATACTTAACATAAATCGAATAATTTATGCATACATAGTCTCACAGTCGTAAAAATGGTTTCTTTAGGGATATCTCTATTTTGAAATCCTTTATAATAGTTTTAAAAAAATGTGAATTATTCTAATCATGTCCCTCAAGAGTGTCAAACTAGGTGTATAGTAATGCCAATTTTTTGGTCCCAGGAAATGATTGAGTCAATACTAATGCACCCTTTTGAAGTTATTACCCCTAGGTACATCTTTGGAAGTACCGCATCCACTTAGAGTATCTATAGTGAGATTTATTTCTAGAAAAATACACATAATATTAAACTTACAAAACATTATGATGCTCTTATTCAATTATCTTCAAAGTCTATCATATGTTTATGATTCCTAATATATGTTTTCTAAAATCTAGATTCAGTGGTTTATACTAATCTTATTATCATACAAACTATAGTGACCCTGACCCCAGTAGCCTAGAACCGGTGTGTTCTTTATTACAGTGGAAAAAGACATAAGGAATTGTATCGTGAAAGACCAAATAGTTTGGTATTCTTCGTAAACTAGATACATACTTAAGTCTTGCATTAAATTTTAAAACAAAAATTAATATATAATTTTATTTAAGAATGAAAATATTCCCTCTAGAATATCCATTCCAAAAAATGATAGTACACATCATGGATTCTGGGAGAGAGGAAACAAAATAAAGGTGAACACAAATTCTCAGTAAGAGTTACATACAAAAAATTATATCAGGAATTAAAAAACATAATCAAAATGGAAAGGAAAATAAATGAACAAAATTACATTTTAATAACTAGATAAGGAATAATTAATTTTATAGGGTAAATGATTGAACTGACCAACAATTTAATCAATAAATGAGAATGAAATGCATCCAGAAATTTTATCGTAGAGAAAATCTCATAAATAATATTTATAATAATAACTAAATAATCAATTATAGAAATGATCAATTTCTATAAATCATGTCTTACGAACATAATAACTCTACTATCAAGATCTAACCTCAAGAAAGTTTAAAAATATTGGGTATAAACTCATCTATTTTATCCAACTGATTTGAAACTACTTTTTAAAAACCCATCTAGTTTTGCCAACTCATTTGTCTGATGAGACATATTGATGGATTGACGGGATATCTATAATTGGTACCCACCGATGTTTATATATCCTATGTATTATTTATATATCATATAATTTATTTAATTCATGACCAAACATTATCAAATAATATATTTATAGAGTAAAGGAAATATATTTATCTTTGTTTCCCCAATTAATCAAATAAATGTCAGTGTAAAAACCGTATGCAAAAAATGTATTGAGTTTAGGAAATAATCATATCCATCATTTAATAATATTAATATTTAAAATAAATGTAATTACTGATGAAATATGATCACAAGAATGTTATTCTTTCAAGAGAAAGTTAAATGTCATAAAAGAATGTGAGATTGTACAATAAATTTTACCACATGGTAATTTTCAATCCAAATCCACTTGGTAAAAATAATTACAATTGAAACATTAAATAAAAATAAGTGTGAATTAAACATGACACTACATATCAAAGGGTCATTATATACACTATATAGAATAAATTAGATACATAAAAATAAATTATGCCTTAATGAAGGGAAATTGAGGCGATGTCCCGTAAAAATGTTATATCATTGAAGTGGGTAAGAATCGATGAATTTATTTTGTTTATAAAATTAAAATACACACACACTAGTATAAATAAAACATAAAATTATAAAATTTCATTACAAACATAACCTTATCATGAAATAATAATCATGGAAGAAGATGTTTTACCCAATGAATGGAAAACGAGTTGAGAAATCCATTACCTCATGATTCTTTTTGGTTCAATGTTATTTAACCTCTTGTATAGTGGTTTTAAATATTTAATTAACTTATAATAAAACCATATAAATATTTATAATATCATATATGTTCTTTTTATAACATCTTTTCACCCTTCTGTTAATAATATTTCATTATTTTCATTGTTTTAGTTGTTAGTTTTCTAGTTTTCTCATACATGTTTCTTCCTGAATGATCTAGTTATTGTGAATATTATATATTTATATCATCTTAAAAATAATATTCATGACATAATTATACAATTTATACATAAATTATACTTTTATGAACAACCATTATATATGGTTTTGTGAAATGAAGAACGTTATGTTCACGGAGATGGGAAGTCATATATACGCATGAGTAATATTTCCATTATTCAATGATCATTATGGAAAGGTGGTATGTTATATTTAACATTCCCATAATTATAATTATATCATAAATAAAATATTATTTCATTAAATATAAATATATAATTATATATATATCACCCATTTGGTGTTGTGATGAAAAGACAGTCATATCGCCATTGTGAGGTCCGTAGTCCACACATAAATGAATGATGTTATCATCACTATGTTTAAAAAAATAAAATGATATATTATATTTTAATAATGATAAATATGTCATGAATTTCATAATTATTTCTTTTATATCACATATATTCCTTAACTTTATCATTATTACCTACGAAGTAAATCATTAGTGAAAAACGAATCGCATTGCTTCGCTAGGCAGTTGTTGGTCGTACAAACGAGCGATGTTAATGTATCACCCATGAAATGGAATGTAAAATATAAATATATATATATATATATATAGGTATAATTATTTAATAAATATCATACATATACATTATATCCATCATCATACAAAACTGAGATATGTGGTAATAGAAAAAACATCACTTCAAGAGGTGGTAGTCCATCAGACACATGAATGATAATTAGATAACCCATTTTATGGAAGTTTGGAGGGTTTTAGGTAATAAAATTAACTTAAAAACAACTCAGTATATGGAATTCTATGAGGTTATTAGATAATATTGGTTTTTAGTTTCTTAGCCATGATAATAATCACTGAGAGGTGTAGGGGCCATTCTGTTATTTCTTTTTCATTTATATTTCCTTGATTATGAAATAACCTTCAATACCTTTTAAATATTTCTTACTCTTGTTAAAAGAAAACCAATTAGACATCTATAAGAACATTATAATTTAAAAGGTTCACTACTCAACAAGAGTAACTATGTCCTTGGCATGCTTTAGGAATAAATTAACACCACACAATCCACGAGAAAGAAATCCTTTTGTGTGGACAAAAGAAGTAGGATATACCCTTACACACATGTAGCACTATTTTAAATATAAAATTGCTTGTGATCCTTCTATAAAAAATGATATTAAAAAAAATTTGTAACCAGTTAATAAACATTCACCAGCTACTTCCCAACATGTAGCTTTTCTTCCTTATCAACTTTCAAAAATATGTTCTTCAAAAACCATTCTTCACATTCCTACTAAGTAGTAGGTAAGAACTTCTCTGGACTTTATAATTATACTTAGTCTAATTAACAATATGATTCAAAATTATGATTTCTCAGTATTGAAATATGATTCAATCAGAATTCCACTGAAACAATTTGGAAGTTTTTCTAACTCAATCATGAAATCCAAATCTGATTCTTGGTCTGATGATCTATGCAGATATGATTGTCAGCAAAATACGTTATTAATCTTATTCTATTTGGAAAAATACCTCCAGAACGATCAATCAAAAAACCAATTCTCTCTACAAACTTCAAGTTCTTCACCTTCTCTCTTAATCACATATGAATAATACTTTAATAAAAAATTACAATGTACTTCCTACTATTTATTTGTTATCCAAATGTGTCTTAGTCCTGAATATGAAATTATTTCCCTCTCATCCAAATTCCATAAACCACAAATCATCTTTACATTTCAGATACCTATTATACTTCTTTATCACTTCTCAACTCTCTATGTTTCTTCTCAAACCTTCTCAAATATTATTCACAATTTTATCTTGATTCAAACTTTCTAAACATTCTTCAGTCTGATTCTGATAGTGACTCTAACTTCTTCATTATGATAGAGACACATGGTCACTCAAATTTTCTTGATCCACTTTCTAATACACTATAACTGAAGACTTATGATTATTAAGTTCAATAAAAATTTTAATATATATAAATTTGCAATTTTTGTTCCATAAAAAATTTTGTAACATCATTAGACATTAGTGGTCATTCTTTTACCAGAAACGTAGTGGATACTTCTAAATATTCCAACACATCTCAGTAGTGCTTCACCATCATCTTCAAAATTCATTGAAAAACATAATATCCTCATGCTTTAAGATCCCAGTTACAACAATTTTATGATTTATTTATATAAATTTTCATTTTATTATTTTCCTCAGACCTATGATCCATCATCCGACAACCATATCGGTTTCAGTATGCGCCTGATGAATTTGTCTCCAATTTACTCTAAAAATCAGTTTCAACTCGGTTTGATAATCTTGAACCAATTATTAAAGAAGATATCTTATTTCCCTTTTAACCCAAATGAAAACATATTATAGTGTTTCTTTTCTATTGACCCAATTGAAGAAAAACAATTATTCATAATTATGAAAATGGTTTAACACATTATTGATTGATCCCTGCTCCTATTATTAATTAGTCTCAAAAACTGCCTGAAAAAAAAATTCTACCTCTGGTATCATTCAGAAACCATCACTACATCAAATGATTTGTATTAGTAACACTCTAATTATCAGTATCACACCACGTTTTATGTATCATTGTTAGTATATTCAACTTTTGTAATTTCCTTTCTTTTTTAATTACGATTAACACTAACTACTTTCTTCAAATATTTTTTTTCTTGTGGATTATTTGTTTTAATAAAAATAATTATCTTTATTTTATCATGATCCAATCAACCTTATCCTCATTTAAACAAATTTCCTTCCACGGATCTCACATCGATGAACTTAGACCATAAAACTTCTATATTATAGTCTTCCTTCAACCACATATGATTTCTTATATCGTGACTTCATCATGACATTGAACATGTTTACGATCAGTATGAAATCATATAACTTACATTTTAATATGTTTTAGCTTTATAGACATCTAAAAGATTCTTTCTTTCCAACTAATCCTCAATATGATTGGAAACACCAACTCTCCCCCTTTCCTTTATAAGGATCATATTCAATGAATCACATTGATGGACTAAGTCTGATGGGTGATTTTGGTTATCAAAATTTCGAACACCCTTACATAAACGTCGTAACATACATACATTATTCAATATAATAAACATATTGATATATTGACAAAAAATTTAACCAAAACACAACTTGGGCCTAACAATCTCACCCTTTGTGTTTGTTGTCAATAACAACTTAAAAACAATACCACTTATTTTATTTTATCACCTTTTCTGATACCCATTAATTTCATAATCCCTCTATTTATTATATCTCTATGATTCATTTTATTTCCCCATTATTAATAACTAAATTAAAAGGGGTCATTATGAAAATTTTTCCCTTTATTAAAAAATTATGTCACTTCCAAGGGTTGTAGCTTTTCATCTCTAAATCTTAAAACTATTCTTCAAGAGAAAATAAATATTAAATGAGTTTCATAAAGAAGAGAATTTGTCTAAACCAATCTAAGTCTACATGGGAGAACATGGTGTAGAGAACAAGAGTGTATAATAATGTTTATCAATTTTTTCAATAACATAACATCCATGTAATACAACTTCATGTTTTTCTCAATATTCTCATTTCTAGGGAAATTTGGAAAGGATTTATTTAGGGTAAATTTAACCTATATCCATCTCAAAAAATATAATATTATTTGGGCATATAAACACAACTTAAAAAACTCTTATTTTATAACCTAAATACTTTTTTTGCAATAATAATAAGAGGCTCATCAACAAAAGAATCATTATTTTGACTCATTCAGTTCCCTACAAGTTAGTAAAAGTATAAAAAAATTGGGAATAAGGAGGAAACTCAGTTGTTTCTTGGAAGAAACAATCGAATAGAGAGTCCTCTATCAGTATTTAATTTTCCTTACATTTTTTTTTATTTGTCATTGGATGTGTTTTTTTCCTTTTGGTCACCCTTATCATATTTTGTAACAACTTTCATCTCATATGTAGAATATTATGATGTGTCTGTTGTCTTCTCATTAAATTTTGTAGCATATTTTTTATAATTAGTTTGTAACATCTTCTTAATGTCTTCTTCTTGGGCTAGAAATATATTCAAACAACGTTTAGTAACTTTCCCAAATTTTTCACATCTGTTGCATCTTTTCCAATTCTAAAAATCACAATCTGTTGATATATTGTTATCAACATTGTTAAAATTTTCATAAACCATTTTCCCTTTTTTTAGCTGATTTTTCTTCTTCTTCTAACTTTCTAGACACTGTTACTTTTTCCATCCAAATATTTGACCACTCTCTCTTTTTTTACTCAGTATTTTTATTTTTATCAGGTATCAAAATACCTTTCTTAGCTTTATTTCTCTTAGAGTATTTACTCCCCCTCAACCTTTTCCATATATAACTCATGGAATTGTTGTAATGTTGTTGTTTGAATTAGAAAATATTATTTGTATTCCCAAATCCACCACAATTTTAATATTATCCATAGAAAGAATATCTTCCCCTATTACTTCCATACTGCCTGAATTATTGACAAGTCTTAGTAAACTTTTTAACATTCACATCAAAACATTTTTCAAAACCAACATTTTTTATATAACCTAAATTCTTCTTATTAAACTTCTATTTCCTTCCATCCTTGTCAAAACAAAAAGAAATAAATTCTTCTTTAGACTGAGAAAGTTTTAGAAAGTTATGACTTTTCTGCTTTGTTGGTTTTTTCCACATACATAACTTTCTCAAATTTCTTCTTATTGGTAAAAAATTTAACTTTCTTCTAAACCATTAAAGGTAAATTTTGATCCTAATAATTTTTACCCTTTCCATAACTTTTACTACCTTAATATATATATTTCTTGAAACTTGTACCCCTCTATTAATCTTTATGATGTTTTGGTTGGATATGTTACAATTATTTTTCTTTCTTTAGTTTAAAATCAAGTTTCTCATTATGATTCATTTTTTTCTCAACAGATTTGTTGAAGTAAATAATCTCTTTCAGCAACATAAATTTATTATCATTAAAACGTTATTTATTTATTTTTCGAAAATTTGATTTCTCAATATCCTAATTTCTTTTTAAAACCGTCCAATATTTCCTTGAAATTATTTCAACTCTTATTTTAGATGAAATTCTAGTTGATTCTTTATTCCTAAAAAATATTCCTTATAAATTTTTCATTGTTAAATATTGGAATAAAAATATTTTGTCCAAAATTTTTAGTTGACTTTTCAGATTTAGAATCATTGTCTTCTTCTTCAGAATAACTACTTCCACTACTTGAAAAGCTTGCCTTATTAACTATTTTAATAAAAGTATTTTCTTTAATAAAAATGAAAATTCTTCACTATAATAATATTTATAAAAAAGCTATCTCTTTTTTAATTTAGAGAACTTATTATCTCTCTCATTGGAATAATTTTTTTTCTTATCACCCTATTTCTTCCATGTTCTTCTAGGCCTTATTTCTTCTTCATCACTCTCTTTTTAATAAATTTCTTATTCATTACCTATTTGATAAAAATTTGTAACAATGTGGTCAATCAATCCACATGCAAATAATTTTAAGGTATGATTCTATTTAAACCTTTATATACCCCTTTTCATATTTTTAAAAAATTGGGATAAGATTTCATCAGGACTTTTAAATACCACATTTTCAGAATAAGACACTCTAGATTATTTTTCTTTAAGAATCCTAATAAGTTTTTTATATTAGTGTCCTTGAAATACATTTCTTGATAATTGTTTTCCCTTCATAGCCTTCTCCATTCTCATTTCATAAGTATATAGAGTACTATAAAAATCATCTAATGATAGTTAATCTAGATCTTTATCTTCCAGTGAGAAAATTTTAACTTCAAACCTTTTAGGAAGAATTATCAAGAACTTATTAACAATATTAGAATCTTACAACATTTAACCAAGATATATAATAGTGATATAAATTGTATTAACCCTAATAAAGAAGTCATCAACATATTCACAATCACCCATATTGAGATCTTTATATTTGAATCTATATGTTTGTAACTTTTCCTTCATCACGTTTGTATTTCGTTTATAAATATTCTTAAGATTATTCTAGATACTATTAGAAGTGACAACTACCATTACTATAAGAAACTCTCTATAAAATAATGATTAGTGTAATTATTTTTATGCTCTTCCATCAGTCTCAAGATTATCCTTATCAGTAGTTGTAAGAGGATCATTCTCAATATAGGTAGGAAAACAATCTAAAGTAGCATTTGAAATATCATACCCAAGAGACATAAGTTGTGACATAATTATATATTTCTAGATATGATAAGTCCTATCATTTAATATTGGAATTCCATTATTGTTCACAAAACATAGATATTCCATAACAAATTTATATTCAAATACTTAAGAAAATAGTAAATGAAAGGCACATTTACTCTAATACCACTTTTAATGTCCAATCTAGGATCTTGAATCACTAAGAGTGGAGAGGGTGAATATGTCGTATATTTTTCTTTTTTTTCCTTTCTTATGAAATAAACATCTCCTCTTATTAATTTGATATTAGTTTACTAGAATGAAAACCAATCACACATTCATAAGAACAAAAAAATTTACATGGTTCACTACAAAACAATAGTATATACATCCTTGGATAGGTTTGGAATCAATCCAATACCATAAAATCCACGAGAAAAAAATTCTTTTGTGTAGATAAAATTAGTAGGATGCCCCTTACATTTAGGTAGCACTATGTACAACACAATATTGTGTGTGCTCTTTCTAGAACAAATGGTGTAAAAAAATTGGGTAACAAGTTAATAAACCATCACTATGTGTTTTAAAACATCTTATTATACTTCCTTTTCAACTTTAAAAAATTTTATCATAAAAAATTTCATTACATTCATACCCAACAGAAGGTAAGAACATCTTTGGATTTCATAATGATACTCAGAATGATTAACAATCTGATTTTCAAGACCGATTGCTTGGAATAGAAATATGATTCTGTCAGAATACCACTAAAATAATTCTGAACTGCTTCTACCTCCATCCAAAAATCCCAATCTGATTACTAACCAATTGATCCATCCACATACAATAATCAGTTTAATATGATCTTTTTATTCCTATATTGTCTGAAAAAGTTCCTTAAGAATGTTCATTTTAGAAACAGATTCTTTCTACAAACTTCTAGCACTCCACCTTCTCCCTTATTAACCAATGAACATTACATTAGTAAAAAAAGGTACAATGTACATCCTATTATTTATAGGTGATCCAAATGTGGTTTAGGCTGGAATCTAAAATGTTTTCCCGCTTAAAAATTTTTCTCAAAACATAAATATTCATTAAATTGTAGATACATATTTGAATTATTCATTGCTTATCAAATCTTCTCATTTATTCTCAAACCTTATTTAATATTCTTCACAGTTTTATATAACTTTTAACTTTCTAAACATTTTTCAGTTTGATTTCAATATTCACATAAATATCTTTATTAAGATGGAGACACCTGCTCAATTTTATTTTCTTGACACATTTCCTATTACATTACAATTGAAGACTTCTCATTAAAATGTTAAATACCAACTATAATATATATAAATTTGAATATATTTTTCCTACAAATTATTGAAAATTTTTTATACTTAAATGGAATTTATTTTTCCATAAATATAGTGAAAACTTCTAAAGATTCCAACACTTCTCAGGAGTGCTTCAGCCGTGACTTCAAACATATTTGAAAACCCTAAACTCTTCAAACTTTAACATACCCTTAACAACACATTTAGAACTAATTTATTGAAATTTTCCTTTTATTATTTTCCTTATACTGATGATCATGTTTCCAGTATCTGTATTATATATATTCTAGGTCTGATGAATCAGTCACTTCTTTACTCCGATAATCGGTGTCAACTGGAGCCCAATAGTTTTGACCATATAGTTAAAGAAGAGTGGTTTATTTTCTTCTTGAATAAAATGAACACATATTAGAGATTTTATTTTTCCCTTGACAAAGTTAATGACAACCAACAATTCGTCTTGATGAAAATGGTAGACTATATTTTTAATTGATCTCTAATCATACTTTTCATCAGCCTCAAAAAAAACAAAAATAATTATTTCCCTAATATCCTTTAAAAAAAGTCACTACATTTGATGATCAGAGTTAGTATCACTCTGATTATTAGTGTCACAACACATCCGATGAACCAGTGTAATTAACATCGACTTCAACAATTTCCTTTGTTTTCTAATTATGATTCATGTTAACTTCATTCCTTGAAGATTTATTTCATGTATATTATTTTTCGTACAAAAAAAAAATAAATTATATCATTATATGATAAAACTTATTAATTAAAAACAAATCTATGTTCAGTGAACTCATACAGATGAGATGACACTAAAAAAATTCAACTTAAAAAAATTCCTTCTACCATAAACTTCTGCTTGTATCAGGACATCCCCATGACATTGAAGGCATTTAGGATTGACATTGATTTTTCTAAATTATATTGGTAATTACATTAACTTCCAATTATTCTAGAACCATACTCTTTTATAACCAACCCTCAATACTCTTGGCAGAACCAACTCTCCCCCTTTTCTTTATAAGGATCATATTTATTGACTCACGCCAATGGACTGAGTTGGATAGGTGGATTCAATTGTAAATGTTAAAAAAGAATCATTCACCACCTCCTCAACGTACTTAACTTCTTCAATGTAATAATTATATTGATCTATTGATAAAAATACAACCAAATAAGATATTTTTTCTAACAAGTTTAATAATAATTAAAGGAGTTATAGGAGGAAATAAAAAAAATTATTCTCAAAAAAATTACCTCTTCTTCGGGTATTCTCATTAGTTTTGTGACAATGCCTTCCTAGGGTGGATTTATTCTTAAAAAAGGCATCTTGTATGAGAGTAGAGATGTTGGGATTTGATTTGTGATGGTTTTTTTTGATATAAATGGATTTAATTGTGTGTAGAAGTAAGGGGAGTGAATTCCCTTTTATAACTGAGGAGGAGTGGCGTTTTTGTAAATTACAAAAACCAATTCAATATTGGGAATTCAATCTCACCCAATATGTCTCAAAAATTAATAATTAAGTGTTTTAATAGACTATATTATCCAGAAAAACCTTCAAAACACAAAAAATCACATTTTTCAAACATGATGTTCCATAACATTGATGTTTCTATACTTTTACCATTTTGGGTTTTCAGTACTGTAACTAGCCTTTTAACCTAGATAATTTATCATTAAGATTAAAATAATATGGCACTTATTAGATAATTTGGACCCAATTATTCTAAATATTAAATCTAATTAATCAAATAAAATCCTTTGTGTGTCAAAAAATAATTATAACTTAAGAGCATGCAACATGAAAAACCGTCGTTTTAACCTTAACAATTCTAACCCAGTTTTTACTATTTAAGGGTCAATATAGTCACTATAAAAAAATAATTAGTCCATTAATGGACAATATTTTCTATTTTAGAACATTTAAAAATCACTAGCAATATTATGATATTTTAATTAATTTTAATTCATTTAATAAAATATCATTTTTTTAAAATTGCATTACTGTCAATTTTAAAATTATTCATTTCATTTAAATATTTAAAAAAATATCAATATAAATATTTAATCAGTATATATAATTTTAAAATTTATATTATATGATATATTTATCTAAAAAATTAATGAAACACAATAATTCATTTAATTTACTTTTCTATTAATATTTTTAATATTAAATATTTTATTTTTCTATTAACTAAAGAATTACCAAGTTGGTGTTTCTTAAGAATTTAAAGTAATTATTTCGTCCCTAAAAAATAAAAAAAATTATCATTATTAAAAACTAAATTTATATTTAAAAATATTATTTATAACTGGTCATATGTTGTTGTTTTTTCAGATCCTAAAGCTTTATAGATACTAAAAGTAAGGAATGATAGTTTTTTTCCTTTTTCATTAATTAAATTATTGTTGAAGAATGTCCCAAAAACCATAGAAATATATCCTAAGAAGATAAGGATCTAAATATTTCTATCAAATTGGTGTTGGATGAATTTTTAGGTCATTTTAACCCTTATCTTTTTAGCTTAATCATCTGATAAATCCATTTTTACAATAATAATGGTAAATAATTGTTACTATTTTCACTTTTCATTTTTTTCAAAATTAATTTAAACATATTAGATAACATATATTATTATTATTCAAAATATTGAGTCCAATTTCCAAAATACCATTCCAAAAAGTGGAAAATTTTAATTTAAAATTAACATTGTAGATTAGACGAGAAATCATGTTTTCAATGAGAAAATGTTCAATGTTTAGACAGTTTTTAGACCAAATTCAATATAATTTTAGTGATACAAAAATTAATAAATAAATTTCTATTTTATATTGAATTATATTCCCTATTATATATTTTCGATATATAAATCACATGCACTTATTTGGATTTATTATATCCAATAGAATTTAATGGACTGTTAAGAATCATAACCATTGATAATATTTTCATTGAACAATGATCATATAATTGTTATAAATATAGGGTATTGATCAATCCAATTGACATAGATAAAGGAATTGATGACCTCAACTAGTAAGACTATACCATAAAAACCCCATTTATCTAAGCTTTTGAAGGATATAACATCACTGTGATTTTCCATTCACTGAGACCATGCTGATAATGATCAAATAAATAATGTGTTAAATAATTTATTTGAGAAGTTCAAAATCATTGAGATCACATCTCAAACCATGTATATTGAACCACCCCATCAAAATCTCACCATTGTGCAACTTACCCTTATGTATTTTTCTGGTGTAATAAATGGCTATGTATCAATACCCTAATAATAAAAATATATCTATTGTATTTTCAGTATAATAATAATTATATTTACTCGTTATTATTTTTAAATAATAAATTATTTTGATTTTGATATGATAAAACAGAAATTTTATTTTTGGGTAATATGAAATTTTAATTAAGACATTTATTTTATTGAATTAATGGATTTTGGAAATGAATAATATTTTAATAAAATATTATTATTAAATAATTATTATAAAATATTAAGGATAATATAATATTTTTGATGTCAAAGGTAATTTTTATAAGGCTAAATATTGCCATTGTCGAAAAACCCAGTATTAACCAATAAATGTCAATTATGTTTTCAAAGTTAAAATTAAAATATTTATAAAATTATTTTTATAAAATGAATATTATTTTTGGATTCATCAAGTTGAAATTATAGAATAGTGAATTTTTCATAATTATATGAGACATTAAAATATTTAGATAGAAATTAAATATTGTTTGAATATACAGTGTGTATTATGACATTATAATGACCAAAAACGTTATCTAATAAATGATATAAATGGTATCCATGATCAAATTTATGTTTAGTATTTAAAATAATGTGTTTTTTGAGGTTATTTGATTAATTTTATAAATCCTTTTAAAACCTATATAATATTTCAGGGTTTTAAAATCATTTCCTTAAGAACATGACTCACTTCCACATAAACAAGTGTAATATTTTAAGGATTATAGACCTTTGAATTATAAAATAATTAATATAAATTCTCTTTTCCAGAAACCATTGGAAAAATTATGGGAATGTTTCTGGTTTTTATTACTTTATTATATATATTACAAAACCTATGTTTGAGAAACAATAAAGAACTCACCTCTCTTTTCCTATAAAACCTACCCAATATCCCACCCCTATTCACTCAAAAACCTTGTATAAGGTCCTTAATATTCCCTCCATTCCTTATAGTACTCCCTAGTTTCTCTATGCTAACAAAAATACCATCCCAAGCTTTTGGAATCACCATCTAATGGTAAGGGACCTCTCTCTCTTCTTTTCAATTAAATAACCTTTTTGTACGTATCAATTTAATTCTATTTTGGTCATATTTTAATGACATTATAAAGACCCATATAATATAAAATGTATGTCATAATAAGTTAAATCATTTAACTCCTCTCATTATAGTATTTACCTAAGCTGTTACGGTACTGAAATTTCGTAAGAGATCTTAGCTGTCTTCTCTTTATTTAAGAATCTTGTTCATTTTATGTTGTTTTATTTCCAATTCCTAATGTTGAGCTTTAGTTTCACATCCGTATTACCTATAATTTGATATTCAAATTATGAGATACCCATTTCTCTATTATTAAAGAATTTTATGAACATTTATGTACTGTTATCATGGTGCCAAAATTCCACTACGATTTTTTCTATTCCAAACCATTATATTTTGAATATCATATCTATTTCCACTAAAGGGTACTCACCTAGACATTCATATAATTATTTTATTTGGGAATTCCATGTATTTATTCCACACTCCATGATTTTGGAATTAAATGTGATTAAATTAGTTCTGATTTTATAGTCTCTTGAGATTTTATGTATAGTGTGCATGTGGTTATCCTAAGAACGTTATTTTTTTATGTCTCTGTGGTTAACATTTAATTACGTTTATGATGTCTTGTTTAATTTTTTTTCCACATTTCCATGTTTCATTTATGTAATCATGTTATATAATACATCATTGTTCATGTTTATGGTTCTAAACCCTTTTATGTATAATTGATATGCCTATTTTTAACATGTATTACCTTATTAATGTTATTATTTTCTTATTCCCTTATTCAGTTTTATAGCTCTCCATTTTCTTATGTATATCCCCAAGTCATCCCACGAAATTTTTGGAATGATGGAATAGTACAAACATGTCAAGCAAGTTTTCAATAATGTCAATGTAACCCATGTTTTTTGTTTTTATTTAATGTACCTAATTACCAAAGGCACAAGAAATCTTGATCGTCTACGTTTTATTATGTGTATTATTGTGTAATAAATCATGAATTAATGGGTAATAAAAAATATTTTTCATTGAGGGTATCTATGGAAAGGTTTATGTATTTGTTGGGATTAAAATTAAAAAATTCTAGATAAAGCTTTAGGGATAAGACTAAACATAAAAAACCCCTATAGTTTGGTAAAGTATAGAGTAATTGGTTTCAAATAAATAAATTCTATCTAGATACTATAAGTGGATGTGGATTAATCATAGATGTACATAGGGGTAACACCCAAAAAACACAGTATTGATTTAGATTCTATTGAGAACTAGTGCCTTAAAACATGCCCTATTTCACACCTAGTTTGACACTCCTAGGGGATATTCTCTGTTAAATTCAAAAGCTCATTTTTTACCTTTATTAAGAGAAGAAAAATATCCTATATGATTCTACATTAGAAAATAGATCATGAATAATATCGATTAAAGCATTAAAATTCATAAGTTATTTAAATAGATGACATTTATAATTTTTCCTTTAATGTTATTGAATAACCAATTATGTTTTAAGAGTTTAAAATTACACATCAAAAAATTTCCCTTTATTCTTGCTAATGGCTAGAAATAGGATAAACTAATTAAACAACCAATGTGAAGAGAAATCTATGGACTGACCCAATGAGATGCCCAACTTATTGTCTATGTGAATCAAAATATTTATGATGATACTCTCTCAATTGACTTGTGTTTTAAACAGAAAGATGAATCAGGTGGAATACGAAATACCCCTAATAAAGGAGAAGTTTCAATTGAGGCATCTATGTGATAAAGGCCTACAAATTTAAATGGGTCATATGATCCCTTAGTCACAGAACAATGGATCAAATCCATTGAAAATATATCCTCCATTCATTTAAAAATATTATAATGAAAAGGTTATACTAGATGTTTATCATATATAGGGAGAAACTGGTTAGTGGAGGAAATTGATCAAGAAAAAAAATACTACGAAAGATATCAAATTGATGGGGTGGAAGGAATTCTATAAAAATGTTTTTCAAAAATTATTTTCCTCACAATATTGGAATTAAAGAGGAAGTGGATTTGCATTCCCTCAAGAAAAAATGTGATGAATCTATCATGGTGTATGATTAAAACTTCACAAGACTTAAATAATATGCCTCAGGCATTGTCATTACCTTTGAATTAAAATTTGACCACTAAATTGGTGGGATAAATTTGAGTCTACAAAAAGCCCTAGTGATCCATGACTTTGATAACTGTGATGAAAGTATCTGATGTGACCTAAAAGAAAAAATGGATATCAATGAATCTCAAAGGTATCATGACAATAAGAAGTGGACAGTGGAGTTTAATTTTTGGTGTGTGATAAAGAATTATAATGGTGATAAAAAATTTCAACACCACACTTTTGAAATGTGTGGAAATGAACACCCAAAAAATTACATAATGGGGATGATGAGATGATTTAGGTTTGAAAAGGAATTACACCTTTATAGTGATTATCGTTAAGAGAAACACACTAATGTAATGGAAGAGAGAAATTATCTAGTATACCTTCATCCTATTGGTCAATGTTACAACTAAAAAGATCAGGGAAACTAAGCAAACCATTACCCTAATATAATGTTTTTAGGAGACCATTAATGAAAATTACCTCTAATGAAGTTAGGACGAACATATTCCATCACAACCAATGAGGTGGATCCTAAAAACGAAGTGATAAAAGGTATGTTATTTATTAATTTATGAATTTATGATATAAATTTTTAATCTAGTTTTACACATTCCTTCATATCATGCATGTTTAGTAGAACTATTAAAACACCACAAAAAATAATGGAAGTAGAGATGTTTGTGAAAATAAAAAATGGGGTAGTTATTTCATCCCATATACATAAATCTTCCTCTATCCAAATTTTTGGTATAAACTTCTATTTGATCCTCGTGATATTCCCTTAAGTTTAATTTTATAAAATTATAGGTATGGGATAAATTTTCATATATAGATCCAACATAAATTTTCATGAGGTGGAAACAACTCTCTGTATCACGAATCATCCTATGATTATATATAACTTAAATGAGGTAGGTGAATCTTCATTAGAACCCACATATCAAAAAGGGATATTATTTCCCTATATACAGGAACATCTAAATAAATTGATTTTTTTCCAAGTAAAAGATCATCCTTGATGTCATTACCATTGTAAGGGAATACACGGATGTGTTTCCTATGAAATTTTATGGTCTCCCCCTAAAAAAGAGGTTTATTTCTCAATCTATCTTATACCTAAGACTTTCCAAATACCCATGACTACATATAAAATATATGGTATAGAAATTTATTAGTTGAATAAACAACTCTATGAAAATATTAAGGGTTCATATTACCACTAGTCCACTACATCAAAAAGAAGAATGGGTCGATATGCCTTTTCATTGATTATCATTATCTCAACAAGATCACAATAAAGAACAAGTATCGTATACCATAGATTGATGATGTGTTTAATCAGATATCGGATCCCAATAATTCTCCATGGTGGAACTTCGGTTGGGGTATTATCAAGTAAGAGTGAAGAAGGAGGATATCCCTAAGACTACTTTCTTTACAAGGTATTGTAATGATATGAATAGTTATAAATAAAATATCCCTTATGATTTTATTTAATTATATTATTATGTAATATGTTTATAGAAAACCAATGAACTTATTTGGGGTTTAAAAATAACATTAATGTATCATTAACTCTAATAATATATCCATTTAATAGTGATCACATGGTCAGTATAAATATATGTTTTTAACAAATCCAATTGACATAGAAAAAAATAAAAGATGACCTCAACTAGTAGGATCATAACCTATTAATCCCATTTATCATAACATCCAATGGAGATATCATCACTTGGGGTTTCCCTTCACCAAGACCAAGATGAGATCCAACAACTTGTGCATGAGAAAAAAACATTTATGGGATAAGTTCAAGCTTATCGAAATCACGACCCAAACCATCTACGCGAAACCAAACCATGAAAGTCTCTCCATCGTGTATATTACTCTAAATGCGTTTGAAGGTGTATTAAATTGATATGTATAAAGACTCTAGAAATATTAGTAAGTGGATTATACTTTATAGAATAATTAATATATTTTCATCTTATTATTTTAATTTTATAAATTATTTTTATTTTGATATAATAAAACACAAATAATATTTTTGGGTAATATTAAAATATAATTGATGAATTTATTTTTATTTACTAATAGATTTTTTAAATAAATGATTTTTTCATAAAATATTGTTATTAAATAATTTTTATTAAATATTATTGATCATAAAATTTTATGAATTCAAATATAATTTTTATAAGGATTTGAAAACTATTATTAAAAAAACTAGCATTTCTTGATAAATGTTAATTTTATTTTTAAATTGAAAATTCACATATTTAAAAATTATTTAGATAAAATAAAAATTATTTTTGAAATCATAAAATTAAAATTATTCAATTGTTAATTTTTTATATTTTTATGAGACAGTTGAAATTTTAGGTAAATATTAAATACCATATAAATATACTTTGTGTATTATGACATCATAATGACCCAAAAGTGATATAATAAATACAATACATGAAAAATATATATTTTAAATGGAAAATAATTAGATTTTAAGTTTATTTGATTAATTTTATAATTCCATTATGAATCCTCCAAAACCATAAATATATTTTTAAGGTTTTAAAATCATTAATTTAACAGTATGATTGTCCATCACATAAGAAAGGGTATTATTTGATTAATTTTTATAATTTTAAATATAAAATAATTTAAATGAATCCAATTTTTTATAAACCATTGTAAAAACCCATGGGAAGTTATGTGGTTTTTTTATTTTATTATATATAGTCCAAAACCAAAATTCGAGAAAAAATAATGAAATCCCCACTCATTTCCTATATAAACCCACCCATGCTCCCATTTTTAATCACTAAAAATACTTTTATAAAGTTTTTACTCTTCCAAACCCTTTCTAGAGTCCTACCAAGACACCCCCATGCTCTCAAAAAGATCCTCCCAAACATTTTGAGTCACACAGCAAAATAAGGGATCCCCACCTTCTCTTCTTTATTCAAGTTTTATTATTATCTTATTCCTTATATTTCCAATTAATTATTTTAGGATATGTATTTACATTTACATATTACTTAATATTTTATTTAAAAATTATTATATACACCTTTCTCTCTCATCAACCCTTTTTATGAATTTTTAAGTGACGTTGTTATGCTACTCAAATTTCCCTGCAATTTTCCATTCCAAAACTATTGTGTAGTGAATACCATACCCTTTTCATATCAAGGGTGTTCACCTTTATAAACCTATAATTCATTGATCTAGGACTGACATGTATTTATTCCACACTCTTTGATCATGGAATAAAATATGATGATGAATGACTCCATGTTTTAATCATCCATGTGGCACCCTTAAGTGTGAGAATTAAATGAATGTGATTGGTGTGCCAAAAATTATATAGAGAACCAATGTATTGGTTAATTATTAGTTTCATGAAATGTAAATTTGGGAATGGGAGTAAACCTAATTCCTTTATGGGACTTTTTCTATTTTTATTTCTTATCAGTTTTCATTGAACTATGTTTATGATGAAATGTTTTAGGTAGTTTTTACACTACAGAAGTTATTATTATCATCGTATATCATGCCTTATTGTTCATGTCCATTTCATTTCTTATTGATATTCATGTTTTTTAACATTTTTTAAATTATGCAATGGTTATTTCATTACAAGGATTTATATCTCACCCCTTTCTAATGTCTGTCCTTAGGTTATCCTATGCAATTTTAAAACCCATGGAATATTAGGATCATGTTAAGGAATTTTTTAATAAAGTTAATGTTTTTACTATTTGAACTTGTTATGTAATGTACATAATTACTAAAGACACTATACTTATTGATATTATGAGTTATATTAATTTTATTCTTGTGTAATAAATAATATATTTATGTGAAATAAAGAATAAAGTTTTTATAATTTTTATTAGAGTAAAATTTTATATATTTTTGGGATTAGGATAAGAAATCACTAGAGAAAGGCATAAGGATAAGACTAAGAATAAAAAAACATCCCTAAATTTTTGAAATATGGGTGTAATTATTTTATCAAGAAAATAAATCCTTATATGGATAATACAAATGGACGTGGTTGTGGCACAAATTAACCTAGGGGTAACAACTCTGATAAGGTGTGCTGAGACTGACTTGGTGTAACCTAGTCAACAACAATAAGCCTTACTGAACACCTAGTTTGACACTACTTGGGGATATTCTTTGGTAAAATAAAATATAATTATGAACCATTATTAAAGGAAAAATGAATTCAGATAAGAGTATATGTTAGGAAATAGATTATGGATAACATATATTGACGCCTAGAAATTTATAACTTAAGGAAATAAATATATTTATATATTATCCATTTAATTTAATTGAATTTATTTTTTTATTTTTAATAGTTTAAAAATACTCATCCTTTATTTCACTTTTATTATAATCAATCGATTAAAGTAGGAGGTATTTGGAAAATAATAAATATGGTGAAAAATTTGGGGACTCCCCAACAAGATACTCATTCCGATGGGAGTGGGAATCAAAAATTTTGTGACGATAATTTCTTAGTTAAATAATGTTCTGCATAGAAACATGGATCAGGAGAAGCATCCAAATCTCCCTAAGAAATAACAATCAATAATTGAGACATTAATGTTACAAAGGCATTTGACTTTCAATGGATAATTTTATCCCTTAATCATGAAACAATAGATAAAATTCATTGAGAAGATATTCACCATCCTTCAATGTTCTGAATAAGAGAAGGTTTTATTGCTATTTATCATATTGAAGGATAATCTGATCAATGAGGGAAATTGATCAAGAATATGAATATGGAATAATAGATCAAATGAACTTGGTGGAAGGATTTTAGGAAAATGTTTTTTGATATATATTTTCCTCACACTCAACGACATAAAATGGAAAGGGACTTATATTCCATCAAGAAAAAAGATGAAAAATCAATCACTTTGAATGAGGAACACATCAAAAAACATTCATGATATAACCAAAACATTGTCTTTACCCCAAAATATATGGTTTTCCACTTCTTTGGTGGGATAAAACCTAGTCTACAAAAGGCTCGTGTGATCCATGAATTCGATAGTAGTGAGGGAATTATATGATATTCCATCAAAGTTGAAATATAGATCTGTGAATCTCAAGGGTATAATGGGGATAATAAATAGAAAGTGGAGTTTCATTATACTATTTTTATGTAGAAATTTATTAGTGCCAAGAAATATCAACTTTCCAATTTTTATTGAAGGGGAAAGAAGAACCCCAAAAATTTCCTTAGGGGAATGAGGAAATGATTTAGGTGTTGGAAGGAAGAAAACCTAGTCAATGATTTTTGACTGGAGAAACTTGAAAATGCGATGGGGGAAATTAATTATTTGTCCAAACCTCAGTTCATTGTTCATTTTTTCAACTGTAAAGAACCCAAGAACTTTGAAACGCAAATCACTAAACCAAGTGTTTTCAGAGATAACCAACAACCTCCAAGGTAGCAAGGGAGATATTTTTCCATCACAAATGATGAGGTGGATATTTCCAACAAAGTGGTGACAAGTACGCTAGTTATTCATTAAAGAGTAGATATTGTACATTTCAATTCTAGTTCTATGAATTCCATTATATCATGAATGTTTAGTATAACTATTCAAACACCACCACAAATATTGGAAGTAGAGTTATTGGGAGAAATAGAAAATGGGTTAATTATTGCATCCCATGTATATAAATCATCCCCTATCACAATTTGTGGGGTTAAATTTATAGATAACCTTGTCATACTCCCTTTGGTGGAATTTGGAACAATTATTCCCAATATAAATCATTCATAAATTTAAATGAGAAGGAAATCAATCTCTATATTATTATGTGCCGCCCGATTCTGTACAAGTGAAAAGAGGAGGACAAATCTCCTTTAGAAATAAAATCTCAATAATGGGTATTATTACCCTACGAGCAAGCGTATATTTTCCAAATGATTATTTCTATGGAAAGAACTGTACTCAAATACATGCCTATTTTGAGTGAATATGTTGATGTGTTTCCCAAGGAATTCCCTAGTCTTCCTCATAGCCAAGTGATTGAATTATCCATCATGATTATATCTCAGGTGTTTCCATTATCTAAGACTCTCTATATAATGTCTATTGTGGAACTTGAGGAGATGAAGAAACAACTACAAGAGAATATGGGTAAAGGGTTAATAGGCTCAAGTACTTCACCATAGGGTGTACCAGTCCTCTTCAACAAGAACAAGGATGAGTCAATGTGCCTTTTAATTGATTATTGTGACCATAACAAGATAACAATAAAAACAGGTATCCTCTACCACAGATTCATAACATGTTTGATCAGCTACTTAGAGCACAATACTTATCCACGGTGGATCTATGGTCAGGATAATACCAAGATAGTGTGAATAAGTGGGATATTCACAGGACTTACTTTCTTAAAAGTTATAGAAAATATGATTTCATTGTAATTCCATTTAGACTCACTAATTCTCCAAAAATAATCTTAGACTTTATGAATAGAGTCTTTAAGGAATACCATGAAAAATTTGTGGTTTTAGTTATAGATGATAATCTAATATTCTCCAAAACCAAGTAAAAGTATGAGGAGAATTTGTGTATTGTGATAAATACCTCGTAAACAAATATGATTTATATAAAGTACAAAAAATGTGAGTTTTGGTTTAAGTATGTCACATTCTTAGGGAATATCATCCCAATTAATGAGATGTCTATGGACCCTTCAAAAATAAGATTAATTGAAGGATGGTTGAGTCCAATATCAGTGACACGTATATGTATTTTCTGTGGATTAGATGGGTATTAGCATGGATTTTTTACAATTTATCTCAATTATAAAACCTTATGACCAAGATAAATTGAAGTGAGTCAAGTATTATTGGAATGATGAATGTGAATTGAGCCACATAGATTTAAAAAGGATGCATATCACTACCCTTGTGCTTACACTAACCACATGTGGAGAACTTTTAATTTTATTCAGAAATTCTTAGAAAAAGGGATTGGGTTTTGTGTTAAGGGAGAATGACAATGTCATATACTATGATTCAAGGTAGTTAAAAGTGCATAAATAGAACTACCCAACACAAGATATGGAGTTGTCTGCAGTGATCTTTACATTAATAATATGGTGGCATTATATCTTTAAGGATAATTATAGAATATATAAGGATCAAAAAATCATAAAGTATATATTCACACACAAATAGTTGAATATAAACCAATAAATATGATTAAAGATGATCAAAGAAAATTAAATATCAATCCACTGCCATCCTTTTAATGTTAATAATGTGACAAATGCTCTAAGTATAAAGGATCCTTCAATTCTATCATTGATGAGAATTAATAAGGATTGGATCTTAGATTTGTAAAGGATTGACATGGGAATCATAAATTAATGAACATAATCAATCCTTTCAAAAATGATTGCTCAATAATCCCTTCTAGATAGGTTAATGTATACTCAAAGAGATTACGTGGGAATTCAGAAGAAAGTGGAAACAATAAGTAGAGATAAATACTTAGTGATCAATGTTAATGAATAATGAGTTCTATGACTTGGGTAACAATAATGTTTACAATAAAATCCTAATATAAAGAAGGAATTTTGGGATAATTCACATAGTTCTAACTTCACTATTCACCTATGAAGCGTAAAGTTGTATCGAGATCTCTAAGAGAACTTTTTTTGTGGAAAATATGAAGAATGAGATCACTTAATATACAACAAATTACCTAGAATGTCAATAGGTGAAGGATGAAGTGTAGAAGTCTAAGGGGGTGATGGAACCCTTACCCATAAAAACATGGAAATGGGAAAATATCACCATGTAATTTGTCATTGTACTTCCAAAGAAATCAGGTGGAAACAATGCTATATGGGTTGTTATGGATTATATTATAAAGATAGCTCACTTTATCTCAATTCAAGAGTACTTCTCAAGGGATAAACCTTCACGTATATACATTAGAGAAGTGTTAAGGCTGGATAGCGTACCATTATTGATTATATCTGATTGAGATATGAGATCCACCACCAAGTTTTATAAATGTATTCAACCTTCTCTAATATCGGAGGTGAACTTTAATACGAACTATAATCCTTAATATAATGTCCAATCTTAGTGGACTATTCATACATTGGAAGATATGTTACAAAAAAGTTATATGTACCTCAAAGGAGGACGGTGCCAACATATACCTCTGGCTGAGTTCTCTTACAATAACATTTTCCACTCAAACATCCAAATGGATCCCTACGAAGCCCTTCATGAGAAGAGGTGAAAAATAACTATATACTAGGATGATGTTGGGAAATGAAAACTACTATGTCCTAAAATGGTTGAGGAAATAGTCGAATAGGTTTAGACCATTCAAAAACACATCAAGGCTGGTTAGAGTCAACAGAAGTTCTATGATGAAAATAATCGATGAAACATAAATATTGATGTTAGAGACATTTTATTCCTCCCCATATCCCAATGTAATAATGTGATGATATTTATGATGGATGTACATATTAGTATAAGATACATTAGACCCTTTTAGACCCTTGATCACATCAAATTGGTGGCCTACCGACTAGAACTACCACCTAAAATATCTCAAGTAGATGATGTATTCCATGTATCCCTCTTAATAAAGTACATAATAAACCCATCACATATACTCAATCCATAGGTGGTACCATTAGATAGTGATATTTCCTATGAAGAGTATCTGATGAAAATCAAAGATCGTAGAGAAAAAGTTCTAAGGAATAAGACAATAAACCTTGTCAAAGTGTTGTAGAGAAACCCCAATATTGATGAAGCAATGTGGAAACCAGAGGAGTTGATGAAAAATAGTTACCCTGCTCTTTTATATTATTGGTAAAAGAAAATTTTGAGGGACAAATTTCTTAATGGGGAAGATTTTAATGATCTAAAATATTATAAATAAAATTTTACTTGTGATTTTAATTAAATGTATTAATATGTAATATGGTTAAAAAACACATGAAATTATTTTGGATTTAAAAATAACATTAAAGTATCATTACAATTGATAATATATCCATTGAATAATGATCACATGGTTTGTATAAACATATGGTTTTAACAAATCCAATTGACCCATACAAAGGAAGTGATGGCCTCAACTAGTAGGACAATACCTTATAAATCCCATTTATCATAGTTTCTGAGGGATATAAAATCAATATGAGTTTCCCATGAACAATACTAATATTATATCAATCAACTTAAGAATTAGAAAAAAAAATTATCGGATAAGTTCAAGCTCATCAAGATCACAACCCAAACCATGTATGACAAACCACCCCATTAAAGTCTCACCATCACACACAATACTCTTAAGGAATGTGTGGGTGTATTAAATATATATGTATGAAGACCCTAGAAATATGAGTATGTGAATTTTTTTTATATAATAATGAATATATTTTCATCCTATTACTATTACATTATAAATAATTTTTATTTCAATATAATAAAACTTAAATATTATTTTGGGGTAATATTTAAATTCAATTAAGGAAATTATTTTGATAAATTGATAGATTTTTAAAATAAATAATATATTAATTAAATAATATTATTAAACAATATTTATTAAATATAAATGATCATATAAGACTTATAAAGTCAAATGTAATTTTTATAATGTTTAAAAAACAGTTATTATAAAAACAACCAACATTTATTGATAAATATTTATTTTATTTAAAAATAGAAAATTAAATTTTATGTTAAATTATTTCTATTAAATAAATATTGTTTTAGAATAATAATGTTAAAATAATCTAGTAGTGAATTTCTTATTATTTAATGAGTCATTCGAATTTTCGGGTAAAATTAAATACCATATAAATATACTTGGTCTATATTTACATCCTAATGTCACAAAACTGATGTAATAAATACAATACATGAACAAATATATATTTCAACTTTAGAATAATGATATTTTAACGTTATTTTATTAATTTCGGAAATCCATTATGAATCCCTTGAAACCATTCATATATTTTAAGGTTTTAAAATAATTTCTTTAAGAGTATGACTCACCTCTATATAATCCATGGTATTATTTTATTAGGTTCGGTCTATAGAATTATAAAATAATTAAAACCACTTCCATTTGGAAGAAACCATGAGAAAAACATTATAATGTTTATGGTTTTATTTATTTTATTATATATAATCCAGAACCTATGTTTGAGAAATAATTAAGAAACCCCCACTCAATTCCTATATAAACCCACCAAAGCCCTAAATTATCTTCACTATGAATACTTTTTATTATTTCCGTACACTTACCCCCCTCTCTATATTCCTCCCAAAAAGCATACATGCTATCAATAATCTCCCCCCAAGCATTTGGCATCACAAACTCAAGTAAGGGTGCCCCACATTCTCTTCTTTATTCATGTTTCCATACTATCTTGTGACTTTTATTTCAAATTCCTTATATTGGGATATGTATTTATATGTAGTTATTACATCCTATTTTATTTCCAAATTATTATATATCATTTTCTCTCTCACTAACCCTTTTAAATAAAATTTATTTTACGTTGTTAAGCTTCTTAAATTCCACAGTGAATTTTCATACCAAAACAATCATGTAGTGAATACACTACCCATTTCATATGATGGGTGTTCATCTTTATACAATTATAATTATTTTCTTTCAGAATTACATTTATTTATTCCACACTCTATTATAATGGAATAAAATATTATGATGAATGAATCCATGTTTTCAAATTTATATGGAACAATTAAACATGAGAATGAAATGAGTGTGAGAGGTGTGCCTGAAATTATGTGGTGCTCCAATAGGTTGGGTAATGATTTTTCTCATGAGTCATCATGTTCGGATAGGACGTGAACGCAATTACATTATGGTACTTTTTATATATTTATTTCTTGTAATTTATCCTTAACATATGTTTATGATGCAGTGTTTTAAGTTGTTTCCACATTTCCCATGTTAGGATAATAATTCTATATCATGTCTTATTATTCGTGTTCCTTTTATTCTAAATTGATATGAATATTTTCTAACATTTTATACCTTATTACATTCTTATTAATTTAATAGGCTTTATATCACAACCCTTTTATATGTAAGTCCCAAGGTTATCTCATGCAGTTTTGAAAGCCATGGAATATTTTGATCATGTAAAAAATGTTTTCAACAAAGATGATGTATCTCCTATTTTAAGTTGTTATGTAATATACATAATTTTAAAAGACTCTAGAATTTTCAATATTTCAGTTTTTATTAAGTGTAATATTATTTAATAAATCAGGTTTTTATGAGAAATAAATATTAGTTTTGTTAAATTTATAAGCACTATGAGTTCATAGTATTGCCAGTTGGACTCACTAATGATCCTAAAATATTCATGTAATTAATTAATAGGGTATTTAGATATTAACATCCAAAATTTTAGGTAATATCTATAGATTATATCCTAATATACTCTAAAATCATGAAGTATATTGAGGATTATTGGATAATTATGCTTAATTCCTTATGAAATGAGAAAATTTTGAAAAGTTAATAAAATGTGGAATCTTGTTGATGTATGTCTCATTCTTAGGGAACATTATCTCATGTAATGTGATATATACGGACCCTTAAAAGGGAAAACTAATTAACGGATGAATAAGTCCATCATATATGAAAACAATTCATAGTTTTCTTGGATTATCTTGGTATTATCGATGATTTGTAAGAGGTTTGGCAAAACATCCAAACCCTCTAACCAAGAAATATTGAAACAACGACAATATTTTTTGGAATATTGGATGTTAAGAGATCTTTTTAGAGTTAAAAAAGAGACTTATCACTACACATATACATACATTACCCACAAGAGGGAAACTTCTCATAGTATACACTGATTCTTTAAATAAGGATTGGGTTGTATACAAATGCAGAATTAAAAGGTGATAATATATGCCTCAAGGCAGATGAATTTTCCTGAACAGAACTACACAACACATGATCTAGAGTTAGTTGAAGTAATCTATACATTAAAAATATGGTGAAGTTATCTATTTGGGGAGAAATGTGAAATACATATAGATCATAAGAGCCTCGTGTATTTATTCATATAAAAAGAGTTGAATATTCCCCAGCAAGTATGGTTAGAGCTGATTAAGGACTATAACTTCTCAATCTGTTACTACCCTAGGAATGGAAATAAATTGGAATATTACCTAAGTATAAAGGATCTAAAAGTTTTATCATTTATGAGAATTTATAAGGATATTATGATCATATATTTTAAAATTATATACATTTGAATCATAAAGGAAAGAAAATCATCAATCCTTTCACAAAGGATTAATCAATCATTCCTTACAGAGAATAAAAATGATTCTCAAAGAAATGATGTAGAAATTAAGAAGATGTTGGAATATATAAGAAATGATAAATCCTTATAGTTTAAAATTAATGAAGAAGGTGTTGTAAGTTTTGGGTCATGACAATGTGTACCATCAACTCCTGATTTAAAGAAGGGTTTGTTGGATGATTCACATAGCTCGAACTTCTCCATCCATCTAGGGAGCATAAAGATGTATCGAGATCTTCAAGATCACTATTTTTGGGACAATATGAAGAAGGTTATGATCAAATATACATAAACTTGTCTTCTAAGATGGCATGTGATGTTCGAAAGGAAAAAATCTAAGGGGATAATGCAACCATTACCCATACCTACATGGAAATTCGAAAACATAACCATGGACTTTGTTTTCAGTCATCTGAAATTGTCAAGAGGAAATATCATTTTATTTTTTGTGGTGTATTATCTTATAAATAACAATCACCTAACTAAAATTTTATAGTACTTCCCACTCGAGTAACTTTCAAGGATATACATTAGATAATTGGTGAGGCTACATGAAACACTACAATTACTTTTATCTGATCAAGATCCAAGATTTACCTCCATGTTCTAATAGAGTCTCTAACATGCTCTAAATACTGAGTTGAACTTCAATATAAATTATCACCATAAAATATATGGTCAATATGATTGGACTATCTAGACACTCAAGGAAATGTTGAGAGTATTCTCAATTGAAACAAAGGAAGGATGGGATAAATATCTTTAATTGGTTGAATTATCATACAATAATAGTTTCTACTCAATAATCTTATTGGATAACAATTAAAACATTTATGTTATTATGTGAAAATAACCTACATGATTAGATAAAGTTATTGAATATAATAGATATATTTTAAAACGGTCGATTAAATGGTGGAACTGGTCAAGACCATTAAGCAACACATTAGGGATGCTCAGAGATGACAGAAGAGTGATGCTAAAAATCATCAATAAGGATAGAGTTTTAGGTTTGATATAAGTAATTACTTTGAATACCTCCATTGAATAAGTTCATGGCATGTGGGAAGAATAGAAATCATATTACAAAATACATAAGTCCCTTTGAGATCCTTGATCGCATCATAGTGATGGCATATTGACTATAACTCCATGCTAACCTCTCTCAAGTTCATGATGTGTTCCAAGTAAGACTCTTAATAAAGTAAATACTAGGGTCATCACATGTGATAAATCTAGATTTGGTGCCATTGTATAATGATCCTTCATGTGAATAGAATCCAATGAAGATCTTAGATCATAGAGAAAAAGTTCTCTAAAATAAGACAATACACCTGGTCAAAGTGATATGGAAGAACAAAAAGTTTGAAGATAAAACCCGGAAACCTAAAGAGGTGATGAAACAAAATTAATTGCAACTATTTTAGTGTGGGAAATGAGAATTTCAAGGGAATTTTTTCTAAAGGGGGTATGATTGTAATGACCCGAAATTTTATAAATAAAATTCCCTTTTGATCGAAAAAAATGCCTTATTTGGTAATATAATTATTGAAATAATGCACTTATTTTGTTTAATTATATATTATCAAATTTAAAAGACCATTAATCATCAAAACCATTGATAATATAGCAATTTAACAGTGATCATATGATTAGTATAAATATAGGGTTTTGATAAATCCAAATGACATAGAATAAGGAAGTGATGGCCTCGACCAGTAGGACCATACCCTATGAAGACCATTTATCAAACCAGGAGGAGAAGATACAGTCACTTTGATTTTACCTTGATGAACACCATTTTATATCCAACAACTAAAGCATTATAGAAACCATTTATGGGAGAAGTTCAAATTCATTGAGATCATAGCTAAACCATGTAGGCTGAACTACCCCATGAAAATATCACCATCGTGACCCTTACCCTTAAGGAGTTTTATGGTTTATCAAAGGTCTATTTATCATAACCCAATGAATATAAATATGATTATTTTTTTAAATAATAATTATTATTTTTACTCTTTATTTTTTTTACTTTATAAATGATTTTTATTTTGATATGACACAACACAAATTTTTTTTGGGTAACATGAAATTACAATTAATAAATTTATTTTCATGAATTATTAATTTTTATTTAATAAATAATATTTTTATTAAATATTTTTATTATATAATTATTATTAAATTAAAATTATAATATAATTCATATGATGTCAAATGTGATTTTTATAAGGGCTCGAAAACTGTTATTGTTAAAAAAACATAACATTTCTCAATAAATGTAGATTCTATTATAAAGGAGAAAATTAATATATTTATAATATTATTTTGATAAATTAAATATTATTTTTAGATTCATAATCTCAAATTTATCAAATTTTTAATTTTTCATAATTTTCTAGGACATTGGAATTTTAATGTTAAAATTAAATACGGTATAAATATGCGATGTGCATTATGGAATAATAATGAACCAAAAGTGATGTAATAAATGATATAAATGGAATCCATGACCAAATATATTTTTCCTTTTGAAAATAATATGTTTTTAGGTTAATTTATTAATTTTATAAGCCTTTATGAATCCTCTAAATACTTTATTATATTTTATTGTTTTAAAATCATTTCTTTAAATAGTCAAATCCCTTTTATGTCACCAAGGGTAGTATTTTAATTATTTAGGCTATTTTAATTATAAAATAATTAAAAATATACTCTTTCTAAATAATCATGGTAAAAATCATGGAATGTTTTTTGGTTTGGATTACTTTATTGTATATATATCCCAAAACCTATGTTTGAGAAATAATAAAGAACCCCCCTCTCTTTTTCTATATAATCCTACCCATAATCTTATTCATCTTCAGTCAAAAATTATAAAAGAAATTATTAATCTTCCCTAATCTATCTGTAGTCCTCCAAATGTTCCCCCAATCTCGCAATAAGTCCCTAACAAGCTTTTGGAATCACCCTCTCATGGTAAGGGACCTCTCTCACTTATATTAAATTCAAGCACCTTCTTTTTATTTAGCCATTTAAATCTCTTGTGCTTATGTTTTCATGAACATATATATTTGATTCTATTGTCCAATTTAATTCCTAGTAATGAGATATCATTTCACCCCTCTCATTATAGTATTTACCTAATCCATTAATTTGTTCAAATTTAGCAAGAGACCCTCTCTTTAACATATTAATTCATGTATATTGTTTATTTTATTCCATTTTATTTCAGATTAAAAATATTTTTATATGTTTTTTCAACATTCCTCTTACTGTCCATTTCATTTAAAAATAATGATTGATACCTTTCAATCTCATTTATCCATTTTTTGAATCTTTAAGTACTATTGTTATGCTGTTGAAAATCTACTATGTTTTTTCTATGACCAAACATTTTGATATGAATTTCATTGATAATTAAACTCAAGGGTATTCTCCTAGAAATAACTATACATATTTTATTGTGGAATTATATTAATTTTTTCCACCCTCCTTGATCATGAAATTAAATGTGATGGAATATGTTCTTATATTATATGATCTATATGGAACACTTATGTATGTACATGATATGATTATGATGGTTGCTCTCAGATAGTGCTCTAATGAACTTGGTAATGTTTTAGTCCTACGATATTCCTTGTATGGTTCATGTAAGCTTATCCTAATAAATTATTTGATGATTTCTTATTGGTTAACACTGACTTATTTTTATGATGTAATGTTTATATTTGTTGCAACATTCTCAAGTTACCTTTATGTTATCATGAGATATCATGCATCATTTTTCATGGTTATGATTCTCACCCCTTTTATGTCTCATTGATATGCCTATTTTGTAATATTTAATACGTTCTTCATGTTATTAATTTCTTATTGCCTTATTTTTCTTTATTTCTCATCTCTTTCTTATGTATGTCGCTAGGTTGTCCCATGTAGTTTTAAGAATTACAGAATTGTATGATAATGTTAAGGAAGTTTTAAATAATGTATATATAACCAATATTTTATGTTATTTTTTAATTTACCTAATTCCTAAAGATACTAGACATATATATTTTATGGATTGTATTATATGTATTTTTATGTAATAATTCACGAATTAATGTGTAATAAAAAAATTGTTGTCATAATTAAAATGATTCTAATGACCTAAATTTTATTAAAGGATATATAATTTAACTAATTTTAATTTAAAATTAATTAAAAATATATGTTTACCTTATAAATAATTTATATTAAAATGTGGGTTTCAAATAAAATTCAATATTTATCATTATTCATCCAAAAATGAAATATTTCAAAAAAATGAAAAAAATTAACCCTGAGATAATTTTTATATTCTAATTTCAAAAATTAATTTAATTTATCAATAATTTTTCTAAAATTGGTAAAAAGTTATTTTAAATTATGTTTACAAAGTGTGAATAAACCGTCTTTTAGAAAAAATAATTTGTTGCAAAAATTTTTTATTTGAAATAGTTATTATTTTATTTATAATCAATAGATAACCATGCTTTTTATAACATAGTTGGTACTATTCAATCCCATTCATTCCATCACCTAGGTTAAAACTACCATATTAAATAATATTATTTTAATAACATACCACATTTTGTTTAGACTTTGTATTGGGTGTAACACAAGCTAAACTCAGGGTGTATACAATGAAAGATAAAGTTAGAGTTTCATGTAGTGAAATATATTTAAGAGATTTATTTTCATTAAAAAATTAATATATCATAAAGTCTCTAGGTGTTATATCTTCTCCTAATATTGGTGTTATATGACATACATGCTATTGAATATGATGTTCATATCTTAAATTATTAGGGTGTCACAAAGTGGGTGATATATTAAATCTTCATAATTTATATCATCTAATATATATCACACAAATTCATTAATTTTATCCTTGTTACATTCCATTTAATTTATAATTGAAAAATGAGTCACATCACTTCGTGAGGTGGTAGTACGTCGTACACACGATCGATGTTATCGTATTTTAAATGGCTAGGATGGTAAGAAGGTATATATGATATTATAATTCACGAAACATTTTTATATCATATATATTATATATAAATATTAATTCCATAATTATATCCAACCTTGATATGTTTTTATTCAAAACAATTTACATTGGCCTGTAAGGTGGTAGTCTTCCATACAGATGTTTAATAATTTCTTTTAGGGATGTTGAGATAGATAAATATTATTCTATAAACATAATAACAAATAATTATATGGGATATAATAGTGTTATTATATATTAAGTTTTAAGAAATATTTTAAGGTTAAAAAATAAGAAAGATAATGAAAGAGAATTATTAAGACAATTACCTTCTATAAGAGAAACCTCCTTTGGATATCTTCTTAAGGACCTAAGGGTTGGTCTTTGGGGAAGAACAAAATATATAAAATATGTAAAATGATATTGAGGAGTTATATTGGTATTTTTGGTTAATAAAATGGTCTTGGTATGTTTTAATAAAGGAAGGGAGGGAGTTCCCTTTTATAAGTGGGGAAAGGGAAGCCTCTTAAAAATTACATAGAAATTTCCCAGAAGAATATTAAATGATAAATCCATTCACATGAAAAAATATTCTAAATAACCTTTGGTTAGAATTAATTACAGTAAAAGATGAAAATATTACCATAAAATAAAATTTTTACAAGTAGGTAGTTTATATAAAACCCTTTTCTTTATAGTTTAACATCTGAGTAAACCCATTTTTACATTAACCGCAGTAATTAATTTTTACAATTTTAACTATTCATTTTAGTCCAAATTAAAATTGTACTTTTTTATTATATAAATTATTAAAATTATAAATATATATTATATTATTAAAAATTCTATTTAAATTGTTTGAATAATCGAATTTAAAAATATATTTACCGATGTGATGAAAAAGAGGAGTTTCAAAGAGAAAATTTCCATAATTATATAAGTTTTTAATACAATAATTAAATATTAAATTAATTCCAATGACTAAAACATATTTATTATAAAATAATTTAACTTATTTTACTATTAAAATAATTTAATGTATAATTTAAATTTGTAAATAAATTAAATGAAAATTTTGTTTTCAAATAAAAATCAACACTTTTCACAATTCATCAATAATGGAACTTTTTAGACAAATCCCAAAAAAATATCCCTAAAAAATTTTGTTATGATGATTTTTAAATAGAAGTTAATTTTGTAAAATAAATTTTCTAAAATTGGTAATAACTAATTTTAAATTATGTGTACAAAGTGATACTGAACCGTCTTTTAAAAAACAATGTTTTCCAGAAAAACATAATTTTTCTCTTAAAGGACATTTATTTTACATGTAATAAATAGATAAAAAGGACTCAATTTTTAAATATTTTAACCATATAATTTTAATAATTTATTTATTACTATTAATACTCAACAATTTAATAGCTAGGTTATAATCGTGTACTATATCATGGTTTATATAGACTCGGGGTTTCATGTTTTGAAAGCTATCATTGTGATTAAATTTAAATAAAAAAAAATTGGGTTCTTTATGGTCTGTGTTTTTTGAAACATATCTTGTTAAATAAAATTTTATTCTTTTAGAATATTTTAATGTTATAATAATTAATATTTCCATATTTAGATGATCCAAGCACAAGGAATCCCTCTTAATCCTCATTTTGGTAAAAACTACATAATCTTTCCTAATCAATGTATTCAATACCATATTTTCTTTCTCAGGGTGGTAGTGTATTGATAAATTATAATACATGACTATTTCAAGTGATTTATTTTACCTCATATTTATCTCTTTCTAGAAAATGATTTATTTCAGGCTCTTATCATATATTTATATCTTGTATATTTTTTCATTGAGATATTGTCTCTATATCTTCATAGAAAATATTACGGATGAACATTCAGGATCAAGGGTCGTATAGTTTTTTTCAGGAATAATTAATTATTAGGAGGTATATCCAACAAATTTATCATTAAACAATGGACATAACTATTTCCTCTCTTCGATGCATCACTATATATCACAAATCCATCATTTCTTGATGATAGAGTGAAAATCAAAGAATTCACTAATATATTCATAAAATTTTCAAAACATTCATCATAATGATTTTCCATATGAAATTTACTCCTTTATGATAAATCATGGATAACGGGTTACAGAATAAGTTTTTTTTAAATTGTCGATAGTTACCTTCCTAGAAATAAAACTATGTTTCTCAATTATATTCAATATCTTGTATCATTCATGGAATTAATTTTTCATCACATGAACAAATTAGTTTCCATTATAATAGATATTATATCCATGAAAAGAAATATTCATGAGCTTGAATTTGAACTACATAAATTTAATAAATTATTATTTTCAGCTAAGAGTCTCAAGAGTGATTCATAAGTGACTCTCATGGTCCTTATAACAATTAGAGTACACCAATATATCATCAATAAATACCCCCAATAAATCATGAAGATATTACATTAATATTCTATTAATTATATCCATAAAAATAGAGGGTTCATTAGTCAATCAATATAACCATACATTATACCACTTATAAAAGTTTTTCTTAAGAACATCAACACTTTTACTTTTAATTGATGATACCTAGAATTAAGTTAAATCCTTGGAAATTGTTAAGATCTATGAAGTTGATCAAATAAGTTATCAATGTGTGGTATAAGATTCTTATTCATTATAATAATAGCATTGATTTATCTATAATAAATGAACAACCTCATAGATCCATGATTCTTCTTAATGAAAATAATAGGGGCTCTCCAAAGAGAAACACCATGGAATATAAATCCTTTATCACAAAATTCCTTTATATTTTTTTTGAATCCATTAATTCCATAGTGGCCATTATATAGGGAGTTTCTTATATATGTATTTCATAATGGATAAATCAATAGAAAACTGAACTTCATTCACTTTTGGATGTCTAGTTAATTCCTCCATTAATACCTCAATGAACTCGTATACAATAGGTGCATCCTTAATTTAAAGAATAACCTTTCCATCTATAGCTTGTGTCTGCTCTTATTCTATAATGATATCATTTAGTAGAACCATGGGGGTGGATCTCATATTTGATACAATGATTAAATAATATCTCTAAAGATAAGTAATTCCATAAATTCATCACAAATCATAATTTCATACCCTTTGTAATAATTTTTCCATTATATTTTGAATGATAGTCTATAAAAAATTTTATATCCAAATATACCATAGGTATAATAATGAAGTAAAAATATAGGGAACGTTTATGTGTCATAATGGGAACTAACTAACACATCCTTTTCACCGTGTGACTTCCACTATGAGTCTTGACCAATAAATCCCTTCTTAAGGTGCTAGGGAAATATCTATTTTTCTTAGAGAACATAGAAGATATAAAACATTGATAAGATATCAAATCAAATAAATCATTATCTAATTTTAGGTATATGATTCAAATACCCATCTCCACATATTTAGGAACATTAACCTCGTCTGTTGTGATCTCATAAGCTTAACTTTTCTCCCTTGTAATTTTCTAAGGAAAATTCCCTCAACATATGGGATAATCAATTTCGTAGTGCCCCATATCTTTATAATTAAAGAATTAAATATTAATTGCTTATTTATTCCCTTTTAATTTCTGATCCTAGGGGCCTTTCACTCTACAATTTTATAAAACTCGTATTCCCAATAATAATGTTCCATGGTTTTTCTATCCAAATTTATTACAAGTTTAAGATTTCACCCTTCACTTCTTTCCTTTTCCTATATTTCCATTTCTAGAGTGTTCAATCAACATTTTCTTATGTTTATTTCCATTAAACGTCATAATAATTTGAGAATTATTTCTCTATATTGATATCACATGATACTATATCCTCATATGATGAGAAAGATTAGGATACTTGTAACATCCTATTACCGATCTGAAAACTATGTCTTTACCCTTACCAAGGTATTTTCATTTTTGTTGACTGAATAGGGACAAAAATGAATTGGGAGGATACATATAGTGCTGAATTAATATTTTTGTTAGGATCACATCTATAAACTTTATGTTCTAAAGGTTACATTTCATGAATATCTTTTACACATTGTAGCTTATTTAATGAATAGTTTTCAATTTAAAGCGATGTTTTTTTCAGCGATTATAAAAATTAACTATTTCACGATGTGAAAGGATATTACACAACATTTAATACCCCATATGATTTTTTTTTAAAATGGGAACCCCCGCTAATATATATTTTCCCCTCCACTCCATTTTCTTCTCCATTGACCTATGGCCTTCCCCAAGAAATATTTAAACTCTAAAACCCTTCTGGATCCTCTCATTTGGCATTCGATAATATTTTAGCTTGCGGTGTGATTTCTTGGTAATAATTCTCTTTTATTCTTTATCTCTCTCTCTCTTTATATTAATTTTTGAATTCAATAGATCATCCTAAAATAGAGGGATCAATGTCCCATTGTATTAGGTCTCACCTATAGGTTCTGATTTGAGGTCTTCTACACCTTTGTTCTCATTGATGGGTTCTATTGTGAGTGTTGAGTTTCTGGAAAATGTAGGTGGTTCTGTCCTGATTAGCCAGACTGATTATCCTTGAATTTCTTGATTTATTTCAATTTTTGATTTAAATTCAATTCCTCAAACTTTCTTCTAAATTATTTTATAGAAACCCCAATTATAGTGAATCAGGATATTTTAAATGGTTCTGGCTTGCAAATTTAGAAAACCCCCAATTCCATTGAATTGGGAGGAATATGGAAATTTTTTAATTTCAATTATTTAATTTAAATTCTTTAAATTAAATTATGTTTTTGATGAAAATTATTTCAAATAAATTATTGAATTTAATTGTGAAAATAAATTTTTAAATGGATGGAATTGGTTTGGAATGGATTTAAAATTTGTGAAAATAACTCAAAATGACTTGATAGAAACCTATTGGATTTATATGGTAAAATAGAGATTTTTTTATTAAAACCCAGCTTATTTTTAGATGGAAAATCTAGTATTGAAATGAAAGAATGTGATTTAATTTTATTTCAAGTTGTCTATAAATTAATTTCAAATAATTGATTATGTAAGAGAATATGAAATCTTTAGGTTGTTTGTATTTAATTTGCACACACTCTACACTATTACAACATTCTAAAATAGACATTCAATGGGTCACATCACTGTTGTGATGGTGATGAGTAACATTTGGCCATTTTTAGGGGGACATGTGTAACCACATATTTCTGAGATCACTTATAGAGTGTGGTGTCCTATATCATGGAATATATTGAACTTTTGGGAGATGACCATGTTTCTCGCTTGTTTTATATTTGAGATATAATTGTATTCCAATGTTTTTTCAACTTATTCACATGCCATTTAAATTTATATAAACTATTTTATATAAGTGGTTTATTTAAGTTATTATTTAAAAATATTACATCATTTTCAAATCATTTTCTAAAAGTATTTTTCCATCATCTGAAATATATAACATGATTTTATTAAATATGTTCTGAAATGAAAACCATTATTATTTTAAAACAGAAATAATTTCCTTGGTTAATCAATTTTTAAAACATGTAATGGAATCCATGGTGAGACACTATTAGGATTTATAGATCATACCATACTTGTGCCTTTAGGTGTTTGTAGATTATATTCTTCTAGGTTCGAGCATTGAAAAATGATCTCTTAGAGGTGTATCTAGCTATTGAACATTGGATGTGTTAAGTTGTGTCCTTAGATACATTGGTTTTCCCCAATATTTTGGTACATGGGTTGTAGTAGTTTGGGCTTGTTTATTCCCTATTTTATTCTAGTACTTTACTCCATGTAGAGTTCCTTTTGTATGAATATTGACATGCTTGTCTTTTTTCTACTATGTTTTGTAGAACATTCATTCTCACTTGTATGTTGTATGATTCCAGGTTCTATTCTCCAACTCATGGAGATCGGGAACTCCCTTCAGGCTATGTCAGGGCTAGATCAATTATTGGGTTTACAGGGTACCCGGGATGGTTAGTGAGAAAATAGTATCAAAGGCATGTTGTTGAAATTTTGTCTTAAATCCATTATGCAGTTGAAATATTGTTAGAACTTATGAGGTAGATGTGATTGAGTTTTTTTCCAGCTCTCACCACAATGCACCGTAAGTCTCCATGGGTGGTTAGGAAAATAAATCTTGTATATTAGTTATATTCTTTTTCGTATTGTGATTTGGATTGATTGTAATCCAAATATCATTGTTCTATCTATTAGAAATAATTTCCCTTGTTTCTCTGTTTAAGTGTTATTCTGATGTCTTCTTTATTGTCTAATAATTTTTTCTAGCATCATTCCTTTGAGAATACATCTAAATCAAATTTAGGATGAAGATTCTTCTAAATCACAGTGAGAGAATCCTCCGATGGACCCAAATATAGTTGAGGGGATTGTGTACACTATTTAAGTTTTGGGATAGGTACCACCTTCAGTTCCCATTTAGGATCCAACTGCAGATCCTCAGGTGAATGTTATGCTAAATAATTCTCAAGAGTTCCTATGCTATAAGCCACCTATTTACAAAGGATCCACTAATCCTTTAGATGATGAGGAATTGTTGGGAAATATATAAAGTCTATTTGAGTTCTTGGAGGCACCATATGCGATAAAGCTAAAGTGTGATACCTTTATGATGGATGTATTGAGAAGGAGATGGTAGTACATTATGTTTAAGGTAAGTAAACATGAATGATTAGCATAGAAGGACATCAAGGTTATTTTAACCAACCCGTTTTATCCTGATTCAATGTTTCCATCCAAGTCTATGGAGTTTTTTCAATATTTATATGGTTGATAGAACCATGATCGAGTATTCAAATCACTTTTCTGAGATGGTATAGTTTTCACCTGATGATGTACTAGATATGGTGATGATGGTTAAGATGGAACAGACTAAAAATTCAAGGTTATCATGAGTTTCTTTCTCTCACAGTGGTAGTTTGAGTTCCTTCAGTGGAAAATAGAGGTGTGATGATTATTGTGGAAGTTCTTGATGGAACAATCATTCTTTAAATCCTACAATTCTAGGAGTAAGTCCTTTTATTTTATATAAGTGTGGAAAGATAATACATTATAAAAGGGTTTTCACTAAGGCAACCAAGAACTATAGCTCCTATGGATGTTTAAAACACTTACAGAGATTCTTATAAAAATTTTCTACTCTGTGAGGTGGGATAGGATTTTCCGATCCTCCTAGAATATAAAAGAAATCATATGCCTCATGTATAAAAAGGTTATATCCATAGGAATCTGAAAAGAAGCTACTTCATGTATTGGAAGAGTCTCCAAAGGAAGAAAACACGAGTACCAAAACTGTGTGAGGTACCATTACTATAGCTTCATCATTAGTGATTTCTTGTTTTGATACTGGTGAAAATCACTAATTTATTTCATCCTGGTATTTTTAATTTGATTAATATTCATGTTCAAATTTATCTTCTGTAATGTATATTAATACACCTCTTTGTATGAAGAGAGAGAAAGGTCTCTGTAGTCCTTTGTTTGTCTTCTCTCTATCTAATTTTGAGATGGATTGGAGTTTTCTGGTCCTCAAAATAAAATATCTTGATGTCATAATCAGGATGGATTTGATCATTACCAATAATGCAGGAATTGAATATTATCATTAATGGGTATACCATACTTCACCCATTAGTGTACCTCAATTTATTTAATGATAATGAGAGACAAGTTCAAGATGAGCCAGACCTTCTTATCCAGATATAGGGAAAGTAAAATCTCTGATTTCTTTTAATCTAGAGTGGGATTTTATGAGTGGTGATCACCTTCCAGTCATCATTGATTTTTATAATGTGTTTTCTTCTGACTTCTCCAGTTTTCCACTAGTTAGGGAGGTTGATTTTTTATTGAATTCATGCCTGACACTCAACCAGTTTTAATTCCCTCTTACTGAATGGATCCAGGTGAAATGAAAGAGTTTATGTCCCAATTAGATAATATTATTAATAAATTATCTATATAAAAAATTGTGTCAGCCTGTGTGGTGATGGTTCACTTTTCTAAGAAAGCTAATGGTTCTCTTTGTTTATTTGTTTACAATAGAAAGATCAATCAAGTTATAGTAAAGATAAAATATTTTTTTTCAAGGATTGATTATCTATTTGATAAATTTAATTGGTTGAATTGTTTTTCAAATATTCTCCTCTGTTATGGTTACCATTAGTTGATGATAAAAGAATATGAAATTCAGAAAACCACTTTTCGAAGAAGGTACAACCATTATCAGTACTTTGTTATGCACTTTGGTCTAAAAAATTCTCATACAGTTTTCCTGGATCTAAAAAACCAGATTCTCCATGAGTATCTGGATACCTTTGTGGTGGTATTTGTGGATGAAATTCCCGTTTACCTTTAATACATGGAGGATCAGGTGCATCAACTTAAGATAATTCTAATTCTTTTGAGAAATAATTAACTCTACCCCTATCCTTCTAAGTGTGAGGTATGGATTCAATAAGTAAAATTATTGGGAAACATGATGTCTTATTAGGGTATAATAGTTTATTATGACAAGGTAATGGATTTTATGACTTATTAGAAACCATAAAATTTCCATGAGATTAAGAAAATTCTAGGGATTAGCTGGATATTATCGTCAGTTCATGAACAACTTATTAGACTTGGCTTCTCTGATGAATGCTCTAACTTGAAAGAAGGTGATGTTTTCATGGACTATTAAATGCCACATTTTTTTTGTTGATTTGAAATATATTTTGACTATTGCATTGGTGTTGACTCTTCCAATGGCTAGGCAAGGTAATGTCATCTTTTGATATGCATTGGGTTTAGTCAAAAGTTGTGTTCTTATGCAGGGTGATCAATTAGTTTCTTATGGATCTCTTTATCTTAGGACACACAAGAAAAATTATCCTATCCATGACCTTGAACATGCGGTTTTGATATGAATGTTTAAGATTTGGTGAAACAACCATTTTGAATAAAGGCTTACTGTGCATTAAGACCACAAAATATTGAGTTATATCTTCCCTTGAAAATATTTGAGCCTTCTTCAGAGGTGTTGTGTAGAGTACAGGAAATATTTCAACTTTGAAATCGCTTACACCGTAGGTAAAGGGAATTTCATTGAATATTCCTTGATCAGGAAACTTCCAACCTAGGTAGTGAAAGAATACTCAAAAGGGTGTAATTTTATGCCTCTATTTGCACAATTGCATATTGATGTTTAGGAGAAATTGGATGGAGATTCTTTATCTAGTGTTCACGTGAAATCATCCCTTCTCAATATTAGTATTTGTAATCAAGATCATGATGATGAATTACATAGAATTAGAGAATCCATTTTTGGTGGGGAGACAATTTCTCGATTGTAGTTCTCTAAAAAGGGTGTTTTATGATATTAGGATCGCTTTGTTGTAATGTTAGAAACAAGATAGACTCTGATAGGGGACTATCAAAATTACTGGGGAGTTATAAACCCAAGAACTGATATGATTTTCTAAAACATGCGGTGATAGTTATGGTGTCCAGGTATGCGATAGTTCATTGTTGATTTTTTTTACTGATGATATTTCCATCCATAAGGTTTAGGCTGAGCTTCGAAACCCATCAGGTTTACTTCATCCACTTTCATTCCCTTCTTGGAGGTGTGATGAAATCACAATAGTATTTTTGGTTGGGATGCCTCATACCCAGATAATGAAGAATGTGATATTTTTTATTATTGATAGATAGACCACAGTGGCTCCCTTCACACCCATTCACGATACAACCAAAGTTGAGGAGTTTGGAAATATCTATGTGAAATAGATTGTTTATTTATATGGAGTTAAATCTATTATAGTCTTTGATAAGAAACCTTGATTCAGTTATCACTTTTGTAAAGGCCTTCAAGAAGAACTAGGATCTTAGGTCCATTTGATCACAGCCTACCATTCATAGTTGGATGGCCATATAGAGAGATAAAGAGAAATAATATAAATTTCGGATATGATTCACACTTTTGTTTTCAACTTCGGTGTGGCTGGTTGAGTTTTCTAATAACAATAGTTACCCATACAAGATCAAAATGACAAATTTTGAGACCTTGTATGTCTTGCTTTTAAATCCACATTGTGTTAGTCAGATATTAGTAAAAGTTCCTTGGTTGGACCAAGCCTAGTGCAAGAGGTGATAATAAAGATTCAGATGATTCATAAAATAATGTTGAAATCATTGATCCAATATAATTTTATTTCAAATTGTTATGATAAAACTTTTTATATCTCAGATGGTGATCAGTTGTTCTTGAAATCTTCACCCTGATTGGGTCAAAGATGGCTTCGGATGAAAGGGAATATTTATCTTCGTTTTGTGGGACCTTTTGAGATTGTTGAACATGTGCGGAAAATTTCATACCATTTTTCACTTCCACTACATCTTAAACTAATACATAACATATTTCATATATCACAACTCAGAAAGTGTTTATCTGCTCTATCTCATTTTTCACCTGGAGTGATCTTGAGATTGAACCCGATTTATCTCTGACAGAGTGGAAAATTAGGATAGCTGATTATGAGACTATAGTACATTGTAGGTGGATGGTACCCTTGTTTCATGTTATATGTAACCATGGTTCTAATAATCATGAGATGCAGGAACTTGAGGAGTTGATGATGGTGACCAGGTGTTCTTGAAAGCCTCACCCTGATTGGGTCATCGATGGCTTGAGAGGCAAGGGAAGCTTTCTCTTTGTTTTGTGGGACCGTCTGAGGTTGTTGAACATGTGGGGAAAGATCCATACCATTTATCACTTCCACTCCAACTAACATCAATACATAATTTAATTCATGTATCACAGATGATAAAGTGTTTATTTGATCCATCTCAGGTTTTGAGCTGGAGTGATCTTGAGATTGAACCGAATTTAACTTTGATTGAGTGGCCAGTCATGATATTTGATTCTAAGAATAGGTTACATTATAGGAGGATTGTTCCTTTGGTTTATGTGCTATAGAATAATGGTTCTGATAATCATGAGATGTGATAACTTGAGGCATTTGTGGGAGATTAGTGACCTTAAATGTTTGGAATGGAAGCTTCCTCATAGGCTTTCTTGGGATAGAATATGTTTATGGTGGGGAGGTTGTAAAACCCCATTACCAATATGAAAAGTAATTAATTAACCCTGTCATGGTTATTTAATTTTTTTTTATTATGTAGGGTTGATAATTAATTTATAGGATACCAATAATGGTGATTTCATAGTTTTTTTGGACTCTATACTTAAACCAGATTTTTCTACAGGCCACTAGAGGGTTTCGTGCCATATAAATGGCTTACATGACAAGTAATAGTTTATTGAATAAAGTCTTGAAAGGCTTCATAGTGTCAAAATTACACATAGTGACTAGCCATTACATGTCTATATTTATTTGTGGAATAATTTTCAATTTAAAGTGACATGTTTTTTGGGGTTATGAAACTTAACTATTTCATGACATTAAAGGGTATTACACATTAGGTAATACCCTAACTATGGTTTTTTAACGAAAAACATGACTGTGATATTTTTTCCTTTAATCTAGTTTCATCTCCCTCGGTCTAAGTCTTTCCCCTAGTGATCTTGAAGGTATCAAATCCTTCTAGATTCTCTCGTTTGGTGTTCAATCATCATTTAACTTGCAATGTGATTATAAGGTAAGATTTTTCCATCAATATTAATATTTATTTATTTATACTCCTTTGGGATTTCAATAGATTGTAATAAAATATATGGATTTATTTCCCATTGTGTTAGTTCCCTCTCTAGGTTGTTCTTTGAGGTATTCTACACCTTTTTCCAATTAACAGGTGTCGTTGTGAGTTTTGAGTTTTGGGAATGAGTATGTGGTTCTATCTCAATTGTCCAAATTGATTAAACTTCAATTGCTAGATTTATTTAACTTTTTTATTTAAATTCAATTTCCAATATTTTATTTCAATTGATTTGATAGAAATCCAATTCCTGTGAATTAATAGATTTGAAATGGTTTTGTATGAGAATTTCGAAACCCCCAATTCCATTGAATTGGTGCATGTTTATAGAAATTAGTTAAATTAAATTGTTTAATTTAAATTGTGAATTTTATGGAAATGATTTCACTTAAATTAATGAATTTAATTATTTTAATGACATGATAAATGAAATGAATTAGTTTAGAAAGGATTTTAAACTTTTGAAAACGGATTAAAAAGATTTGATAGAAACCCAGTGGTTTTATCTTGTGAAAAAGGATTGTTTTTTTATTAAAACCAATTTTGGATTTAAATGAAAAAAATTTCATTGAAATGGAAGGATTGGATTTAATTTTTTTTAAATAGTCTAAAAATAATTTTCCCATCCTTGATTTTTTAAGAGAACATGCAAGTAGTTTGTAAGATATTTGGACACACTCTATTCTATTAAAATGTTCTAAAACATACATGTAGTGGTTCACATCCCCTATGGAATAGTGATGAGTAACATTTGACCAGAGTTAGTGGGACGCGTGTATAAACATATTTTTGAAATCCCTTAGAGAGTACAGAGTCTTATAGAATGGAATATATATACCTTTTATAAGATTACCTTGTTTCTCACTTGATTTCTCTTTGAGATATAAATTTATGCCAGGGTTTTTTGAACTTCTTTACAATCATTATGTATTTATATAAACTATTTTATATAAATATTTGGTTTAGTCCATTGTTTGGAAATATACCATAACCTGTAAATCCTTTTCTTAAAGTATTTTTTCAACATTTTAATTATATAGCATTATTTATTTAAATATGATTTGAAATTCCTCACCTGTTTGTTTTAAAATTGAAAGCATTACTTTTTTAATCTATTATTGAAACCTTTAATGGTGTCTATAGTGATACCCTACATGGATTTTTATCTAACACCTTAAATGTAACATTATTTGTTTTTAGATTATCTTCTTCCAGTTTCAAGAAAGGAGAAAGGATATCTTCGAGGTGGATCCAAATGTTGAAACTTGGATATGGTGAGTCTTGTCCTTAGAGACTTGAGTTTTTTTTTCTATTTAGGTACTTGTGTTGTAGCACTTAGGTCTTATTTATTCCCTATTTTATTCTGGTACTTTACTCCCAGTGGAGTTTCTTTTTTCTTCATAATGACTTTCTTGTCATTATTATCCTATGTTTTGTGTAAAATTCATTTCTATATACATGTTGTATGATGCTAGGTGATAGTCACCATCCCACAGTGATCTGGAATGTCATTCAGGCTATGTTTGGGCCAGATCAGTTTCTGGGTTACCTGGGTACCTAGGATGGTTCGTGAGAACACTAGTGCTATTATAAGTTTTTGATTTATCCATTAAAAAAACATAAAATATTACACTTTGAAAAAAATACATAGTCTATAACATGACATACTACCCTTGTATAGTTGGAATTATAGTTAGAAATTTTCTTTTTTTCTTTTTTTCTTGTACTTGTGAATTTTATCACCATATATAATTGTTTTTCATGAGGAAAATATTTTTCCATGAAAATTTCCTGAAAATACTTTGATTCCATGAACATAATTTCTTTATCAACCATAGTGTTTTATATAAATTGACCTCCATTGATCTGTATCCCCATATATATGATACACTTCTATGACAACCTTCTCTCTTTCATTTATTCCCATAGATGAAAATATGTTCACTATGAAATATATCCATCAATCAACACAAAATGGATGTTTCATCACATTAAATGATGGAGGTCACTAATTCATGAATTAGTCTAACATTCTTTCACCGTATTGTAGATTAGTATTACACTACATATAGGAAATGTTATTGTTCGTAACCTCAATCACCCATCAAATCATGGTTATAATTTCTAATCTCTATCTGCAAATATAGCATGATATTTAATATATTTTTTAGTAGGGGAATCCCTACATAGATTACATGCATTTGTATAGTTTCCATTCCTTTAATTGGGTTTTATTGCTAAATAATGGATTATAGTAGAATAGAACATAACATAATGAATCATAATGTATTACTTCGAAACCAGTAAAATTCTTATCATAAATTAAAAAAATTAGGTATAGCTAAACTCAGAATCAAAATCTCAGTTTCATTTCCCAAATCATAAAAATATTTTCAAATAATTCAAAATGGTATGTAATGAAAATATAAAATAACCCAAGAATACCCCCAAGAGTGTCAAACTAATTGTGTTGTAAGGCCAACCTTCATGTACCAAATGACGATCAAGTCAAAAAAAATACACCTTTTTTGGATTTATAATCCCTAGGTACAACAATGTTAGATCCATGTCAACTTTTAATATCTATAAAGGGATATATTTTTATGAAAAACACACAATATCATTTTAAAAAACATTATACTATGTTATCTTATAGTTATTCTTATCCACAAAGTCAGGCATAGAGAAATATTCCCAAATCTATGATTCCCCAAATCTAGTTATCAATGTTTCTACTAAAATTCCAATGATAACAACTATTAATACCTTGAACCAAGTATCCCAGACTTAGTGGTTACTTTTTTACCTTAGTTCTAGATATGAGGAATCACATCCTGAAGAAACAAATACATTAGTAGTCTTGTAAAACTAGATACATGCTTGAATAAATAATTATAATTGAAAACATAAAATAGAAAATATTATTTTTATTGAGAATATAGTTATTTCCTTTTTCATATCCCTATATATCAATACAAATAAACTACCTGGAATATAGGGAAAAGGAGCTCAGATTCTTATTAAGGGTATGCATATAACAGAGGATATTTGGAATGAATAAGATATAATAAATACTTCAAGGTAAATAACTAAAAATAGACGTAATTTAATAAATATCTTGATCTTAAAGAATAACATGGATGGAATAAATGATGTTAAAATAATTTAATATAAATAATCACATGATCTTGAAGCTTATTTATTGAAATCATAAATAATAAACTAATCACACTAACATCAATAACTAATATCATAATGAGGTAATGCATAATTCCAAATATTATAAACATAAATTCAAGGACTTTCTTGATGACATAATACATAAATGGGTAATACGTTGACCAATGACCCAATATAGGTTGTCTCATGAGACTAATTGATGTATCAAGGTGCTATAGCATTCCCTTCCTATCACTTACTAAGTCCAATTCATTCCCCATATGAATAGGGTGAAACATAATCAACATAAACAATCATACGGAAAAAATTTCATACCAAATGTTAATATATTTCCCAATGAATAATCATAATAATAATTCATCTATAGTAACATGGAGAATTGTATTAAAATAGTACTCCCCTAGGGAAACATTTTATAAACCATCCAGAAAAATAATAAGGGTGTCATCATTACAACGTGTCCCCAGTGGAGAGATGTAATATACCGCGTATTTATAGAATAGTATTTTTTCATTTCTATTATTTCTTATGAAAAATATATTAATTTTACGTTATAGGGGAAACATTTTATAATAGTTTAATTGACGTGTAACAAAGAGTTTCTTTGAAATCATACATTGCACACAACATTTTGTTATACAAAAAAATAATACCATAATATTATTATTATTTAAAATGGTAGATAATTCCTAGCCATTGGAATGGTGGGAGTGAATAGTATCAATTGAATTTTGAAATATGGTTTACACGTGTTTAAATAATTATTCATTAGTTATCAAATTTATTAGAAATATAAATTAAAATGAATTGAATATAAAGGAAGTTTGTTATGAAAACCTATTTAAAAGAGAATAATTTTATTTATAAAATCATATGACTCTTTATGGATTTTTATTTAATTAAAAACATATGTTATATATTCAATTTAATGTTTTAAATTAATTTTATAGGTTTTCTAGATATGATATAAGAACAATTTAAATGTTTAAGATAAAATATGTATTTTTCTAAAAATGCAGATTTACCACCTTTTGATGGTGAACCCTTTATAAATCTAGTTTTTTTTCATATTTATATATTATATTTGAAAAACATAAACTTCTTAGTTATAAATGTGACATTAAAATTTACTTTGGTTAAAATTTTGTTATTTTTCGAATAAAATTCATATTTTAATTAATAATGAAAAATACGACATTTTAATTCAAAACTACCTTTTCAACTAATTTATTTATATAGTTATGTTGTCATTTTATTTGGTTTTAAATGCTAATTAGATTAAAATTTTATATTTTAATACACTTTTTTTCATTTCATTTAATTTCACTTTTAAATAGAACAAAAACACATGTTAATGTTTTGTTAGTTTTTACTTCTTAAAAACCTGATTTTTTCTTTTGACAACAGAAATTGATTTTAAATAAATTTCTATAAATTCTATGTTTTTAATTTATAAAAAAGGCTCCCATATTTGGAATCATAAGGTAAAAAATGTTTAAATAAATTCATTTCATTTTTGTACATTATGATTAGTAACTTCAATAATTATTTTTATTTACCATGGTTAAGGGTAAATCGTGTAAATAAGGGAAAATAATAATATTGTAATAATATAAAACTACTATAACACGTTTTCTAGTCCTTTTGGATGAGATATTTCAAACCATGGTAATACATTGATAGATTTGAGGACCCCATGGAGCCACATGGGTTTGATAATGAGATGTTATGATAATTAATTTAAAGTAAATAGAAATATATAACATAAACATGTATATTTTATTAAAACAATTTTAATATATGTTTATATAATTTAAATAATTGACTATAAATATTCATTATAAATATAAAAATATTTTAAAAATCATGGTATTATATTTATAATTTTAATATATTAAATAAATAATTTTTTATGACACAATGATGATGATGTGATTACTTCATTAATAAAGGATTCAAATAAATGATATTATAAATATTAAAATAAATATTATTTTATATAATTTGTGTCATACATTAATTTTCGAGGTTAATATAATATATTACAATTTATTAGAAAAATTTCTTTAATGTAATTATGTTGTTATGAAGTTTTAAAAAGTCATGTATGAATAGTGACAAAAATTGACATAATTCAAAACGTTAAATATAAAACAGTTTATTAAAATATATTAATGTCCTAAAAATATAATATTTTTCAAATGGTTAATATATGTCCAAATATATCATAAATTTCATTTTTTGGGTCTTTTGACATGGTATAGTAATTTCATTAACCTACAATGTGTAAGTAACCTGATATCGCTATATGATTGAAAAGGGTAAAATAAGGGTCAAACATTAATGATATGGATAAATAATGTACAAAACTGGTCTTAAAATTATTTTAATATGGTTATTATACTAAAAATAAACATACATTCTAATTAAATTAGTTTTTGACCATTAATAATCGATACTAAATTTATAATAAATTAATATTTCAAGGCTTTCCTAAAGTGCCCCTCACCTCTTTTATAAAAGGGCACTTTTTCATCTATTTATCTCACACTTCCAAAGCCTTTTATTTTCGAAAATAATTTTCTAGTAATATTTATATTATACATCCCTTCCTTCTAGAAGCCTTACCTTGGGAATAATAAAATTCCATAACTCCTTTTGGCTCAAATCAAAAGAAGTTACCTGATTTTGATGTAATGTCTTCTCTCAAGTTCCTATCCTTTATTTTCCTTCTCTAATCTATATGTTCTCTTTATTCTATAATTAAATAAAAATATATATATTAAATATAATAAAAAATATATGAGAAGGATTCGAACTATAATTACACACACCTCCATCTAATAGAAAAAAACATATTATTTCTGTGTACAACAAACTAATGCTTCACGAAACAATGATTGTTCAATTTTCTCATACCACCATTCATGGTGGCCATTATGATGGAACTATAATTATATATAAAATATATTATATTTATATTTTCCTTAATATTCTATAATTTTTTTGACAACATACCTTTATGCTTTTCATAATGTGTAAATACGATAATTTTATTTGAGGAAGAGCTGACTACCACCCCCTCAAAGTGATTTGACTCGTTCATTCCATACATGTAAAGTATAAAGGATAGAGTTAATAAAATTATGTAACATATATAACATATATAACATATATATTATTATATAATTATTACATACATATGTATCATTTATTTTTCATTCCTTTAATATGACAAAGAAATGAAAGTAGAGTTCATGTGTACGTATGAACTACCATCTCCATGAATAGTGAATTTCATTTGTAATCTCCAAATGTCATGGACTATTATAAATACAAATATACTGTATATATATGATATTTAAATCATGAATAATATTTTCTATATAATAGTCTTATGAACACATAGATAATTTTTAACAAAACAAGTTCTTTTTTGACTAAAGTACTGAACAACGACAAAACATCTGATATGAACTCAAATACTAAACTAAATTCTATAACATGGTAATAAGTGTTAAAAAGGGAATAATGAAATTTAAAAATGTTCTCAATCAATTATAAATTTACCTATGTTTATTAATCAGGAAATTAAAAAATGGACGGGACAAGTCGGGTTTAAGGTAAGAGAATTTCTACACACTATTTCCTCTCATTAGGTTTTACGCATACCATGTTGACAATATTTTTTCAAAGATAATGTATGAAATAAATATTTATTTTTTTATCATTTCCACTTCCCTATTTGTGGATATACTATTTTTACAAATAATCATTCCATTGATAAATTCTTACATCATTTATATGATCTGTCTAAGGGAAATATTAACTCAATCTCATTTCATTGAGTTAAATATCCATGTCATTGGTTTAATTTTCCAAGAATATGTGTGAATGACCTATTATTGTTTTACACTGAATATACACTTATATTGGGTGCATTTATATTTTTCAAATGTAATTATGTCATTTATTTATAAATAATCTAAGGATACGATCTTTGTATATAATTTCATCCTAATTTATATTTTATTGAAACTTTTTTATTGTTATAAACCAATTCACTTTTATATATTTAATATACATCCCTTTGATATATAGTATCATGAATCTCCTTATTTACATGATATTAAAGTTTTCTTAATATTATTCTTTAATTATTTTTATTCAAATGGTTGTCAATTGGTAAGGGACTATTTAACTTAAACATCATTTTAAATGTTTTAACGATTTATTATCCTAAATAATTATAATTAATGTCCATGTTTTAAAAATGATTTTAATGATTTATTTATTTGGAAATATATGTTTTAAAATTTTAATTCTCGAATTTCTTTTAAATGTTTCAATGTTGTATCGGACTCTTTGATTCAAAAATCTGTTTATTAAATGTTTTAAATGGTTTTGGAAATGGGTTGAATATTTCAATATCATGAATTGACTTCTAGTTATTGACAAGTGAAATTTTGATAATTCAAATTTTTTATTTATTATTGTTATGTAATCGTACCTAGAAATTCGATGGGTGGTTATGTGATAAACCAAATATGGGTGGTTCTGTGATGAATCATGGTTGACTGAGCCCATGATATCTCTCCAATGCATTAGTTACTCTGACAGAGGTAACTAATAAGGTTTATCCTAATATATTTAGGTATATTACTGTGATGGGTATTCAAAACATAACCATGAATGATACTCCATGTGTATCTATGAATGTTACAATGTAGGTATGATATTGATTCCACAAGTTACCTTTATGTTTTATCATTTCTATGAAGTTTTTTAGGAATATTATGATTACCTGATGGAAGCTAAGTAGTTTATGTTTTATGGGTGAAAATTAAGATTTTGGGAAAATGGTTCCATGGGTCTTAAATATTCATGGAATGTCAGTTTTATTCTTTATTTCATATTACTTACTGATATTTTTATGTTTATCCCATTTTTTGAAATTTTTTTCACAGGACATAATGAAGAATAGAGTCAAGTATGGGATCAAGGGAATGTTATGTTGTTAAAACATGAAATGACACAATGATTATTTTTCAAGATTTTTTGTTTTTTGAAAAAAATGGATAGTGATTAGAAGTGTCTAATTGTACTATTTAAGTTTTTATGTCTGTTTTATGACCTAATTATATAAAACTCTAAACTTGAAATGATCTTCAATGTTAATTGTTTACTTATCTCAAAATTATGTAACGTTTAATGCTAGGGTATTATAGTTGGAATCAGAGGAAAAGCTTAGATATGTTTGGAGATTATGATGTTTTCTTAATAGTTATGAATATCAGCACATGTTTATAATTTTAAGGAATATTATATGTTCAACGACTTAAACCCCTTTTAAGGCTTATGTTATGTCATGGTGATTAAGGGTATTTTTGAGAAATTCATCTTTGAGGAAATTATGGGTTACTAGTTTATGGGATGATAGGTGGGAGGTATGAAATAACCTTTGAGGTTAAAACATATTATGGTTATTTTTTATGATTTTATATCATTTTTAATGTTATTATAATTATAATGTTTTTAAAAAAGGACAATGTGAAAACCATGTGATAACACATCGTGTCGGAAAAAAATCAGTGGGAATCGAACCCACTACTAAAGTACGACTGAGATTTATCACCTACCACTAGCATACGTGGAGTCCCTATTTAATATGACTTATTATTATTAGTTAAATGATTATATGGATTATAAATAAGTTGATTTTGGTAAATTTTGTTTTATCAAATATATATCCTTAGTACAAGAAAATGAATCGTTGATTAATTGATAAATGTTATTTTGGAAGATGTTCACTCTTTTGGGAACACTATATGCCTAAGTAAAATAGATAATATGATATTTATTTTGTGTAGTAATGGTTGATGTTTATTTTGGAAAAATATATGTTTTTATTGTATATGTATGGGGATTTTGGTTATTTATGGAAATGACTAACCTATCATGGATAACATGTAGTTAGTTTAATTACATTTAAGTATGGGACTTTTAGAGTAATAGTTGTTATTTGGAGATAAATGTTAAGATTTATCATGGAAGACTATGAGATAAAATCCTTCTGAATTTTGGGTTTCAATATTAGTTTGGATTTTTCTTAATAATTTTAAGGACCTTTGTTTGTTGAATGGTCTCTGTAGAACTTGGGTATTACTGCTGAATTTTAGAGAATAGAAGTAGTCCTTATCCTTATATAAGATTATTATTTTTTGGGGATTATCTGGTCTTGTAATAACCATTTTGGTTTTGGTTAATGTCTAAATTCTGGGGAAATATGTAGTTCATCTTTCTGTGATTATGTGATTCTCTAGAGAAATGATGAGTGTGTGGAAGAAATTAATTAATGGATGAAACTCTACTTGTTATGTAAGTATATTTTCATACATTCTTATTCTGTGTAGTAAAAACATTCCTCAACTTTATGAAGAATATCTTAAAACATGAATGTTTTATGTTTTACTTTTCCTACTTTTTAAATCAATGATCGTTTAACCCATCCCAAGTTCGTGGTTTTCTGGTTGTTAACTTTCTTTTGATCATGTTTTTGATCTCCCTCCATCAGAACATGACACTTAGTTTTTCTTCCATATCCGTTCTTTCCTATATGTAATCCTAGTATGTGTTATCTCAGGTGACCTCAACACTTACATTTCTTTCTTTTAAAGTGATAGTTTTATTGTCTCTTTTTCCAATATAAGGTTTTTAATGAATTTTATTACCCCAATTTTAAAATAGTGAGGACACAATTTCCAAAAGGGGGGAATGATGTAAGGACCCTGGTATTTATTGAATAATACCTTTTTATTTCATTTATTATTTTTGAATAATATATTAATTTTACGTTAAATGGAAATATTTTTTTAAGAGCATACTCAACATGAAATAATTGGTTTCTTCGAAATCATACGTTGCACAAAACATTGTGTTATACTGATAAATAATACAATAATGACATTATTATTTTAAATGGTAGTTAACGCTTAGCCATTAGAATAGTAGGAATGAATAGTATCAACTGAATTTTGAAATATGGTTTACACATGTTTAAATAATGATTCATTAGATACCAATTATATTATAAATGGTAATAATAACCAATTGAATATACATGACTTGTTTTTATAAAAACCTATTTAAAAGAGAATAATTGTGTTTTTCAAATCATATCACTCCTTGTGGATTTTTATTTAATGAAAAATATATTTTATATGTTAAATTCAATGTTTTAAATTCCTCTTATATATAGTTCGGGATATTATATAAGAAAAAATTCAATTTTTCTGATAAAAGTAGTATTTTTCTAAAAACAAAGTTTTACCACCTTTTGATTGTGACCCCTTTTTAAATCTAATTATTTGTAACTTTTATATGTTCTATTAGACAAAAATAAACATATTATTTATAATTGGGACATAAAAATTTTCTTTGGATGAAGTTTTGGAATTTTTCTGATAAAATTCATATTTTATAAATGGTGAAAAAAACTGCATTTTAATTCCAAACTGCCGTTTTCATATAATTTATTTATATTGTTTGATTTATATTTTATTGGTTTTAAAGTGAAATTGGATTAGTATTTTATCATTTAATTCAATTTTGTTCATTGTAAGTAGTTTCCTTTTTAAATAGGACATAAACACATGCTAATCTTTTAATATTCTTTACTTATTAAAAACCTGCTTTTTGGTTTTGACAAAGGGAATTGATTTTAAAATAATTTGGGAAAATTATGTATTTTGAATTTTTAAAAATAAATTTTCTATTTGGGATCATATGGTGAAATTTTTTTAAATTAGTACCTTTTATGTTTTGACATTATGAATAGTAAATTCAGTCATTATTTTTATTTACCATGGTTAAAGTGTAAATCAGGTAAATAATGGTAAAAAAATAATATTACAATAATATAAAACAACCATAACACATGTATTTATCTTATTGTATGAGATATTTTTGACCATGGTCATACTTGGGTCTATTTGAGGATTCCATGGATCCACAAGGGTGTGATAATGACAGGTTATAATAATTAATTTAAATTAATGAGAAATATAACATAAACATGTTTCTTTTATTAAAACAATTTTAATAAAGGGTTATATAACTAATCTATTTTAATATAAATATTAATTATAAATAAAAAACTATTTCCTAAATCATGATATTTTATTTATAATTTTTAGAAATTAAATAAATAAATTTAATTATGACACGATGATGATGCATTGATTGCTTCATTAATAAAGGATTCAAATAAATGATATTATAAATTTTAAAATAAATATTATTTGACATAATTTATTTCATCAACTAATTTTATAGGTTAATATGACATGTTATGAATGATTAGAAGTTTTTTGAAGTAATAATGTTGTTATGAATCTGTAAAAAAGTCATGTATGAATAGTGACCACAATTGACATAATTCATAACATGAAATATAAAATAGAGTATTAAATAATTTAAAATTCATAAAAATATATGATTTACAAAAATGGGTAATATAAGTCCAAATATATCCTAAATGTTATTTTTTTAGTATTTTTAAATGATACTGTAATTTCATTAACCCACAATGTGTAAATAACCTAATATAACTATAAGATTAAAAAGGGTTAAATAAGGGTTAAACAAAAAATATAAGGATAAAAAATAGTCCAAAACATGTCTAAATATTATTTTATGATGGTTATTCTAAAAAAAGTCATATTATATTATAATTAAATGATTTTTGGTCAATTTTTAATTAAAATTCAATTTATAATAAATTAATACATCAAGGCTTTCCTAAAGTGACCCTCAACTCTTCTCTAAAAAGACACTTCTTCTTCTCTTTTTATCACACATACAGAGACATTTAGATTATAAAATATCTATCCAATAATATTATTATAATCCATACATTACGGTTAAAAGCATCACCTTGGATAGAAGACAACTCAATAAATTCTTTTGGCTCAAATTAAAAGATGTTACCTGATTTGGAGGTAATGTCTTCTCTCAAGTACCTTTCCTTTATTTTACATCTTCACTCTCTATTAAATACTTATTATTTTATTAAATAAAAAAACAGTAACCTAAATATACTTGAATGTTTTTATGACTAGGATTTAAACTACACATACACACACACACCCATCTAATGGATACGAACATATTGCTTTTGTGTACGGTAAACTACTACCTCACGAAACGATGATTGTTCAATTTTCTCATACCAACTCTCATAGTGGAAATTATTATGTCAATATAAATATATATGATATTTATTATATTTATATTTTCTGTATTATTCTGTAATTTTTATTTACAACATACCTTAATTCTTTCCATAATGTGTAAATATGATAATTTCATTTGATGAAGAGCGGACGACCGCCCCCTCAAAGTCATATAACTTCTTCATGCCACACATGGAACATATAATAAATGGCATTAATGAAAATACAAAACATATATGAAATATGAATTATAATATGATTTTATCATTCATTTGTATCATTCATTTTACATTCCTTTAATATGACAAAGAAATGAAAGTAGCGTTCATGCGTATGTACAACCTACCGTCTACATGAATGGTGAATTTCATTTCTTATCTCCAAATGTAATAGAATACTATATATATATATTGGGTATATATGATATTTAAATCATGAATAATATTCTAGGTATAATAGGATTATGACCACATGGATAATTTGCATCAAAAACAAGTTCATTTTCGACTAAAATACCGAAAAACGACAAAACATCTGATATGATCTCAAATAATTAAATAATTGATATAAAATGGAAATAAGTGATATAAAATAAATAATAATTTTTAAAAAGGTTTTAAATTAATTAGAAATTAACCTAAGTTTATTATTCAAGAAATTAATGAACAAATAAGACAAGTCAGATTAGAGGTAAGGGAATTTCTACACTAAACATCCTCTCATTGTGGTTTACACAAACTTTATTTATTATAGTTTTTAAATATTATGTGACAAATCATTGTTTATTTATTTATGTTTCAATTCACACTTACCTATGTGTGTATATACTATTTATACACATTATCTTCCCATTAATAATTTTTTATGTCATTTATATGATCTTTGTGAAGGAAATCATAACTCAATCTCATTTCATTTGTTTTAATTTCTGAATAATATTTATGAATGAAATTTTATTTTTTTACACTGAATATACACTTATATTGGGTTTATATAAATTTTTCACAAAAATTTATGTCTTTATTTATCCTTAATCTAAGGATAAAATCTTTGTAATGAATTTCATCTCAATTTACATTCTAATGAACCTTATTTGTTGTTATGAACTAATTCACTTTTATATGGAGAATATACTTACATTTGACATATTATATCATGAATATACATATTATCATGATATTTTAAGTATTTTTAATTTAATTATTTAATTATTTTTATTCAAGTGTTTTTCCATTGGTAAGGGACTCTTTAACTAAAGCATTATTTTAAATGTTTTAAAGATTTATTATTCTAAATAATTCTCATTGATTTCCAAGTTTTCAAAATGGTTATAAGGATCCATTTATAAGGAAATATATGTTTTAAAATTTCAATCCTATAATTTCATTTAAACGATTCAAAGTGGTATGGGACACATTGATTCAAAAAACATTATTAATGATTTCAATGGTTTTGGAAATAGGTTTAATGTTTAAATATCTTGAATTTATTTATTATTATTGATGAGTGAAATGTTGATAATTTAAATATTTTATGATTTATTATTATTTAATATTACTTTTAAATTTTACAAGTTGTTACTTGAAATGATTTTCAACCAAAATGGTAAATAAAGTTGATTTTCTGTGAAAAAAATTATTTAGTCTATTATTTTATTAAAGTGATAAAATTTAAAGAAAAATAATGTAATTTATATACATAATTATAATAGAATAAAATATATTGGGTTAGTGATATAAATATCAAATAATTTCCACAAGAAATACTTGACATAAACGATCTTGATTAATGATGAAATTATGAAATAAACCCGCAACACTTTGGTAACATTTCAATCATAATCCCTATAAAATAAAATACCTTAGATTGGAATTTAAATCCCCAAAAAATTATACTAATCATCATAATTAACGTTCATAGGTATTATATACACAATATAATGGTAATAAGTGGTGAGTATGGCTTGTGTCTCATAGAAATAAAAGTGAGATGAAAATATCTTACATCGGGTTCAACTTCCTTAATTTGTGTTCAAAACTATTTTATAATATATATATGTATATATATTATACATATATTAAATAAACATATCCATATATATCAAAAATTATATGATTTAATTATAATATTTTATTTCCTTTTTATTAACTATTCTTTGTTAAAACCAATATTTTGGGTAATAGCCGCTTCGTTTTTCATGTATGTTTTGTTTTCGGAGTTTCGGTCCTAGTAATTTGACCGTGGTTACATTATCTTAAGAATTATAAACCTATATAAATGTCATTTATATTAATTATATAAGAATTTATAATAGTTTATAAAATTTAGAGAGAGAGAAATGAGTTACACAGTTCATAGAGGTAGTAGGTCGTATGTATGCATGCATGATGTTTTCAGTTTTTGAGGAATTGACAAAAAGATAAATAAATAATAATTTAAATTTAAATAATTATTATTATATAATATACATCATATATGTTCATAAAACCCTTCCTTATTACCATAAATTTTAAAATAAAAAAGAAAAATTAATCAACTCACTTCGTGGAGGCAATTGTCCACACGTATGAGCGAGAAACGTTATCATTTTTCAAAGGATTGGAAGGTAATAATTTGGGTGTAATATTTTAATTATTAATGTATAATTATTTCATTAATATCATATATATATATATAAATTAAATTCATAATTATTTTATACCTTGATAGGTCGTGATGGAAAACAAATTACATTGGTTCCCAAGGTTGTTGTCCATAGTACACACGATCGATAGTTTTGTTTCCCATTTTATAGAAGAGGATATGAATATAGGTTAATTCATAAGAAATAAAAAACTCAGTATATTTAGGATACTAGTTTTATTATATTTTAATTATTAATTCGTTAATTTTGGTGGTAAGATAATAAGTATAAAAGAAACATCTTAGTGAAGAAAATTTCTTTTTTTAGAAAAATAACCTTTGGATCATTTATTAAGGACCATTGGTTTGGTATTTTGCGAAGTAAATAATATCAAGAACATGAATAAAAAATTTTGAGATATATTATTTTTATATTTTGTTCAATATAATTGTATTATTAGGTTTAAATAAGTGATGTGATATGTGTTCTTTTAGAGTTGAGGAGGAGTGAAATTTTTGTAAATACCTAAAACTATTCAATAATGGGAAGTCACTCTAAACCCAAGTGCCTTAAAACTATATAAATAAAATATTTTATGGTTTTTATGGTGTATCAACACCTCCAACAAAAAATTAAATATTTTCAAAACTTTATATTCTTTTATTCACTATGTTAACGTGTTTTTTCCATTTTGTTTTTCATCATGATAATTAGTTTTTTTAATTTACCGTGGAAATTTAAATTTTAAGAATAAAAATAAATAAGAATTATTGTATAACTTGGACCTGGTTATTATAAATATGAAATATCATTTATCAAATAAATGTTCTATATGTGTGTAAAATTAATTTTAGCATTGGTTCACTTAACCTCCAAACCTCTACATTAACCTTAACTATGGTAATTGTTCTTTCTATGTTTACTATTATAAATGTAAAAAACTAAGATTAAATTATTATATAATTTAAATAATTATTATTCAAAATATTAAACTAATTTTACCAAATTAAATTAACAAAATTATAATTAATTAGTTTAAAATTAAACTCACAGGTGTGACGCAAATGTGGTTTTCTAAAGAAAAGTTTTCTTAAGTATAAGAAGTTTATATATATAATTTCAACATATAATTGATTATAATGATCTAAATTGGATTAGTAATAATATAATTAATTTAATTTTACTTTTTTAATCATTCAAAAAATTATCTTCATAAATTATTTAAACAACATGATAGTTTTTAATAAAAATATTTATTTTTCACCACTCATCAAAAAATTTATATTTTTATATAACTCTAGAAAATTCACAGAAATATAATTTTGAAAATGTGATTTCATAAATTAAGTTTACAATTTCAAATAAATTTTCTAAAAGTGTAAAAAATTATTTTTAAAATAAGTGTCCAAAACATGAAGGAAACACTTTTTTAAAAAATACAGTTTTCCAGATAAACATTTCTTTTTCTTGTAAATGTTTTATATTTTCACTTATAATCAATTGATAAACAAGAAATTAATTATATATATATCTCTCTCTATAAACCATATAATAATTTCAGTTTATTTAATCTTATTCAATTCTACCAATTTAATTACTTGGTTATAATGGAATACTATATTACAGTTTATTTAGACTCTCTGTTGCATATATCACAGGCTATCAATGAGATTAAATTTATATAAAAATAAATATAATTTTAAATATCAAGGTGATAAAAAACATCTCTTTTATATGTTATATCATGAATATATTTTAATTCATGTAATTTAATGATTCATTTGATGTTATTTATTTCATGGTTGTTATGATTCAAAAGTTACCAAATTGGTATGGGTTTATTTCGAAATCCAATCATTATTAATGATTAATTATGTTCAAGTATCCAAAGGGGGAATTATATGATACTACCTTCATAAACCAAATATATTTTCCTCTCCAATAGTTTATTTTAAAAATTTAAATTTTTTCTTTTATTTTCCACTATTAAGTACTCAAAATTTCAAAACATGTTTTTAAGAAAAATAAAAATTATTTCTTATTTAATAAGAAATATTTTCCTTCCATGTATATGTTTTTTAAAAATTGTTTCAAGAATGTTTTTAATATTTCTATATTATGTTTAAGTAAATTTTACAAATGTTGTAATTTTAAATTTTTTTTAAAATTAATTGTTTTTTTATTTTCTGAATGAGGTACTTATTGACTTTTTACAAAAAAAATTGAATGGAATATTTGTTGTAACATACTCTACATGAATGTAATTGAATTAAACAATTACTACTCAATGATTTTAATTTTTACTTTCATGTTTCATGTTTCATTTAAAAGAATTTTTTTCACATATTATTATATAATTTTTTACTCTATAAAAGTGAATTTCAAAGTGAAAAGGTTATTTTCCTAAAAAATGTTTTAATAATCCTATTAAGTTATTTATATTAACTAATGAAATAAAAAATTTATTTTATTTATTATTTATTTAGGATAAAATCTTATGTTATCATCCACCATCTATATTTATATGGATTGTGACCGTCTTTACTGGGGAAAGTATTTATATATTATATGTTAGTTCTTCTAATACAGATGGTTGTTTATTTTTGAGTCATGTTGAATAAGTTGTGTTGTTTATTCATGTGATGAATGAATTGGTCTCATTAATTGGATAATGGGGTCTAGGACTATATTTCCTCTTAATTCACTAGTTAGACTCGTGAGGAAGGCTAGATTGAGTGTTTGGCCAAGACCGGGCCCATTTATGAACGATATCTTAGAATAAGACATCAATGGTATGTTTTAGCTGTTTGGAATTTTATATTTCATTATTATGATATTTTTTATTCATGTCCATGTGATTATTTGGAAAATTATTTTATCAATTGATATGTTTTATCCCATTTTATTATTTAAAAGTTATTATTTTATCATTATTTATTCTTATCATATTAATTACTCCTTATTAGCTTATGGTATACACATACCCTTACTATGAATTTGATATTATCAGTTTTATATGATTAATTTCCACATGATACCAAGAAGATTATTATGATTGATATTCATTGGCATGATAAAGGGAATAATTGTGTTCTCAAATAAAAAATTACATTGTTTTTTAAATTTTCAACTGTAATGTGAAATTAATGTATATATCTTCTTTTACTAGATAATAAAAATATTTTTTCCTTCAAGATGCGGTTTATTTTGTCGAGTGACATTGTAATAAATTAACCATCATCTCAAGGATACTATTAATGGGTCATTATAGTTTGTTTTTTGTGGAATGTTTTTAAAGTCTTAGAATCATTGAGGATTTTTTCCCAAAAGGAAGAAACAACAGGGTAGTTTTCAGAAGTTCAAAATAGGGTGGTCCAAGTAATGGACGATGTCATGTTGAAACAAAAATATTTATATTTTAAATAAAAAGTAAACAATGTTGTGGTGAATGTATGGTATGATGAGGTGGCCCAGATCAAACTCCGATGATGCTAATTTTTTACATGAATGATAAAAATATTAAAAAAAATTATATATGAAATGTATTTTTAAAAAATATGATTTAATATATTAGCCATTCACATTAGATGGTATCTTTAACCATGTGGATATGGCTAGGCTCAACCACAATTAACCTAGATATTGGAAGGGGATTAGACAATCAATCTAGTTCAATTCTAACATGAGTGGACATAGTTTTTTTACATTTGATGATGCTATAAAAATTAGGAGGACCAATGACTATGGCATGGGGAAGAACCACTAGATTTTAACTACTTATTTTTCACTCTCGGAAATAAATGAATACCTATTTAAAGTAGAGGCTGATGTGGCATTTGAGAAATCAAGAACTATTAAATATATATGTCCATGGAAGGAATTTTGGATGATGAAGTGTACCATGATATTTTGAAGGGAAACCATGATCATGGTTATTAAAAATTTTCCAGAGTCTTTTCACCAAGCTATAGAGCTCATCATTTCACGTTCATAATTTACCTATAAAATTTGAGAAGCCCAACTTGGGAATGTTGGAAGTTATGTTAGACTCACAGACACAAGACTATTTGAGAAAGTTAGTCAAAATAGGGATCTAGTGGAGACCATGCCATTGTAGAAACCGTTTTTCATCTCCAAAATACTTATTGAAAGTAGGGAATCCCACTATGGGTGTTTCAGATACCATAGTAAAGACCCGACCCAAGTTTCCTAGAACTGGTTCCTTATTAGATTACATTAGAATAATTAAAAGAAATTCATATCCTGATGGAACGAATTATTTTATTAGTTATGAAAAACTAGATACATTTATTAGTTCACCATTACAACTTGAAATGAAATAAAATATGGAAATTCCTTTGAAAACATCTGTAACTCCAAGGTTACCCCTATAGTCCATTCATAATTTACTTCATCACATCATGGGAAAATAAAATATAAGAAATGGAAGAGCTTAGATACTTCAGAAGGGTTATAAATACAATGTACTATATCATAAACATAAACATTACACATTGTGAATAACTAAAAACACATGTCTTTACCAATTATCTTTAATATAATATGGAAGGAATAGGGTATAAGTAAATAATGCCATAGTATTGCATAATCATGTGTATTATACTTATGGAATTACCTCATGGTCTACTAATTACTTATTTCATAATTATAAATGTTTATAGTGTCATATATTCTAAAATATACAATCATGGACTCAAACAATACATCTAAAAATAATTAAGGCCTCTGCCAAAACAATATCTGAATATGCGAAAGGCCTCAGCCAAATCCATATCTATTTTATCTCATGAGACCTACCAATACATCGAGGGGATATATAATTCCCCAACCATCACATACTAAGTCAAATGAATTCCTCATATTAATGTGGATAAACTTAAATAATATATATTCATATTGAAACTACCTTACGAAATGTAAATAACATTCCCCAAACATAAACATTAACCATTCAGAGTAATATAGTGAATGGTTTCAAGATACCACATCCATATTCAAACTAATAAAAACACATTAAATAGAATATGGTATATGATATGAAAAAATATTAGTTCCTATTATAAATTATATTACTCAATAATTTATAAATAGATAAAATTACACATATAAAATCAACGAGTAATTATTGAGATAAATACTCTTTTACTTTGAAAAGAATAGTTATTTTGGAAAAGTCTTTGTATGAATCATGAATTGAAGTAAAATCATTTTCTAATATTAAAATTTGTGATTTTATAAAAAAAATAGTGGATACAAAAATATTATAGAGTGTACTTGAACAAAGGTAAGAATCCGTGAAGTTCCCTTGAAACAGGATTGTATTTCTTGAAGAATTTTTTAACAATCCTTTTAAACCATGTAACTCCCCATACAATAAATAAGGATTCTGGCTGGAACACTTTTATTAAATATTCACACATAATTTATGATTTGTGCATATGAATAAATAATATTTTCTTTGAGGTAAGTAGAGAATAAGAGTAACCCGAATGAAAATGGAGGTTCGGGTAAAAAATCCTTACCTTATGTCTGAATGTATTCTTCACTTGAACATAATGTACTAGATAATAAAATTAAAAATATTAATTAAATAATTAATAACCTTATATAAATATATTTTTTTCATTAATTTTTTATTATTTTTTTATTTCCTTATTGATAAGTTATAATATTGAATTCAGTTGTTCCGGACTGTTTGTTTCTTTGATTTCAGGATCTATTCTCTTGATTATAAGTAATCAAGTTTATTGGGAATGGATATAATTATAAATAATTGAACTTATATATTATTTTTTAACATCCATAAGTAATATTTTTTATATTTATCACTTGTTTACATGGTATGAGTATGATTTATTTGATAGAACATTAGTGATAACCATTTAGATTATTTTGGTGATATCTTAATCTTTACACACTAGTTTTTCATAAGAATTAGTTTTGATTATTTAAAGTGGTTATAGAACATATAATAGGATATAATATAAATTTTATATTGTGTTTAAATTATTAAAATGCTTTCATGACCATCCTTGATGAAGAAATTGATGAATGAAGGTTCGTCATCCATGAAGGTTGTAAATCTGCACATCCTAGATGACGATTTAGTTTATAAAATAAAAAAGGAAGAGGAAATATTTTGAAGAAGGATATTACATTATGATGATATAATTATAGAATAGAGATTATTATTTATTTATCATGATAATTAAGATATATTAGGTAAGGATAATGTAAGAAATAAAAATAAATTGAAAATGAAAAGAAAAGAAAAAGGAAGAGGGTTTACCTCATGAAATTTCATCCTTGATGACCTCTTTAAGGGAAGGGGTTTGGGTCTTTTGGAAAGACCAAGGTCTCATTAAAATGTGTAGGGTCTAGGGAAGAACATTTTTTCATAGAATTCACGGCATATAAGTGTGAAGAGAAGAGGGAGTGAGGTGTGACTTTTATAGTGGAGGAGATGGGTGATATTTGAATACCTTATTCATTATATTATTATTTACCTCAAGACAAACAATAATACTTATTCATGTGACCAAAAATTAGTTATAAGCTCATGTGACCTTAAAAATAGTGTTCTTACATCAATTATGAATCAATTAATAGTGTATTTATCATATAATGTATCTATACCGTAAATTGTCGTATTTTACTATTCACCCAAAATTCATGTATTTCATAAAAATCCCAAAAACTTCTCCATAATACTTTTTTTACATATAAAATTAAATAATGAACTCCTTTTTATCAAAATAATTTTCTAAATATTTTAAAATTATTTTTAAATAAAATCTTTCATTACTTGAAATATACAAATTTTAATTTTACAATTAATATTATTACACATTAAAAAATTAAGTAAAGACTCATAAAATTACCCCAAAATCATTAGAAAAAAAATATTTATTTAGGAATACATTTTGTGAAAATTAATTTTATTTTAATTTAATTTATTAATTTAAAATTGTAATTAAATATTTATTACTCACAAAAATACCAACAAATAATTAGTAGTATTTATAATATTAACTCTCATTTATATGGTGCCTAAATTTTATTTATACATACATGGGTGAGTTTAATATTCATAAGTGTATATTAGTATTCATAAGGGTAAGTTATTATTCATAAGGGTAAGTTACTATTCACCAAAAATGAATGTTGAACCTATCAGACTCTAAATATCATACAGAACATAGCCATGTATGTTATTATTTTGAAATTCAAATCATTGAAGCATAAAAATTATATTTAACAGCCATTATATAACGATCTATATAAACATCAAAGTGTTTTTCTCATAGTCTTAGTGTTGAATTAATTCTATAATAAATTTATTTGTAAAACCATGGGGTGTTACATTCTTACCCCTTACAAAAATTTCGTCTTAAAAATTACCAGAATGTTACCACATAAAAAGATTTGGTTAGGCCTTCGTCATAAGTTCTTCAGGCTCCCATGTTGCCTCTTTAATTTTATTACTTTTCCAAATTACTTTTTCTAGTTGTGTCATCTGATTCTTCAACACATGTTCTTTAGTGTCTAGAATACTAATAGGATCTTTATAGTATGATATGTTAGGTTCCAATTCTAGTCCTTCATAAGTGAGGACATGCATTGGGTCCGGCATGTACTTTCTTAATAATGAGACACAAATCTCATTTTATACCTTAGAAAGGCTATGAGGAATTGACAACCTATAATACACACCTCCAATTCTCTCTATAATTTCAAAATGGACTATTTATCTATGGATCTATTACCCTTTATTTCCAAATATTATAACACCCTTCCATAGAGATACTTTCAAGAAAAAATTATCTCCCTCTTAAAATTAAAAATCCTTCCTTTTATTGTCAGCATAGCTCGTTTACCTACTTTGATATGTGTTTGAATAGTATTTACCTTTTCTATTGTTTCCACCACATTCTATGGGCCCACAAGTTTCCTTTTAACAACTTCATAGCAACATGGTTGTGTACGATATTTACATTGGTATAATACTTCATATGGTGCCATTTGAATAATGGAACAGAAACTATTATTATAGGAAAACTCCACCAAAGGTAAATAATGATAACACATACCTTGAATGTTGGGCGGTCATGATCTCAACAAGTCTTATAATGTTTGGATCATCTTTCTAACTGCCTATCAATTTTGTGGTGATAAGCAGTAATCAAAAAAATATCAATTTTAAATGCTTTTTGAATAATTTTATGGAATTTTGTTGTAAATTGAGGGTAATTATTAGAATCTATTGAAATATGTTCTCTATGAATTCTTCAAACTTCATTGATATAGATTCATGCGTGGCACTCTAGGGAAAAATGATCCCTTATTGCGAGGAAATGGTCATATTTCATATGTCGTTCAACAATTACTCATATTGCATCATTATTTATTTGAGTATTGGGTAATCTAATGACAAAATCCATGGTGATTTCATCCCATTATTATATAAGAATAGGTAGAAGTTTCATGACTCCTCTATGGTGATTTCTTTCGGCCTTCACTTATTGAAATATTAAATATCTTGAAACATAATCATCAATTTCTATCTTCATGTTATCCCACTAGAAATGTCCATTCAAATCTCTTTACATATTATTGATACCGTGATATATAGAGAAATTAAAACTATGGGAATCATCCAATAAATCCATTTTTATTTTAGGTATAGAGGGAACACAAATCCTTTTACCAAACTTCAGTATTCCATCTTTATATATGAATTATTCCAACTTCCCATCATACACAACATTAATTTTATTCAGAAAATTCTTGTTATCCAGATGATAAATTTTAATGATTTATAATAAATATGGTTGGTAAACTAATTGAAAATGTAATAATGTTTCACCTAATAGATGATTACCATATCCATCCTCACTAGATTTTTGTACATATGATCCTTGTCAATTCTCATTTTATTTACAAATCTATGATCATTCTTACTCAATGAATATACTAACTTATTTTCCTTTACTAGTTGGTAGTGTAAGTAACAATCATAATACTTGAGAAGCTCTAACCATATCCCTTACATCATGTTGAGTTATTTTTGTGAGAATATGTATTTCAATATCTTGTGATCAGTTTAAATCTCACATCATTCACCATAGATATAATGTCTCCATATGTTCAGAGAAAAGATTATATCTACTAACTCAAGATCATGAGTTGGATAGTTCTATTCATTAATTTTAATAGCCATCATGCATTGGAAATAACTCTTACATTAATCCTTAGGACACAACCAAGTCATTTATTTTATTCATCACTATTGACCAAAAATCCACCATTCCCCGATGGTAGAGTCAAGATTAGATAATTCAATAATCTACTATTCAGTTATTTAAAACATTATTTCCATTATTTTTTCCATACAAACTTATCCCCTTTATGAGTAGGCTTAGTTATCTGGATGGCTAATCGGGAAATGTTCTTAAATTTTTTTTGATAATAACATACTAAACCAACAAAACTACATACCTTGGTTATGTTCATTGGATTAGGACATTCTTGAACTTATTTTGTCTTTGAAAGATCAAATAAGATTCCATCCTTATAGAAAATATGTACAAGAAAAGAAACAATTTTAAGACAAAATTCGCACTTTCAAAACTTCCCATATACCTTATTTCTTCTAAGAGTCTTCATAATAATGCACAAGTGATTATTATGATCTGCATAGCTTTGGTATTATACTAAGATATAATCAAAAATTACAATAACAAAGTCATCAGGATATTCCATGAAAACTCTATTCATTAGATCTTTGAAAATATAGGGTGAAATATTTAGTCCAAAAGGCATTACTATAAACATGTAATGCACATACCTAGTTCAAAATGTTGTCTTTGTAATATCTTTCATCCTCACACGCAACTGATGATATCCATATCAATGGTCAATCTCAAAAAATATTGGTCTCCTTGAAGTTCATCAAATAAATCATCAATTGGAGAAGGGGATAATTGTTCTTTATTGTAATAAAAATTATATCTATATATTCAATGAACAACCTCATAGATCTATCTTTATTATTAAAGAAAAGAATATGAGATCCCCATGGAGAAACACTAGGTAGAATAAACCCAATATCACTCAATTACTCTACTTTTTTATTCATTTTTAATAATTCCAATGTGTTCATTCTATAAGGAGTATTTAATATTGGGCTTGATTTAGGAACTAAATCAATAGAGAGCTCAAATTCCTACTCTAGAGGATGTCCTGGTAAGTCAACATCAATATATTCTTGAAAATTAGGTACATTATCAATTTAAAGATTTATTTTCTCACCAATCAATATTGTGATATCATACTCACCAAAAATTGCATTATGGAGAGATATGGGGGTGGATCTAGATAAGAATCAAATTATTATGTTTCTTCCCAAATGAAAAGGTATTCTACATCATTCTAAAAAAATGTAATTTCCTTATTCTTGTAATGGATTTTGGCATCATAATTTGAAATCCAATCCATCCTGAGGATTATATCATAGTCAGTAATGGGTATAATGATAATGTTAGAATCTAATTCATGTTTATATATCAAAAGGGGGTTAATTGACACATATTTGTTGCAAAGATACTTCCCTAAAATGTTTTACCGAAAATTAATTTATTAAAACAAATAGTAAATATCTAATTTTTAGGGAAAAATGGAAAGATATAAAAGAATGTGAATATCCAGAATCAAATCTATAATTGGCCAAGATTGAGGAAATGATTAAAATGATTTCCACCACATCATTAGGAATTTTAATCTTAGTTGTTGTGATCACCTAATATTAGCCTTGCTCCCTTGACCTTTTCTGAGGCATGTTTCTTAAATTCTTTGGACAATCATTAGCATAGTTCCTCATCTACCTAAAATTATAGCCTTGAAGAGTGATATCTTCATTTAGTCCCTTATAATAACCAGCATTATGGCCTTTATATCAACACTTTTAGCACATGCCTTTTCCTTTTAAGAAAGTACTAGGTTGTTTCCTTCCACGAGTATCGCATGTTGGAAAATTATTCTTCTTATTCTTCCCTTTATCCATTATATCATCTTCCACCATCTTCATCTATTTTTTTCCCTTAAATTTATTTAATTATTGAGTTATTTATATGTCTTGATAACACCTGATTCTTCATCTGATGAGAAACTTTGGTAGACTAGTTCCCTTCAGATGAATGGTTTTAAACTATTAAATAATAGATCAATCTTGCTCCTTGGATTATGAATATAGTCTACAACATGACTTCCAAACCTTGTAATGTTAGATTCATACATTGAAACATTTTCATCCTCCTTATATCTAAGAAACAATAATTTCCTCTTCATATTTGCTCGTTCTTTATGAGAAAATTAGTTTCAAAGAAATTTTCCTTAAAATAACTCCATTCCATTTATTATATTAATTCCAACTCATATTTGTTTTGAATTAAAGACCACCACCATTCTATTTCTCACGAAAGATGATAAACCTCTATAACATCCTTCTCACATTAATTTCATCAAAAAACAAGAAATATATTCTCTAAATAACTTATCCAATGCTCCGCTATGACTAGGTTTGTAGTCCCATTGAATGATGGATGTTGTGGTCACATAAAGCGGTATAACATTTCTCCTCCACGTTGTGGATCAGGATTATCCATATGGAAAAAGTTATTGTTCATAACCGGAGTAAGTTGTTGCAGTATAGTTATAATTTGATATAAACCAGTCGTATCTCTAGGTTCAATATCATTATCTTTCATAGATGGGAAATCCCTACATGGGATACAATAATTGACATGGTTTCCATTCCTTCCACTAGGCACCATATCTAAATAATGGGACATAATATATTAGTTTATGAATCATAATGTATAGTCTCGTTTTAAAAAATACTTTAACAAAATTTAAATCATATTCTTAACTAATATCAGAATCATAAACATGATTTATTTTAGGAAAAAACATTTTTAAAGACTTCATAATGAATTATAAAGAAAATATGAACTAACCTAAGAATATTCCCAGGTAGTTTCAAACTAGGTGCAAAGTAAGGCATGTTGTTATATACCAGGTTACCCTAGGAAAAGATTGAAACACCTTGTGGGAGTTGTTACTCTTAGGTACATTAATTCCATAACAACATATACTTTTATTATCCATCCACGTATGTATTTTCTAGTAATATCTACATAATCTTTTCCTTACAAAAATCCCAAGATGTTCTTGTATACTTATCCTCAAAGTTTATCTTATGGTTTGGTTTCCTAATCTAATATTAGTAAATATTGTTTCCATGTTTTATACTAAACTTCCTTTTATACCAAATGAAAATCCCCAACCCCATTTCCATGAATATGGTTCCTTATTTCACCACATTGGCATAATTACATCGAATTAGGGTAGTAGTTTTGGAAAACCGAATACATACATAAGTTCAGAATTATATCTTGAAATGAAATGTAATATGGAAATTACTTTTAAAACATCCATAAATCCAAGGTTACCCCTACATGTCATTCATAATTTACTTCTTCACATCCCGAGAAAATAAAACATAAGAATGTTGTAAGCATATAAGATCAGTAATGGTAAGAAATACAATGGAATATATCATAAAAATAAACTTTAAACATGGTGAAAAACTAAAAACACATTCCTTTAAAAATGAACTTGACTATAATATGGTAGGAATAAGGGATGAATACATAATGCCATAATAAAGCATAATCATGGGTATTATACTAGTCAAATAACCTCATGGACTATCAATTACTTGTATCATAATGAGGGAAATGCATAATTCCAAACATTCTTAAATATATCATCAAGGCCTTGGGCAAGTCATCTGAAAATTATTAAGGCCTTAGCTAAGACCATATCTTAAAATGAGAAATGCCTTACCCAAGTCGATATCTGTTATGTATCATGATACCTATTACTGCATCGAAGGGATACAGGGGGCCCCACCCTTCACATAATAAGTCCAATGCATTCCTCATATGAATAGATATAAACATAAAAAATATATAAATTCATATTGAAACTAACATTAGAAATGTAAATAACTTTCCCCTATCATATACACTACCCATTCAGAGTAATATGGTGAATGGTTTAAAGATAGGACATAAATAGTTAAACTAATCAAAAAAAATTAAATAAAATATGGTTAGTTATATAAGAAAATATAATTCCCAATTATATAGAATATTCAAAAATATTTTTGAAATAGGTAAAATTACCCTTGTAAAATCATCAAGTAATTCTTGAGATAAATACTATTTTACTTTGAAAAGAAACGTTATTTTGGAAAATTATTTGTATAAAATCATATGTGAAATAATATAGATTTATCACAATAAAATGAGTTATTTTATAAAAATAATGGTGACTAAAAATTGATTTTAGATTCTACTTGAACATAGGTATTAATTCAAGAAGTCCCCTTGAAATAGGCTTGTATTTCGAGAAGAATTTTTGAAGGATTCTTTAAAAGAATGTAACTCCCCATAAGTAAAGAATGATTATAGTTGTTAAAAATACATAGAACATTATAAAATAATTTATGAGTAAATAAGAATAAAATATAATTTCATTTAGGTATGTAAATAATACGAGTAACCCGATTGAAAATGGAGGTTCTGGTAGAAAATCATATCTTATGTCTGAATGTATTGTAAACCTGACTTTAATGTCTGGTATAATCAAATTAAATCCATTAATTAACAAATTCAGTACCTTATATATGTATATTTTATTCATTAATATTTTATTATGTTCATTTATTTTCTTATTTAATTTCATCATTCAGGAGTGTTCATTTTCTTGATTTCATGATCAATTTGCCTGATTATAAGTAATGGAGTTTATGTGGAGTGAATATAATTATCTAGAATTTAACTAATAAATTATTAATGAAAATAAATAAGTTTAAATTTTTATATATATCACTTGGTTACATGATTTTAGGTATATATATTAGATTGTACATTAGTGATAACCATTTAGTTTATTTTTGGCGATATCTCGTTTATTACAAAATAGTTTGTCATATGAATTATTATTAGGTATATATACTAGTTAAATAACATTTAATAGGTAATAATAAACATATTATAGTCTGTTTAAACCATAAAATGTTTTAATCTCTATCCTTGAAAGAGAAATTTAAGAACGAATGTTTGTCTTCTATGACGGTTGTAAATCTTCACCTCCCATATGATGATTTTGGTTATAAAATAAAAGAGGGATAAATGGTATTATAATTATGTATATTCCATTAAAATGATATAATTAAAGAATATATAGATACTATATTTATTATGATAATTTGGATAGAGTAGGTGAGGATAATATAATAAAATAAAATAAATTGTAAATGAAATGAAACGGAAAAGGAAATGGGTTTACCTCTTGAAATGTCCTCATTGAGAACCTCCTTAAGGGAAATTGTTTTGGTCTTTTGGAAAGAACAAAGTCTCATAGACATGGGTAGAAACTATTGAATAGTATTTGGGTAGAACTTTTAGAAGATTCAAGGCTTAGAGTATTTAATATACGATGGAGTTATGGGTGACTTTTATAGTGAAGTGGAGAGATGATTTTTGAATATCTTATTCATTATTTTCCCAAAGACAACCAATAGTGTTGATTCATGTGTCCCAAAATAGTAATAAGTGAATTTGAGTTAGAACCAAGCGTTCTTACATTATATATGAATCAAGGAATCATGTATTTACCTTATAATGTTTTTATACTGTAAATTACCATATTTTACTATTCACTAAATATTCAATTATTTCAGAAATATCACAAAATATAACCCTGGCCATTTTTTCAATGCAAAGAATTCAAAAATGAACTTCTTTTTATCAACAAAATTTTCTAAATAATTTAAAATAAATTTTTATACAAATTAATTATTTACATGAAAAATACAGATTTTAATTTCAAAAATGATGTTATAACAATTTCAAAAATTAACTAAGGTCTCATAAAATTATCCTAAAATCATAGGACAAAAAAAATATGTATGCAAGGATTAATATTAGAAACAATAATTTTATTTTAAATCAATTTACTAATGTCAAATTTTTATTTAATATTTCGTAATCACAAAAAAACTAACACTTTATTATTAATTTATAAAATATTAACTCTCATTTATATGGTACCGAAATTATATTTATAATTACACGGGTTATGTAACTATTCATAAGGGTACATTACTATTCACAGGGGTATGTTACTATTCATTATTGTAAAGTTACTATTCCCAAAAAAGGTAAGTTGATCCTATCAGACTCTAAATATTTTACTGATTGGAACCATGTATGTCAGTTTTTTGATCTTCAAATCATAGAAGAAACCAAATTATATCTAACCGACAAATTATAACAATCTTCTAAAAATATCAAAGTTTCTGTTTCACATAGACTTAGTGTTTAATTCACTCTAAAATTAATTGATTTGTAAAATCATAGGGTGTTACAACCATGGTCAAATTACACTGAGAAAATTTGAAATGAGTTGTTATATAACTGTATGTTTTTGGCCAAGTAATGTCATGATTTTGGAATTTAGTGTTAAATTAAGAAATAATAATATGAGCATGATGATAACATTTTCCATGGATGCTTTTCATAAAATTATTTTTCACGGAGTTTAGGCTTATTTTTACCTAGTGGTAAAGATTATTTAGAAGATGTTCTAATCCATTATTAAATATTCCATGTTATATTTTTTCTAGTATTTTTATGTGAATGTGGAATTAAAATAAGAGGTGTTTTTTGATGAATTTATATGGAAACATCCATAATTTATTTAATGTAGATCATAGTAATTAATGAGAGATTGTAAAAATACATTACTAGGAAATCATTTGTATATGAATTCTGTATTAAATAAGTACTTCTTATAGTTATAGAAGTGAATGTTGTGAGAGGATATTTGGGAAGTATCATCTACAAAAAAATGATGAATCATGGAGTTTTTATATATTTTATAAAAATTCACAAATCCCAATAATTTTGTGATTTTCAGAAGAATAAGAAGATCATAAAAATTATTCTATGTGAAAGGACAAAAACCAAATGTATCATCTTTTTTTTAAATAGTATTTTCTATATTCAAAGTTCTTAAATAGGTGAGTATATTTTGACTATAACATTATGGAGGCTCAAATAGGAATAGTTTTCACAAGGTTTTTTAAAGTATCATATATCAATCTATCGATATATTTAAAATTCGTTTGAATATATTTTAAATTATTAGGAGATGATATTGCTAGTGATAAATTATTATGTATTGGGAATCATTGGGATATAGGAAGATACCTATACTAAAATATTATATTTGGTAAAAATATTATAATATAAAATCATTCACTCTATAAACATTGATCATATTAATGGCGTGTCCTCTTACATTAGTGGTAAACCATGTAAAAATTATTGTGACTTTTCCATATTTCAATAATCGATGATCATATATTTTCAGTGGTACTGATCCATTGTTCTGCAACAAGTGGATTAGAAGACCCACTGAATGAAGGTGGATGTTGGCTCATGAAGGATTCAACAAAATCTTTCTCCTTTCTCTGCTCATTTTGAAGTCCAAAATTATTCATAGCCTGTGTAAGTATTGCAATAAGATTTTTCACTCCATATCCCATAACATTTGTTTGTTCAAGAGGACAATAATTTCATTGTCCATTACATTGATCAACACGGTTTTTTCGAGTTCCAGCCATCGTCTAAAACCCAAAAAGAATAGTGTGAGAGGAAAAAATCATGCTAGGGAAAATAACATAATAAAGGGAGAGTACCTTCAATATATAACATATTAGGTTATATTCTAGGATTGTTACCATAGTTCTAGGACTATATCCTATATGTATACTTATCCTAAGTGACATCCCTAGACATACCTTAGAAATATCTCTAGGGATATCATGAACGTTTTCGCATCCTATTTTCCAAAGGCTGACTAAACCTTTCCTTCGATACCAATTATAGAGACCCAAAGCTTGACGTACATCGACATTACATTACTTTTGCAGAATACTTAATATATAACAAAAACAGACACACAAGGACCGTAATAGTTTAGTGTCTTTGGAAACTCAGAATATAAACTTCTAATCATGTTGAAATATATTCAATAACTCCCATAATGGTCATCCCCTTTTTGTTTCATTACCCAAAACCTTTCTTTATTTACAAGGTCAAACAAAACATAAAAAGGGTGAGCTCAAATTCTCAGTAAGGGAAAACATAGATATCATAAAACAATCCATAAACATTTGGAAGAAAAAACATGAACATGAAATTTAAACATCAAAATCTTCAGAAAAGACATAAATCATGGAAGTATGTAAGGCATGTATCATAATAGAACATTAACCATGATAAAATATAATGAGAATAAAAAATGTAATTGTGGAAACAATTCATCACATGTTATGATTTCCATAGTAGTCAAGGCATTGCTGCCAAGACCATATTAGTGGACAAAGTCCCTTTCTAAATCGAGTTCTCTCCTCGTTTCAAACCTGTAACACTGAACCGGATTAACTTACCCTTCTAGCCATGTCTATCTCATGAGATATAAATCTTTACCCAATTCATTAGAGGGAGATATAGGTCCCACCCATCTCATAACGAAATCATTCTTACTAGTGCCACAAAATAAACATACATCATTCATAATAACCCAATAAATAAAATGGGTTTCATAAACATCATCACATCATTACATAATCCTTATAAAAGAAATGGATATAATTTCATAATAAGGAAAGTTAAACCATGTAAATCATAGAGACATTGTACTTGAAACATACACATATGAAATAATTTCATCTTAGATGAAAAATGGTTTTGATAAAACACTTGAAATGAATTCTTGAGGAAAATATCATTTCTTCTTCAAAATCATTTTCATTTCACAAAATGTCATGCAATTTTAAAATAAAAGGATTTAGTTGAGAATAGTTATGAAATATTTTGGAGGAAGCTTCATTAAAATAAGTCTTTATAAAACTGTAAAAATCCTTTCATGCCGTATAAGTTAAAAAACATTATTCTCTTACTTTTGCCGGAAAAGACAAAAATGTCCTCGTAAAAGAAAGATTCCATACCTACCATGTAGTAAAAGTAAAAAAATGGGTAAAAAGGACTTTAAACATACAAGAAAACACTTTTATAAAACATGGACATGGATGTAGAAATAACTCCAATAAATTCTTACGAATAAGCAATCTTGGAAAAAAATTGATATTTGCAAAATTATCCCTTACCTTAGGTCCGATATGCTTCGTACATTTCTGAACCTCTTGTATAATTATTTAAATAATTCCATTGACATATTACAGAATCATATTCATTGTTATGATATCATATATGGTTCACTTATGAAATTATATTACCCGTTCTTTTGTAAGTTCCATGTTAAACAAGGGTTTTTGGTTAAATCGTATTATTTATCGTCCGTGTTTGGAATTGTTGTTCTTGATATTATTACTTATATCTTGATTTATTTAATTCCATAATTTAAAACATGATTTACATATAATATATATTTCACTATATACATATATATATGATAGATCGATTAAATGAAATGAAGTACACTATTCCTGGAGACGGTAGGCCGTATGTACGCATGAACGATGTTTTCGTTTCCTTATTGAATTGAATGAAATTAAGTAGATGAAATACATATATATATACCCAAGAATCCAGTATCATTATTATTTCATATATTTCATTATTACTTATTATAAATACTTTATAATCCTTCATGAATGGTTAACATGGAGAATGAATCTCATCGCATCGTGGAGACGGTAGTCCATACGTACGCACGAGCGATGATATCATTCCCATGATAGTGGAATTGTATTGGAGTGTATGTATATTATTTCATAATCAATATCACTTTATAATAATCATATATAGTTGTTATTTACACCATTATACCCATCCAAGTAAGGTGGTGGTGGAAAATAGATTACACCATGGCGTGGAGACAGGATTCCGTATGTATGCACACGCAGTGATTTCGTTTTCCGTAGGATGTATAGATGGTGAAATAGGGTTGTTTCAAAATTATAATAACATATCATTATATTAGTGATACTGATGTTATTACTTCATAATGAAACAACTAAATTAGAAGAAGTTCAAGAAGAAATAAATTTGAAAGAATCGGTAACAGACATTACCTCTTCTTTGAAGGGAATCTTTGAGACCTCCTCTTAGGGCACCAAAATTGGACATTGAAGAAGCCACGAACCTCTAAGATGTTTCTAGGGAAGTGGAAAATATAATTTTTCAGGTTTTGGCCGATCTTGAAGGCTCAAAGTGGTGTTAGGAAGAGAGGGAGGGGGTTCTCTTTTATAAGGGAGGAGAGGGGCACCTTTGCAATAACTAAAAATATTATTTTATTATAAAGTCATATTCAGTTTTTAACAGTTCCAAATTGAGTTATTTATAATCTAAGGTGGGGATGGGTCTAAATAATCTCATCCAATAGAATTTATACATGTTTAGGTTTCTATTTTAACCTTATCATTATATTTAACTTTAAGTTAAATAATTTTTCTTTTACAGTGTCTTCTTGTTTTCTTACACTATAAGGTTAATAAACATACTATAAAAAGACAAAAGAACCCCAAGTTGTTTATTATTAATATATATAACCTTATATAAGTCATTTTACCTAACCTTAGATTTTTAGGAATAAAATAACAATTAATAATATAATATTTGTTTAAAAACTATTTTATGTCAATTTTGACACTATTTGGTAATTCATTTTTGTGAAAATCATAACAGGAAGATTATTTCGAAAAAAGTTAATTACATCAATAATAACATGTCATATTAACATATAAAATTATTGTAATTCATAAAAAGCCTCAAATTACATTTATTTGGGTATTTATAACATCAATTATGTCAATATTTCATTAATAATATAATTACTAAATCATCATTGTGTTATAAATAAATTAACTTATTTAAAGTCAAAAAGTTACAAATAAAACACCATTAAGTAGGAAATCGTTTTATCTTTCAAATGAATATTTATAGTCGAATTTATATTTTCTATAACCCTATATTAAAAATGATTTACTTATTAAACTTTGATTTTAACTATTTTAACCCTTCTTTAAATATATTATTAATAAATGTCCTAATCTAATTTATGTGGGCCTAAATGGTAATATTTTATTTCTAAGTTTGTTTTTGGTCGAATTACACTTATACAATAGAATTAGGACATGTTTTAGGGTAATAATAATATCATTTTTACCCTTAATTACCCTATTTACTTATAATCGTGGTAAATAAAAGTAAAAAGTTACTATTCACCAAAAAATATTTTCATCTCATTGAACCACATATTACTTACTGACCTGAACCATGTCTCTCGGATTTTTGAAATTCTATTCAGAAAAGCGGTAAAATTATGTTCTATGTAAATTTTCAAATTCTCCTAGGAGGTGGGTAAAAGACGGTCAAAAGTTCGATAAAATTTTTATATATCTAAAATTATTATAAAATAAATCCAATGAATTACATTGAACTTATATAGGTATTATGTGTCAATTTTGACCTAAATTAATTTAAATAAAATAAATAATTATTTAAATAAAAAGATGGTTTTTAAATAGTAACCCAGTGTTTTCACTATTCATCAAAAATTGAATGTTTTTAGAAAAATACCAAAATTTCACCCTAGGCTAATTTCGATATTCCGAATCCAAAATTTAAGTCCATTTTGAAAGATAAAATTTACAAAATTTCAAAAAAGTGGTTATTACTATTCATAACGGTTAGTTTTAATAATATTTTAATGGCATATCGTTTTTTAATGAAACTCGGTATTGCATACAACACATGCTATCAAGGAAGGTCGTGATTACGTGTAATTAAGCCAAGTTAGGGTTGCATTTTGTGAAAGACTTCTTTGTTGTAGCGTACAACACAAGACATCAATAAAATTAAAAAAAATATTTTTCATAATATCTTGGGGTGTTACATTATGTATTTTACAAGTTTTGAATTATGCATTGCAATTCATAAACTAACCTAGTGTATACCATTGTTTAGAAATGGTTCTCATTAGAAGGAATGAGAACTCCAGAAATATTCATGATAAAAAGAGTAAGAAGGATCATATCCTTCATGATATTAAGATAAAATTTAGAAAGGAAATAATATCCCACATATTCTCATCAAATAAAGAAATAGTATCATGTGTAAATAAGATAATTAAATAGTTCTCTGATTCCTATAGCTTTTAAGGAACGTGAGAGAAGAAAATGATGTTAGAGAGAAACATGGATAAAGGGTATAAGGGAAAGAAGGATTTTCCCATATATGATAATTATGGAAAGAATCACTTTGGTATATTTTTGAAGGGAATGGGAGTTTGTTAAAAGTGTGGAGAAAAAGGACACAAAGTAAGTTATTGCAAGGGTAAGAAAAAGGATTCAAATGTACAACGCTTCATCTTCAAAAAGTTGGGACGCTATGTGAATCAATGTCCCAATCATCAGAGTATACCCCAAATGATTCAATTAGATAATAAAAATGTTTTGATACTACCACAGATGAATAGGAATAATTAGGGTTATTATATTATTATTAATTAAATATTTCATTTGAGTGTTGTATCAACAATGTACTGGTTATATTAATTATGGAAATAAATAAGGATTGTAATGTAGTACAATTTGATTGAGGATTTGAGATTATATGGTACTAAGAAAAGTGGCTCAATAACAAGTTAAACCTTTTGTAAAATATATAGTTTAAAGAAATATAATCCTTAATATGGTATTGATACTGAGGTAGTGATTTTGGAATAAGATGTGGTTGTTTTAGAGAAATTATATTCGATATTCTTCACTACCATGGAAGTGGATAATGGTTTGTTTATTCCATCATTGATGGAGTATTCAAAGTTTTTTGATATAAAGAATATATCTTGTATTCTATAAAGAATAAGGGAGCATGAATGTAATGAATAAGTTTTTATGGTAATTTAAGGTGTTACCATGTTTTAATATAATACATGATGACGGTACTCACATGTTAATATGTGGTAAAAATTGATCTTCATTATGTTATGTTGTCCTTCCTTATAAATTTTTTGGACAACGAGTTTGGAAACAAGTATTTTGGATAAGTCTAAAGATTGGAATGGGTTAAGTTTGAAATTGGATACTATGGTTTAAGGATAAAAAATTTCTTAAGATCATTTTTGTATTTTTTTTATAGAAGTACAACACAAAGGTTGAGTGATAACCCAACGCGTTCGGCAAGGCCATGTGACTTGAACCCACAACAAAAGGGTGAAAAGTGTGTATCACCTACCACTGGCCTACGTGAAGTCCTGGTTTGTATAATGTAGTTTTTTTAAATGATCTGATATATTAATTATAAATTATTTTTTTAAACAATATACTATTAGGATAAATAGAATATTTTTGAGTTATATTATCTTTTGGAGTGAAAGATGCGTTTGTGATAGAAATTAGTTAAAAGATGGAACTCTACTTTTCGTATATTTTTTTCTTATTCTATGACAAAATTAATTCTTAAACATTAAGGAAATGATCTTAAACCCAAAAATATATTATCCTAATATGTAATTTTTTGATGAACCAGTGAAATTTTAATTCATCATTGATTTATGGCTTTGAGGCCCTCAATTTTCTATTTATTTTTCATTTGTTTGTGATTGATGACCTCAATCAATCCCTATCAATATTTACATTTTCCCTCCAATTATGTGTCACAAATTTCTACCAATGTTCTCTTATTTGAAATCCTAATTTGGTGGTGACTTTTTCATTTCTTTTTCCCTCTTATTAAGAATAATTTTATTAACCCTATTTCTAATGTGGGATTTTCACAAAGGTATTTTTTATTTTTAACCTTTTATTTTCAAAGAATAATTTCAAATTGTGAGGACGCAATTTATTAAAGGAGGGGAGAATGTAACACGACATGATTTTATAGTATGTTATATCTTTAAAGTAATTCAACAGCTTTTGTTTCACACAACACCAACCTGGCTTGCGTTATACACAAGATTGAGTTTCTATGAAACAATACATTAATATTATAATTATTTAGACAATATATTCATTTTATCTATTAAAAGCTGTGATATCAATAGTAGAAAATAAATTTTTAATTTTATTTATAATGTTTTCCATAAAAATACAAAAAGTGTATAATGAAATGTATATGTTTTTTTAAAATAGTGATATATTTAGAAGAACTATTTTATTAAAAGAACTACTTTTTAAGTCCATTGGTGAAAAATAAAAAAATTAGTATTAGACACTCCTAGAAATTTAATTTGGTAAAATAGACTTCATTTTTGAATTCAGAATATTGAAATTAGCTTTGGGTGAATTTTTGGTGTTTTTCTGAATACATTCAGTTTTTTATGAATAGTGAAAAATATTGCACAGCACATAAAAACCGAATATTTATTTAATTATTTTTATTTTTATTTAAATTTATTTTAAATTAAAAATAGATACATAATAACTATATTAGTCCAATTTAATTCGTTGGAGTCATTTTATAATATTATTATATATATAGAATTTTATTCAATTTTTTAACGTCTTTTACACATCATCGAGGCCCATTTGTAAATTTGCATAAAATGTAATTTTACCCCTTCTTTGAATTAAATTTCCAAAATAAAAGAGACATGATTGATATCATTAAGTAAAATTTGGTTTAATAGTATGAAAATAATTTTTTTTGAATAGTAACTTTTGATTTTTATTTACCACGGTTAAAAGTAAATAGGGTAATTAATGGTAAAAATGATATTATAATTACCCAAACACATTTTATAATTATATTGGATAAATATTTTTTTCCAAAATAAAAATTAAGAATAAAATATGATCCTCCTTGATACATGTGGATTAGATTAGGACATTTATTATTATATTATTTAAATAAGAGTTAAAAGTGTTAAATTCAATTTTTAATAACTAAACCGCTTTTAATATAGGGTTATAAATAATATAAATTCATCTATAAATATTCATTATAAATCTAAAAATATTTCCTACATCACGTTATTTTATTTATAATTTTTAGAAATTAAATAATTAAATTAATTAATGACACAATGATGATGCAGTAATTACCTTATTAATGAAAGATTAAAATAATTGATATTATAAAAATCCAAATAAATGTAAATTGAGACTTTTTAGGAATTAAACTATTTCTATAGGTTAATATGAAATGTTAGTATTTATTTAATGTATTTTACCCACATAATTAAGTTTTTTTACTTTCAAAAAAAACCAAATACAAAATATAGTCAAAATTGACTAAAATGAGTTTTTAAAACTAATACTATATTATTAAATGATATAATATTCCTAATAATATGATTTTCCTCCAAATGAATTATAAAATGATATATATTTATTTAATGAAATACATTTGGTACTATTGGCATTTTATAGTATGTTTATTAACAATGTAATATAAAATTACAAGAAGACATTGTAAAAGGTAAACTACTTAAATAAGATTTAAATCTAAAATATAAGGTTAAAATGGTGACCTAAACATATCTAAAACATATTAGTTGAGATTATTTAGACCCATACCCACATTATCCTTGGAATAAATCCATTTTGAGCCATTATAAACCAAAAATTATATTATAATAAAATAATATTTGAAGCTTTTTCTAAAGGGACCCTCACCTCTCTTATAAAAATGTACTTCCCATTATCTAAAAATCACACCTCCAAAGCCATTTGGATCATCCAAACTTGGCTCAATTATCATCCCAACTACCCTCAATTAAACCTATATTCATTACTTTTATCAGAAATAATATATAAGGATCCCTTTTGATCAAATCAAAAGGAAACACCTGATCTTTCAAAGTTCTTTTCTTCTTCCACTTCCTCTTACTTTGTTGTTTCCATAGAAAAATAATAACTACAATACCTTATAAATACTATGATGTTATCATAAATATTGTACAACCAAATTCATTATTGTATCCATCCTATGAATTACAAGTCACCATACGTTCGTACGTACGACTTACCGTCTCCACGTTGTGGTGTAGTTTGTTATTAAACACTTCATTATTTGGATGGTTATAATAATTAGTATAATTGATTTAAATAATGAATATAACATTTTAATGATTATTTATATATTATTTACCATCCAATTACATACTATTTCACCATCAATAAGATGATATTTTCGCTCATGTGTATGTACCGATTACCGTCTCCACGAACGTGATGAGATTCTTTCCCCATCATAACCAATCAAGAATAATTTTTATTTTATGATTTAAAATAATGTTTAAGAGCATTATATATTTCTAGATATGAATCAAATACTTCCTATCCATAACAAACATTAATTACATATCAAAACATATAAAGGAAAACGAATCAGTTAACACACGAAACAATGATAATACTGAAATATTATTAACAAAACAATATTATAAGATAATATATGATATCATATTTATGTATGTGGTTACTGTATACTTTAATAAAAATTATTTAAATATTATACAGGGGTTTAATGTACCCTTGACTAAGTAATAGTAAAAGGTAAGGGTTAATTTTGTAGTCTCTTTATTATCTGTGGTTGTTCTTAAGAAATTATCTACTGATACTTCTTTATAATCCACATTTGTGTTTCTTAAAAATGTATTTCAAAACATTTTTACTACTTCTTAGACTTTGGGTTAAAATCATTTATACCCTTGTTTTACTTTTTATTAAATCGTTTGAAAGGAATCTTTCCATTGCTTTTCAAATAAGGTGCTTTATGACCTTTTCGACAAATTAAGGGAATTTTTTTTACTTATACGGTGGGTGCGGATATTTTCTACCATTATAACATCTTTGAATCTTCCCTTACAATAATATAAGAATATTTTCTAAGTAAATTGTTTCTTTTATAATTATGTGACTTTTAAATTATTTCAAAATAGAATGAGATATTTCTCTCAAATATTTTTGATTTCATCTATGTCAACATATTTTGTAGGATTTTACGCTTGTTTGAAAATGATTTTTTATGATACAATATTCCATATTGTATTGAAGGTTTTGTGAAATTTTAGACTGTGGATGTGATATTTTTATACCATTCATGGTTTATGGTTAAATTATTAACATTTTATATACTAGTTTTTAATATGAATTTTTAAGTTATGTTTTAACCTTTTCATATGAGGAATGCATTGGACTTAGTATGTGATGAGGAGGGCTCTCTATATCCCCTGTATGAATCTATAGGTATTGTGATTCAATCTAATGTTTTAGAACAAGGCCTTGACAAAATTTTATTTTTAGTCCTTTCATGAGGCATTGACTCTGTGGTTATAATGTCTGACATTATGCATTCCATCATTGTGAAATTAGCTATTGAAATTACAAGTGATTATTTGACCAAAAGAATATCCATGTAAATAAGTAAATGGTATTATTTGATTTATATTTGCTATATTATGCTGATGTTTATGTTTAAAAGGCTTGGGTTTTTGTCTTATACATTGCCTTAAAGTTTTTTGCTTATTTATGATAGTTTCCGCTATATTGTAATCCTTACTCGGCATCTGAGCTAACCCCTTTATTATGTTTTCTTTTTCCAAGGATATGAAAAATTATATTATGATTAAATTGCAGGGATATGCCAAATGATATGACTGTTCTCAAAGGCGAAACAATGTTATTTTTTTATTTCATTATGTAATGTATAACTTATGTATGTATTTAGTACATCAAAGGAGACTAAACTAATCGGTATTTCAAGACTTGATCTATGGTGATCATGCAAATGTTAGGTGATAATTCACTGACTCCAGGTAACTAGGGTCAGGGAGTTACACTAATATCTTCCTATTTTTTTCAAATGATTTATTAATTGTTCAAATCTCGGCTGATGAAGTTATTTTTGGATCATCAAAAAAACCATTTCTAATGAATTCTCTAATTTATTTATTAAAGAGTTTGAAATTATTATTATGGGGGAACTCAAATTCATTCTTAGTTTTTATATTTTCCAAAATTATGATGGTAATATTTTAAATCAAAGTAAATACAATACTAATATTTTAAAAAAATGGCATGGACCTTATTAGATAAATTCAAATACCCATGAGTTCAACTTGTAATCTTACATTAGATGAATAAAAAAAGTCGATTGATACCAAGTTTCATAAAATTATGATTGGAATTCTAATTTAATTTACTATAACCAATAAATATATCATGTTAGTGTATGAGTTTTTGCTCATTTTCAACAAAATCTAGATGAATATCATTTAAATTCTCTCAAAAATGTTTTTCAATATTTGTATAAAACTAAAAACCTTGGATTATTTTAACCTTAGGAAAAATATTTTCAGTATAATTTTTTATGATTATGATTTTTTAGGATACCAATTAGATAAGAAATGTACTCGTGAAATATTCCATCTACTAGGAAAATACATTATCACATGGAGAAGTAAGAAACAAAACTCTATTTCTAATTCTATCGATAAACAAGGATACATAGACACTAGGAGTTGTTTTACTAATTTATATTAATGAAACCTAATCTATTAGATGTTAATATAAAAAATTATCTTGCACCTTATAAGTATAAAAATACTAGTGTGATTCATATATTTAAAAACCCTATCAAATACTCACACACTGATCACATTGATCTAAGACACTGTATTAATCTTGATCACTTTATAAAAGGTGATATAATTATTGAATTTTTTTATAAAAAGAATAAACTTACTGATATATTCTCTAATACCCATCCTCTCTACAACTTCAACTTTATTAAAGGAGAGCTGGGTATGAATAGGTTACGATATTTACCTCTTAATCTTGGTATGCTTGATAAATTATGAGTTTTTTAAATTTTAAATTAATGTTAAAAATAAAAAAGTATCCATTCATAATAAAACTTATTTAAAACATTTTATCAATTTGTAAATGTAAAGTGAGTGTAATAAAACAATAAAAACATGCCCATATGAATAAAAATAGGTGGATGTGGTTCAGAATTATACCCAACGATATGAAATTACCTTAAATTGGATTATTTTATTTTAAATATAACTTACATATTGGGAATTAGTTATGGTTATTTAATGAACTCATGGTTTGAAACTCATGGGGAATTTTATATTTTTTTGTTAATAATATAATTTCTAACCCGAAGTCTCAAAATAAAATTTGTTTTTAAAATTTTTTATTTATTTATTTAGTTGTGTATATATTCCCTTTATCTCTATTAATTCATCATTTAATGTGGATCAAATCATGTTAATATTGAAATGATCCTTGAAGAGAATATATTTTTTTCTAAATTTTTTTTCAAAAATTTATTTTTCTATTACAATCAGTGATTTTTTTTCACGGTTTTATCTTTCTCCTGATCTAGAATTTTAAATGGAAAATGATTATTTTCTTATATCATGAGATTTATTGAAAATATATCCTCATATATTTTCAGTTTTCTGAAAATTTTAAACAATTTTGTTTTACCTCTCTTTAAAATCATTAATATTGATAAATTTAGTATTAAATATTATTTATTTTATTTTTTTTAACCTCATGTATGAATAATTATTGATAATATCAAAGGTCGAGAAAGTATTGGAGTTGTTTTAGTATATGAGGATAAATATTTCTTATCTATATAGGGAAAAATCTGGAATTATTTTTAATATTATCATTCTTATATATTTATACCTATTAATTATTTCACCTATTATTAATGTGTTTGCGGTCATTAAAAAGTGGGATATTATTATGATTCTGACATTATTTAGTTTTAACTTTATAAACACTCATTAAAGGGTATAATGATTTCATATAAGTTATTATTAGTTATATTTCATGAAATATTTTTAGTATCATTAATGAATCCATATAGAACTATTGTTGGAGTTGTTGGGAACATGGAGTGAATTTCCTGGATATTCAAAAGTCCTTTGATCTGCACATGTTCACCATGACACAACACTCTGGGCCAATCCACAAAATTTCATGGAACAAGAATTATGTCATATTTGGAAGGACCATTTCACAGTATAAATCGGTCCATCATACTCTCAGAACTTCATGGAAAAAAATACAGAACTCACACTATAATCAAACTTCAGAAACTATAAAATTAGGTATAGCCACACTATAACGTAATTTTATATTTTGTAGATTTTTATTTTAGGTGTCTTCCATTCCACCACTTAAGGGTTACACAAGGACTACATCAAAATTTGAAAAACCTCCAAAATGATCCTACATGACTCCATAATGCAATACTAATTCCAACGATGAAAAAGCATTCCTCCACAATGTTGAAAAATATTCTACACCACCTGATGATGAGATATATAACCATCCTTAGTGATTTGAATATTGGTAAAAAAATTCATTGATCAGCTCATTAATGTCCCAAATCAACTGAAGACTTCCAAGCACTCCTGAAGGATCTAAATAGAGGCCTTGGGAGGAATGGAAACAATAGATTATACCTTCTAAATCATTCATTAACACCAACATGATACGATCAAAAAATTTCTCTCAAGTGATCTCATTTAAAAAATATTATCTCATCAATACAGATTATGTTATTATTATAATATCTTCTCACTCTCATCCTTCTTTTAATTCTCACCTTGGTGTTATTTTTTTATTTTAGGGTAATTGAGATTATACTAAAACATGATTGCTTCTAGGTAATCCTCTCCCTTACTCCACTTTATTCTATTATTTGTGTCCAGTACCTTTAATGTGAAGGAAATGGGTTTTATTTCCATGAAAATTAAAATGAAAGGGACAATATTTTTTGACATTTCTATATATACTTATTAAAAATAATTATATCAATTATAATACTAGTTTAGTGCTGAAACCTACTAATTAATGGTGTTTTGGTATCATAGATAATATTAAGTCCAAGAAACTAATAAATTAAACCCTCATGTGATTATGGTGTTAGACATTAGGTCTCTTCTTGTATTGTGCCTAAACTTCCTTACAAAATTTTGTGCCTTATTTTCAATCCATCTTTTTATTTAATATTTGTTTTCTTTAATTTAATTAATTAATTTTTCAATCTATAAATACTGTTAATCATTTAGTTTATGAATTACTATTTATTTTATACTTATTCATTTATTATTTTATGTTATTATATTTTCAGAGTATAAAATTTTATTTTATTTGTCTCTTCAAAAGTTTTTAATAATATAATTTTTTTTAAAGATATTTTTTTTCTTTAAGAGTACAGTTTTTCCTTGGATTTTTTAAATTTAAATTCACCCCTCTTTCTATTCTATCCAACTCTAGCCAAAAAGGTATACAAATAGTATCAGAAATCTTTTTTTATAACACTTATATCATGAATAAACTCGATGAAGAGACCCAATCATAATATACATAAATATTAAATAATTTTAGATGAATATTCAATACATATAACAATTATATTCACCAAAAAACAAAAATATTTAGCATGAATGGATACTACATACATAATAATCTTCTTTTAGGAAATATATTTAGAAAATAATTCTATCATTATACACATATTAGATAAAACATACTTAAAACCATTATTCATAATATGGGGAAATAAAATATATGTAAAGGTGAGATCAGGTGTTCACTAGTGGTAAACATAAGACATATCAATTGAATCTCTTATTCAAGCATAATATAAGAATAAAATTATGAGGTCTTGATCGTAACATATAATGTTTATATCCAATCATTCATAGATATTAAATCATGAGATGTGAGAGGGTGGAATCATCACTAGTCCATCATAATCCATGAGATCATATCATAAGGAAAAGAAAATATGTTTTGGCAGACAAATAAGAATATAAAATCATTTCCATATTCAAGAATCACTACAAATATTATCATATTGCATTGGGTTCACACACCATTTCATCATTTGCTTAGTCAAGGTTTACTTTTAATACTATTTTATTAGAAAAAGTCCCCTACTGAATTGGGTGAACTCCCCATTCACTTATTATCTCAAGAGATATCCAAATTTACTAAATTAATTATACAGATATATAATTCTATTTCCACCCATCACATAGAGAAAATCCTATATATAGGCACCATAATATCTTAAATAATTCATTTTATCATTGTAACAAAACCCATAAAAATAAATGTGTTTTCTAAACATCTCATCATCATAATCATAAACCATCTATAAAATGAAGAGGTATATTTTCATTGGATCATATCCCCAGTAAATATTATGTAACATCAAATAATGTTATCATATATAAAACATGCCTTTAAAATATCATTGGAATATTTTAGGAGGAAAATTCCCTTTTCATTTTAAAATCAATTATTTAAAATATAAAAAATACTAGAATATTATGGAAAATATTTTTTATTAGAAGCATTGAAACATATAAAGTAATAATTAAATAATTCATAATACATTATGATGAAAATTTCATTTAATGTATTAATTGGTAAAAATGAATATTATTTTCAACCTTCAGAAAAAAGTATGTCACTCTAAAAAAAGACAAGAATATTCTTTTCAAATATTTTTATAGAAGGTCAATCATGGGTAAATATATCATTAATTGAAAATTAGAACATAGTAAAATCATTTTTGAAAAAAATTAGAGCTCATGAATTTGAAGGACAATGATTCTTGACCACAAGAGGATAAATAATGTGTTCTTTTATTAAAAATGGTTCATAGAGCATTTTTTGTCCCAAATACATGAAAATGGTACTTAAACATAAAAATAACATAAATTACAAGATGATAAAAAATAAAAGTGGTTTATCATATGATTATCATATAATTTCTCTCAATGAGAATTCAAGAATAAATAATACCTACTAAATTGATGCTGAAACATAAATCCTTAACCTAAATCCTGACTTTATTTGTAAGCAATATAACAACATATTATTTAGATAACCTTTTTTGGATTACACCTTAATCCTTATAAGGTTGGTATTTTGATCAAACCTGGACATAAATATCATGTGGCAGGATGTTAAGATGAGATTTTGGTAGCTATTGGATAAAATATAAGTCTCATGAATTGTGAGGAATAGAGGAGAGGTGGGTTCCTTTTATAGGAGATAGAGGGGACACACTTGATATTTTTCATCATATTACAATATATTAATGTCTTGCTCAATCCATCTGGCTTCGAATTAAAATATTTTAGAAGGGAAGAAGAGATCGGATTTATATATAGATATATAATAGATTTAAACATGTTTTATGTATTATTATTCATTAAATTTTTAATTTAAATCCTACTTTAATGTATTTTAACCTTTACCATTGTATTGAATTTCTGGTTTGTTACTATTCAAAATTTTGATAAAACAAAGTGGACTTGTTAAAAAATTGAAATATTTATTCCAATTATAGATCCAATTTTATAAAATTCATTATCAATAAATAAAAATTTTTAATTGAAAAACCCCTGAAAATGCAATGTAAAAAGTTTTTCAGAAAATGGTTTTTTAAAACCAAAAAACGACCTTATTAAAAAATAATTTGTAATATTGATTATTTTGAAATTATTTTTAATTTTGACAATAAATAATACTATGTTAACTTAGGATCTAATTATTAAAATAATATTACTTTTAAATTACTAAATTTAACAAAAAGTGATAGTTTTAAAAAAAGGCACTTTTCAACATTCACATTAAAAAATGTAATTAGAAAAATAAAAGAAATCCCTAATATAATTTTTACATTCCAATTTTAAAAATTTTATTCATTTCCACAAATAAAATATATAAAAAAAGAAGAAATTAATTATAATTTTCCAACACAAAATGCAACAAAAACCATTTTTGAAAAAAAACATATTTTTCAAGCATAAAATGAATTTACTAAAGATTGAGTATTTATTTATTTTTTATTAACCATTCTACATGTTTTTCATACTGTGGTTAATCCTATTAATTCCTTATTTTCAAATGGATATTTTATAATTTTGTACTATATAATGTCTCACTTAGTCTTAGTGATGTGTGTAAAATATTCCATAAAATAATTCATATATATTTCAATGGAATATATATATAAATATATATATAGTATCAGGGTATTAAATTATATCCATTAAAGGAATTTATAACCCTAAATTCTGTCACTTTGATTAAAAAATGATGGATACTTACACCTCATCACATCTTTAGATTCCCATGTAGCTTACTTAAATATATAGTTTCACCAATAAACATTGACAAATGAGTGGTCTTGTTTTGAAACACTTTCTCCCTTCAGTAGATAATCATCATCATTTTTCTTCATAATATATATAATTCTCTAGTGGTATGAAAACTAATTGTAGTGTATATGAAGGATCTAGTAAGTACTCCCTCAAGAGTGATACCTGGAACACAACCTAAAATTAATAGAGATTCGTTAGAAGTGAAAAGTGTTACAAAACCCTCCTAATACGATCATGAAATTTCAAATAGAATAATATATATTGTTTTCAACATTACTTATAAAAAAAATCCATGGATATATTCATATTAAAACATTGTCACTAACTCCACACTCTAGATCTCACAAATGATTATTAGTATAACTTTTTATTCGACTTTGAGCTATCTGAAAGTGTTCATGAATGGTCATAAAATTATTTCTAATTACCGTTGAAAACTAATGTTCTGAATGCTTCCTTTTACCCACATCCTCCCAATATGTTAGATTTATATACCTCGTTCCATATAAGGGTTCATAAAGAGGAATCTAAATGCTCGAGTGAAAGATATTATTATAAGAAAGCATGACCAGAGAATAGTGTTGATCCCAACCACATTTAAATTCAACAAAATATGATCTCATCATATCCTACAGAGTTCAAATGGTCCTTTTAAGCTAACCATTTATACGAATATAGAGTATAGTTCTAAATGCCAACTCTGTATTCAACCCTTATTTTAGACTTCCCCAGAATGTCGATGTAAACCTATAATCATGATCAAATACTAAATAATTTGGTACTTCATCCAACCTTGAAAATTCTTATGTATATATCCTAACAAGATCTTATAGAGATAAATTATATCTAATTTCAATTAAATGTTATTCTTTTGTGAGGAATTAAATTACAACCCAAATAGTATTGTTCCATTTAGATATTTTATGGAGTTTGATGATGAAATATATATTGATGATTACCCATTTACATATTGTTATTGGTAATGGTTGTAAACTAACCTTAAAAATATATCTATCAATATTAAAATTATGACATACTAGGAATCGATATACATATTCTAAAATATCCACATTTATTCTGTATCACCCTAATAAATTATTCAGATATCAATACATTTTTTTACTTACATGATGAATAAATAATGATGAACTATAAGCTTCAACAAATAGTTACTTCAAATATTCTATTAACAGGACACATATAATGCTCCAAATCCTTATTATTAGATTAAAACAATGTTTTAAATCTATAACACCATGAGTTTTTAGGAAATATATTTTTTAAATAAATATAATTTCTTTGATAGGTTGAGTTATACACAATAATGATTTTTAATGAAACACGATATACTATTAATATTAGTATTTATACTTGACAATTATAACCTAACTGTTAAATTTGGAAGCGTGGATAATAATAAACAAGTTTTTATAAATATGTATAAAGTTTGTATATAATTAAAATATATTTATAAATAAATTCATAATTTTTAATAATGTTATTATAGGATTTGAAAATACATTTTTGTTAAAAAAATGATATTATTGATTCTTAAGACCAAATAAAAAAATATCATTTTAAAAATTGAATTGGAAAAAATTAACTTAATTTTTCGAATCAACACATAAATATTATCTTCGGGTAATTTTTTATAATTTTGTGAAAAGACTAATTTTTTAGTAAATAGTGAAAAATATTGAATTCTATTAAAAAATCACATTACATTTAAATAATTTACATTGTTTCGTATTGTTAAAAATAATTTAAAAGAAAAATTATTTCAATTATGTTCTAATTAATTCTATTTATTTTATTTGTAATCAAATTCTTATTGAATTTTGATATTAAAACATTCTATACATGTGATAAAAGTTTCATTGGAGGATAGTTATTTCGTCAAATCTATGGGTTTAATTTTATATTAATTTCTTCCAATTATTTAAATTGAATTTATAAAATTTTGTTCCATATTTTTAATAATAAATATAAATTTTATAATATAATTTAAACTTATTTTTTATTCAAAATGAATACTAAATATGGTAAAAATTAATTCAGAGTTTAAGGCTAAAATAGGTTTACCAGTGGTTAAACTAAACATATATTTATTTAAGTGTCCTAAAAACTCTAAAAAATCCTATTTTATGTTATATATAGACATTATATCATATAATGTTTTATAATAAACGATTTTTTATCCTTGTGTCATTTATAAATCGCATGTACACTTTTTTCTTTTTGAAATTCAAAGTGTGTCCTCAGCCCCACTTATTAATGGGAGGCCCTTATTCTCTCCTCTTAAACCTTTGAGAACCATTTATGTAATCCAAGACCTACCTAGATATATTAACTAATTCCATTAATACATTATATTGATTAGTAAACCCTCCTAGTAATGACTTAGGTATAAAACTAAATAGGTTCTCTGAAGAAGAGGTAAAATTATTATACTTAAGTTTGTTATTTCTTCTTCCACCTTCTTAAAATATAATTAAAATATACTTATATAATAATAGAAATATATACCATATAATATGATTGTATTTTGATAATTTCGTTATTTTCATTTATCTCCTCTTATATCAAATGGAAAGAGAAACAATCGATCATGTGTACAATGTGTTACAACCTCGTGAACTGATCTAATTTGTTATACATCACCACCTCTCACAAGTGGATATAATAATGAATGAATATTATATATATGATATTAATAAAATATTTATAATTATATAATTATAATATCATTTATAAATTATTTCTTTCCTTTCCATGGAAATATGATAATGTTGCTCATGTGTATGAAAAACTACCGCTTCGCGAAGCGATGTGATTCATTTTTCACATACACATTACATTTATGGGGATAATGATAAATTTAATGAAACTATGTGAAATATATTTTACTTGAATCACTTTATAAGGGTGATATATTTTATAACTTATTTTATTTCCTTTCATTGATAAAGTGAAAATACTAATCACATGTATGTACAACCTACCATATCCTTGAACGGTGTCATTCATTTTCTATATATAACTTTTATGGGTTAATATTAATACATATATAATAAATAAATATGATAAATTTGTAATGTTTAATGTTATTTAAATTTTGGAACTATGATAAATTTATAATTATTAAAAATACTAAATCATGACGTATATGAAAAACAAATAAGTTTTTACCGAAAACTTGATTTTAAGATGGAATCGTTTAAAAATGTGTAATAAAAGGTTATAGGTAAATAATATATTGTGTAATTAATATGAATAATTTTTTATAATATATGTATAATGAAACTATATTTTTAATATAGGAGGTTCTAGCATGTATGGGGGAATTCGATACTTAAGGTAAGGGATTTGTGTCTCGCATTTTTATCGGTAGGACACATGCCATATAAGCCACTTGTTTCTTTTGAGTGGTTTATATACTACCCCTGAATGTATTTTATGATTTTTATCATAAAAATTATAGTATATTAATATCCATATAAAATTATTTATTTCATGTTTCAAGAGATACCAATGTCGTAACAAATTTATGTTACAATCTATTTTTTATTGGGATTGTATATGATTATGCTTCAAATGATGAGGTATTATGAAACACCTATAAAGATAGATATAAATTTTATTTTCCACTGAATATTTGTTGAAAGTAAATACTTTCCATTCATTTCACTCTCTTTATATACCCAGGATATCTAAATAATATTTTACAATAAAACCAACATTATTTCCCTTCTCTGTTGAAAATCATTTTTCTTCTATTTACATGTTTTATAAAAAAAATTAGAGAATATTTGTAAAATCCCAAAATTGTTTTTTAAATTAATATTTAATAATATTATTTTTTTCACAAACTACTTTAATGGGATCTTCTTCTTATTCCCCAAAATGTAGTACATTTTACTTTTACCGAAAATGTGAATGAAATTTTTTAATGTGTACAAAATAATTTTAATTTACCATCAACATAAAAATTATTTTATTTAAATAAACTATTATGTGTTTTCAATGTTTTTAAAATGAAAATGGTCTCCACAAAATCTTATGAATTTCAAGTTGTAAAAAGGTGATTTTCAGAAGAATAAAACAATGTTATTTTCTTCAAGAAATGTTCCAAGTGATATCATTTTCAATATAATTTTCTATATGAGATGAATTCCATTTATTTTACATAAGTTTCACTAGGGATGTTATCTAATGATAATATCATCATTATTTTTGTTTATGTTTTATATTTATATTGAAAATATTCCTATAAAACCCATTAATATTCCATAATTAATACTATATTGAAATTATTAAGAAACCCATTTCATTTCATGGGTTATAATATGATTGTTTTTAATGAATTTGATTTATTTTCAAGAGTTATGATATGATAAATGTTTTATGAATACCATTTGATTTCATGGGTTCTAATATTATTAGTATTTTAAGATCTTGTATATCACATATGTATTATTTACATTATGTGATGGATGGGAACTATATATCCCCCTAATTCATTGTGTAATTACTGATATCTCATCAGATAAAAAATACTAGAATGAGGAGTGAACTCAGTTATTAAATGGAATTAATTAACTATGATATACTTGGGAGTGAACCATGAATACTATTATAGTTTGTAGAGTGAACTCATTCCATTAAGAATGTTTTGAAAATGATATTGTACTACTATTAAAATGATTTTATATGCTTATATATATGCCAAAAATCACTTTATTATTCCAATGTTATTCTCTCAAGGTTCATGTTCTTTTATTTCACTATTATTCCTATCTAATTAATTTCCATGATTTATTTCATGACTCATGTTTATGATTTTATGATATTCATGGTATAACTTTCAAATGTAATTCTATTTTTCTCATTCCTTTATTCTCATGTTTTATAGATATCTCTTTTTTTACCCTTTCCAAGCATATGATATCAAACATTCTTATATTTATTTTACATATGCTATAAATAATGGTATTATGTTTGACATGTAAATTAAGAGTTTTGATTGAGAAGAAAATAGTGGGAGATGATGTATTTCTCTGATGAACTAGGTTTTTATGTTTCTATGTTTACAAAGTAACTATACCTAAATGATTTTTGTCATGGATCATTATATAAGGTAATTAATATTCCTCTAATAAGATGTGATATCTTTGTATGAAAAGTTTGGGTCACTATAATTGGTATTAGAGAATGATTTAGTTAAATTTTGGTAACTATAATCCTATAGATGAGTATAAGTATAGGAAAACACCCCAAAATTTTGGTGAAGTATGGAGTGATTGATTTATATGAAATTACATTAATGTTAGGAAACTAAATGTGGATGTGTCTCAGAAATATTTTTGTTAAGGGTTAAAACCTCTAAAAATGTAATAATGAGTTGGACTCTAGTGTCACCTAGTTCATGATAATTAGCCTTGCTGCACACCTAGTTTGACAGTCCCATGAGATATTCTTTGGAAGTTCAAAAAATATTTATAAACCATCATGAAGGTATTAAATAGATGATGACCATGAATAAATTATGATATAAATAAGGCATTATATATATTAAAAATAAGGTTTCTTGATTTATACATCCTATTAATTATTTTCAAGTTATAATGTAGTTCTATAATATAATTATTTTTTCTTACACTATAATTTTTGGTTTTTATCAATAGACAAAACTGAAAGAAACTATTTTTAATTTTGAGTGAAATGGAAAATTAAATGATAATTATCATAAGAAACTAAGCATTATTGGATCTAAAATGAAAAATATCATTGCAATTCTCACATAACATTCTCAAGATATAAATTATGCTAAAATTAAAAATGAGAAAATGAGGGAAGAATGATATTTTAATTCCATCATGAGGAAACATACAACTTAATAGTGGTTCTAATTATCTTCTAGTTTAAAATTTATGGATCAGAACCATTTAAAATATATTTTATGTTCTCCAGTTTTCAAAGAATGAAAAGTCATTTTGGGTTTCTTTTTTTTGGAAGGTGAAGCAGATCAATGGTGGAAGCATATCAAGAAATAAAGTCAATAAGATAAATTTTACCCCATGTAAATTTTTAAGTGTTAGAACTTATTTTTCTCTAATAATATTTTAAATATTATTCTCATAAAAATATACAAATAACTCCTTGGGTTAAAGATTGAATATGATGAATTAGTTGGTAACTATGAGATAAATTTTATGAGAATTTAATGGAACACTTATGGTATTATCATCAAACCTAAATGTAAGGTAGATTAATTATTCAATATCCTAAAACCAAATATTAAAATGGTATTGGCCATATGGGATATCATTTGATATGAATAAATAAATCAATGTACTATCAGGTTAAAATTGATATTGGAGTTACCCATTAATCATACAATTTTTTACCAAAATAAATATTGAATTAATATGAAGCTCTAAAAAACATGGAAAAAATAAATTGATCTTTCTATAATGATCAATGTTTGGAAGGAAACAAAGAAGAAATATTCACAAGGATATTGATAAATTTTTTAATTGTGGGAAGGAGAGTCATAAAGTGATTGAAAACTGATGTTTTGGTAATAAGTTAGATATTGATATAAATATAGAGACTCCACCACTGAATAAACCAATCACACTCTAGTGGTTCAAATGAAAGAAGTATAGTAATTATTCTAATCAACTTACAAATATGATTTTTAAGTATTATGATCATTGTCAACAGCCACTTAAGCCAAAAGTTAAAGGGAAATCTCATGTGATTACTATTTCTGATGAGGGGTGTGATAATGAAATGACGAAAGGTGCACCAACCATCCATTATAAAACTACTTAGGTATTATTTGGCACTTGATCGACCCACTCTTTTATATATGAATAATTTTATAAGTGTATCACAATGACACCCCAATGATTGTATGTTGAATTAGCATTGAAAACACCTAATGATACAAGGATCACTACCCAAGTATATGATTCTTATTTGGTTGATGCTTATGGTAGTGGGCTTATTTTAAACCTCATTTACCTCCCTTTGGTTGGATTTGTTGTTATCACATGTGTTGAACTTATTTATATAAATCCCACATAAATTACCACACTTGTAGCGCACCACCTGGATACCAGAAGATGCATCCCCCGTACTCATATCTCTACGTGTAATCTCCTAGCGGCGCTTCCTGCTATTAGTAGAAGGGATTCTAATGCTAGATGTCAAGACGCCTTGGCTCACAAATCCAAAATCCCTCAGATTACATTCAGTGATCAGATCCTGGTTGACTATAGATGATATCGATGTCAGAATGAAGATCTTTACTTGAGACCGGATAAACTTCCTAAGACCGTCATCAAAATTCTATGCAAGGAACAACTCATCTCCCCCTAGAAAAGGGTGTAAAGCTCTACAGCTTGGTGAAGCGAGAGGAATACTCCAAAACAGAAAGAGTACCCTGCTCTAAACTCATGAAATCTCAAGATCGATCATCCCTCAAGGTCTCCGGATAGAATTAATCATATAAGATGAGATGAAACTCATCCCATCCCATATTATGCTAGTGTCCCGCCTCTGAGACCACATCCTACCATCTCTTGGAGGAATCTCAGAGCATTTAAGTAGTGAGATTCACCCTCTTCTCTAGAGATATCTCCATATGCTTGAAGATCTTCAGCATGGATTCTAACCATGACTCTGCAGCCTGGGGTCCTCTATCCCCTGAGAAAGTGGGAGGATACCGATACTGAAAGACCCACATCAATTCTACCATTAACGGGGATGGAGGTAGCACTCCCTGAAATTTGTACATCATACTCATGAAACCCTCTCTGAACTCTGTATCAACACCTACATTAGATGAAATGGCTGGTGCCAAAATTGGCACAACTGGAAGATGTATAGGAAGTCCATGATCATCTATATCTGGTGTCATATCACCGCCTGGAAACTGGCATACAACCAGAGGAAATATCGATGGAATGAATCTGCAAGGTCAAGCGCACACCTTAGATCATGATTATCACGGACTGAAAACTAGAAGTGTAGGGAGGAAAGAGGAGAAAGAAAGCATTCATGTTGTTCAAAACTCCACTACAAGGCGTGTATAGTTACTAAACGATGTGTTTCCTTAATCCATTCACATGGAATGTACTTCGTCCAACACTGGTCGTGTAATGCCCCAAAAACACAGCGTTTTTCCTCACAAATGTTGTGTACTTGTATTCCCTTCCCCTTCCCAAGTCCTTCTATACGGTTAATCCTCACGGCTCTCCTAATACAAGACTACATAGTGTATTGACACGGCGTGTACTGGAAAGGATAACATCGACCCGTGTTGTTGGTGACTCGTCCGGGTGCTTGGGTAATACTAAATGGTGTGTTCAAGGCTGACACGGAGTTTTCAAGGCAGACACGATGTGTTTAACTTATGTTGTTATCCATTCGTGTCGTTAGTCACACAGGTTGACATAGGGTCAACACGACATGGCGTGTATGAATGGTACATCGTGTGTTCACCCTAGGATTTTCCAATCCCATGTCTCTTCCCACATGGCCTATGAAACTAATAGATACTAAATGGAATGTAAATAAAATACATGGAGTGTACTTAAGAAAAATAGTTTCTTCCTGAAAATAAGAACACATGGCGTGTAGTCAAAACTACACGGCATATATTCTGTGTTTTTTCAGAAATTAAGCCTCGGAAACTACTCTGGAGCCCAAAAAAACACAGAAACGAACATTAAAGTTCCAAATTCCAGTCTGTGAGGGCCCACACTCCCCGTGAATCAAATATTGGCATCTTATACATGTTATAACAAGAATAAACAAGACAAAAATCCACAAAATTCCGGTCCATGAGGGCCCAAAACACCTCAAGAACCAAAATGTGACATTCATTCATACAAACCTTACACAAATTCAATATCCTATCACGAAACAGGTATCTATCAAGGCGAAAATCACAATAGTATACATATCAAGCACAACATCTATCACAACAACATGAGATCACTAATTCACCCTAAAAAGCATGGAAATAATGCATGACATGTAATTTCTAGTAATTGCCTCTATGATACATAAGATGGCATACCCTCATCTAATCGGGTTGCAACAGAAATAGAACCTCAATAAAATCAATAGTAATAGCACAAAACATGTGAGTCACCCAACAGTGAAAATCAAAACAAACATAACATTCAAAACTAGAAAAATTGAAATAAACAAGGTATATTGAATTTTTCCTATATATGGGTTAGCTGCTCCTAGGAACAACTTATTACCATGTACCTATTCATTCTTATCCCTGGATAAAGGCTCCAAATAGTAATTTAAGAGAAAATAATTCCTCTAATACCACTTTGTAACATCCAGGTTCTGGAATCCACCCAGAGGCACCCAGTACACGGTTGGTCACATGGCCTCAAGTGTATTTCCCTAAATGCCAGAGGCTGCTAACAAGCAGTGAGGGACTTGGGTGTGATAGTGGGAAAACTATGCCTTCATTGGCTGACTAACACAGTGTAAGAAAACAATATACAATATCAGAAGTAGTAATAAACCATATAAGAGTAAACAACAGAAGACTGAAAGTAAGAAACAACTGGAGAACACATATAAATGATGCATGATACATATGTGTAGGAAAGAATCCAATTAATTCACAATGATGGAATACAAATAGTACTACAAAAAAGTATAAAAGAAAATAGATAAACAGATCCTCATCATCAAAATCTGTAGCTTGGTCTCATACTCTCCAGCTCCACACTCAATCAAGAACCTAAAGTAAAAGGGCACATTCCCTTATCTATACCTACTATAATGAAATCTGTTTGGGCCCAAAAGTATGAACCAAACAAGGTGTGAGACTAAATCCTAGTAGGCACCCACCCAAATATTTGTGCCTAACATTCAGTGAGTAAATATGGTAGGAGGTAAGTAAAAAAATTAGTAAACAATTCCACAGTTTCAAAGAATTCAATTCAACATATCAAATATGTAGCTAAAATCAAAATAGACAACCCTCCAAAAAGTATACATGGTCTATCCCCTCTAGTCCAGCTATAAGAATATACAAGTAATTTCTGAAGAAGATCACACAGTCAATTCCCCTTATAGTATAAGTGATAAATGGCTCCCTGAGGAAGAACACGCGGTCAATTCCCCTTATAATCTAAAGTGATCTATGACACTCTGAGGAAGCTCACATGGCCAATTCCCTATTATTGTCTACTACAATAGATTCCCACATCCATGTGTAAGTCAAATGAGTATAGCAGTGTAATAGAGCCAAAGTAAACCTCTAGAACTACTTCGCTAATAGTCTAAAGTATATCAAGCATGTCAGATAATAATAAACACTCTATCCTATAGTACTACGAATGGGAAGAAAATTAAGTAATCCTAACAGGACAATTAGACCAAATGGTTCAAAATAGAACATGCATGGGAAACCACATCCAAATCATAGTAGTCAACTCTATTCATATCCTAATAACCTCTACTCAGGCATACTAGCATGACATGCAATTAACAAGGGTAAAATGAGAAACATGCAATACCTTGTTCAAGGTTATTGGAAACAATTACACATACTACTCAAATACATTCAATGAAATGGCACAAACCACCTACATCAGTGTTTTGAGATCACTATACGTGAACCCCAGGGCTTGAATCACTTTATAAATCCAAATATCTACACAAATTTCTAAAACGTTCAGTAGAGGATAACATGAGAAAAAAAGAGGAATCATAAAACAATGCACAAGAAGAAAAGATAAAATAATGAGATGATCTCAATGAAATTGACGGAGGTCAAATTAGAGATCGGATGCAGGCTCTGGTGCTCAGAGAAGGATCATGGTCGTATGGGTTCTCTCAGATGAAGAAACCCTAGAAGAATGGTGTTCTGTCAATTTGACGTGACCTTGATACTTTTAATTAAAAAAATAAATTACATGGTGTGTACATTGTAAGTACACAACATGTACTTTCAATTCCCATACTCCACTTTAGGTGGCCTCCAAGTCACCCCTACACGACTGTGTGCTCGGCTACAACATGGCCAGCACACGGCTACCCGCGGTAACCAAGTACATAGCGTGTATTCATAAAGTACATGGAGTATACTTAATAAATTTATAGAAAGTCATCTTTTTCTAAAAAATGACCAAAAATGTTAAACATACCTGAAAAAGAAGATCTAGGTTCTTATAGTTACAAAAGAATGCGATGATCCATAATCAAATAATTCATTTTCTATGATTGAGGAAAAGATTCAACTACTTGCCAACACGTCATTATGAATTTTAATCTCGGTATTTGTGATTGTATAATGATAGCCTTGCTCCCTTGACCTTTTGTGTGGCCTATTTTCTAAATTATTTGGACAATAATTAGCATAGTGCCCCATCTACCTACAGTTATAGCATTGAACATTGATATCTTCTTCCTTTCCCGTAAAATCACCAGCATTATGGCCTTTCTATCCACACTTGTAGCACATGTTTTTTCCTTTTAAGCAAGCACTAGGGTCTTTCCTTCCATGATTATCGCAGATTGAAAACTTCTTCTTCTTATTCTTCCTTTTAACCATTATATCATCTTCTACTCTCTTCATCTCTTTTACCCCTAAATTCATATGACATAGATATTTATTTATATTTCATGATATCACATGATACAATGTCTTCATCAGATGAGAAACTTTGGGAGACTAGTACCCCTTAAGGAATGGTTTTAAAAAATTCAATAATAAATCAATCTTGATCCTTTGATTATGTATATAGTCTATAACATGCCTTTCTAACCTTGTAAATTTAGTTTCATACATTGAAAAATTTTAATCCTCTTTTTCTCTAAGAATCAATGATTTCCTCCCCATATTTGCTCGTTCTTCCTGGGAAAAATCTTTTCTAGGAAAATTTTCTTAAAATACCTCCATTCTATTTCTTCTATCAATTCCTCCTCCTTTTTTTAAATTAATGTCCACCACTGATCTGTATCTCTCGAAATATGATAAACCTCTACGAAAACCTTCTCTCTTTCATTACATCACAAAACAAGAAATATCATCTCTAAATAACTTATCCAATGCTCTGTTGTGACTGGGTTTGTAGTCCCATTGAATGATGGACGATGTTGTCACAAAAAACGGTCCAACATTACTCCTCCATGTTGTAGATCATGATTATCCATATGGGAAAGGTAATTTTTCATAACCTATGTATGTTTTCAGTGTATAGTTATAATTTTATATGAACGAGTCATAGCTCCAGTACCAATATCATTATCTTTTATATAAGGTAAATACTTACATGGGATACATGCATTAACATGGTTTTTATTCCTTCCACTAGGCACCATTTCTAAATAATGGAACATACTAGATTATATTATGAATCATAATTTATAGTCTCTTCTTAAAAAATAATTTAAAATTTTTTAAATATTATTCCTAACAAATCTCACAATAATAAACATAATTTCATTGAGGAAAATTCAATTTCTAAAGACTCCATAATGGATTGAAAATAAAAGGAAAATTAACATAAGAATGTCCCCTGGGTGTTTCAAACTAGGTGTGAAGTAAGGCATATTGTTATATACCATTTACCCTAGGTAAAACTCGAAACACCATGTTGGAGTTGTTATTCCTAGGTACATCTATGGAAGAACCACGTCTACATGTAGTATCCAGCTAGGGATGCATTTTCTACGAAGATCCACATAATCCTTTCCTTACTAAAATTCCAGGATGTTCTTGTATACTTATCTTAAAATGCTCTCTTAGGTTTTTTTTCCAAATCTAAAATCACTAAATCTATTTTCCATGTTTTCTACTAAACATTCTATTATACCAAATGAAAATACCCATCTCCAGTTACCCAAATATGGTGCCTTATTTCACTACACTGGCATAATTACAAGAATGCTTTATATTAAAGGAACAAATTGCTGTATTAGTTTTTGAAAACCATCTATATACATAAGTTCAATATTATAACTAGAAATTAAATATAATATAGAAATTACTTTGAAAACATATATAATTCCAATTTTATACCTATAGGTCATTCATAATTTACTTCTTCACATCCTGGAAAAATAAAACATAATAAAGGGGTGAGCATAGATGCTCAGTAAGTGAATCCAATACAATATAATATATCATAATGATTAATATTAAACATTTTTAATAACTAAAAACATGTGCCTTTAAAAATTAACTTGGCCATAATATGGATGGAATAAGGGATGAATAAATAATTCCATAATAAAGCATAATCATGTGTATTATACTAGTTAAATAAACTCATGTGCTATCAATTACATGTATCATAATGAGGGAAATGCATAATTCTGAACATTATTAAATATACCATCAAGGCCTCAGGTAAGACATCTGAAAATGATTATGGCCATGACTAAAACCATATCTGAAAATGGGGAATGCCTCAGCCAAATTGATATTTGTTATGTCTCATGATACATACTGATGCATAAAGGGGCTATAGCGGGCCCCTCCCTTCACATACTAAGTTCAATGCATTCCCCATATGAATTTGGGTAAACTTAAACAATATAAGCATTTATGTTGAAACTAACATATGAAATGTAAATAACATTCTTTTTACCTAAACACTAACCATTCATAGTAATATGTTGAATGGTTTCAAGATAGCACGTCCAAAGTTAATCTAATAAACAAACATTCAATAAAATATGGTATGTGATATATGAAAATATTATTCCCAATTATATATAATATTCAAAAATATTTTTGAAATATATAAAATTACTTTTGTAAAATCATCGAGTAATTCTTAAGATAAATACTCTTTTACTTTAAAAAGAAAGGTTATTTTGGAGAATTATTTGAATAAATCCATATGTGAAATAATATAGTTTTATAATAATAAAATGATTTATTATAGAAAAATAATTGTGGCTAAAAATACATTATAGATTGTACTTGAACATAGGTATGAATTAAAGAAGTTCCCTTGAAACAAGATTGTATTTTGGGAAGAATTTTTGAATGATTATTCTAAAGCCTGTAACTCCACATAAATAAAGAATGATTCTAGTTTTAAAGAATATATATAACATTAATACATAATTTATTTTAAAATAATAAGAAATAATAATTTCATTGAAGTAAGTAGAGAATAAGAGTAACCTGAATGAAAATGGAGGTTCTGGTCGAAAACCCTTCTCTTATGTCAGAATGTATTATGAACATGACCTTAATGTCCTTTATAATCAAATTAAATCCATTAATTAACTAATTAAGTACCTTATATATGTATATTTTATTAATTAATTTTTATTATGTTCATTTATTTATTTATTGATATGTTATAAGATTTAATTTTGTCGTTCTGGAGTGTTTGTTTCATTGATTTCATGATCGGTTCGCTTGATTAAATGTAATGGAGTTTATGTGGAATGAATATAATTATATAGAATTGAAATTATATTTTATTTATGAACATAAATAAGTTCAAATGATTATATATATCACATTTTTACATGGTATGAAGACTATTTATTAGATATAACAATAGTGATAACCATTTAGAATATTTTTGGCGATATCTCTATTGTTACAAACTAGTTTGTCATATATAGTAGTATTATGTATATATACTGGTTAAAGAAAATTTAATAGGTTATAATAAACATATTATAGTCTGTTTAAACCATAAAAAGGGTTTCATTACCATACTTGAATGAGAAATTTAAGAAAAAATGTTCGCCGTATATGAAGATTGTAAATCTTCACCTCCGATATGATGATTTTGTTTATAAAATAAAAGATGGATAGATTGTATTTTGATGAAGTATATTCCATTAAAATGATATAATTCAAGAATATATATGATACTATATTTATCTTGAAAAATTGGATATATTAGGTTAGGATAATATAGTAAAATAAAATAAATTGAAAATGAAATGAAAGGGAAAACGAATTGGGTATACCTCTTGAAATGTCCTCATTGAGAACCTCCTTAAGGGAAGGGGTTTTGGTCTTTTAGAAAGACCATAATCTCAGGGACATGGGTAGGGACTATTTAAGAGTATTGGGGTATAAATTTCAGAATAATCATGTTTTAAAATAGTTTATATAAGAGGGAGTTATGGGTGACTTTTATAGTGAAGTGGAGAGGAGATTTTTGAATGTCTTATTCATTATTTTCCCCAAGACACCCAATAGTGTTGATTCATGTGTCCCAAAATAGTAACAAGTGAATAATAGTTAGAACCAATTGTTCTTATATCAGATATGACTCAAGTAATAGGGAATTTATTTCTATAATGTATTTATAATGTAAATTACTATATTTTACTATTCACTAAAAATTTATGTATTTTAGAAAAATCACAAAAATCACCATTACCATTTTTCATTGTGTATAATTAAAAATGAACCCATTTTTATCAAAATCATTTTCTAAATATTTGAAAATAAATTTTTAAATAAAATATTTATTTACTTGAAAAATATAGATTTTAATTTTAAAAATGATGTTATAACACGTTAACAAATTAACTACGGTCTCATTAAATTTTCCTAAAATCATAGGACAATAAAATATGTAGTTAAAAATTAATTTTTAGAAATTAATTTTATTTTCAATTAATTAATTAATTTAAAATTTTTATTAAATATTTTTTACCCACAAATATACTAACACTTAATTCTGAATTTTCAAAATGTTAACTCTCATTTATATTATAACTAAATTATATTTATACCAACATGGGTTATTTTAATATTTGTAAGGGTATATTATTATTAATAAGGCTAAGTTTCTATTCATAAGTGTATGTTACTATTCTCCGAAAAGGTAAGTTGATTTTATCAAACACTAAATATCTTACTGATCAAAACCATGTCTGTTAGTTTTTTGAACATCAACTCATAGAAGTAGTAAAATTATATCTAACAACTAGCTTATAAATATCCCCTATAAATTTCCAAGTGTATATTTCTCACAGACTTAGTGTTGAATTAATTCTATAATTAATTTATTTGTAAAGTCACTGGGTGTTACAACCATGGTCAAATTACACCAACAAAATTTGAAATGAGATGTTATATAACCCAATTTTTTTCCATGTAATTCTGTGATTTTGGAATTTAGTGATAAATTAAGAAATAAGAAAATGAGCTTGGTAAAATCATTTTCCATGGATGCTTTCATAAATTTATTTTTCACTATGTTTAAGGTTATTTTTACTTAGTGGTACAGATTATTTAGAATATGTTCTCATTCATGTTTAAATATTCCATGTTATATTTTTTGACAATATTTTCATGAGAATGTGGAATTAAAATAAGAGGTGGTTTTTAATGATTTTATATGGAAACTTCCATAATTTATTTAATATTGATCATAGTAATTAATAAGAGATTCTATAAAGACATTATTGAGAAATCATTTGTAAATGACTTCTGTATTGAATAAATATTTCTCAGAGTTTTAAATGTGAATGTTTTGAAAGGATATTTGGGAAGTATCATCTGAAGAAAAATGATGAAGCATGGAGTTTTTATAGATTTTAGACAAATTCACAGCGCCTAGTAATATTTTTTATTTTGAGAAGAATAAGAATATCATAAAAATTATTCTATGTGAGGGTAAAAAAGCAAATGTATAATATTTTTTTAACATAGTATTTTTTATAGTCAAAGTTCATAAATAGGTGAGAATATTTTTACCAGATCATCATGGAGGCTCAAATATGAATATTTTTACAACATTTTTTGAGGTATCATATATCAATCCATCAATAATTTTATAATTTGTTTGAATATATTTACAATTATTTTTCAGACATTATTGATAGTGAGATATTTTTATGTACTGGTAATCATTGTTCTATAAGAAGATTCCTAGCCTAAAATATTATATTTGATCAAAATATTATAATTAAAAATCATTGAATCTGAAAACTTCAGTCATATTAATGACATGTCCAACTACATTAGTAGTGAACAATGTAAAAATATTATGCCATTTATTTATTTATATTTCATTTAATTCAGGTAATTCTAAAGAAAAAATATAATATTCCCATGTATTAATATTAAAAAGAGGTTTATTTAATGTTTAAGAAGTTAAAAATTGTTAAACAACGTTGATCAATCCCCCATTCATAGTGGTTCACCATTTCTAGGGAACAACAATTGGTATTTGTATAACCATGTTCCATTTTATATATTCAAATGTTATTATTATGTCAAATATACAATCTATTAATACTTGAGGTGTTCCCACATTTGATTTAATGAATTACCAGAGTGCATGAATTGCATTTTTCCTTATCTATCTCTTGGCCTAAAAATTTTTGTTAATTAAAATATGGTATTTACACCCATTTAAAGAAATTATACTAAGTAATTTTATAATAATAATATTTTTAATGTTTATTTTATGTATATAAATATAATTATTATGTTATCATTAAATAATTATACTATAGGGATTATACTTTAAACTGAAAAAAACTATTTAGGTCAAGTTGGAAAATTGCTGTGAAGTGACTACCATAGATAAAGAGAATATATTTAAGTATATAAAGGAAAATATAAAGAAATAAAAATGATCAAAGAAAAATATACCAACTATTATTTTATACTAGTGAATAAAAATGTCAATAACATTTGATTCTATGATGAAAAGTCGGAGGAATAAATTATTGTGAAGAATTTTATGACAATTTTTCTAAATATATATTATCCAAAAATCTATTCTCTAGTAGATAGAGAATATATTAAACTAGATTAACAACAAAAAATTATAATTTCATATTTAATTAGATAGGATATATTATTTAAGTAAAAATATAAAGACGAAATGTATTTTGAATCAATGAGAATTATGAGAATAAAATAAAATATATTAAAGAATTTAGTGTTTTTTATGATGATGATGAGTAGGTTGAGTATTATAAAAGATTAATTTATTTTATCTCTAATAATTTTAGAAAATACAAGGTAATATATAAATCAATTATACTACTTGAGTTCATCAAATGTGAGGGCATTGGAAAAAATTCCAAAAAATTTATAAAGATAAATATTTAAAAATAATAGGAAGATGAATGGAGTGAAATACCCAAAACTATTCTTGTGGTAAAAATTAAAAATATGTGATCAAATATGGTGATTTTAAACTCAAGTTTCTAAGAATAAAAATTAGAGTTCTTATAAGTAAATAAAAATAATATGACTCATTATCGAGAAACTAATCTAAGTATGATACACCTCATAATTTAAAAAAAATAATATATTATTTTAAAAATCAAGAAGAATCCTTAAAAATTAATGATGTGGAGTTGAAGAAACTTATATATAGTATATAATTAATTATAAACTAGATATATTTCTTCAGTATAATATCAAGCTCAAGAAGGAAGTAAAATTTGTACAAAAATAAAACAGAATTAAAATTTAAGGAAACGAAGAGTCACTTTGAAGATAAACTAAACTCATTTAATAAATAAAGATATTTAAACTTAAAATTATTATGTAAGGGAATATTATTAAATATCATAATTAATATTTAATAGTGAATGAAAATGATTTTTATAAGACATAACCAAAATGTATTAACCATGGAAATGATTTGAGAAGTATAAAAAAATAATTCAATCAGACTATTGAAATCAAGTTTGAATAATAAATGGATATAAAATATGAAAATTAAAAAGTGCATGTCAAATCTTCAAATGTTAAATTTTTTAATAAATAAGTTTTTAATAAAATTTAATTTTTAAATTTTAAATCTTTTCGTGTAAGGAACACAAAATGTGATGAGAATAACTCTTTTACATGAAATTCAGATAACATCATTTCTAAACAATTATCCCCCACTAAAATAATGTAATCTGAAATAAAATTATATATAATGCATCAATACCCTAAAATTTTCTTCAAGGAGGAAGATATGAATTCATAGGGTGTTAATAGTGCTATAAAATTTATGGATAAAAAGCTTAATTGTACTAGTATAATATACCTGATCATTGAAAATAAAATAATTAATGTGGAGAAACACAAATAAATGATGAATAACTTATCAAATAATTCTTGATTTTTAATATAATATATCTAACATATCTATATAGAATATACATTAATAATTGGGAATTTTGTGGAATGTGTGATGGATATGGTCCTTGTGTTGAGGAATATATGAATAATATTACAGGTTAGATTTACTATAGTTTAAAGGGACATAAAATTCAAATTGTGATGTTCGAAGAAAAGTATCTCAGTGGAGACATAACTCTGTAGGAAAGTAAGAAAGGTAAAACAAAGATTCTTAACATTATATTTTACTAACACATGTATAGTTATATATTAATATTGAATAACATAAAAAAAATGATGGTAGGATAGTGAGATTTGGAAATTATATTTCACTGAGAAGCAAAGGTGTTGGTTCAATTGATATTTATGTAGTAAAGCTAAAAAATAGGATACATGATTATCAAAGATGAGAATAATTTTTGGAACATGATACTTGGTTATATTTTCTATAGGAACCTAAGAAAAATATTGAAACATGATGTGGTGAGAGATATATATCAATAGAATAGTGATAGATAAACTTTATAAAAAACTTTTAGAAATGGTAATGTGGTCTAAGATACTTATATGAGTATAGAGACTTAGTTAAAAAGACTTATTGAGTTAATTTACACTAAATTGTGAGTGATGATGGGAAAAATCTATACAATTGGTGATTTTTATTTCATCACATTAATTATAGGCATTAATTAGTTTAATAATTTCTTTTTAATCAAGAATAAATATTTGGAAACTAGTATATTAAAAATCTATTGTAGGTTGGATGAAAAATAGTTTGGTGTTTACTTTTATAATCTAAGATCATATCATGGAATGTAATATATTGTAAATTCATTAAAAAATTATCCTGAAAACATTGATTCCTAAATTTTTATAGTGGACCATATATTCCTAAATAGAATATAATAGTTGAGAGGAAAATTATAAGGCTTCTAAATATGGGGGATCTATGTTGAATAATCACACACACTTTAATTCTTCTATATATATGTTTTTTGTACAACTATTCTCATAAAAATATGTTTTTATTAAGACTTGTTCCCCTCATGAAATCTTTTGAGAATTGGTTTTTTAAAAATCCAATAATAAAACACTTAAAAACTTATTGATATACATTTCTATATAATTATCAAGAACACAAACATTGTAAAATTCTAAAAGAAATATGAATAATTTATTTTTATTGGATACCTATTAAATATTAGGGGTTATAAATTTTAGAAAAAAAATAATCTTTAAGCATTTTGAAACATTTTATGTTAATGTTATTGTAAATTAAGATAGATATAGATTTTTAGATGATGCAGTTCTTAAAATGTTTGAAAAAAATTACCTGAATATTTTATGAAAGGCGAATGATAAAGAATTAATAAACAATAGTATTTCTATTTTTGTTAATTAAGAATAGTCTAGTGATGTATATGAAACACATGATTAACAAAACATAAGATATTAGAGTTTTAAAAAGAATATTGAAATAAAAAATATCATCGGGACTCAAGAAAATCCTATTCAAAAAAGAAGAATATCGAGGAATAGGATAAAAAAGATCACATTTACCCTTTCATAAAAAAAATAGTAGCTCAAGTAGTAGATCATGAAAAATGGAACTAATTAATGGATTAAGAACATGATAATTTTAATAATAACTCTACTTGGGATCATGTTCCCCGATATGAAAATAAAAATTTAATTGGAACCAAGTGGGACTTTAGAAACTAGCTGAATAAAAAGGGTGAGGTTAAAAGAAATAAAAAATGACCAGATTGCAAAAGATAATCTTAGATGAAATGCACTGATTTTAAAGATAATTTTACATAAATGAATATTATAGAAACCATTAGAATATTTGTTTCAGTCTATATAAAAACTTTAGTGTATATCAGATGTATGGGATATCTAAATTATTTATGGAGACAAATAAAAAGAGGTGCCTTCTAAACAACTAGATGACTACATTTTTGAAAAAGACTGTAGCATTGTTCAAAAACATAAAATATATTGGTATGGATTGAAATATGTTCTTATATCCTAGTACTCAATGTTAAATTTCTATCTAATAAAGATACAGTCTTCCAATGGAATGGTTTCTAACAACTTATATGGGAATGAACAATCCATAGTAAATCTATTTGTAATTATTTATGTAGATACCATTATATTTACTATGGAAAAAGTGTATCTATGGGAATTTTGTTTTTGAAAAGATGAAGATGAATATAAAGTTGTCTTTGGTGGGAGAGAAAATATATTTTTGGGATTTTAGATTGCTTAGAATTATGGTTATATCTTTCTATATCAATGGAATTATTCTAGATAATTGTTTAAATGTTTTATTCTATGACTCTAAAAAAAGTCTCTACCCTGATATCCATTGGAACAATTTTTGGTCAAAGTTGTAGAAGAAACTCTTTTTATCAAAGAGTCAATAAAAATCATTGGGATTCTTCTTTATCTGATATATTTACGTCCATATATTGTATTTATTATGATGCATTATAAATTATCTTAGAATTAAACATATGATTATAATATGGTATCTCTAAAAATAATCTTAATATGATTTCATTGTATAGTGAACTTTGAACTATTGTATAAAAATGGATTTGAACTAAAACGTTATGGATTTATAGATGTATCTTGGGTAGGATAATGAGATGATAAAAAAGTTCACATATGGTAAATCATTATTTTTGGATGAGGGATATGTGAGTTTATATAATAAAAATAATAATTCAATTCCCTTAATTATAACTGAGGTAGAGTATATTGAAGAAACACTTACCTATACATAGATGTCATAGATACATGTAAAACTAAATAGTTTGAAATTACCTATTGGGATACCACTCATAATTTCTTATGATAACCAAAGTTGTATTAATATATAAAAAATTCTAGTAAAAAACATTATATTAATGAATATTTAAATCAAGTACCATTTTATCAATGAAATAATGGCTAATAGTGATGTAAAACTGGAATATGTTTCCTCCATAGATCAAATTTCCCATATATTTTCGTAAAGGTAATACCAAGAGAGAGGTTTTACAAACTGAGGATTAAAATCCATAATCATACTTCCAATAATAGTTTATAAAATATGTAAGTCTCCACTGAAATACTTTAGATTATATTTTTTAATGTGGAGAAATATGTGTTCTTTATAAAAAATTAGTGAAATATTCTATTTAGTTTCTATGAATGAATGATGTACATATCTCTTTTCAATATCCAATATGTTCCCCTCTATTATCCTACTATTTATCTATATTTTTCCAATTTCTCACCTATTTAATTCCTCTCACTTACTCATTAATAGTGAAAGTACAAGTCATTCTTGGTATATTTATAATGCCCCCTTTGTTGAAATTTATTTCCCTTCTCAAATTTACACCATGATCAATGCCTTCTTCTATGAACACGGATGCCTATGGTTTAGTTATCACCCATCTTCTGTCACTCCTCATTACTTAGAATATTCTTTGGCCTACTCTGTGTCTCTATTGTTTTTTGATATTTTCCTATGATTACTTATATTAGTAATTATCCTATGAGTTAGAGCTGGTGGATGGTCTCTTAGAGTCCCATGTGGTTGTGGAAAATTTTATATCTATGGAATTATTTATGTGTGGTTATTATTTTTACATTTATAGTTGATCGTCCACAACTTGGGGTCTCCATCCTCTTTATAGATTCATTGGGGCTATATTATCCTATGATTCTTACTATAATGAATAAGAAATCCAATTATATTTTAATATTTTATAGGGTTAATTTTATTCTACACCATGTCGAGGAAGTATAGATCTTGATTAAGATGAATGTTCCACTTTTTTCATTGGTCAATGTATGTTGATGAATAAAGGGACACATAGATCATTATAGTGTGGATATGTCTCCCGTGAAAGCCTATTATTTTCTAGAACCCAATAGTTATGTAAATCATAAGGGAATCTTGTAGACATTTAACATATGTGGATGTATTAAATCTAACTATAAATCATACTATGGTGGATATAATTAGTGTGATGATTTATTTTTTACTTATTTTTCATTGTCAAATCACTCTAAAATAGACTCCTCTATATCATTTTTTGGAAGCTCTTATATGATTTCATGGTGTTCCTTCATAAGGATTTTCATCTCCTAGATCATTGAGCTTCTACTTATTGCATTTTTTTCAGGAATAGTAGAGGGAAAAGTTTTAGGGGGGGCTACTTGGGAACAAACTCCTTCTCTCCGATGTTCTTTGCATGTAACCATTCTAGTCATGGTTAAATCCTCCTTCCATATTGTCTCCTTTAATTAGGGTGTGCAAAAGGCCCATTCCCTCGAGCTGCAAGAAAATTCATTGTCTCTCTTAGGGTTCACCACCCGAATGATTTTTGTTTCACAGATGGTTCCCTAATGTATCCCACCATGCTTTGTGTTCTATCTAGACTCTTGTGTCTAGATAAATAATGTTTTGTTGCAGGTACAAAAGTCCAAATTCTAGGGCTAGCCTACTTGTAGTAGTTATGTCTAGTTCCTCTTTTTTCAATACACATATTCTTATAAACACTTATAAAGATCATAACTAGGGTCTACTTTGTTCATTTTCAGAATCCTCATCATCTCATTCCTTAAATTTTATTCCTCATTTTGTTATAGAAATTGTTGATAAGGTGGTAGGTTCAGTCTCTAAAGTCTATGTTTATGCCAGTGTTTTGAATTCCAATGGTGTGGCTACAACCTCTTTATAATAGATCATATTATTTTTACCCACTTATCTTCACTTGATCTTTTATATTATCATTCCATTAATAGTTATGATTTTTTGTCCATGGATTATGGAATTACTTAATTTATACAACTTCCCCCCAAGATTTTATTAGGGTTCTGTTAAGAAATCCTATTCTGGTTAATGTTGTAGGGTAACTAGATCATCAATGAGATGAAGAGTTAATAAATGGCCCTAAACCCTAAAATTGCATTCGATCAAAGGGTATAATGATTCATCGACTATCTTCCAATGTTCTCCTTTATAATATTTAATTCTATAGGTATTTCCTGCCAAAAAAGGGAAATTTTTATTTAAAAAAGTCAAGTCACAATATAACACCCTTATTGTAATTGTTGAGCCCTTTGAAAATGTGAATACCATAAACTAGTTTGAGTTGAAGATATACTTATGCGATTTTATGAATTACAATTTAAAGATTAATGATATTTGGATATTTTAAAATATTCTTATATAGGTGAACATGATTTTTTCATCATCCAAGAACATAATAGTGTAAGTTAAATATTATTCTAACTTAGTGTAATTATCCTTAATTTATAATAATCATGATATCCATGAAAGAATGCATATTTGGAGTGAAAAATCATATTTCAACATAGGTTCTTGAATCCAATTCATCAATGGGGACTTTAATTTGATAGATGACCAATCAGAGAAAAATGGGGGAATCACTACCCAAGGAAGGCCTTGAATGAACTAAAAACCATTATCTCCTAAAATAATCCCATTTATAGAGGATTATCAAGACAAAAATATAAATAGTGAAATAATGGGGCATAAGGAGGACATAGTGTTTCTTAGGCTGATGCTTGACAAACCTATAAGAGATCTATCAATTCCCTCATACACCAGTTTTCCATATGACATGAGCACTTTCAAATTTCTCCCCTTTATTAATAAATCCACATTACACTTGCAATGGTCATCAATAATTTTTTCTCTAAAAATTGGTCTATTGAGTGTGAATTCATGAACCTCGTAAATTCTCTTGTGAAATGAACACCTAAGGGCACCCATGGGTAGATCTATGGAATAACCATAAGTGCATAAAATATTGTATGATTGACTATATGGGTTGGTCCCAAAACAATTTTAAAGTATTTAATACATTAAAATAGATATCAACCATAATGATTATAAACTATATAAGAGTTTGGATGACGATACTTATATGATCCCAGTCAATAAATAAAAAACAATGGAAGACATACATAAGGAGGAAGAACTAAAGTCCATAGAAAGATAAAGATTGTTATGTCTTAACAAAATGATTGGAATAATACTTATTTACATGATTATATAAATGTATGATTTTTTTTACAGAATATTATCCTTAAAATTTAATAAGGATCCATCATCTTCAATTTTGAGGTTATGGTTCTTATAACTATCTATCACTTATCTAAAATATATATTGGATTTCAGCTTTATGGGAGAAGTGGATATTATATTAAAAAAAGGATCCATATTTTGTTAATAGAATCTCTTTTTTTATTGGTGATGAAAATAATTTTGTTGATGGATTTATGCCCTCATAGGAGGTTATAATGTAAGTAGTTCAAAAACATATCCTGGATAGTTAACCTAGCCTAGATGGTTTACCAAGTCATTCTACGTTATTATATGGTATGTTATCAGAATGAAGGTTATTGTTCTAATAAAACACTTATTTAAAGGTGTTACTCTAATAATGGTTGCCTGTTACTTTACTTTGGACTAAATTTTAAGTTTCAATGTCATACCTATTTTAAAAAATTCCACCTTATAAACATGTATAATTTCAATTACAAAATTTTAGAATAAAATTTAAATGATATAATATCGCTAATAATACCTTGTATGATATTTATAGGGCAACATACCTTCATAAATGTAAGTGATATTAAAGGTTTCATTGTCATGGAATAAGATATTATAAGGCTGTTAATCAGAAAGTGGTTAGAACAAATATCTTGGTGAAAATCAATATATAGAAAGCCTACGATTTTGTGGAATAGAATCTAATTATAAAGGTAATGTAGATGTATTTATTCTTGGAGTGTAAATGTTACTTCCTATTTAAAAGTTACTTCTCTCTATATATTATAGTTTCTTTTATGGGAATGAAATTATTGTTGTTCAAATCATCCCATGGGATCCACTAAGGTGGCCCCCTTTCTCCTAATCTTTTTAACAATTCCCAAGTCTTAATAAGTAATAATATAAATAATTGTGTCTCCAAGGGAATGTTATGGCCTTTGAAATGTAGTTAGGGATTCATAAGGATCACAAATCTATTTTTTTGTGTTGATATTATTTTATTTATTAATTTTTTGTCCGAATCTATGAAATATTTTGTTGGTATACCTGATAATTATTTCTTGTGGTGTGGGAAGGTTATTGGTAATATAAAGAGTAGTGATATTATATCTATAAGGTTATCATTTGGGTGTTTTTATCTCCTTAGATGTTTTATTAATTAATCTCAATGTAATTTTCTTATGAACAACTGTGGCGATCCATTTTCTATAAGTAGACTACAAATACATCAATTTAATGGTCTTATGGATAAATTCCTTGGGCGTATCTCTTGATAGAAAATAAGATAATTATCTTTTACATGAATTATTAATCTTATCAATTCTATAATTTAATTTATCACATTGTATCTGTTGTTTTTCATCCAATATCCCTAATATGTCAACAAACATAATAAAAATATACATAAAGGTTTCTAATAGGAATCCAATTTGGAAAGGTGATTCTGTTGGGGGAGTATTTCATATCTAGATAAACCCTTTAAAGATGGAAGAATGGATGTTAAAATTATCAAGTAATGCATGATTTCTATATAATTCAAACTGTCTTGGGATGCTTTAGAAGAGAAATATTTATGGGTGGGGTACATTAAAGATAAATATGGGTGAGATATTGAAGCAGGATGAAAATGTAGGTTTGTGATGTAATCTATATAGAGAGGCCTTTAGAGTACTATCATCATATTCCTGAATACTACATATGGATAATTAGTAATGGGGGTGTTTAAATTTGGTTTAATAATTCACCTAGGAAATCACTTTTCTTTCTTTCCTGATGTCTCTCTAATAATAAGTTTAAATAACACATTGGGCACATGAGATTACTCAATGTAGTCTTGGATCTAGATTAGAGCCAATTATGTTTATACATTACCTAGGTTAATGAGGCTTAATAATATTTATTAAAACATTCAATATTTTTTCATTTTTTATTTCATTCATACCATAACCTCACTCATTTTTATAAGGATTATACCCCTTGGAGAAGATATTATGGATAAAATCTATCCCTACCGAACTCAACTTTCTACTATGTGAATTTGAAATCAATCTATCCCCATTGATGAGATGATGCAATATAAATATATGTTGGTATTCTCTCATTATTTTGTTTTAATGTTGAATAATATCTTTAAAGTTTCAAATTATTTAATGTAAGTGACTAGTATCTAGACTCGATGTCATCATGTTAGTATCATTACAAAAGAATTGTTAAATCCTTTTTGGAATTATAAGATGCAAGGAGTCATGTTCCTAGACCTATAAAAGGTCTGTGAGCATAAAATATTTACCAAAGTGCAACACTCTGCACCACAAATAATAATTTCTAGTAATGGGAATTAAAACATAGTTAGAATTACTATACCATAGTTCAACATAGTCCAATTTACTCTTCAAACATCATGAAAAAAATCCAGAATTTACACCCTTATCATGCTTAAAATCCTATTAAATGGGGAAATTCTACACCAAAAGTTAAATGTATATACCCTAGATCTTCTTTGTAGGATTATTCCACACCATAGCTTAATAGCCATTTATTTTCTACCTAAAAATTTATAGAACATCAAAAATGATCCTAAAATACACCATGCCACAACTCTAATCCCAATTACACAAAGACTACATCAATGATAGAGAAAATTCTTGCACATTGTACGAGGCTTTGATCCACAAATATATGAGGATCTTTAAATGTTGGTCAAAAATTCATTTCATGGGTCTTTAATTTTTTAGATTGGCACAATATTTCCTCAAATCTCATGATGGTTATAAATAGATACATTTGTATTCCTGATAACAATATATCATACCTTCTCAATCATTCTTCAATGCCAACATTCAATGATCTTTAATTTTATATAAAGTTATCTTATTTTATAAATCCAATTTTATGAAATCTAGTATGTTTACTTATTGTAATATAATCTCACCATCATCCATTTTATCATCATATCATATTTTTTATTCAAATTAAATTGATATGTTTAATTCTACACAAAAGTGTAATTTTGTTTCAGAGAATTACTCTCTCTTAAACCTATTTATTTTATTATTGTTTATCACTACATTAAATGTGTAGTAAATAGGTTTTCCTTATATAACTTATAATAGGAAATAGACTAATATATTTTAATTTTGTATCAATACCCTTTAAAGAGCTACTGTTGATTGAAAATTCATTTTCTGTAAACTAACTAAAAAAGAATGAAATTTTTGGTATTCTTTTATCCATAAAATCCAAGGTACTAATACATTAAATCCTCAATTAATTGAGAATTTTTAAATAGGTTTTATTATTGAGTTTTATTTCTGACATTCATTACTAAATTTTTTTCCTTATTTACTTTCCACATTGTTATTTATTATCCAATTTCACTCAGTAAATTAATGAATTGTTTAATCATTCAATAACATTAGTCTATTAATTAAAAAATCACTCTTTATTTTACTCTATCAATTTTATAATATTATAATATTATATTTTTTTCTATTAAAATTGATTTATTTATCCCTTCAAATGGTCTTAATTATCTTTACTCTTTCCAAAATATGTTTAAATTCTTTAAGAATATAGTTTTTTCCTTTGATTTTTAAATTTAAATTTACCCTCTTATTTCCATTTGATTCTACATTGATCTACATTTGGTATCAAAATATTAATTAATTTAATAATTTAATTGTTTTTAAATTATTTTAATTATTATTTTGTTTTCAAAATTTCTCATTAAATTTTCAAGAAACATTGTTTTTCAAAATACATTTCCAAATTAATTTCCAAATACCTATGGTTCTCCAAAAGGATAATCTATGGGTTGTTATGCCATTTTTATGGTAATAATTATGGTTATTGGAAAAATAAATTTTTTAATTTTTTTATATCTATTGGTAATCATATGTGGAAAATAGTTTTTCATTTATATAATCTTACTACTAAAAATGATAGAAACTGGACTCATGATTGTATTTATTCTTTTGAAGTAGATGGTAATGCAGTGAATTCCTTGAATTGGGGATTAGAACAATTATAATTCAGTCAAATCACTATATTAAAAAACTCCTAAATTTTTTAAACTCTTAGAATTAACTCATTAAGGAACAAATAATCCAAAGATACACAAGTAGATAGTTCTAGAAAAAACATTGGAAGTTTCTACATGCATGCTATTGAATCTATTACGGAAATGATTTCTTGATAAACTAATATAATGACTGGATGAAAGGATTATAGATATTATATATTTTTAGAATCATTAGTCATTAAAAATATTTGGGTTCTACCGAAAAATTGGGTTCATAAATCCACCATGATCTAAGAAGCCAATGATATAATGAATATAATGACTGAGGATCTCATCAGATATCTCATGACATATGGAATGACAATGAAATAAAAATATGGAAAGGAAACAAGTGAGGGTAAAGTAACTAAAATACATATTCTTTAAAATTAATCTACAATTAAAAATACTAAACTGAAGATTAGATTACATATATTTCTAAAATGATAAATAAGTTCAGGAAACATAAAAGATCTAATAAACCCTTTAAAAACAAAACACATGAAATAAAAAATACTTGATTTAATTTAATACAAATGGGCCACATCAGTCATGATTTTTCCTTAAACTAAATATCGAATCAAATTATGAAATTTTATAAAGATTCATCATAAATTGGAAATGTGGAAACATTTTAGACATATAAATCAAGAAACAAAAATCTTATGTTCCTCATTGTCGATATCGAGGTATGCAGCAAAATAAATTACGCATTTCATAGTTCTTAAACTTTTATTTCATCAAGTTATTATATAATTTATGAATATAATAATTATGATAGAGATAAAATTAATAACTATTTTCTAAATTTTTTTTCTAAATTTAGAGAACATAAAAATAAACACATTCTTGTAGTTTTTAAATAGATAAACTTTTAAAAGATAAATATCTTCCATTTTTAAAATTAGAAAAACAATGTTTAGAGATAGTAATTTAAAATTAAGGATGTTAAAAATAAACATTCTCAATTGAAAAATAGTGAATAATCCTTGAAAAAAATGGGCCCTAAACATATTTTTAAAATTACTCTCAAGATTGGGTTCTCAAAAAAATATGGTTTTTTCTAAAAATTATAAAATGAATAGTTTTGTAAACAGATAGTCTAAAAAATATATTTTTTAATTATTGTAAAAAATTAGGGAATATTATTTGTGAGAAAAAATTATAAAATATATTGATATGATATACCTAAGATCATTTATTTCTCATATCATATTTCTAAGGAAGAAATATGTTCTTAACATGTTTAGATTATAATGATTTTTTTTCTACTAAGGTTGACCCATGATATGTGTACCAAAAACATTAGTCACTTAATATTTTTTAGGATAAGTGTATCATGAGAAAAAAACCATTAAGTTACTTAGTATATGGATAAAAGTTTCTAAAAGCACATGTGTAGTGATACATATCAATTTAATCATCATGATGATTTAAACAAAGGACATGTCACATTTATAGATGACTCAAAAGGTAAAATCATCAGTATAGGTATGATTGGTTTTTAAAAAAAAAATTTAATTAAATATTCCTTATTTTTTGATGTATTGAAGTATTATTTTCTATTTATTTATTAACAATGTGATATCATTTTCAAAATGATTTTTTAATCTTTTTTAATATTAGTGGAAACGATTTATTTATTATTTCTTGTTTTAAAAATGTTTATATCATAGATTTAAAATCTCTTCCAAGTCAAAATGTATTGTTTTTGACTTTACAAGACAATGAATCATAGATTTTAAATCGACACCTATGTTATCATAATATTAAATTTATTATAAATTTTAGCCCTAACCAACAAATATAAGATTTTATAAACTTTTCATTCATATATATCATAGTTTGTGAACCATTGTAACTTTGAAAGAAGCAAAAATAATCTTTCAAATTGCCCAAATTAACATTTTTATAAAAACTCAAGTAACTAGTGTCAGAGGTAAATATTAAACCATTGTAATAATTGATGAGTGTAGTAGATTTATATGGATTTTCTTCATAGATAAAAATGAGGGTTTTAATGTATTTACCACTTTTTTTAGGGAAATATTAAAATGAAAAGGATTCAAACTCTTTTAACTTATAAGTGACCATGGTGAAGAATTTGATAAAAATTGATTTTATGTGTTTTATACCTCTTTAATATATCATCACTCATTTTATACTCCTAGAACAACTAAAAAATGGTGGTTTATAAATATGAAATATGACCCTACATGAAATGTATTGGACTCTCTTGAATTATTTTAACCTTATTAAATTCATTTAGGTTGAGGTGGTCAGTACAACCATTCCTTTTCTTTATTTCTGTTTTCATAATACCCATCATTAGAAAAACTCCTCTTGAAATTTGTAATAGAGAATTCATAATTTTGGATTCATTAAATTTTTTTGTAGTAGTTTTTTTATCCCTAATAGTAAGGAAAATGTATGACATTTTGACACCAAATTCAATGAATGCATATTTCTTGTGTACTAAAAATTATATAAAGATTACCACGTATTCAATAGGAGTGTCAAAATCTTAAGAGAGTTAATTCACATCGAATTTGATGAGAATCCTTCTAAATCACATCTACAAATTACTGATGATTTTGACCAACAATGTTTGAATTTACCTAAACCTCAGTATTCTAAATTAATTCAAGATGTTCAAGAACCACATTCTAATCCATTAACCAAGGAAATGGTTTAATCCAAAGATCATCCCCTTGAGAATGTTAACTGTGAATTACAATTCAGAACTCATACTAGATGGTCCACCTTAAATGAGGTTTAATATAATGATTTTTTCTTTTATCATGAACATAAATCGCTTGATGATTCTATTAATAATGAGAATTGGTTACATTACATGCATGAGGAGATGGAAAAATTAAAAAATGAAAAAAGTTTGGAATATTTCGGAATGACACAATAATCATATTGTTATTGTAACCAAATGGGTTTTTCGAAAAAAATTTGATAATCATGTATTTATCATCCTTAACAAGGATATACCTGTTGTTGAAGTCAATAATTAAAGTGTGTGGTGAATTCCAAATATATCGTTATTAATATTAATAACGGAAAGTTTTAATAATATTTTAATAGCATATCGTTGTTTAGTGAAACTCGGTATTGCGTACAACACACGCTATCGAGGAAGGTCACGATTACGTGTAATGTAGCCATGTTAGGGTTGCTTGTTGCGCAAGACTCCTTTGTTGTAGCATACAACACAATACATCAATAAAATTAAAAATAATTTTCTTCATAACATCTCGGGATGTTACATTCTACCCCCCTTAAAATGAATTTCTCCCTAGAAATTCTTCGGGGTTATAAATGTTTTACTACTAAAAAGTTTCGTTAATAGAAACCCACATCGTAAAAAGGAATACCAAAAAAATATTTAAAAACTAAAGTATGAAACATAACAGTTACCCAAATTAACTAATCACTGGGTTTCCACATAAGAGAACATAAGTGAAAATATTTATATAGAAGAGAAACTTAACCATCATGTTCTGATAGAGAGTGGTAGAAAACATGGCTATTAAAAAAACAACAATCACAAAGCCATATATTTGTGTTGATCTAAGGTACCATCTGATTCATCGGATGTAAGGGTACTAGGATAAAATTTTTGGTTTTCAAGATCATTTCCCTAAAGTTGATGAATTAAAAGAAATACTTACATGAATTTGGTACAATTTTACTGTTGTTCATGAATTGAACAATTTCCACTTCATCCCTTAATGAAATAAAGTTGAATTTGTTATTCATGATGTGTTAGCAGATCATGTGATAGAATGATGGGTCATTCCATCTGTTTCAAAAAAAAGGTTAGAAAAAGTTATCAAATATACATAAGTCCATCTATGTTGAGTTTAATCATATATGGTCCCTAAAATGGACTTATACTTCATATATCATACTGATTAATATAATAAAACCATTTTCTACTAAACAGGGACTTCTTATAGTCCAGTGGTAGGCGATAAAGGTCAGTCGCACTTCGGTAGTGGGTTTGATTCCCACAGCCTTGTCCGACGTGATGGGTTGTCGCCCGTCCTGTAGGTTTTCCTTTTTCTAAAACTACATTACTATAACATCCCATCAATAATATCAAAAAAGTTCTATCCTTAGATAATACTAACTTATGTCTGACATAATCTATTCCAATCTTTAGGATTATCCATAATACTACAGTCTACTCTCATAATATAGTGAAAACAATTACCAGAGATTTCATTTAACAAGCATGTTAATACCATTGTTGATCGTAAGATATGTCTTGTTGGTCACATTCCAAACATTTAAAGTCCTTAATCATGTATTCTCTTGAAAAATGAATACCCATTGAATCTTAGTGAAAAAAAGAGTGTTGTCAAAAGTTATCTCTTTCCACATACCAAACCCCAAAATTCTATATACTCAAACCATGATATAACTATTACCTTATATCAGTCATGAGCCCATGAATACTGTCAAACATTTCATTTTCTCCTTATCCCTTCATTATGCGCATATCATATTTTTTCCAAAAATATCTCAATCACTTTCCATGGTTACTGGTACCATAAAATTATTGAAATCCACAATATACCAATACATAAATATTCCAATATTCCATGATACTGTATACAACATTATCTTGGAATCCCATTACATAAACACTTAATCATTCCACCACATCGTTGTCATATTCAACATCACCAATAGTGATCGCATGTGACTTCCCTTTGTCCTTTTCCTTATGTGGTTGCTCATGTCGATCATCATTAACCGTTGGATTTGGGCATTGACTAGCATAATGCCCCATTTCATTGCACTTGAAGCATTGATTTGTTGGTCATGCGTTCTTTGCAGTCTTTTCATTATTCACACCATTAGCAACCCTTTTTCTATTACTTCGACACTCAGCTGCTCGATGACCTTCTTTTCCACACTTTACTCATTTTCTAGTCCCTTTAAGACAATCTCCACCATGCTTATTTCCACACTTTGAGCATAAATAAAACATTCATCTTCTTTTCACCATTATTATGAGATTTCTCCTTGAACTCCATCTTTTGTTTATTGTCAAAACCATGAGATGGATATGTAACACCAACTTCCATTTATACCATAATAGCACGATGCACAATTTCATCATAGCTACTGAAGTCTCTTATTGTTAATGCCCTTCGAAGATTTGGTTTTAAGCCACTGAATAATCGATCAACTTTACTTTCAGGTTGGATGATAAAGACAGATGCATACCTTGCAAGCCATGTAAAATTTGCTTCGTATACACCAATATATTCCTCATTCTTTTGCTTTAGTTCAAGAAACTCTTTCTCCATCTTTGTTCGAAGAATACGAGGGAAGTACTTATTGAAAAATAAGTTCTTGAACTAATCCCATTCCATGGACTCAATTTCATCTCTTGGCCTCGTATTCTTGATAAGATTTCACCATTGATCAGCTTCACCTTCCAAACGATATACTGATAAGATGACTTTATCATGTTCAGAACATTGAAGAACTGAAAATATCTTTTCAGTGGTACTGATCCATTGATCTACAATAAGCGGATCAGAAGACCCACTGAAAGAAGGTGGACATTGCCTCATGAAGGATTCAACAAAATGTTGTTCCTTTATCTACTCAATTTGAAGTCCATAATGATTCATAGCTTGTGTTAGTATAGAAATAAGAATTTTTACTCCATCTCCCATAAAATTTGTTTATTCAGGAGGAAAATCATTGCATTTTTCATTACATTGATCAACACGATTCCTTCGGGTTCCAGCCATTGTCTAAAACCCAAAAAGAATATTGTGAGAGGCAAAAATCATGCTAGGGAAAACAACATAATAAATGGGGATTACATTCAATATGTAACATCTTAGGTCAAATTCTAGGATCGTTACCATAGTTCTAGGACCATATCCTATACGTATACTTATCCTTAGGGACATCCCTAGACATACCTTAGAAATATCTCTAGGGATCTCACGAATGTTTTCACATCCTAGTTTCCAAAGGTTGACAAAACATTTCCTATGATACCAACTATAGAGAACCAAAGCATGTCGTATATGGATATTACATTACTTTTGAAGAATACTTTATATATAACAAAAACAGACACATAAAGACTGTAATAGTTTAGTGTCTTTGGAAACTCGGAATATAAACTTCTAATCATGTTGAAATATTCAACAACTCCAATAACGGTCTTCCCCTTTTTGTTTCCATACCTAAAAAATTTCTTTATTTCTTGGGGAAAATAAAAAATAAAAAGAGTGAGCTCAAATTCTCAATAAGGGAAAACATAGATAACATAAAACAGTCCATAAACATTTGGAAGCAATAACATGAACATGAAAGTTAAACATCAAAATCTTGAGCAAAGACATAAATCGTGGAAGTACATAAGGAATATATCATAATAGAACAACAACCATGATAAAATATAATGGGAATAAAACATGTAATTATAGAAACCATTCATCACATGTTATGATTTCCATAGTAGCCAAGGGATTGCTGCCAAGACCATATTATTGGACAAAGTTTGTTTCTGAATCGAGTTCACTTCTCGTTTCAGTCCTGTAACACTGAACCGGATTAACTTATCATTCCAGCCATGTCTATCTCATGAGATATAAATCATTACCCAATGAATTAGAGGGAGATATAGGTCCCACCCACCTCATAATGAAATCAATCTTACTGGTGCCACAAAATAAACATATATCATTCATAATAACCCAATAAATAAAATGGGTTTCATAGAAATAATCCCATAATTACGTAATCCATATAAAAGAAATGGATATCATTTCATAATAAGGAAAGTGAAACCATGTAAATAATAGAGACATTATACTTGAAACATACACATATGAAATAATTTCATTTTAGATGAAAAATGGTTTTGATAAAACACTTGAAATTAATTCTGGAGGAAAATATCATTTCTTCTTCAAAATCGGGTTCTTTTCACAAAATTTCATGCAATTTTAAAAGAAAAAGAATTTTGTTAAAAATAGTCATGAAATATATTATAGGAAGCTACATGAAAATAACTCTTTATAAAACTGTAAAAATCATGTCATGCCGTATAAGTTAAAAAAACATTATTCTATTACTTTTGCCGGAAAAGTCAAAAATTACCTCATAAAAGAAAGATTTCATACATACCATGTAGTAAAAGTCAAAAATCGGTAAAAAGGACTTTAAACATACAATAAAACACTTTTATAAATCATGGACATGGATGATAGAAATAAACACAGTAAATACGTACGAATTAGAAATCTCGGAAAAAAATGTGATTTGGAAAATTTTCCCTTACCTTAGGTCTGATATGCTTCGTATGATTCCGAACCTCTTGTATAATGATTTAAATAATGTCATTAACTTATTACAAAATCATATGAATTGTTATGATATCATATATGGTTCACTTATGACTTTATATTACCCGTTCTTTTGTAAGTTCCATGTAAAACCAATGTTTTGGGTTAAATCGTATTATTTATCGTACGTGTTTGGACTTGTTGTTCTTGATATTATTACTAATATCCTAATTTAATTAATTACATAATTTAAAACATGACTTAAATATAATATATATTTCAAAATATACATATATATTTGATATATCGATTAAATGAAATGAAATACACCGTTCATGGAGACGGTAGGCCGTACGTACGCATGAACGTTGTTTTCGTTTCCTTATTCAATTAAATGAAATTAAGTACATGACATACATATATATATACACATAAATACAGTATCATTATTATTTCATATATTTAATGATTACTTATTATATATACTTTATAATAATTCATGAATGGTTAACATGGAGAATGAATCCCATCGCGTCATGGAGACGGTAGTCCGTACGTACGCACGAGCAATGATATCATTCCCATGATCATGGAATTGTATTGGAGTGTATGTATACTATTTAAAAAACAATATCACTTTACAATAATCATATATAGTTATTATTTACACCATTATACCCATCCAAGTAAGGTGGTTGTGGAAAATAGATTACACCACGACGTGGAGACGGTATTCCGTACGTACGCACGCGCGGTGATTTCGTTTTCTGTAGGATGGATAGATGGTGAAATAGGGATGTTTCATACTAATAATAACATATAATTATATGAGTGATACTGATGTTATTACTTCAGAATTAAACAACTAAAGAAGAAGAAGTGGAAGAAGAAATAAATTTGAAAGAATCGGTAAAGGACATTACCTCTTCTTTGAAGCGCCTCCTTGAGACCTCCTCTTAGGGCACCAAAATTGGTCATTGAAGAAGACAAGAACCTCTTGGATGTTTCTAGGGAAGTGGAGAAGAGAATATGGAAGGGGTTGGCCGATCTTGAAGGCTCAAAGTGGTGTGAGGAAAAGAGGGAGGAGGTGCCCTTTTATAAGAGAGGAGAGGCGCACCTTTGGAATAACTAAAAATATTATTTTATTATAAAGTCATATTTGGTTTTTAATAGCTCCAAATTGAGTTATTTAGAAGCTAATGTGGGGATGGGTCAAAATAATTTCATCCAATATAATTTAGAAAAGTTTAGGTTTCTATTTTAACCTTATCATTTAGATTTAACTTTAAGTTAAATAATTTTTCTTTTACCGTGTCTTCTTGTTTTCTTACACTATATGGTTAATAAACTTACCATAACAAGCCAAACGAACCCCAAGTTGTTTATTAGTAATATATATAACCTTATATAAGTCATTTGGATGAACCTTAGTTTTTTAGGAATAAAATAACAATTAATAATACAATATATGTTTTAAATACTATTTTATGTCAATTTTGACACTATTTGGTAATTGATTTTTGTGAAAATCATAATAGAAAGATTAGTTTGAAAAAAGTTACTTAAATAAATACTAACATGTCATATTAACATAGAAATTTATTGGAATTCCTAAAAATAATCAAATTACATTTATTTGGGTATTTATAACATCAATTATGTCAATATTTTATTAATAATATAATTACTACATCATCATTGTGTCAAAAATAAATTAACTTATTTAAAGACTAAAACTTACAAATAAAATACTATTATGTAGGAAATAGTTTTATATTTCTAATTAATATTTATAGTAGAATTTATCTTTTGTATAACCCTATATTAAAATTTATTTACTTATTAAACTTTGATTTTAACTATTTTAACCCTTCATTAAATAAATTATTAATAAATGTCCTAATCTAATCCAAGTGGGCCTAAATGGTCATATATTATTCCTAAGGTTGTTTTTGGTCGAATTATACTTATCCAATAGAATTATGACATGTGTTAGGGTAATAATAATATCATTTTTAACCTTAATTACCCTATTTACATTTAACCGTGGTAAATAAAAGTAAAAAGTTACTATTCACCAAAAAATATTTTCATCTCATTGAACCACATTTTACTTACTGACATCAACCGTGTCTCTCGGATTTTTGAAATTCTATTCACAAAAGTGGTAAAATTAAGTTATATGTAAATTTGCAAATTCTCCTAAGAGGTGGGTAAAAGACGGTCTAAAGTTCAATAAAAATTTTATAAATCTAAAATTATTATAAAATGACTCCAATGAATTAAATTAAACTTATATAGGTATTATGTGTCAATTTTTACCTAAAATAAATTTAAATAAAATAAATAATTATTTAAATAAAAAGTCGGTTTTTAAATAGTAACCCTGTGTTTTCACTATTCATCAAAAATTGAATGTTTTCAGAAAAATACCCAAATTTCACCCTAGGATAATTTCGATATTATGAATTCAAAAATTATGTCCATTTTGAAAGTTGAAATTTACAAAATTTCAAAAAGTGGTTATTACTATTCATAACGGCTAGTTTTAATAATATTTTAATAGCAAATCGTTGTTTAGTGAAACTCAATATTGCGTACAACACACGCTATCGAGGAAGGTCACGATTGCATGTAATGAAACCAAGTTAGGGTTGTGTGTTGTGCAAGACTACTTTGTTGTAGCGTACAACACAAGACATCAATAAAATTAAAAAGAATATTTTTTCATAAAATCTCGTGGTGTTACATTAGGTATTTTACAAGTTTTGAATTATTCATTGCAATTCATAAACTAACCTAGTGTATACCATTGTTTACAAATGGTGCCCATTAGAAGGAATGAGAACTCCATAAATATGCATGATAAAAAGAGTAATAAGGATCATATCTTTCATGATCTTAAGATAAAATTTTGAAAGTAAATAATATCCCACGTATTCTCATCAAATGAAGAAATAGTATCATGTGTAAATAAGATAATTAAATAATTCTCTGATTCCTATGGATTTGAAGTGAAGTGAGAGAAGAAAATTATGGTAGAGAGAAACATGGGTAATGGGAAGAAGGGAAAGAAGGATTTTCCCATATATGATAACTATGGAAAGAATCACCTTAGTAAATTCTTGAAGGGAATGGTAATTTGTTAAAAGTGTGGAGAAAAAGGACACCAAGTACGTGATTGAAAGGGGAATAAAATGGTTTCAAATGTGCAATGCTTCATCTTCAAGGAGTTGGGACACAATGTGAATCAATGTCCCAATCATCAGAGTATACCCCAAATGATTCTATTAGATAATAAAAAAGTTTTGATACTACTGTAGATGAACATGAATAATTAGTGTTCTTATATTTTTATTAACTAAATATGTCATTTGAGTGTTGTATCAACAACGTACTGATTATATTAATTATGGAAATAAATAACGATTGTAATGTATTACTATTTGACTGAGGATTTGAGATTATATGGTACTAAAAAAACTGACTCAATGACAAGTTAAACCTTTTGGAAAATATATAGTTGAAGGAAATATAATCCTTAATATGGTATTCATAATGAGGTAGTGATTTTGGAATAAGATATGGTTGATTTTGAGAAATTATATTGTATATTCTTGACTACCATGGAACTGGTTAATGGTTTGTTTATTCCATCATTGCTGGAGTATTCAAAAAAAATTATATAAAGAATATATCTTGTATTTTATAAAGAATAAGGGAGCATGAATGTAAACAATAAAGTTTTATGGTAATTTAAGTTGTTACCATGTTTTAATATAATACATGATGAAGGTACTCACATGTTAATATGTGGTAAAAATAGATCTTCATTATGTTATGTTGACCTTCCTTATAAATTTTTTGGACTATGAGTTTGGACACAAGTATTTTGGATAAGTATAAAGATTGGAATGGGTTAAGTTGGAAATTGGATACTATGGTTTCAGGTTAAAACATTTCTTAAGATCGTTTTTGGATTTTTTTTATAAAAGGACAACACAAAGGTTTAGCGATAACCCATCACGTTCAGCAAGGCCTTATGACTTGAACCCACAACCAAAGGATGAAAAGTGTGTATCAATACCACTGGCCTACGTGAAGTCCTGTTTTTGATAATGTATTTTTTTTAAATGGTTTAATATATGAATTATAAATTATTTGTTTTAAACCATATACTATTAGGATAAATAGAATATTTTTGAGTTCTATTATCTTTTGGAGTGAAAGATGCAATTGTGGTAGAAATTAGTTAATGGATGGAACTCTACTTGTTAAGTATTTTTTTCTTATTATATGAAGAAATTAATTCTTAAAAATTAAGGAAATGATCTTCAAACCAAAAATGTGTTATCTTAAAATGTTATGTTTTGATGAACCAGTGAAATATTAATTCATCATTGATTTATGGATTTGAGGCCCGCAATTTTCTATTTATTTTTCATTTTATTGTGATTGATGACCTCAATCAATCCCTATAAATATTTATGTTTTTCCTCCAATTATGTGTCAAAAATTTCTACAAATGTTCTCTTCATTGAAATCCTAATTTGTTGGTATCTTTTTTATTTCCTTTTCCCTCTTATTAAGAATAATTTTATTAACCCTATTTCTAATGTGGGTTTTCCACAATGGTATTTTCTATTTTTAACCTTTTATTTTCAAAGAATAATTTCAAATTGAGAGCACACAATTTATTAAAGGAGGGGAGAATGTAACACCACGTGATTTTATATTATTTTATATATTTAAAGTAATTCAACCGCTTATATTTCACACAACACCGACCTGGCTTGTGTTATACGCAAGATTGAGTTTCTATGAAACAACACATTAGTATTATAATTATTTAGACAATATATTCATTTTATCTATTAAAAACTATGATATCAATAGTATAAAAGTAATTTTTATTTTTATTTATAATGTTCTCCAAAAAAATAAAACATGAGTATAATGAAATGTATATGTTTTGTTAAAATAGTGATATATTTAGAAGAACTATTTTATTAAAAAAATACTTTGTATGTCCTTTGGTGAACGATAATAAAATCAGTATTATACACTCCAATAAATTTAATTTGGTAAAATAGACTTCATTTTTGGATTTGGAATTTCATAATTATCTTTGGGTGAATTTTTGGTATTTTTCTGAAAACATTCAGTTTTTTATGAATAGTGGAAAATACTGCACAGTACATAAAAACCGACATTTTATTTAATAATTATTATTTTAATTTAAATTTATTTTATATTAAAAATAGATACATAATAACTATATTATTCCAATTTAATTAATTGGAGTCATTTTATAATAATATTATATATATATAGAATTTTATTCAATTTTTTAACGTCATTTACACATCAGCTAGGCACATTTGTAAATTCACATAAAACGTAATTTTACCGCTTTTGTAAATTATATTTCCAAAATAAGAGAGACATGATTGATATCATTAAGTAAAATTTGGTTCAATAGGATGAAAATAATTTTTTTTGAATAGTAACTTTTGAATTTTATTTACCACAGTTAAAAGTAAATAGGGTAATTAATGGTAAAAATGATATTATAATTACCCAAACACATTTTATAATTCTATTGGATAAATATTTTTTGAAAAAATAAAAATTAGGAATAAAATATGATCCTCTTTGATACATGTGTATTAGATTAAGAAATTTATTATTATATTATTTAAATAAGAGTTAAAACTGTTAAATTCAATTTTTAATAACTAAACCATTTTTAAGATAAGATTATAGATAATATAAATTAAACTATAAATATTCACTAGAAATCAAAAAATAATTCCTACATCATATTATTTTATTTATTATTTTGGAGAAATTAAATAATTAAATTAATTAATGACACAATGATGATGCGGTAATTACCTTATTAATGAAAGATTAAAATAATTGATATTATAAATATCCAAATAAATGTAAATTGAGACTTTTGATGAATTAAAATATTTTTATAGGTTAATATGACATGTTAGTATTTATTTAATGTTTTTTCCCACGTAATTATGTTTTTTGACTTTCACAAAAACCAAATACAAAATATAGTCAAAATTGACAAAAATGAGTTTTTTAAACAAATACTATATTATTAAATGATATAATATTCCTAATAATATAATAATCTTCCAAAATAATAATAAAATGATATATATTTATTTAAAGAAATACATTAGGTTCTCTTGGCATTTTATAGTATGTTTATTAAACATGTAATATAAAAATACAAGAAGACATTGTAAAAGTTAAACTACTTAACTAAGATTTATATATAAAAGATAAGGTTAATATGGTGACCTAAACTTATATAAAACATATTTGTTGAGATTATTTCTACCCATAGCCACATTATCATTGTAATTAATCCATTTTGAGCCATTGTAAACCAAAAATTATTTTATAATAAAATAATATTTGAAGATTTTTATAAAGTGACCCTCACCTCTCTTATAGAAAGGTACTTCCCCTTCTCTCAAAATCACACCTCCAAAGCCATTTGGATCATCCAAAACCATCTCAAATATCTTCCCAACTTCCCTCAATTAAACTTATATTCATTACTTTTATCAGAGATAATACATAAGGATCCCTTTTGATCAAATCAAAAGGAAGCCCCCGATCTTTCAAAGTTCTTTTCTTCTTCCACTTCCTCTTACTTTGTTGTTTCCCTACAAAAATAATAACTCCGGTACCTTATAAATACTGTGATGTTATCATAAATATGGTACAACCATATTCATTATTATATCCATCCTATGAATTACAAGTCACCATACGTTCGTACGTACGGCTTACCGTCTCCACGTTGTGGTGTAGTTTGTTATTAAACACTTCATTATTTGTATGGGTATAATAATTAGTATAATTGATTTAAATAATAAATATAACATTTTAATTATTCTTTATATATTATTTACCATCCAATTACATACTATTTCAACATCAATAGGATGATATTTTCGCTTGTATGTATGTATCGATTACCGTCTCCATGAACGTGATGAGATTCTTTCCCCATCGTAACCAATCAAGAATAATTTTAATTTTATGATTTAAAATAATGTTTAAGAGCTTGATATAATTCTGGATATGAATAAAATACTTCCTATCCCTAACAAACATGACTTACATATCAAAACATATAATGGAAAATGAATCATTTAACACACGAAATAATGGTAATACTGAAAGATTATTAACAAAACAATATTAGAATATAATATATGATATCATATTTCTGTATGTGGTTCCTGTATACTTTAATAAAATTTATTTAACTATTGTACAAGAGTTTAATGTACCCTTGACTAAGTAAAAGTACAAGGTAAGGGTTAATATTGTAGTCTCTTTATTATCTGAGGTTGTTTTTTCGAAATTATCTACTGATACTTCTTTATCATCCACATTTGTGTTTCTTAAAAATTTATTTCAAAACATTTTTACTATTTCTTAGACATTCGGTTAAATTCATTTATACCCTTGTTTTACTTTTTATTAAATGGTTTGAAAGAAATATTTCCATCTTTTTTCAAACAAGGTGCTTTATGACCTTTTCGACAAATTAAAGAAAAAATGTTTCTTTATCTTATACAGCGGGTGCAAAAATTTTCTACCATTATAACACCTTTGAAGCTTCCCTTACAATAATATAATAATATTTTCGGAGTAAATGGTTTCTTTTATAATTATGTTACTTTTAAATTATTTCAAAATAGAAAGAGATATTTCTCTCAAATATTTTTGATTTCATATATGTTAACATATTTTGTAGGATTCTACACTTGTTTGAAGATGATTTATTATGACACAATATTTCATATTATATTGAAGGTTTTATGACATTTTTGACTGTGGATGTGCTATTTTTATACCATTCATGGTTTATGGTTAAATTATTGACATTTCATATGGTATTTTTTAATATGAATTTGTATGTTATGTTTTAACCTCTGTATATGAGGAATGCATTGCACTTAGTAAGTGACGAGGAGGGCTCGCTATAGCCCCTCTATGAATCGATATGTATCGTGATACAAACTAATGTTTTAGAACAAGGACTTGACAAAATTTTATTTTTAGTCTTTGCACGAGGCCTTGACTATGTGGTTATAATGTCCGACATTATGCATTCCATTATTGTGAAATTAGTTATTGATATTACATGTGACTATTTGACCAGTAGAATATCCATGTAAATATGTATATGGTATTATTTGATTTATATTTTTTATATTACGCTGATGATTATGTTTAAAAGGCTTGGGTTTTTTGTCTTATAAATTTCCTTAAATTTTTTTGCTTATTTATGACAGTTTCTGCTATATTGTTATCCTTACTCAGTATCTGAGCTAACCCCTTTATTATGTTTTCTTTTTCCTAGGATATTAAGAAGTATATTATGATTAAATTGCAGGGATAGGCAAAAGGATATGAGTGTGGTCAAAGGGGACACAATGTTATTTTTTTATTTCATTATGTAATGTATAACTTATGTATGTATTTAGTACATCAAAGAATACTAAAATAATCGGTCTTTTGAGACTTGATCTATGGTGATCATGCAAATGTTAGGTAATTATTCACCAACTCCAGGTAACTAGGGTTGGGGAGTTACACTAATATCTTCCTATTTTTTGAAATGAAATATTAATTGTTAAAATCTCTACTGATTATGTTATTTTTGGAACATAAAAAACCATTTCTAATGAATTATCTAATTTATTTATTAAAGAGTTTGAAATTATTTTTATGGGGGAACTCAAATTCTTTCTTAGTTTTTATATTTCCCAATATTATGATGGTAATTTTTTTAAATCAAATTAAATGCAATGCTAATCTTTTAAAATAAATGTCATGGACCTTGTTAAATAAATTCAAACACCCATGAGTTCAACTTGTAATCTAACATTGGATGAATAAAAAAAGTCGACTGATACCAAGATTCTTAAAAGTGTGATTGTAATTCTACTTTAATTTACTATAACCAATAAATATTTCATGTAAGTGTATGATTTTAAACTGATTCTCAATAAAATCTAGATGAATATCATTTAAATTCTATCAAAAATGTTTTTCAATATTTGTATGGAACTAAAAACCTTGGATTATTTTACCCTTAGGAAAAATATTTTCAGTATAATTTTTTTTGATTATAATTTTTTAGGAAACCAATTAGACAAGAAATGTACTATTGAAACATTCCATCTACTAGGAAAATCAATTATCACATGGAGAAGTAAGAAACTAAACTCTATTTCTAATTCTATCGATAAACGAGGATACATAGAAACTATGAGTTATTGTTCCTAATTTATATTAATGAAACATACTCTATTTGATGTTAATATAAAAAATAATATTGCACCATTTAAGTATGAAAATACTAGTGTGATAAATATCTTTAAAAACCCTATCCAATACTCACACACTGGTCACATTGATCTAAGACACTGTATTAATCATGATCACTTTAATAAAGTTGATATAATTATTGAATTTGTTTATAAAGATATTAAACTTACTGATATATTTTCTAATACCCATCCTCTCGACAACATCAACTTTATTAAAGGAGATCTGGGTATGAATAGGTTACGATAATTATCTCTTAATCTTGATATGCTTGATAAATTGTTAGTTTTTTAAATTTAAAATTAATGTTAAAAATAAAAAAATTTCCATTCATAATAAATCTTATTTAAAACATTTTATCAATTTGTAAATGTTAAGTGAGTGTAATAAAACAATAAAAACATGCCCATATAAATAAAAATAGGTGGATGTGGTTCAGAATTAGACCCCACTATATGAAATTACCTCAAATTGGATTGTTTTATTTTTAATATAACTTACATATTGGGAATGGGTTGTTGGTATTTAATGCACTCATAGTTTGAAACTCATGGGGAATTTTAAATTTTTTGTTAATAATATAATTTCTAACCCGAAGTCTCAAAATATAATTTTTTTTTAAAAATATTTTATTTATTAACTTCGTTTTCTATATATTCCCTTTATCACTATCAATTCATCATTTAATGTTGATCAAATCATGTTAATAGTGAAATGATCTTTGAAGGGAATTTTTTTTATTTCTAAATGTTTTTTCAAAAATTTATTTTATATTAGAATCAATGATTTTTTTCAAGGTTTTATCTTTCTCCTGGTCTAGAATTTTAAATGAAAAATTATTATTTTATTATATCATGAGATTTATTGAAAATATATCCTCTTATATTTTCAGTTTTCTGAAAATTTTAAACAATTATTTTTTTCCTCTCTTTAAAATCATTAACGTTGATAAATTTAGTATTAAATATTATTTATTTTATTTTCTTTAACCTCATGTATGAATAATTGTTGATAATATCATAGGGGGAGAAAATATTGGAGGTGTTTTAATATATGAGGATAAATATTTCTTATCTCTATAGGGAAAAATATGGAATTATTTTTAATATTATCATGCTTATATATTTATACCTATTAATTTTTTCACCTATTATTAAAGTGTTTGTGGTCATTAAAAAGTGGGATATTATTATGATTCTGGAATTCTTTAGTTTTAATTATATAAACACTCATTAAAGGGTATAATGATTTCATATAAGTTATTATTAGTTATATTTCAAGAAATATTTTTAGTATCATTAAAGAATCTATATAGAAATCTTGTTGGAGTTGTTGGGAACATGGAGTGATTTTCTTAGAAATTCAAAAGGCCTTTGAGATGCACATGTTCACCATGACACAACACTCTAGGCCAATCCACAAAATTTATTGGAACCAGAATTATGTCATATTTGGAAGGACTATGTCACAGTTTAGATCGGTCCATCATACTCTCAGAACATCATGGAAAAAAATATAGAACTCACGATATAATCAAACTTCAAAAACTATAAAATTAGGTACAACCACACTATAAGGTAATTTTATATTTAATAGATTTTCATTGTAGGAGTCTTCCATTCCACCACTTAAGGGTTACACTAGGACTACATCAAAATTTGAAAAACATCCAAAATGATCCTATATGACTCTATAATGCAATACTAATTCCAACGATGAAAATAATTCCTACACAATGTTGAAAAGTATTCTACACCACCTGATGATGAGATCTATAACCATCTTTGGTGATTTTAATGTTGGTAAAAAATTCATTGATCAACTCATTAATTTCCCAAATCAACTGATGTCTTCCTCATAACTCCTGAAGCATCTAAATAGAGGCCTTGGGAGGAATGGAAACAATAGATTATACCTTCTAAATCATTCATCAACACCAACATGATACGATCAAAAACTTTCTCTCAAGTGATCTCATTTCAATAATATTATCTCATCAAATACAGAGTATGTTATTATTATAATATCTTCTCACTCTCATCCTTCTTTTAATTCTCACCTTGGTGTTATTTTATTTATTTTAGGATAATTGATATTATACTAAAACATGATTGATTCTAGGTAATCCTCTCCCTTCCTCCACTTTATAATATTATTGGTGTACAATTCCTTTAATGTGAAGGAAATGGGTTTTATTTCCATGAAAATTAAAATGAAAGGGACAATATTTTTTGACATTTCTATATATACTTATTAAAAATAAATATATCAATTATAAAACTAGTTTGGTGCTGAAACCTATTAATTAAGGGTATTTTGGTATCTTAGATAATATTAAGTCCAAGAAACAAATAAATTTAACCCTCATGTGATTATGGTCTTAGACATTAGGTCTCTTCTTGTATTGTTTCTAAACTTCCTTACAAAATTATGTGCCTTTTTTTCTATCTACCTTTTTATTTAATATTTGTTTTCTTTAATTTAATTAATAAATTATTCAATCAATAAATACTCTTAATCATTTAGTTTATGAATTAATATTTCTTTTATACTTATTATTTTATTATTTTATATTATTATATTTTCAGAGATTAAAATTTTATTTTATTTGTCTCTTCAAAGGGTTTTAAAAATATAAAAAAAATTTAAATGAGATTTATTGTCTTTAAGAGTACAGTTTTTCCTTGGATTTTTAAAATTTAAATTCACCCCTCTTTATATTTTATCATACTCTAGCCTAAAAGGTATAAAAATAGTATCAAATTTTTTTTATAACACTTATATCATGAATAAACTCGATGAGGAGACCCAATCATAAGATATATAAATTTAAAATAATTTTAGATGAATATTCAATACATATAACAGTAATATTCACCCAAAAACAAAAATATTTAGCATAACTAGATACTAGATACATAATAATCTTATTTTTGGAAATATATTTAGAAAATAAGTCTATCATTATACCCATATTAGATAAAACATACTTAATAACATTATTCATAATATGGGGAAATAAAAAATATGTAAATGTGAGATAAGGTGTTCACTAATGGTAAACATAAGACATATCAATTGATTCTCTTATTCAAGCATAAGATAAGAATGAAATTATGAGGTCTTGATCATAACATATAATTTTTGTATCCAATCATTCATATATATTAAATCATTAGATGTGAGAGGGTGGAATCATCACTAGTCAATCATAATCCATGAGAGCATATCATTAGAAAAGGAAAATATGTTTGGGCATACAAATAAGAATATAAAATCATTTCCATATTCAAAAATCACTACCAAGATTATCATATTGTATTGGGTTCACACACCATTTCATCATTTTCTTAGTCAAGGTTTACTCTTAATACTATTTTATTAGAAAAAAGCCCCTACTGAATTGGGTGAACTCCCCATTCACTTACTTATTATCTCATGAGATATCCAAATTTACTAAATTAATTATACGGATATATAATTCTCTATCCACCCATAACATAGAGAAAACCATATATATAGGCACCATAAGATCTTAAATCATTAATTTTATCATTGCAACATAACCCATAGAAAATAAATCTGTTTTCTAAACATCTTATCATCATAATCATAAACCATCCATAGAAAGAAGAGGTATAGTTTCATTGGATCGTATCCCTAGTAAATAATATGTAACATCAAAGAATTCTATCGTATATAAAACATTCCTTTAAAATATCATTGGAATATTTCCGGAGGAAAATGCCCTTTTCATTTTGAAATCACTTATTTAAAATATAAAAAATACAAGAATATTATGGAAAAAAAATTTATTAGAAGCATGGAAACATATAAAGTAATAATCAAATAATTGAGAATACATTAGGATAAAAATTTTATTTTATGTATTAATTGGTAAAAATGAATATTATTTTCATCCGTCAGAAAAAACTATGTCATTCTAAAAAAGGACAAGAATATTCTTTTCAAATATTTTTATAGAAGGCCAATCATGGGTAAATATATCATTAATCAATAATTGGAATATAGTAAAAACATTATTGAAAAAATTTCGAGATCATGAATTTGGAGGATATTTATTCTTGACCAGAAGAGGATAAATAATGTGTTCTTTTATTAAAAATGGTTCTTGGACCATTTTTAGTCCCAAATACAAGACAATGGTACTAAAACATAAAAATAACAAAAATAACTAAAGTATATATAAATTAAAGTGGTTTATCATATGAGGATCATATAATTTATCTCTATTGGAATTCAAGAATAAATAATACCAACTAAAATGATGTTGAAACATAAATCCTTAACCTAAAACCTAACTTTATTTGTAAGCAATCTAACTTCATATTATTTCGATAACCTTTTTTGGAATACACCTTAATCCTTATAAGGTTGGTATTTTGATCAAACCAGGATATAAAAATCATGTGGTGGGATGTTAAGATGATATTTTGGTAGTTATTGGCTAAAATATAAGTCTCATGAAGTGTGAGGAATAGAGGAGAGGTGGGTTCCTTTTATAATAGATAGAGGTGACACACTTGACATTTTTCGACATATTACAATATATTAATGTCTTTCTCAATCCATCTATCTATGAATTAAAATATTTTAGAAGGGAAGAAGTGATCGGATTTATATATAGAGTTATAATAGATTTAAATTTTTTTATGTATTATTATTCTTTATATTTTTGATATAAATCCTCCTTTAATGTATTTTAACCTTTACCATTGTATTGAAATTTTTCTTTGTTACTATTAAAAATTTTCATAAAACAAAGTGGACTTATTAAAACAATTTAAATATTTATTCCAATTATAGAGCCAATTTTATAAAATACATTATCAATAAATATAAATTTTTAATTAAAAAAACCCTGAAAATGCAATGTAAAAAGTTTTTCAGAAAAGGGATTTTTTAAACCAAAAAACGAACTTATTCAAAAATAATTTATAATGTTGATTATTTTGAAATTATTTTTATTTTTTAAAATAAATAATACTATGTTAACTTATGATCTAATTATAAAAATAATATGACTTTTAAATTACTAAATTTAACAAAAAGTGACAGTTTTACAAAAAATAGTATTTTTCAACATTCACTTTTAAAAAATGTAATTAGAAAAATAAAAGAAAATTCCTAATATATTTTATACATTTCAATTATAAAAATTAAATTCATTTCCCCAAATAAAATATATAAAAAAGAAGAAATTGATTATAATTCTCCAACACAAAGTGCAACAAAAACCATTTTTGAAAAAATCATATTTTTCAATCATAAAATGAATTTACTGAAGATTGAGTATGCATTTTTTTATTAACCATTCTACATATTTTTCATACTGTGTTTAATCCTATTAATTTATTATTTTCAAATGGCTATTTTATAATTGTATACCATATAATGTCTCACTTAGTCTTGGTGATGTGTGTAAAATATTCCATAAAATAATTCATATTTATTTCAATGGAATATATATATATAAATATATGTATAGTATCAAGGTATTAAATTATACCCATTAAAATAATTTTTAACCCTAAATTATGTCACTTTGATTAAAAAAATTTGGATACATATACATCATCACATCTTTAGATTCCCATGTAGCTTACTAAATATATAGTTTCACTAATAAACATTGACAAATGAGTGTTCTTGTTTTGAAACACTTTCTCCCTTCAATAAAGAATCATAATCATTTTTTCTTCATAATATATATAATTCTATAGTGGTATGAACACTAATTTTAGTTTATATGAAGGATCTAGTAAGTACTCCCTCAAGAGAGGTACTTAGAACACAACCTAAACTTAATAGAGATTCGTTAGAAGTGAAAAGTGTTAAGAAACCCACCTAATACGATCATGAAATTTCAAATACAATAATATATATAGGTTTCAATATTCCTTATATAAAAAAACCATGGATATATTCATAGATAAACATTGTCACTAACTCCACACTCTACATCTCACAAATGATTATTAGTATAACTTTTCATTCGAATTTGAGCTATCTAAAAGTGTCCATGAATGGTCATCAAATTCTTTCCAATTACCTTTGAAAACTAATTTTCCAAATGCTTACTTTCACCAACATCCTCCCAATATGTTAGAGTTATATACCTCGTTCCATAGAAGGGTTCATAAAGATGAATCTAAATGCTCGAGTGAAAGATATTATTATAAGAAAGCATGACCAGAGAATGGTGTTAATCCCAACCACATTTAAAATCAACAGAATTTGATCTCATCATATCCTACAGAGTTTAAATGGTCCTTTTAGACTAACCATTTATATGAATATAGAGTATAGTGCTAAATTCCAACTCTTTATTCAACTCTTATTTAAGACTTCCCCAGAATGTCGATGTAAACCTCTATTCATGATCAAATACAAAAGAATTTGGTACTTCATCCATCCATGAAAATTTTTATGTATATATCCTAACAAGATTATATAGATATAAATTATATCTAATTTCAATGAAATGTGATGCTTTTGTGAGGAATTAAATTACAACCCAAATATTATTTTTCCATTTAGATATTTTATGGAGTTTGATGATGAAATATATAGTGATTATTTCCCATTTACATAATATTATTGGTAATGGTTGTAATATAGACTTAAAAATATATCTCTAAATATTAAAATTATGAAATACTAGGAATCAATATACATATTCTAAAATATCCACGTTTATTCTGTATCACCCTAAAAAATCATTCAAATATCAATACATTTTTTACTTACATGATGAAACAATAATGACAAACTATAAGCTTCAATAAATAGTTACTTCAAATATTCTATTAACAAGACACATATATTGTTCCAAATACTTATTATTATATTAAAATAATGTTTGAAATCTTTAACACCATGAGTTTTTAGGAAATATATTTTTCAAATAAATTTAATTTATTTTATAGGTTGAGTTATACACAATAATGATTTTTAAAGAAACATGATATACTATTAATATTAGTATTTATACTTGAAAATTATAACCTAACTATTAAATTTGGAAGCATGGATAATAATAAACAAATTTTATAAATAATTATAAAGTTTTTATATAATTAAAATATATTTATAAATAAGTTCTTAATTTTTAATAATGTCATTATATGCTTTGAAAATAACTTTTTGTTAAAAAATTGATAATATTGATTCTTAGGACCCAATAAAATAATACCATTTTAAAAATTGAATTGGGAAAAATTAACTTCATTTTTGGAATCAACACATAAAAATTATCATAGGGTAATTTTTTATAATTTTCTAAAAAAACTAATTTTTTAGTAAATAGTGAAAAATATTGATTTCTATTAAAAAAGGACATTACATTTAAATAATTTACAATGATTCATATTGTTAAAAATAATTTAAAAGAAAAATTATTTCAATTATGTTCTAATTAATTCTATTTATTTTATTGGAATCAACTTCTTATTGACTTTTGATATTAAAACAATCTATACATGTGATAAAAGTTTCTTTGGAGGATAGTTATTTCGTCAAATCTATGGTTTTAATTTTATAATAATTTCTTCCTATTATTTAAATTTAATTTAAAAAAATTTGTTCTATATTTTTAATAATAAATATAAATATTATAATATAATTTCAACTTATTTTTTTTCTTCCAAATGAATAGAAAAAATGGTAAAAATTAATTCAGAGTTTAACGCTAAAACAGGTTTACCAATGGTTAAACTAAACATATATTTATTGAAGTGTCCTAAAAACTCTTAAAAATCCTATTTTATGTTATATATAGACATTATATCATATAATGTTTTATAATAAACTATTTTTATCCTTGTGTCATTTTTAAATCGCATGTACACTTTTTTCTTTTGAAAATTCAAAGTGTGTCCTCAGCCCCACTTATTAAAGGGAACCCCCTCTTCTCTCCTATTTAACCTTTGAGAACCATTTATGTAATCCAAAACCTACCTAGATATATTAACTAATTCCATTAATATATTATATTGATTATTAAACCCTCATAGTAATGATTTAGGTATAATACTAAAGAGGTTCTCTGAAGAAGAGGTAAAATTCTTATACTTGAGTTTTTTATTTCTTCTTCCACCTCCTTAAAATATAATTAAAATATACTTATATAATAATAGAAATATATACCATATAATAAGATTTTATTTTGATAATTTCTTTATTTACATTTATCTTCTCTTCCATCAAATGGAAAGTGAAACCATCGATCATGTGTACAATGAGTTACAACCTCGTGAACCGATCTAATTTGTTATACATCACCACCTCTCACAAGTGAATATAAAAATTAATGAATATTATATATATGATATTAATAACACATTCATAATTATATAATTATAATATCATATATAAATTATTTATTTCTAACCTTGTAAATATGATAATGTCGCTCGTGTGTATGATAAACTACCGCTTTGCGAAGCGATGTGATTCATTTTTCACGTACGCATTACATTTAAGGTGATAAAGATAAATTTAATGAAACTGTGTGAAATTTATTTTACTTAAATAACTTTATAAGGGTGATATATTGTATACCTTATTTTATTTCCTTTCATTGATATTGTGAAAATACTAATCACATGTATGTACAACCTACCATCTCCATGAACGGAGTAATTCATTTTCTATATCTACCTTTTATGGGTTAATATTAATACATATATAATAAATAAATATGATAAATGTGTAATTTTTAAAGTTATTTAAATTTTGGAACCATGATCAATTTATAATTATTGAAAATACTAAATCATAACGTATACGAAAAACGAATAATTTTTTACCCAAAACGTTATTTTAAGATGGAATCATTTAAAAACGTGTAATAAAAGGTAATAGGTAAATAATATACTGTGTAATTAATATGAATAATTTTTCATAATATATGTATAATAAAACTATATTTATCATATAGGAGGTTCTAGCATGTATGGGGGAATTTGATACTTAAGGTAAGGGATTTTTGTCTCACATTTTTATAGGTGGGACACATGCCATATATGCCACTTGTTTCTTTTGAGTGGTTTATATACTACCAATGAATGTATTTTATGATTTTTATCATGAAAATTATTGTATATTAATATCCATATAATATTATTTATTTCATGTTTCAAGAGATACCAATGTGGTAACAACTTTATGTTACAATCTATTTTTTATCGGGATTGTTTATGATTATGCTTCAAATGATGAGGTATTATGAAACACCTATAAAGATAGATATAAATTTTATTCTCCACTGATTATTTATTGAATGTAAATATTTTCCATTCATTTCACTCTCATTATATACCCAGAATATCTAAATAATATTTTATAACAAAACCAGTATTATTTCTCTTTTCTGTTGAAAGTAATTTTTCTTCTATGTACATGTTTTATAAAAAAATTTATGAATATTTTTAACATCCCAAAAATATTTTTTAAATTAATATATGATAATATTATATTTTTCACAAACTACTTTAATGGGATCTTCTTCTCAATTCCCTAAATGTGGTACTTTATACTTTTACCTAAAATGTGAAAGGAATTTTTTTAATGTATACAAAATAATTTAAATTTACCATCAACATAAACATTATTTTAATTAAATAAAAAAAAATTATTTTCAATGTTTTTTAAATGAAAATTTTTTCCAAAATATCTTATGAGTTTCTAGTTTTAAAAAAGTGATTTTCAGAAGAAAAAAAATTGTTATTTTCCTCAAGAAATTTTCAAATTGATATCATTTTCAATATAATTTTCTATATGAGATGAATTCCATTTATTTTACATAATTTTTACTAGGGATGTTATCTAATGATAATATCACCATTATTTTTGTTTCTGTTTTATGTTTATATTGAAAATATTTTTATAAAACCCATTAATATTCCACGATTAATACTATATTGAAATGATTATGAAACCCATTTCATTTCATGGGTAATAATATGATTGTTTTTAATGAATTCGATTTCTTTTCAAGAGTTATGATATGATAAATGTTTTATGAATACCATTTGATTTCATGGGTTCTAATATAATTAATATTTTAAGATCTTGTATATCACATTTGTATTGTTTACATTATGTGATGGATGGGAACTATATATCCCTCTAATTCATTGTGTAATGATTGATTTCTCATGAGATAAAAACTACTAGAATAAAGAGTGAACTCAGTTATAAAAGGGACTTAATTAACTATGATATACTTGGGAGTGAACCGTGATTACTATGATAGTTTTTATAGTGAACTCATTCCATTATGAATGTTTTTAAAATGAGCCTTTACTTCTAATAAAATGATTTTATATGCTTATATATATGCCAAAAATCACTTTACTATGCCAATGTTATGCTATCATGGTTCATGTTCTGTGATTTCACTATTATTCCTATCTAATTAATTTCCATGATTTATTTTATGACTCATGTTTATGATTTTATGATATTCATGGTATTACTTTAAAATGTAATTCTATTTTTCTCATTCCCTTATTCTCATGTTTTATAGATATCTCCTTTTTTACCCTTTCCAAGCATCTGATATCAAACATTCTTATGTTTATTTTACTTATGTTATAAATAATGGTATTATGTTTGGTATGTAAATAAAGGGTTATGATTAAGAAGAAAATATTGGGAGATGATGTAGTTCTCTTATGAATTAGGTTTTTATGTATCTAAGTTTACAATGTAACTAGACCTAAATTATTTTTGGCATGGATCATTATATAAAGTAATGAATATTCCTCTAATAAAATGTGATATCATTGTATGAAATGTTTGGGTCACTATAATTGGTATTAGAGAATGATTTAGTTAAATTTGGGTAACTATAATCCTATAAATGAGTATAAGTGTATGAAAACGCACCAAAATTTTGGTGAGGAATGGAGTGATTGATTTATATGAAATTACATTAATGTTTGGATACTAAATGTGGATGTGTATCTAGAATATTTGTGTTAAGGGTTAAAACCTCTAAAAATGGAATATTGATTCGGACTCCATTGTCACCTAGTTCATGATAATGAGCCTTGCTGCACTCCTAGTTTGACAGTCCCATGAGATATTCTTTGGATGTTCAAAAAATATTTACAACCCATCAAGAATGAATTAAATAGATTATGAACGTGAATAAATTATGATAAACATAAGGAATTATATATTAAAAATATTTTTTCGTGATTTATACATCCTATTAATGATTTTAAAGTTCTAATGTAGTTCTATAATATAATTATTTTTTCTTACACAATAATTTTTTGTTTTAGTCAATTGAAAAAACCGAAATAAACTATTTTTAATTTTGAGTGAAACAGAAAATAAAATGATAATTATCATAAGAATCCGAACATTATTGGATCTAAAATGATAAATATCATTGCAATTCTCACAAAACAATCTCAAGATATAAATTATCCTAAAATTAAAAATGAGAAAATGAGGGAAGAATGATCTTTTAATTCCATCGTGAGGAAACATCCAACTTCATGTAGTAGATCTAATTATCTACTAGTTTAAAATTTATGGATCAGTACCATTTAAAATATATTTTATGTTCTCCAGTTTTCAAAGAATGAAAATTCATTTTGGGTTCCTTTTTTTGGATGGTGAAGAAGATCAATGGTGGAATTATATCAAGAAATAAAGTCATTATGATAAATTCTACCCCATGTAATTTTTTAACTGTTAAAACATATTTTTCACTAATAATATTTTAAATATTATTCTCATAAAAATATACATATAATTTCCTGAGTTAAATATTAAAGATGATGAATTAGTTGGTTACTATGAGATAAATTTTATGAGAATTTAATAGAACACTTATGGTATTATCATCAAACCTAAATGTAAGGTCGATTAATTCTTCAATATCCTAAAACCAAATCTTAAAATGTTATTGGACATATGGGATATCATTAGCTATGAATAAATCATTCGATGTACTATCAGGTTAAAATAGATATTGGAGTTACCCATTAATCGTACAATTTTTTATGAAAATAAATACTTAATTAGAATGAAGCTCTAAAAAACATGGAAAAAATAAATTGATCTTTCTATAATGATCAATGTATGGAATGAAACAAAGAGGAAATTTTCGCAAGGATATTGATAAATTTTTTAATTGTGGGAAAGAGAGTCATAAAGTAATTGAGAACTGATGTTATGTGAATAAGTTAGATATTGATACAAATATAGAGACTCCACCGCTGAATAAACCAATCCCACTCTAGTGTTTCAAATGAATGAAGTATGTGAATTATTCTAATCAGTTTCCAAATATGATTTTTAAGTATTAGGATCATTGTTAACAGCCACTTAAGCCAAAAGCTAAAGGGAAATATCATGTGATTACTATTTCTGATGAGGTGTGTGATAATGACATGACGAAAGGTACACTGACCATCCACTCTAAAACTACTTAGGAATTATTTGACACTAGATCTAACCACTCTTTTATATATGAATAATTTTATAAGTGTATCACAATGACACCCCAATGATTGTATGTTTAATTAGCATTGAAAACGCCTAATGATAAAATGTTAACTACTCAAGTATATGATTCTTATTTGGTTTAAGTTTATGGTAGTGGGATTCTTTTAAACCTCATTAACCACCTTTTGGTTGGATTTGTTGTTATCATACACATGGATTGAACTTCTTTATATAAATCCCACATAAATTACCAAGTAAGTTAATTCATCTTCTATATTTCAATCCAACCTATGATCATCTATTTATGAGATGATAAATATGAAAATCCAATGAAAACCCCACCCATTGTATAGATCCTAATTACTATTCAAAAGGTGTGTTTATCTCAGATGGTTGGGCAGAAACTTAACATTAATGATATTCTAGTTTTATTTGAGTTTTTTGTGTCTTTTAGGAAGCATTTCATAGTCTTCAATCAAAATGGGAAGTTGAGTTCTCAATAGAACTCATACCAAGCACTACACCTATTTTAATGAATCCCTATAGAATGGCCTCGATTGAGTAATAGTAATTAAAGAATCAACTCCAAGAGAAACTTGTAAATGGATTCATTTGGCCAAGTGTGTCACCTTGGGGTGAACATATTAAAAATTTTTAAGAAGATATATGGACTTATGTGACTCTACATGAATTACTGTGAACTAAACAAGATAAAAAAACATGAAAAAGTATCATCTACCTTATATTTATTACTTGTTTGATCAATTTCATGGAGATCAATACATTTCCAAGATTGAACTTCATTCTGGATAGCATAAATTGAGGGTCACGAACAAGGATATACCCAAGATATTGTTTTTTACAATTTATGAACACTATGGGTATAAATTGATTCCATTTGGTCTCAGTAATATCCATATTATCTTCATATATTTAATGAATAGTGTATTTATAGTTTATCTTGATCATTTTGCGGTAGAATCTATAGATGATATTATCATTTATTTAAAGAGTTTCGTAGGGATTGAATATCACATTATAATTGCACTAAATATCCTAAGGAAGGAGAAATTATATGAAAAATTTATAATGAGTGATTTTTTTATAAAACAAATATTCATTTTTTGGTCATATAATCTTAAGAGAGGATATATCAATAGATCCATCAAATATAGAGGCGATTGAACATTGTCGTAGAACAACCACGGTAATTGAAATATGATGTTTTCTGGGTTTGGTTAGATATTATTGAAGATTGGTGGATAAGTTTTCAAAATTATATAATCCAATCACAAAGTTAACTCAAAAGGGATCCAAGTTCCTCTGTATGGATGGATTCAAGAAATATTTCAAGGAACTAAAGAGGAAATGAATCAAAAGAGATGTTATAACATTACCCTATAGTGGATAAGGGTTTTTACTCTATAGTAATGTATCCAAGAAGGGATTGGAATGATTTCTAATAAAAATGACATGGTTATAGCTTATGCCTAATGAAAATTGATGGTTCAGAAGATAAAATATATTACTCATTATTTCGAGTAAGCTATAATAATTTTTGAATTAAAGATACATAAGAATTATATTTATAGAGAAAAGTGTGATATATATATATATATATCACAAAATTTTAAAGTATATATTCACACAAAGGGTGTCGAACATGAATTAGTGAATATGGTTAGAGATGATTAAGGATCATGACTTCTCAAAACATTACAAACATAGTAAAGAGAACAAGGTTGATGATTCTTTGAGCCAAAATGAACATGATAGCTTATCTATAACCCGGATAAAAAATATCTAATGTTTTTATATTTTTGAAGGATGGATATGGGAATACTAAATTAAAGAAATAAATATTATATTTCTCAAATGACTGTTCATCCATCAATACAAGTGAAAATTATAGAGGTATCAAAAGATGATATATAACTTCAGAATATGGTTAGAACTATTCATGATTTTAAAATTTATTATTATGGAGTAATATAGTACATGAAATATTTTTATTTCCCCTCTATACCAGTTTTGAATAGGGATCTATTATATTGGGATCATAGTTCTACATTCTCTATTAACCTGGGAAGTAAAATGTTGTATATATATATATATATATCAAAGAGTGTTTATAGTGGGATGGAATAAAGAGATATATTTTAGCATTTGTATCTTAATGTTTCGTATGTCTTCAAGTTACGTCCAAGAGAAATTTTTTGAAAAGGTTGTTACAAACCATTACCCAAACAATAAGGGAAATGGGAAAACATTATTATGGATTATGTCATCAGACTCCCCAAAACATATAAAGGGAATAATGAATAATCGGTTTTAGTTGATCATATTACAATGTTTTCACACTTCATCGATATCTAATAATAATTCTATTTGTAATATCATGACATGACATATGATAAGGAATTATTTTTTTTGACTAGAGTACTAAATTCTATTGTATTTGATCTGAATCTGAGGTTTCCCTTGACGTTTTGTGGAAGTCTTCATCAATCTCTTGATAAGGAGTGAGTCTCATCATTTTCTATCATAATCGGAAAAAATGGCCAGTCTAAGAAAACAATTTAAACCCTATAGGATATTATGAGATCAATTATATGTATTTCAAATGTGTTAGGGTTTAACACCTTCCAATAGTTCAGTTTCTTATAATAATAGCATCCAATTGAGCATTTAGATAGATACTTATGAATCAGTTAATGGGAATAATTATAGAGCTCCAACATACTAGTATGAAGTTAGAGAAATAAATCTATTGGGACATGAGATATATAATGAATTGGTAGATAATGTTAGATCTATTCAACAAAACATATAAGTGGCACAAAGTTGGAAAAAATATTATGCTGAAAATAACAAGCATGATCTGCAATTTGAAGTTACTGATAAGGTGTTACTAATAATTTTTCCATGGAAGATGATAATGATATTCAAAAATAATGGAAAACTAAGCCATGGGTATATATTTCCCTTTGAAATATTTGATTTTATTGGGACATTAACTTATTTTTTGTTTCATCCATCGAACCTCTCTCAAGTTCACAGTGTGTTCCATATGTCTATCTTAAGTACACACAAGAACCATCACTTTTACTGACCTCATAGGTAGTACCATTGGAGTATGATATATCATATGATGAAAAAATGGTGGAAATTATGGATCATAGAGAGAACATTCTATAAAACAAGACCACTCACCTGGTCCATGTTTTTTAGTGAAGCCACTATTTTGAAGAAGCTACATGGGATCCTAAGGATGTAATGAGGCTGACGTATCCTCATTCATTTGTATTTAAGTGAAATTTTTCAAGGGATAAAATCATTTTAATGGGGGTAAAATACTACACCCTGAGTTTTTATGAAGTATAATATTTCAAATGAATTAAATTTCTTTATAGCTTGTGTTACAAATAACGAGTTTTAACAAAAAGTGATATACTACTAATAATTTTATTTAAACATTTCCATTATAACATAGGCATTAAATTTGGAGGTATGAATAATAATAATAATAATTTTAAAATAAAGAATAATTTTTTTATATAATGGAAATATATTTGTATATAAGTACTTAATTTTTAAAAAAATATTTCTATTCTTTGAAAATAATATTTTCTCAAAATATTAAATTTATTGTTTTTTGTGAAAAAGTAATAAAATTATTTTTTAAAAAAATTATAAAATAAATATGAAAAAATTAACTTTATTTTTGTAATCAACACATCAAAATAATTTTGGGGTTAATTTTTAATAATTTTTTGAAAAATATTAACATTTTAGTGAATAGTGAAGAAACTATTTTTAAAAAAACTACATTTTCATTTAAGGAATTTAAAAAATCACATCATGTTAAAAATTATTCTGAAAGAAAATATATTTAATTACTTTTATAATCAAAATAATTTTTTTTTATTTGAATCATATTCATATTGAATTATCATATTAAAAAATTTATTACTTATTGAAATTTTCTCTTTAGAAAATCATCTTTTCCCTAATATGCGAATTTAATTTTAAATTAAAATTTTATAATTATATTAATGTAATTTAGAAAATTTTATTCCATATTTGGAATCATTATAATTAATATTATAAAATAAATTTAACTTAATTTGATTATAATTAATAATAAAAATAGTAAAAATTAATTACCATTGATAATGTTAAAACAGGTTTATCGTGGTGGTTAAAAGAAATTGATAAGAGTTTAAATGATTCTAAAACCTGTAAAAATCGTATTTTATGGCCATATTTCAACATTATTTCATTTATGGTTTGATAATGAACTATTTTAAATCATTTTGGATTGTTTAGAACATGGGTACATTTTTTTCTTTTCAACAATTCCATGTGTGTCATCTTCCCCACTTATAAAAAAGAAATAAATATCATATTCTCTTCACAATTAAAAAAAAATTGGATTAGATAATCCCTAAAAATATATATTCCCTTATTTTTTCCATAAATCATAGAATCATTAGTTTTATTAGGAATTTATTCTTTGAGTACTTTAGTTATAAACCTAAATATGTTCCTTGAAGAAGATGTAAAAGTATTAAACTTCTGTTTTTTACTTTTCATCTTCCACCTCCTTAAAATATTCTTCATATATGATTATAAAATAATAAAAATATATCACATATATTGAGATTTTATTATGAAAATTTAATAATCCACATCAATCACCTCCTCTATTAAATGTTAAACAAATACGTCGATTCTGTGTTTGATGGACTATTGCCTCGTGAATCAATGTAATTCATTTTCTATAACATAATCTCATAGGTGTGTATAATTATAATTCTAAATATTATATTTTATATTAATGGAGTAATTATACATATATAATTATAATATCAAATATACAATTTTACATTCCATTCCTTCGGAATACGAATGCATCACTCTTTTATACGGCGGACTACCACCTCAAGAAGCGAGGTGATTCGTTTTCACTTACGCATTACATGGAAGGTAATACAGATAAATTTAATTAAAATATATGTTATATACGAAATAAAAATGAAAATATAAAGGTTATATACTATTTATCTTCTTTATGTTCCCTTCTCTGAGAAATTAGAAATATTTTTCATGCATTCGTATGACATACCGTCTCCATGAACAGTTTAATTAATTTTCAATATATAACTATTATGATTTAGTAAAAACGTATATAATTAATATATATTATAATTTTATAATATTTAAAATTATTGTTATTATGAATCTGTTATTTATTTTAATGGAAAAAATACCGATCCAAAACATACATGAAAAATGAATTATTTTTTAACTATAACATGATTTTAACATGGAATTGTTAATAATAAAGTAATAAAAGGTTTTATGTAAATAATATATAATATGAAAAATATTAATATGGTTATTTAATAGATTTATAATAATCCTATAATTATTTTATATGGGGTTTGAATGTGAATGAAGGAATTTGATACTTAAGGTAAGGTATTTTCATCTAACTTTTATTTCTACGGGACAAAAGACTTATACACCACATGCTTCTTTATTACAATGTATATACTACCCTTGATTTTTTTATTATTCTCATTAATATTAAGGTATATAAATATCCATATAATTTGTTTCCTATCATGGGTCCTACGATAAAAAAGATATCAAATTTGTAATAGCTTTATGTTACAATCTCTTTGTTTGTCAGGATTGTTTATGATTCTACATCCAACGATGAGATGCTATAATAAAACTCTCAAGAAACACCTTAATTTTTTCTCCTATATTAATTAAATGAAAATAAGTGTTTTAATTTCATTTTACTCTATTTATTTACTCATGATACCAGGAAAATATTTTTATGGAAAAGAGATATTATTTCCTTACATGTTTCAAAATGATTTTTATTCTATGTCCATGTTATCTAAAACATTGAAGAAAATTTTTAATATTTTACATTAATTTTATTAACAAATTACCCATTTTTACTTTTTAAAAAATGTAATTTAATTAATATTCATATCATTTTACCAAATGAGTTACTTTTGACTTTTATTAAAAAAGTGAAAGGAATATTTTTTTAACATGTATAGATCAAATGAATTTTCCCACCATCATGACTATTATTTTATTTCAATCTTCCATTATATATTTTCATGTTTACTTTAAAATAAAATAATTTCTACAAATTTAGAGTATTTTCTAGTTTTAAAATTTTTATTTTCAAAGAAAGGATATTTTCATGATGAAATGTTACAAGAGATATTATTTCCAAATTAATTTTCCATTTTAGATGACATCATTTGATGTTAATTAACATTTGCTAGGGATATGATCCAATTATACCAAATTTATTATTTCTCTTGATGGTTTAGGTTTGTGATGAAAATATTTTTATGAAACCTATTTTTTTCTATGGGTTAGGCTATGATAAAATATTTATAAAAACTAATACATTTCAAGGGTTCTGATATGATAAATGTTTTATAAAACCTATTGATTTGCATTGGTTCTGATACGATAAATGTTTATTGAAGCCCATTTCATTTCATGGGTTTTGATATGATTGATGTTTTATGATATTATAGTATATATATTTATTATTTTAATTATGTGAAGGGTCGTGCCAATATCTCTCTCAAATTTATTTGTTAAATATTGATATGTAATGAGAAAAACATGAATAGAATGTGGTGTGAACCCAGTTTATTAAGGGAAATGTTCGGTTATGATAGTCTTGGGAGTGTACCATTCCTACTACAATGTTTTTTGTAGTGAAACAATTCCACTATGATAGTTTTGGAAAGTATCCTTTACTACTAATAAAATGATTATCTATGAATGTATGTAAACCATAAATTCATGTCTTATTCCAATGTTATGTTATCGTGATTCAGGATCGTTGATTCCATTATTATTCATATCTTCTGAAATTACATGATTTTCATAATGACTCATGTTTTGGATTCTATGATATTAAATGTATGGTTTTAAAATTTTATTCTCTTGTTTTCGTACCCTTACACTCATTTTATATTGATATATCAATTTTTTTACACTTATATAGTATCTAGTCGAACCATCACATATGATTATTTTCCTCGAGTTATGAATAATGTTATTATGTTTCATATATCTAAGAAGGGTTCTATTTATAAAGAACATAGTGGGAGAGGATTCAATTCAACCATGAACAAGTTGTTTATGTATGCGGGATTCCCCATTCACTAGACTTATATGATTTTGGAATGGATTATTATGTAATTTAATGAATATGAATATAATAAGATGTGATATCTATGTATGAAAAGTGGGGGTTTATATAAGATTAAGAACATTCATAAACATATTGTGAATTTCTAAATAACCCTTTTATCCCTCTTTGACCCTCAAATGGATGGATGATTGAACATCCATATGATAAAGATAAGATATTTCTCATTTTATTGTGATTTTAAAGTCTATCAACTAAAAATCCATAATTATTGGATCTATTTAAGTCCTTATACTGGATAAACTAGGCCATTATTTTGATTGAGAGCATCAACAATCTTATTATCCTTCCCAGGGTGATAGTGTATTGTGAAATCATAGTATTTAATTAATTATAATCATCTACTTTTGAACATATTCAACTTTTCATATGTAAACATATACATCAAGATTTTATTATTAGTATATATATCAAATCTATCACTATAAGTATTATACCTCCATATTTCCAAAAGAAATTTTATAGCTTCAAAATCCAATTCATGAGGTGGGTAATTTATCTCATGATTTTTTAATTGGAGTAAGGAATAAGATATCACCATACCATTATTCACGAGGAAACATCCTGGTACTTTGTGCAATGATTCACTATAGATTGCAAACCCTTATCCATTAGAGGGTACTGTAATCATAGGTTAATTGGATATCATTCTTTTATACTCATTAAAATTTCCCTCAAATTTATCTTTATAATGTATCTTGGATCCCTTCCATGTCAACAATGTTTATTGGGAATGATAGACATGAGAAATCTCTCACAAATTTCCTGTAAAATCTTAACAACCAATGAAATATATTGATCTTAGTTATCATGGTTGGTACATGAATTTTTTAAATAACTACCAAATTTGAAGAATAAACCAATATACACTCAATTTAGATTATATAACCTAATAATGAAAATTTACACAACCAAAATCTGGACGTAGAAAAATTAGCATATAAATTATCCTTCATGTGGGTCTTCCACAAAATAATCATATGTTCTGCATGCCCTTCTATTATCTATAAATATATAGGATTATAATATATAAATACCACCACAAATAGATCAAGATAATCTTAAATAAATTATTCATTAGTTCCCTTAGGATAGTGGGTCATTGGTATGCCAAAATGGAATCACTATAAATTCATAACTACCATACCTTATATTAAAGGTAATCTTGGTTATATCATCATTGACTGTCAATTGATGATATTTTGAATAGATTTAAATATTCTAAAAATATTTAGATCATTGTAATTGATCAAATAGATCATCGATACGGGGTATAGGATACTTATTCTTGAATGTGATATTGTCAGGTTCTCGATAATCAATGAAATTATGCATTGAACCATCTTTATTCTTAACAAAAAGAAAATTTTCACCCCACAGCGACACACTAGGCCTTATGAATCCCATATCAAGATTCTACAATTGTTTCATCTTTAATCCCTTCAACTCAATCGAGACCATTCAATAGGGATTATTTGAAATATTTATTGCAATAGGTATATGTTCTATAGAAAAATAAACATTATGATTCTGAGGAAGACTATATATGCCATTATAAAATATAATAGAAAAATCATAAACAATAAGGATATATTTGAGATTGAAGTTATATCTAAAAATTTCAGATAAATATCCCTCATGAATAGGTAGTAAGACCTATACAAAAAATGAAAATTCTGTTGGAAGATCATATTCTTCCTCACACCAAAAAAATATTATAGGTTGATCCAAAATATCAATAGAGACTTCCCTTTTTTATAAATTGATATGATATCTATATATATTGATTCAATCCATTACAAAAATGACATCAAATTAAACTATATGATGAATCAACAGATTTATAGGAATCACATTCCCACAAACTTCTATTGGGGATAAAATAAATACATGGGATGAGATAATTATACCATTAATAGTTTTTACTTCTAACACAACATATAATTTTTGAGGATATTAATGAATATCTAGATATACATTTCAAGATATAAAGGGATTCGTTTTAATAATATTAAAAAATATATGCTAATATTTGATTGTGTCTATCACTACCTCAACCACATCATTCTATCTTTATTCCATTCCTAAATCTAAACTACTTTTTGTGACCATTAAACATTACTAGCCATAGTGATAAATTATATAAACATGAAAAATCATTCATATCTTATGTAAATTTTGACACATTATTTTTAATCTATGATGCCATAGATTTAACCAAGGTCATTCATGATAATAATCTATTCAAAAAACTCAAAATGGTTTATAATAAAAATTTGAATTAACCCAATAATATCCCAATGGTGTGTCTAATTAGGGGTTCAGTATTAGACCCACTCATCATGCACTATTTATTGTCAAATTAATTCTCAATCCACCCATTTTAGAGTTTTTACCCCTATGTTCATCTATGATATAACTTCATCTACGTTACAATATTAATAAAGAGATGAATTAACTAGGAAAATCACACAATATATACTGAATGAAAACTACAAGATTATATTATTATAATAGACATATCCATAGTGTTTTCAGCCATTGTTTCTAAACCTAATCTAAAAAAACTAAACTAAGATATAATACCATCTGATGAAAGTAAACAACAACATATATAAACAGTACATTAATTTAGATGAATATTAAATACATATGAAAACTATACTTTCCCCAGAACCATAAAGGTTTAATTTTGTTAGATATTATATAAAAAACATCTCAATTAGTTAATTAAATTTAAAAAGATCATATATAATTTTTCATTTCATAGATAAACACTACAAAAATCATTTCATCATAATATGGGTAAAGGAAATAAAATAAAATGTGATATCATATTCTCATTAAGGGTAAAAATATGATATTGAATTGCTGATTACATGAAATCATAATATAATCATCTAAGTATTAGATCATGGTCATATACCATAAATCTTGAGTTGTAAGAAGGATGAATCATCACTAATAAATCATGATCCATGAGACCATATCATTAACATATGAAAATTATCTTGTGTCATATATATAAGAATATAAAATCATTTCCTTAGTCAAGTATAACTACAATGACTATAATGATGGATTGGGTTCACTCCCCATTCTATAATTTCCATAGTCAAGGTTCACTCGAGTGACTATCTTATCAAAAGAACCCACTACCAAACTGGGTTAACTACCCATTCTAGTGTTTATTATTTCATTATATGTCCTTCTTTACCCAATTTATTTGATGGATATATAATCCCATCAAGATAAATAATATGTATGGTATCATTGGATCATGTCTTTAATAAAAAAATATCAGCATCAACGGATGTTATCATAAATGAAAATTAAAGAGACCTGGTTATAACATACATAAATATTACATAATTTTACTATAATACACTATTGAAGACAATAAATGTTTAGTGTCATGGGATAATAGATACATAATAATATTATTCTATGAAATATATTCAACATATCACACAATTTACTTCTCAAAAAGTAAAATTCTGATACATAACCTACTTAAAACAATTCTTTTAAACCTAGGGAAAGGAAACATAATAATCAGTGATCTCAGATTCTCAATAAGAGTAAATATAAGATATATAAATAAATGGACATAATTTAGTATAATATAATAAATAGGGTATGAGAACATGATCATTACTTAAAATAATCAGAACCAGTCAGTTAAGGATCATTAATCATGAATCATGAAATAAGTTTTTATCAATGATTGTACATAAAAAATAAGTGTGTAAAATCAATAATAATCAATCATGATACTTGATAGTATATCATAATAATAATATATAAATATTTTCATACACATAATACTAAAAAATCACATCCTTAGTTTTGGTTCACTCTAAATACTCTCATTATGGAAAACGTACCATAATGGAAATGCCTACTGAGTTATTTCCAACATTCTCTTAGGATTAACTTTCATATATTTAACTTTTTCATCTCTTAGGAATTTATTATTTTTATTATGTATTAAGAATTTATTAACTCTATCTTAAATACCCAATTAATTATAGGGATATATAATTCCAGAACCACCCATTACATAATAAAAACCATACATAGGTGTGCCTCATGATCAAAAAACCTTCATACTATCATCTCATCATAAACTATGTAATGGAAAATGGTTTGATAACAAATTAATCATTACATCATGTAATAACCTACGAAAAAGAGTAAGTTTTTTGAAGGATTAATCATAAATTAATTAACCCATGGAAAAGAAATGGGCTTTATAGAATCATCCTTTAATCATCATCATAAGTCATCTTAATAAATAAAGATAATGGTATCATAATATCATATCCATAGTGAATTATAAAAACCATTAAATGAGATCAACATAGATAAAAAATATATTTAGAATGTCATTTGAATAATTCATATAAAATATAAGAAAATATCCCTATTTTGGATATCATTTTAACTAAAAATTCAAAAAATATGGAGAAAATAATTTTCTCTGAAAATTTCCAAAGAAACATTTAAGGAAATATCAAATAATATAATGTTTATAATGGTGGAAAACCATTAATTCTATATATCCTAAAAAACACTCCTTTCACACCATTAAAAAATGTCAAAAAATATTTATTCAAAAAATAATTTCTTTAAAAATAATTCTTTCTAAAACATTTTAAATAAATTAAATGGTAGTGAAAATTAACATTTTTTAAAAAATATCATGCATAGTTAAGAAAATTCATAATTTAATTTTGAATAGTATGGTCATGGATGAAATAGTTCATCCAATAAAGGGAAAATATTGTTTTATTTCCTTTAATAAATTTTTTTCGATCAACATAAGTATCAAAAAAGAAAAATTGTATGAAAATATAAAAACACAGATATAAATAAAGGATACTAAAATATATGGAACTTAAAGAACTATATAATTTTAATTTGCCTTAATGGAAATTTATTATAGAAAATCCGAAAAAAAATGTGATTGTAACATAAACCAGTTACAGTTTTGTAAAATTTTAATCCTAGAACCCATGAAATAAATAACTTGAAATAAAATATAAAATACCATTAGTATAATTGAAACTATAGTGGTAGCTGGTCACTGTAGCGGCGACAGGGTACTTTAGCAGTGGCAGGTATTGTGCGGTACTGTAGTAGCGCGGGTACTGTAGCAGTACAATTCACAGAATGGTCCTTGGGCCAAAAATTTGGGCCTACGGGCCAAGTAATGGGATAAATTCCCACTGGGCCTTCGGTCAATGTAATTGGTCTCCCTCTACCTAATTAAAAGTGGTATTTTCTTTGATTTAATAATAAATGAGGCTTCGGCCCCAACCTTTAAAAAAGGATACAATATTAAGATAAAGAACCCTTACCTCAAGTCTTGAATGGCTTCATACACATTAAAAAGTAATATATGATAAATATATATTTATTATAAATCAATTAAAATAATATTAAAACATATAATACAATTTATTATTAAATTATAACAAATTATACCTTATTATAAACAATTATTTTTTAAAATTGATGCTCATGGTGACGATTATTTCATTTTTCATGCATGTTTTAGTATGAAAGATATGATACATGTAATTTATCCATGGTTAAATGAAATAAATAATTTTAATCATTTAATAATTATATTATTTAATATTTATATACACTTTTACAACCATTTATATAATGGTGTGTTGAAAAATTAATTAAATCACATTGTGGAGATGGTAGTCTATACGTCAGCACAAGATATGCTTCAACATTTCGATGGATGGAATGAAAGAAATATAGATACTAATTAAACATTAGAAAATCTTTATTATATCAAAAATATAATACATATTAATTAAATATATAATTATTATAATCCATGTAAATAGTAAATGAAAAATGAATCACATCACTTCGTGGTGGTGGTAGTCCACACGTACGCATGAGCGACATCATCATTTTCAAACGAATGGGAATGTATGATCGTATATAAGGAATTATAATTGAATAATAATAATTATCTCATAAATTAAATATATATAAATTAAATCCATTATAATAACAAACCATGAAATATTGTGATGGAAAATTAATTTCATTGCTACGTGGAAGTAATAGTCCACACACATGCTGGAGTGATACTTTCATTTCCAATTTGATGGAAATGGGGTGTATAAAGGTTAAAAAATAAACATAATAAAATATTATTATATGTAAGATACTTATTTTATTATTATGGAATTATTAGAATATAATTTAAGGTAGTAAAATAATATTTTAATTGAAAGAGATTGGTTGAAATTGTTACCTCCTCTTTAAATACATCCATTGGAAATCATTTCAAGGACAATTAGGAAGGTATTTTTAGGGGTAAAATACAACAAAAACATTGATAAGGATATTGAGAATATGTTTTGATAAGTATTTTCCAAGATTAGTGGATCATGGTGGTGTTAATAATAGATAATATTTGGTTTAATTTTATAGTAAATGAAATGGAAAACATGAAATTACTTAGAAGACTTAACTATAATAAATTTTTTTCAATGTTAAAGTAGAACCGATTGGACAAAATATCGAAGATAAGAAATTTTAACATCTAAATACATTGAAAAAATAAATGTTGGATAGGTTTATGTAGAATTTTAAATAATATATTTTTGTTTAATTGATTCATTAACCAATATTAATCTTAATCATTGTAAAAATTTCTTCAAAATGAAAGGGACATAAATATACTTCTAATGTAACCACTATCTCCAAAATCATAAAGTTAAGATATTTTTGACCATATCTCATCCACAGTATCCACTTTATTTATTTTTATGATTTTTAAATCATTGAAAAAAAATATTATTTATCCTATAATTCCATTAAAATCATTTTAAGAATTATTCACATAGTATTAAATTAAAGACAATAATATTAAAATTGAATTTGAATATAAACATTTAAAACAAAAAAAATATTTTATATTTATTTAAAAAATCTTGGTAAAAAGTAATTCATCAAGAAATTTATTACTTTTAATTTGGTTAAAATTATTGATTTAACTTTTCAATTACTTGAACACGCATTGTATCGATGTTTTGTAACATAATTATTCCATAACTAGAAATATAAAATATATTACTTTGATAAAAAAATTAATTTATATTTTAAATAAAAATTTATAATATAATGTAACATCTTTTTAGCACTATGAATAAAATAATATAGATATTAAATCAAATATATTGATATTTTGTATTTATTCATTAATTAAAATAATATTAAGGTCATTATTAGAGAAAAATGGTATAAAAATACATGTATTAAAATTTAGTTTGGATATGCTTGAATTAGACCCATAAAAGGAAATAAATAAAAACATCGGTTGAATTAAAGACCCTTTATCATATTTTTGACCCCGTTTGTAACACCCTAAGCTTCCACAGTATGTTTCTCTTTGAATTGTACAATAGTTTGCATTGTATGCAACTTCGAGTTCATGCACACCACGACCAATGAAACTAGACGTTATGAATAATAATACCCCCTTTCTGAAATTTTATACATTTAATTTTTAAAAATGGACTTCATTTTTGGATTCATAATATCAAAATTAGCTTAGGGTGAATTTTTTATATTTTTATGAAAACATTCAATTTTTGAAGAATAGTGAAAGCACTACGTTATTGTTTAAAACAGACTTTTTATTTATATTATTATTTATTTTATTTAAATATTTTTCTAGGTAAAAATAGATACAAAATACTTATATTAGTTTAATATAACTCATTGGATTAATTTTATAATAATACATGGTTTATATCAGCAAGTAAAATGTGGTTCAATATAATGAAAATAATTTTTGGTGAATAGTAACTTTTGAATTTTATTTACCACAATTAAAAGTAAATAGGGTAATTAAAGGTTAAAATGCTATTATAATTACCCCAAAACATTTCTTAATTCTATTGGATAAGTTTCTTTTGACCAAAATAAAACTTTGGAATAAAATATGATCTTTTTTTATCCACTCTGATTAGATTAGGACATTTCTTATTATTTTATTTAAAGAAGAGTTAAAAGTGTTAAATTCAAATTTTAATGACTAAAAAATTTTAATATAGGGTTATACATAAGATAAATTTAAATATAAATATTCATTTGAAATATAAATAGATTTCCTATATCATGGTATTTTATTTATAATTTTTATATATTAAATAATAAAATTTATTTATAACCCAATGATGATGCAGCAGTTTTCTAATTAATGAATGATTAAAGTACTTTATATTATAAGTATTAAAATAAATTTAAATTGAGACTTATGATTCATTCCCTGAACTTTTAAAGTTTAATATGACATGTTATGGTTGATTTAATGTATTTTTTTGAAGAAATCAAGTTTTGTTGACTTTCACAAAAACCAAATAATAAATAGTGTCAAAATTGACATAAAGAGGTTTTTAAAAAAAATACTATATTATTAAATGATATAATATTCCTAAAAATATAAGGTTTTTCCAAAGGACTTATATAATAATAGATATTTCATTAATTAACCACTTGAGGTTCTCTCGTAATTTTATAGTAATTTTATTAACCATGTAATATAAAAATACAAGAAGACATGGTATAAGTTAAAATATTTTACTAAGAATTAAATCTAAAAGATAAGGTTCATATGGTTACCTAAACTTGTCTAAAACCTATTATTTGAGAATATTTAGACCCATATCCACTTTATCCTCAAAATAAATCCATTTGGATCCATTAGAAACTAATAATTATTTTATAATAAAATAATATTTCAAGCTTTTCCTAAAGTGACCCTCACCTCTCATATAAATGGGTACTCCACTTATCTTAATTTTACACCTCTAAAGCCTTTTGACTCCTACAAACATTAATCAGATATCTTCCCAACTACCCTCTCTTCATCTTAGAGGCCATACTTTGATCATAAATCCATCCTAAGGATCCATTTTTATCAAATCAAAAGGAAGCACCCAAAGAAGATGTAATAATTTCATCACCACTTTCAAAGTTATTTTCTTCTTCCACTTGATATTTCTTTATTGTTTCCATGAAAAAATAATAAAACCAATACATTCTATATAATTTGATGTTATTATAAAAATTTTACAACCATATTCATTATACTATCCATCCTATGAATCACAAAGTCACCATATGTACGTACGTACAGCTTACCGTCTGCACATAGTGGTGTAGTTTGTTATTAAACACTTAATTATTTGGATGGGAATAATAATGAAGATAATTGATTTAAATAAAAAATATAACATGTTAATTATTATTTATATTTGATATACTATCCAATTACATACTATTTTACCATCAATAGAATGATATTGTCGCTCGTGCGTACGTACGGATTACCATCTCCATGAATGCGATTAGATTCATTCCCATCATAACCATTCAAGAATAATTTTATTTTTATGATTTAAAATAATATTTATGAACTTAATATCATTCTGGATATGAATAAAATAAATTATATCCATAACAAACATGACTAATGTAACAAAACATATAAAAGAAAACAAGTCAGTTAACACCCAAAACAATGATACTACTGAAATATTATTAACAAAGAAATATTAAAAGATCATATATGATGTAATATTTATATTTTTGGTTCTTGTATAATTTAATATCAATGAGTTAACTATTATACAGGAGGTTAAATTACCCTCAACTAAGTAAAAGTTCAAGGTAAAGGTTATTTTTACAATCTCTTTATTATCTGAGGTTGTTTATACATAAGCATCTACTGAGAATTCTTTATCATCGACATCCATGTTCCATAAAAATGTATTTTAAAACATTTTTAATATTTCCTAGAATATGGTTTAGATTCATTTTTACCCTTTTTAACGTTTTATATTTGTTTGGAAAGTAATATTTCCATTATTTTCCAAACAAGTTACTTTATGACCTTTTCAAAAAAATTAAGGTAAGAATGTTTTTTTAACTTATACGGTGGGTGAGGATATTTTCCATCATTATAACACCTTCGAAGCATACTTTATATGATTATAATAATATTTTAAAAATAAAAGTTTTCATTTATAATTACATTACTTTTAAATTATTATAAAATAGAAATATATATTTATCTCAAATAGTATTTATTTCATCTATGTAGACATTCTTTGATGTATTTTACACTTTTTTGAAGTTGATTTATTATGATACAATATTTAATATTGTATTGAAGGTTTTTTGATATGATTGACTGTGGATGTGTTATTTTTATAAAATTCATCTATTATGGTTAAAGTGTTAACATTTCGTATGCTAATTTTAATACAAATGTTTTTGTTATGTTTCAACCTTTTCATATGAGGAATCTATTGGACTTAGTAAGTGACAGGTGGAGCCCGATATATCTCCTCGATGCATCGGTAGGTCTCATGAGACAAACTAGTGTCTTGGCACAAGTCCTTGACAACATCTTATCTATATTCTTGGTACGAGGCCTTGACTATGTGGTTATGATGTCTGGCATCATTCATTCCATCATTCTAAAATTATCTATTGATATTAAGTTTGATTATTAGAATAGTATAATATCTATGTGAATAAGTAAATGACATTATTTGATTTATCTTTTCCATATTATACTGAAGTTTAAGTTTAAAAGGCTTGTGCTTTATTCTTATATGTTTCCTTAAATGTTTATTCTTATTTAGGATAGTTTCTGCTATATTTTTATCCTTATCGATAATCAGATCTCACCCCTTTATTATCTTTTCTTTTTCCTAGGATGTGAAGAAGTATATTTTGCTAGACCTGTGGGGGTAGGCTAAGGGATATGAGTGTGTTCAAATTTGACACAGTGTTGTGTTTTTTTATTTCATGATGTAATGTAAAACTTATGTATGTATCTAGTACTTCCAAGGCTACTGAACTAATTGGTATTTCAAGACATGATCTCTTGTGGTCATGCCAATTTTATTTAATAATGCACTGACTCTAGGTAACTAGTGTCGGGGTGTTACTCCATTTTACCCTTATCGTAGTAACAAATATTTACCACAGTTACTATTCATAATCAAAAAATAAGAATGGAAATATTAACCAAATTTTAACCACATGATTAAAAATAAGGAATAATATTTTGGAAATTAAATTTATAGAAGTTAAAGATGTCAATTTAAAAATAAATGTGTAAAATTCAATGAAAGATAGTTTTTAGAAAAAAAATTGTGTTTTTAAGACCACAAATGAATTTATACCAAAATAAATTATAAAATAGATTCATATGTAATTAATTATATTATTTCTAATTAATGTAGAATTATTTTACTTAAATATGAAATTATAAACATGATATTACTTTTAAATTAATTTATTTAATGAAATAAAATGATAGTTTAGAAAAATAAGTATTTTTCCCAATTTACATAAAAATAAATAATCTTAGAAAAATATGTAAAATTTACCATATATTAATATTGAAATGTTGATTTATAAAATAATATTAACTTAGAAAATTAAATTTCTAATGATAGTATAAATTAATTACAATTTCCATGGACAAAATTTTTTTAAATACCATTTGTGAAGAAAACATATTTTTTAGGCATAAAATGACTTAGCTAAATATTGAGAAAATTTTTATTATGAATTAATCAATAATATTGATTTTATTAATATTATTATATATATTTTATAATTTGGTTAATCCCACTTATAGTTTTAAATTTATGGGTTATGTTATATTATATCATGATTTATTTTATGATTGTTGTTTCATGTTAAACAAGCTATCGAACACATAGAATTTATTTAAGTAAAATATATAAAATTTTATGGTATTAAAAAAATTCCATTAAAATATCTTTAGATTTTTTTTCTATGCAAAATACCCTTTTTAATATTAAATCACTTATTTAAAATAAATATTTTTCCATAATATAATGGAAAAAAAATATTTTATAAGAACTATTGGAAATTGTAAATGAATCTTTATATAATTGAGTTGTCATAACAATATGAAATTACATTCATTCTATAATAATTAAAAAAAATATTCTCTTCACACATTTTTTTAAAAGTATCACATTCATAAAATTACAAGAATTTTATTTTTAAACGTTTTTTTAAAGAATAAAATATGGATAAAATTGAATTTTAACCATCATAATAATATTATAAAGAAATTTTTGAAAACATTTTAGAGGAAATGGATATAGAGGAAGAATAATACTAACCAAAAGAGGATAAATAAGGCTAAATTTTCTTAAAAACATTCTTTAAACAATTTTGAGTACCAAATTGAGGAAAAATGTACTAGAACATCAAAATTATAGAAAAACCACAGGATAAGAAAAAAACTGGTTTATAATAAATGGAACATATAATTTATATAAATATAAATTCATGAATAAAAAATATATATTAAAATGATATTAAAACATAAATCTCTAACCTTATGTTCAACTTGCTTCGTAAGTGCTCTACCCTTCACTTATTTGGATAATATCTTTTTTCTTAGATATTATGACTTTGAACGTTGTTATTTTTATCAAATCATTACCTCTAGATCATAGGGGGGGATTCTGGGAAGGGGTTTTGGTATGGATTTTGGTATGGATTGACCTAACTAGAAGGCTCAAGAAGTGTGGGGAAGAGAGAATATGTGGTGTATTTTAATAAGGGGGTGAGTGGAGACAATTATATTTTTTGAAAATATTAAAATATATTAATTTATTATCCAAGAAATGTGGATAGAAATTATAATAATTTCGAAGAGAGGAAAATATATTATCAAAATATAGAGATCTAATAGGATATAGACAATTTTCCATTTATTCTTAACCCTTATATTTTTAGTTAAACCCCTATACTAATCCATTTTAATTTTTACTATGGTATTGAATTGTTACATTGGTTACCATTCATAATGATAAAAAATAGAATGTGGCCTCATTAACAAACTTATACATGATGTTTCCAGTTATAGAGGTTGTTTTCTCAAATTCAATTTATATATGTGGATGGTTTTGATTTTAAAACATACGTGCAAGGTATGATGAAAACTAATTTTTATAAGAACCTGTTTTTAAACCAGAAAATTATCTAATACAAAAATAAAGTGAAAAAATGATTTCTATGTAATTAATTACATGATATCTAGTTAATAGGGACTTATTTTACTTTATGAACAAATTTGAAAAATGATGGGACTTTTCAACTATCTGATTTAATGAAAAAATGACAATTTGAAAATATAAATAATTTTCACTATCCACATTTAAATAAATCTAATTAGAAAAATCCAAAAACAATTCCTACAATAATATTTACATGTTTATTTTAAAAATGGTATTCATTTTCTCAAATAAATTTTTTGTAATTCGTATAAACTAATTATAATGATCACACACAAAGTGTAATAAAAATAATTTTTTATGAAAATATATTTTTGAAGTATGAAATGACTTTATTGAAAAATTATTATTTATTAATTATTAAATAAGCATTATTTATATTTTTCAATAATGTATTTAATCAAATTTATACCCATAATTCCAACTACATTGTTATAATAGCATTCTATATCATGACTCATTTAGACTCAGTCTCTCCTATAAAACAAGATGTCAAATAAATAAAGTTTATTTCACAGGAATATATAAATATATATATAATAGGGGTATTACAATGGATAATGTTTTTATAGATGGGGAATGAGATAGTTTTAAATGGGGATCCTTTTTTAAACCATGGGTCTTCCTTCCTATCATTGTAACTTCATGTAGTTCCTCTCATCTTGGTTCTATAAGGTGGAGGAAAATTATTTTGTAGTAAAAGATAATAATGTGGATCTTATTTCAAAGTGATAGAGTATATGGAAGTTTTTTAACGATACTAGACACAATGAATCTTTATTAGGTAATGGATGACTTAAAATAAAATTATTGTGCTTGATTGGGGATCTTTACATGAAATGTTCCTATCATTTTTTGTCCAATTATTTTCAGAGTTATTATATATCCACTATACTGGTATGGTCAGCTAAATATTTTTTATCATTCTAGTACTGGGGTGATTGGATGGCCCTGAGTGAAGATTTAAATATAAATTAAAATGGATTGGGTTCCTACAGTATCATGCATAGAGGTGACATCATTCATAATTGTCACTATTTTATTTTTTAGCTTTAATTTCCTATTATAGTGGAGGTGACTCTCTCACTTAAGAAGTAAATATGGTGTTTAGTGTTACAATTTTGAGTATATTATACAATATCGAACTATCTAAAGTGGAAAAAGGAATAACCATTCCTTATATCATTCAAAAGTTTATTTCTCCTACTCACTGGTCTGTAATCTAATATTGCTATTGGGGAAGGCAGTAGAAGTAGATAATCCTATTTTTTAAATTTTTTATCTTCATATATATATAACAATTTAATCTCTAGTTATATATTTCTTAGTAATAAACCCAAGGATCTAATGTTAATTTATTTAAGCACAAAAATGAAATTAAATAATTGCATCATTTGATTTGAAGATATTGGTGAAACTGCTCACTAATGGTGACTATTTCTAATTAGAACGAATGTTAGAACATTATGGATTGTATACACATTATTTAATAGTTTTTGGGTTTGTTAATAATCATTCGATAGTTTCTATCATGGAACTCAGAATATACATTTGACATCCTAACAATCATTTCTATACCATTCCTTTATTCTGAATATGTGAAATTGGATTGATTCATAGAATGGGTTTCCTCTATATTAAGGGTATATGAGAGATTTTATTGAAGTAAAAAAAAATTGAATTATTAATTATCAATGTTTTATCTGACACCTAATTATATAGTTTGATTTAAATACCCATAAATAGATCCATGTACTCTAAATGTATATTACATAATAAATAAGTCATAAAAGATATCTTATGATTTATTAAGTATGTCATAAATTCCGTCCATATTTATACAAATTACTAGAGATATCATTAACATATTATGTGATAAAATAATCCATTTACTAAAAATATTAATCCCTTAAATATAAAATGAACATTGAATGTTATAAAAATATTTGTTCAATAAATATTTTTCCATGTATCCACTAAATAACTTATGAACATTATAAATTAATAAATTTAACTCTAATTATTATTTACTGAAATAATAATGAATTTATTTATTTAATCTAGTATCTCCCAAACCCCATTGTGGGGCCCAAATTTTCATGTACACCAATTTATAAGAATATTCCTTACCTTTGAATATGATATGTATGTGACCTTGTAGGACCTTATCTCAATTGCAGCGAGTACTACTCATTGACCAAGATATGATTATAGAAACCAAACAAGTCCCCTAAGTAGATAAAGAATATTTACAGAAACAAGAACCTCATACGAACACATGTCATGTAATATAATATATTTATCTTGGTATCTCATAAAACAAGATTCAGACCGTGTGTCGTCAACCTTTCTTGATTTATTATTCATTAAAATTACTGTAAAAACATACCTTCATCTACCAAGGTTATGGATATAATGAATTTCGTACCATCCATGTCAACTTTACATGAGATATCACTTCCTTTCAAACATTAAATTTATTATCTCTATCCTTCAATCAATATCATACCATAAAGGACTCACCCAAAAAATCTACCTCACCATGATATAAATTCCATGGTTTTTATATTTCCTCATTGTACATAATCAAATAAAACACAATGGTAATAATATCAAGTCAATATACCAATAAACATGTTCATAGGACACCATCAATGACACCCAAAACATGTGGTGTTCCTGTTAGCGGTAAATCCATCATGATCTCCCCTACATGATATCACAACATTAAAACTTCTTTTGAAAAAGTCTTAATGATTTTGATTCCCCATCACCTGATAGTTAGACATCATCTGTGTCTAATTTTTAGGATTTATCTATACAATATTACATATGTTTATAAATAATTTCATGATATATTTAGGTTCTCATTATAGTTGGGAACTTATATAACCTCTTGTTACAACAAATAATCTACAAACATTTCCTTGTAAATAGTGGATTCAGAATTGTTGACACTATTATGGTATGTATAAATAATAAAAAATTCCCTTAATATATGTTATGGTAATAAAAATGTACATTTTTAGTTTGGTATAGGGAAACCACCAATTATAACACTCCCACATGCGCTTGAGATTACATGATAATGATCAATCGGTTAGTTAACACATGATGATGTCATGATTCTGAAGAGTTGTGAATCTAGTCAATGGGCCTTTCCCGATTTCTCACATGGCTACTCTTCTATTTACAATTTCACCTCTTGAGTACGGTTTCTCAACAGATAATATCCATGACTATATACCTTTTCATCACTATCATAAACATAAAATATTGGCTCATACTATTATATTATTCTTAAACAATATTATAATAATAGTTTACTTACTATGTGAGATTTTAATAACCATAACAAACTATATTCAATTTTATACTACAACTCCTGTAGCATTAGAAGCCGCAACCCACTCGGAATTTCTAGGTACAGATACCACTAGATTTAATGAGTATCGCTCTCTTTAACTTATAAAAAATATGATATTAGATTATATTTATCCAAATAGAGATAAGTTTTAGTCCCCTTATAACCAGTGTCCCTTCCTCTCTATGTACCAGGTATATATCACTTGTACACTCTCAAGATTAATTGGACAGCTTTGACTTCTTCCTATACAGTTCTCCTCGATTTGACTGATATTTTTTACCATAAGATAATCTTGGAAATATGTTATCTAGTGCATAGCATGAAATATGTGATAGATCCTTCACTAAAGAGCATGGAATTATACTCACTAATATAATCCCCTTCTATATATTATATATAAATTCTTGGATATATCTATGCCATGTGACATTAGTGGTAATTATGTATCATTTTTTTTGATTACTCAAAGTTATAGGTACTTTGAATTGGTTGAAACAAGCCATTATATCTACCTCAATATCTATATGTTGACATAATCAAAGATTGAAATTCAGTGAAAAGGTTTTTGACTTTTAAATGTATAAATATTTCTTCTTAACAATTTCACTAATAAATCATTCCACACAGTTCTGAACATGTACATCCATGTATGTTTTCTCATGAATACCCACCACAATATCATTATGTGAAATATTAAAAATACCAAGTACATGTACTTTGGTAAATGCAATCCACTAATTAATTTTAATTAATACTACAAATCTTATACTATTAATATTTACGACGTACTATTAAAATTCATTATTATAAATGAATAATGTGTAACCCATAGTGGTGAATATGATACCACCACCATAGTTTCATCTTTTATATGTTGTATGTGTTTCTAGAGACTTCCATTTCTACAAGCTCTTGTGGAATGTTTTTTTATGCCAATTAATTATGTTTCTTCTGCCCTGACTTAATACATCTCAATCTTACTCCTACTATCTCAAAATGATCTATGCACTCTTTTATAGAATTACAGTCTATCACATGATTATAACTTTTCTATCTCAGTGATTTCTATAATATCATTAAAACCTTTATGATAATTACATTAAATGCACAATGTTTTTTACTTGATTTATGTTTTTTATTGATTTATACATATAAAACACATTCCATTTAAATACATCTTATTATTACATAATGGATTTATTTCAAACTATAACTCATATAATATCCATTTTTTTATTATAATTGGTATACGGTTTTGTGTCAAAATAGCTATTTTTGATGCATGTCTCAAATAAATATTGGAATATTTGATAATTCAAATGAGTCTCATCATTGATAATAATTTTACTAAAATCTTATATTTTATGTTTATACTGAAATGTGAGTTTATGAATGTAATTCCCTGACAAAAGTTACTCAGAGAAGCTTAATTATTTTAATAAATTAGCATGATTACAAGGAATCTAGTCCCGAAGGACCGATCATTTTAGCAGTCTTGTAAAAAAATATTACACAAATGAACTTTACATTACAATTTCTAACATAAAACACAACATAAATAATCCTTTGAGACCTCAGTTATTCCACTAGATTAAACCTGTATATAAATCATAATATACTTCTCAGAATCCTTCGAAAATAAAACATAAGAAAGTGGTGAGCTCAGATGCTCAATAAGGATAAACAATATAGCACAAGCTATCATAAATTGTCATAAACTTTTATAGATAGGTATAAAATTAAAACAAAAGACCTTTAAACATAAACTACAACATAATATGGAAAATATAAATCAAATAATTACATTTACTTATTCACGTGTATATTCTACTAGTCAAATAATCATATATAATATCAATATCTAATTTCATAATGATGGAATGCATAATGTCAGACATCATAACCATATATTCAAGGCCTTATTCCAAGACTACAAATAAAAATTTTGTCAAAGACTTGTGCCAATACACTAATTTTTCTAATGATTCCTACCGAATCATAGATGGGCTATAGTGGTCCCCACTCATCACTTACTAAGTCCAATGCATTCCTCATATGAAAAAAGGTGAAACATAACATAAACATTAATACTAAAACTAGCATACGAAATGTCAATACTTTAACAATAAAAAATGAATTGTATAAAAATAGAACATCTGCAATCAAACATATCATAACACATTAAATACAATATGTAAGATTTTATTATATTAAATCAACCTCAATCAAGAATAATATCCTATAAAAGATGTTGACATAGTTGAAAATAATCAATATAACTCTTTGAGAGAAATAACCCTTTTCATGAAATCATTTAAAACTCACACAATTTATAAACGAAGCCATTTAAAAGAGATTTTTGTATGAAAGTGTCCCATACCAATTTGAATCTTTGTAAAGAAATTTACACTTTAAAGAAATCATGTCCACGTAAATAAATCCTTGTAATCATTTAGAAAACTAAGACATTAATTTAAAATATTTTGAAAAATAAATCATTAAAAACATTTAAAATGGTGATCTAGTTAAAGAGTACCTTACATAAAACCTTAAAATATTAATTTTTTAATAAAATTAATGAAACATGTACATAGATGATAAATATGTCCCAGTAGATACTTACAGATAAACAATCTCAGATAATATTGAGATTGAGGAAATAACCCATACCCTGTAATTTCCTTTGGTCGAGGGTATGTTTAACCTCATATATAATGAACATAGTATATTATTAAATTATAAAAAACCCATATTCATATTTATGATATCATGCTTTATTTATATATGAATTTATACTACCCATTTAATAATAATTTATAAGTTAAAATAACATTTCGGGTAATAATCCCTTTCTTTATCATATGTGTTTTAACTTGTTATTCTTGATCGTATTACTTATATCATGATTTAATTGATTCCATAATATAAAAAATTATTTATGTATTATATATATTCATAATATAAGTATGTATAATAGATAGATATATGAAATGGAAAACCCTGTTTATGGACACGGTAGGTCGTATGTACGCATAAACGTCGTTTCCATTTTCATATCATATTGAACGGAAGTAAGTGAATGAGATATCTGTAAATACATACATACATACATACATATATATATATATCTATATATATATCCAGTAGAGTTATTATTTAATATATTACATACTTATTAATAATATATATATATATATATTAATATTTATATTTATATTCATCGTTGAATGGTGAACGTGGAAATGAATCTCATCGCGTCGTGGAGACGGTAAGCTGTACGTACGCACAAGTGATGATATCGTTATATTGATGGTGAAATCATATGAAATTAGATAGTATATTATGTATATAGAATCCTTAACATGTTATATTTATTATTTACATCAATTATACACATTATTATAGCCATCCAAATAATGAAGTGTTGAATAACAAACTACACCACAACATGGAGACGATATGTCGTACGTACACACGTCTGGTGACTTTGTCATTCATATGATGGATAGAATAATAAATATAGCTGTAACATATTTATAACAAAATCACATTACCTATAAGGTACTTGAGTTATTATTTTGGTATGGAAACAACAAATAAAGAGTAAGTGGAAGAAGAAAAGAACTTTGAAAGAGGTGATGAAATTATTACCTCTTCTTCTGGTGATTCTTTTTTTATTTGATTAAAATGGCTTCTAAGGTTGGCATTATGATCAATGTAAATCCTCTAGGTTGAATTGAGGGTAGTTTTTAATATATTTGAGCAGGTTTTGGTAGATCCAAAAAGATTTTTATGTGTGATTTGGAGAGAAGGGTAACAACATTTTTATAAGAGAGGTGAGGGTCACTTTAGGAAACTCTTCAAATATTATTTTATTATAAAATCATTTTTGGTTTACAATAACTCAAAATAAATTTATTCTGATGATAATGTGTGGATGAGTCTAAATCCTCTCAAATAATATTTTTTAAACATGTTTAGGCTACTATATTAACCTAATCTTTTAGATTTAACTCGTAGTTAAATAGTTTAACTTTCACAATGTCTTCCTGTATTTTTATATTACATGGTTAATAAACATATTATAAAATGTCGAGGGATCCTCAAGTGGTTAATTAATGACATATATATCATTATATATAAATATTTTTTATAACATTATATTTTTCATAAAATTATATTATTTAATAATATATTATTTCTTTTAAAAACTCATTTATGACAATTTTGACACTTTTTAGTATTTGTTTTTTGTGAAAATAAAAAAACAAAACTTGATTACTTTGAACAAAATTCATTAAATCAATCCTAACATGTCCTATTAGTATATAAAATTAGTGGAATGAATCAAAATTTTGAATTTATATTTATTTGGACATTTATAATATCAATTATTTTAATCTTTCATTGATAAGGTAATTACTGCATCATCATTGTGTCATAAATAAATTTAATTATTTAATATCTAGAAATTATAAATAAAATACCATAATGTAGGAAATTTTTTATCTTTTTAATTAATATTTATAGTCAAATTTATCTTATCTATAACCCTATATTAAAAATAGTTTAGTTATTTAAATTTTAATTTAACACTTTTAACACTTCTTTAAATAAAATAATACTAATTGTTCTAATCTAATCCAATTGAATCAAATAGGATCATATTTTATCCCTAAAGTTTATTTTGGTTGAAAAACACTTATCCAATAGAATGGGAACATGTGTTAGGGTAATTTTAATATTATTTTTACCTTTAATTACCGTATTTACATTTAACTATGGTAAATAAAATACAAAAGTTACTATTCAGCAAGAATTGTTTTCTTATTATTGAACAAAATTTTACATAATGATTTCAAAATTATCTCCTTGATTTTTGAAATTAAATTCACAAAAGTGGTAAAATTATGTTTTATGCAAATATGAAAATGTGTGTAGAAGGTTGGTAAATGTACCTCGAAGGTGGGTAAAAATACGTTAAAATGGTTCAATAAAATTTTATATATCTAATATTATTATAAAATTAATCCAATGATTTAAATTGTAATAATATATATCTTATGCATCTTTTTTAAGATTAATTTATAATTAAAAATAATTGTTTAAATGAAAAAGACGGTTTTTATGTACTATGCAGTATTTTTCACTATTCATCAATAATTGAAAGTTTTCAGAAAAATACCAAACATTCACCCTAAGATAATTATGATATTCCAAGTTCAAAAACGATTTCTATTTTACCAAATTAAAAACATATAAGTTTCATTAATTAATTTAAAATTAATTCCCATTGTCAAAATTTGAAAGCGGGTTTTTGAAAAGTAAAAACTCTCAAAAGATTGATATGTGTTTTTGTCCAATTTTAATGTAAAATTATTTCCAATGACCAAAATTGGATTAAATGATAAAAATATAATCTAATTATACTTAAAACCATTAAAATTTATAATTTAACAATTAAAATTATTTTGACTAAAAAAGCTGTTTTCAATTAAAATTTTGTATTTTTCATTATTCATCAAAATATGAATGTTATCAGAAAAACACAAAAAAAATTATCCAAACAATATTTTTTATGTCCTTATACTGAATAAAAAGTTTATTTTTTTCAAATTAAATATATAAAAGTGTCAAATACTGTATTTAAAAAGGGTTCTCCATAAAAATGTGGTAAAATTGCATTTTTTTTGAAAAACACTTATTTTATCTCAAAAATTGTATTTGTTTTTATATTATGTCTAAAAAATACATAATATGGATGTTTAAATTATATGTATTATATAAAATTCAAAATGTAGTAAATATTATTCACAACCTCTTTTTAAATAGCTTGTTTGGTAAGTCATAGGGCTCTCGAACTTGGTGTTTCGTGTGGCGCAAGCTATTGAATTACTTTAATGAGATAACATATTATGAAATCTAGAGGTTTTACATTCTCCCATACTTCAAAAATTTGTATCCCCAAAATTTTAATTTTTTCTTCATAAATAAAAGGTTGAAAATAAAAAATTCCTTTATGAAAAACTCACATCAGAAATAGGGTTACTAAAATTTAGACTTTATAAGAGGGAAATAGAAATGAATAAGTCAGCCCCAGATTAGGAGAATAAGATAAAATAGGCGGAAAATAAAGATGCATAATTAGAGGGAAAACATAAATATTTATAGGGATTGATCGAGGTCATAAATCACAAACAAGTGAACAATAAATGGAATATTGACGGCCTTAATGCCATAAATCTATGATGATTTAAATATCCTCAGTTCAACGAAACATAAGGTATTTGCATATCACATTTTTTTAAGATCACATCCAAAATGTTTTAGAATTAATTTCTTCATATAATAAGAGAAGAAAAATACATTACAAGTAGAGTTCCATCCTTCAACTAACATCCACCACAAACTCATCTTTCACTCCAAAAGATAATAGAATTCAAAAAAATTCTATTTGTGCTAATCATATAAGATTTCAAAAATAATGAATTTGGAATTCATCTATCGGTAAATTTAAAAAACGACATTATACAAAATAAGACATCACGTAGGCCAATGGTAGGTGATATGTCCTTGTCGCCCTTCGTTTGCGAGTTCAAGTCTCACGGACTTTCTAGACACGACAGGTTGTCGTCCGACATCCGGGTTGTCCTTTTTATTACAATCCAAAAATAATATTAAGAAATGTTTTAACCTTAGAAAATAGTATCCAACTTCCAAATTAATTCATTCCAACCTTTAGAATTATCCAAAATAAGTTTTTCCAAAAACACGGTCCAAAATTTATAAGGAAGATAAATATAATTTAGAACTATTTTCCCATGTAATAACATGTTAATAACTTCGTCATGTATTCTATTAAAACATGGTAACACCCCTAATTACCATAAAACATTATTGAAAATGTTCATTCTCCCTTATTCTTTATAGAATACTAGATATAATACTTAAATCCGAAAATGTTGTAAAATCCAACAATGAGGGAATAAACAAACAATTAATTAGTTCCAAGGTTATAAATAAAATCCAATATACTTTATCCAACTCAATTATATCTTGTTCCAAAATCATTATCTCAGTTTTAGAAACATATTAATGGTGATATTTCCCCTAACCATATATTTTCCAAAAATTTTAACTTGAAACTGTGTCACATTACTTGGTACCATAAAATATAAAATCTTTAATGAAAATGTACTATAGTACAATCCTTATATACTTTATAACTCTTATAACTTGTACTAAAATGACACAATTCATTAATAACAACATAAGAACGCTAATCATTCATCTTCATCTGCGGTAGCATCATAACTTGATTATTATCATATTGCATCATTTGGGGTATACTCTGATGATTGGAAATTGATTCGCGTTGTGTCCCTACTCCTTGTAGATGAAGTATTGTACATTTGAAACCTTTTTCTTACCCTTGAAATCATGAAGTTGGTGTCCATTTTCTCCATACATATAACCAACTCACATTACTTTCAATCACTTATTAGGGTGATTCATTCCAATGTTATAACATGTGGGAAAATCCATCTTTCCCTTCTTCCCGTTATCCATCTTTTTCTCTTCCATCCTATTCTTCTCTAGATTCCCTTCAAAGCCATATTACTCAGATAATTATTTAATTATCTTATTAACACACGATATTATTTCGTCATATGATGAGAATACGTGGGTCACTATTTCACTTCTAAATATTGGCTTAAGACCATGAAATATATGAACCTTATTACTCTTTGGATCACGTCTATTTCTAGAGTTATCATTCATTCTACTGGGTGCCATTTTTAAATGGTGTCATATACTAGGTTAGATCACGTTATAATTTATAATTCAAAAACTAGAAAAAATCTCAACATTAATTGAAGATATTCACACATCTAGTATCATAATCATAAAAATGTTTTCTTTGCTGACATATTTACTCATAAATTCTTCATAATAGTTTGTAAATAAAATAGAAAATATCTTAATCATATCCTTCAGGATTGTCGTAACCAAGACTAAAGAAAATCCCATTTTCACGCACTAGTTCCCATTCGATTCTAGCTCAAAGCGGTGTTTTCGGGTTTTACCCCTAGATACATCTGTTTCGGAGCTACCTCTGCCTGCTCATATCTGGAAAAAGATGTATTGCTTGGAAAATTTACAAAATCTCTACATTACTAAAATTCTAGGAAGTTATTCTATAATAATCCTCAAATTCTATATTAGGGTAATGTTTCAAAATCATATTTTTTATAAATATATTTCCAAGGTTGTTTCTAAACTTCCTATGATACCAACTATAACGCCCCGACCCCAGTTACCCGGATTCGGTGAATTATTTTAATATCTCGTCATGATTACAAGGTATCATGTCCCGAAGGACCGATCAGTTTGGTAGTCTTGGAAAATAGATTACATACATGAACTTTACATTACAATTTCTGTCAAAAAACATAGCATAAATAATCCTTTGACAACACCATTATTCCATTAGCTTAAACATGTATATAAATCATAATATACATCTTGTAAGCCTGAGATAAAAAATAAAAAATAAGAAAGGGTTGAGCTCAGATGTTCAATAAGGATAAACAATATAGAGGAAGCTATCATAAATAATCATAAGCTATTATGGAAAGGTATAAAATTAAAACACAATCCCTTTAAACAAAAACTACAGCTTAATATGGATAATATAAATCAAATAATTTCATTTAATTATTCACATGGATATTCTACTAGTCGAATAATCACATTTAATATCAATATCTAATTTCATAAAGATTGAATGCATAATGTCGTACATCATCACCCCATAGACAAGGCCTCGTGCCACGACTACAAATACAACTTTTTTCAAGGCCTTGTTTCAAGACACTAATTTATCTCATGAGACCTATCAATGCATAGAGGGGCTATAGAAGGCCCCACTCATCACTTACTAAGTCTAATTCATTCATCATATGAAAAAGGGTGAAACATAAGATAAATAATCTTACTAAAACTAGCATATGAAATGTCAATACTTTAACCATAAACCATGAATGGTATATAAATAGCACAACCACAGTCAAACATATCACAAATCATTCAATAAAATATTGAATATTTTGTTATAGTAAATCATCCTCAATCAAGAATAATATCTAATAAAGGATGCTGACATAGTTGAAAATAATCAATAACACTCTTTTAGAAAAATACCAATTTTCCTGAAATCATTTAAAAGTCACAAAATGTATAAAGGAATTCATTTAAAATATTTTTTTTAATCAAAGTGTCCCATATCACATTAAATCTTTTGAATGAAATTAACACTTTAAAACTATCATGTCCACGTAAATAAATCCTTAAAATCATTTTGAAAACAAGGACATTAATTAAAAAAATTTAGAAAAATACATATTTAAAAACATTTAAAATTATGCTCTAGATAAAGATTCCATTCCAAAAAAACATAAAATATTATTTCTTAAAACATTTTAATGAAACATGTACATAGATGATAAATATTTCCCAACATATACATATAGATAAACATCTCGGATAACAATGAGATTGAGGAAATAACCCTTACCTTGTACTTATTTTTGGTAGAGGGTACATTTAAACTCTGTTATAATAACAATATTATGTTATTAAATTATAATATAACCATATTAAAATTTATGATATCATAATTGATTCATTTATGGCTTTATACTTCCGATTTAATAATAATGTTGATGTTAAAATAACATTTCGGGTAATAATTTCTTTCATTATCATATGTGTTTTAACTTGTTATTATTGATCGTATAAATTATATCATGATTTAATTGATTCCATAATATTAAAACATTATTTATGAATCATATATATTCAGAATATAATTATTTATAATAGATAGATATATGAAATGGATAACACCATTTATGGAGATGGTAGGCTATACATACCCATAAAGGTCGTTTCCATTTTCATATCGTATTGAACAATAGTAAGTGAATGAGATATATGTAAATACATACATATATATATATAAATATATATATTTCCAATAGAATTATTATGTAATATATTACATACTTATTAATAATATATATTTATAATCATCGTTGAATGGTGAACGTTGAAATTAATCTCATCATGTCATGGAGACAATAAGTTGTACGTACGCACTAGTGATGATATCATTCTATTGAGGGTAAAATCGTATATAATTGGATGGTATATTATATATAAATAATCATTAACGTGTTATATTTATTATTTACATCAATTATACTCATTATTATTCCCATCCAAATAATAAAGTGTTGAATAACAAACTACACCTTGACGTGGAGATGGTAAGCCGTAAGTACACACATATGGTGACTTTGTCATTCATAGGATGGTTGGAATAATCAATCTAGTTGTACCATATTTATAATCAAATCACAATATATATAAGGTATTGGATTTATTATTTTGAAAAGGAAACAACAAATAAAGAGGAAGTGGAAGAAGAAAAGAACTTTGTAAGAGGTGATGAAATTATTATCTCTTCTTGAGGTGATACCTTTTTGATTTGATCAAAAGGGATCCTAAGGTTGGTTTCTAATCAAATTAATTCCTCTAGGATGAATTTAGGGTCGTTATGAAGATATTTTAGTTGGTTTTTTCCGAGGAAAAAGGCTTTAGAGTTGTGATTTTGGGAGAAGGGGAAGTACCCTTTTATAAGAGAGGTGAGGGTCACTTTGGAAAAGCTTGAAATATTATTTTATTATAAACTCATTTTCAGTTTATAATGGCCCAAAATTGATTTATTTCTAGTATAAGGTGGTTATGGGCCTAAATAATCTCAACCAAAAGGTTTTAGACAAGTTTAGTTCACCATATTAACCTTATCTTATAGATTTAACTCTTAGTTAAATAATTTAACTTTTACATTGTGTTCTTGTATTTTTTTATTACGTAGTTAATAGAAATACTATAAAATGCCAGGAGAACCTCAAGTGGTTCATTAATGAAATATATATCATTATATAATTCCTTTTTCTAAACATTATATTATTAGAAATATTATATCAAATAATAATAGGGTATATATTTTAAAAACTCATTTATGTCAAATTTGACACTATTTACTATTTGGTTTTTGTGAAAGTCAGGAAAAATTGATTACTTCGAAAAATTACATTAAATTAATTATATCATTTCATATTACCCTATTAAATTATTTTAACGCATCAAAAGTCTCAATTTAAATTTATTTGGATATTAATAATATCAATTATTTTAATCATTCATTAATATGGTAATTATTGCATCATCATTGTGTCATAAATAAATTTAATTATTTAATGTCTAAAAATTATAAATAAAATATCGTAATGTGGGAAATATTTTTATATTTATAATAAATATCTATATCTGAATTTATCTTATGTATAACCATATATTAAAAATGGTTTAGTTATTAAAATTTGAAATTAACACTTTTAACTCTTCTTTAAATAAAATAATACTAATTGTCATAATCTAATCCAAGTGGATCAAAGAGAATCATATTTTATTAACAAGGTTGATTTTTATTGAAAAACACTTATCCACTTGAATTAGGACATGTTTTAGGGTAATTGTAATATTATTTTTACCTTTAATTATCTTATTTAATTTTAATCGTGGTAAATAAAATTCAAAAGATACTATTCACAAAAAATTATTTTCATCCTATTGGACCACATTTTACATACTGATGTCAAACATGTCTCTCATATTTTTCAAATTAATTTCACAAAATCAGTAAAATTATGTTTTATACAAATTTGAAAATGTGTCTAGAAGGTCGGTAAATGTGCCTAGAAGGTGAGTAAAAATATGTTAAAATGGTTCAATAAAATTATATATATATAATATTATTATAAAATGACTCCAAAGACTTAATTTTTACTAATATATGTATTATAAATCTATTTTAAGATAAATGTTTAATAAAAAATAATTATTTAAATGAAAAAGTCAGTTTTTTATACTATGTAGTGTTTTTCATTATTCATAAAAAATAGAATGTTATCAGAAAAATACCAATAAATAACCCTCAGATAATTTTGATATTAAAAATTAAAAAATGATATCTATTTTTCCAAATTAAAAACATGAAAGTTTCATTAATTAATTTAAAATTAATTCCTATTGTCAAAATCAAAAAGTGTGTTTTTGAGAAGTAAAAACTATCAAAAGATTGATATGTGTTTATGTCCAATTTAAATGTAAAATTACTTCCAACCACGAAAAATGTATTAAATGATAATATTATAATATAATTATACTTAAGGACCATTCAAATGTATAATTTAACAATATATATTATTTTGATTAAAAATGTTTTTTAAATTAAAATCTAGTATTTTTTACCATTCATGAAAATATGAGAGTTATCAAAAAAACAGCAAATATTTATCCAAACTAAATTTTTATATCCCCCTTCTAAAGAAAATGTTTTTTTTTGTCAAATTAAATATATAAAAGTGTCAAATATTGGATTTAAAAATGGTTCACCATTAAAAGGCTGTAAAATTGCATTTTTTTGAAAAACACTTCCTTTATCTGAAAAATTAGATTTGTTCACATATTATGTCTAAACGATACATAACATAGATGTAAAAATCATATAGAGTATAAAAAATTCAAAATTATATTAATACTATTTACAACCACTTTTTAAACGGCTAGTTTGGTAAGTCGTGGTGCGCTCAAAATCGGTGTTGCATGTGGCCCAAGCTACTGAATTAATTTAAAGAGATAACATATTATGAAATCTTCAGATGTTATAAGGAATTACTCCACTCTATATTTTCAAGATCATGTAATACTTTTTCATGATATTCTTCAACTCCTAAGCCTGAAGAAACTCATTAATTCCAACCATGCATGTTTGTTACCTCACATTTTCATTCCTTAAAACTTATAAATGAATCTCATGATGTATATTAATATATATTTATCTTCTCTATGGAATAGTTTATTCCATCTATATGGACTTATTTCAAAATCATTATGTATTACCATTATTTTTTAAGTATTATTTTTTAAAGAAAATATAAGTAAATGTATTAATATTACAGAAGGTTTTTACCTCTAAAGAGTCTAAATACCATACTATGTATATTTTTGAAAACTACATTCATTTTTACTAAACAAAGAATTTTATTTCCAAAAATGGGTATTTAATTGATACATTTTATATTCATTAGGTATTACCAATATTTCTAGAATTAATAAACTATTAGTTGAGTATGAGACACCACAAGAAACGTTCATTAAAAACATTGAATTATGTGCCCATGTTTCCAATGGACATTTGAGATAAATGTTTTACAAATACTTAATAAAATATTAATTATAGTCAATAAACATGGCAATAATAAGTTGTGTGATTCTCCCCACTGACTTATGAATCACCCTTTCCCAACCATAAGAATAATTCACCTTACTAATTGTACATTTCTATACTTAATTGGTTACTGTATTTGGATATATATGTTTAAAATATATTTATTATTGAATAAACAAATATTAAAATAGTATCATAACATGTAATTATGAAAATACACTATTTATAATTTTTTTCTTTCTTATACTTCAATTAATTTCATTAAACTATTAATACACTTATCTAGATATATGTAAAGGAAATAACATACTATTTGTTGATTTTCTTGGATTATTTGATGGATATTTGGAAGCATCCTTTGCTTTTATTGTTTTCATTGTCCTTTTACACTTATATTTACGCTTTTCCACCATAATAAATAAAATATAAATATTTTTTTATGTTCTTATATGCTTCGAGAAACTCATCTAAAATCTAATGAAGGGTTTTATCCATATTTTTTGTTCATTATAATTATAAATGATAAATAAGTAATTGGGTTATAAGAATATTATAAATGGATCTATTGAATGATCATGATACATATTTAATTTTACACATGTTTAGTTTATTCATCATCTCATGAATATCTCACATCACTTTCTCCTCACATACTACATAGAGATAAAAAAACCTGATATAATCATTCAAGTCCTCATATTACATTTTTACAGTCATTAAAATTTTGTGATATAATTATGATATAAATTTAAAATGTTTCATTTACAATTCTCTTACGAGATGTATATAGACCCTCTATTTTCAAACATTAACATTACATAACTTTTACGGAATACTTAAGCATTATACAAAAAAATGCCCAAAGACCTTAGTTGGTATATTACCTTTGGAAACATGGAAACATAAATAGTGGTACATATGTGAGCTACATCATCTCCCACTAGTTTATTATTGACTAGAACCCTTCTTATAAATATCAAATATATTACATGTCATCATAACTTGGGGGGAGGAAACATAAAATGGGTGAGCTCAAATGCTCAGTAAGTGCAAATAAGGGAGAAATGTAAGCATAAACATGAGTATAAGTGTATGAGAACATGATCCTAAAAATAGAAGATCATACCTTTTGTATCAAATATCATAATCGTAATCATGAAATAAATATTGGTAGTTTTGAAGACATGAATAATAGGAAATAAATAGCATAATCCATGAAATCATAACACAGGAATAAGACATGTAATTGTGTCAAACACATAACAATATAATTATTTCCATAGTATCCATGGAATCGCTACCAAGGCCATCTTTGTAGTCATGGTTCACTACCATGGATATCTTAGTAGTCATGGTTCACTTCCATGGCCATATTAGTAGTCAAGGATCATTCCAAAGACCATCATCGTAGTATGGTTTCACTCCTCATACCATCTCAGTATATCTCAAGAGATATAAAACATTACCCAATGCATTAGAGGGATATATAGGTCCCACCAATCACATAATGAAATCATACATACATATTCCACTAGATCATAAATAAACATATCATAAACCATGAAATAAAATGGGTGTCATAAACTTGTAAAAATATAATAACCTGTGGAAATATAAAGGTTTCATAATCATTTCATCATTATCATAACTTGTGAAAAGAAGTGGGTTTCAAAAGTATAAAACCCATGAAAGATAAATGAGCTTCATAAACATCATTCCATCAAAACCTAATCTATTTAGAGAAATAATATGAATGGAAACATGGAGTAAATTCCTCATAAATTCAAGAGTAACACCAATGGATGGTATCTTATAAGAGAAAAAATTTTGAAATTTTTTTTAAAAAAATTCTAGGGAAAATATTCTTTATTCTTTAAATAATTATTTTTATAACATAAATAACTTTTAAAACCTTTTTTCTTAAAAGAATATAAAATAAAATTCATAAATTTTTAAAAACTTTTTTCTTTGAAACGCTTTGAAAACATATAATGAAATCTTGAAAATGTTTGCAAAACCTTTTTACTCGATAACATTTGAAAGACGCTTAAATTTTGTTTGAAAACTCTTTCTTTGAAAGTACTTCGAAAACATGTGAATAAAGATTTATAACATTATGAAAACATTCTTCCATGAAAATTTGTAAAATAATATTGAAAAAATTTTGAAAATAGTTTTCATTTACGATTAATTTTAAAACATTTTTTTAATGATTAACCATTTTTACAATGTAATGTGAGCATTGATGAAATGACATCAGGTAAATCTGTACTTATCATTCGAGTTTAATAGAACTTTTCTTTTACATGGTAAAAAGGTTTGAAAATTTATTTATTTAAAAAGAAACAAAAATATTACCTTGAATATACTAGTAAAATAAAAAATGGTAAAAAATAATTTTAATGCTTATAGGATAATGGTATAATATTCTTGTAAACCCATTTTAGAAAACATATATTTTTGACTGGAGGAAGGGTAAAGTCGGGATTTCATAAAAACATGTTATTAACTATCTTATGAACGAAATAGTAGAATATGGTACCAATGTGTAATTATATCATGAAACAACATAGGAGAATTAAAATCATGAATATTCTTGAGAGATGTATCATAATATTTCATTAAGGGGAGGAAAGAACATAAACAATCTCGGAAAACTATGAGATTGTCTCAATAAACTCTTATAACTCAGTAACATGGGATCATACTCTCCATGTAAGAAACATAAATTACATGAAGCTTAATATATAATTAAAATAAGTATATTCATGATGTAACATGTAAAATGGAAGTATATACACCTCAAAAATATATTAGGTGCATAAAAAATGAATCTCAAAGAAGAAAAATTAAGAAAAAATAGTTTTACCATTTTGGAAAATTTTAAAAGTTCATCCCCATATAAGAAGTATAATAAAATGTTAATGTGAATACCCATTACTTTAAGTAAAATATACATATTATACAATAATTTTTAGTAAATACACCACACAAGAGGAATGATTGGTGAACATAGCTTGTATCTCATAGAAATTAAAAGTGAGATGAAATCCCCTTACAATGTGTCTTGATTCTCAAAATACTCATACAATATTTATGTATAATAAATATAAGTTTATTATAAACATTTAAAAAATAATATTATTATACATAATTACATATATGGTTTTATTATGACCTTATATTACCCTCTTTTTAACGATCCTATGTTAAAGTTTCGCTTCAGGTAATATTCATTTTGTTCATTGCATGCGTCTTAATTTTTTATATATTTGGTCATTATAATTATATAATGATTCAAAAATGTAAAACATGAAATAAATATTATTTATATGCATTATATTTTTATTATAATAATATATATAATATAGGATTATGAAATGGACCACACCTTTCATGGATACAGTAAGTCGTATATACACTTGAACACTGTTTTTGTTTTATGTTGTCATATTGAAAGAATGTATGTAAATTACATATGTATATATATGTATATATATATATATATATTAATAATATTATAATTAATATATCATATAATATCATTAAACCCATATTTAATACATTCCATTTGGTCTGGGAATGAATCACATCGCTTTAAGGGGGCGGTAGTCAACCCATCCTCAAACAAGATTATCGTATTAACACTAAATGGAAAGACAAAATATGTATGTTGTAAAATAAATAAAGAATCATAAATAAATAAGAAATTTAATATATGAAAGTATATAAATATATATTCTATCATAATGGACACCATGATTGGTGGTTATGGAAAAATGAACAATCATTGTTTAGTGAGGCATTAGTTCCACATACGTAGAAATAGTATGTTTGATATCCATTAGATGAAATTGTGTTTAAGTGTACATAGAAATATTTTAATAAAAAAATAATAGTATATTTATTATAGTGGTTTTGTTACATTATAATGTAATAAGTATATTGGAGGGGGTGAAGAAGGAAAATAATGGAGAGGAGCTTGAGAGAAGATATTACCTTTTAATCAGGTAACTCCTTTTGTTTTATTCCAAAATGATTCCTTGAGAGTATTTATTCCAAAATATAGGATTAAAGGTATAAGGGGGTATTTTTGGAGTCTAAATGGGAATATATTTTACGAAATTAAAATGTTTTAGAGGTGTTAGAAATGGGTTCAAGTGGTGGCATTTTATATTGAAGGAAAAGAACTCAATTGGAATTTTTTAGGATAAATTTAGGTGTGCACACATTTGTACCTATTAAAAGTCATAAAAAATAAAATAAATAAATAATTGAAGTTATATGTCCTAAATATTGACATAAAATGGGTTTTGGACCAGTTTATTTGTTATTAGACCCCTTAATTTTAAGATTTAGTCAATAATTAAGCTTAATTTGGCCTTAACCGCTGAGATTAATTCTAATCACTTTTACTAATAATTTTGGTCAAGAATTAACATAGGATTATTAGATTATAAATATTAGACTAAATTAAATTATTTCTTTTTGATTTTGAAATTCAATTCATAGAAGTTTCCAAACTAATATTAGTGCTAATCCTATAGACGGGACGAAATAACGGGGTTTTATAGTAGGAAAAATACCAAAAGTTTATTAAGATTTTATATTCAGTTTCAAAGTAAAATTGATTATAATGAATTAGATATTATTAATTGATGTAATATTTATCTAATTTTATCTTAAAAAATATTTATAATATCATTTATAATTAAAAATTAATTAGACAAATGGTAGATTTTTGCTAAAAAGTAGTATTTTCACTATTTATCAAAAAATTATATTTCTCAAAAAATTATCAAAACATCACCTTAGAATAATTTCATAATTTTGAATTCAAAAATTTTGTTTATTTTATCAAATTAAATTTTTAAATGTTTCTAAAATTAATTTTATTATTTCTGGCAGATCATTCAAGAAAACGGTATTTTTAACATAAAAGGTCTTTACCAAAAATATTATTTTCATTATCAATATTATTATTAAAAAATTTTCGAATGTAGTAACTAATATTTCTATAACCATGTTTAATTTTTAGGTAATAATTATCTAATTTAATTAATTATATGTATAAAATTTTTCTTCATAGAAAATCAGTATTTCATGCATCGTACACCAAGTTGGTGTTGATTGTAGTGCAAGCCAAGTTATTATTGCATATAGCGCAAGAAAAGTTTGTATTTCATGTGAAAGGAATGTTGGAATTATTTTTTAAATATAAATATATATATATATAACTATTTCCAGTGTCATGTGAAATGAAAAATATTGAAAATATAAATTAATTCAAAACTTTGTTTTCTCAAAATCTCGGGGAGTTACATTCTACCCCCATTAAATTGAATTTAAACCTAGAAATTCATCTGGGTTTTAAAAGGTTTCATACTTTAATTTTTCATTAATAGAAACCCACGTATTAAAAATAGACACTGATACTTCACTTATAAAGGGTAATTTAGAACCATAATAGTTAACCCAAGTAATATATAACTGTGTTTCCACATATGAAAACATAGGTTGGGTGTGAAGATTAGAAATAATGGAAAAGTATAAATATTTATAGGTAGTGATTGAGGTCATCAATAACCAAAATGTTATTAGTAAAAGGAATGTTGAGAGCCTCAAAGTCATAAATCTTTGATAATTCGAGAAGCCATTGGTTCAATAGAATTTAAAGTATTAGGACAATATTTTTAGTATCACATTCAAAACATTTATTAATTATTTATAAATTTTTATAATAAAAATTTCATTTTTGGGATATGATTTGAACAATTTATAATACATCCATTACCTCAATGAATGAATTTTCTAAATTGAACATTGAGGAATAAATCACTAAAATACGCTTTTAACAGGTTTTAAGGCCCATAAAATAATAAAAAGTATAACTATTTGGCACTTACAAAAATAACATGCATTAATCTATAAAAATTAAAGTAACACTATAGGTTCATAATAAATATTTATTCCGAAAATAATAATTATACATTTACCAGGACATTTTGTAGGATTGTGGTAAGCATGAAACCCTTATCATCCTTCGGTCATGGGTTCATGACCTAAGGCCTTTCCATACTTGATTGGTTTTCAACTTATATACATGATGTCGTTTTCAAAAAAAATATAAAAGATGTGCATCCTTGAAATAAGTTTAATCATTGATTATCCTTTTAACCAAGGTTTTTAACACAAACTCATTGAAAAAATAATTCCTCATAAGCTTAACATAAAATTTTTATGAATAGTTAACCTTATAACCCTTTTTAAATTTGATAATACTAATCATTATAAATAGAGTCATGAAATCAGCTTAACATTTATTCCCCTATATAAAAAAAAAGTTGGTATTGGCTGCCACATTCCAAACATGTGAATACCCTCATCATATATTATTTTTAAACATGGTAACAACTTGAATTTCCATAAATCAATTTGGAAAACATGCATGCTTCTTCATGCTAAAGTATAATGGATTTACTCCTTAAATCCAAAAATGTTGAAAAATTCATTAGTGTTAAAATAATCCACCTATAAACAAGTCATCACTTAGTTTAAAGGTAATCAATATTGTATAATTTACTTATTCATATCCCATATATCTTTATCCATACAACAGTATATTATCATAAAGAACATATTAAGGTTTATCCTCACTTACTCAAAATATCACATTGTCATTAAATCATTTCACCAGTCCATAGAGAACATTTAAAATAAAATTCTAAAATTAAAAAAAATACGTAGAAAAATCCTTTTATATTTCATCATTCATAACTTTTGAATCAAAATACATAAATACTTTGATCACTTCATCCTTAACCCATTAACAATAATACCTCTATCTTTTCATATTTCATTTTTAGTATCGTCATCATCCACAATTGAACCATTACTCGTACCACCTTTCTGATTCTTTTCAGGAACATTCCTCTTAGGAAATTGAGTTTCATAATGACAATTTATCCAAACTTAAAAAACATAACCTTTGATGATAACATAGGGAGGAAAAAAATTCCAACACTTTCATTAATTGAACTCTTCATTTTTTCCCTTGAAGTCACTTGATTTGTGTCCTTATTTAACATAGTCAAAACACATTCTTGTTCCTCTAAGACAATCACATAGGTGATTATTTACACATTCTTGACACAAATAAAGCAAAATCATCATTCCTCTATGGTCTCTATTATCTGAACTCTCAACGAACTACTTCTTTATCCTCCATTGTGAGTCTGAGAGTTGGTTAAGGTAAACATTAGTAATCATGTTTCATGAAAACTAATTAGGCATGATAATGAAATCTTTCAATCCATTGATCATCCCCCTTGACTGATCATCATAAAATCTTCCATCACATTTATCATTAATCCAGTTCTTTATTCCATCCATTGACTAAAACCAGAAGCATAGTGTGATCATTACTTATCATATTATAAAACCATATAGCCATGAAAGTAATTACTTATAGTATTTCTAAATCATTAAATCTTCTACAATCTATGACCCATTGGGTGTACCATAGGTTATTCATAGCAAAATTGTATTTAAATCCTCCATGATGGTTCATGAAGAGTTTTTTGATTCCTAATGCATATCCCCATGGAATTCAAACTAGGTTTGCATCAAGGCATGTTGTCATATACCAGATTACCCCGAGTCAAGACTGGACCATATTATCAATGTTTTACACCTAGGTATAGTTGTTCTATAGCTGCATCCAACTATAGTATCCAAACATGGATATATTTCTTGTAAACCACTCATGTTATCCTTTAAAAAATTCCATGATATTTTCACAAATGTTAACTCATCCTTATACTTATCCTTAGATACATCGCTAGGCATATACTTAGAAATATACCAATGGATCTCACTAAGGATTTCCCATTATAGTTTACAAAGGATAACTATACCTTTTCTTTGATACCAACTATAGAGATCCTTTCTTTTCAAACATTAGAAATTACATAACTTTTGCCGAATAATTAATCATTATAAAAAAAGATTCCTAAAGACCATAGTTGGTATATTGTATTTTGAAAAATGGAAACATAAACACAGGTATATATGTGAGATACATCATCTCTCACTAGGATCCTCTTGACTAGCACCCTTATTAGACATATCAATCAAAGTACATATTATCGTAACATAGGGTAAAGGAAACATAAAAGGAGAGATCTCAAATGCTCAATAAGAGTAAACAAAAAAGACATGTAATCATAACAATGATTATAAGGGTATGATAACATGATCCTAAAAATAGAAGATCATACCCTACATATCAATGATAATAACTGAAATCCTATCATAATGATTAGTCGTTCATAAGACATGACTCATATGAAATAAATAGCATAATCCAAGAAATCATAACATTGGAATAATACATGGAATTGTGGAAAACATTTAAGCATATAATTATTTCTATAGTAGCTAAGGCATCACTTCCAAGACCATCTTAGTAGTCATGGTTCACTCTCATGGCCATTTTAGTCGTCATGGTTCACAACCATGTCCATATTAGAAGTTAAGATGCATTCCATAGACCATTGTAATAGCATGAGTTCACTCATTATACCATATTAGTATATATCAAAAGATATAAAACATTTCCCAATGCATTGTATGGAGATATAGGTAACACCTTCACATGGGTAAATCAAACATACATGTGACACAAGATCATAAATAAACATATCATAACCCATGAAATGAAATGGGTATCATAAACAAGTAAAAATATCATATCCTATAGAAAGATACAGGTTTTATAATCATTTCATCATAAGAATAACTTGTGAGGTGAAGAGTTTTTTAAAAGAGTATAACCCATGAAAGAGAAACAGGCTTTAAAAACATCATACCATCAAAAGATAATTCATTCAGAGAAATAATATGAATGGAAAATGGAATAATTTCCCCCATAAAGGTATGAGTAACACAAATGGATGTTATAATATATGGTAAATATTTTTGAATGATCTTTTAAAACATAGTTTACGGAAAATATCCTGTCTTATTTGAAAAATTATATTTATAACATAAATCTTTTTGAAAACCTTTTCCCTTGAAAACATATAAATTAAGATTCAAAATATTTTAAAAAACTTTTTGTTTGAAACACTATGAAAACATATAAATATATTTTTAAAATTATTTGAAAATAATTTTACTTGAAAACATTGAAAGGAATATTTAAAAAAAATTGAATACCATTTCTTTGAATGTACTTTAAAAACATGTAAATAAGGCGTGAAAACATTTTGAAAACATTTTTCCTTGAAAAGTTATAAAAAAAGGTTGAAAACATTTTGAAAATAGTTTTTATTGAAAAATAATTTAAAAAAATCTTAATTATTATCCTTTTTAACAATGACATGGGGGATCTGAAGAAGTGAGGGTGGGTAAATCTGTACATGTCGTTTGAGGTTAAAAGAACATTCATTTTGCACTGTAAAATGGTTATAAAAGTGCCTTGTTTAGAAAGAGATGAGAATAATTAATTTAATAGATTGGTAAAATACAAAAAGGGTATAAATTTCATTTAAACCATATATGATAATGGTATAATATTCTTGTAAACCATATTTAGAAAACATAGATTTTCGACCAAAGAAAGGGAAAATTTAAGATTTTCTAAAAATAATTTCTTAACTGTCTTATCTACCAAAGAGTAGAATATGGTACCAATTCATGAGTATATAAAGAAATAATAGATTATAGGGTAACTTATGAATGTTATTGAGATATGGATGAAAATATTTCATCAAAGGAAGCATAAATATAAACAATCTCAGAAAAATAATGAGATTGTCTTAATAAACTCTTATAACTTGGTAACATTGGATCATACTCTCCATATAAGAAAAGAAAATTACATTAAGATTAATATATCATGAAAATATTTACATTCATGACATAATATTTAAAATTTATGTATATACACCTCAAAAAAGTGTTTAGGTGTATAAAAAACATGAATATCCAAAAAGGAAAATTGAGACAAAACTATTTTATCATTTTGGTAACTTTTTAAAGTTAAACCCTATGAAAGAAGAATCATCAAATTGAAATGTGAATACCTATAAATTTAATTAAATGATTCATAGAATAAAATCATGGGAATTACATACACCAAACAATAGGAAAGAGTGGTGAACATAGTTTGTATCTCATAGAAATTAAAAGTGAGACGAAATCCCCTTACCTTATGTCTTGACTCACTCTGTACTCATACAATCTTTCTAAAAAAATATAAGGTTATTATAAATACATTAATGAATATTATTCTTATATATAATATCATATATGGTTTTATTATGAACTTATATTACCCACTTATTAATGATCTTATGTTAAAGTTTTAATTCAGGTAATATTCAATTTGTTCTTCACATGTGTCTTAATTTGTTATATCATTGGTCCTTATAGTTATATAATGATTATAGAATCTAAACCATGATATAAATATAATATATATAAATTATATGTGTACTATAATAATCCGTATAATATAGGAGTACAAAATGGAATGTGCCATTCATGGAGACAGTATGTCGTACGTACTCATTAACGTTGTTTCTGTTTTTGGTTGTCATGTTAAAAGAAAGTGTGTAATTTAAATATTTATATATATGTATGTATATATATATTATAATTAAATTAGAATTATTATATCTTATATTTCATATAATGTTATTAAACCTATCTTTAATACAGTCCATGTGGTGTGTGAACGAATCACATTGCTTCGAGGGGGCGGTAGTCCACACTTCCTCAAACGAGATTATCATATTCACAACCAAAGGAAAGAAAAAGATGTGTGCTGTAAAAGTAATATATAAGAATAGAGACATAATAAATATAATATATGACATATATAAATATATTTTCACTCATAATGTCCACCATGATTGGTGGTAATGGAGAAATGAACAATCATCATTTCGTGAGGCAGTAGTTCATCGTAACAACAAACAATATGTTTGATATCCATTAGATGGGGGTGTGTGTGAATGTAGGTCTAGATATAATCATATAAAATCCTATTATATTTATAATTCCTTTTTTAACATTATAATGGAATAAATTTATTTTAGGGTGTGAAGAAGGAAACTAATAGAAAGGATCCTGAGAGAAGACGTTACCTCTTAATTGGATAACTCCTTTGGGTTTATGCGAGAAGGATTCCTTGAGAGGCTTTCATCCTAAAGTAAGGATTTAAGGTAAAATGTAGTATTTTAAGGAGTATAATTGGGATGATATTTTATTAAATTAAAAGGTTTGAGAGATTTGAGGAATGAGTAAAAGTTTAGGCCTTTTATAGTGAAGGATAAGGACTCATTTGGAATTTTTAGAAACAAGTTAGGTGTGAAGATTTTCTTACCTAAAAAGTCTTAAAAACTAAAAAAAACTCAATAATGGAAGATTTATAGAATAAATATTGACATTAAATGGGTTATGGAAAAGTTTATTGGTCGTTTAGGCCTTTAATTTTAAGGTTTAGTCTCTAATTAAGCTTAATTTTTTCTTTAACTGTTGTGATTAATTGTAATCATTTTTACTAATAATTTTGGTAAAAAATTTACATTGTGTTATTAGAATATAAATATTATTCTTAATAAATTTATTTATTTTATATTTTTTAAATTCAACTCATAGAAGAGGAAAAATTAAGATTAGTGCTAATCCCACAAATGAGATGAAATAACGTGGTTTTAAAGTATGAAACATTTCAAAAGATTGTTATTATTTTATATACATTTTTAATGAAAAAATTATTATATTTAATTAAATTTCATTAATTTATTTTTTGTTTTTATAATGTTACATGCAAAAATATTTATAATATCATTTATAATTAATAAATAATTAGACAAATAGCAGTATTTTCACTATTCATTAAAAAATTATGTTTCTCAGAAAAATATCAAAAAGTTTCCTTAGGATAATTTCGACATTCTGAATTAAAATAAAAAGTTTATTTTATCAAATTCAATTTCTAAATTTATCTAAAATTAATTTTTTTGTTAATTTTGATTCATTCAAAAAACAACATTTTTAATATAAAAGGACTTTAACAAAAATCTTACCTTTCATTATCAATATTATTATAAAAAAATTTGGAAAGTATTTATTACTATTTATATAACTATGATTAATAGTTATGTTATATTTATCTAATTTAATTAATTACATATATATATATAAATATGTTTCATATAAACTCATAGTTGTGTGCATCGTACGCCAAGTCGGTGTTTCTTGTAGCGCAAGCTATGTTGGTATTGTGTGTAGTGCAAGCCAAGTTGGTATTGTGTGTGAAAGTAATGTTTTAATTGATATTTTAATATATATATATATATATATAACTTTTTATAGTGTCATGTGAAATGAAAAATATTGAAAAGATAAATTAATTCAATTTTTTTCTCAAAATCACGGAGTGTTAAAAGTTGTTTTCTCACCCTCACTTGTTGAGATGTATCAATATATAGTGAAGAATCCAACACATACATTTACCTTTGAAACCCTTGGAATTTTTCTAATAACATGTTCCAATGTTGGAAAATCGTGCCTTTTAGGTCATTATATTTACACAAAATTTATCATAGTAAACTTGTGGTTTTACTAGAAATTATTCTACAAAATAAAACATAATTAGATTAGAAAATTTTTCTTTATTACATGTTTTCAGACATTATATATTTTATTATATTATGTGTTCCATAACGTTATCAAACCCTAGTATCCCAAAACTACTTGATTTAGAATACCCCTTCGATTAGAGTATTCTAGTGGAAAGGATCCTTAAAACCTCTCCTCATAGTCCAAGATATGTCTCCACCACTTCCCAAAGAGTTTCAATGTGGAATTTTGAATATCCAATTACATTGACTCATGGATCCTTGAACTATTGAGTTAAGTCTAATATTCTAGGTATCTTAACATTAATTCACTAAAAAATGCCTCTATAATTACAAAATTAAATCTATGTCTATTACTTTGCAATTGAATTTAGTTATGTTTATCAATCTCTCTAATAAGAACTACAAAATAATTAGAGCCGCCCTTTACATGGGATAATGAGCATGTCATACACCCAATTTTGTTTAAATTTAAGAAATAGAAGGAATTAATCCCATAATATTTACTTTTAAAGGTATTAATTTTTCTCAAAAAAATATTTTCCATTTTTATTTACACATTCTTATTCTATGTGATCACACTCACACATTTACAATGCTATAAATAAAAAACCATTCAACACATATGTTCATTTTAACTATATAGGATTTTTATTATTCTTTGCGAACATGTATGTATAAAAATTAAACAAATAAAAATAAACCATTCATCAATAAATAACTAATTAAAAAAATCTTGAGAATTTACTATTCATTGATCCATTGAGTGTTAATAGATCACTTGTGACCAAAAGGTTTAATACCAAACTTTTATTTGACTCGTGTAGTAGCTCACACCCCAATACAAGGTATCAAAATCTCATTTGAAACATTTTCAAATCACCGAATTTTCCACTTCATATATAATGATTAACATTATACATAAACACCTAAGAGTGAAGATATAAAAGCTGAATAATAGTCATTGACACATATGTCCTTATATATAATGTGTGAGAGAAAAAATGCATAGAAAATAATTTAATATTTAAATATTATGATCATCAAGTGAAATTTTTATAAATAAACATATAAAATAAATTCTAAAAAACCTTTTTCAAGGAAACAACAAGATCGGTCAAAAAGTAAAATAAATGCATAAATAAATTAAATTCATAATAAATATACATGAGGGTACTTTAAACGAATTTAAATATTTATATTTAATTTTAGTTCACAAAATATATGTTTTATTATCAAAAAATAAATTTAAACACATTAAAAAAAATAACCTAATTTTTGAATTTTGAATTATTGAATTTTTTTGACCCTCAGGTGTTCCAAAAACCCATAAAGAGGGGTTTTGGGACACTTCTTATCCTCGACGGGATAAGGCAGGTTTTGCAGTGCATGACTTGGAATGACTTAGGTTGGGCCAACCGATGTGACCCCTAGGTAAGCCGGTAGTTAGGGCCTCATGTTTTTCATGTGAGGCTACGTGGTGGAGGTTGATAGTGTGACACAACTTCCATGTTAGTATAAATTATTTTACAAAAACATCACCTATTCCAACTAGGGTGGGTCAATTTTAGAGCACTAACCATTTTATGGGGTGGTATATTTTTAATGTGTTGGCTTACCTTCACCCTATACAACCTCTTTTCTTGTCTTCTAACATAGGACCCATACCCCATCCCCCATTATCTATTTTTTCATACTTTTCATAGCCAAGGTTTAAGGATTTTTGAAAAAAAAGTTTTTTTAATGAAATTACCTAAGATTGTGGAATAATCCCATAATGGGAATACCATTACAGCCACCAAAAATTGATAGAGTATCAGAGAAACTGAGAATTATCCCATGCATACCACCTCAAAAAAATATAACAAAAATAAATAAATTTAATATAATTTTCAATTAGTAGAAAACCCCAATTTTGATTTAATTTAAACATTGTATAGTCGTAACATGGTTTTTTTCAAATAGAAGGGATTCTAATGATGGAATTTTTATTAAGTCATCATCTCAAATATAATGAAAATTTTACTTGATATTGGTTTGAAATATAACACATCCACTCTAATACCAATTTTTTTACCATGACATGCATCAAAAGAAGATAAACCAGGATGTTTATATTTTTTCACGATAAATATTTAAAAATGTCATATTTGATAATGCAATATCTAGTAAGAAACTCTAGGATATAAAATGAAAATATTTCAGAAATAATTTAATTTTCAAAAATTCCTCATTATATTTTAAAATCTTGGTGAAAACAGGTCAATGTTGTTGATCATTATTCAAAGTAACGAATATAAGAACCCTCTAGATCATACAAATTCACTTAGAATGTTGTTGGGTATTACTATCATTAATATCCATGTTCTAGAATTAAGAATGGAAAATATCATTGACATCCCAAAGATCATTAACACAGTGTTCCTTTGATCCAAAAAGGAACAATTGGGTCAATTCTTAGAGTGGGATGGTTCTCTCTCTAGGATGTGGAATATATTAGATAAGATCTCTCAAATATTAGTGTTTGAATAATTATAAACTTTTGAGCTCTCCCATAATTATATGGTGGGTTTAAAATTCTTGAAAATGAATATTTGGCCCCTTAATATATATTACCTACTAAATAGGCCATAAATAAAATATTATAACCTATTAACATTATAATTAACAAAATTTATATTGTTATCTCTAACTTATAATATTATAAATTTATTATGTGTCAAAAAAATATACATTAACTCAACTTGTTATTCCCACAAATATTAAATGAACATTTAATATTAAAAAAAATTCTTTAAATATTTTCTAATGTGTTGTCTTTATAACATTATAATATTATTAATAAATAGATTAAACAATAATTATAATTTACTTAAATAATAATGAATTTTTTTAATTATTGGTCATATTTTATGCTTTTACATCTCTCATACACCAATGTGGTGTCCACCAAATCTTGTACTCTTATTCATAAGAATAGGATAGACATTTGAATATGATAAGTGTGTAACCCTTTAGTCCCTTATCATGATAGAAATGAGTAATACTCATATAACTAGAGCCGAGTCCAAAAACCCAGGATGCCCCCTAGGAGATAATGCATTATCAAAGGAATGACAACCAACTATGAACACAAACCATAAAATAAAATCTTTTTTTTCTTGATATCCCATAAGAGAAGATATAAAAACTTTATCATCATCATTTATAACATTATTATTCTTTTACTTTATTAGACCAACTTACGTTCTTCTACCATGACCATGGATTTTGTGAACATATTACCAGCCAGGTCAACTGGGTCTAAAATATCAATATCATTCTGAAGTGTTATATTCTATCCTGATCATTCAATGAAAACCATACCACTAATGGTGCACCCAATAAAAGTTACCTCACCATGACATAAATACCATGGTTTTTTATTTCATCAATGTAGGTAACCAAGTGGTAAAAATCGATTATAATCTTATGTATAGTGTTAAATACATGTGTTTGTAGATAAGAACTACCAATGAAACAAAAAAAATCTAGTGTTCCTATTGATTATTATGTTCTCATGATCTCCTCAACTTTAGATCACCATGTGTGAACTTCAAGGGATGGAGTGTCAGTTATTATGAACCCCAAATGCCTAATAGTTATAAATCTACTATGCTTGGTCAATGTGTATTATCTAGAAAACATAACATATGTTTAAGATCAATGTTGTAGTGTATCAAGGTTCTAATTATTACTGGAAACTACTATAATATATTGATATGATAAATAATTTCAGGGAATTTCTACATAAATAATGGAAATATAATTTTCAACAATATTATGGTAACAATACATCATGCATAATTATCTATATAAATTATATGGTGATAAAAAATTGATTTTATATATTGGTCTAGGGAATACACCTTTTACAATATATAATACATTAATAAATACATACATCTTCTTAAAAAATATTTAAAGATATGTCATATATGGAGAGAGGGTAATAATTATGAGGAAATATTATCTTCTAAAGGAAATTTTGAAATAAAAACTCTCTAAATTTTTTAATATAGGATCTTTTCCCTTGATTTTAGTCGTATCATTCTTAGAGATTACATTGGGATCAAATGCATTAGACCTCCCAAAATGTACTCGTGGTTTTCCATATTAAATTTTTTTTTTGATAGAATTATGCATGATATTATTTTTCAAAAATAAGTCTATGGGATAGTACTTCATGAACATATCTACCTTGTTCTGTTAATCTAATTATATAGTTAATTAAAAAAGGATGCAAAAATTTTGACTATGTCTTATGAATATCATGGAGAAGAAAATAATCTAGGACACATGGCCATAATTTATTATCATTGAGAGATAGAATTATCTAAAAATTGTTACTTTATCTAGAAGTATGGTGTCAATATTCCTCTTATTTGATTAAGTCTATGATAGGGTTATTATGATGTAATATTTTTAGTTTTGAAATGAATTTGATAAAATATAACAATGAAACATAATTTTTCTATAAAATAAAATGGTATAGATTAATTAATCCATTGAAATTATGTAATAAGGTTGATGGTGGTTTTTATTATATTAATTTCTTGTAAAAGAATCATTGAAAATTATTGAAATTGATTTTGATGTGATATAATTTTTTTTGGCTTAAATTTAAGTGAGTGTATACTCTAGGAACCTTAAATAGTGAAGGCAAAACTATGGTTCCTTAATGGTGGGTGTTTTGAAAAGTCATCAAATCATTAAAGATATATTCTCAAGGGAAACGAAATGTCTGGGTAGTTGTTTGAAGTTAAAAATATGGATCTTCTTCTCGTAAAGGATGACACGGTGAATGAAAAATATCTCTATCTAAAATGTGTGTATACAGTTTTGTAGTCAAGCCATGGTCTGAAAAAGTGGTCCAAATCAATCTATCAAAAACCAACCTGGGTCAACCCCAAACCGGTCACCTGATCTGATCTAAGATAAGTCCTAAGAGGCATTCTCGATCCTCTTGGAATAGTAACTAGTGTAAGGGAATCAACAGAGATACCAAGGGTATGATTTATCCCAATATAATTAAATAAAATTGTTAAAAAAATAGAGAAATCCAATATAAATAAATATCCAAACTAAAAATGATTTATATAAAAACCAAAAGTATAAAAAATTGAATAACTAAACCCAAACTGAACCTGATGAACACAAACATCTCAATGTGACCCTGAGAGTCACTATATGATACCAAAATCGACTATCACCCATGGTGATAATAACAACAAAAGATCCTATACGAAAAGCAAAAAACAAGAAAGAACTATATGCGTGAGTATTAAAAATTAGTAGGCATTCCTATAAAAATCTATTCCTAATGAAATTGATTTAAATAATGAAACATCAACTTCATGTTTGAAATAATATATATAAACGTAATATTTTCTGCACATTTTTCCTTTAAATAAAAACAAAGTCATTGGATTTTTTCCAATTTAAATCCACATTCATTTTTAAGGAGGAACCATTTTTCTTCCAAAAATTGAAAATAATGATGTTTTTTTAAATTGAAAAAAGATATTGAAAAAAATTCCAAAAAATTTTCCATAAACCTTTGAAAACCAACTCATCACTTTTCATAAGAGGTACACCACACAATACAGAAAAAATAATGATCACATAGTAAGGGAAATGGAAACATGCAATCAAGGTTAACCAACCAACAATAATATAAATCATTTTCCATAGAAAACTATGTTCCCAAAGAAATGGGAGAACCTAGGAGCTCTGTTTAATAATCTAGAACACACTATACATCATGACTCATCCTAAAGGAATGCCTCTCCCGATGGCATTAATTCTCACCCATTGACTAAATCAGACCCTACCTAGTCTAACTGAGGGTCATTCTCCCATAATAACAAATAAAAATATTCCACTTTTATAGTCCACTATCTAGAGAAACATCCTAAGCTAGTGAGGAAACTTTTCACTGAAAATATGCTATCTATACCAGGATCCCATGTCAAAAATAAAGTGGGGGTGAGCTAAAAAATTCCAACCGCGCATCTAATCACATTCCAAAACATCATACAAGACTAACTCACACAACAAGTAACCCCAAGACACCCCAAGGAACAATATCTTTCTTTTCAACCATTTGATCACAAGAGAGACTCTTAGTGTGGGCCTCCCACAAAAATAAATATAACCAAGGAAAGATGATTATCCAAGGAATGCTCTTCAAGACAATATTTTTCACAAAAGTACCAAGCGGGACTCAAGAACCCTTCAAGAAACCATCCCTTTTCAAAGAACCAAATCAAACTTTCTAAAAAGGAAAAAAGGAAAAATTTAAAATTTCACAGTAGTCTTTGTATAATTCTATTAAAGTACTCGCACCATGTTTTCAAACCAAATCCACTTTCATAAAAATTCCAAATGTTATAAACACTGTCATCTCAGGCCAAACCATTTTCCAAACCATAAAACATAAACCTATTTAAAATACAAAACCATATATAAAAAAAAACCCCATATTAGAATCCCAAGACACCATTTTTGATGAAAAATGACATTACCAAGCCAAAAACTATGCTTTAAAAATCACAAATCTCTTACAAAATCTATCTGAGAATTTTATCAAACAATTGGTGTGCATAGATTAACAAAACGAAGCCATATAATTCAAAAAAATAAAGAAACATACATTATTTCACATCAAAAAATATATCTAAAAGATTATACATCACTGATTAACATATATGGAAGGTTTGAAAAAAAAAAGAAACCAATGAATCTTAAATTTAAAGGACAAGTGAAATGAAAATCCTACCTCAAATCACATGCTCTTCAACAATGCCAACCCAAAACAACTCTATGATGGTTCAAGAAGTGAGAAAAGATGAGAGAAACATTAACTAAGAAAATACAGTAATTAAAACCCTAAATAAACCTAACCCTATATCTATACAACCAAAGGATAAGAATAACTCTAGAGAAAATGTAAGAAGAATGAAGGGGAAGAAGATTAGAAGAGAATACCTTGAAAAATCACCCCCAAAACATTGAAGAAACCCAAGATACACACCATGGGAGAAAATAAAAAACTTATAGAATGATAGAGGATCCCCATTTGGGTCATATGAACTAGGAGAGGAGGAAAATTGGCATTTTGGGTTCAAAATACTGAGAGGGTAGAAGAGTATTTTCAAAATTTTAATGACTTGGGCACTACACATGGTTAGGTCGCATGATTTCCAAAAGATTTATTCAACTGTGTTTCCCTTATTGGACACATTGGGAACTCAAATTTTTTGGCCACATAGTTTGTTAAACTGTGTGCCAACCATGTGACATGGTTCTATCCAAAATGGTAGAACCATGTGCATGCCTTCTGCATTATTTTCTAAAATGTGTGTGGGATATGTTCCCCTGACCTAAAACAACCAATGAATCAAATGGTTTCCTTGATAATGACACATGATTTCCCCTAACTATGCCCATAAATCATGAAACTAGAGAAAATATCCCAAAAAATATAATTTAAATATAGAACACCCAAAACATGAGGGGAAAAGGAAAAATAATAAGCCATAACATTGGATCAAAATAAAAATCTTGGTGTGATAATTTTCCCAACCATTATAATTTATGCCCATATAAGGACACAACATTTTCTAGTTGATAAATCAAAGAAAAAGGATTCCAAAACCCCATGATCCACCCTATAAAACAAGTAGCACCTCAACTACCACCAAAAAAAATATCTATATTACTCAGAATTATCAAATGATCCCAAACCACAACTCAATAGATGCTAGAAAACTTGAGCTAAAACTTCTAAAAAATTTCCTCAAACAATACAAATGGGTGTACTCCCAAAACCCCATTGTTTACTCAGAAGAAAAAACATGAAAACCAACAACCCCAAATAAAGTTATCCATTTCCAAGATAACACCAAAAATTAAAGTAGATTATCAATACGGGAGGCCAAAACAGATTCCCCATCATTAAAAACCCTCTAGAACCGATCAAATCTAGAAGGAACCTCAACTAGACCTGTGATGGGTCCCCCCACCATTAAGGATCGATTAGCTTAATGCAATAAAATAACTCCACACACAGACCAAATCCCCCACTTCAAGGGCCCCCAAAAAAAATTAACTCCAAACTAAGTGTAAATCCAATCCCTGATTCAGTGCTTCCATAAAACAGAACCATTTCTAGATGAGCACAAACCAAAATGGACTCACAAAGTCTGACCACATAAGGAATGATAATCATTTATTCACATATGAAAATAAAAACTATTTTAATTTTAAGAAAACAAGGCCTCTAGACCTTTTTTACTACCAAAATGGACCTTAGAAGATAAAGAAACTATAACATTGAAACTTAAACAATCCCCCTTCCATCACTGAATATAAAATCTATACCAAGGTCATCCACATCCTTTTGATTCCATATTACACTCAAGCTTCACTTTAGGGTATATGGTTGGAGCCATGATGTATTAAAGCATCCACTGCCTCACAGTTAAAATATGGTAATTACTGACCAAAAATCATTATTCTGGTGTCATAAAAATCCATACAACACCATAGGTAGATCCAAAAGAACATGATACACCACGAGACACAGTTTTACCCAAAAAATAACTTTCACTATGATATGGATTTAGAATATGAATACACATAATTTTCTTTCACCCTAAATGGGAGGCAGCAAATCTAGGAACACAACAGAAAACACCTCCACTATGGATAGAATATATTAAGAATTTATAGAAGACAAAAATTCTATAAAATAAGTGTTCGAAAAAGATACCCAACATCCTTTTTTGTTACAAGGATAGAAAAAAAACAAAACACCACCACAACAATTGAAGGAACACTAAATGTAAAGGGTCTTCAAAATAAACCCAATATTATACATAAATCTGGAAAATGAGTAGGGATGTCTTCTGAAGGGTTGGATATAGATCCATGTCACTATCATTAAACACCCCAACAGAACTGTTGCAAGTGACCTAGGCATCCACAGGTACGAAAAGTCTTTGTACCACTCAAACATGAAGACTTATTATGAACTATCGTTCCACACTGGTGACACACCATGATCTTTCACTTAGATGATTCTTAAAACTGATCTCAAAGCCTTTTAATTCTATGATCAACACCAAAAGCTTCAGGAGGATTCCCTCTCTCTTTACAGTAATTTATTTTACCAATTAAAAATATTATATGAAATTTATCCACCTCAAGCACTCCCGCTAGCTAAGATTCAACTCAAAAATATTTCCTCACCAGATAAGCAAGGAAATTCATACCAAAATATGACACATTCAACTATAAATTAGAACTAATGAAACGCTCAAAAAATTTAGCTTTTAAGGTAATGGATCACATACCACTCTGAATGTTAATGAACTAGATGCACAAAACAACCAAAGAACTCCAATACCGATTCATATCCTTACTATATATAGAACATATCCATCCCCTTTATCACCTTTACTACCTCATAGAAGTATTGATGAATGAAATAAGACATGAATAACTCCCATGTAAGATCTTCCTACGTCTTGGATTGAGAGACCGACTTCTGCCACTTATAGGTCATACCTTTGAGAATAAAGGTAGAATACTTTCCCGTTAATGAATCCAAAAACTCAAGTAAACCGAATATAATTTCTATTCTATGGATCCACTCTTACAATTTAAAAGGATCAAATTGACTATAAAATAGAGGAAAATTGAACTTTCAAAAAATAAGAATGAAGTCCTTAGGTTTATCAATTGAAAGGTATACTAATGGTAAATCATCCATAGCTACACCTCAAATATCTATCTCGCATTTAGTGGGGGAAATCACTAAGCAATAAGAAAACCATGAACTCCATAAAAACCAAATACTCAACAAGAATCCTCATACTTAAAACACCATGTAAACAAAACTTTTGAATCATAAGAGAATTCACTACACAACTGTTGGTTATCAAAACATCACAATTTTCCTCTTAACAACTCCTTTGAAAGAAAATAAACTTGGTGTGTTGCACACTTACCATTGGTATTCCATGGAGCCTCACATATGTACATTCTAATGACACCCAGGGAACTCATCAACTCAGGCTTATCTGGGAACTCATCCACCCATTTCATCATTTGTACACCTTCCCACACAAATCTATACATGTGAGCACCCATGGAAATACTAAAGGTAAAAAAAATCTTTTTTCAAATAAATGTTCAACCCAATAAGAAAACCATGAACTCAATAAAAACCAAATACTCAACAAGAATCCTCAAACTAAAAACACCACATAAAAAAAACTTTTCAATCAGAAGAGAATGCACTATACAACCATTTGTTATCAAAACATCACAATTTCCATCTTAAAAACACCTTTGAATGAAAATAAACTTGGTGTGTTTCACACTTACCATTGGTATTCCATGGAGCCTCACGTATGTACATTCTCGTGACACCCAGGGCACTCATCAACTAATACTTATCTGGGAACTCATCTACCCATTATATCATCTGTACACCTTCCCACACAAATCTATACATGTGAGCACACATGCAAATACTTAAGGTAAAAAAAATTCTTTTTTCAAATAAATGTTCAACCCAATTTTTATATTCTCAATTCACTTCCCATTTGAAATTTCAAAAAACATTTCAAAATATCACTAACCACAAAGTAATAATCCATTTTCAAATTTAAAACACCAATAAATTTTATCCTATTTAAAATAAAATCCAATATATCCCATCCAAAAAACTAATTCATCCCATTAAAAACATTTCTATTAGCTCCAAAAACCTCTTTCCATCAAAAATAATTTGAATAAAAATTCATTTCTTCTCATTTAAAGCAAACTTACAAAACCCTTTTTAAAATAAAAATCCTATTCTGAATAAATAATTTTGATAAACCCTAGGTTGTAACTATAAAAATTTGAGCTCTGTAAACCACTTCTAATTTTACCAAAAAACCTTCTTATAAAAATCCATTTTTTAATTATTTCTTCCAATTGATTTTGAAAACCCTTTTTCCATCATCCCAGAACCAAACCATTAGCACTTTAAATCCAGATTTTCACAATTCTAAAATAAGGGTTTTTAAAACAAATTTCAGAGTTAAGGAAGACCCAAAAAAACTCACAAGGTGAAACCAGTGTCGATGGGTGACTTGGTTATATGGTTGAAGGCCAAATTCCAATAATGACACCATCACAAAGAATATTCTCATACAATTTCCCTAGATCATAATGGATTACCAAGACCTATGAGGTCACTGAGTCCTTTAGAAAAACTCCATTTTCACATAACAAACACCAAAAAATCAACAAGAACCAAGGAAACCAAACAATACTCAAATTCCCATGAAAACTCAAGTTTTCGTGTAGAAAGTGTTGTCCAAACACTCCCCCAAACCTACACCAACAATTAAACAGTCAGAATACATCTACCTTGAAATCCAAAATAACAATGTGTACTTTGAAATCTAGTTCCTCTAAAGAACCAACCTTATATGATACGATTTTTTCACAAACCAACCAGGGTCGACCCTAAACTGGTCACCCGAGCCATTCTACGACAAGGCCCGAGAGGTTATACCGATCCTCTTGCGATGGAAACTATTGTCGGGGCCTCAATAGAGAAACCAAGGGAACAATTTCACCCAATATAATTATCTAAAAAATTATAAATAAATACATCATTCTAATATAAATAAATATACAAACTGAACATCATTTATACAAAAAATAAAATCATAACAAACCAAAACCTAAACCCAAACTAAACCTAATGACCAAATTGTCTCCATGTGACCTCGAGAGTTACTCTTCGATACTAAAACCAACCATATACCATAGGGATTAAAACCAATCCAGAACCTTAACCAAAATATAATAACAAGAAATAACTTTTGGAATGAGTATTAAAAGTCAGTAGGAATGCCTAAACATATCAATTCCCAATGAAATTAATTTAAATAAAATAATCTTCAACTTCTAGTTTGAAATAAAATATATAAAATTAATATTTTCCCCACATTTTTCCTTTAAATAAATACACGTTCCATTTCCCCTTTCTAAATTTAATGCCACATTCCTTTCCAAGGAGGAATTATTTACATCTAGAAAAAGAAAATAAGGATTTTTTGATTTTAAATGAAAAAAATAGTGAAAAAAAATTCCAAAAAATCCATAAACCTTTGAAAAAAAACTAATCACTTTTCATAATAGGTACACCACAAAAGAAAGAAACAAAAATGATCACATAGTAATAGAAATATAAATAAGCAAGAAAATTTAACCAACCAACAAGCATATCAATCATCCACGACAGACAACAAATACTCAAATGAAATGGGAGACCCTAGGAGATCATTGGAATAACCAATAACATACTATACATCTTGACTCATCTCGAAGGAATTCCTCACCATATGACATCAATTATCACCCACATGCTCAATCACACGCTACCTAGTCTGACCGAGGAGCACTATCCCATAACTTCAAAAAACTAAAAAATCAACTGTCATGGGGCACTGGCTAGAGTGAAATACTAATATAATGATACAACCATTCACTAAAAATCTAATATCAATGCTAGGTTCCCATGATAGGAATAAAATATGGGTTATCCAAAAAATTTCAACCAAGCATCCAATCAAATCGGCATACAACATACATAGGAAACTCACACAATAAGTTACCCTTAGTCAACAATAATGAAAAATCTCTTTCTTATCAACCATTAAATCCCAATGGAGCCTCTCAATGTGGTCCTCCTATAATAATTAACATAATAAAGGAAAGACAGTTATATAATGAGATTTTTTATGGAAATAATTTTCTCAAAAGTGTTAAATGGGACTCAATAACTATTCAAGAAACCATAATTTTTCAAAAAACCAAATACACCTTTCCTAAAATGTACACACACAAAATTTGGAATTTCAAAACCATCGTTGTAAAATTCTGTTGAAGCACGCACACCACATTTTCAAACAAATTCCACTTTTATAAAAAACAAAACCATCCACACACCATCATCACTTGTCTAACTATATTCTAAACCATCAAACATACACCGCATTGAAACAAAAAAACATTTAACAAAGAACCATTTAGGAAACCGAAGCAATCATTTTAGAATCAAAATACCATTACCAATCCAAAACCTTGCTTTCAAAAATCACAAATATCTTATAAAATCCAACCGGGCATTTTATCAAACCCTTGGTGTGCATAACATAACAAAAAACACCTTATACTTGAAAAAAATACCTCCCCATTTCACATAAAAAAATTATTATAAAGATCATATATCACTAATTAACATCCTAGTAAGGTGAAAAAATTAAGATACAATTGATTCTTAAATTTAAAGGGAAACCTACCTCAAATCACATGTTCTTAAAAAACTCTAACTTGATAAAACTCCATGATGGATCCATGAAACTAGAAAAACCAATAGAAACCTTAACCAAGTAAAAAAACTATTTAAAACCACCAAAAATACATGAAACATGTATCAACACAACCAAGAGATAAGAAGAACCGAAGAGAAAATAGTAGAAGAATGAAGAGGAAGAAGGTAAGAGAAGAATGTCTTGAATAATCACCCCAAAACCATAAATAAATCCTTGATCTACACCATGGTAAAGGAGGAAAAACTTGGAGAAGGGGGGAGTATCCCCTTTTGGGTAGAAAAAACTAGGAGAGGAGTAATATGGGCTTTTGGGGTTAACATCCTAATAGGGTAGAATAGTAATTTATAAATTTTAATGACATGAGCATTATGCCTCGTTAGGATATAGAATCTCCCAAACAATGTGCCCCTGACTGGACACACATTGGCCCTCGTAAGGTTTGGAAACACAGTATGGTAAATCGTTGGCCGACCATGCAACATGGTTGTATCCAAAATGGTAGAACCTTGTGCATACCTTTTGTATGGTTTGACTAATCATACATGGTTCATGCACCCTGACCTAAGACAACCAAGAACCCACACTATTTCCTAGATAATGAGGTACAATTTTCTCTAATTATATACCTTAATATTTAAATTCTATAAAATAGCCTAAAACTCAAATTTTAAATCTAGAACACCTATAACTCTTCGGAAAAACTAAAGGCCATAAGATAATCCAAAAACAGAAGATGAAAATAATAATCCAGGTGTGAAAAAACATAGACAATGATAACCATATACATGAATTATTTATATATCACACAAGTATTTTTGTGAATCGAGAAACTTTTAGGGTCCAAAAAGGGCTATAATCATTGAAATCCATTAGGGATCAACTCTACCTATGATGTCTTAGACTTGGATTCCAATTAGAGGTCCCCAAGCCCAGTTTTCCACATGGCCTCAATCACATATCTCCAAACACCAGAGGCTGTTGAATATTAGTGACGGATTAGGGTGTGTCTCTAGGGTGAATATGCCCTCATTGCCTAAGTGTAGAATAATAGATAAATATAATAATAGGTAAATATTGGAAGTAGTAAAAATAGATGGAAGAGCATAAGTAGACATAATAATAAACAATAGTAACAAATGATAATAATATAAAAATGGTGATGATGATATATTTCATGTATCTATAAATATTGAAAACATGGATACAAGGCATCAAGAAATACATGCTATACAAAAGAATCAAAAAGAAGCCAATAAATTATCCAAGCATCCTGTGATCTACCCCAATCATCTACTACCAAGCTGCATCCTAATTTATGAAAGAAATATCAGGTGTCCAATGTGGGATGATTCCCTTTCTCAACACCTATATACATGTAATCTTCCTGGATACCAATGGAGTCTCAAATATGGTGTGAGATAAATCTCAGTAGGCCACCACCAATGGCATCTATATCATCGAGTCTGTGTAATATAAACTGAAACGATGTGCAAGGATTCATATATTAAAGTAAATCAGTACAATAATGTAAATACCTAGTACTTTCTTCGACCTCAATTGTTGTTTGAACATTTAACAATTTCATATATTAATTATGTTCCAATTTATATAGAAAGTCATGTGAGGTATAACCATAATAGGCATCATATCATGATGATGATGTTAAAAGATATAAGATATAACAAGGCATCTTGCGGTAATTATAATAATAAATAAGGTCCAAGGTAATAACCAAGTAATCCTTGATGTGAGGGGTTAATCTAATACAGTAATAATATATATCTTGCATAATAGGGAAAGAGTTTAATTCATAGGAATCAGCCAAGGCATTCCACAATAATGTAATTCTAACAAAGTCCAAAGAATTTATCCAAAGTAGAACTTGAAAAGAAATGATTACGCCCACTGGGTGTATCCATGGAACCTCATGTCCGTAGACATCATGCTAGATCCAGAGAGTGTATGCAAGGAATCCTATAATGATAATGTAGGTACCATATAGTGTCATATTAGGAATCCACTAGTGGAAAATAACGATTTTCAAGGTGGGTATCACACATGGAAACCATAATCCTTACATTGGAATGGATTCCATGAGTGCTCAAGGAATTTCCTCAATAATCCATGGTCTATATAAAATAATAAACATATACTTAATTCATTAATTAGTTAAGTCTATGTAATAGTCATGCCATTTAATAAATCATTTGGTTCAAGTCATCACCTTTCATTAGTGTGAAAAGGATAATAAGACATGCAACCATTTAGTTCATCAATAACATTTCATTTATTTGGTTCACCCCTTTAACAATCATTAACATAAAAAGGAGGGATGATGATGTGAAACTATATGAAATTCAGATATACTGAACTATTCCATGTGATATCCACAATATACTTTCCTATTAACCATTTAAAAATTCATTCATTAATTAAACATTTACCTTATAAGGTTCAAGATATATATTCACATATAATATCAATTAACAATTAAAATATTTGATTAAACACTTAATTTTATAATGTTAAAGTAGAAGCACACCCGAACGGTTGTTCAAATAGGCTCAACATGCTATTGAAAGCATAATTAATGGAAACACCCTAATAGGGGTGTTCTATGTTGAGGAAATAACCTCTAATGATGGATAACATATATAAAAAGGGTCTTAGAATATGATTCTAATGACTATAATAAAGTCACATTAATTTAATATTACCTACCCAATGAAATCAATGCACACACAAATATGGAAATTTCTAAAATGATGGAAGTTGAGGGATGAGTCATAGACTAACTACCTTAAGCTCATATGACTATACTCATCTAGTGTCTACATTTAGTTTATCCTAGATTGGAATAATTATAAATATTGGATCAATACCCTAATAATAGGGAATGTGAACCTATATTTAAATAGCATCGTTTAGGGAAAGAATAATGATTAATGACTAAAAAGGAATCAATTACTTACTGATGTGCATCCAACATGAAAAATGAGTATCAAATCAGTCTCTGAATGGATGAATAATAGCCAATCCTAGGAATTTAATTCAAGGATTTCTCTCAATGTCTACTTCTTTCCAATGTGTGAAGAGTGAGGAATAGGTTTTGGTATTCACATATTATCAGGGAAAAAAGTCATTTTCCAAATAGTTACTAGGCCACATGGTTGGAAAAACCATGTTCCAGATATGTTCTCTATGATGTGCTAATGGGGCACCCGCCCAGTTACTGGGCACAATTTGATTAACTGTGCATAAACTGTGAAGAACACCTTTTCTAAAAATTGCAGACATTATGAATGAGCATGTGGCCCCTAGCACACGATTAGTGAAAACAATGTTCTAGGATTTCTCTTATATCCATCCCCACACAGTTATGAGATACTATGCAGGATGGGTTGTACGATTTCTACTAATAGTGTGGCTCAGTTCTTTCCTCCAGCAACTGGGGTTTTAAGCTCTGAACAAGCACCAGGAACCTCCCAAACCATTATAACCACATAAGGCTTCAATAGTAGGTCCAAAATAAAGAATTAGACCCAATTTAGAAAAGATCCATAATAGAGATAAAAAATGGGTTCTTACTATCTTTACCCCTTACAGGAACTCATCCTCGAGTTCACTTTCCAACGGTGATAGAACAATGTCTGAGAACAACTCTAACCCTTGGGCATGTACATCAGTTTCTCGCTCCCAAGTATCATCTTATACATTATTTCACTTCCATAACACCTATACTAATTGAATAGACCAGCCTTGTAGAGACTTTATGCTTTTTTAAATCACACGTATAAGATACTCCTCAAACAAAGCATCAACACCTAACTAATCCTCCTTGGGATCAAAAGTATGAGATGGGATCCCATGATAATGGTGAATCTACGAATTATGGAAGATTTGATTCATGGAAAAATACCTCTGAGGTAATGAAAACCAATAGGCTACTGGCCGAACTCTCTCTAATATCAAATATGACCTGAAAAAGTATGGAAAAAACTTGTCTTTCCCTTGAATCCCTCTATTCCCAATATTGGGTGTTACTCGCCAGAAAACATGATCCGCAAATTCAAACTATAGAAGTCATAGATGTCGATAAAAATATGATTTACATCTAGAATTATCAGTATACACACACTCACAACTAGAAAGTAGACTTTTCCCAACACTTGTTTACCAACGGTTCGGGAGAACTGTTGGTATAAGTGTTTTTTACCAATGGTTTTTACATACCATTGGTAAATCATGGTTTCGTGGGCCTTTACCAATGGTTTTATACAAACTATTGGTAAAGTCCTTTTTTCACAACAGTTTTTACAAACCATTGGCAAAGATCTCCTCAAATATCCAGATTTCTAGTACCCGCCCTGCAGCATAGTAGAAATCGATTCCCCCAATTTCCAGAAGCCTCGGGGTGGAGGTGAACCCTAACCCACACCGAGTTCTTCCATCTGATCACCTGCAACTCCCCCATCCAGGTTAGACTCTTTAAAATTTTTCCCAAATACAAACATAGAATCCATTTTCGTCCGATTTCTACATTTATTTCAATATCTAGCAATATAAAGTTGTTTTTCCTATTTTAGAGATTTTGGAAAATTTTATGATTCACACTGTTTGATATTGAATAAATGACTAATACATGATTGGTATATGTCTGTGAATAGAGTTGAATTTGGTTTAAAATATCATTTTAACTAAATATACGACATACGACCACTAATATGGTGATTCCACCTAAGAATGGTGGAATTTTCATAGGATCATGGGGCTTCCTCTTCTTTTGTTCTATAGATTTTGTAGTGTTGGTTTTTAATGTATTTTATTTTCTTATAGATTTATTGTGATTATGTATTGGGTTCCTTTTGTCATGAATTTTGGGGGAGTTATTCTTATGTAATTATTAAATATCATTGTATTCATAAAGTGTGCCTATTTTTTTTGCAGGTGGTGTCGACTCACTGAGTGACTATTTGGTTATATTTTTATGATGCCAACGTTCGATTTTTTTTAATAATGAAACCTGTTTATATTTTCATGATATAAATGAGTGGTTTTTAAATATATGTTTTTAAAATAGGTAAAATATTTTCTAAGTGGATTATTTGGAGCTTTACAAAGACATATCCCATTTTTATTGTATTCTAAAATATTATTAACCATATTTATACTTAGTGAATCCTTTAGAAGTTTGGATCCATGTTTGGTAATTACCACCAATATCCCAGAGCTTAATACCATTTTTAGATTTTTTACATCTCATTAGATTTTTTAATGAGTTCACTTCTTCCATCATTAATGTCTTCTATGTATATCTTAGAAATATAATAGCCACTTGAATTTTTTCCTTGCTTAAATAATGTAATGTATTCATGGAATAGTCAATTAATTTTTACATTCTAGTAAACCATGCAGATAAAATTCATGATTATATGATCTCATAGGTGGGTGTGGTGAATTTGGATATAATTTTAATCATATGTATTGAATTTTGTTTTTATCTTCCAAGGTTGCAAATTTTAGAGTTGGGTTTTTTTTAAGCGATATATAGAAATGTTTTAAACCCCTGCTATATATGCCTAATGGTTTTTTAGTAGTGGTTTAAAGAACCACTTTTTATGGTCTATATTTTTTTACCATTTCTTTCAATAGTTGTTTTCCATGAAAAAATGGTGAGGATATAATGGTGGTTCAAACCACTACTATATCCTCTCCATTTTTTGGCAGGTGAAATCGTCGCTAAAACCAAAAAAGCCACTAAAAAACATTCTGTGACGATTCTCTGAAGCTGCCGCTAAATTTATAGAACTATCATGAGTTGGATACTTATGAAAATTTTAGCATTTATTTTTGTAAACTGTCTTAGAACCATACAGAAGCGATTTAAACTACCACAAACTCAAAAAAGAAAAAGTAGTTGCTATCAGTCAATTTTTTTGTATTGTCCAATGCATGATTTAGAACTAGTTATAGTACCGTCTTAAAAAACCAGTCTACCCCCTCGACACCCCCTCCCCCCATGGACTACCCCAACCCATAGGGACAGCCCACCCACCCCCTGGACACCCGGTACCCCTGGACAGCCCTACCAACCCTGCCACCCCCTAGACACCCCACCCACCCCTGGACACCTCGTACCCCCTAGACAACCCCCCACCCCTAGAAACCCCCCACCCACCCCCTGGACACCCTGACCCCCATGGACAGCCCTGCCACCCCTGTGGACATCCCACCCACCCCCCCTGGACAGCATGTTCCCCCCTGGATAGCACCCTCTCCCCCACCCTTGTTGACAGCCCGCCTGCCCCAACCCCGGACACCCTCACACCAACCCCGGACACCCCCTATCCCCCTGAATGCCCCCATCCCCCCGAATGCCCCCACAACCTAGAAATCCCCCCCCCCACACCCCCTTGACACCCATAACCCCACTAGACAACACCACCACCGCCATGGATAACCCAACCACCCCCCGTGGACAGCCCGCCCACCCCTCGATAGCCCGCCCACCCCCTGGACACCCCAAACCCCTGGATAGCCCCTCCACCCCCATGGGCAGCCACCCACCCCCATGGACACCACGTATCCCACCCCCCAACATCCCCAACCACCCCCTGGACACCCCGCTCACCTCCTTGGACAGCCTGCCCACCCCCTGGACTCCCCCTACCCCCCTGGACAGCCTGACCACCCCCGTGGATAGCCCGCCCACCTGGACACCCTGACCCCCCTAGACAGCCCCAACCTCGTGGACACCTCTAACTCTTGACACCGATGAACCATATTTATTGGCATCAATGGTGAAACAAGTTTTTTATGTCAATGATCATCATCATCCTAAATTCGGTTTAATCATTGAAGTAAATCTCAGATATGTTTTTGATGATGGTGATGATGAAGTTGACACTATCCCTACTACAATTGGATGTAATCAATTTATTAATTATGATGACTCCAATAGCTCAATTTTCAGAGTGGATTGTGAACCCGATGTTGTGATGGGAAATATATAGAATCATACTTTCATGTTCTCACCTACATGTTTCACCTACATCATTCAGAGTGTGTATCCTAGTACTTACCTTCAAACCACCATAAAGTTTTTGTTTCTTTATGTTTTTTTTTCAGAATGGTTTTTCTATATTTTGTTTTTTGGGTTACACATTAGTTATCTACTTATAATAACCTCCATATTTGTTTTCATTGCTGGAAATGACACCCTTTGAAGAGAAGCGGCGGAAAAAATGACAGAAAATAATCGTCGCATGACATAGATGGGCATTCCTCCACTCACCCTTGTTGTGAGTATTTTATTTCAAATATATATATTTCAATAACTACTAATATATTGTATTTACTTTTGTGTTGAACTTTTTTTTAGGATCCATCCCCTAGACAAGAGATATCCAATGAGGATCCTGATTTTACTCCCAGTACAGAGGCTGGTGGTAGAATGGAGGGTGGTGTCATAGTTATATGGCCTTATGGTGGTCCCGGTACTAAGGTTGGTGGTACGAGGGCTCATAATGAGATAGTTAGACGATCCACTGGTCGTACCCGATTGGATTATGCCCCTTACACAGATGTATCTTCTATGCCCCATTTTGATATTGGTGTGTCTTTAATGACACACAGGATATTTAGGCTTCTGATGTTCACACTACTAGTTGGCCAGATGTTTGTTCCATCATCGTTTGCTTCTGGTTCATTATCTTCGGGCTATTATATTCCACCTTCTTCGACTCCTGCTCCGACACAGTATGTGGTTGAGGAGCATACACTGAGGGACACTCCACCTATACAGGATATTCCTTCGGCTTTTGCACATCCAGTGACTCCCATTGATCTGACTACCACAGGTATATTTATATAACACTAAAAAAATTTATACCAAATTTTTTTTTTATTATAACTTGTACTGATATTTTTTTCTTTGATAACAGATTCATCTACTGATAGGAGGAGGGGGAGGGGGCGTACTCGCTTGCGTGAAGTATGAAACTGCCAGACACAGTTGATGGTTGAATACAATGATTATGGACAAATAATTGATAAATATGGGCAGGAATGTCAGGTTTTTTTGGCGACGGTATCCAAATACTCTGACATCATCTTGGTCTGCCATCTCTCTTGGAGACATCTGCCACACAAAGTCATGGATAATTCATGGGCAAAAATATGGGTAAAAAATCTATTGGATTTAAATTAGTATTTTTTTATTTATATGAATTAATTTATTGGGTTTCAGCTTCATTATAACTTCCCTGATGGAGAAGGTGCACGACCGGTGTGATTAAAGGAGCGAACAGAGCTTTGTAGTGCTTATAAGCATGAGTTGTATGTTGGCTGCTGTGATAGAGTGGGCACGGAGTTGGAGACATTACCTATCGTGGATGACTGCCCGATAGAGCAATATCTCTAAATGATTACCCATTGGGTGACTGCCAAATTTATGGTATTAATCCCATTTGATGTATTTGAATGACAGTTTTCATATTTTTCATTAATATTATCTAATTTATTATTAAACATTAGTTAGGAATATTCTGAAAAAAAAAACATTGATTCAAAATAATACCTCTACACTTTTGGGTGCACGACTATGTCAGGTCATGAGAGGCTACTGGTACGATATAGTTGTTTATAAATTTTTCTTTAGGAATTTCTCTTTTATTGTTTCCTACTTAAATTATGTGATTTATTAAATATTGAATATATTATTATTCTTGCACATTATATTGTTTCAATGTCATTACAGAATCACAAACTGAATTTTTAAGGATGTATCCCTCGAGAAAAATTGCTTTGCTCGAGTAGTAGGAAACAATATGGAACTGTGGTTGATGAACCGACACAATAAAAGATTGTAAGTTTTAATTTGTTTATTTAAAAATATAATATCTATTTTCAAATTTAAGAATCTAATAATATTTTTGACATGCGGATTTAGAGGCCCTTGATGCCCAGGAGCCTGACAATTTATGGCCACATGATCATTTATATTAGGTATTTGGAGAGGAGCACTCTGGTCAAGTACGCTGTCGACCTGGTAAGAATATAGTCTCGACAAGGTATTGGTCCTCTCCTGATATCCATTCTTGTACCACTGAGTTGGAATAGGTCAATGAGCATGCAAGACAGTTTGATAAAAGGGTCTCTGACTTGGAATTACAAGTTCAAACAAGGGACAAAGAATTTATGAAACTCATGAAAGCTTTATCTTCATCAATTCCACCAGAGGCCAACGTGGCTTTTCATACATTTACGTTGTTGATGGGTGCATTATCCAATTCACCAGGTGGCATTTCTAGTGGCAATCGGGATGATGACATTCCTGGTGATGACGAGGATGCTGTAGAGGATGAGGGCGAGGATGAGGATGATAACAAGGGTGAAGATGGTGCTGAGGGTGAGGATGGGGTCCACGATGAGCATGGGGATGATGATGAGGATGAAGACGAGGACAGAGATGGCAGCGATGATGAGGCCGATGATGACAGTGGTGATGGTGATGGTGATCAGGGGTAGATTGATCCATTACATTTTTGAATTCTGTATAAGTCTTTATTTTTTAACCTGGTTTTTCACTCTGGTATGGATATTTTTGAATTCAGTATAACTCTGTATTTTCGACCAAATATAGAAGCCTCTTTAATTTAATAATGGTTTAAATTGAATTTAGATTCTTTCTTAATTATTCTTAATTATATTGAATTTCATATCTTGAATAAGTTTTCTTTAATATAACTGTTCCATTTGATAAATAATGTCATGTTTTTATAATAAAATCCCTCAGACAGAGGTGCACTATCTGTGAAAACTCACAGTGATGGTTTAGGGTGTGATAATTTCACTCTCAACTAGTAGTTTCGACTACCTAGTATTACTTTTAAAAACAACTAATATAAAATATATATCATTATCATAACACAATCCATAATCAAGAGTCCGTATTTTATAAAATAAGATCACTTTCTATAATGTGAAGGACAACTACATATGATTTATTTGGAATCATGGCTGGAAGATGCTGCCCCCACAGATGTCGCTGGACCAGGCCAACATGCTACAGTCACGCTGTGGTCACGCTATGGTCATGTCGTGGTCATGCCGCGGTCACACCGTGGTCACGTTGTGGTCACACTGCGGTCACGTCGCGGTCACGCCGTAGAAATGTCGTGATTTGGCCCTGCTCTAGGAGGACACCCCGCGACAGTTCGCAGTCCTGTTGGAATTTGATGTATGATACCTAAATATAGTTTTAGAGACATTACCCACCCTCCTTCTTGGACAGCCCCCCAGACAGTCCCCCCACCCGCCTCAATTTGAGGTACAGTGTGGCTGATACCACTCAAAGTGTCTTTCTTGTGTTTAAAATGGATAATCATTTAAGTAAAAACAACTGGAATATGGAAAACCAACCAAACACATTTGTATTGTGTTGATACTTTTGGAAAACGATCCATGGGTCATTTTTGACGTGTACGAGTCATCCTCGCCTCAATCCGAGGGGCGGTGTTGCCGGCACCACCCAAAATGTCTCACTTTTATTTGAAATGGACAACATTTTATGTGAAAACAATAACTGGCATACGGAAAACTTACCAAACGCATTCAGATTGTGTTGATACTTCAACACAATGATCCATGGGTGAATTGTGAAATGGTCGGTCATACAGCACGTCAATCGGAGGTTTCATGTGAACGCGCTGGCAGAAAATGCACTCTGCATGTCATAAATGGCCAATTCATGAGTTTTATGGTGAAATTCATGTCGAACGATGTCAGAATGACATTAAATCACATGGAAACACCCTAATTATCATTCGTGAGTTGTACGAGGAGACAAAACATCATTTGGACGGCGGTTTGTACGGCACGACTGAATATGTGTTTTTTAGGTTTTTGGCGCACTTGAAAAGCATGCATGGGGTGGTCGAAACCAGCCGAACGACGTCGGAATGCCATGAAATCAGACTACAACAAAGGGTGGGTGAATTGCGAAATGGTCTGCCAAACGGCATGTCAATCATAGGTGTCATGTGACCGTGTTTGCTGAAAACACACTCCGCCTGTCATAAATGGTCAAAACATGCATTTAATGGTCAAATGCATGCCGAACAACATCATAATGACTTGAAATCACATGAAAACACCCTAATTATTATCCGTGAGGTGTACGAGGAGATGTAACATCATTCAGACATGCGTTTTTCATGGCACGACTGAATATGTGTTTTATAGGTGTTTGGCGCGCTTGAAAAGCATGCATGGGGTGGTCGAAACTGGACGAACGACTTCAGAATGCCATGAAATCGGATATCAACAAAGGGTGGGTTATATTCAAAATGTTCAGCCAGAAGACACGTTAATCGATGGTGTCGTGTGACCGTGCTATCCGAAAAAACACTTCGCGTGTCGTAAATGGACAAAACATGCATTTACTAGTCAAATGCATGTTGAACGACAACGTAATGACTTTAAATCACACAAAAACACCGTAATTATTATTTGTGAGGTTCACGAGAGACGACACGTCATTCAGATGCATGGTTTGCGCGGTACAACTGAATATGTGTTTCTTTTTGTGTTTGGCGTGCTTGAAAAGCGCATGGGGGGTGGTCGAAACCATCCAAACAGCCTCAAAATGCCATGAAATCGGAAAAAAACAAACGGTGGGTGAATTTTGAAATGGTCGGCCAGAAGGCACATCAATCGGAGGTGTCGCATGACCGCGCTGGCCGAAAATGCACTCTACATGTCATAAATGCCCAAAACATGTGTTTAATGGTAAAATGCATGCCGAACAACATCATAATGACTTGAAATCTCACAAAAACACCCTAATTGTTATTCTTGTGGTGTACGAGGAGACGCCACGTCATTCGGATGTGTGGTTTGTGCGGCATGGCTGAATATGTGTTTTTTAGGTGTTTGACCCGCTTGAAAAGCGTGCGTAGGGTGGTCAAAACCGGCCGAACCGCCTTGGAATTCCATGAAATAATACGAAAACAATGGGTGGGTGAAGGGTAAAATGGTCAGCTAGATGGCACATCAATCAGAGGTGTCATGTGACCGTGCTAGCCGAAAATGCACTCTGCGTGTTGTAAATGGCCAAAACATGTGTTTAACGGTCAAATGCTTGTAGAACGACATCATAATGAATTTAAATCACACTAAAACACCCTAATTATTATTCTTGAGGTGTACGAGGAGATGACACGTCATTCGGACGCGCGGTTTGTGTGGCACGACTGAATATGTGTTTTTAAGGTGTTTGGCATGCTTGAAAATCGCGCGTGGGGTGGTCGAAACCGGCCGAACGAACCCAGAATACCCTGAAATCGGACGATAAAAGAGGGTAGGTGATTTGTTAAATGTTCGGCTAGACTGAACGTCAATCGGAGGTGACATGTAACCGCGCTGGATGAAAATGCACTATACGTGTCGTAAATGGCCAAAACATGCGTTTAACGGTCAAATGCATGCCGAATTATATTTTAATGAGATGAAATCACACGAAAACACCCTAATTATTATGGGTGAGGTGTACGAGGATACGACACATCATTCGAATGCATAGTTTGTGTGGCACGGCTGAATATGTGTTTTTTAGGTGTTTGGCGCACTTGAAAAGCACGCGTGGGGTCGTCGAAACCGGACGAACAACCTCATAATTCCATGAAATCATACTACAAAAAAGGATTGGTGAATTGGGAAATGGTCGGCCAGACGACACATCAATCGGAGGTGTCGTGTGATGACGTTGGCCGAAAGCGCACTCTGCATGTCGTAAATGGACAAAACATGCGTTTAATGGTCAAATGCATGCCAAACGACATCGGAATGACTTGCAATCATGTGAAAACACCCTAATTATTATTTTTGAGGTGTACGAGGAGACGATACGTCATTCGGATGCGTGGTTTGTGCAGTTTGCACGGTATGGCTGAATATGTATTTTTTAGGTGTTTCGTGCGCTTGAAAAGCGCGCGTGGGGTGGTCGAAACCGGCCGAAAAACCTTTGAATACCATTAAATCGGACAACCACAAAGGGTGGGTGAATTTTGAAATGGTCATCCAGATAACACGTCATTCGGAAGTCTTGTGTGACTGCGCTGTCTGAAAACGCACTCTGCGTGTCATAAATGACCAAAACATGCATTTAATGGTCAAATGCATTCCGAACGACAACGGAATGACTTAAAATCACATGAAAACTCCCTAATTATTATTCATGATGTGTATGAGGAGAAAAAATGTCATTCGGATGCATGGTTTGCATGACATGGCTGAATATGTGCTTTTAAGTTGTTTGGCGCGCTTGAAAAGCGCGCGTGGGGTAGTCGAAACCGGTCGAATGAACTCGGAATGCCATGAAATCGGACGACAAGAAATATTGGGTGAATTTTGAAATGTTCAGCTAGATTGAACTTCAATGGAAGCTGTCGTGTGACCGCGCTGGCCGAAAATGCACTCTGCATGTCATAAATGGCCAAAACATGCGTTTAATGGTCAAATGCATCTCGAACGACATTAAAATGACATGAAATCACACGAAAACACCCTAATTATTATTTTTGAGGTGTACGAGGATACATCACATCATTCGGATGCGCAGTTTGCACGGCACGGCCGAATATGTGTTTTTACGGTGTTTTGTGTGCTTGAAAAGCGCGTGTGGGGTAGTTGAAACCGGCTGAACAACCTCATAATTCCATGAAATTAGACGAAAACAAAGGGTCAGTGAGTTGTGGAATAGTCAGCTAGACGACACATCAATCGGAGGTTTCGTGTGCCCGTGCTGGCCGAAAACGTACCCTGCGTGTCGTAAATAGCCAAAACATGCGTTTAACAGTCAAATGCATGACGAACGACATCGGAATGACTTGAAATCACATGAAAACACCCTAATTATTATTCGTGAGGTGTACGAGGATACGTCATGTCATTCAGACGCACGGTTTGCGTGGCATGTCTGAATATGTGTTTTTTAGGTGTTTGGCACGCTTCAAAAGCACCTGTGGGGTGGTCGAAACTTGACGAAGGACCTCAGAATGCTATTAAATTGGACAACAACAAAGGGTGGTTGAATTTTGAAATGTTCGGCCAGAAGGCATGTCAATCGGAGGTGTCGTGTGACCGCGCTAGCCGAGAATGCACTCTGCATGTCGTAAATGGCTAAAACATGCGTTTAACGATCAAATGCATGCCGAACGACATCAGAATGACTTGAAATCACATGAAAACACCCTAATTATTATTCTGGAGCTATAAGAGGAGATGTCATGTCATTTATATTTGCATCTTGTGTGGAACGACTGAATATGTGTTTTTTAGGTGTTTGGAGCGCTTGAAAAGCGCTTGTGGGGTGGTCGAAATCGGTCGAACGACCTCGTAATTCCATGAAATCGAACAAAAACAAAGGGTGGTTGAATTGTAAAATTGTTGGCTAGATAACACGTCAATCGGAGGTGTTGTTTGACCGTGTTGGCCGAAAACACACTCTGCGTGTCGTAAATGGACAAAACATGAGTTTAGCAGTCAAATTCATTCCGAACGACATCCGAATGACTTGAAATCACACGAAAACACCCTAATAATTTTTCGTGATGTGTACGAGGAGACTAAATATCATTTGGATGTGCTGTTTTTGTGGCATGACTGAATATGTTTTTTAGGTGTTTGGCGTGCTTGAAAACCGCGTGTGGGTGGTCGAAATCTGTCGAATGACCTCAGGATGCCATAAAATCAGAAAACAGTAAAGGGTGGGTGAATTGTGAAATGGTCGGTCAGACAGCACGTCAATCAGAGGTGTCGTGTGACTGTGTTGGCTGAAAACGCACTCCACCTGTCGTAAATGGCCAAAACATGCATTTAACGGTCAAATGCATGTCGAACGACATTGTAATGACTTGAAATAATTAGGGTGAATATGTGTTTTTTATGTGTTTGGCGGGCTTGAAAAGCGTGCATGGGGTGGTTGAAACTGGCTGAACGACCTTGGAATTCCATGAAATCGGATGACAACAAAGGGTGGGTGAATTGTGAAATGGTCGGCCAGACGGCATGTTAATCATTGGTGTCGTGTGACCGTGCTGGCAAAAAATGTAATCTGCTTGTCGTAAATGGCCAAAACATGTGTTTAACAGTCAAATGCATGCCAAAACTCATCGGAATGACTTGAAATCACACTAAAATACCCAAATTATTATTCATGAGGTGTACAAGGAGACATCACGTCATTTGGACACGCGGTTTTCACGGAATGGCTGAATATCTGTTTTTAAGGTGTTTGGCGCGCTTGAAAAGTGGGCGTGGGGTGGTCCAAACTGGCCGAAAGACCTCATAATGCCATGAAATAGGACTACAACAAAGGGTGGGTGAATTTTGAAATGTTCGGCTTGACGGAACGTCAATCGAAGGTGTCGTGTGACCGTGCTGGCCGAAAATGCACTTCAAGTGTCGTAAATGGCCAAAAATGCGTTTAACGGTCCAATGCATGCTGAACGAAATTGGAATGACTTTAAATCACATGAAAACACCCTAATTATTATTTTTGAGGTCTAATAGGAGATAACACATCATTCGGACACGTGTTTTGCACGGCATGGCTGAATATGTGTTTTTTAGGTGTTTGGCGCGCTTGAAAAGTGTGTGTCGGGTTGTCAAAACTGGCTGAATGCATTCGGATTGTGTTGATAATTTAGGAAAATGATTCATGGGTCATTTGTGATGTGTACGAATCAACCCTACCTCAATCCGAGGCGCTTTGTGGCCGGTACCACTCAATGTTTCTCTATTTTGTTTGAAGAGGTCATCATTTTAAGTGAATACAACAACTGACATATGTAAAACTGACCAAATTCATTCGGATTCTATTGAAACATTAGGAAAATGATCCATGGGTCATATGTGACATGTAAAATTAAACCCCGCCTCATTCTGAGGTCCAGTGTGGCCGACACAACTCAATGTGTTTCTCTTTGGTTTTAAATGGACAATATTTTAAGTGAAAACAACAATTGGCATACTTAAAACAGACCAAACATATTAAGATTGTGTTGATATTTTATGACAATGATACATGGGTCATTTTTGACGTGTACGAGTCAACCACTCCTCAATCTGAGACACGGTGTGGCCGCCACCACTCAAAATGTCTCTCTTTTGTTTAAAATGGAGATGATTTTATGTGAAAACAACAACTGACATATGGAAAACAAACCAAATGCATTCTGATTCTATTGAAACTTTAGGAAAACAATCCATGGGTCATTTTGGACATGTACTATTCAACCCCGTCTCAATCTGAGGTGTGGTGTGGCCAAAACCACTCAAAGTTTCTCAAATTTCTTTGAAATGGACAACATTTTAAGTGAAAACAACAACTGACATACGGAAAATAGACCAAATACATTAAAATTCAATTGATACTTTAGGAAAATTATCCATGGGTCACTTGTGACATGTACGAGTCAACCTCTCCTCAATCTGAGTAACAGTGTGGCCGGTACCACTCAAAGTTTCTTTCTTTTGTTTAAAATGGATACGCTTTTAAGTAAAAAAACAATTGGCATATGGAAATCTAACCAAATGCATTCAGATTGTGTTGATTCTTTAGGAAAACAATCCATGGGTACTTTTTGAAGTGTATGAGTCAACCCCGCCTCAATCTGAGGCATAGTGTGGCTGAAACCACTCAAAGTGTCTCTTTTTTTCTTCAAAAGGACATCATTTTAAATTAATACAACAACTGAAATTTACACTCATCAACGATAGTGGAAAACTCTTTTTCATGAGTTGGGTAGTTTCATTCATTGGGTCAGAAGTGAAGAGACTCCTAATAAAATACCTTTTCACCATATATTATAAAAAACATGTTCAATGCAAAATTCATCACAAATCATTACATACCCAAATCTATGTTTAGAAAAAAAATTGGGATTTGAGCCAATTTTATACTCTTATTCAACTCTAAAAAGTATTTATCAGACTATTCTGGCTATTATAATTTGATGGGGATGTGGGGGGGCTGTGCTGGTTGGAGGGGTTGTGAAGGGGTGAGGTGAATTACTACTAGAAGAGTGGTTTTCATTTGAAGATAGAAATGGGTGTAAATAATGTTTTAGTTATTGAAACTATTATTAACACTACTGGATGATTATTGTCATATGAAGATTGAAATAGGGAATTGTATTACATGACATGGTTGGAAGAGTTTGATGGTTTTAGGTGTTTTTTTGTGCTATTTTATGTGTTTTTTATGCTGTTTTAAGTCTTTATGTGGTTTTTGTGATATTTTTTATGCAAGTGTGGAAGAGCTACTGGAGGGCTGATGTGAAACAGTTCTGGAAAAACACATTACCAACATTTTTAAACAATTGGTATAATAGTTTTCGAAAACACATTAACAACAGATTAAAATTGTTGATATAATAATTCTAGAAATAGGAATTTAAAAACTATACCAACGGTTCTAAACTGTTTGTATAGTGTTTAGTATAAAATATTGTTTCGGTGCGGATGTGCGTCGGGTTACGCTGTTCCGCCAGGACGCGTTTGCGCATGCACCCGTCAACCCGAGGGGATGGGCGCGCGGCTTGTGGTCCCGCAGTCCCGCTTTCCAAGGGCGGGCGGCATCCGTCCCTTATTCAGGGGCGTCTACTCCTTGATCGAAACCGGGATGATGGGATGTCGGCTCCTCCTTCCGTGGAAGTCTCCTCGGAACTCGTCGCCTAATCCGGGTCTCCCTCATAGACTTAAGAATGTTCGTGAATCTCGTTCCCGGCGCCATATCTTCATGGACACCGGTTAATTACGCTGCTTCCGCCCGGACGCTCCAAGGAGTCTGGGCGGGGCAGCAACCTGCGGTGAGAAGGCCGGGTGGCTCTGGGTGCTGGGGGCGTGTCGTAACACTGCGGCTCTGCACGTCTGTCTTCCGTCCCTAATAGGGCTTCTCGAAGGCATGATGGCCTGAGGCATCCCGCACTGGGTGCGGGGAACTGTGTCCCCTGAGGTTTTCCTCAGCTTCCCATGTTTAACACGGGGTATGCCGCGAGTTTAACGTCTAGCGGGGACGACATCGGACTGATCAACACGAAAAGTGGATCAGATGACAGAACCCCTTGCGGGGAACCTCCGACGCTGGGGTTAGCGCATGGGCGGCTTCCCAAGTAAAGTGGAGTGGAGTGAAGTGGCATGACCCCACCGGGATGTGGCGGCCCGGGTAAGGATCAGGATGGATGATGGAGTGAAGAGCTTGGACCCCGTAGGGGCTTCCTACGTACCGCGCGTTAGCGCGGATCAAAGTCAACGTAGTTCGGGTATACAGTTTAACGTCATGCTGGACGTCGGCAAGCCGACTCACGAAGAGGTCGAGGCCGCCGGGCGGAGGATTGAACCGAACCACCTCGCACAGAGGGGGATGGAACGGCCGGGTGGATCACAGTTTCACGTCATGCTGGACGATAAAAGGAGAAATGGAAAAAGGGGGGCTGTGGGGAGGCACAGTGGAGATACACACGAGCCGTCTCCCACAGGGGAGGATTCATAGGTGAATCGACGCAAGCGTGAACCCTGGAGGGGTCCACTGATGGACGAACCGACGCAAATACGACCGGGACGACCAGGTGGCGGGCTTGGACCTCAAGAAGGCTTCCTACGTACCCTGTTTAGAAGACAGGGATCAAAGTCCACGTAGTTCATTCTGTCAGGACTTACGCACTTGAGGCAGCCCGGATGCGGCAAAACTCAGTTGGAAGGGACTTGGACCGAAAGCAGAAGACACCTCGATCCCAGTCACACCCTCTACTGGCTTCGGCAGTGGGGAGGCGCAATGGAGATACACATGTGCAGCCTCCCACGAGAAACTAGGGGTTTGTAATACCCTGCCCCCGTAGGGAAAAGCCACTCCCATTAAATCGTCCCAAAAGCGGGACAATCCCGACATCCCTGCAGAGACGAGCGGGTGGGGGCCACGTCCAAACCGGGGTAGACCCTGCGTGCGAGGCACGGGATCGGGTGATGCGGACGGTTTAACGTCTTGCCGGACGAAGTACAGTTTAACGTCGTGTGTTGAGGATGAAGCGGACGGTTTAACGTCTTGCCGGACGAAGTACAGTTTAACGTCGTGTGTTGAGGACGAAGGTGCTTGGCAGTTTAACGTCTTACAGTGCGGACGTGGTACAGTTTAACGTCCTGCTGGACAAAACACTTGGCAGTTTAACGTCTTGCAGCGCGGACGATATTCTAGGCAGTTTAACGTCGTGCAGCTTGGACGTACGCAGTTTAACGTCGTGCAGGACATGGTGCAGTTTAGCGTCATGCAGGACGATAAAGCCGCCGGTAGGTCCGTGTCACTTCGTGCGAGCCTAGGGGGGGCCGCACAGAAAGACGACGCACGGTGCGGGCACCTGCGATGAAGACCATCGGGAGCCACGCAGGCGGGTACCCAAAGGGGGTCAAAGGGGGCAACCCTAGCGGTTTGCGCGCAAAAGAGGAGCTTTGCGCGCAATACCGCGGGTCGGCGCGCAAATGGACGGGCTGGCACGAAATTGGGCCAGCGCTCTGCGCGCGGATGATTAAGATTGCGCGCACCGGGCTTCGTACAGCTCGCGGGGGCAACGGCTCATTCTCTAACGAATGGCCACTTTGAAGATGGGGGTGCGCGCAATCGGGTTGGATTGCGCGCACCCGAGGGCAATTGCGCGCAAGAGGCTTCTTTTGCGCGCAAAGGCCTTCGGGTTTGAAATTTATTCAAAGGAAATGAGCCAAGGGGATTGCGCGCGAAGGCGGACCCCAAGGCTCTATTGCGCGAAAGAAAGGAGGTTACCTGAAGATCGGCATTGCGCGCGGAAGGGGTTGGATTGCGCGAACGAGCGACGCTTCGGATTCTGGCAACCTTCAAAACGTCGAGGGTCGCCTTATATTTATAGGAAACCCCGGGCGCGGAATCCGGTCTCGGGCGCGCAATTCGCTTCGCGGGCGCGGAATCAGGACCCAGCGCGCAAGGGCGCCGCGCCGGCCCAGCGCATTGCGCGCATCCCGGAAGGATTGCGCGCCGCGACTTAACCTTGCGCGTGAGCCTCTGAAATTTCGCGCAAGTCCTCCGGGCCCTCCGGAACGTGCCTCTGACTCCAAATATCACTTCGCTTTCCGCATCTGGAGCTTCGTTTGGGAACAACGGACTTTTCCGGCATCTACAAAATCCCCCCCTCGGAATCTGGTCGGCGAGAGGTCGCAACGATCGGGTTCCGAGGGAGACGCCGGAATGCCGAAGTCCTGGGCGGCGCGGGACTTAGGCGCGCAAAAAGGGGCGTCGGGCGCGCAATTCGCCGCTGCGGTCGCACAAAGCGCTTTCCGCGCAGCGCGGACCCCGGCCTCGCCTATAAATAGGGGCCCTGGGTCCCGCGTTCCGTACTCAGGCCTTCCGCGCGATAAGCTCCAACGCTCTCGTGCGCGAAATTGCCTTTTCCGGCGCGAAATTCGCCCGATCGGCGCGCAAAACCATCCGGATCTCGCCTGTCTTTGCGCGAAAACCCGGAACTTTGTGCGAAATTCTTCCCAATTGCGCGCCGTCCGCTTGGATTGCGCGCCAACCTTCAAACTTCTCTACCAGCTTCGTCCGATCCCGCACGCTTCATCCCTTTACCCGCACGACTCCAGAAATTTCTGAGATGGCCGCGCACAGAGGAAATGAGGGGGATGCCGCCACTCGCAGAGCTGAGATGGCAACGAACGAGGAGGTTTACGGAGCCAAGGAGATTGTTTCCATCAATCAATCCTTGTTCGACTTGCTGACGCCGGCCCAGAAGACATATCCGCTGTCGGACAACCTGCCGCTCTGGAACTTCGGCATCCTAGATGAGGTCCTGGTGCCAGGTTTCGAGATTGATGCGCCGCGGACCTGGGTGACCCGGGAGGACGAGCTTCTCCGCTATAACATCACCAACAATGGGCATCCTGCCAGGGAGACCAGACACTTGGATGTCTATGTCCTGAACCCGAGGACGCGAACCATTGACGGGGGTGAGCCTACTGCGGAGAATTCTCCAGCCCTCTACTCGAGCATATATCGCCAGAGCGTCACGGACGACGCCAAGGGCTTGCTGAAGGACTGGGACTTGCGGTCTGGGGGCAATTTCACCAGCGAGTGGGCCTGGGTGTTCTGGGTACGCCACACTTGCGATCACTTCGCAGAGGAGCTGCGGTACATCGGCCTGTTCGAGGCGGTGTGGACGTCGCAGTTCCATTTCTACCAGCAGTCCGAGCTCGGGCCGGAGCTGTTCACCCGCTGGTCTCCGGATACCAACACCTTCCATCTTCACCATGGGGAGGTCGGCATCGGTCTCTGGGACATCCACTGCATCGGAGGTATCCCGCTGGAGGGCTACCAATACGATGAGTTCCTGCCACCGAAGAACATCTGGGAGGACAGGTCACGGACTCCCATCCTGACATGGCATCTCCTTGACCTGGCTACGCAACGGCTTGGGATCAAGGACTTCCATAAGGACATAGCCTACAAGGAGTGGTTCGGCCAGTTCTTGGAGCATGACCCAGCGGTCAAGATGCCAGGCAGGGGGAAGCGGTGCCCGACCGCAGCTCAGAGGAGCCGGAACGGGTCGTACTGGCGGGTCCTAGAGACGGGCGACTACCGCTCATGGGGGTACCGCGTCATCGAGGCCCGGGACCCAAATGTCTGGTACGCGGCGTTCCTGGCCGCCTTTCTGAGTGGGTGGCTCCTGCCAGTGCGGGACGCGAGAATGGGCGTTCGCCCGGCGACACTGGCGATGGCGGGCGCTATGGCCGCCAACAAAAGATACAACCTCGGGGTCCCAGTGCTGGCGAGGCTGTATGCCATCCTGGGACGCATCTCACGAGGGGGGTCGCCACGAAGGATCTGTGGGCCCTTTCAGTTCTTCCACGGCTGGGTGGCTGCTCACCTCGGTGGGTACACGTTTCCGAACGACATCATTCCTCCGGGCAACGGCCTGCGACCCTCCCTGCTGAACATCGCGGGGGTCGCTCCGATGACCCTAAGTGAGGAGGGCGTGAGGATTCGGATTGGAAATCATGCCAATTTCAACTTCAGTCCGTTCCCCACTCCCGTTGGCCAAATGATCGACAACGGGCAGGGTCCGCTGGAGCAGCATGAATACTTCCTGAACATGCGGGGCGGGGTGCTCGTGGCTCGGATCGACGGGAAGGTGATCTGCGAGCCTTACGTGCCGACCCGGTTCGCCAGGCAGTTCGGGTGCCTTCAACGGATGCCGAAGAGGGTATTCACTGCTGTCCGGGAGGAGACGAACCCTGGCGTCCTTCGCCAGATGTGGCTGATGTTTGCCGCTTTTGGCTCTGGCGACGTCATCACTCTCCCTCCTACCGGAGTTGACGCAGGCTTGGCAACCGAGTACGCCGAACACTGGGCCATCGCGTACCCCGAGGGGCTTTTGCGGAAGCTAGTTCGGCGGCTCGAGGTTACCCGTGCGGAGACCGGGCGTCAAGGAAGGAGGCGAGGCGCCGCCACACGGGGGAGAACGGAGGCGCGCCAAACAGCAGAGCCGGCGCAGGCAGGGACTTCGGCGGCGGGCACATCGCGAGCTGCCGCCACGACCTCAGCGCCCAGAGAGGGGGCACGTGCGGTGGTCGACGAGCGGCCCGGGAAGCAGGTGAGACGTCTGCTCGAACCTTCCCATGATGCGGTCTTCCCGGCGCTGTGGTCGGCCTGGATGACTCTGCGGCAGTCACTGGGGACCGACACCATCTGGCGAAAGATACTCAGAGAAGGAATCTATCTGCCAGAGGTCGGGCGCCTCCAGATTGTCGACAGAGTGGACTTCAACCGGCAGTATGCGTATCTGACGGCCATGGACGAGTACGCGCGCCAACGTGGTCAGCGCGCGGAGACATCCCTTCTGGTGAAGGTGATGCTCGGTCTCGAGCCCACTCCGGAACAGATGCCGCCGGAAGAAGACGATAGTAGCAACGACTCCGAGGAAGAGGAGGAAATGGGGGAGGATGAAGGCTCCGAGGGAAGATCCCATCAGGGGAGTCCGCGGGAGAGCGGCGAGGTGGCCGGCTCTGACAACGTTGATGTCACTGAGCTCCTCGAGGTCCGCTTCTATCCCTACTCAATCTGCTTCATTCATTCTCTTATGCAGCTTCTAACCCATTTCTCCATCTTTCTCAGGAGCACACGGATGTCGGTCAGGCGTCCTCAGCGGGAGTAGGAGAGGCGCCAGCAGGACAAGGCGGGGGCCAGGCACCCATTACCGAACTGACAAGCGCTAAGGGGTCCCCTGCTGCAACTGTTCCTGCGGCGACCGGGATAGCGGAAGATGACGCTCCGAATTCCCGTAAGTCTCCTTACTTTACTGCTGGTGCTTGCCGTTGACGATCCGTGACTAACCATGGCATGCCCTGCGCAGTGATCTCAACACTGGAGGCTCATCGGGTTGCCGAACCCGGGCCATCCACGAGTGGACCGGTGGCAGACATGCCTCCTGCTCCGGAACAGACTTCCCAAACCGAGCCGGCCCCACCAACTGCTGATCAGGGGGCTGCGGACGTCGGCGGTGCTGCCATCGGAGAGAGGTTGGGGGCTGACGAGGGTGTCAGCGCCGCTGGGGAGAGAGAAGAAGGTCGCCCGGATATTGGGGAACCTATCCCTCGTGAGGACCTCCCAGGGGCGGACCCTGCAGCAGACCTGCTGGCTGCCTTCCCTGCCTACCGGCCTGCCGATCCCGAGGAGATGGACGACTCGGACGCGGAGGCGGTCGAGGAGAGCCGGATAACGCGCCGCAGGGGGTGGAAGTGCATCCAGCGCTTCCTCAAGCGAGACCCGTCGGAGTGGCTGGGGCGCATGGGATCACTTCAAACCTGGCTGCGCTTTCTGTGTGCCGGGGGAGCTGATGCTCAACGCCTCCATCTAACGGTCCGTGATTTCATGGCCGAAAAGATGCGCGAGAGCTGCCGGCGTGCCGACGTCACACAAAGTCGGGACATGTCGGAGAGCACGCTGGCGCTCCTCGCGGCGGAGCAGGAAGTCCGGCGTCTCGAAGGGCAGGCGGCAGAGAAGGAGGCCTTCGTCGCAACGTGTACCGAGCTTGTGGAGCAACTAGCAGCCCAGCTGGTTGACGCCCAGGTACAGCTGACGGAGGCGGGCCAACAGATGGTCACAATTCAGGTCGAGCGGGAGCGTGCACAGGCCAGAATCGACGAACTGCGCGCTGCGACCGCCGACGAAGAGAGGGCACGCAGAGAGCGAGAAGCAGCTCTGGAGGCCACCAGCCAAAGGGTAGCGGCATTAGAAAGACTCATTCAGCACGCTAATCCCTAAGGGCTTTGTTTTGCCATTCCCAATACATTTGCTTCCGCTACTTTGATCCATCTGTATAAATCAATATATTTATCTGCATCTTTTGGTTTAACATGCTCAATCACAATTCGTTGTCTTGCGGGAGCGTTAACCAAGCATCAGGCATCCATAATTGGGCCTGGATTTCCGGAGAAAAGAGGGAGGTCATCCCTAGGAAAGGAGACCTCAGACCTAATCAATGTACCATCCCCCCAACCTGTTCCAACACACGAGCGGGACAATTCTAGGGGCGTTGAGATTTTATCCGAACATAGGGACATGAGAAAGGGTGAATCGCGCGTCCCGAATCCAGACATCCACAACGGTCGGCCTTCCAGGAAATGCCCAAGACGGTAGGCGGACAGTGGATCGACCATAACAACTGCAATAGACGGACCGAAAAAGGCCATCATTCATATTGCAGGAGGCGGACCACATGTCATCATGAATACCGCTTTGGGGTTCCTTCAGACACAAGGGTGGAAATCCAGATCAACAGGGCATGCGAAGCATGGGGCGAAGTGACGATTTGTTCGGACAGAATCCAACGCTCTCAAAATTGCGCCACCGTGGGGAGAGCGTATTAGGAGGATGCACTAATCTGGCCGTGAGTCACCTCAATTCTCAGACAGCACCTCTCTGACGAGGAAACTGTCGCTTCCCATCCTTGCGATGGGGCATCCCGAGCTGAATCGGGGAGAATATCACAACTGCACCACTCTACCAGAAGCCAGGCCAGACGGCCGGTGACGAGGAGGGGCGGGACTTAACGATCCCTGAGGCTGGACCCGAGTTGAGGTGCCCGGGCGTTCCTACGTACTCCATCAGGCTGGAGATCAAGCCACACGTAGTTCTGGGAGTGCAGTTTAACGTCATGCAGGACGTAGAATCCCGTTTGGGGGAGATCTTAGTTTAAGGTCTTAGAGCTCGGACCATAAGGAGAGATCTTAGTTTAAGGTCTTAGAGCTCGGACCATAAGGGGAGATCTTAGTTTAAGGTCTTAGAGCTCGGACCATAAGGAGAGATCTTAGTTTAAGGTCTTAGAGCTCGGACCATAAGGGGAGATCTTAGTTTAAGGTCTTAGAGCTCGGACCATAAGGGGAGATCTTAGTTTAAGGTCTTAGAGCTCGGACCATAAGGAGAGATCTTAGTTTAAGGTCTTAGAGCTCGGACCATAAGGGGAGATCTTAGTTTAAGGTCTTAGAGCTCGGACCATAAGGCGAGATCTTAGTTTAAGGTCTTAGAGCTCGGACCATAAGGGGAGATCTTAGTTTAAGGTCTTAGAGCTCGGACCATAAGGGGAGATCTTAGTTTAAGGTCTTAGAGCTCGGACCATAAGGAGAGATCTTAGTTTAAGGTCTTAGAGCTCGGACCATAAGGACCTCAAAGCACGCCACATCGTGGTCCCATCCCCTGGGTATGCGAAGATGCACTGAGGGATAGTGTCAAGAGTGTCTAGGCTTCGCCTGGTCAGAATGGGAGGTGGGAAATGTGAATCATGCGGCCATTCACTCAAGGACTTGGGGCACCGGGGTAACGATATGGGAGTACTGCCGACCGTGGCGGAAAAGCAGCATCAATATCACACTAACCGTTGGTGGAATGAGGCAGCAAACGAGCATCGACCGCTCAATCGCAGGATTCATATCGATTTGCTGCCCGAGGCCATTGGGGGTACCGGCCCGAGTCGGTGGGAGAGCACTGAGGCATTGTGTCCGAACCGTTCACGGGGGCTCCACCCAGGGCGTAGACGATGGGTCCGAATGAAAGGGAGCACGAAGCCTGAAAAGCGGAGGAAACCTGACCAAGCGGATCCTGACCCTCCTGGCAATAAACCAGAGTACTCTTGACACCGGTGGACCACTGCAAGGGGTCGGGGAACACGCCTTGAGGGTGACCTGAAGGCGGCAGATTCCCCAGAGAAGGGGGAATCTCTAAGAGGTGGGGGGATGGACCCGAAGTTTCAAACATCCGGGCGTTCCTACGTATCCCATAAGGATGGGAATCAAGCCGCACGTAGTTTTTTAAGCGTGGCGCAACACAATCGGGCACCAGCGCGGGGAAGAGTGCGGGTCTGACCCTCGCACACAGAAGGAGCGACATTTGATATTTCTTGTTTGTCCTTAAATATGAATGGTTTTTCTTTGTGCGGCGACATGCCTGTGATTGAGAAATCTCTGGCGTCGCCACAATAATCAAGCCACGGAAGGCATTGATGAATGGCATGGTTATTAACCAGCGCCCAACATGAGTGCCCCCTGAGGGGAACATCACGATGCAGTGCCGTTTTCTCGTCGGGCAGCCAAGACGATCACAGTTTACGGTCGTGTGGTAGGACCAGACAACACAGTTTAAGGTCGTGTGGTTCGGACCATGGAGGAATCCGCTTATCGCGGTACGGCAGACACGGCGGAGGTGGGAGCATACCCAGCCCTGCGGTCACGCACGATTCCAGGAGAAGAGTCTTGGGATAGGGGCATGCGTATGTCCATCACCCGAGGGGCAGAGATGCTAGCCTCCAGATATACTGGGCCCAGAACGCGATTGTTCGGGCGACTCCCTCCTCCTTATGGGGACGAGGGTCCAGCTGCGCATGGCCCTTAGGGAGGATATCCGCATATATCCCTAGTGCTCAGATCATGGGATCCTCGAACGACATCATTACCCTGGTTGGTCTGCCTAACGTGTAGAGGTGTACTGGAGGTCAGTATGAAGAGAGTGTCGAGATTCCACTACAACGCATAAAAGCGGAGTGTGATGAGGACTGCGCAATCCAATGTTCGGAGCCTGAAAGAGCTGACATGGCGATCAAGGATGTTGCTGACGCATTCGCAACACAACATCCGATCGCGTCAGCCTAAGACGGGGCAAGCAAACAAGCATCGACCGCTCAATCGCAGGATTCATATCGATTTGCGGCCCAAGACCCGCCGGTAAATCGACCCGGAGCGGCAGGAGAGCACTGAGGCATCGTACCCAAACCGCTAATGAGGATCCCTTTGAGTGAAGGCTCGAACAAGAGGAAGCGCGAGGCCTGACAAGCAACACAGGACTTGTCGGGGTTGAATCTGACACTACGAGTCATAGACCGAAGTACCCAAAACATGTTAACAGATCACCGGAAAGGGTCGGAGGACTCACCCTGAGAGCAACCAAAAGAGGGCAGATCCCCGTGATCAACCAAGGGACGGGGCTGGACCTGAAACACAAGCGTCCAAGCGGTCCTACGTATCCCATAAGGATGGGAATCAAGCCATACGTAGTTCTGGAGAGGCAGTTTAATGTCATGCAGGATGATGAGAGGTTTGAGGTGGTCCCACACACGGGGGAGGCGTACGGCGCGGCCAGTAGACCAACGTGAATGAGGACATAATCCCCCGCTCACGCGATACGCCTCGCACAAAAAGGAGGGGAACTTGGGCCAGAGACCCAACGCGGGATAGGGATTCCCGGAAAATGGGGCTGGGCCTGAAACATCAATGTTCAGGCGGTCCTACGTATCCCATAAGGATGGGAATCAAGCCGCACGTAGTTCTTGAGGGGCAGTTTAACATCATGCGGGACGATGAGAGAAAACAGGAAGGGGGGAGCAGAAGGCATCCCCAAACGTGGGGGGGGGGGCGTACAGCGTGACGAGCAAACCGACGTGAATGAGGGCATAGCCCCGTGCTCACACCATACGCCGCACACCCGGGGGCAACTGGGCCAAGGGCCCGAGATGGGATGGAAATTCCCGAAGGATGGGGCTGGGCCTGAAACATGAAGGTTCAGGCGGTCCTACGTATCCCATAAGGATGGGAATCAAGCCGCACGTAGTTCTTGAGAGGCAGTTTAACGTCATGCAAGACGATGTACAGTTTAACGTCATGTTGGACGGAGCACTTGGCAGTTTAACGTCGTGCAGCTTGGACGTATGCAGTTTAACGTCGTGCAGGACGTATGCAGTTTAGCGTCATGCGGGACGATGTGCAGTTTAACGTCATGCTGGACAAATGTGCAGTTTAACGTCATGCTGGACGTTGTGCAGTTTAACGTCATGCTGGACGTTGTGCAGTTTAACGTCATGCTGGACGTTGTGCTGTTTAACGTCATGCTGGACGTTGGTACATTCAGACAAAGTACTGCTTGAGGAACCTAGCGTTGGTGGGAGGAGTGACACGCTCACCATCCATAGTCACTAGGGAGTACGCGCCATTGGGATAGACCTTGTGGACAACAAAAGGTCCCTCCCACTTGGGCTCCAACTTGGGCGGCTTCCTGCCGGGGATCATCGGCGCTCTTAGGGCTAGCACTAGATCACCCTGCAGGAAGGAGCGGAGGCGAACCTTCTTATTGAAAGCTCGAGCCATTCTGCTTTGATGCCTCTCCAAGTTGTGCAAATCGCGAAGTCTATTCTCATCCAGTGCTTCCAACTCGACTAGACGGGCTTCAGCAACTCTGTCCGGCGCTTGCTGGTCGTAGACCGCAGTGCGCAAGGACGGTAACTGGATCTCGATGGGCAGGATGGCCTCAGCTCCATACACCAGGGAATAAGGGGTCATCTGGGTGGAATTGCGAGTCATCGTCCGATAAGCCCAGAGGGCGTTGGGGAGCTTGTCCGGCCAACTCTTCTTGTTCTGACCAACCATCTTTTGCAGAATGTTAGAGAGGGTTTTGTTAAACGCCTCGATCTGTCCATTCGCCTGCGCATGATAGCGAGATGTATGATTCGAGCGAATGTTATACTTGGCGTACAACTTCTTCAACTCGGCTGCTCGGAAATTGGTTCCGTTATCCGTGAGGATAGCGTGAGGCACTCCAAATCGATAGATGATGTTGGAGGTCACGAAGTCAGCGATCGAACAGGATTTGACCTCTCTGAGCGGAATCGCCTCTGCCCATTTGGAGAAGAAGTCTGTGGCGGTCAGAATGAACCGGCACTGGCGAGCTGTCGCCGGTGGGTAAGGTCCCACAACGTCCAGACCCCAGACTGCAAAGGGCCAGGAATACCTAGTGGTATGGAGAGGCTCCGGCGGCCGATGCACAAAGTTCGCATGAACCTGGCACGCATGGCACCTCCTGGCATACTCGATGCAGTCATGGATCGTAGAGGGCCAGAAGTATCCCAACCTCCGAATCTGGTGGGACAGCTTCGGCCCAGTCTGGTGGGCGCCACATGAACCAGCATGAACCTCTTGCATGACTCGTGGGATCTCAACTCCCTGAAGGCAACGGAGGAGAACACCATCAAATCCGCGTTTGTAGAGGATCTGCTCCAGGCCGGGACTGCTCTGGAGGACGAACTGCGATGCGCGGCGTCGAACTCGCTCGCGCTCGGCCCGATCCGATGGAAGAATGCCATGTTGGAGGTACTCAACCAAAGGCGTCCTCCAATCAGGGGCTGATCCGACTGTCATATCTGGGGTACTCGTGGCTCCGGGCATAGGGGCAACCGTGGTGAGGTTACTTACCAACGGGCCGCGATCTTCTTCCGGGATAACGGGAGCGAGGAGCCTCCGGCGCGTCACGCGGACGATCAGGTTGTCCTGTTCAGGCTCCGCAAGTGACGCAGCGAGGCTGGCGAAAGCATCTGCTCGACCGTTCTGCGACAGGGGAACATGGACAATTTCCGGCCGAGAAGGGAACCGGGCCATCAGAAGGAGGGTGCACTCCAACAATGGCACAAGTTCCGGCTTCCTGACAACGTAGTCGCCATTGATCTGCTTAACGACCAGCTCGGAGTCCCCTTTCACGCACAGACGGGGCACGTCGATCTCGAGAGCCAACTCGAGGCCGGTGATGAGGGCATGGTATTCCGCCTCATTGTTGGTACAGCCCTCTGACAACAGGAAAGAGTATGGCAGCACGGCTCGCTCCGGGGTAATGAAGACGATACCCAAGCCCACTCTGTTGAGCTTAGGATTATCGAGTCTTCTACCGGTGGGGCTCCGGGAGGCACCGTCAAAGTGCATCTGCCAGCATGGATCGGCTCGATCAACCGAGAGAATGGTCTCATCAGGAAAGCCTAGATCCAGCGGCTGATCCGCAGAGGTCGGGTGAGCTGCCAGAAAGTCTGCCAATGCTTGCCCTTTGATGGCCTTCTGAGACACATACCTGATGTCGAACTGCTGGAGAATCACAGCCCACCGCGCTAGGCGGCCAGTCAACATAGGCCGGCTCAGGATATATTTCAACGGGTCCACCCGAGAAACCAACTGTACCTCATGGTGCTGCAAGTAGTGCCGTAATTTCTGTACGGCAAATACGAGCGCCAGGCAGCTCTTCTCGATGGGGGAATACCTAACTTCCGCATCGAGGAGCATGCGACTGAGGTAATAGAGGCTATTCTCTGTTCCCTCGTTGTTCTTCTGGGCGAGAAGGGCACCCAGGGACCGTTCCAGGGCGGTCACATAGAGGACCAGCGGCTTCCCGGATACGGGCGGCATCAGAACCGGAGGTTGAAGCAGGTACTGCTTGATTTCCTCGAAAGCGGTCTGACACTCTTTATCCCATACATAGGTGGCACCTTTCTTCATGAGCCGAGAAAAGGGCTTACACTTGCCGGCCAGATTCGCGATGAATCGGCGTATATAGGCTAAGTGGCCTTGGAACCCTTGCAGTTCCCGGACGGTACCTGGGGGAGGCATCTGGCTAATCGCCCTGATTTTCTCTGGGTCGATCTCTATACCCCGGTATCTTACCACAAATCCAAGGAACTTTCCGGAGGTGACCCCAAAGGCACACTTCAACGGGTTCATCTTCAGGCAGCGAGACCGGAGGAAGCTGAACACTTTCTCAAGATCTTTGAGATGGTCCTGACGCTGGCGCGATTTGACAACCAAGTCGTCGATGTAGCATTCCACCAGTGTGCCGAGGATTGGCTTGAATATGCGGTGCATCGCCCGTTGATAGGTGGCACCTGCATTCTTCAGGCCGAAAGGCATGACCCGGTAGCAAAAGGTACCTTGGGGGGCCCTGAAGGCAGTGAACTCCTCATCCTCAGGGGCCATCCGAATTTGGTTGTATCCGGAGTATCCATCCATGAAGGATAGGGCTTGGAACCCTGCCGTGGCATCAATCAACAGCTCTGTCACTGGAAGGGGAAAATCATCCTTCGGACAGTGGCGGTTGAGATCGCGGAAGTCGATGCAGACTCTGATCTGCCCGTTCTTCTTCCTGACCGGCACAATGTTGGCCAGCCATTTGGGGTACTGAACTTCCCTCACGAAGTTGGCTTTGATAAGCTTGTCAACTTCGGCCTCAACCATGGCACCGTGGGATGGGTGCATCTTCCTGGGAGGCTGCTTGAACCCGCGATGGTTCGCTGGGAGACCAAGGCGGTGGACGGCTACCTGAGGATCTAGCCCCGGCATCTCGTCATAGCCCCAAGCGAACACATCACGGTGCTGCCTGAGAAAGTCCACGTACTGCTGCCGCTCCTCAGAGGGCATGGCGGCACTAACCAATGTGGGTCTTGGATCGGCCTCGGTTCCAAGGTTCACCTGTATTAACTCATCGACCGTGGCGGGGACGCCCTCCTCAAAGGCTGGGGGTGCATCTTCCACGTCCTCTCCACTCGGGGAGGGATCGTCCACGGGAGAGACTGCGTTGGCAACTGCATTGGGGCTACCAGATCCTGCTGGGCCACTGGTGCTGGCGCGGGCGGTCGCGGTCATCTCATTAGGAGACTCGCGGGCCGTCGAGACCATGGCCACGTCCAACCGTTGAATCGGGAGGACGTAAGCGTCATCCAGACTTGCCCAGGGATCACTTGCAACAGCGACAGGCTCAACCTCCCCTGCCAGGATCTGCTTATCCTTGCTCTTGTAATAGTCCGCGTCCAGATAGCGGGCTTCACATGAGGCAAAAGGAGAGGCATCTCCTTGAAGCACGCCTACTCGACCATTAAGGGAGTATTTGAGGCATTGGTGGTATGACGAGGGAACCGCCGCGTGAAGATGGAGCCATGGCCTGCCCATCAATGCGTTGTACGCAGTGTCCTGAGAGACTACCATGAATTCGGTGTTGGCAACCAAGTCACTGAACTGGGTCTTCAAACGTATCTTGCCGACCGGGGTTTGCTCGGTGCGATCGTACCCCTGGATCCTGAGGTCGGAGGGAATCAAGTCATCCTCAGACAACCCCAATCTCCGGAGCGTCCGAGTTGGAATCAGGTTAATCCCGGACCCCGTGTCGACAAGACAGCGCCGGACTTCAAGGCCATTGAACTGGCCAGTGACATACAGCGGACGAATGTGTCCCTGTATAGGAGGGTCTTCATCCTTACCAGAGAACGAGATAACTGCCTGACATTCGGCATCCTCGATCGTTTCGGCGTGAAAGGCCTCTGCAGCCGCAACCTCTGTCTCAAACTGGAGGGGGCTTTTCAGGGCTTCAGCGAGTGCCTCGCGCATCTCAGATGACATGCGCAGAGCCTCAAGGATGGAGAGCCTTGCCGGGATGTCGGCCAAGTGCTTCAGGACATCATACTTTTTAGCCAAGCGCGAGCCCCTGGTTGCAGGAGGTTGCTCTGCGGTTGGAAGCATGACGGGCCTTGCCGGTTGGATCGGCGGCCGACTGGTACTTGGCGCATCTCGCTGTTCACCGGCTACAGTCCGGGAAATGGTCACCGTACTGGGGTCAGGAGGCCGGGATGGACCCGTGGCAGGGCGGAGCTGGTCGTGACGCGGCTGAGGCGGTTCTGCCTGGTCCCACACCACAAACAGCGGCGGAGGCGAATCCGTCATCCCCGAATGGGGGGGCGGTGCACGTTGTGCTCGGTTTTGAGCCTGCTGCCTAGTCTCAGTGGCGTGCACGGCCTGGCTGGAGGTACCAACGGCTGTGCCCCGGCGACTCCTGCTGTTGCGGTTCTTCCGACGGTGGCGACAACCGGGGACACTAGGGAGGTCCACCTGGTGTTCTTCAACGTCGGGAACCGAAAAGGGATTTACCAGCTCGACGGTGTTAACCGAAGCGTACCCAATACCATCATCGGACGAATCATCCATCACCGGGCGGATCCGAGGAGGGACCCCCATCTCCGGGGGCATGAAATCGCCGAGAGTGCGGGATAGTGGCGGAACCGGCGGGGCGCGCTCTTTCTTCTTGCGCTGCCGCCGTTTGCTCCTCTTGGAAGAGGCAGGCTGGGACGACGATGCCGAAGCGGCACCCGCAGATTCTGGGGGCTCAGGCTGATTCAAGCGCGCACGGATGATTCCATGGGCGCGAATGGTCGTCTTGAGGGCCATCCAGTTATTATACTTCTGGGATCCGCAGTCGGAGACCAGCTGCCATTCGTCCTCGTTGCCACTATCGTCATCTGATCCCACGAACACGCCCGCCACTTGTGCTGGAGCTGGGCCCAACCTGATTACATTGTTGTTAATCTGGTCTTGGAGCCAATCCTTAAACACGTAGCACCGCTGGATGGTGTGCCCCAGGGCCCGATGGTAGGGGCAGTAGCGGGGGTTATTCGTAAGATATGCCTCCTCTGGCTTCCAACACTCAGGCAGTCGCACAATCCTCTGCTCCAGGGCGCTCCGGAAATAACCGGGGACCTGATCCTCGTGGAATGAGTAAGTCAGGTGTCGCGGGCCCCTGGGAGCGTGGTCTTGACGAGGGGCTGGAGGGGCCGGCCGAGGAGGTGGACCCTGATTATCTCGCCTGGGTTGCGGCGGTACATTACGCGGAGGGGCCGGCCGGTTCTGAGGCTGCCGCTGCTGGGCCGGGAACTGAGCCCGTGGAGGCGGGTTCCTGTGAGGCTGTGGAGCTGGCCTCGCCGGCAGCAGCTCCAATGGCCTGGGGGCCTCTATCTGGGCAACAGCAGCGGGCTCAGCCCTGCTGACTCTCCTTGCAGGAATCATAGGAGGCAGCGGGTGTGCCTGGCTGGCCTGTTGCAGGGCTTTCTCAAGACGTTGAGCTTTGTCTGAGAAGTCCCTGAACCCTCCGGGGTAATTTTGAGTGATCAGGGAAGGGACCAGCTCGGTCTTGACGTTCCCGACAAACATTGTCAGCAACTGCTCCTGAGTCAATGGCATGTCAAGGGAATACGTGAGACCCTTCCATCGGGCGACGAAGTCCGCGACTCGCTCATCAGGCCTCTGCTTGCACTTGAAGAGGTCTGCGATACTTGACTTCCGGGTTGTGGAACTGAACTGGTAGAGGAACTGTCTACGGAGGTCCTCCCAGCTGGTTACCGACCCGACGGGGAGCTGGCTGTACCAGACAAATGCTGGCCCTTCCAGTGTCTGAACAAAGCAGCGAAGCTTAGCGGCCTCCTGCTGCACCGGAGTCCCCAACAGAGGCCCGCACCTCGAGTTGAAGTGGGCTAAATGCTGTGGCGGATCTCCAGTTCCGTTGAAGGGGGCGAAAGTGGGATTCCCGAATCCCGGAGGCGCCGGCATGTCATCCACCCATGCTGGGTAGGGCTTGCCGTCCGGTGGGATCGCCACCTGCCGAGTCTCCAAGGCCTCCAAGCGGGCAATGAGTGCCGCCATCGGATCATCCGGACATGGGTTCCAGTCCTGGCGAGGATCTCTAACCACGAGCGCATTTCATGGCCCTTCAACCGGGTCGTCGACCGGGTCGTCGAACTCGGCAGCTCATGGGATGGCTGGCGGAGCGGCCCTTGGGGCAGCGGGAGGAATCCGAGCGGGGTCTCTCAGGTAGTCACGCCGCTCGGGAGGGTGTGGCGAAACATACCGCGCCCTCTTGCCATAGGCAATGGCCTCTCTCCTTTCGGCGAACACGGCGTAATCACGGTTGCCCGAGAGAGTCTCATCGAGGAGCGGTTGTTCCGGTCCCTGCGGTCCTGGCCTGGGATCACCGTAGTCAGGCCGCCGTTCTGCAGCGCGCTCGGCGAGGAGCTGGTCAACCAGCTTCTTCTGTTCGGCGAGCTGCTGACATAGCGTAGCCTTCTCGGGATCCTCCTCTGCCCTCTGCACGGAGGCAGATGGGTCGGCGGGCTTTATGGCCTCGCTGTGCTCTTTTCCTTTGCTGACGTTTCGGCTCAACGTCAGTGCTTCAGTGGGTGCGGGGAGCCCCAGGAGGTTCCTCTGATGACGAGTAACTCTCACCGATGGATCTAACGATGGCTTGTCTTCGGGGGGGAAGCCCCCGTCGAGAAGTTCCAAGTCGTTCCCCTCTCCTGACAGGTCAGCCATATTGACTGTCTCCGTCCCTGTGGATATACCCTCAGGGCCGCCCAGTGAATCGGGCTGTCGGCGAATCACACTGAAGCGCAGGGCAGCGTACTGCCCCCATCCACGGATATACACGTGGGGAGTGGCTTCCTCGATAACTTTGCGGAGTACCTGAAAACACTCAACGCATCGTTGTTGGAGGGCCTCGTGGTGCCCAAATGACCCGGGGTGCCGAACCGCGGGGAGCATGGCCAGGTCAATTTGACGGCACTGCTCACCAATATCCTCCAGGTGCGCTTGACTCCCGGGGTATGGCATTTGTAGGCGATGAAGACAGGAGCGAGTCTCCCGGAGAGTTCGGCGGAAGGATTCGAACTCATCCGGGGTGAGCGATTCGGGTGCATCAAAGCCCGGTCATGCGACTGGCCAAAACTTCTCAGGGAAGTGGCCCTCTGCAAGGACGGTCCAGAAGCTCCACGACTCAAACTCGGGACCCATATCTCCTTGGTCCTCTTCAATGGCTGGGAACGGACGGGGAACCGGCAGTGGTGCCGAGGCGGGCCGCCGGGCTAACGGGCTGGCCGGCGGTGAATACGGCGAACAGGCCAATTGGCCTCCATATCCCGGGCCGCCCCCTGAGGGTGGCGGTGCCCTGGCTACCACATCACGATAGGACAGGCCGGCGAGCGAACATCCTGCCGTAGCATCGGTGCTCGCCGAGGGTGCACCAGATCGTGGTTCGACCGTCGGTCCCCAGAAAAAGTCTCCGGCTTCTCCGAACGAGACGGAAGGAACTTCCGGAGGGGCCGGTACCAACCACAAGCTTGATCCTTGGGGGTATACCAGGCCCTCGTTACTCCGGATATACCTTCGGAGAGAAGCGGGGATCACATCGATCTCGCTCTCGGGGAGCACGAGGCTGACGTGCCGCATTCCTACCCCTGCCCTTGACTGGCGGGATTGGGGAAGGGGCTCTGTCGCCGAATCGTACTCCGCCTCTGAGTCGGAGAAGCAAACCGGTCGGATCTCTGTCCGGAATTCCGTAACATTCTTCCCTCGGCGTCGACGCCTTGCCTTCCTGCCCCTGGGTGGTTCTTCGGGGCAGGGCTGATCTCTGTCCTGGCGTCCTCCGGCCGCACTGGTGCTGGGGCCAAGAGGACTGAGAACCAAGGTGCGAGGGGCACCGGGACAGATATCAAAGGGGACGCGGGGAGAGATGATTCCGGGCAGGACTCCGGGCCGGGATCGGAAGGTGGGATGACCCATGCCTCCTGGATCGGCCACACAGAGTAGATCCTGCCGGTGAATAGCGCTACCGCGAGGTGGTCCGCGGTGGCTACTGCCAGTGCCAGCAACCGGGAGAGTCGACCCAACCTGCCTTTGGGGTGGTCGGGGCCTCGATCCAGGTCGGGCATAGGAGTTCCCCTGCTCAGGATGCGCAGAGGCCTGGCGACTGGAGCCAGCAGTGGCTTGGGCCAATGCGGCCGCTGTTGCTAGAGCCCCAAGGTGGGCATCCTCTTCCGGTCGTGCCCGACGTTGGCGTCGAGACAGACGAGTCGGGATGAGCGGCGCGGGCAGGTGGAGAGCCCGCTCTTCGACTGGAGAGGCCTGGCGGCGGTGTCGTCGTGGCCTGGCGGGAGTCCTTACCGTAGATTCCTGGAGCGAATCCCGGATAGGGTGATCCCGGGCATCATCCACCTCATCCGCATAGGGAAGGGAACTGTCAGAGCGCTCCGGGGATAAACTCCCGAAGCGATTGGACGTTGAGGTAGGCAGCGGTGCCTCCCTGCGCGGCCCTCGGGGGCGGCGGTGGTGGCGAGGCGCAGCCTCCTCAAGGTCTAGGCGAGCCATTTCCCTAGTGGGGATGACTCCCTCTTCCTCGTATCTCCGCACCAGGGTGTTGATCACCCTTCTCTGGATGACCTCCGAGGGGGAGAGAGGGCGTGGTCGTCCCGCAATTGCGGCTGCTGGGACGGCTGTGGAACAGGCGGGACCGCGCGGAGGAGCCGCGTCGGTGTTTCCCCTGCCCCTGCGCCAGTGGGCGGGTGGCGATCGGGCACTGGATCGGGCGACCTGATTTCTGAAAGCAGGGAGAATGACCCATTAACACTGACGGGAAAAAGGAATCGACAACCAACCATTAGCGCCACGACGCCTTCCGTGGGGGGAACCCAGGCCCTCGACGTTGCGAGGCGGAGTGCCCGATGTCCCTTCCCCAGCCCTTGGCGGGTAAGACTGAATGCTTGGCCGGGCAACACGCCGGTCTCCCAACACCTCTGAAAGCCATCGGTCCTCGTATCGAGGAGAAGAGATTCACGTCGGGTTCACCATTTTTCTGTTTCGGTGCGGATGTGCGTTGGGTTACGCTGTTCCGCCAGGACGCGTTTGTGCGTGCACCCGTCAACCCGAGGGGATGGGCGCGCGGCTTGTGGTCCCGCAGTCCCGCTTTCCAAGGGCGGGCGGCATCCGTCCCTTATTCAGGGGCGTCTACTCCTTGATCGAAACCGGGATGATGGGATGTCGGCTCCTCCTTCCTTGGACGTCTCCTCGGAACTCGTCGCCTAATCCGGGTCTCCCTCATAGACTTAAGAATGTTCGTGAATCTCGTTCCCGACGCCATATCTTCATGGACACCGGTTAATTACGCTGCTTCCGCCCGGACGCTCCAAGGAGTCTGGGCGGGGAAGCAACCTGCGGTGAGAAGGCCGGGTGGCTCTGGGTGCTGGGGGCGTGTCGTAACACTGCGGCTCTGCACGTCTGTCTTCCGTCCCTAATAGGGCTTCTCGAAGGAATGATGGCCTGAGGCATCCCGCACTGGGTGCGGGGAACTGTGTCCCCTGAGGTTTTCCTCAGCTTCCCATGTTTAACACGGGGTATGCCGCGAGTTTAACGTCCAGTGGGGACGGCATCGGACTGATCAACACGAAAAGTGGATCAGATGACAGAACCCCTTGCGGGGAACCTCCGACGCTGGGGTTAGCGCATGGGCGGCTTCCCAAGTAACGTGGAGTGGAGTGAAGTGGTATGACCCCACCGGGATGTGGCGGCCCGGGTAAGGATCAGGATGGATGATGGAGTGAAGAGCTTGGACCCCGTAGGGGCTTCCTACGTACCGCGCGTTAGCGCGGATCAAAGTCAACGTAGTTCGGGTATACAGTTTAACGTCATGCTGGACGTCGGCAAGCCGACTCACGAAGAGGTCGAGGCCGCCGGGCGGAGGATTGAACCGAACCACCTCGCACAGAGGGGGATGGAACGGCTGGGTGGATCACAGTTTCACGTCATGCTGGACGATAAAAGGAGAAATGGAAAAAGGGGGGCTGTGGGGAGGCACAGTGGAGATACACACGAGCCGTCTCCCACAGGGGCGGATTCATAGGTGAATCGACGCAAGCGTGAACCCTGGAGGGGTCCACTGATGGACGAACCGACGCAAATACGACCGGGACGACCAGGTGGCGGGCTTGGACCTCAAGAAGGCTTCCTACGTACCCTGTTTAGAAGACAGGGATCAAAGTCCACGTAGTTCATTCTGTCAGGACTTACGCACTTGAGGCAGCCCGGATGCGGCAAAACTCAGTTGGAAGGGACTTGGACCGAAAGCAGAAGACACCTCGATCCCAGTCACACCCTCTACTGGCTTCGGCAGTGGGGAGGCGCAATGGAGATACACATGTGCAGCCTCCCACGAGAAACTAGGGGTTTGTAATACCCTGCCCCCGTAGGGAAAATCCACTCCCATTAAATCGTCCCAAAAGCGGGACAATCCCGACATCCCTGCAGAGACGAGCGGGTGGGGGCCACGTCCAAACCGGGGGAGACCCTGCGTGCGAGGCACGGGATCGGGTGATGCGGACGGTTTAACGTCTTGCCGGACGAAGTACAGTTTAACGTCGTGTGTTGAGGACGAAGCGGACGGTTTAACGTCTTGCCGGACGAAGTACAGTTTAACGTCGTGTGTTGAGGACGAAGGTGCTTGGCAGTTTAACGTCTTACAGCGCGGACGTGGTACAGTTTAACGTCCTGCTGGACAAAACACTTGGCAGTTTAACGTCTTGCAGTGCGGACGATATGCTAGGAAGTTTAACGTCGTGCAGCTTGGACGTACGCAGTTTAACGTCGTGCAGGACGTGGTGCAGTTTAGCGTCATGCAGGACGATAAAGCCGCCGGTAGGTCCGTGTCACTTCGCGCGAGCCTAGGGGGGGCCGCACGGAAAGACGACGCACGGTGCGGGCACCTGCGATGATGACCATCGGGCGCCACGCAGGCGGGTACCCAAAGGGGGTCAAAGGGGGCGACCCTAGCGGTTTGCGCGCAAAAGAGGAGCTTTGCGCGCAATACCGCGGGTCGGCGCGCAAATGGACGGGCTGGCGCGAAATTGGGCCAGCGCTCTGCGCGCGGATGATTAAGATTGCGCGCACCGGGCTTCGGACAGCTCGCGGGGGCAACAGCTCATTCTCTAACGAATGGCCACTTTGAAGATGGGGGTGCGCGCAATCGGGTTGGATTCCGCGCACCCGGGGGCAATTGCGCGCAAGAGGCTTCTTTTGCGCGCAAAGGCCTTCGGGTTTGAAATTTATTCAAAGGAAATGAGCCAAGGGGATTGCGCGCGAAGGCGGACCCCAAGGCTCTATTGCGCGAAAGAAAGGAGGTTACCTGAAGATCGGCATTGCGCGCGGAAGGGGTTGGATTGCGCGAATGAGCGACGCTTCGGATTCTGGCAACCTTCAAAACGTCGGGGGTCGCCTTATATTTATAGGCAACCCCGGGCGCGGAATCCGGTCTCGGGCGCGCAATTCGCTTCACGGGCGCGGAATCAGGACCCAGCGCGCAAGGGCGCCGCGTCGGCCCAGCGCATTGCGCGCATCCCGGAAGGATTGCGCGCCGCGACTTAACCTTGCGCGCGAGCCTCTGAAATTTCGCGCAAGTCCTCCGGGCCCTCTGGAACGTGCCTCTGACTCCAAATATCACTTCGCTTTCCGCATCCGGAGCTTCGTTTGGGAACAACGGACTTTTCCGGCGTCTACAAATATATAACAACGGTTTCTGGAAACCGTTGGTAAAAACATTTACACTGCCAGTATTGCCAATGATTTTTAAAACCGTTGGCAATACTCCAATTACATAGCCTTTCCCAACGGTTATAAAAAAACCGTTGGTAATGGGATATTTCCATGTCTTACTTGCCAACGGTTTTCCAAATCTTTGGTATACTATATACCATTGGTTTGGAAGCCTTTACCAACGGTTTGAAACCGTTGGTAAAGGCTTAATTTCAAGTAGTGACTTCTTGATCTTTTGAACCTACTCTGAAGCCTCCTGCACAAGATGAGGACCTAGTAACACTACCTCTCCTACCTCTTACCATCATTGGGGTGAATGACATGGAAGATTATGCAATGTCTCAAAATAATACATATAAATTGTTTCTTGAAAACTATTTTTATAGGTGAAATCTAAGAGTGTGATATAAATCTCCAAAGAACCACCAAAATTAGGGATGCATTCCCGGAGCATGTCCTCTAAAACATGTAACATCTTTTCTGATTAACCATTTGTCAGAGGGTGAAAGGTTATGCTCATAAGAACCTATATACCCATAGCCTTCTACAACCCCTTCCAGAACCATGATGTGAAGCAATCACCCCAATCTAAAATGACAGTACAAGGGACCCCATGTAGTTGGATAGTCTTAAAAACATACAATCTTCTTACCTTATTAGTTTATAAAGTCTCTCAAATAGGAAGGAAGTGGGATACTTTTGTCAGTCGGTCAATGAGTAAAAAAATTATGCCGCTACCTCAAGGTGACCTTGGTAATCCAACTAAAAAATACATAGAAAAATATTCCCATTTACATTATTTGACTAGAATAGGCTTTAACAAGATTTTAGGTTTCTAGTACGCTGACTTAACCTATTTATAGGAGGAACACCGTGTAATAAAACCTTCTATCTGATGTTTCATCCTATGACACCAATACTTGCATTACATATCCTGATACATTTTGGAGATTCTTGGGGGAAGTTACCACTGAGAAGCATGGGATTCATGTATTAGTTCTTCTCTTATATCTATGGTAACAAAGACATTTCCATGTATATGTAGGTTGACATATCTATCCACAAACAAATCCAGTGTCATGTCCTCTACATCAATGCTCTCTCAGAGAACCAAGCCTTAAGGATATGAAAATTGTTTCTCTTTACTATCTCAAGGAGTTAAGTGGTAATTTTCAATGATGATATATTAGACGGCTCATGACTATCATGAAACTCCATATACATCTCCGAAAATGGGGACATCAATTGACATTCCTCACTAGTTTCCCATGTGGTTGGTGCCTGAGTTTTCCGACTCAGCACATCAGCTACTACATTTCCATTTCTAGGTGTATAGGAAAGCTCAAAATCAAATTATTAATTTATTAGACCCATATCCACTATATTAGATTTAATTCACATTGTGTAAATATATATTTTATGCTCTTTTGGACTATATACACCATAAAGTGCTCAACTATATAATAGTGTCTTAAGCAACGTAAGGCATAAAAAACTACTACTAGATCGAGGTCATGTGTAGGGTAATTTCTCTCATGAGTCCCCAATTTATGAGATCTGTATGCAATGAAGCAATCCTCCTGCATCATCACTACACCTAGACCGATGTAGGGTGAATCACAGAACACCATATATCCTCTTCTAGGATCTAGCTGAATCACAATCGGTGTTGAAACAATCATTCCTTTCAACTCCTGAAATTATTTCTCACACTAATATTACCACAGGGAATTAACACCCTACTTTGAAAGACTATTATGTGGTTAAGTAAGGCAGGATAATTCTTTTATGTAACACTTGTAATATTTATCAATCCCCAAGAAACTCCATATATCAAACATGTTCTTGAGATTCTCCCAGAAAACCACAACACTCACCTTCTATAGGTTAATAGATACTTCTAAATCATAGATAATATGACCCAATAAGTGAACTTTTTCAATCTAGAATTATCACTTAGAAATATTGAAAGAAAAATGATTCTCTCTTAGTGTACTAAAAACGATCTCAAGTTGATTATCATTGTCACTAAAATAGTGATAATACACCAAAATTTCATCCAAAAAATCTATGAAAAAATTATAGATATGGGTGGAATATACTATTCATAAAATCCATGAAAATGGAATTCATGTTCATAAGACAGTGAAATATTACAACATATTCATAAATACCATACCTACTATGAAAAAATATATAAGGTATGTCTAATAGATTTACACAAACCTAATGATAGCCCAATCTTAGGTCGATCTTATAAAATACCCGATATCCTTGAAGATGGTCAAACAGATCATATATTCGATATAGTGGATACTAGTTCTTGACTATAATATAGTTGAACCATTTGAAATCCACACATAAGTTAAGGGACCCATCTTCCTTCTTGGAGAAAATAATGGGTGAACCCCAAGAGGAAGTGATAGTCTGTATAAAACCTTATGCATCAAGATCCTATAACTATTTCTTGAGCTCTTTTAGATCAATAGGTTCTATCTTGTATGAAGTAATGGACATGAAAACACCTTCTGGAACAAGATCAATTGTAAATTCTACCACTCTCTCAAGAGGTAATCCAGAAAAAATAATTATGAATTACATCCATAAAATGATGTAATACTGGAGGAAAGTCTAATATTTGTACTCCTTTCTCCTCTATGAAGATACTACCAATCTAGGTGGTTACCCCACCCATCCCATGATGCTCTATTCCCACTCTACTAGCTTAGACATTCCACTCACACGTATGTAGATAAATTCTTCCCTATGGTGTTGTAAATGATACCCTTTATCAGTAGTGGTCTATAATGGTGTGATATGGGACCAACCAATATATCATGATAATGACATTAAAGTATGTGATCTCGATAACAAAGTGGTCCCATGAGAAAGGGTAACCTCCTTACTCAAGGGGTAGTCCCTACATTGGTGTATTATTTCTAACCGTACTCCCAATGGTGTATCCAGGGTTGTTAAACCATAGTAATACTAAATTTCAATCCTAAGGCCTTCCATGATAGATAAAGAGATGAAGGAGTGTGAGGAATTTGTATCAAATATTGCAGATACTATAGTAGAAGATATTAGAATAGTACCTTATACAATATATAGTCATACACTATAATCATATGGTATTAGTATTAAAGCAAGAAACTGACCTGATTCAAGACCATGTGCTTTAGCTATACTACCTTGATTATGAACACTCTACTAGTGCTTGTGATTTTAATTCTAGATACCATGAACATGACCTCCTCTTTGTCTAGTCCTATAGGTGCTACTCCAACTCCACGATTGACGTAATATAAAATAACCTACCTCTGAAGGTATCACTGGTGAGGATCCTATTCCACTACAATCTAATAGAAAGGTTTGACCGAATCATTGAATATACCCCATGAGCCCACAACCATGACACTCAATTGGGTATATATCGCACTAAGGCTTCAATTTCACACATCATGCACACTGATAGAATACGATGGAGTTACTAGTGTGTATAATATAACAACCACTACTCTAACGTGAACCCTAGAAGGCATGATTCCTACTACAAGAAGATCTTCTGGCCAACCTCAACACTAACCCTCTATGCCTAGTACAATCTCCTTCCCTAATGTTGTGCATAGTTCTAAGATCCTGATAAACAATCTTAGAGAAATTATGTATGTGAAATAAATTCACATGAATATGAATGGCATACTATATACCATCCTCAAAGTGTTTATCATGTGAATGATCATCATAAACTATAATCGGTGAAAAGCATTATAACTTAGTAAAATTCTATAAATAATACATGAATGATGTATCAATATGTTTTAGATTCATCAACACTCTCTCTAGGTCACCCCTCAGTGTTCGATTTTAGAAGTAACATAGAAGGAATTTTGATAATTAGTCTAGACCATGCCCTGATGACAACCAACCTAGGTAATCAAATAACACCAATACATGGCCAAATAACACATCATATAAATATAAATCCTGACCCTCTTCTATATTGGTGACTCCAGATACTTAAAGATATATAGGGTGGAAACTAGCAAAGACTAATCAACCTATGGACCATCATCCCCCAAGAAGGTGGGAGGATGCTGTTGTAGGAACTCATGAGTCGTATCATTAATTGTAGGTGTAGGTCATGGAGCACCCTACATGGACAAAATCATAAGTAGTAAACTCTCATGAGGTTGAGTGTTAGTACCCATATCATGTATAACAAGTGGTGTATCAAGTGGCAATCCTAGTGGTAAGACTGATGGTTCATAGCCCACCATGTCTGGAGTATGGTTGTCTCCACCCTCCTGGTGCACAACATGAATACATGAAGTTTACATAAGTCTACATATTACAAGCACATTCCTCAAAAAAAGATTCAAATTGATAGACACACTAGCATAAGAATAATGTAAGAAGAGGGTCTCACTACCAAAGGTATACTACCCTAACTACCCACTATTAAGTATATGTATTGGTAAGTGTTCAATTATAAATTATAGGGGTTCTAGTAGGTGAAGGATTAATATAACCAAACCTCTTAATTTACTAGAAACTATTTATTTAATTATTTTTAAGTTGATCTTTTACATTTTTATGTTTCATTTTATTATAATTGTATCTGAAAATATAATTAAAATGGATTCTCATTCCCAGTGAATCAAGGTCTATACACCTGATCACTAAAATTGAAACCCGTTTAATTTCTAGCTAACCTAGTCTAAATCCAGTCTCAGAATTTAATGGGTTATATACGAGCTCTTGTATCTGTAAACTACCCATTCCAACCCATGAGGGACCATACACCTAATGAATTAAAATTGAAAATAACTCAATAACGTCTAATGAGTATCACATATATATATATATATATATATATATATATATATATATATATATATAAGTCTCACTCATCCATAACAAGAAATACAAGAAATTCAAGCAATAAAATGCACCTATATGGCATGGAATATGCATAGAATGTGAATTCTAACTGCATAAAATGATACATGTAATAAATTTTCTTGCCCCCATGTCATTGGGAAAAGGATGAAATAAATTACTCAATAATAATAATAATAATCACATAACTGGTGTGTCACCCTATGGTGAAAGGATATCAACTGTAATATGAAAAATTAGAACAACAATCATTATTTGAGGAAACTCAGTATTTACCCTGAACATGGGTTAGCTATGCCCAAGAAAGACTTATAACCATGTTCAAAATCAGTTTTAATCTAGTTTATATTTTCTCAAAGATATAAATTAAATAAAGGAAACCAATGATACAAATTTGTTATATCTAGGACCCAAATTCCACTCAATGGTTCCTCGAGACCGGTTATCCACATGGCCTCTAGCACATATCCCCAAACTCCAGAGACTACCAACTAGAAGTGAGGTCCTAGGGTGAGTCTGTGGGGATACTATTCACTCATTACCAGATTGGAGAATAGAAAATAAATATAAAAAATATAGGAATATAGGAATCAATATAAATAGATGGTGCAACAGAAGCAGACAACATAATAAACAATGAGAATAATTGATAACAATATAGAAAAGATGAAGATGATATATTTCATGTATCTATAAAGATGAAAAACATGGATACAAGGTTGTATGGATTAAATTTTTTAAAAAATATGAAAAAATATTCTAAAAACTATTCATGTATCCCATGATCCATCTCAGTCATCTTCTACCAAGCTCGATCCTAATGTAAACAAGTAATATCATTTGTCCAAAGTGGGACACTTCCCTTTTTCAACACCTACATACATGTAATCTACCATGGTATCAATGGAGTCCTAGATAGGGTGTGATTTAAATCTCATAATTCCACCTCAAATAGAATCTATAACATCTATTTTCTATAATATAAACTAAAATAGTGTTCATGAATGCATGTATGAAAGTAAATTAGTACATTAATGTAATTACCAAGTACTCGATTACTCCTTAATGGGTGTTTGAACATGTAAAAATTTCATTTATTAATTATTTTCTAGATTATATAGTAATTCACAAGAGGTATAATCATCATCTACATAATTCCATGATAATAATATTAAAGGATCCAAGATATAGTAAGTAATCCTATGATAATGATAACAGTAAATAGGATCCAAGGTAATACTAATAAATACATAACCTCATGGGTTATTCCAACTTAGTAATAATCTATAGTCTGGCTAAATGGGTAAGATATTAATCCAATTAAATCACCCATGTAATTCCACAATAAAGTAATTATAACCAAGTCTAAGGATTTCATCCAATGTAAAATAGAACAAGCAAAGACTAAGCCTGGTGGGTCTATCCATGGTTCCTCATGTTCGTAGATGTCACATTGGATCCATGTATGGTATCCAAGAAATCATATAATGATTATGGAGGGATTATAAAGTGTTAAATTGGGAATACACAAGTATACAAAGATTGGGTTCCAATGTTAGTATCACCCCTAGGGACCAACATCCCTGAATTGGAATGGCGTCCATGAGTTCTCTAGGCATTCCCTCAGAAATCCATGTCAATCTCATGTTTGACCATTCATATAATGATATCAAGGTCAATATTCAAAAGGAACATTATACATAATTCATTGATTAGTTAAGATCACATAACAGTTAATGTATTTAATAAATCATTTGGTTCAATCCATTTCCTTTCCTTAGTGTGACAAGGCTAATAGGGCATGCGACCATTTATTTCATCAATAAAATTTCATTTATTTAGTTCACCTTAAAACTTTAATTAACATGAAAATGTGGTATAATGATATATAACTTTATTTAATTCATTTATAATAAAATGGGATAAGTGATATCTATAATAAACTTTCCAGTGAACCATTTGAATATAAGATAATTAGTTAGAACACTTACATTATAAGATTAATGAAATATATTCACATATAATAGAAATTAAAAATTCATAGATTTAATTAAAAACTTAACATTATAATGGTAATTTCAAATCACACCCAAATAGTGGTGAAGATTGGATTAACGATTTACTGAAAGAATAATTAAGGGAAACACCCTGCCCGGGGTAGTCAGTGTTAAGGATGTAACCTGCAACGATAGACAAAATATAAATGAAGGTTACTAGAATATGATTCTAATGGCTATATGAAATTAACATGAATTTAATATTCTATTCCTAAAAAAATCAGTGCACGCACATCTGAGATAAATTATAAAATGAAGAAACTTGAGGGATGAGTCACATACCACCTAGTTAAGATTGTATGACTCTCCTCATCTACTAAATAGACTTTTTTTGACTTTTATTGGAAGAAATATAAATAATGTATCATTTACCTAAAAATATTTCATATGATCTTGCATCTAAATAAAGTCTTCTAGAGAAACAAGAATGTCAAATTGATAAAAAGGAATTGATTACTTACTAATGTGCATCTAGCATGACTAACAAGGATCAAATTGGGATTTATATGGATGAATAGGATACAAGACTATGAATTGGGTTCAAGGAGATCTCTCAATGTCCACTACTATCCCATGGGTGAATAATAAGGAAAAGATTTATTTTTATACATATTTTATGGGGAAAATTTCATTTTTTCAATTTTTACTATCCCGCACTATTTGAAAAACCATGTACCCTTTTCGGTGCTAAGTGGGAACCGGCATGGTTACTGTGAATTGTATGATTAACACTATAAAAATCATGAAAACCACCAATGAAGAAAATTGCAGACATTCAGCACGTGTGTGAAGTCATTGGATCATGGTTAGGGAAAACCAAGTTCCCTTTGTACTCTTATTTCTATCCCTGCATAGTTAGAAGATACTATACAAGATGGTTCAAACGGTTTCTACTAACCATGGGCCCTAAAGTTTTAATCTATTGGGTGGGGTTCCAAGCTCTAAACAAGCACCAATCACACCCCAAACCATTATAACCTCATATAGAATACATATTTGGTCCAAAATAACAAATTAGATAAAATTTAATGTATCCAAAAATGATATAAAAAATGGATTATTACAATACCACCATGAGTTAGCATCCAGGATCAACCACAATTGGGAAAGGTGGTGGAAGAGGAGAAGATAACTATTACGGGTAAGTAATACTATGAGTGGAATATAAACCTAATGCGTGGTTTAACCAAGTAGATAAAAGGGTAAATTTGCCATGGAATATGTTGATACCATTATATTTTAATGGTTTATTATTCTATTATTTATATAATAAATGAGTTTCTTTCTAAAGAAAAAATAAATATAAGAATTACACAAAAAGAAATTGTTCAATGTATATGAGAACATAAGTAATTTTTGATGAAGAAGTAAAAAATTCCATGAATAATGGAAACTATGAGAATAGTGGTTGAATAATGGCAAGCATTTCACCACGTCATAAATATTAGCATTTCATTGAGAGTTTACTTGTGAAAAATATGAAATTCCCACTTAGTGATGTTGTTCATCGCATTAAGATTATGTGAATGAGTATTTCTAATAAGGATAGTAAAAAGTGGTAGATTGTGGAGAACATTCCATTTTGGAATCAATGGGGAATATCTTAAATAACTTAAAAAAATGGAAGCCCACAATTTCAATTTTGACTACCTTGGTAGATTTAAAAGAGAAAAGTTCAAGTGAGATGTTTGAGAATGCTACAATGTAATCCAAGGCTTGTTTTGTTTCAGGAATATTGAGATGGTAGAGGAAATTATAATTTTATCTTGTTGATAACTATATCTAAGAGGAATTTAACATGAAATATTTATTTATTGAGGTCAGGATAACGGTGAATCAAAGTTGATGATTATTTGATTTTTGTTCTATATTACGAATAATTATTTCATATCAATTCTTTTAATGATTTTTGTGTGAGTGTGGAGGTAAAAAAATATATTTTTTTATAATTTCTATTAATACTTACATGATTTCATTAATGTATATTGTTTAAATGAATGAGAGATGGCCAAGGGATACCTTTAGATAATTTTTTGTGATGTATATTTTGGATTGAATAATTTTATTGATACACATAGAAATTAAAATTATGGGATGATATTTTAGAAGTATTAAGAAAGATTAAAAAAGAATACGATTGGGAAATGTTTTTATATATTTTGAAATATATATATTTTCTTAATAAGTCATTGATTTTTAGAAGAATAAGTAGATAATTAAACTGATTCTTCATGAAGGGAAGAAGAACATTCTATATCATCATTCGTTAAGTAGTATTCTTTGTAGTATACGATCTTGAAGATATTAGAGTATTATGATCAGATAATATTTAATACTTGAAGTGAAAGATCTGTAGCAATAGTTATTAAAGTATTATAAATTCATATGATTATCATTCTCAATTTCATTTGAACATAAACTAATTTATGAGAGATAGAATTATCAGCTAGATTATTGTATGTTTTGTGATATAATAGAAAATAAGATTATAGGAGTCATACATTATTGTATATATTCAAAAGAATATAATATAAAATATATGAAATAGATTATACTAATCATAGCAAGGATGTGGTCACTAAATTTGGGGGAAATCGTTGTAAAAATTATTGTTCCATTCCCTATATTCTATTTCATTTTCTTTGGATATATTTGAGGTAAAAAATTAATGGAATCATGTTTTAAATTGGATTATAAGTTAATTTAATATTTTTGAAAGTGTAAAATATCATGAACCAAAAATTCACCCCCACCCTTTCTTAGTGGTGCACCCATTCACGGGTTACATCATATTCCCCAACCATATAATAAGACCCATGGTGCTTGTCACTATCCCTCCAAGATTAGGTTTTATTCTTGGTGTCAAAGGGACCATAAAAAATTCAATATTTTGGCATTTGGTTTAGGTTTACAACATATGGGTTAAGTTATTAAATTACTGAAGGATAGTTCTATATGTATTTTGTAGAATAGGTGTACAAATTATATAAGTTTTGACAACATTTTTTAATCAATTAAGGACACTAATTAGAATCAATCAATTATAAAATAATTAACTTAAGATAAAAATAAAATTTGATCAATGATCAACTTAACACTATATTAAAAAATTTATTGGTTTGTACTAGATCTAGTTTCTTTTAATATATCAGCAAAATTAATACTGGATAAAAACATTATTAAAGCTAAGATATTAACATAATAAAATATATGTATTAAAAATTTATAAAACAATATATATTATATAATATGTTAATAATACCAACAATATAAAGTTAAAAAAATGGTTCATAAAATAAAAGGGAATAAATAATAATAAAAAGTCAATGATCACAAAAAAATGTGTATATGTGGCCAATTGGTAAAAAATAGAACCAATCATAAAGTAAAAAAATCATCTATTTACTTATTTTATACTATATAATAAAAAAAATAAAATACATGTTTTAAACTAACTGCTCAAAATTTAACATAGTGTGTTACATTTAAATTATCTTGATGACTTTTTTCACTTAAATTTAGCATCCTCTTATCACATTCAACAGTAATAAAAAATAAATATGAATTTATATCATGTTCAAATTAAATTAATGGAAAAAATCATTACTAATAGTTTCATGAATTATTTATATAAATTATTTAATTAGTTATTTTTAGTTAATAATTTTTAAGCTTAAAAAAATTAGCTAAATTAAAAAAATTTACAATATTCACAAATTAATTACCACAGAATCACCAGGTGACATAAATTTGTACTATTTTATATCAGTTCAATTTGGTCAATTTTTCTTTGACCATTATGACTTTAACAATCCTAATGTATTGGGTGATTTTATGGTTATTTTATTTTGTTTTAAACATCATAGGATTAAAACCATATATTTTTAGTAATTCTTATGGGGAATCCTACTTGATTAAAGATAAATGATGTATATAATTTTGGATAATTGTGTTTCTTACATCACCAATTTTGATTTGAGATTAGTGAGAGAGTGTGATGTAGTTTTTTGGGTTCACATATTGAGTAAATAAATTATTATATATAGAAAGACCAATTAAATTACCATGGTTGGAGGAATGAGTCATCTATGAAGTTACATGATGTCTAGTCAAAATAAAATCAAGGAATCTAAATTATTTTATAACAAAACTCTTAGGAAACAAAAAAATTTGGGGAAGATATATTCTATAAATTGACTCACCATATGATTAAAATGTAATAATTATTAATTGATGTTTTATAGAGTTCAAAAATTCTTCTAGTATTTATTAATAACCCTGTTTCTTGAAGAAAAAAATTAAAAATAAAGTTGGTGAAGCAAGATACCTAAGTGAATGAATGAATAATGTTTTAATTTTATTTAATAGGTATATAAAAATAATCTAGTAACTTAGGAAGGTACCTAGAATTAAAATATAATAATTTAAAATTGAATTTTTGTAGATAAAATTAATTAGTGAAATATAAATTTTTAATGAATTTATTGTCAAATATAATTGATTCTAGAAGTTGGTTCCATAGATGTACTCAAATTGAAAGTTTAAATCTATAATTTCATATCCACTTTAGAGATCCTATAGGATTTTTGATTAAAGGAATATAAATATTGGATATCATCAAATGAGAACCAATTTTCGTAATCTTATCTAAATTGTGTCTTGTGTAACTCCCTTGGTTTATGGGATCACATTATTTAATTTTGAATTTTAGTGTCATGTGATGGTATCCACTAGTTTTGGGAAATATTAGAGGGATTCTTGGTTAGAAGGGGTAGTGTTGGGGGATATATGGATAAACCAAAAAAGGGAATTGATCATGGTGTTAGATTTACCACTATTTATATTATTGATGAAGGAATGGTGAGACTTCCAAGCGACAAGACATCAACATGATATGTATCCAAATATTTTGGTGCACATGTTGATTAAGAGAGTATGCCTATAGAAACAAGAAAAAACCCCATTGAAATAACATTTGTTTTGGTGATGTTTGGGAATAGTTAAATTCATTTATTCAAGTGATTTGAAAATTTGTAGGGTTTAATACTCATTTTGGGGGTGTGGTGCCTGTAATAGTTCCATTTTAAAAAACAGGGAGACCAGCACACCATGTTGGTGGGAATGGTGGTCCTGTATTGGGGGAAGTCATCTTAGGGACGAATAGTTGGAAGCATAAAGGGTACATTCACAATATCATGGTCCTTAGTGTGGTGTAGATGAAATAACATGGTAAGATTCATCAAATTGTGGTATAAACTATGGTTATGGTTAAACCAATTTTAAATAGTTGAAACGACCACTGAGTATTAAGTAGAGGTTTTATCCATGAGTATGAAAATACATGAAAATTTTCAAGGGTTTCATATTTGGTTTTTGACTTGATGAATTCCCATTAAATGATAATTTTCTTCTCCTCATGAGGTCTCTACAACCAGATGATCCTTTAGGTAATTTTGAGAAAATGATTCCTTCCAAATATTATTATTTTTGATTTTTTTGGATAGGCATGTTGGAGGTGGGTGACTTTTATTCCACATTAAATTTTCTAAGAATTTATAGGATTTTAGTTTAACAATTATGATTATTTGTTTTATGATTTAAAATTTACAAAATGATCTCAAGATATGAATTGTTAATAAATACATGTTGAAGATGAATCCCACAATTAATTCAATAAAGTATATAAATAATATTTGTTTGAAAATTTTCAAACTGGATATGCATGAACATGGGTTGGGTATGGGTGGAATGTGTTCATGATGAATATATAAGAGGTATTTTTGTTTTAGACTAGGATATTGAGGATGAATTTACGGTCACATTGGATTGGTATGGGTTGGTTTGTCTTCATGATGCATTTGTTCTGGGCCATATTGGATTAGACTTAGATATCGAAGAAAAAATTATCAGAAAGTTGGTTTGGAAAAGGGTAGTATGTCTTTATGATTTTTTATACTTGGACTTATTGGATCAGAAATGTCTCATATTGATAAAATTTAGGGTTCTTGAAACTACACTACTCATAACCATGTTTCAATATGGCTGCGAATTTCTTAAGGGAAGTTTGAGTTTTCATTTAGTATAGGGGTCATATTTTCAACCTGATTTTTTATTTGAATTAAAAGTGTTATAAACCCCAAAACAATTATTTTTAGACACTGAATTTAGTTATATAGAGGTATAGGGGTCTCAAGAGACCTTAGGAGGAATGAGAGCATGAGTTGGAACTATAACAAGCTATTGTGGTCCCACCAACTAGTGGGCACTGAGCCACTATCTAGCTGGTGGTAGTCTTTTGAGGGTGATTTTTAGATTAGTTTTATTGGATAGATGATAAGACCTACAAAACATCTGTTTTTATATTGTTTCCCCTTTTTAAGGAGTAGAAAAAAGGTTTATTTCACCCTCTCTATCCCTTCTTGGCTAAAAATTAAAGTTTTATTATTTCAATCAGTTTTAAGGAAAAAGTGAGAAACCATGAGTTCAACCACAAAAGGAAATAAAAATTCCATTGAAATAAAATATAATTATACTATTTTTAATCTTCCTACACAATTTCCAAGAGATATTTGTTATGTGAGAGTCTGTTTTATCCATTATCAAATCATCAAACTCAAAGGCAACTTGTCTTGGGGCTGGATTTAATCCTCAAAAAAGATCATCCCATTATTGAATCCTCCATCAATAATTAGGTCCTTCATGTCAATCTAGGTATATTTCTCCTCATTGATAGTGACCCTCAATAACAACCCCATCAATTTGGAAGCAACCTCTTTAGTATTATTGAGTGAAAAAACCTGTTCAACCACTTATTCTTCCGAGCTCAAAAGAAATTCCATGTATTTTTCAAACACACAAATTGCCTTCCACTGACAAGTGAGATCACTATCTATCTTCTTGAAGTTATACTTATTTTATGATGATGTATCCATTTTAGGTGGTAAGGAGTAATCCTTATTCTCTTTACGGATTCCCTTCAAACTCTTATTTCTCCTCAGGATCGGACTATCACCTGTAGGAAAACTGGAACCATCTTCATAGGACTTGTTCCCATAGACCCCATCACTTGACACAACCTTGAGGATGCCTCAAACTAAACCCTCATCCTAGAACAATTCTGGATGATCTATATTAAATCCACACATAGATAGTCCTTCAAATATTTTACCCAGTTGAATCGAAGGATTTGTCATTAGATCTGTTCATTTCTCACCAAAATTAGAACCACCTATGCATGAAAAATTGGAAGTGGAAAATCCTTTAAACCATTTCCAAGTGTGACCTCCTTAACCACATCATGGACATCACCTTTTGTTCCCTCCTTGAGTGAGGCACCACTACCATCTCTTAGGACCTCTACATAAGGAGCTATATTTGCGGAGGTTGGATGACCAAGGTCATAAGATCCCTCTTCCCTCTAACCTAGACAAATCCATTGTAGCTAGACCATATAGATCATGATTAAATAGTCTAAATACATTGGGAACTTTTTTAATTACCTCATTTAGGTGAACCTCATTCTGTATGGATAACAAGTTTTCTGCTTCACCCCCAACTCGAAAACTGGCTTCCTCACTAGTGATGGGAGGCTGAGAGTCATGTTGGGTCCCCATGTGAAAAACATGCCCCTCCACTAATGTCAACTGAATATAGTCATGCACCTGATCTATTCCCGTGTCTTTTCCCTTTTTCGAATCCATACCACCATTGACACCCCACCAAAAATAGGAATCCAAATGTCCTTAGTACTTACACTTCTTATAGTAGTCCTCCTAGGATTTAATGAATACAAACTATTTTCACTTAAATTCTTCACCGATAGGGATCCACACCCACTCTATTGGTGGGTTTGACACATTGACCCCCATGCATATCTGTGGGATAATCGGATGGTTAACTGGTCTGGTTCTATTTTCAGAGCACACATACCTACCTACCTTATTACCTAAAATTTGATGATTTGAGGGGTTTTGGAATGAAATGGGAGTTTTTGGAAGCTAACCTATATCGAAACATAGGGATAATATCACGTTATTTGAAAATAATCAGACCAATGAAAGGGGAAGAACCTTTAGTTGAGGAACTTATACAAATCACTAGACCATGCACGAATAGTGTCCTCCTATAAGATGAAATACATATTCATATGTTGATTATGGAGAATACTAACAATAGTGAACTCTTGAAACCCCAAAGATCTAAAGATAAAAAACTCAAAATCATCAACGGATTGTTTTTGGTGCCAGAAATGATCCACAATGGTCAGATCCACGAGGATTGAATCTTAAGTGAACTCCAAAATTGACAGTGGAAGTTGATGCGCACCACCAAGAAGATCGGGAAGCTTCAGGCTAAGAAAAATCACTGTGAAAAAGGGTAAAGCATCAAGGCTATAGAACGAGATGAAGGGGAGAGGCTTTTCAGCCGGTGGGATGAGGTCTTCCTTCTACTAATGGAAGGAGGGGGAAGACAGAGGCCTTCTTTATCATAGATAGGGCATCACCTTAGAGTGGCGAAACTTAATGATCTCCTTTTCTATATAGAGAATAAAATACTTTTAATCATTACTCTCGATCCCTTCTTCATAAACTGAAAATTCCCAGTATTCAACCCATGTATCAGTGCATAAGAGTTATCATATCCTCTCTTTATATATAGTGGATCTCCCCAAGATCTTAGATATTTTTTCCTCCATCAAATTTATTAAAAATATCTTGGTGACTCTAACACTCATCTAGCCTCTATTCTTTCTTTCTATTTCCATATAAATATATTATGATGTTTATATGGGTCATGCTTTATTCTTAAGGGGTTTTTTGATTCTTTAATTTATCTCATTTGATATAGAATCAAAGGATGATACCAAATGATTAGGTCTCTTGGATGTTAATTTTTTTTTACTAAATTCTTTCCCAATAATTTCCCTTCACCGTATTGAATTTTGTTTTGGAGGCACACTATATCATTGAACACTTCAACTAATATTAAATTTATGTTTTTCTCTTTTGGGTATCTTGAAAACTATTTTGGATATAGATAATCATGTTTTCCTATGGTATACCATTTTTGAAACATTTGAGGTGATTGATTAGGCTAGTGACTTTGGACTGGATGAATTAATTTTGGTGGAATAAGATTTCACTTGGTAGTTTTATGGATTTACTTTCAAATATTAGATGACTAGTATAACCCTTAGGAACTCGTAGTTCTTATGGACGTGTAAATAAAAATATGGGAGTTTTAAATTGAATTAAATTGTGAGATTGTCCTTTTAAATTATTAAATGAAATTTTCAATTGAATTATTTTGTGTTCATAGCCTAAAGTGTTTAAATAGGGTTTATGTGATTTGACCAATGTGGTGAATCATGGTTTGAGATGTTAAATTGCTTTATATTTATATGTGTATAAGGACCTATTTTCTAAAATGATGTTTGTATGTGAAAATTGGAATGAAATGTGATGTCCCATGAAATAATTAAAAAAATGATTCATGTGGAATTCCATAGAGTGATTCCTTAGATTCCTCATGATATGTTTTTCTCATGGAATTCCATAAATGAGCCTCATATTCTACTAGGGAATTAATGTCAATATAAATAAGTGAATATTCCTTGAACTTAATTAATTACAATACAGTGTAATTCATTGATTGATCAAGTGGATTCTTCATAGACTCATTATTTTGAATTCCAATAGTTAGTTCCCCCTTTGATTTAGATAGTGTTTACATTTGTCAAATTCAATAAATTGGTTCCAAGGATTATTGAGGGTGTATTTTATTTGATTCCATGAGATGAGATCCTTATATTTGGATTGATTATTATAGGTATAGAATGCCTTAGGTGTGATATTTGGATTCCATTGAAGTCATGTTTCGGATTATCAAGGGATGTACCTTGAGTTCAGACCATAAATTTGATCGTTTGTGGGAATTTCTTAGAGGGAATTCCCATATGATTAAAGTTTGTTTCTCTTGGGACACATTATTATGTTTTAATTAGTAATTAAACTTTGAATAAAATTGAGAAATGATTTTTCCACAATGTTTAGTGATACAGGAAAAGGCTAAAGTAGGTAGTGTCGAATAGGGTAATTCCCTTTAGATCTGAGGCCCGACTAGGTTCCATTTACATATAAAGATTATTCTTATTACTAGTTAACTTATTTATTCCACACCTTTATAATATATTCATATATACTGTATTTTAATTAAACACTATTGTTGGTGGCCCATTGAGTTGTACTCACACCCTGTATGGGTCTCAATGACACATGGGTACTCAAGTATATTCTTCTTATATATAGGTTATAGGATCAAGGAAATGTATGATGTGATGCTTGATTATTTTCTTTGGTTATAGATTAGGAACATAGATATGGGATATATCATGGGTATTCATGAGGCTTTTCTATATTTCAGTTTATTTCTTTTGTTAAGCATTGATATAATTTTATATGGATTTATTGATATGTATTCCCAGAATGTATGTGTATAGAATCATTATATTATTGAATGAGGTGTGACTTAGTATTTTGAACTTATCTCTTATTTATTGGGATAAATTTTTATCTATGGTTTTATATATAACTTGATTATTTAGTTTTATGGTATCTACTCTAATAATGATGGAATAGTCTCCCAAAATTATACTCAAAGGTTCACACCACTAGTCGGTAACCACTACCACACTTAGAGGAACACATGGGGAAATGTTGCACACCAAACCACGACACTAGTTCAATGGAATCTAGGTAAGTATGTTATAAATTGGTATTTGAGGTTTCATTTATTTTTTACTACAATCTTGGAAATGTAAATAGGAGGCTAAGATATTTTCAGACCACAACAATGATCTTATTCGTGGGAATTATATACCCATGTACAAGGGAAAATCCATGTTTCCTGGCGTGGTAATTGTTATTGTAATATTCTATTTTAAAATTGATTGACATTGATAATGAGTGGTGAACTCAAGATTGATGTTAATAATTCATGGGTTTTTATTGTTTTCCATAATGAAAATAGGGTGTGTGAGTTCACAAATCATGTAAGACACACTGGATTTATATATCATCTATATGTTTCTTGTGATTGATAGTTTCCCAGTATTCACATATTTTGGTGTTTTTTTATTGTTTATGGTTTATATCATCAAGATAATTATATCAACCTATAGATTAAAATTATTGAGAGGAGTTAGTTATTTAATGTGTCTGCAACAATTTATATGGTTTTTCTTATAGAAAATTTTATGGTTTCATTCTACATGGAAAAATATTTGAGTGGCCCCTTTAAAATTTTAAGCTAATATAAATGGGTTATTAATGTAATGGTTTTGGTTAAATAAATTTCATGTAAGAAACTTATAAGGTTTCTTCCTTTATAACATTTTAATGGAATCCTATCTAAAAAACAAAGGGTTTCTAGTATCTAAATAAATTATGAATAATTAAAAATGGAATATTGATGAAAGTTAAATACCTTAAAATGTTAAATCATTGGAAACAATGGTATGAAAAAAATTTACTTTTGATTTTATATTGGTTACAATTAAATAGGGTGTTAATTATAACTTAAAGAGTGTTTTTGGTCAATATCTTGATATTGAAACTTTATATTATGGAATCATAATCTAGTATGGTTAATGTTTAGTGGAACCTAAAAATTTGATAAGGGGATAAATTAATATAGTGTATGAGACCTAGATCAAGTTAAATTTTGTATGTGGTTAAATAAAATTCTTTTAAGGGACTTATAATGTATTTTAATATATTAAATGAGAATGAAATCATATTTAACCACATTTGAAGAACACAAAAAAAATGTGGAACCTATAAAATTATGTTTTTCTAAATATATATGAGGAAATGTGAATTTCCTATATTAGTGGTTGTGTCCTTTAGTGGTAACGGGGTATGGATAAGTACTAATTTTTTGACCTTGTGCAATGATTGTTGACCCTAGTTAGGGTTAGGTTTGTTTAGATATTTAGACTAGGTTGTAATTCCTTTATGATATGTGTGATTATATGTATTAGAGTTTTTTAGTGTTTGATATTGGTGGAAGGGACAACTGACCCATATATTTTACCTTATTTCCTAGTTCTCTTACACATAAAGATCCTTGAGGGTGACCTATGGGGGAGAGGGGGTAACCTATTTTTCTGTTTGGACATGTTTCTGAAACTTGTGTAAAATATTCCTCTTATATAACTAATGTATAGGAGGTGGTATTTTGTGTGTGGTTTCAATGGTTTTAGTTACTTTAGTTTTGTGAGAAATAATGATTAGTGTTTTTCACCCTTATTTTTATGAAAATTTTTGGAAGCCATTATCGTTTGGAGGACTAATCTGTTATATTATAGTGAATTTTTGATGGAATGGTCATGTATGGTTCTATATGGGATTGTTTGGGATTAGTGAAGAATTTTGAGAAACTTTGTGTTGGAAATGAAGAATTCATGGTGCTTGAATGATTCCATTTTAGGCATAGAATTACATAGGTATGTCCTTTTAAGTGTTTTAAAAAGTCTTGTGAGCTGACAATCATTTGCGGTAAAGAACACCTAAACTCTATTACTCATTTTCCTATATTTTTTTGAAAGAATAATTTTATTTTTATTCCTAGCCCTATGATTTATTGTGAGTTACATTATGTAGTAAGGGAGGTTAGATGCTTAGTACTAGAATGAACCTTGGGTGAAAGGTGTTCATGTGGTGAGTTGTGGCTTGGATATATGCTTGAACCGATATGATATTAGGTATATGTATTGTATAACCCAATGGAATTATGACTCATAGGTTAAAATGGGTTACTGAGAAATTTTCTATCCCATGGGTTTCTAAGAAAATGAGGTAGAAATAACCTCTTTGAGGATTATTGTTTTGTTGAAGAAATGTGACTAAATGGACTAGGAGAAAGAACGTATTATATTCCATGTTTATAAGAGAAACATGTTATTTATGTGTCTACGGTAAATCATTTGGGTCTTTTAGGATCAAGATTGATGTTATGACAAAAAATTCATAGTGGGTGTGGATTTTTGACAGCTTGATGAGAGTCATGGATCCCCAAGGTGTGGTGAATGAGGAATTTCCAATGCTTTTGGGTATCACCCTATGAGGTAGATGATATGGGTGAGTATAGATCAAAATAACTAGAATGTGTATATTATGTATAGTAGTATTTTTTGTAGAGGTATAAATAAATCCATGTGGTGAGGAGTGAACTATAGACTATTTTGGTGAAAAACCCTTGTCTTGGATAATGTTTAATGGATGTCATTGATGATGTTCTTTTAATAAAGATATGAGAAGTGGTTATTGGATTATGTATGGTGCTCAAGTTTGAGTTGGGTATCCACATAAGATAATTGTGTTCTGTTATAAATGGAACATTAGGTGTGTAAATCATGATTTTTTTTCCATGAATGATGATAAAGACACTCGTTCAGAAGGATATCCAAATCGGTTTCATGAGGTTTGACATTTGTGTTAATGTGTTTCATGTGTTGTGAGACATTTTTTGGTATGGGGAATCTAAATTATAAAAATAACCAATGAGATTACAAGAATAAATTTAGAAATGATATTAGGTTATGTTTGACCATTTAAATAACCCAATACATTCTAATGATTGTTACAGAGTGACTCTGATCGATGGTTTATCGATGCTCATGGTAGAGAATGACAAATAGAATAATTTTTTCATGACCAAAAATTTGGAGTTTTACTTGAGGTTGTTGTTTTAAATTAGTAGGATTTTTTTTGGAAGTTCATGGAGTTCCATTAGCGTAATGGTAGACATGATCAGGTTCTTGGGTGTTTTATTTTAAGAAACAACTAAACATTTAGAATAGTAGTGCAATGAATGACTAGATGTTGTTTTCTCTAGTAAATGTACATGAATTGTTAGAAAATAACATTTTAGACACTATGAATGAAAAAAATTGAAACTCATCAGTCTGATTTGGGATCTATAATGAGGGTTTATTCTAGGTTTTTAGTAACTATACTTTCCTAGAGTTGGGTACTATGCGTTGGAACCTTTTGTAGACCAATCTGGATAGAGTGTCCAGAGGTGGTTGTCTTATCACAAGAAATGGTTACCTAAAAAATTGCATTATTAATATAACCTAAAGTATGGTTTGGACTATTTACTTCAACAAGAAATTAATGTGAGGCTATAAAACACTAGTTTTTACTATTGGTGGTTATATTCTGGGTTTTCACTCAAAGATCGGAAATAAAGATATACTATGGTGCAACGTACAAGATGAACTTGTTGAGTGTGTGGTTATAATTTAAATTTTATTATAGGAAATAAATATAGACATGTTGATGATCCTAGAATGTGAGGGTTTGGATCTATAATAACTCCCAATTGAGGGTACATGTTGTTGTTTTTTGGTTGAAATTAGTTGGATCGATGATGGTAACCAATATTGTGGTAAGATGGTCTGGTGATTAAATCAAGTGTATGTATATAGTGTCATGTTGGTTTGGTGAAAAAGTCTATGAGACTTTTTATTTTTGAGTAGGTATGTTAGTATTGGTTCTAAGTAAAGTACTCATGAGATATATTGTCTTGTAATAGAGTTTGTGCTTTTGTATGTTGTATTGGGTTAGAGTGGTCTGGTGTAGACTGGTGACATCAACCCACATGGTGTGATTTTTTGGAATTATGTGTTGTTGGACGTTTCCTTTAGTGGGGTGTCATGTATGAGTTGAGTAATTAATAAACAACATGATGTATGGGCCAATGGGGTTACAGTAGTTGATTTGGTTGATGTGGTTATGGTGTGATCAAAACCATTGATGTGTTGTGGTTTCTTGTGAGTCGATGATTTACAATGATCTAGAGTATAATCATCCTACAATAGTGGTAACTCTTGTAAATGTTCTTCATGTGGTTCGACCAAAGTGGTAACTCTTGGCTTGAGAAACAAAGTTTCCTTGTATTTATATGTTCATAATGAATTGTTTGTTAATATAAGGATTGTATGTTATAATTGGAATTATATGGGAAGTAACATTATATTCTTTATGAAAAAATCCATGTGGAAGTACTTGTATTTATTCCATTAATTATTCATTATATGTTTGGAATGTAATTCCATTGATGATACTAGGATCCCACATGGAATTAATTTTAATGTTGAGAGTGAATAATTAATTTGATTAAAATAAGTAAAATGTTATGGAATTAATTGAGTGAACTAGTGGATTTTACTTAGATTCATTACCAAGAATTTCATGGGTTCACCCCCCAAGGATTCGGGTAATATAACCATTTTTCATATATTATGGATTAATTTCATGAATTATTGAGGGTGTAGTTTTTTAAATTTCATTTGATGAGCTACCTAAATTTGATTCAATTATTCATAGTACGAGCTAACTTAGGGGTGAGCAGTGGATTAAAGTTGAGTCCTAACTCTGAATTTCATGGTTCATCCCTAGATTTCATACCAGATGGATGATTTTTCATGGGAATTGTTGGGAGGGAATTCCCATATATGCCACATGTATTCCTCTCAGTCCAAAAGATTATTGTTTCCTCATTGACATGTCTTGGAACAAAATGTATATATATATATATGATGCAGCCACCATTTTCAAATATAAAGATAAAGGATGTGGTAGGTAGTGTCGGATTGGGTGGTCCCCATGAGATCCAAGGATCAACTCTATTACATTTAATTTTTTAGATTATTATTAGTGGTTTAATTATTTATTTCACACAATTATGTTTAATTATAATAGAATATATTTTTATTAGACTTCATTAGAAGAGGACTATTAATTTGTAATCACACCCTTCTTAAGAATCCATGAAGCATGGTTACCCAAGTTGATGCTTCTTGGTTAGAAGATACAATTTCATGGAAAATCTTAATGCACTGCTTGATAGTTTGGCTATTATGGAGATTAGGAGATGGGAACCAGACTATAGATAAATAATTATAAGGGATATTCTATCTTTTATTCATTTTCCATTTATTTTCTTTTTGAATAGATGTACTTGGATTGATCGATATGTACACCTTTCTTGTATGTCCAAAACACCATTTTTTCATAGGCAGAGACTTAGTATTTGGAACCTATACCATATTTATTTAGATATTATATTAATATGTGTTGTTATATATGAGTTATTTATTTTCTTATATATTGTAAACTCTGGTAATTAGGGAATAGTTTTCCCATGCTTACCTCATAGGCCTTCATCGTACTCTAGATTATCTAGATAATGAGTAGGAGTGCTTGAGTCCATGTGATTCACCATATTTGTGATTTAGTTTACTGTAATATAGTTTGGTGCGTTACAACAAATATGTGATAACTTAGTTCTGATTAACATGTTTTTTTTCATTTGTTAGTCCATTCAAGGGGCCTCATGGAGTGGGGATTACATTAGATTCATGAAATGGTTGTGTGGTTTGTCATGAGTGTGTGTTTTTACTTGTCACAAGTGTATGATTTGTGGTGTAGATTTATATATGCAAATAACGTGTTAAAGGAAAGATGTTTTTTTATGCAATAAATTTATTTAGTTTCTATGGATTTAACATTTTGTTTCAAAATTCTATTTTTTTATAAAATGTGATATAACATGTTCCTTTTTAATAATAATGTTTGGGACATATTTGGGTGATTACCTACTGGGTTTTTATAATCTACCCATTCATATACATGTTGTGTAATATGTAGACATTTTTAAACATGATGCCAACAATGGAATACAACTTACCTTTCATGAGGATAAAAATTCTATAGTTATATTTAGTTATGGAGTTGGGAGATTGAATCTAGTATTCTTGTAGAGCATGGGAGTGTGATATGTTGTCACTTTTTCTTCCATTTGTGTTTTTGGTACTGTTGTATTTTTGAAAAAAAATATCCTATATGACTCTAATAAATATTTTATGGGCATATGTATTGGAGTTTAGTCTTATTTTAATCATGCATCTTATTGTCTATATTTTTCTATAGTGGTTGTTTCCAATTTTATTGCATATAAAGTTAAATCATCCCCCAGTAATATTACAACCCATGGAAATTATTTACAGCCTTTGATGTATTTTGTATGCACCCAAGGTTAGTGGAATTATGTTCATGCCTAAGCCAATAGGTTGGTGTCAAAATGTTAAAATTTTTATTAGTTTTGTATAGGGTTTTAATTTGGATTATCGGTATCGATATATGATTATTCAATACTTCTAATTTTTAGTATAAAAATATAAAAACCCTGAACCCTCACCCACATATTCTGAGATAAAAACAAAATCGTTAAATTTCATGATTTTATATTGATAAAAATGACCTAATATTTTCCATCCAAAATAGTTAACATCAACTGGAGAATATTAGATCACATAAGAACCCAAAGAAAATTTTGGTTTATAGTTTTAGAGAATTAGGAAAAAATCATACATAAAAATACCCATTTTTTCAGGTGATCATTTTTTCTAATATACCCAACTTAACTTATTTTAAAATAATTCTTCATAATTTATCATAAAATACATCACACATGAAACCTTTCTATATATAATTCATTTATCATCATTTTTTTTAACATAGGTAAATCAAAAACATAATAAGGGTGAACTCAAATAATCAATAAGGGTACCCATAAACATTGACATTTAGATTTTGTTAGTGAGAATAAGATGAGCATAAGATTATGATGATATAATAAAACTGTATGAGTATAAAATATTATAATTCACTCCTATAAATACATGGATCATAAATCATGATATTTGGTATAAATATTTAACAAAATAATGGAGTCATATAAGTCAACATTCATGAGCCAAGTGAAAAAAATCGTTGGGAAATGGAACTATTATAACTCATTAAAAACATTGATAAACTACATAGGTTTCTTGGAATATCAAACATTTTTCATTGAATCAACTAAATAGAAAAATTATAACATTATATTATGATGAACAAACAATAGTTAAATATACCATCACTTAATTGTTATTCATATTTATTAAACCTCATAATCTCTTAGGAGTGACTTATAATAGTTAGATCTCCCATCTCTTACTAGTAACTTACAATATTTAACTCCATCATTTTTCCCAATTAATTTGAGTTCCATAAATGACCCACCCATACTTGGTTTATAAATAATCCACCCATCAATCACCCATACATATATTGAATTACCATAGACTAAAAAAACATTTAGTATCTTGTCATTTTCAATATAACACCATTGAAAACATACAAAGATCAATTTCAACTTTATTAATCTATGAAAAGGAAAAATAATTCAAGAAGATATATTTAAACCAATCATAATCCAAACAAACAAATAATAAGTGTTATATCATTGGAACAAATCTCCATTTGAGTATAATAGAAATATAAATTATATTTCCATAGAAAAAAATACATTTAATATAATAATTTATAAATTTCACTGAAAATGGGGAAAATATCTCTTTCTTTTAATAATATGTTATATAAATTTAAAAAATATTGGGAAAATATTTTATTTTAAAATTAATATGAAAACTTATAAATTATGATTCAAATAAAATAATGGTCATGATGGTGGGAATTTCCATTAATGTAGTATATTTTAAAATAATCAATCATTTTCAATCATTCATAAAGAGAGTAAAAAGTGACCCATGATGAAAACATTAAGAAATTTCCATTTATAAACTTTTCAAATATGGTCAAAGATCATGGAAAATAAATTTAACAAAACATTTATTATTATAGAAATGAATTATCAAAATACTATGAAGATCGTGGAGGAATATTCTGGTTAAAAGACTATAAAAAAATTAAAATAATGTATTTAAAGAAAAACCATTTACGGACATCAGAAACCAAAAAATATTTGAATAAAATAACTTAATAAGGAACAAAAAAATCAGGAGTAAAAAAATCAAGATTTTATATTTAAATATTAAGTTTATACAACATATAAATTAATATTGGTGCATCAATCGAAACATGTCTCAAAGAAGGATGATTGAGTTGAAAAACCCTTATATCTTGTGTAATACTTGAATAAGAAAGATATTGAATGAGAAAAAAATAAGATTATATATGACCCATAATTTACATAAATAAATATGTTAAAATATATTCACAAGTTAGTATTTACACCAAATAAAATAAATCATGATGTATAATATGAATTATGTCACAAATAATTCAAATTGACACTATTAAAAACCTTGAAAATTTTATAACAAGTAAATCAATATCTCATATAAGAGAGAAAAGGAAAGTAACATTAAATATCAAGATAAAATATTAATTGATAATATAATATATCAATAGTAATCATATAAACCTTATAAAAAAAGTATGTGTTTAATAAATTACATGTCCCAAAGAAACAAATTGAGATGAATAATCCATACAATGATTGTAACATTAAAGATAGAATTTAATCAATGACATGATTATGGGTAAAAATTTAAAAAAAATTGATATAAAATATGATAAAATCATATATCATTTCTTACATAATCATTTCATAACATATTCAATGATGTAGAAGTATAATCCAATGAATGGAAATCGAGTTAAAAACCCCTTAACTCGAGTCCAAACTTGCTATGTGTGTCCTTAAAATACTAAAAAATAAACTTATATTAATTATTTATCATTTTTATAAACTTGTTTCTTGCTTAATACCTTATTATTAAACATTTTATTTCATTTATCACACTAATATATTTATTTACATAATCAATTAACTCAATGCCATCTATTTAGAGGATGTTTATGTCATTATTTCAAAAGGACTAGGGTATGATGACTGTGTTCAACAAGTTAATAGTACCATAATATAAAAATTAATATTCATGTTATAATTATAAATTTTAGAAATAAAATAAAACATTAAAGTCAGACATGAAAAGTATACATGAAAAACAAAACACATACCTTCATAGATGTGGTAATTTGTACGTATGCATGAATGACATTAAATTTTTCTAATGGATAAAAGGGTAATAAAATAGATGATGTAATATCATTAAATATTGATAATTAATTCATTAGTATCATATATATACACTATAGCAATAATTATTAATCTGATTGGTTTTTCATGATGGAAAACAATACACGTCGCTCCGTGGAGTTGGTAGTCAAGACATATGCATGAAAAATGTTTTCATTCCCCAAAGGATGTAAAAGAATATGAATAGAGTTATGTTTTTGAAATAATAACATATATTTATAATTTATATACTAATTTTATTATATTTTAAGGGTTATTATAGAATTATGTACATTGAATAAAAAATAAAATGAAAATGCTTGGTTAATATGATTTCCTCATCTTTGAAGAACGAACTTTATATCTCTCCTCATGGAACCTAGATATGGTCTATTAAGAATATAATAAACTATATAATTTATCTAATGATGTTGATAAGAGTTTTAAATGGGGTTTTTTAGATCTATGTACCTCAATATGTGTTAGTAAGAGAGAAGAGGTAGTGTCTTTAAATGAAAGAGGAGTGGGGAATTATAGGAATTATATAAAGTATTAAACTAATATAAATTAATTTTCATGTTCAGGTGGATTAAAATATAAATATTTAAATTATATGATTAATATAAGTTTAGATCCACTCATAAAATTATATTTATAAAATTTTATGTGATTTTTGAAGCCTTATCACATAGTTTTAACCCCATATTAACTCTGTTGATGATTACCAAGATGCTGATGTTTTTTACTCTTTAGGGGTACAAATGTTACTATAAAAGTAAAACTAAAACCTTTTTGTAAATTACTTCAAGGGATAGAAAATATCACATTAAAATTTCCAAGGATAAGTTTTGTTTATGAATTTTAAATTTTTCAATAAAATGTTATTTAATATAAAATACAATTAAAATAATTTTCATGATTACCCACATAAATTTTCTTGAAATAAATAAATATTGTAATGAAATTTGAATCTAAAATGTTAACACATAACTAATATTACATATTTTTCTAATTTTTATAGAAATAATTCATCCAAATTAAATTAATTTTAATCTTTTTAAAATCAATTAAATGACTTTCTAATTTTTTCACAAGCATTATGTTATCATTGAATATGTATTTAATGTAATTATTTCATATAAAAATATTTAAAACATATTAAAATAATAATAATAATTTATTTATCTTTAAAATAACCATTTATAACCACTCATGAATTATTTTTATCCCTTTAACAAAATGTAATAGATACTAAAACAAAGAGAATTACATTTTGTATTAACTCTTTACTCAAAATAGTATTATAGTTTTTATTAAATAAAATGGAACCATGTTTTCATATATTAGAGTATTGTATATGTATAGTTGAACTAAACTCAGACAATAGAAATAATGAAGTTGTTAGAAAAAAATTTAATTCTTATCACATTAATTTTAAGCTTAATTATCTGATCTTCCCTTATTGAGGTGACCAATATTTATCACGATTAATATTTATATTCATAAAATAAAAAATGGACAAATTTACAAAAAAAATTGCCTCGTTTTTAAATATATATAATCAATTTAATCAAATTAAAATCAAATAATTTTGATAAATTCATATTTGATATAAAACTAGAAGGAACTAAAAAATGTTTTTAAAAAATGTGTCTTTTATACCAATAAATGAACGTATAAAAAATGAATTATAATGGATATTCATATTTAATTAATAAAATTATTTCTTACTAAATTATAATTATGTTAATTTATGATCAAATTATAAACATAATGGTACTTTTAAATTACCTTATTAATGATACTTTTATAAAAAAAGATATTTTCATTATTCACATTATTTTTTCATAAAAATTCATAAAATTAAATATAATCTAATATAGGAATGATGATTTCAAAAATGATATTAATTTCTTCAAAAAATAAAAAATATATATAAATTAATTATAATGTCTACACAAACAGTTCCATAAAAATCATTTTTGAAGAACACTTAATTTCAAGTATAAAATTAATTTATAGAAAATTGAATACTTATTTATTATGAATTAATCGATGAATTTTTATTATATAAAACCTTTATAAATATTATTAATAATGTGGGTTTTTCAATTCATACCACTAATTTAAAAACTAGGTTTTAATGGTCACATTTAAATAATAATATTTTTATTGTGTGTCAAAATTCACATATATCTTATTGTTGCGTGTTAAGTAAGATATTGATGATAATATTCTTTAAAAAAATTATATGTGTCACATTTTACCCCTTAAATAATTTTTTGGTTATTTTTATTTCATTTGTGATAAAAAGGGTTTAAAACAATTTTTTAAAATCAATTCCATGAAGTGGAAGAAAAAACATACAATCATGAATGTAAAACCCATATTAATATTTAAACATATCATTATTTAACAACTACCTTATAAAAAGGGATAATAATACATAATTTTGGATATAGGAAGGGAAAACATGAAGGTTTCCTATAATAACATAGAATATGGTTCCCATACATGGATAAAATTGGTGGAAAGTGAAAATATGGACATGGGAGAGGAAAATAACATCCAATGAATAATACAGAGTGATAGAGAAATGGTCAGGATATTGTTAATGACCATAAAATCATAAATTGGTAAGTGATAGATAAGAATATAAATTAATTATAAAATAAGTTAATATGATATAATTTTTACCTCAAGATAAATTTCATAAAGTTGATTGATTATTTTATAATAAATATAGTGAACATGAAAAAATATAAACACTTGATTTCTTTCAATTACAAAAGAAAAATAACATCTTTTAGTTGAGATTCATGATTTTTTCCAACTCCTATGTCATATTTTACTCTAATAAATGAATATTTAATATAACTTTTTCATAATTGAAGAACTAAAATCAACTTCTAATGGGTCATAAGATTCATAAAAGAAGGAAAGGTCATTCCTTCTCTCTTTAAATATTTTCTAAAATGGAAATGTTTATCATAAGAAAACATAATATCCAAAATGTATAAACCATTATATATAAAAATAATACATTTAACCCCAAAAATTTCACAATAACACCCAAAGTATAAAGAATATTATTTCATAAATAATCAACCCTATATCTCAATTAACCTAAATAAGCTCATTATCAAGGGTTTTTTTAACCTCAAGGTTTATCTCATACCTATCATATTAAATCCACAAAAATTTAATGTAATCATTTCGAGATAAAAATTAATGTTAAATAAAATCAAACAACTATGGGTTACATGCACATCAACCCAATAAAACAACCCTGAAAATATCATAATTCACTTTAAAATCCCAACCTTAAAACCTCAAAATGTGGTTTTTATTCATTTGAACTTATGATCAACCTCAATGATATAAAACCATAATGGTATCCATAACTATTAAGTTAATGGAAAATGAAAATATCCTAATCTAAAAATTTATTTAAACCCTCCATTAATACTATCTACATAAACTCCAAACATGAACTCTTGGATCCTCAGTGAAAAAAACAATCATTACATTTATATCTTTGATACCAATAAACATAACCAAATTTTATCCATCCCAAAAATTCAATATAAAATTAAAAATATTGCATCACTTACCTACCTAATGACTATTTTGGTTTCTATCATTAAATAATAAGGAAAAACACTTACATAATAATAATTATGTCTTGAAGTGATCAATTTTTCTATTATGCCCATATTTCCATATTTTAAAATAAGTCCTTGAAATATATCCTAAAAATATTTAGACATGAATAATTTATAAACATAATTCAATTAACATATTTTTTTATAACCACAGAAAATGGAGAGAAAATAGAATGGTGAGATCTATTATTCCATAAGGTTAAATATAATTGTTAATAATTGAATGTAATGAGTGAAAATAAGATGAGCCTAAGGGTATGATGACACAATAACTGTGCAAGAGAATAAAACAAGTGCATTAATAACTATATAAACATGTGTAATAAATTAGGATACATGTCATAAATCATTAATATAAAACCAGAGTCATAAAATTTGATAATCATGAGCTCTGTGAATAAAATCCTTGGGAAAAGGATCCATTAAAACACCTAGAATGCATTAAAAAATGTTTTTGCAACTTATAACATCAAGAATTAATCTTGAAATTATCTAAATAATATAATTCCAACATTATATTTGTATTAATATATAATAGATAACGTTTTACCTCTTAGAAGAAACTCATATTTAGAAAACCCCACTTACTTCTAAGAGTAACTCACGATTGTTAACTTTGTCATCTCTTAGGAGTAACATTCAACAGTTAACTCTGCCAATTTACCCAATGCATTATAGTGATATAATAGACCCCAAAATTATTGGATTATAATTAATTCACTCATCATAAATCAATAAATAATCCCAAGTACAATATAATTACAAATAATTAAGAATAATTCACTTTTCAATATAACACCCTTGAAAACAACCGTCATTCCTTTTTAACTTGATAGACATGTGGAAAAGAAATGGGTGTTATAATAATCTATTTAAAACAATAATAAGCTATAAAATTACATAATAATTTTTGTATCATTATAAAATATATCCATTGTGTTATAACAAAACAGTAAAATATATTACCACATATGAAAAATAAATTTAAAATAACATTTGAGACATTTCATAGAAAATAGAAAAAAATATCCTTTTATTTTGGTAATATTTTATAAATATTTCAACAATATTGAGAATAATATTTTATTTTAAAATAAATAAGAAAATTTATAAATTAATATTAAAATAAAATAATGGTCATGATGGTGGGAAAATCTGTTTATGTCGTTAATGTTAATAAAAAATTATTTTGCAAACCTTTGTTAAGAGACTCAAAAGTGACCCAGGATAAAAACATTAGGACATTTCATATTAATACTTTATGAATGATGTTAAAAGATCATGGAAAATAAATTTAGGAAATCTTTTAAATTTATGAAAAAATTATTAAAATAAGATAAATAGCATAGAGGAAGAGTTTGCATAAAATTATTTAAAAATATTCAAGAAATTTTTTAAAAGAAGAACTCTTTACAAAAATTTAAAATGAAAAATAATTCTAGATAAAGAACATAAAGTGGAACATATAATACCATGTGTATAAAATAATCATGATATTTTTATCATCCAAATATTTTACATGTTTTTCATTTGAAATAAACAATATTTATTCAATATCTTTCTTTACAAGCATTACTAAGTTTAAATGAACTGTGATATAGTATTGAATTATGATTACTTAAATGTGACCATTATATTCTAGATTCTAAATTATTGTTACGAATAATAATACACATTACAAAAAAAATTATAAATGTTTTATATATTTTCAATGAACTTAGTAAGGTATAATAAATAAGTACTCATTTTTCAATAAAGTCTTTTTTTGCTTCAAAAAATGTTTTTTTTCAAAAATGGGTTTCATTAAATTTTTTCATGGATATTATGATTAATATATATTAATTTTATAAATTTTATTTTATAGAAATGATATAAAGTTTTTAAATAAATATATCGAACATATCCCAAAATAAATTTTTGGGATTTTTTTAAAAGATTAATTTTTTAGGGATTAGTGAAATTATATTGGTTTTTTAGAAAAATGTCTTGATTGTTCAAATACATTACAAGTTAAATTTTGTCTTGAGTTGATTTTAAAATTTAATTGGCTCATTTTTATTAATATTAATTCTATAAAATTTATTGTAATTAATATTATTTATTATATTGGTATAAAAACATTTTTATACTTAAAAATCATTTTTCTGGAAAAAAAGTCATCATGTTTTGTAGGTTGATTATAAAATTAATATTTGAAACTTGTAGGGTATGTTTTTTAAAATAGATTAAATATTTTTATTCATCATAATTAAAACTATTTAATAATTTTATCCTGATTTAATGAATATTAAAGATATTAAAATTTTATCACCATGGTGAAAGGATAAATCTAGTTAACCTAGGTTAAAACTATGTGATAATCCCACAATTTTTCTTTTTAATTCTTATTAGATGAAGGTATTTCAACTCATATCACCTAATTATAGAAATTAAATTTTTATGGGAAATTTTTTTCATGAAACATTATTAATAATATTTTTATTTTTTAAAGTATTCAAGGTGTGTCCCTCCCCCTCCCCCCACCTATAGAAAAGAACCTACAATCCTCTCTTCTATACACCTTGTTTTTTCAGATATCTCAACGAATACCCACCATATTATCTTATAAAAATAAATATCTATGAATTATAGGTTCTTTTTTATTTAAATACAATTAAACGGGTTCAAAATAAGGGATTTAATGGAGGTATAATGAAAAAGATGTAATCGTCTTACCTAACACCTTTCAAATCGTGTCATCTTCTACCTCCTTTGAATATTTTATATTAATAAAAAATATCAATATCCAAGATATTCTAAAATGTTATTATTATTATGTAACCATTATTTTTCACCCCATTTCCTGTTAAATGGGAAATGAAAGTATCGCTCATGCATACGTGTGAACATATACCTCCACATAGAGATATAAATCATGTTTCATAACCATCATTAATGGTTCATTATTATGATGAACATAAAATTTATATATTATATTTATTATATAATTATGATTTCTCAATTATATAATATTATTTTTCATTATTTTTTTATAAAATGACAACAACGTTCATGCGTACGTACGGAAAACAATCTCTATGAAGGATGAAATTTATTTTCGATCTATAATTTTTATATAATAATATAAATATTGAAATAGTTAACATATATGATATTTATTTCATGATTAAAATTATGTATATTATGAAATCATGCTCAATGTAAAGGACTAGAACCACCGAACCAAAGAATTCATGAAAATCAGCAAATTTGACAACTAGAAATTATTATTATTTTAAATAATTTTTAATAAATTGGTGTTGAAATGTTATAAAGATATCATATATGAAATCATAAATATGTAAATAGCCATATTATAGAACTATGATAAATTTAAATTTATTATATAGGAGGTTAATGTTCATATTATGCAAGTATAACTTTAGGTGGGGGGGTTAAGTTACAATCTCATTTTTATGGGGATTGTTTTTCCTTAAATTTACAATTATGATATTGAATGAATTTTCTATTCAAAATAGTTTTTTAATATTTGGTTATTTTTTAAGAAGAAAATTTTTCATTTAATTTTATTCTATTTAATTTTTCAACATATTGAAATATATTGTTAATGAAAAAAACATTGTTTTACTATTTAGTTGAGAATATTTTTCTTCCATTTCAATATTTCCTTTAAAATTTTGAAGAATGTTTCTATAATTCTCCTATAATTTATTAATGTAATTTAATATAATTTTTTAATATATATATGTATTTTGTTGAAAGGAATCATCTTATCATTTTTTGAATATGTCAGTTTTGGTCTTTTGTTGAATATGTAAAAGGAATCATTATTTAAACGCACATGAAATGAAAACAATATACCACCTCTATGACCAATAAATGATTTGAATCTTACATTACAAGTTTCCATGGTTGTTTTGAAATAAAAAATTTTCCTTAATATTTTATGAATTTTAATATTTCAAATATGTGATTCAAAAATGAAAAGGGTATTTTCCTCAAAAAAAATTCCAATTATATTTTAAATTAATTTTTCTTCTATGATAATATCCTTTGATGATTATCGGGATATAGTAGGGTTTCAATTCAATGAAAACGTCGTTATTCGTTTTTAAGATGATTTATGATTACGATTTTGACATTTTTTTGAAACATATTTCCATTAAACAATTTATGATATAATGATATTATGAATGTTTTATGATCTTATGGAACTCAAATTAATGGTTTTAATTAGGTGTTAGTTAGGACAAAAATAATATACCACTCTAATTAATTGGGTAATGATTGATATATCATGAGATAATATGAACTCTAATAGTGATTAAACCTATTTCTATATTATATTTTTTCTAATATGAAAGTCATAGGAGTGGCTGTTGTTTATGAAAATTATGGAATGGGGTGTGAACGCAGCCCACTTTGATATCCATGGAAATGATCCTTAACTAGGTAAATGATTTTTCTATACTTATGTGTAATCTAGAAACATATGTCTTAAGATTATGATGTGTTCTAAAAGATCATTATTGATTATATAAAATTCTTCACTCTTATGCCCTCGGTTTTTTGATTAAAAATATCAAATACCATGATTAATTATTAAATATATTTTATTATTGGTCCTGATTCTACATTATATGATTATTTCCTCATACCCTCATTTTTATCTTATTCTTTCATATGATCATCGATTGACATCCCTTATGTTTACCCATACTGAGAATCTAATCCCACCATTTATTATGTTTCATTTTCCAAAGGATATTAAGAATAGTTTTAAGTATGATGTGTCTAATAAGGGCTCTAGTTGTGAATGGCATAGTGAGAGATGATTTAATACTTTCATATACATGCCTTTAAATATCCATGTTTCTAAATACTCTAAACCTCTATGGTTTTAGTGTTGATCGTAATGTTAGGTATTTAATATTCATATAATAAGATGTCATATTTATATATGTAAATTTTGGGTCACCTCAGTTGGTATCAGATAGATTTTTCATTATTTTTAGAAACTATGATGATTAAACATTAGTGAGAACCCTTGGGATAATATTATGTATAAAATAACATCATCTGTTATAGTCAAGAGAGAGTTTTTTCATAGATAATACATCTATGTTTTAATACTAAAAATGGATACAGTTTTGAAAAATATTCCCTTAGGTATAATAACTCTAAAAGGGGTGGATTGGGTATTAACTCAATCATCACTATCCTATAATTAGTGGACCTAAGACTACAGAACTGTCTAGATATTGTTGGGGGTATATGTTTGATTTAATTCACATTTTATATATGAACTGGTACAAATCATTTAGATAGATAATGACTATGGATGACCTAGGAGAGCCTATGGTGTCATAGATAAAAAATAATGCATTATGATTTGGACATTATATGAAAGATTTATCATGATTTTCTGATTTATCACTATGATATTTTATGATCAAGATAACTAATTTAGTTTTAGTAAGGAAATTAAAATAGGACGACGAATTTGAAGTTATGATAGGAATCTTCAAATATTTAAATATATTATTTCAATTTAGTCATGTAAATTTCATTATATCATGAAAATTATGTATACATATTTATTCCTTAAATGAATTATTAGATGTTTAATTGGATGTAAAAAGTATTAATGGTTTGATGATCGCATCTCAAGTCATTAATTCTTATTCGACTGATGTTTATTGGAATATGCTTCCAGATTGTATTATTATTCTCCCACTAGTTGATGTTGATGTTATTATGGTCATGGATTTGATTTTTATATATAAATCCCATATCATTTTTTAATAAGGTATATTTTTTTTATTAACTAAACCAATGTATGATTGTATATATGTGTGAGGAAATATATGAACCTCTAATGAAATCTACATAAACTGTATTGGTTTTTATTCTTCTATAATGGTGGTATTTATCTCATATTTTTGCATAGAAACTCAAAATTGTAAATATTTGTATTTTACAGAAGTTTTTAATGTCATTTTAGAAGATGTTCCAAGTATTCCACTAAATCATGATGTTGAGTTTCAACAAAACTCATACCCAGTGCTATAACTATTTCAAATACTTCATATAGAATGGCCCCAATAGAGTTTCAGAATTAGTGAATAAACTCTAAGAGAATCTTGATAAGGGATTCAATTTTACAAGTTATCCAACATGGGTAGCACGAATTATTTTTTGATTAAGAAATATGGGTCAATGTGACTGGTCATTTATTATAAAGAATTGAACAAGATCACAATCATAAATAAGTATCCTCTACCCCATATTTATGATTTTTTTGATCAATTAGAAGAACCAAAATATTTTTCCCTAATTGATATTTGATCTACATACAATCAATTGAGGTTCAAATGTGAAGAAATACCCAAGGAAAAATTCTTTATGAGGTGTGGAAACTTTGAATTTATAGCGACACCATATGGTTTTATAAATACCCCTACTATCTTAAATGATCAAATGAATAGAGTATTTAGAGATTACCATGATCAATTTGTTATAGTATTTATAGAAAAATATTATTATATATTATAAGATAAAGTAAGACAATAATGATCAATTGAGGATTTAAATGAGGGACCCTAATAAAGGACAAGTTGTTTGTAAATTTTATCAAGTTTTAATTTTGGCTAAAAAAGGTTCATTTTTTGGGACATATAATCTCAAGAAAGGTTATATGAGTGGATACTTAAAAGTTGGAAGTTACTGAATTTTTACCTAGACCAACCATTATGAATGGGATCCATAGTTTTTATGGTTTGGAGAGATATTACTGACCCTTTTTTGATAATTTCTTCTTAATATCTAATCCACTCACCATGTTATATCAGAAGGGAGTCAAGTTCCCTTACACAAATAAATATAAAGAAGATTTCAAGGAGATAAAAATATAGTTGTTCAGTGAACTAGTTCTCACACTACCCTATTGGGGATTAGGGTTTCCGATTTATAGTTATGAATGAATTTTCGGACAAAAAAGTGTTTGTATGAATAATTATATGGTGATATCATATATTTCACACTAATTAATGGTTCATGAAAAAATTACATAGCCAAGGATTTCGTCTTTACTATGGAAATTTTTTATATAAATATATAGTGGTGTTATCGTTTTGGCGAATGGTGTGACATAAATAATGAACATAAATGTTTAAATTATATATTAAACCCCAAATAGTTGATTATCTATAATAGAATATGTTTAAATTTGATTAAATGATATCATTTATTAATAAATTACCAACAGAGGAAAGAGAATAAGGTGGCTTATGATTTGAGTTTTAAGGATCTTGTTAGCTTATCTATGATGAAGATAAAAAGAGATCTAATATTTCTAGATTTATAAGGTATAGATCATAAAATCTACAAGGAAGGGGAGAAATATTAAATTTTTTAAATTAGGGCTCAAACATCTGTACATGTGAATATTAAATAGGTATAAAATGAGTGTTCAGCATTCCCACTTCATTCAAGAAGTATAAATATGTCCAGTGATCTGAAATAGTATTTATGGTGGGATAATGCAAAAATAGATATTTTAATATATGTATCTCAGTGATTGGAATGATAGAAAGATAAGGATGAGAGATATAAGTCTAAGGGAATGTTACAACCATTACCTATAAAATAATGGAAATTTGAAAACATCACCTTGGATTATTTCATCGGACTCCCCAAAAGGTCTAAAGTAAATAATTTTATTTGGGTTATAATAGATATTGTTATAAAGTCATCACACTTTATTGCTATCAAAAATGATTTCACTCTTCATCATCCATCCATAATATGGATTATATAAGTGGTAAGGTTGTATTAATTATCATGCTATATTGCATCTGATCAAGATCCAAGGATTAATTCATTATTCTTGGAAAGACTTTGGAAATTTATGGATATGAAAATATCTTTTATTACTTATCATCCTCATACTTATTAACAATATAAGATGAAAAATTCAATCCCAAGAGGATATATTGAGATTTTTTAAATGTATTTCAAATGTTTTTGGTATCAACGCCTTATTATTATCAAAATATCTTATAAAAAAATTTCACTCAATAATCTATATGGTTCCTTACAAATCACTATATAAAAGGAAGTATGGAACTCCAACATATTGAAATACAGTTGGGGAACAAATAATATTGGGACATGAGCTAGTAGAGTTAGTATAATATAATGAAAACTAAATTTAGAATCACATCAAGGAGGCTTATAATGACAATAAATATTATATATAAAATCATCAGTGAAATATAGAATATGAAGTATGTGAGAAGCTATTCTTGTGAATTTATCCATGGAAAATGTTTATGAGATTAAGAAAAGAAGGTAATTTTGAGCCCCAGTTTTATTGTTCTCTTTGACATTATTGATCAAAATGGGATGGTTTCTTATAAATTTTATCTTCCACCATACATCTCTCTTGATTATGATGTTTTCCATGTATCCCTATGGAGAAATTACATACCTGATCTTCCACATGTTATAAAAATAGAGGTAGTACCGCTAAAACATGATATTTTCTATAAAGATCATGCATTATAAATCATGGATCGTAGAAAAAACATACTATGGAATAATATTACCCCTTGTCGAATTTCATTGGAGAAATCATAAATTTTAAGAAGCTATATAGGAATTGAAGGGTATGATGATGTAAAGATATCCTCATTTTTTTGTATGTGAGTGACATTATTTTGATGGTGAAATTCTTTTTTAGGGTGCTAGAATATAACACCGTAATATTTTATATGTATTTACTTTGTATTAAACCTAAATTATTTGATAAATTTCTTTACACACAGCCCTCATTTTAATAAAATCATGATATTCTATTGAATTATGATTATTTAAATGTGACCATTATATCCTATATTTCAAATTAGTGGTATGAATAATAATATTAAAATTATTAATAATATGTATAATGGTTCTATGTAATATAAATTTATTTATTAATTTATAATAAATAATTACTCAATTTTCAATAAATTAATTTTATGCTTCAATATTAATTTTCCTTTAATAGTGTTTTTATTGTATTTTCTACATGGACATTATTAATAATTTACAAAAAAAATAGAAATTCAATTTTGTATAAAGGATATAATTTTTGAAATCAATATATCAATATAATATTTATGTAATTTTTAAGGATTTTTTTGAAAATATTCATTTTTTTATGAATAGTGAGAAAATACTAATTTTATAGAATTTTTTCCCAATTGAAAAATATAAAAAGTTTCTTTTTTTAAAAATTATTTGAAAATTTAATTATTTAATTTTTATTAAACATAATTCAATTAATTACATTTGAATTGTCATTATTCTCTATTTTGGTATAAATCTTATTTTTACTTGAAATTGATTTCTTATTGAAAAAACATTTTTCATCTCATTTTGCGGGTTTATTTTAAAATTAATTTATTCCACATATTGAAATTTATCTTCTTAAAATGTATTTATTATCTTCAATAATCATAATTAACATTATTTAAAAATTTTGTCTTAATTGTTTTTCATAATGAATAGTGAAAAGTGAAAAAAATTATCATTATGGTAAATGGGTATATCGAGTTAATCTAGTTAAAAACTATGTGATATGACCACTGTTATTCAACTTAATTCTTATTTAATGAACATATTTTAACCCTTATAACCTTAGGATCAATATTGAATTTCATGTGTGATTCTTGTATTTGAAAATGACTTAATAATATCTAAGACCTTTAAAATATTCGAGGTGTGTCCCCTCTCACAACTTATAAAAGGACATCACCTATCCTATTTTATTTTCAGGTTGTTGAGCAACCAAGATTGACCAAATCCAACATAATTTTCTTTTTAACATTCCAATCCATGAATTATAGGTTCTGGTATTCTTAAAATACAATTACATGGATTATTAAGATGGAATCTAGGGGAGTTCTACCGAAGAAGAGATAATCCTCTTACCCAACCTCTTTCAATTTACATCTTATTCTACCTCTCTTAAAATTTTGGTATTCAACATAAAATTAAAAAATTATTATCCTAAATATAATTAAACTTTATTATGATTTTTTAACCACCATCATACACCATCCTTTCTAACAAATGGGAAATGAAATTACCGATCCTGCGTACCTATGGACTACCGCCGCAAGTAGTGATATAATTAGTTTCCCATCACTACCATTGATGGTTAGTTACTATGATATATTTATTTTTTATATAAATTATTTATTAAATTATTATTATTAAATAATTATAAATATTATTTATCTTTCTTTTTGTGTTTTCTTTATATAATGGAAATTTTGTTGATGTTATGCACAAACTACCATCTCCTTAAATGGTGTAATTCATTTTTCTATCTCTATATTTTATATATGAATATAAATATGTATGTAATTAATATATGTGATATTTATAAAATTTTTAAAATTGGTTTTATTATTTATTCATGATCATATTATAAGGATTGTAACTTCCAACATGGATCTTTCATAAAAAATGAAATAAATAACACCCAGAAAGCATGATTTTAATAAGTAATTGTTTATAAAAGGGTGTTTAAATGTTATAATTGGACCATACATGACAGAATGAGTATGTAAATGATTTTGATATAGAATATTTATGATTCTAATTTTACTATATAGGAGGTTAGATAATTTATGGAGAAAATTGTACTTGAGGTAAGGTCTTGACATTACAATATCATTTTACTAAAATTATTTCGGCTTAAATTTGTGATAAATAAATTATATGATATTTATCTCTATGAACTTTTTTATTTTATTCTCATATGGTTATTTTTAGATATTACATATTTTACATTCATTTCCTCCATTTATTTACTCAAGATACTGAATGAATATTTTTTGGGAAAACTAACTTTTTTTAATATTTAGTCGAGAAGATTTTTCATCCATATCCTTATTTCATTAAAAAAATTCAAAAATTATTTTAAAATTATTCTAAATTTTTTAAATTCACTTTTACCCATGTTTTACTTTATATAATAAAATTTAAATGAAACATTATTATTGTTTTCAGAATGAGTTACTTTTGACTTTTTACTGAAAATGTGAAAGGAATATTTGTTTTGAAATAAAATACATGAAAACAAATTTCCCACCAATATAACTATATAATGTTTTGAAACTTTTTTTCAATATTTCATGATTCTTTTGAAGGAAAATTATTTCCTTAATATTTTAGAAATTTTTAAATTTTTAATAAGTGATTTCAAAATAAAAAGGGTATTTTAATCATTAAATATTCCAATGTTCTTTTAAAATGAATTGTTTATCTATTATAACATCATTTGATATTACTTATTCTTTATTAGGGATATTATCAAATTATACCATCCTTATTGTGACTTCCTAGACACTGATGCCACTTAGTAGGTTCCCCGAGCCTAGTAGGCCACATGGCCTCAAGTGAATCTCCCAAAATGCCAGAGGATGCTAACTTGAAATGTAGGCCTATGGTGTGTCTGTGGGGAGACTATGACCTTATTTAAAAATTGTGGAATAGTGGATAATTATAAACTAAGTAAATATAATAATAAATATAAGTAAATTAAATAAATATAATAAAAATATATAAAAGATTAGCAATTTCTGAAATAACTATAATAACGTACAAGCAAACAAAAAACTGATCATGATATGTCGTGTCACTAGAAAACTAGAAATCATGGATTCAAGATAGTAGGAATAATATATTCATCCAAAGAATAATGGAAATCAAAATACTATCCCAAGCATCATGAGATCCAACTTGGTCCTCTACTATCATACTCCATCCTAGACAGGAAGGAATCAAGTGTTCAAGTCTCTATGTCTCTCTTTATCAACACCTACATACATGTAATCTAATATGAGTACCAAACAGCACCTAGAGAGGGTGAGAGATAAATATTAGTGGGCCACCACCAAGGGTGATTATAACATTCTGCCCGTGTAATGGAAATGTAACGGTGTGTAAGCATGCATATATAAAGTAAAGCAGCACAATGTAACTAAATACGCAAGAACCTATTTCATCCCTCAGCTGGTGTCAAAACATAACTATTAGATTAATTTATTATTACCTATTTATAAAGAATTCACATGTTTACAATAGTTATGGTTGAATTTTATGATAACATAACATGCACGGACATTTAATAAGGAAGTTCCAAGGTAATAATCAATGAAATATAGAACCCAAGGGTCGAAAACTCAGTAATAACTATAGGATGGAAAAGTTTTTGAGTGTAATACAAGGAGCATCATCTAATTCATTCCACAATGGGATACCTACTGAGTCCAAATAGTTCATTTAGGTAAAAGTAAGGCTAAGAAAAGACTAGGCCTGATGGGATTTAACCATGAAAACTACTTATCAATGTTGGATCCAAGGAGTGTATCAAATCCATCTTGTAATACTATTTTAGGGATCCTATGGTGTTATACCAGCCTTTCAAGAATAGACAAGGACTGATATCTATGTTGGTATCACCCTAAGAAATCTATATCCTTGAATCATATTAGGGTTCCTGAGTGCTCATGGCATTCCCTGATAAGAATCCACAGTGATCTTGAGTTAGGTCACCCATGTTTAATTATTAAGTCATATAATATTTCATTTTGTTCAATCCTTTTGATCGTACCTTGATTCACTGTTTCATTTTCACTCTTACACCACTATGTTAAACTAGTTTTTTTATTGAAAAATGTAAAAATAATAACAAATTTCACTTCATGTTTGATTCCATTATTTTGTGTTTATAACTATTATAAAGGGTAATATTACTTATTTTGATAATTTCATTTAAGGTGAAAGTAAATCATAAACCACCTTCGAGGTTCTCTACATGGTGTGCTTCATCCTTGACCTAGGAGGTGCGTGAGGGATGTCATCTATGCCCCTCCCCCATCGGGGTGGAGGGGCCTCCCTTCCGCATTAGAGAAGATTCCCCTTTTCATTCCATTCTCAAACCTGGATTTCTTACCTATGTTCCCCAAACATTCTCTTTTACCTAAGGTCATCGACCTTCGTGAAGACTATCCTTAGCTCACAATTTCAATCGTGGAATTCACTGATGCTTCTACTCTCCATGATCTCACTCTAGTTGCTAAATTTCTTTTATGTCATCCTTTGGTTGACTCATTTGACATGTTTGTTTTCGAATCCTATGGACTTTAAGATTGGGTGACTATTAGAATTATGAAGAAATAGAATATCATGATTCTCTTCGCATCCATATAGGATCTGATAACAGCATGGTTTGCAACTCATCGATCATGTATTGAACTTCTCTTTCATCTCTTCAAATGGTTTTATGGTCTTTATATGAACCGAAATGCGCCATCTGAGGTTCTATGGGTAAGTTTTCTGAAACTCCCTCTTCCTTTCTATAATCCTTCTATAATCTTTATGCTTGGTAACATGGTTGGATTCTACATGTGCTCTGACTTAAGAACCATCTCCATTTGTCATCCTACTTCTCCACAATTTTCTGTTGAAGTTGACATTTCTTGACCTCCTGTTGAATGGGTGTGGATTACGGTAGGAGAAGGATTTCTGTGGAAGCAAGAAAGTGCTATTAGAATCCTATATAAACTTCTATTCAAGGTGTTCTTGACATGGTCACTTACCCCACTTATTCCTAAGAGGAAGTAGGGGTCGAAAAGGGAGTGGTGAAGGGATTGATAATACTCCCCCTATTTTTTCTCCTCAAGATGAGTTCCACATGGATGTTTCCATTGTCATTAAGTCGTCTTCATTGGGCCCATAAAAAGAAGTGGTGGAGGATGGAACTATCTCTCGAAGTAATGATAATGTGGTTAGCAATATGAGCTCTGTTGAAGTGTTTCAGAAGTGGGACATGAGGCTACCAATAGAGTCAAGAGTAAATGATATCTTAAATATATTGATACGAGATCTGGCAGGCCCCCCTAACAAAAAAAAAACAGGCACTACACAAAATATAAAAACATTGGATAGCCACACTTCCAGTGTTCAAACTCATATGGCCTCAGATGGTATTTACACTTCAGATACCATGGGGGCCCCGAAGACCTGCACCTATTCCATAGATCTACGTGAAGGAAATAATTTCAACACTATAGGGGGGATTCAATCAACAGGCCTGGGATGCTCCAAGGTTGGATAGGAGTGGGCGGTGACAAGGCACAACACATATCATCCAAATAACAAACATAGCCCTAAGAGAACTTTGGCATGTCTCAATTTCAACTAACATTTTGATACACTAAGTGTCGAAGGAGGGGATGAATATAACAACACTTGTCCCTCATAATCCGAGTACAATGGGGAATGACCCTCAATAGAAATAGGAGAGTATGGAATTGGCCTGCACAACCTAAGGAGCAAGAAGGGTAGTAAAGAGAACAGAGACCCTGAATGTTTCATTGTCACCAAGAGGCATAAATCAAAGGAATGCTGAGACTAATCATATCTTTCTAGGTCGATGGAGACATAGTCATCCAAAAAAGGTAGTAAATACATGGAACAGGAACCTCAAACAATAGTATAATGGCATTTTTCACGGGCTAAGGGCACCATGACTGGTGGAATGGAGGATCAACATGTAGGTGACAATGGTTCCTCAAAGAAACAGGCAGAGGGGTATGGGGATGTTTTGGATTCTTCTCAAGATGATGCAATTGAGAAGACTAAGGGTCAACATGGGATGATTCCACTTCATCTAGAGGATGTGCGGTCAGTAGAGATGGTTGTGCACCCTTCTGCACAACAGCGGGAGGAAAGGACTCTTGATGGTACTCAAGGACAACAAGATGCATATATGGAACCCAATATGGAACTTATCATGAATTAAGGAGAAGAGATGGTGTAGGACATCCTGAAAATTAAGGCGGAAACAAAAGAGGTTGATCAAATGATGGAAAGATTGATACAAGTGGTTGTTACCGGGGAGCAAGGCGATTGGATAGAGAATCAAGGCCGCATATTGATTAGAGGGTTTAACATGGGGGATATTAGAAAAGATGAGTACATTCACTCTTGGGATTATATAGAGTAGTAGTATGAAGTCATCATGAAGGATGACCTAGAAATCTAGGTAACTGTTATGCCCTAAAAATTATGTATGGAAATTGAGTTCAAACGGATTAAACATTTCTTTGATAAGTCATTAGTTTCTTTTATTTCATGACCTAGTTAGTTATGAGGGTTATCACTATCCCCTTGAATGTTTTTTAATAATAAAAAGTTACTTTGGAGGAGGACGTGATTTGGAAGGCCCATGATGAAGTGCAAGGAAAATGGGTCATGCTGTGCCGGATCCAAGCACACCAGTTTACTAAACTGCATACTTCAATAAAACCATGCATCCAAATGGGCTGAACGTTTTTGGGAATGTCCAGACTTCATTGAGCTACATTTAATCTGAAAGAACCAAAGACTCATTTGTCTATATGGTGGCCCAACCGAATAGATCTGTCCAGAACACTGAATCTGCACTAAGTCAAATGTTGTGTGTTGTGATCTGTCCATATCTCGATCTCTATTTGTCTAAATGGTTCCAAACATTACATGGAGACATTAAATATGTGTGGAAACATGTTTCTACTTTTCCCCAAATCTATATTCAACTTTCAAGTGGTCTCAAACCATGTTCCAATTAGTTTTACACAATATATGTGCCCAAAAACACCTCCCACTGTACCTATAAAATGGAAGATCAGGATCCTCATTTGAAAGTTTGGAAAAGGAGTTAATTTCTTTCAATTTTTAGTTATAGAGGGTCCTATACTAATACTAGAAGTTCAGGAGGCCCCTGTTCTCATAGGGGGTCAAGAATGAATTAGGAGTTCCACCTGAGCTTCCTCCTCCTCCCGATGTCCAGTTAAACAATGGGTGTTTATTGAGAGGGAGCTACACACATGTCAAGGTAGTTCCAACACATATATTAGCTACTCGTTTAGAGTAATTTGTATGTTTAAAAATTTCATTTCATGTACCTTAAATTATTTCATATTTGAATTCTGGTTTTGATTCATGTGAATGTTATGCTCTTGATTTCTAACCGATCGGTGTGAGCTTTTGAGTGTGTGACTTGTGTTGTTCCGATTGGACAACACAAGAATCATTTTCATACTCAACCTCTTGAGATTAAAATATGATTTGGAAGCTATAATTCTATGCATATTATCTGGATCTTGACAATACTATTGTTACATCAAGGTTTGTTTCTTTAAGCATTGAAATAAAATCTTAGGAATTAATCAGGATTCCAATTAATTTCAACAGCAGAATTACTCCAAACCTAAATGAATCTCTATGAACAATGAAAATGAAATGTGTGTAAGGAAATGACAATGAACCATTTGTCTTATATTTTTTTAAATCCACTTGGTTTTTCACCTATTAATATTTTTATGTTAATTTATTTTCTTAAAACCATTTTCAAAATCACTCAACTCTTTTAGTAATCCTTATTTAACATACACACTACAAGATACCAAAGCTCCTTGAGAGAATACATAGGGTCTTCCCTAGAATATAAATCAATAATAAAATCATAATCAATTTGACTTTTCATGAATTTTTTTTCAAATTTTGTCTCTATTACCAGAGAGCACTTTGGTTTTAGTGTGTGTTTTTTATAAGTTTTTTGTAAATTTTGTTAATATTTATTTGTTTTATCTTATACATTTACCTATCTTTTTGTATTCTGATTTATTATTTTGTAGGTTTTTTCATTATGTGTTTAACTCTAGGAAACATACCACCATTTGAACTCGAACCAGAGAGGATCATACATCAGTGACATCGAGATGCACAAAAGAACCCTTCGAAGGAGGACACACAAAGCATTGAGATTCATCTTGATCCTTCCTATTCTTCTTCTTAAACCAATATAAAAACTGAAATAAAATTTCATAATATGGATGGAAACAACATAACATTAAAAGAACTAAACATAGCTGATGTTGAAATCCAGCCCACCTATATTCAAATGCAAGGTGAGGCACCCAATTTTAAAATGAAATCCAGCGTAATTCATTTATTACCATTATTTCACAGACTCGCAGGTGAGGATCCCCAAGAGAACTTAAAATAATTTCATATTCTGTGTTCTAATTAGAAACCTACTAATATGGATGAATATCAAGTAAAGCTATGGAAATTACCTTTCTCATTAGAGGATACTGCAAAAGATTGGATTTACTATGTTAATTCACCAATTAGAGGTTAGGAGGACATGAAATGTATTTTTCATGAAAAATATTTCCCAGCCTCTTGAACTGCAACTACAAGGAATGAAATTTGTTGTATAAGGCAGAAAATAGGGGAAACAATACATGAATATTTCGAATGCTCTAAAAGGATATGTTCAAGTTTCCCACCCCACCAAATAAGTGATTAAGTTTTAATTCAATATTATTATGAAGGTTTAATTCTTATTGATAGAAACATGATTGATGCTACTGCATGTGGTGTTCTAGTTTTTAAGACCCCAATTTCTTCAAGAACCATAATTTAGAACATGGAGAAAAACATTCAATAATTCGGTTCACAGTCAAGTGTACCCATTCGACGTGTCCATGAGGTGAAAAGTACAGAATTAGAGAAAAAGGTGGACACAAAGTTCAAAGAGATAATTACCCTTCTTTGATAACTGGTCTTTCCCATTGGAAATCTCAATCTCCTCCTCCCATCCATTGTGGTATATATTCTTTGGACACCCACTACTCTGACCTATGCCACCAATTGAGAGAATCTTTTGAGAGTTGTGATTCAATATTTTCGGGCCACCCCTATAAACAACCCTTTAGTAAAGAAACATATTATCCATAAAAACATGGTTGGAAAGAAAACCAATCCTATATGTAAGTGGGGTATTCCAACCAAACTCAATAATAATGGAACCAACCTGGGCAGAGTAGTAATCCACCACCACCCAGAAATCCTTAACCACAACAAAGGCCTTTCCAAAAAAACCGTTTAAGACCTCAACCTAGCATAGAATATATGATTAAAAAAATGTCTTCCAACAATATCCAATTCCTACAGACAACCCAATCTGCCCTAAAATACCTAAAAACCCAATTAGGCCAACTTACCAACTCAGTGGGGGAAATTCAAAGTCACTGCTCGTTTAAACTACCATCTCAACCATTAGTCAACCCTAGAGATAATGAAAATGTTAGTTCTATCATCCTTAAGAGTGGAAATAAACATAAAACCCAAATTAACCCACTAATAGATCCATCCCCTCTTAAGGAAACCATCGTCCAAACTACAGGAAGTTCTCCCAATGAGGTAGAACCATGTCCTGAGAGAATCCATTCCAAAGAAAATAGTATTTATGTTGATGAGTCACATAGACCAACCATTCATCTTCCATTTTCTTGAAGGACAACCCAACCATGATAAACAAAAATAAATATAACTTGATAATAAAATATTAGAGATTTTCAAAAAAAAGGGCAGGTTAACATCTCCTTGATTGATGCTGGGAAGAAAATTCCAAGATACCCGATGTTTATAAAGGATATTTGTACACACCGAATGAGAATTCATGGAGATGAAAATGTGATATTGTGGATGAACATATTTTTATTAATATATCCATCACTTCCCACCAAGTGAAACGATCCAAAGGAATTCTAAATTTCATTCAACATAGGGGAGTATTCATTTTCCAATGCTATGATTGATTTAGTTGCTTCTATAAATGAGATGCATAACTAAATTTACTATTTATTATAGGTCATGGAACTAAATCCCACTTGAATTTTTGTTCAACTATCCAGTTATAATACTGCACACCCCTCTGGTGTGTTAGATTATATTCTTGTGAGGGTGAAAATTTTAAATTTTCCTGCTGATTTTTATGTTCTTAAAATGGAAGATCATATGATGAATGTACATGACCCAATTATATTTGTGAGACCCTTCTTAAAAACATCCAAAACCATAATTAATGCCCATAATGGTACATTATCTATGGAATTTGGTGGTCTAATGGTCCATTTCAACATCCTTTATTCCATGAATCACCCCTCAAAAGGACATTTCTCTCTCTCTCTCTCTATGTAAATTCAATTTATGTACTCTATTAAACTAAACAAACTTCTTTTCTTTCACCTGATCCCCTTTCCATGTTTTTATCCTTGATTTAATTTATTGGTAATAAATCATGCATTGATTTTTTTAGTGGTCTAGAAAATAGTCATGCATGTTTATTAATTGAAAATTTCATAAAAAGTGAGGGTCCAATGACCATCAATGATACTGAAAATCTTGTAAAATATCGTTCCTCATATGAGGATGATACCATTGATAAGTTAGATAAGATTTGAGACCTATCACTTTCACACACACTCCCATAAATCCAAAATACACCAGAATTAGAACTAAAACTACTGCCTTACGATTTAAAATATTCATAACCCGAGAATGGGAACAAGATTCCTGTCATCATTTCCATTTCACTCTATCATGAGCATGAATTGCGACTGCTTGAAATTTTTAGGATGTATAAACAATCATTGGGATGGACACATGTAGACATTTTTTGTATTATCCCATCAATTTGTACACATCATATTTTGTTAAATGATGAGATTAAACCAGTGAGGCAGTCACAATGTTGACTGAATCCAAACCTCCTATATCTTATTAACAATGAGGTAAAAAAATTATTGGATGCTATAATCATTTAACCCATATCTGACAGCCAATGGGACAGTCTAGTACATGTGGTTCCTAAAAAAACTAGTCTTACTGTAATCAAAAATGAAATCAATTAATTGGTTCCAGCTCGTGAGCAGATTATTTGGATTCTTTGTATAGACTATTTCTGACTAAGTCAACACACTAGGAAAGACCATATCCCATTTTCATTCATTGACCAAATTCTTGAGAGGCTATCAGGGAATTCCCATTACTATTTTATTGATGGGTATTCTAGATATTTTCAAATCCATATTTCCCCTGAGGATTAGGAAAAGAGAACCTTTACTTTCCCCTTTGGTGCATTTACATATAGAAGGATGTCATCTGGTCTCTGCAATGCTCTGGGTACCTTCCAGTGATGCATGGTTAGTATTTTTTTGGATTACATGAAGAATTTCATGTAATTATTCATGGATGATTTCACTGTTTGTGGCTCTTGTTTTGATGAATGTTTGAGTAGTATTGGTTTATTACTATGTTGTTTTATTGAAAATAATCTCATATTAAATTATGATAAATTCCATTTCATGGTGAAAAAAGGTATAGTTTTGGGGCATGTCATTTCTAGGGATGGTATTCAAGTATATAAATCAAAAGTGGATATCATTTCTTCCCTACCATTCCCCAAAAATGTACGGGATGTGTGGTCTTTTCTAGGTCATTCAGGATTTTACCGTCATTTAATTCATGACTTTAGTAAGACTGCACTCCCACTCTCCTGGTGACTCCAAAATGAAAAGGAATTTGTTTTTGATAAATAATGTGAGGAAACTTTTAATAAGTTAAAATGGAATCTCATGTAACCCCATGTAATCCAACCACCTCTATGGGATTTACCATTTGACCTCATATGTTCCGCCTCTAACTATGAAGTTGGGGCAGTATTTTTAGAAAAAGTTGACCGAGCTCCACATGTCATTGCCTATGCCTCACGTACATTGGACCCTGCCCAAGAAAAATACACCAAAACTGATAAATAATTTCTTTCCATTGTGTTTACCTTAGATAAAATTAGGTCATATATTTTAGGGTCTAAATTCATTGTGTTCTCAGACCATGTATCCCTCTGGTATCACCATACGAAATAAAAATCCAAACCACGTCTCATTCGATGAATACTCCTCCTTTAGGAATTCAATTTAGAAATTGGGTATAAAAAAGAGTAGATAATATGGTGTCTAACCATATCAGCAGGATTCAACCATCCTCTTGCACTGACTCATCCCCCTATATTCCCATAAATGACATGTTTCCTGATGGGCAATTGTACCGATTGAAAGATGATATGCCTTTGTATGCTAAAATTGTAAATTATTTGGTAGTATCTTCAATTCCCACTAATTTCAATAGAAACTAAGCTGACCATCTAAAACATGAGTCTGGTTGGTACATTTGGGATGACCCCTAACTTTGGAACACCTATTGTGATCAATTCCTTAGGCGTTGTGTTCGCGATAGTGAGTTTTAGTCTGTACTTAGGTTTTGCCACACTCTTTCTTGTGGGGTCCACTTTGGTCCCCAATAAACTACTCGCAACATCCACGATTCTGATCTCTTTTTGTTGACATTGTTTTGGGAAGCCCATGACTTCTGTAAATCTTTTCCTCACTTTCTTGACATTTTCAATGTTTGGGATGCCCACAAAAACCCTTTATCTTCCATGAACTTTTCAATGTTTGGGGCATTGAATTTACGGGACTATTCCCCAATTCATTTGGTAACCTACACATTATTTTGGAAGAGGATTATGTTTCAAAATTTGTAGAGGCATGAGATACATGGATTGATGATTCTAAGGAAGTTATATACTTTTTGAGAACCCAAATTTTATGTAGGTTTGGCTTACCTGGGTTCATTATCAATGAACAGGGTTCTCATTTCTACAACCTAACAGTGAAATCTATTTTGAGTCGGTATGGGTTCAGGCATAGAGTGTCTACTGCATATCACCCAAAAACCAATGGTAAAGTTGAGGTGTCAAATAAAGAGGTAAAACTTATTCTTGAAAAAAAATTCAGCCTAATAGAAATGATTGGAGTCTTAGACTCGGTGATTCCTTATGGGCTTACTGTACTTCTTTCAAAATTCCCACTGGCATGTCACTATATCGGATAGTGTTTGGAAAGAGTTGTCACATACCTATTGACATTGAGCATTGGGCCTACTTGGCCATCAAACAATGCAATTATAATCTTTCTAGTGCAGGTTCTCAGAAGAAGTTGCAGATTCAGGAGATGCAGGAAATGATAATAGATGCATATGAGAAATCTCGGATTTATAAGGAGTGAACCAAGGATTCCCGTGTCCACATCATCCTTCATCGTCAATTTCACATTGATTAAAAGGTTCTACTCTATAATGAAAGTCTGAATTAGAATCCATGTAAGCTTGGTTCCCGCTGGTTTGGACTATACATTGTTACTAGCATCTCTCCATTTGGTGTTGTCCAAGTTCAGAATGATTAAACTAAGAAAACCTTCACTTTCAATGGGAAGTGGTTGAATCACTTCTATGAATCCATTCTGGAGTCCCTGATGGAGGAAATACATGTTCAAGAAGAAATATATGAATGATACTCAACAGGTTTTATCCTTCCTTCCAATATTCTCTTTTATTACAGTGAGGACACCGCACACTTTAGGTGTAGGGGATGGGTATATCCTTGGTTAGTTAGGAAGGTTCATCATCTTTATTATTCTTTTTCTATTTTTAGCTTGCAAAATTGTATTGTTACATTCCCCCCTTTCCCTCTCACTCACCTTTGTGACCAAATATTACTTTTTATCATGGAAAACTAATTCCTATTTAACCATGGAAGTTATTGAAAATGCATGTGGAATTTCGGATTTTCATGTTTGTTTAGCATTAAAAAAATTGATGAAATGTGCATTTTTTTCAAGAATTCAATACTATGGTGTGACCTTTTTCATAAATTTAGTTCCTTGTCGATGATATAAATAGTTATATCATTTTGAAACCTTGGAGAAGAATTATGCCTTTTTTTGTGAATAGTTTAAGGAATATTTATGTCACTTAATTTCTCCACACAACTTTTCAACCAACCATGAAGTGTAAAAATTTATACTTATTAAAAGGTAAATATAAGTTAGGTTGATTTTTTCTCTACTTTCCAAAATCATTTTTCCATATGTTTGTACCTTATCCGATCTATTTTATTATTGTACCAAATTGACCTATTCATGTGTACTTGTTATCTGACTATTGTACGCCCTCATAAAAAAATAAAAATAAATAAATAAAAGGGTTGTATATTGGGAAGGTCACAAACCACCATTCCTCTACCTTTTATATTGTTATAACTATTATAATTAGAATCTTGAGGAGATCAAAAAAGGGTTGGGAGAAGAGTGTGATATTTTTTCCATGTGTAATTTTAGAAAAAAAAATAATAAATGAGGGGAGTGATGAAATGTGAAACATATGGGGATATCTAGGTTAAGAGATTATGGTTTGACTTCTATTAATGATTAAGTGAGTGGTTCTTGGAATTTTATTACAAAGGATATAGGTCAGGTTTGGTGTAAAGGATCATATAAGCAGAAAATTTTTAAATAACATATTTTTACTTGATAGAATGTGAAAAAAATAGAATGAAATGTTTTTCACACACACATGTAAATAATTAGTGAAATGGTTATATTTTGAACCATTTTCTAAAAAAATTAATTCAACTCCTTAAATTTCATGCTCATAAATGTTTTGAGATGTCTTTTTGTTTGATCACTGAGAATAACTCCTCGGTGTGGTTTTCTCTTTGATCACATTTCTATAAAGAATTAAATTTTAATTGAATGTTAAATCTTTATGAATTTGGAAATATCTACATTCATAATTTTTGGAAATATGTCTTTGCCTAGGAGTTAAAATTTTTAGGTGTGGGGGTGTGATCGCACCGCGAATCACTGTTTCATTTTCACCCTTACACCATTGTGTTAAACTAGTTCTGTATTGAAAAATAAAATAATATAAATAAATTTCACTTCATTTTTTATTCCATTATTTTTTTATCACTTTTAAAAAGGTAAATGATACTTGTTTTTATAATTTCATTTAAGGTGAAGTTTCTTTAGAGGGCCCATGATGCAGTCTAAGGAAAATGGGTCAAGCTATGCAGAATCCAAGAACATCAATTTACTAAACCGCATACTTCTATATAAACGTTCATACAACTGGGATTAATTTTTTTACCTTTTCCAAACTTTATTGGGATACATTTCATATGAAATATCCTAAGACTCATTCATCCATCTAATGGCCCTACCGATCTGATTTGTCCAGCACACCGAATATGTAAGATGTAAAAAGTTTTGTATTATGATTTGTCCATATATCGGGCTCTAATTGTCTGAATGGTGCCAAAAATTCATTTAAGATATTCACGATGTGGGGAAACATGTTTATATATTTATTCAAATAAATATTTTACTTTAATGTGGTCTAAAACTATGGGCCAGGTGGTTTTACTCAATCTATGTCCCAAAACCACATTTCACTTTGCCTATAAAATGGAAGTGTGGGCTCCTCAATTCAAATTTCGTCCAAAGAGTTGATTTCTAAAAATCTGGATTCTATAGAAGTCCTCTCCTCATCCTAGATATTACTAATGCCACTATCCTCAGAGGGGGATCAATAATTAAGATGGATTTCCACCCGAGCTTCCTCCTCCTCCCGATGTCGAGCTAAACGGTGGGCGTTTTTTATGAGGGAGGTACATGCATGTAAAAGGAGTTCCAACACATATATTACATACTGGGTTGTATTAATTTAGGTTTTTAACATTTCATTCCATGTACCTTACATGATTTCATATTTGAATTCTTATTTTGATTCATGTGAATGTTATGATCTTAATTTCAAACCGATCAGTGTGAGGTTTTGAGTGTGTGACTTGTGTTGTTCTGATTTGAAAACATAGGAATCCTTTTCATACCCACCTTCTTGAGATTTAAAAATTATTTGGAAGCTATTATTCCATGCATAAGTTTTGTACCCTGACAATACAATTGTTAAATCAAGGTTTGGTTCTTTAAGCATCGAAATTAAAGATTAGGGATTAATAGGGATTCCAATTAATTTAAACCAAAGAATTACTCCAAACCTAAATGAATATCTATGAACATTGATCTTGAAATGGGTCTAATAATATCAAAATTAACCCTTTGTCTTATATTTTTCAAAATACACATGGTTTTTCAACTATTTAACTTTTTACGTTAAGTTATTTTCTTAAAAAAAATTCAAAAATCACCCCCACTCTTTTAGTAATCATTATTTAAAATACACACTATAAGCTATCAACGCTCCTTGAGAGAAAAACTAGGGTCTTCCATAGACTATAAATGAATCATAAAATCATAACCAATTTGATATGTCATGAAAACATGTTCAAATTTTGGCACCATTTTCGGGGAGTGCTTTGGTTTATTGCGTGTTTTTTTATAATATTTTTTAAAATTTTGTGAATATTTATTTGTTTTATATTATACATTTACATATATTTTTTTATTATGATTTATTTATTTTTTAGGTTTTTTTCATAAAACGTTTAACTCTGGAAGAATTACCACCTTGTGAACATGAACTGGATCAGATCCTACATCAGCGACACTGAGACGCATAAGAGAACCCTTCGAAGGAGGACACACAAAAAATCAACACTCTTCTTGATCCTTATACTTCTTCTTCTATAACCAGTATCAAAATTGAAAAAACCCCTTACTAATATGGATGAAAATAGCTAAACATTAAAAGAACTAACCTCACATAATGTTGATATCCAGCCCACCAATATTCAAATGCAAGTCAAGGCACCCAAATTTGAACTGAAATCCTGTTTAATTCATTTATTACAAATATTTCATGGACTCACGAGTGAAGATACACCTAATCAAATAAAATAATTTCATACTATGTGTTCTAATTTAAAACCTTTAATGTAGATTAAGAACAAGTAAAGATAAATTAATTCCATTCCACATTATAAGATACCCCAAAATATTTGCTTTACTATGTTAATTCACTAATTAAAGGTTTGGTAGAAATTAAATGACTTTTTCTTGAAAAATATTTCCTACCCTCTCAAAATGAAACTATAAGGAAATAAAATTTTTGTATAAGGCAGTCACGAGAGTAAATATTATGTGAATATTGGGAACACATTAAAATGTTATGTGCAAGTTTCCCACACCACCAAATAAGTGATCAACTTTTAATTCAATATTTTTATGAAGGTTTAATTACTATTGATAGAAACATGACTTATGTTGCTGTAGGTGGTGCACTAGTTGATAAGGCCCCAATTTCTATAAGAACCCTAATTGAGAACATTGTGAAAAACACTCAGTTCATGGTATAGTACACCCATTCAAGTATTCCATAAGGTGCACAGTATATAATTCGAGAAGAAGGTGGACACAATGTTCGAAGAGGAATGTAGCCTTCTTCAACAACATTCTATTTCCCAAGGTAAATCCCAATCTCTTACTCTCATCCATTGTGGAATATTTTCTTCTGACACCCAGTACTCTGACCAATGCCCCAAATTGATAGAATCTTCTGGGATTTGTGAAGAAATCTTTCCAGGATACCCCTATAACCAACTATTTAGGCAAGAACCTTATTATCCATCCAACCCTGGGTGGAAATAAAACCCAGCCTATAGGAAATGGGTTTATTCATACCAACCTCAACAACAATGAAACCAACCAGGGTAGAGTAGTTATTACCAACACCCAGAAATTCTCAACCACAATAATGGAATTTCCAAAAAACCCCTCAAAAACCTGAACCTAACCTAGAATATATGTTGCAACAACTGGATTTCAAAAATATCCAATTCCATTAAACCACCCAATCTATCAAACAAGGCCTAAAACCCCAATTAATCCAACTTTCCAACTCTGTGGGGGAAATTCAAAGTCACAAGTCGAGTAAACTACCGTCTCACCCATTATTCATCCATACAGATAATTGAAATTCCAGTTCCATCAACCTTGGGAGTGTAAATCAACTTAAAACCCAAATTACCACACCAATAGATTCATCCCCTCATTTGGAAACCACTTTCCCAGCCACTAGAATTGCTCCAAATGAGGAAGAACCTTGTCTTGAGAGAATCCATTCCAAATAAAAGAGTGTTTCTGTTGATGAGTCACCTATCCCAACCATTCCTCTTCTATTTCTTCAAAGTTACACCCAAACAATAAAACAAAAAGATATATAACTTGATAAGGAAATATTAAAAAAATTCTAAAAAGTGTAGGTTAACATCCCCTTGATTGATGATGTTAAGAAAATTCCAAGATACACCAAGTTTCTGAAGGAGATGTGTTCACACCAAAGGTGACATTGTGGATATAAAAAGGTGAGCCTGGGGAGGAACATATCATAATTAATAGATCCATTTCTTCCCACCAAGTGTAACAATCTTGGGACATTCTCCATTCCATGCACTGTAAGGGAGTATTCATTTTCCAATTTTATGCTTGATTTAGGTGTTTTTATAAATGTGATGCATCACTCCATTTACTCATCATTTTAGGTTGGGGAACTGAGGACCACTATAATTGTTGTTCAACTGGAAAACTGGAGTACCTCACAACCTTTTGTTGTGTTAGACGATGTTCTTGTGAGGGTGAAAATTTTATTTCTTTTCTACTGATTTTTATGTGCTTAAAATGGAAGATGATATGATGAATGGGAATCCCCGATTATATTGGGGAGACCCTTCTTAAAATCTTCCAAAACCATAGTTAATGTTCATAATGGTACATTATCTATGGAATTTGGTGGTGTCATAGTCCATTTCAACATCCATGATTCCATGAAGCACCCCTCAAAAGTACATTCCTATCCCTTTGTAAATTCAATTTCTGTACTACCTTCCTATGAAAACACTTCTTTACATTCACCTGATCACCTTTTTTGATTTTCTACCCTTGATTGAATTTCTTGGTAATGAACCATTCATTTATTGTTGTAGTGGCCTAGAAAAGTGTCATGCATGTTTATTAATTGATAATTTCTTGAGCACTAAGGATCCAATGACCATCGATGATACTACTAATCTTGTAAAAATGTAGTCTATATATGAGGATGATACCATTGAGTATTTAGATGAGATTATTGACCCCTCAATTTCACACACACACACTCCCATAAATCCAAAATCCCACCTAAATTGGAACTAAAACAACTACCTCACGATTTATAATATTCAAATCATGAGAATAGAAACAAGAAACCAGTCATCATTGCTAGTTCACTCCCTCCTGAGCATGAATTGTGACTTCTTGAACTTTTGAGGGAGTATAAACAAGCTTTTGGATGGACACTTCCAGAAATTTATGGTATTGTACCATCAATTTGTACACATCATATATTGTTAAATGATGAGGTTAAATCAGTGAGGCAGTCACAACATCGTCTAAACCCAAACCTTATAGATGTTGTTAAAAACGAAGGTAACAAAATTAATGGCAGCTAGAATCATTTACCTCATATCTAACAGCCAATGGGTCATTCCAGTAAAAGGGGTTCCTAAAAAAATTGGTCTTACTATAATAAAAAATGAAAACAATTAATTGGTTCCATGTTGTGTGAAGAATAGTTGGTGTGTCTGTATAGACTATTTCCAACTAAATAAACACACTAGGAAGTACCATTTCTCATTACCATTCATTGACCAAATTCTTGAGAGGCTAGCAGGAATGTCCCATGACTGTTTTCTTGACGGGTATTCTAGATATTTTCAAATCTATATTGTCCCTGAGGATCAAGAAAAGACAACCATCACTTTCCCCTTCAACACATTTGAATATAGATGGATTCAATTTGGTGTGTGTAATGCTCTTGGTACTTTCCTGTGATTCAGTGTTAGTATTTTTTTGGATTACCTAGAGAATTTCATGGAAGTATTCATGGATGATATGGCTGTTTATGGATCCTATTTTGATGAATGTTTGAGTAGTCTTGGTTCAGTCCTACATCTTTGTATTGAAAGGAATTTTGTATTAAATTATAAGAAATGACAAGGAGTGACAAGGTGTAGTTTTGGGGCATGTCATTTTTGGGGATAGTATTCAAGTAGATAAATGAAAAGTGGATTTTATTTCTTCCCTACCATTCTTCAAAAATGTATAGGATGTGTAGTATTTCCTAGGTCATGTTGTATTTTACTATCCTTTAATTTTTGACTTTAGTAAGACTATACTTCTACTCTCCCAGTTACTCCTAAAAGAAAATTATTTTTATGATAATGAATGTGAGGAAGCTTTTAATAAGTTAAAATGGATTCTCACATCACCCCCTGTAATCCAGAAACCCCAGTGGTATTTACCATTTGAGCTCATATGTGATGCCTCTAACTATGCACCTAGGGAAGTCTTCTCACAAAGGCTTGATCGAGCTCTACATGTAATTTCCTATGGCTCACACACATTGGACTCAGCCCAAGAAAAATACACCACAACTAAAAAAATTCTTTCCATTGTGTTTTCCTTAGATCAATTTAGGTCATATATTTTAGGGTCTAAAGTAATTGTTTTCTCAGACCATACAGCCCTCTAGAAACTCTTTAGGAAACCGAAAGCAAAACCACATCTCATTCGCTAGATGCTCCTCCATCAGGAAATCAATTTAAAAAATTAGGGATAAAAAAGGAGCAGAGATTGTGCTTTCTGACCATATTAGTAGGATTCACCCGTCCTAGTGCATTGAACCATCCCCATGTATTCTCATAAATGACATGTTTCTTGAAAGGAAAATGTACCAAGTGCTAGGTGCTATTACTTGGTATGCTGAAATTGTAAATTATTTGGTAGAATCTTACATTCTTACTAATTTCAATAGAAACCAGGTCGACGTTATAAAACATGAGTCACATTGGTACATTTGGGATGACCCCTACCTTTGGCACACCTGTAATGATCAAGTTCCCAGGCATTGTGTTCTTTATAGTGAGTTTTGGTCTGCCCATAGGTTTTCCACACTCTTGCTTGTGGGGGCCACTTTAGTCCCCAATGGACTGCATGAAAGGTCCTTGATTCAAGTCTCCTTTGGTACAAATTATTTTGGGATGCCCACTACTTCTATAAATCTTGTCCTCACTATCAAATAATGGGGAATGTGTCTAAAATAAATGAGATTCCACAAAACCCCTTTTTCTTCCATGATATTTTCGATGTTTGGGGAATTAAATTTATAGTACCATTCCCCAATTTGTTTGGTAAATTGTACATTATTTTTCTAGTGGATTATGTTTCAAAATGTGTAGAGGAATGAGATACAAGGACTAATGAATCTAAGGATGTTGTTTAATTTTTATAAGCCCATGTTTTCTGTAGGTTTGGCATACCTTGGTTCAGCATCCTTGACTAGGGTTCTCATTTCTGTAACCAAAAAATGAAATGTCTTTTGCATCGGTTTAGGGTCGGGCATAGAGTGTCTATTTCATATCACCCAAAGACCAATGGTCAAGATGAGGTGTCAAATTGGAGGAAAAACATATTCTTGAAAAAACCATTCAACCAAATACAAAAGATTGGAGTCTTAGACTTGATGATTCCTTATGGGCTTACCGTACTTCTTTCAAAACTCCCATTGGCATGTCACCATACCGGCTAGTGTTTGGAAAGAGTTGTCACCTCCTTATTGAGATTAAGAACCCGGCCTAATGAAACATCAAACAATGCAATTCTAATATTTCTGGTGAAGGTTCTCAAATGAAGTTAAATATTCTGGGGATGGAGGGAATGAGAAGAGATGCATATTAGAACTCCATGATTTATAAGAAGAGAACTAAGGATTCCCACGACCATCTCATCCTTCATCGTTAGTTCCACATTCAGCAGAAGTTCCTCATCTACAATGAAAGGCTGAAGTTGCATCCAGGTAAGATTTTTTCTCGCTGGTTTGGACCATACACTATTACTAATGTCTCTCAATTTGGTGTTGTCCAAGTTCAAAATGATGAAACCAAGAAAACCATCACTGTCAATGGGAAGCAGCTGAAGCACTTCCATGAATCCATTCTGGAGTCCCCGATAGAGGAACTCCATGTTCAAGAATCAATATATGAATGAAACTCACCAGGTTTTATCCTTAATTCCCATAATATTTTTATTACAGTGAGGCCACTGCACACTTTAGATGTGGGGGGATAGGAATATTCCTATGTTAGTTAGAGATTTTCATCATTTTCATTCTTTTTTTTCTCTTTATAGCTTGTTGAATTGTATTTTTACTATACCTCATTTCCCTCTCACTTACCTTTGTGAACGAATATTAATTTTTATCATGGAAAATGATTCCCGTTTAATCATGGAATTTATTGAAAATTCCTATGGAATTTCTGTATTTTATGTTGTTTTAGTATTCAAAAAAAATGGATGAAATGTGAAGTTTAGCAAGAATTCAATAATGTGGTGTCGCTTTCTACTGAAATTTATTTCCTTTCCGATGATATAGATGGTTGTATCATTTTTAAACCTTTGAGAAGAATGGTTCTTTTTTTGAATAGTTTAAGGGAAATTTGTCTCACTTAATTTCTCCACAAAACTTTTCAGCCAACCATGAAGTGTGAAAATGTATACTTAGTAAAAAGGTACATAAAAGTTATGTTTATTTTTCTCTAATTTCCAAAATCATTCTTCCATACGTTCGTTTCTTATCTGATCTATTTCATTATTGTACCAGATTAACCCATTCATGTGTACCTGTTATTCGACTATTGTACGCCCACATAAAAAAGGGTTTTATATTGGGTAGGTCAGAAACCACCCTTCATCTTCCTTTGATCTTGTTATAACTATTACAATTAGTGTCATGAGAAGATCAAACATGGGTTTGGATAAGAGTGTGAGTTTTTTTCCAAGTGGAACTTTAAAACAAATAATGGGAGTGATGAAATGTGAATAATATGGGGATATCTAGCTCGGGATATTATGGTTTGAATTCTAGGAATACTTATGTGAGTGGGTATTGGAATAGCATGAAATGGTTTCCACACACAAATGTGGAGAATTAGTTAAATGTTCATATTTTGAACTATTTTATCAAATTTGTATCATTTTAATCCTTGAATTTTGTCATGATATAATTTTTTATACATCTTTTGGATTGATCACTGATAATAACTCCTTGGTGTGTTTTTTTCTTTGATCACATTTCTATTAGGAATGTAATTTTAATTTAATGTTAAATATTTATGAAGTTGGAAATATTTAAATGCATATTTTTTTGGAAATGTTACTTTTATTATAAGTAAAAAATTTTAGGTTTGAGGGTGTGATCACACCACTATTTACTATTTCGTTTTTACCCTTACACCACTGTGTTAAACTAGTTTTTGTGTTAAATATTATAAAAATAATAACAAATTTCACTTCATGTTTGATTATATTTTTTTCATTGTTAAAAAGTTAAATGGAACTTTTTTGATAATTTCATTGAAGATGGACGTGATTTGGAGGGCCCATGATAAATTCCAAGGATAATGGGCCATGTTGCGCAAGATCCAAGCACACTAGTTTACTAAACCACATACTTCTACATAATAGTGCATCCAAATGGAATAAGAAAATTTTCTTGTCAAAAATTCATGGGTCTACATTTCATCAAAAATAACCAAACACTCATTCATTCATCTGGTGTCACAACTGACCAGAATTTTCCAGCACATTGAATCTGCACGAAGTCAAAAGTGGTGTGTTGTGATCTGTCCATATCTCGGGCTCTCTTTGTCCAAATGGTTCCAACATTTTGGTGGAGATAATCACTATGTGGGGAAAAATGTTTCTAGTTTTTTATAAATCTATATTCTACTATCATGTGGTAGAAAATTGTGGGTCAATGGGTTTTACACAATCTATGTGCCCAAAACCACCTTTCACTTTGCCAATAAAATAAACGCTTGGGCTCCTCATTTGAAAGTTAGGATAAAAAGTGAAGTTTGGAAAATTTGGAGTTCCAGAGGATTTCTCTAATCATCCTCGAATTTCTAAGGGCCCCTATCCTCATATGGGGATCAAGAATGAAGAATGAGTTCCACCTGAGCTTCATCCTCCTTCCGATGTCGAGCTAAACAGTGGGAATTTATTGTGAGGGAGCTACACACATGTAAAGGGACTTCCAATGCATATATTAACTACCAGATTGAAGTAATTTGGGTTTTTAAAAATTCCTTTCTATTTACCTTATATTATTTCATATTTAAATACTTGTTTCTATTCATGTGAATGTTATGCTGTTAATTTCTAACCAATCAGTGTGAGATTTTGAGTACGTGACTTGTGTTGTTCTGATTGGAAAACACAGGAATCCTTTTCATACCAACCTTATTGAGTTTTTAATATAATTTTAAATATATTATTTCATTCATAAGTGTTTTACCTTGACAATACGATTGTTACATTAAGGTTTTGTTCTCTAAGAATTGAAATAAAATCTTAGTAATTAATCCGGATTCCAATTAATTTGAACCAAATAATTACTCCAAAACTAAATGAATCTCTATACAAAATTAACTTGAAATGCGTGTAGTTAAATCAAAATGAACCCTTTGTCTTATATTTTTTTAAATCTACTTTGTTTTTTAACTGTTAAATCTTTTAATATACGTTATTTTCTTAAAAAAAAATTCAAAATCACCCCACTCTTTTTGTAATATTTATTTAATATACACATTATAATCTACCAGCACTCCTTGAGAGATGATCTAGGGTCTTACCTAGACTATAAATAAAACATAAGATCATAATCAATTTGATGTATCACGACAACGTGTTCAAATTTTGGCATCGTTTCTATGGAGCGATTTGGTTTTACACATGTTTTTTATAAGATTTTTGTAAATTTTGTGAATATTTATTTGTTTTATCTTATACATTTACCTATCTTTTTGTATTATTATTTATTTAGGTATTAGGTTTTTTTAGTGATGCATTCAACTCTGGGAGACTTACCACCTTTGGAACCCGAACTGGAGAGGATCCTACATCGGTGACACTAAGATGCACAAGAGAAACCTTCGAAGGAGGACACACAAAACATCGAAACTCTTTTTGATACATCCTCTTCTTATTCTGGAACCAATATCAAAACTGAAATAAAAATGAAAAATATGGCTTAAAATAACCAAAAATTAAAATAAATAACCTCACCCGATGTTGATATTTAGCCCACCTATATTCAAATGCAAGGCGAGGCACCCAATTTTGAACTAAAATTCAGTTTAATTGATTTATTACCAAGATTTCATGGACATGCGAGTAAAGATCCACATAAGCACTTAAAATACATTCATATTGTCTGTTCTACATTAAAACATGCTAATATGGATAAATAATAAGTAAATATAAGGGAATTCCCTTTCTCAATAGAACATACTGCAAAATATTGGATTTACTATGTTAATTCACCAATTAGAGGTTGGGCGGACATGAAACATATTTTTTCTTGAAAAATATTTCCCATCATCTAGAACATAAACTTTAAGAAAAGAAATTTGTGGTATAAAGAAGACACAAGGGGAAACATTACAAGAATATTGAGAATACTTTAAAAGTTTATGTTCAATTTTCCCACACTACCACATAAATGATCAACTTTTAATTTAATGTTTCTATGAAGGTTTAATTACTATTGATAGAAACGTGATTGATATTGTTTTAAGTGGTGAAATAGTTGATAAGGCCTCAATTGCTACAAGAACCCTAACAGAGAACATGGTGCAAAACATTCAACAATTCGGTTCAAGGTATTGTGTACCCATTCAAGGTATCCGTGAGGTGAAAAGTACAGAATTCAAGAGGAAGGTGGACACAAAATTTGAAGACGTAAGTACCATTATTCGAAAACATTCGCTTTCCCTAGGGAAATCCCAATATCCTCCTCCAATACTTTATCATATATGTTCTTCTAACACCCACTACTCTAACCAATTCCACCAATTGAGAGAAACTTTTGAGAGTTGTTAGGAAATATTTCCAAGTCACCCCTAAAACCAACCTGTTAGGAAAGAACCTTATTATCCATCCAACCCTTGGTGGAAAGAAAACCAAGCCTATATAAAAGGGGATATTCAAACCAACATCAACAATAATGGAACCAACCTGGGTAGAGTAGTCATCCACCACCACCCAGAAATCCTCAACCACAAAAAAGGCATTTCCAACAAACCCCTCCAAAACACAAAACTAGCCCAGAGAAAATGATGAAACAAATGGCTACCAACAATACCCAATTTCAACAAACCACCCAAGATTCCATAAAAGACCTAAAAACCTAATTAGTCCACCATTACACTTAGTGGGGAAATTGAATGTCATGGGTCGAGTAAACTATTTTCTCAAACATTAGTCAACCCTAAAGAAAAAGAAAATGTCAGTGCCATCACACTTAAATGTGGAACTCAACTTAAAACCCAAATTGCCCCACCAATAGATTCATTTCCTCTTAAGTAAACCACCTTCCCAACCACTTAAAATGCTCCAAATCATGTTGAACCTTGTCCTACGATAATTAATTCCAATGAAAAGGGTTTTTTTGTTAATGATTTACCTAGCCCATCAATTCCTCTTCTATTTCCTAAAAGTTCCACTCAACCTATAAAAAAATAAATAGAACATGATAAAGAAATATAGGAAATTTTCAAAAAAAAAGTACATGTTAACATCCCCTTTATTAAATCTGTGAATAAAATTCTAAAATACACCATGTTTTTGAAGGAGATGTGTACACAACAAAGGTGACTTCATGGAGATTAAACAGTGAGCTTGGGAAGGAATGTGTCATCATTAATAGATCCATCACTTCCCACCAAGTGCAATGATCATGGGAAATTCTTGATTCCATGCACCACAGTAGAGTATTCATTTTTCATTGCTATGATTCATTTAGTTGATTTTATAAATGTGATTCCTCACTCTATTTACTCTTCATTACAGGTCGAGGAACTAAAACCCACTGGAATTGTTGTTCAACTAGCCAACCAGAGTATCACACACCACTCTGGTGTGTTAGAGGATGTTCTTTTGAGGGTTCAAAATTTATTTTTTCCAACTAGTTTTTATGTGATTAAAATGGAATATGATAGAATGAATGGTCATGCCCCGATTATATTGGGGAAACCCTTCTTAAAAACCACCAAAACCATAATTAATGTCCATAATGGTACATTATCTATGGAATTTGGTGGTGAAATAGTTCATTCTAACATCCTTGATTCCATTAAACAACCCTCATAAGAACATTCCTCTCTATCTCTGTAAATTCAATTGATGTACTCCCTTACTCTAAAGAAACATCTTTTCATTCACCTGATCCCCTTTGTAATTATTCATACTTGATTGAATTTATTGGTAATTAATCATGCATTTATTGTTTAATTGGCCTAGAAAAGTGACATGCATGTTTATTAATTGATAATTTCTTGAACATTGAGGATCCAATGACAATCAGTGATACTAATAAGCTTGTAAAAACTCACTATGTATCTGAGGATGATACCATTGAGTAGTTAAATGAGATTAGTGACCTATCACTTTCACACACTCTCCCATAAATCCAAAATCCACCTAAATTGGAACTAAAACAAATGCCCTAAGATTTAAAATATTTATATTTTGGGAACGAAAACAAGATTCCTATCATCATTACTGTTTCACTCCCTCCTGAGCATGAATTGTGACTTATTGAACTAATGAAGGAGTATAAACAAGATTTGGGATGGGAACATATAGACATTCTTGGTATTATCCCATCAATTGTTATACATAATATATTGTTCAATGATGGGGTTAAACTAGTGAGGTAGTCACAACGTCGACTGAACCCAAACATCCTAGGTGTTGTTAAAAAGGAGGTAACGAAATTATTGTCTAATGAAATCATTTACCCTATATCTGACAGCCAATGGGTCAGTCCAGTACAAGTGGTTACTAAAGAATTGGACTTACAGTAATAAAAAATTAAACAAAATGAATTGGTTACAAATCGTGTGTCGAATAGTTGGTCTATCTGTATAGACTATCATCGACTAAATCAACACACTAAGAAGGACCATTTACCTTTTACATTCATTGAACAAATGATTTAGATACTATAAGGGAAGTCCCATTACTATTTTCTTAATGGGTATTCATGATATTTTCAAATCCATATTACCCCTGAGGATCATGAAAATTTAACCTTCACTTTCCCCTTTGGAAAATTTTTATATAAAAGGATGCCATTTGGTTTATTCAATGCTCTGACTACTTTCTAATGATGCATGGTTATTATTTTATCAGATTTACTAGAGAATTTCATAGAATTATTCATGGATGATTTCACTTTTTATGGATTCTATTTTAATGAATTTTTTATTAGTCTTGGTTTAGTCCTACATCATTGTTTTTGAAGATAATATCGTATTAAATTATGAGAAATTTCATTTCATAGTGCGACAAGGTATTGTTTTGGGACATGTCATTTATGGGGATGGTATTAAAGAAGATAAATCAATAGTGGATGTCATTTCATCCCTACCATTCCCCAAAAATGTAAGGGATGTGCGGTCTTTCCTAGGTCATGATGGATTTTTCCATCGTTTAATCTGTGACTTTAGAAATACTTCACTCCCACTCTCTTGGTTACTCCAAAAAGAAAATGATATTTTTATAAATAATGTGTGTAATATTTTATTATGTCAAAATGGAGTCCCACGTCACCCCCGGTAATCCAACCACCTCAGTGAAATTTACAATTGGACCACATGTGTGATGCCTCTAACTATAAAGTTGGGGAAATCTTGTCACAAAGGGTTGATGGTGCTCCACATGTCATTTCTTATGCATCACATATAATATACCATTCCCAAGAAAACTACAAAACAACTCAAAAATAATTCCTTTCCATTGTGTTTTACTAAGAAAAATTTAGGTCGTATCTTTTAGGGTCTAAAGTCATTATGTTCGAAGACCATTCATCCCTCCAGTATCTCCTTAAGAAACCAAAAGCCAAACCAAATATCATTCACATGATTATTCTCCTTCAGGAATTCAATTTAGAAATTATGGATAAAAAAGAGCATAGAATATTGTGGCTGACCATAACTGTATGGTTCACCCTTCCTCAGAAATTGACTCATCCCCATGTATTCCCATTCATGACATGTTTTCTGATAAGAAATTGTATCGATTTAAAGATGTTTTGTTTTGGTATGCTAAAATTGTAAATTATTTGGTAGCATCTTTAATTTCTACTAATTTCAATATAAACCAGGCCAAACATTTAAAACATGAGTCTTGTCGATACATTTGGGATGACCCCTACCTTTGGTGCACCTGTAGTGATCAAGTCCTCAAGAATTTTGATCCTGAAAGTAAGTTTCAGTCAGTCCTTAGGGTTTTTCCACACTCTTACTTTTGGGGGCCACTTTGATCCCCAACGGACTGCTCGCAAGGTCCAAGATTATTGTCTCTTTTGTCCCACATTATTTCAGGATTCCCATGACTTCTTTTAATCTTGTCATTGCAGTCAAATAATGGGGAATGTATCCAAAAGAAATGAGATGCCAAAAAAAACCCATTCTCTTCGATCACATTTTTGATGTTTGGGGCATTGAATTTATATGAAAATTCCACAATTCATTTGGTTACCTATACATTCTTTTGGCAGTCGATTATGTTTCAAAATGGGTAGAGGCACGAGCTACAAGGATTAATGATTCTAATAAAATTATCGAATTTTTGAGAACCCAAATGTTTTTTTGGTTTGGATTACCTAGGTTCATCATCAGTGACCAGGGTTCTCATTTATACAACAGAACAATTCAATTTCATTTATGTCGGTATAGGTTTGGGCATAGAGTGTCTACTGCATATCACCCACAAACCAATGGTCAAGCTGAGGTGTCAAATAGGGAGGTGAAGCAGTTTTTGAAAAAATGTTTCAACCTAATAGAAAAGATTAGAGTCTCAAACTCAATGATTCTTTATGTTCTAACAATACTACTTTCAAAACTCCCATTGGCATGTCACCATATTGTCAAGTGTTTGTAAAGAGTTATCACCTACCTGATGAGATTGAGCATCGGGCCTAAGGGTCCATCAAACAATGAAATTCTAATCTTTCTGGTGTAAGTTCTCAAAGGAAGTTGCAGATTCAGGATATGGAGTAAATGAGAAGAGATTCATATGATAAATCCATGATTTATAAGGAGTGAACCAAGGTTGTCCATGACCGTCTCATCCTTCATCGTATGTTCCACATTGGGCATGAAGGTTCTCATATATAATGCAAGGATGCAGTTTCATCCAGGTAAGTGTCCTTCCTATTGGTTTGGACCATACACTATTACTAACATCTCTCCATTTTTCATTGTCCAGGTTCAAAATGATGATACCAAGAAAACCTTCACTTTCAATGGGTAGTGGAGGAAGCACTTCCATGAATCCATTACGGAGTCCCTGATGGAGGAACTACATGTTCAAGAAGTAATATATGAATTAAACACACCAGGTTTTATCCTTCCATCCCACATTTTGTTTATTACAGTGAGGACACTACAAACTTTCGGTGTGGGGGGATGGGTATATTCGTCGGTTAGTTTGGAATTTTCATCATCTTTGTTATTTTTTTCTCTTTTTATCTTGCTTAATTGTATTGTTACTTTACTACCTTTCCCTCTCACTCACCTTTATGACCAAATAGTTCTTTTTATAATTGAAAATTATGCTCATTTAATCATAGAAGTTATTGAAAATGCATCTGGAATTTCTGTATTTCATGTTGTTTTAGTATTCACAAAAAAATGACGAAATGTGCATGTTATCAAGAATTAAATACCGTGGTGTGACTTTGTACTGAAATTTAGTTCCTTGTTGATGATATAAATGGTTGTATCATTTTGAAACATTTGAAAAGAATTATTCCTTTTTTTAATAGTTTAAGAGAAATTTGTTTCACTTAATTTCTCCACACAACATTGCACCCAACCACGAAGTGTGAGAATTTCTATTTAGTAAAAGGTAAATATTAGTTAGATTGATTTTTCTATACTTTCCAAAATCTTTTTTCCATAAGTTCATTCCTTATCCGATATATTTCATTACTGAACCATATTGACCTATGTGTGTGTACCTGTTATCCGACTATTGTACTCCCTCATAAAAAAAATAAAAAAGGGGTTGTATGTTGGGAAGGTCAAAAACCACCCTTCATCTACATTTTATCATGTTATACCTATTACAATTAGTTTCATGAGAAGATCAAACATGCATTGGAAAGAAGAGTGTGAGATTTTTTCAAAGTGAAAATTTCTAAAAAAAAATAATAAATGAAGGTAGTGATGAAATGTGCAACTTATGAGGATACCTAGCTTTGGAGATTATGGGTTGAGTTCTGGGAATGCTTAGGTGAGTGGGTCTTGAAGTTTTATTAAAAAGTATATAGGGTAGGATCGGTGGAAAGGATCATATAACTAGACAATTTTTAAAATAACTTATATTTACTCGATAGAAAGTGGAATGAATAGAATGAAATGGTTATCACACACACATGTGGAGAATTAGTGAAATGGTTATATTTTGAACTATTTTCTCAAATTTGTATCATTCAACTCCTTGAATCTTTTGATGATACAATTTTTGTGACAAATTTTTATTTGATCACTGAGAATAACTCCTTGGTTTGTTTTTTTGATTTGATTACATTTCTATCAGGAATTAAATTTTAATTTAATGTTAAATCTTTATGAAGTTGGAAATATATGAATGCATAATTTTTGGAAATATGACTTTTCCCAGGAGTGAAAATGTTTAGGTGTGGGATTGTGATCACACCACGATTCATTATTTCATTTTCACACTTATACCACTATGTTAAACTAGTTTTGTATTGAAAATTATAAAAAATAATAACATATTTCACTTAATTTTTTATTCTATTGTTGTGTTTTTATAACTATTAAAAATGGAAATGTTACTTGTTCTGATAATTTCATTGAAGGTGGAGGTGATTTAGAGGGCCCATGTTGAAGTCCAAGGAAAATGGGCCAAGTTGTGTAAGATCCAAGAACACCAATTTACTAAAATGAATATTTCAACATAACTGTGCATTAAAATGGGATGATATTTTGTGGTCCTATACAAAATTCATTAGGATACGTTTAATCTGAAGGAATCAATGACCCATTCGGCCATCTGTTATCCCAACCAACCCGATCTGTCCAGAACACTGTATCTACACAAAGTCTATATTGGTGTGTTGTGATCTATCCATATCTTAATATCTAACGGTCAAAATGGTACCAAACATTAATTGGAGATAGACATGATGTTACGAAACATGTTTCTAGTTTTGTAAAAATCATGATTCGACATTCAAGTGGTAGAAAATCATGGGATAAGTGGTTTTACAAAACCGGTGTGCCAAAAACCACCTTCCACATTTCCTATAAAATGGAATCTTGGGCTCCTCATTTGCATGTTCATCCAAGGAGTAAAGTTCATCCAATTTGGAGTTCCAAATTAGTCCACTTTTTATCCAAGAATTTATACAGGCCCCTATTTCATAAGGGGATCAATAATGAAGAAGTAGTTCCACCCGAGCTTCCTCCTCCTCCCAATGTCGAGCTAAACGGTGGGCGTTCATTGTGAGGGAGCTACACATATGTTAAGGGGGTTAAGACATATATATTCGGTACTAGTTTAGATTAATTTGGTTTTTTAAACATTTCATTCCATGTACCGTACATGATTATATATTTTAATTCTTGTTTTAATTCATGTGAATGTTATGCTCATAATTTCTAACCGATCGGTGTGAGGTTTTGAGTGTGTGACTTGTGTGGTTCCAATTGGATAGCAGAAGAATCCTTTTTATACAATCATTTGTGAGATTTCAATATCATTTGGAAGATATTATTTCATTCATAAGTTCTGAACCCTGAAAATAAGAGTGTTATATAAAGGATTGGTTCTTTAAGAATTGAAATAAATGCTTAGGAATTAATCGGGATTCTAATTAATTTCATCTAAATAATTACTCCCATCCTAAATGAATCTCTATGAACAATGATCTTGAAATGTATGTAGTGAAATAAAAATAAACCATTTTGCTTATATTTTTCAAAATTCACTTGGTTTTTCAAAAATTAAACTCTTTAAGTTAATCTATTTTCATAAAACTATTTTCAAAATTACCCCACTATTTTAGTAATCTTTATTTAAAATAATACTATAAGCTAAAAATGCTCCTTGAGAGATAATATAGGGTCTACCCTAAAATATAAATAATAATTAAAATAATAATCAATTTTATGTGTCACAAAAATGTGTTCACCATTCCTTTTATTAGTTTGATAATGTCAATTAGCATGCAACCTTTTAATTAAGTCATAACTAATCAATAAGTCCATTTCGTTCAAGCCTTGAATTTCATTAGTGTGATAAGGTAAAATAGCATGAAACCTTTATTAATTACATTTAAGTCATATTCATTAATTAAGGGTCATTCCTATACCTTACATTAATGTGTTATGGGGTGGTACGGACATGAAACCTATAGTTCATTTACATTCAATATGGTTAAGTCGTTTACATAGTATACTTCCCAATTTCCCTTTCACATTTAATTATCAATTTGTTTCACTTACCTTAGGTGGGTCAAGTGGTAGTGACATTGTACATTCCATTTACCATTACATGATACAACAATCAATTATTATAAGGAGGCCTACCATTAGTTCGGTCAATCACAAGCACATCAAAACAATGGCTCAAAAGTGTCAAAACACTAAAAACTCAATTATAGAATATCATCCAACATGGTATGGATGGAGTTGTGGGTGAAACCACAAATAAATAATCACATATATTAAAATACAATATTCATACAGTTCTAATGATTATAAGAAATACATATAATTTCAATAAACAACACCAAATGAAATCAGTTGGCCCCACACGACAATTCCAAAATATATGAACTTGAGGGATGAGTTATAGACCACTCAACTTTGGTTTGTATGACTCTCCTACTTCATTAACTAGACTTGATTTATATTATAAAGGATTAGTGTTGAGAAAAAGTAAAAAATGTTCATGCCTCGATAATTAGGTCACGAGAAATATAAAAGAAGAATGGCTAAAAAGGACTCGAGTACTTACCGTTGTACATCCAACGTGATAAACAGAAGCTCTAACATGGCCCTAGATGATAAATATCTCTTTATCCCTATGTTGGGACTTAAAAATCTCCAAAATGAGAGAAAATAGGTTAATTCTGTTAGATCTAGGATTAGGAAGAGGGATGGAACTTAATTAGATTAGTAGGAGAAAAATGGTAAAAATACACAAAAAAATACCATGTGCAGGGTTTGTCCACACAGTTACCTGTGAAGAAGGGGCACTCACAAGGTTAATCTTCCCAACTGTGTTCCAACTGTGTGATATGGTTTTTTCTAAAAATTTCCATCAGAACGGTTTTTCAAACTGTGCACCAACCATGCGCAGACCGTGAAACATGGCTAGTTTCCCCAAAAAGATGGGTTCTAGGATCCAAGATTTCCCCAAAAAGACCCCTAAGAACATTTCTATCTCATTATGCATCCATATTAGGTCTAAATTAAAGAATTAGACCAGAATTTAAAGGATCTATACGTGATTGAAAAACTGTGTTCTTACAGTCTTCCCCCCTTAAAAGAACTCAACCCCATGTTCACATTCCAAGGGTGGAGAAACACTATATGAGAAAAAATATAGCCATTGGGAATTCAAATTTTCCTCACACCAAATTCTCATCCTAAAAGTGGTCATATTGTCATAACACCCTTACTAGATAGATATACCAGCCTTGTAGAGCCTTCATGCTTCAGTTAACAATGTATGCTAGATACTCCTCAAAGGCATCATCGAAATCTAACTCAAATTCCTCAAGATAAATGGTATGATATGGGTCAGCATGATATTGTTGAATTTATAAAACATGGTATACTTCATGAATGGCATGGTACCTCTAAATTAATAGAAACTGATAGGCTACCAGCCTAACTCTCTCTAGAATCTCAAACATCCCTTCGTATTGAGGCAATAACTTCCCTTAGTTTTGTTACCATATGTGCTCTAGATTGGGTGATACCTGAAGTAAAACACCATCATCGACATAAAAATATATAGTTCATTGATGGATATCTACATAAGATTTTTTCTAGACTAGGCAGTAGTCATACGCTTTCTGATCAGCTGAATCTACTCCGAAGTCTCTTGAACGAGATGAGGACCTAGTAGGGTTGCCTCAACTACCTCCAACTAGTATAAGGGTGAACATCATGGCCTAACATATAAGGCCTCAAAATTATCCATATTAAATTTTTCTTGAAATATATTATTATAGGATAACTCAACGAGAGGGGAATGATTTTTCTAAGAACCATCGAAATTGAGGACACATGCTTGAAGCATATCCATTAGAACGTGTATTGTCTGTTTTGAAGAGACTATAACAAGCCTGATGGAAAATCAAGCTTAGAAGAGACTATAACAAGCCTGAAGGACTCTGGTGCTCTTCCTTCACCAGATGATCGGTGGAACACCTAGTGATAAATCTTAAAAGGTGACGTTTCATCCCATGCCACCAATACTTGTGTTTCATGTATTGATACATCTTCAAGATTCGTGGATAAACTGCCCATTGAGAGGAATGGGACTCTTTAATAAACTAATCTATAATATCATTAAGGTCCCATAAATGTCCATGAATATGTAGGATGTATTATCCATCTATAGACCAATCTGAAGGTAGGTTATCTCCTGATATACTCTCATGGAGTACCAAGTATTTAGGATCTAAAAACTGTCTACCCTTAACCTTCTCGAGGAGGGAAGATGTAGATTCCAAATATTAGAGATAATAGTGCTCATTACTATCTTGAAACTGTAGGTGAATCTTAAAGAAGAGGGCCATCAACATCCATTCATCACTGGCTTCATGTAAAGCTTGTGCATGATTTTTCTAAATCAGTTCATTTGTAACCACTTTGCCCTTCCCAAGTGTATATGCAAGGTCAAAATAAATTTATTGTAGATATTCGAACCATATCTCTTGGATAAGATTAAAGTCACATTGGTAAAACATATATTTGAGGCTCTTATGGTCTGTGTACACTATAAAGCACTCACCCAACAAATATTGTCTCCAGCAATGTAAGGCATGGAAAACTGCTGCTAGATCAAGGTTGTGTGTTAGGTAATTTCTCTCATGAGACCTCAACTACTGAGACCCAAACACAATGACTCTATCATTAAACATCCATAATACTCCTAGGACAATTTCATTTGAATCATAGTGGATGGTATAGACTTTTCTAGGATATGGAAAAGTCAAAATGGGTGTCAATACAAGCCTCCCTTTTATCTATTAAAAGGCTTTCTTACACGCTTCTGACCACAAAAACCTGACACCTTTATTTGTTGGACCAGTGAGGGGTGAATTAAGGTGAGAAAATTCCTATATGAAATTACTGTAATATCCATACAGTCCCAAGAAACTCTATATGTCAAACATGTTCTTGGGATGATCTTAGAATACAATGACATTAAACTTCTATGGTTGAACATATTATCCTAATCCTGATATTATATGACCCAAAAAGTGAACTTTGTCGATCTATAACTGTCATTTAATTGTCTTAGAATAAAGATGATGATCTATCAGTGTACTCAGAATGATCTCAAGATGTTTGGATTGGTCATTACGAGTGTGATAATACACCAATATGTCATCCACAAAGACCATGAAAAAGAGTCAAAATAAGGGTGGAAAACCCTATTCATCAGAGCTATATAAATTGTGGGAATCTTCATAAGACTGAAGGGCATAATGATGTACTTGTACAGACCATACCTACTATGGGAAGCTATAATAGGTATATTAGATGTCCTAACTCGTACCTGATGATAACTCGATCTCATGTCAATCTTAGATAACCCCTTTTATCCTCAGAGTTGTTTGATGAGATAATCTATATGAGGAAGTGGGTATCAGTTTATGACTGTAAGTTATTTCAAGAATTTTTAATCCACATATAGACATTAGGTTCCATCCACCTTCATGGTGAAAATCACAGGAAACCCCCAAGAAGATGTATTGGTCCATATAAATCCCTTTGACTCCAAATACTCTTACTGCTGTTTAATCTCCTAAAGCTCTGTAGCTGCCATCCTATATGGAGGAATGGACACTGAAGCTACTCTTGGAACAATATTGATTGTAAACTCTACCTAAATATAAAGAGTTAATCCAAAAAATCATCCAAAAATACATGCCTAAAATGATACACTATTGGAGAGAAAGCAGCTTGATGTAAGACATGATCCTCCATGAAGATATTTGTGATCTGGGTGTCCACTCCACTTATCCCATGATGCTTTGGTCCAGCACTCCCATCCTAGATATCACACTCTCCCTTATATAGATAACTGCTACCATATGGTGATGTAAAAGATACCCTATGGTGATAGAATTCTACAAAAGTGTGATAGTGAACCAACCAGTCCATTCCAAGTATGACATAATAGCCTATAATAATGAAATCAAATAGATTCCATAATAAAGCATATCTAACAACCTCAAGAAGACATTCTATACACTGGAATATTCCCTCTAACAGCATTCCCAATGGTATAACTAGGATCATTACATCACAGTAGTGCTATATCTCAAGTATGAGACTCTCCATGATATATATATAGATAAAAAAAGTTTAAAGAACCTATATTAAATAAATAAAATATTATATTAGATTCAATTAGAATAATATCTTTTACTATAGATGGTCCCACAACCTATTCCATGGGTATCATCTGTAGTGCATGTAATTGAAATGATCAACAGTCTCATACAATAGATGGAATGCCATGATCATAACATCTAAGTTGGTGCTACTGGTGATTAGGGGTCGGGCTACCATGGCGAGGACCTACTCCTCAACCAGACCTATCAGATCTATTCAAACTCCTTGCTTGATGTGGCATAAAAGAATCTTCTATTGAAGTTGGAGTAGGTGTGGATCCTTTTCCACTCGAAGATGGACAAAATGTCTTGTAGAAATGTTTGAGATTCCCCATGCTTCCACAATACCAATATTCCATTGGGTATCTATCACAATAAGGCTTCAGGTTCCCTCATATTCCACACTGATGACACATTTTTGAGCTATAAAAATGATCACTCTGGTTGTCACTTCCCTGATGAGAAACCTCTAGGGAGTGATTCTTGCTACCGAAAAAACTATTGGCCTGATGGGACACTGGTCTTCTATTCCTAGTATTATTGTTTTCCCTCATATTAAAAATAATTATAATAAAATGATTTAATATTTTAGAGAAGGTTGGAAGGATATCGAAATTCACCTGCATACGGATGGTGTACCCAAGCCCATCCTTAGAGCATCTAGCATGTGAATGCTGATGATCAACTAGAAGTGGTGCATAACACTGCAACTCCTTGAAACACACTGAATACTCCATGACTGATATAGAACCCTGCTCAATATACATAAACCATGTTGTTATGTCATCTCTCAATATATAATAAAGGAACTTATCATAGAATGAATTCTTGAAATCAACCCATAACATTCCTTGATGAAGACCAGCCTGGGTAATCACATCCCACTAGCGCTTGGATAAATCCTAAATAATATATGTGGAAATCATTACCCTATACTCTGGAAGAATCTATAAATGATCAAAGAGAGATAGGGTGTATTCTAGCCAAGACTCAGTAGCCTATTGACTTCCATCCCCTACAAAGGTAAGAGTCCACTACTGTAAAAACTCATGATTCAGATCATCCATCATTAGTCCATGTCGTGGAGCACCATGCATGGACTGCATCAGACATAAGAAACTATCACAAAAATGGGAATCAGTTCCGAGATATGGTATAGCAGGTGGTGCCTTGGGTGTCACTCCTAGCAATAATATAGGTGGCTCAGGGCCCACCATGTCTGGAGCATGGTCATCACCACCCTCCTAGTGTATGATATAAGGAAATTGTGGTGCAATTGGTCTATAATTTACAAGAACGTGCCTTAGAGGAAGATTATATTCATAAATATAGAATCCCTAGAGAAATAAGAACATAAGAAATCTCACTACCCAAGACATACTACCCCAAATACCTTCTTAAAGGTCCATGTATCAGTAAATGATAAAGTATAAGTTTCAATTCATTTTACACTTAATTTTTAGGTTCACTCTTTTATATTTCATAAACATGTCATGGTGGGATAAGGATGTACAAAAAAATCATTTTAGATGTCATGATTTAATTTATAATGGATTTCCATTTTTGGGGAATTAGTTTCCATACACCTTATCACTGGAAATAACACCCATTTATTTATAGCATAATGGCCTGACTTAGAAAATTACTCATCCCAACCCATGACGGTCCATACAGCACATGAATTAAGATAGTCAATCACTCAATAAAATCCAAGTGTAATACAAGCATAATCTAAATATCACAAAATCACTCAACAATCATAGGCCTATCAAGTTATGAAAAATAGTGAAATACACCTATATGGAATGGAAATATGCATAAATTTTGAATTCTAGTTTCCTATAATGATCCATGTTACAACGCTCCTTTCCATAATATCATCTGTCCAAGGATGAAAGAAAATCATCAAATAATGAAATAATCAACAACATCACACATCATTTGAATCACTCAAACGTGAAATAATGTTAACTATAGTTGGAAAAATTAATTAAAATTTATATTTTGGGTAACTTGGATTTTACCCCAAACATGGGTTCACAATGCCCAATCGCGACTTTTGACGAAGTCCCCAACATTCTTAATCTCCAATATATTATCTCTAAATAGTAAATAAATAATGTAAATTCCTTTGATAGAAATTTGTGATGTTATGGACCCCGATTACACATAACATGTGCCCCAATCCTGGTACGCCACATGGCCTCAACCACACCTCAAAAAATGTCAGAGGCTTCTGACTAACAGTGATGGTCTAGGGTGTGTGTGTGGGGAGACTATTACCTCATTTACAAAGTGTGGAATAATAAATAAAAATAAAATGGTGTAAATATTAGATGCAATACAAGTAAACATAAGGAGAATCAGAGAAATAGAGACAACATTTACAATTGATAAAATAACTGGAATGACATACAAGCATACAACAAATCCTGATGATATTTCATGTCACTAGAAAACTGAAAAACATGGATTCAAGATAGCCAGAATTAAATGATTAGCCAAAGTATAAAGGAAATCAATAGAATTACCAATAATCTCAAGATCCAATTTGGCCTTCTGCTATCAAGCTCTATCCTAAATAGCAAGAAATCAAGTGTTCGAAGTCGTATGCTTCTTTAATCAACACCTACATTCATGTAGTGTACTTCGGGTACCAAATAGTTCCTGGAGAGGGTGTGAGATAAATCTTATTGGGCCACCACCAATGGTTTCTATATCATCCAACTCGTGTAATGGGAATGTAACAGTGTGAAAGGATGCATATATAAAGAAAATCATCACAATGTAACTAAAATACCCAAGTACCTACTTCAGTTATTGAGTGGTGTCTTTATGTAAATAGTCAATTAATTTGTTGTTATCAGTTTAAAATGGATTCACATGTTAAGAATATTGAAGGTTCTAATTTGTGACAAGGAAACCTATAAGTACGTTTAATAATGAAGTTCAAAGGTAATAACCAAGGTAACATAGACATCATGGGTCACCAACACAGTAATAACGGTAGCCTTGCTAAGGGAAAGAGTGTAATCCAAGGAGAATAGTCCAAGGCACTCTAAAATATATTCCTACTGAGACCAAGGATTTTATCAATGGTAAAATGGGTCTAAGAAAAGACTGGGCCTAATGTACATTATCCATTACACCTACTTGTCAATATTGGATCCAAGGACGGTATCTAAGGAATATTGTAATACAATGTGAGGGATCTTATGGTGTCATACTGATCATCCAAGAATAGAATTGTATTGGGATATATGTGCATATAATCCTAATCCAACCATATCCTTGAATTAAAATTGGTTTCCCAAGTGATCATGGAATTCCCCGATAAGAAACCAAGGTAAGCTCTTGTCAGGCCACTCCTGCTTAATTATGAAGTCATGTAATATTTCATTTGGTTCAAGAGTTGTCTTTAATTAGTGTGATAATATCAAGTAGTGTTCAACCTTTTAATCAAGTCATAATTAATCAATAAAAAATATCAAAGAACCTATATCAAATAAAACAGATACTATAATAGAAGCTACAAGAATTGTACCTCATACTGTAGAGAATCCTACTGCCTGATCCTTGGGTATCGGCTATAGTGTATGTAATTAACATGATCCACGACCATGTGAAACATATAAACAACCATGATCATAAATATTCTATTGGTGCTGGTGGTGGTTAAGGGTCTGGCTACCACAACAATGTCCTCCTCCTCGTCCAGAACTATCAGTGATACTTTTACTCCCCACTTGATGCAACATAAAATTACTCCCTCCTGAAGTCAGAGCCGGCACAGATCCTTTTTCACTTGGATCTGGAGGAAAAGTCCTATAGAAACGTTGTATATTCCCCCATAAGGATACAATCCCATCATTCCATTGGGTCTCTATCACAATGAGTCTTTAGGTTACCCCATCATCAACACTAATGACACACTTTGAAGCTATTAAAATAAGACATCTGGTTATCCCTGACCTAACGAGAAACCTCTAGGGAATGTTTCCTTCTCCTGGAAGAAATATTGGCCTGATGTGGAAATGGTCCTCTATTCCAAGTAATATTGTCTTCCCTTAGGTTACACTCAGTTATAAGATCCTATTTTACTATTTAATAGAATATAGTAATGAGAAATACATTCACCTATGTATGGATTGTGTACACAAGCCCATCCTTGAAGCGTTTAGCACGTGAAATATCATCACCAACTAGAAGTGATACAAAGTGATGAAACTCCATGAAACACAATGAATACTCCATAAATAACATTAAACCCTACTCATGATTAATAAAATCTCTATCTATGTCAGCTCTCAACATCTTAGGAAATAAATGGTCATAGAAGTCAGTCTAGAAACCATCCCATAACATGCCCTGATGATGATCATCCTTGGTAATCGTATCCCACCAGTGATTGGAAGAATCGCAAAGCATGTATCTTGAAAGATTTACCCTCTACTCTAGAGGCATATCTAGATGCTCAAAGATCAATAGGGTGGCTTCTAGCCAAGACTCAGTAGCCTGTGGACCACCATCCCATGAAAAGGATTGAAGGATCTTGTTGCTGGAACTCACAAGTTGGATTAGACATCATAGGTGCATGCCATGGAGTACCACGCAAGTACAAGATTAGATATAGAAAAATATCATGAACTTTTGAATCAGTGCTTATATTTGTTACAATAGTAAATTCCTTGAGTATCACTCTTGGAGGAAATACATGTCGATTAGGACCCACCATGTCTACAGTATGGTCATCAACACCCTCCTGGTGTACAATACAAGGAAATTTTGGTGGAAATGGTGTATGATTTCTAAGAATACACCTTATAATATTCTTACAAGAACAAGGATAGCATCATTTGTAGAAGATAAATGTAATAAAACTCACTACCCAAGGAATAACACTCCAACTACCTGCTTATATGACCCGGTATCGGTAGGTTCTCAGGTATAACTTTTATTTCATTTTACATTTAATTTTAAGGTTCACTCCTTTACCTTTCATAAACATGAAAAGGAGAGATAAACATGTACAACCATTTAATTTAGTTTTCATGATTAAATTTATAATGGATATCCATTTCTAGTGAATCAGTTCCTATACACCTTATCACTGCAAATGACACCCATTAATTTAGAGGATAATGGATCGACTCGGTAAATTAGTAATCCCAAACCATGAAGTCCCATACACCTCGTGAATTGAGATTGACAATCACTCTGTCGAAACCAAGTGTAATACAAGAATAACCTAACTATCACAACATCACTCAACAATCATAGGTATATCAAGAAATAAAAAATAGTGAAATGAACCTATATGGAATTGAAATATGCATGACTTACAAATTCTAGTTTACTATAATGATGCATGTAACAACACTACTTTCCCACATATCATCGGGACTAAGATGAAAGAAAATACTTAAACACGATAATAATCAACAACATAACATAGCATGTGCATTACCAAATAGTGATGTAATTTCAACTGTAATAGGAAAAACAAAATAATAATTATATTTTGGGTAACTTGTATTTTACGTCGAACATGGGTTTATGACTCCCAAGAATGGCTTGTGACCAAGTCTCCAGCATTCACAATCTCTATTATATTGTCTGTAAATATTAAAGAAAGAACGTAAATGCCTTTGATACAACTTTTTGTTGTCCCGGACCTAGATTCCAATTAATAGGTGCCCAGATCCTAGTGGGACACATGGCCTCAAGCACAACTCCCCAAACACCATAGGCTACCAACTACCAGCAAGGGCCTAGGGTGTGTCCCCAAAGAGACTATTCCCTCAGTACCAAAGTGTAGTGTATCAGGTAAATATAAATATAGTTAAATAGAGGAAGCAATACAAGTAATCAAAAGGCACATCGAAGAAATAGAGATAATAGTAACAATTACTCAAATAACTTGAATAATATACAAGCATACAAAAACTAATGAGGATGTTTCATGTCACTAGAAAACATGGAAACAAGATAGAAAACATAACATGTTCATCCAAAGAATAAATGAAATCAAAACACAGTTCCAAGCATCCCAAGATCTAACTCGATCCTCTGTTATCAAGATCCATCTTGAATAGAAAGAAATCAAGTGTTCAAAGTTGTATGATCCCCTTTATCAACACATGCATTCATGCAATCTACTTTGGCTACCAAACATCACCTAGAGAAGGTGTGAGATAATTCTTAGTGGGCCACCACCAATGATTGATAATAACATTCGGCCCATGTAATAGAAATGTAACTGTGTGCAAGCATGCTTATATAAATTCAAGCAGCACAATGTAACTAAATACCCAAGTACCTGCTTTAGACCTCGACTATCTTATGAACCTAAACAGTATATTAAATTATTATTACCATCTTATTAAGGATCCACATTTTAACAATAGTGAAGGTTCCTTGTTGTGATAAGGAAGCCTACAATGACATTTAATCATGATGTTCCAAGGTAATAACCAAGGAAATGTAGACCTCAATGGTCACCAAATAATTAATAAATGTAGTCTTTCTAAGGATAAGAGTTTAATCCAAGGAGCATAGTCAAAGTCATTCCACAATGAGACACCTTCCGAGTCTAAGGATTTCATTCAGGGTAAAATGGGGCTAATAAAAGACTTGCCCTGATGGGCTTTAACCGTGACACCTACTTGTCAATGTTGGATCCCAGGAGTGTATCCAAGGAATCATGTAATAATATGTGATGGATCCTACAGTTTCATACTAGGAATCAAATAATAGACAAGGATTGGGATCTAGGGGGGTCTCAACCTAAGCAAGTCATATCCTTGAATCGGAATGGGGTTCCTGTGTGCTCATGGCATTCCTCGATTATAATACATGGATATATCTAGTCAAGAAACAATTTTTTAATTATTATGTCGTGTAATATTTTATTTAGGTCAACGGGAAGTGACATGGTACTTTCCATTCACCATTAAATGATACAATAGGAATTTATGATAAGGATTCCTACCATTATTGTGGTCATGATCGATCACATCCGAACAATGGTTCAAAAGTGTCAAAACACTAAAAACTCAATTATATAATATCATCAAACATGGAATTGATGGTGTTGTGGGAATAATCACCACAAAATAATAAAATATAGTGAAATATAATATTTATATGGTTATAGTGATTATAAGAATGATGTATAAATTCAATAAACGAAACCTTATGGAATCAGTGGGCCCCACACGATAATTACAAAATCAATAAACTTCAGGGGAAATTTATAAACCACCCACCCTAGGATTATAAGATTCTTCTCCTCTGGTATCAGCCCTTGATTTTTCTTAGAATAGAATAGATCTAAGAAAAAATGAAAAATGCCCACACGTTGATAACTAGGTCCATAGAATGAGAGGATAAGAATAGCTAAAAAGGACTTGATTAATTACCATTTCACATCCAACGTGATGAAAAGAAGATCAAAAAAATCCCAGATGATGGAGATATTTTGATCCCTAGGTTAGGCTTTCAAAATCTAAAAAAATATATTAAAATAGGTTAATCCCAATGGATCCTAGATTATGAAGGAGGGGACTTAATTATATCATTAAGGAAAAAATGGTAAAATTAGCCAGAAAAATAGCCTATGTAGGGTTTGTCCACCCGATTTGAAAAGCTATGTAAAAACCTTGGAAAGTTACTTGGGAAGAAGGGTAACTCACATGGTTAATCCGAACAATCATGCGCCAACCATGCGATATTGTTATGTTTGAAAATTTCCATCTTCACAGTTAGGAAAACCATGCACCGACCATGTACTAATCGTGCAAGAAAACTATTTTCCCCCAAAAAGATAGGTTCTAGGATCTGAGCTTTTCCCAAACACCCCTGAGACCTTTGTAAACTTATTATCCATCCATATTTGATCCAATATAACTAATTAGAGAAAAATTTAAAGGATCTATACATGAGTGAAAAAATGGGTTCTAAAACTTATTCATTCTTTGCATGGTTTATAATTATGGTGATAAGATTTTTATGAAATGAATTTCTTTTCCATGAGTTATAAAATGATGAAAAGGTTAATTTATTTTAGATCTTATAGAAAAAAAATAGCTACTGATTTTACTATATTATTGGTGGAAACAAAATTATATATAAATATAATGCATTAGTTAATGATTTATATCTCAGTAGATAATAATGAATGGAATGGGGAGTGAACCTAGTTTAGTAGTTGAATATTTCCAATATGATATTCTTGGGAGAGAACCATGTATTAAGAAATAATTTAATGGGGAGTAAACCCAGTAAAATATGTTATGATTATAATTTAACCTTGATTAAGAAAATTATTTTTTAGGCTTATGTGTATACAAAAAACTTATGTATTATGTTTATGATTTTTTCTCAGAGAACATGATGTATTATTTATTAATACATACTTTTATGAAGTATGTATTTTTAAGGAAGAAATATTATTCAAAGATTCATGATTATTGGTCTTGAATAATTGGGTATGACTATTATAATTTATGATCATGTTATCATACCCTTATGTATATCATACGCTTGAATATGACCATAAATTGATATTTCCGATGTTTAACCAAATTAAGTATCTAATCTCACCCTTTATTATGTTTTTTCCCCATTAATGAAGAATGGTTTTAGGTATGATGTTTCTAAGAAGGGTGCCAGTTTCGAATAACTTAGTGGGATATGACTTAAATCTTTTATATAGAAATTTTTTATATATCCTTGTTTCCAAAGACACTAATCCATTATATATTTGTCACAGATCAAAATATTATGTATTTAATATTCATTTAGTGATATTTCATATTTTTTATGTAATTTTTGGGTTACCTCAATTGGAATTATAGAAAGGTATATTTATTTTTGGAATGTAGGATGAGAAATATTTTGTGAGATCCCTTAGGATAGGCCTATTTGTTGGAGAAAATCCTACATTATAATGAATAAAGAGTGTAGTTTTCTTATATAATACATCCATGCATGGATACTGGAAAATAGATTTAGTTGTGGAACAAATTCAAAATGGGTAATAACTCATAAAATGGAAGGTTGTTTGCTAACATGATCATCACTATTGCACGATGAGTTATCCAAAGACTACATACATTTATAAAAACTCCTTGAGGGTATTATTATGTTAATTCACATTTTTAATGAAATAGTATGATTGATTTTGATATATAATAACCATTGATGACCAATGTTAAATTTTTGATTCCATAGATTGAAAATTTAGTGTCATGATTTAGATATCCTGTGAATTATTTTCAAGAGTACATGGTTATTAATTATGATGTATGATGCTTATGCTATCCATTTTTATTTTTGTAAGGGCATAACGATAGAATGATAATGTTGAGGTGGCAATATTAAAGCTCAAATATTGAAAAATATTGTTTGAGTTTTTTCAAATGAATTCTTTTTTATCATGAAAAGTCTCCAAGGATGTTTATTCATAGCCTCAATAATTTGAAATTAAATTAGGAGTGAAAAATATTAATGGTATAATGATGGGATCTGCAGTATATGATTCTTTTTTATTAAATTTTGTTGGAATTAGATTCATAAAAATGAATTTTTTCTCTCACTCATTGAATTTTTTGTCATTTAGGTCATGGGTTGTCTTTTATTATATAAACCCAATTATAATTTCCCAATAAGGGAAGTTTCATTTTATACAAAGAACCAATTTATTGTCATATATCTGTGTGAGGATAAATATGAAATTTTAATGGAAGATGAAACCATTTTATGGGTCTTGATTCTTATCCAAATGGTATATTTATCTCAGTTTTTTGGGGACAATCTCAATATCAAAGAAATAACTTTGTACAAGAGTTTTTTTATGACTTTTGGGAATAGTTTATCATTCTTCCTTTGAATTGTGAAATTGATATTTCAATGAAATTCATACTAAGTTCTACACCCTTTTAAAATAATCCATACAGAATACCCCCAATTGAGTTAAAGGAATTTACGAATAAACTCTCATATAATCATGATAAGTGATTTATTCATCCAAGAGTCTCTCCATGGGGTCGACATGTTATTTTTTTTATATGAAGGATGGATTAATACAACTCTGCATTCATTATTGAGAACTAAACAAGACCATAGTCAAGAATATCTGACCTTTTTCCCATATTGATGATTAGTTCAATCAATTATGTGGAGTTCATTGTTTTTCCAAGATTGATATTCGATATGGATACTATAAATTGAGGGTGAAAAGTGAAGACATACCGAATAAAATATTCCATATGAGGTATGAACACTGTGACGTTATAATGATGCTATATTTTCTTATAAATGTCATTTATATCATCATAGATTTAATAAATAGTTTCTTTAGAGAATACCGTTATTATTTTTTAGTAGTATTTATAAATTATACTCTTATATATTCTAAGAGAAAGGTATATCATCAAGATCACTTAATAGTTTTATAAAAGAACCTAAAAAAATAGAATCTATAAGAAAAATTTACCAATTGTGAATATTGGGAAAAAAAAGTTTCATTTTTTGGATCATATATTATTAATAAACTATATATAGGTGGATCGACCAAAATATAAATTTATGGAACATTGGACCAGACCAACCACTATAACTGAGATCAATTGTTTTCTTGGTTTTTCTAAATATTATTGAATCTTTTTTTGATAATTTTATAGGGCAATTGAATCTAATACCCACGTTAACATGGAATGTAGTCGTGTTCTTTAGGAAATATTAATATTGGTAAAATTTCAAGGAGATAAAAAGAATATGGTTCATTGAACCAGTTATCACACTACCCTACAACGGAGATAGGTTTGTGATCTGTATGGTCACATGGAAGAAGGGATGGATGAATTATATTTATAGAGGAAGGTAAGAGATGTATATTAATAATAAAATTTTAATTTATATAATCACCAAAAAATAGTTGAATACGCACAAGAGAAGATGGTTGGATTTGATTAAAGATTATGATTTCTCAACACATTAACACCCTAGAAAATAGAATAAGATTTTTGTTTCTCTAAGTATAAGGATCATTAAAGATAACTTATATGAGGATCAGAAAATATTTAAAAAATTTATATTTCAATGGGATGGATCTAGAAATATTTATGGAATGTGATAAATATTATATTTCTCTAATTCATTTTCAACCTTATATACTTGTGAAGATTAATGAGGAACATAAAATAGATTCTAAACTAAAATATATGGGGAGAAATTATACTATGTTGAACTTTTATTTTTATAGAATGAAAAGTTTTAAAAACCATGTACATGTCTTATAAATACCATACCTTAATAAGGAACTGTTTGAATAAGATCACTTCACAATATTCTTTATTCATCCTTGAAGTATGAATATGTGTAGAGATCTGAAAGAGTATTTTGGTGTGAAAATATGAAAACATATATTATGAGTATATATTTATATTATTTTTATATTAGTATATTAAGGTAGAGAAAAAGAAGTCTAAGGGGATGTTACAACTATTACCTATATCGTGATGGAAATGGTAAAGCATCCCCATGGTTTTCCTTAATAAACTCTCCAAAACATCTAAATTTTATACCACTATATAGGTATTAATTGTTCAATTTATAAAGTTAGTAAAATTTATTAATATCAGTTATAACTTTCTACTTGGTTAGCACACCAGAATATACAATAATGATGTTTTAAGGTTTTATAGAGTTCCTTGTTCTATTTTTTCTGATCAATATCCAAGGTTTACCTCAATGTTTTGTTGAATCATTTATCTATGTCAAGGTACAGAGTTGTGTTTTAGTACTTCTTATCATAATTAGAGAGATGGATAGTCTGATAGAACCATTCAAACCTTAGAGGATATTTTCAGATCCAATTCTATTGATTTCAAAGGTGCTCAGGATGAAAACATTCCTCTAATCGTATTCTCTTATAAAAATTTATTTCACTTGAGAATTCAGATGGATTCGTATAAATCCCTATATTAAAGGAAGTGAATAAATATGATGTGTTGGTATCATATTGGGTAATGAAATATATTGGTACTTGAGATAGTTTATGAAATGGAAAAAAATTAGAACTATTCATCAACGTATCAAGGTATATTAGAATTGATAGAAAAGTTATAGTAAAAATATTCAGTGAAATCTGGCATTAAATGTTATTGAGAAGGAATTATTGTGATTTTTTCTATTGAATAAGGTTATTAGATTTAAAAATAATTGACATTTGAGCACTAGGTATATTGGCTTCATCAGTATTCATTATGAAGTAGGTATGGTTGATAATCATTTGGGACATTCTTCAAACATATCTCAAGTCCATGATGTGTTCCATTGATATATCCTTAGGAAGTACATACCTGATCCTACACATGTGTGGAAGTAAGAGGTTGTACGAATGTATCAAGGTAATTTCTATAAAGAAAAAATAGTGGATGCATTTATTTATAGAGACAGAGTTCTATGGAACAATATTACTAACTATGTTAAAATTATTAGGAGGAATAATGAATTTAATGAAGTTACATGGAAACCAGAGGATGTGTTAAAACTAATAAATCCACATTTTTTTGTATAAGAGTGATAAAATTTTGAATGTAAAAATAATTTTGGGTTTTATTTAATGTAACACCCCAATATTTTATATGCATTTCCTTCAAAATAAACTTTAATTATTCTGTAGCTTTCATTCCACACAACACTGAGATTAAAGAAACTATGATATGTTATTGAATACGATTACTAAATTTTGGACATATTAAGCATTATATTTAATTTTTCATATGAATAAGAATATATAAATTATGAAAAATATGTATAAAGTTATTATATAATTAAAATTTATTTATTAATATATAATAAAAAAACTTTCAATTCAAGTAAAATTCATTTTATGCTTAAAAAATATGTTTTCATCAAAAATGGTTTTTATTTCATTTTTTGCGAGAATATTATATTTAATTTATAAAACTTTTAGAAATTGAATTTATTTAAAATGATATCATTTTTTAAATCAATATATCAAAATTATCTTATGTTAATGTTTCTAGATTTTTTTGAAAAGATGAATTTTTCAGTGAATGTTGAAAAATATCGATTTTATTGAAAACTATCTTTCCTAATCAAGAATTTTAAAAGTAATTTTTTTAAATTTATTTTATAATTTCTATATTTCCTTTTAATAAAACTTATTCTAGTTAATTTCATTTTAATAAAAAATATTCTTAATTTTGGTTAAAAAAACTTTTATACTTAAAAATTCAATTTTTTAAGAAAATTGTTTTTCATTGTGCTTTATAGGGTTATTATAAAAGTAATTTATTCCAATTATAAAAATTGAATCATGTAAAATTAATTTATTATTTTTAATAATAATAATTAATATTATTTAACAAGTTTAATATAATCTTTTCCTATAATAAATATTTAAAAGAAAACAAATTCCCACCACATTAAAAGGGTAAATTGTGTTAACCTACATTAAAACCATGTGATAAACAAAATTTTTTAATATTAATTATTTATGAATGATTATATTTCTAATATTATAAACATAGGCTCAAAATTTATTTTTTAGGACAATTATCTATGAAGTTGACTTAATAATATTTTAATCCTTTAAAATATTCAAGGAGTGTCCCTTCCCTCAACTTATAAAAGGGAACCTCCTCTCCACTTTTCTTTACATGTTATTGAGCCATCTAGAATGACCAAAACCTACCCAATTAATTTATAAACTTCTATATCCATAAATTAGTGGTACATTTGTAATTAAAAAAATATTTAAAGGGTCCTTAGTAAGGTATCTAAATTGGGTCTACAAAAGAAGAGGTAATCTACTAACTCAAACTCTTTAAATTTATGTCTTGTTTAATGTCCTTTAAATATTTTTTATTCACTGATAAATAATAAACTTGTGTATAAATGGTGTAATAAAATTTTATTATGATTATGAAACCACCATTATCCTCCCTCTTTTCTATTAAATGTGAACTAAAAGTGTCCCTCATGTGTACGTGTGGATTACAACTTCCATATAAAAATATAATTCATCTTTCATCACTATAATAAATGGTTTTTTATTATAATGAATTTAATATTAATATCTGTTATTAATGATATAACTATTTTTTATGATAAAATATTATTAATATATCTTTATTTTCTTTATAAAATGAAAACAAATTTCATGGATACATCTAGATTAACATCTCCATGAAGGATGTAATACCTTTTTATATATCAACATTTTATGGATGACTCTAGATATGTATATAATGAATATATATTTTATTTATATCATGATTAAAATTATGGAGATTATAAAACCATGATCAATGTATAAGGAATAAAAAATTTGAATAAAAAATTCCTAAACAATGAAATTATTGACACCCTGAAGTGATGACATTAATAAAAAATTATTAATAAATTGAAATTGAAATGATATAAGAGGATCATATATGATATTACAATTATATAAATTATATTGGAATATAATTATAAAAAATTGAAATTTATTATACTATAATTAATATTTCATACAAATCAATTCGAACTTGAGGGTAAGGTTTTATATTATAATCTCATTTTTACCTAGATTGATTATACATAAATTTCCAATGATATAATTATGTGATATTTTTATCCCAAATATTATGAATTTTATTCCAATATAGTTATTACTAGATATCACATGTTTTTTATTAATTTTATTCTCTTTAATTACATAATGGACATAATTATTTGTTTCAAGAAAAACTAACTTTTTTTTATAATTCTATCAAGAATATTTTTATTCCATGTCTATTTTTTCCGTAAAACAATATCAAGAATTATTTTAATATTAATTTATGATTTTATAAATCCATTTTAAAAAATGTATTAATTTCTATAAATTTTACTAAAAATAATATTCATATCTTTTTTCAAATGAGTTACTTTTGACTTTTGACTGAAAATGTGAATTAAATATTTATTTTAACATTCACAGCATGAAAATAATTTTTTGTAGTAATGATAAGTCGATGAATTGAAGATTAATTTTCATATTTCAATGGTTCTTTTGAAAGAAAATTATTTCCCTTAAATTTTAAAAAATTTATATTTTAAATTAGTGACTTCAAAATTAAATGTTTATTTTTTTAAGAAATATTCCAATGGCCTTTTAGAAGATTTTTTCATCTATGATAGAATATTTTGATGTTAATTGTGCTTTATTAATTATATTATCCAATGATATGATCTTTTTTTTATTTTTGTGGTTTATTATTATGATGATGAGTTGTTTATGAAACCAATTTCATTTTCACTAGTTATAAAATTATTAAACGATGTTTATTTTATGATCTTATGGAACCCATATATAAGGTTTTTATTACGTGAATCATGAGAATGAAATTATAAATTCATATAATTAATTGAGTAATGATGGATATCTCCTGACATAATAGGGACTTGAATGGGTATTAAACCCAGTTCAATAATTAACTTTATCTCATATGATAGTCTTAGGAGTAAACCTTGTAACAACCCCAACCCCAGTAACATGGAGACGATGTATTAATTTATTACAATGGAATAAGATTCAAATAATCATATTCTCAGTTACTGTATAGTTTATTAGTCTTGGTAAACTAGATATATACATGATTTTCATATTACATTTAAAAAAAATAAAACATAATCTTTTTTGAGAATATAATTATCCCCCTATAATATCCTTATATATCATCATAGTACATTTCATGGATTCCCAGTAAATGAAACAAAATGAGGGTGAGATAAATATATTAATAATGGTTAACTATAGTGTAATCTATCATGAATAAATAAGTATAATCAGCATGGAAAGGTAAATAACTGAACACACATTCCATTTAAATAACATGACTACCATGATAAGATAAGGCATGATTAATATGGAAAAGAAAATAACTAAAAACAAATACCATTTAGTAAAAAAACTGAGAATGTGATTCATCCATAGATAATATTATTTTGAATGTATAATGGATAACAAGATAAGTAATAATCAATATGGAAAGGTAAATAACTGAAAATACATGTCATTTAATCAATAAATGGATAATGAAATACATCTAGAGATAATATCACTGAAAAAATATCATGGATAATGATAACTATATTCTTATTGAAGGAAATTATTATTCATTGGAATTCATGATCTTAGGAACATAGTAACTCTATTGTTATGAACTTTCAAAATATAGCTTAAAACTAATGGGTAGGTATACAAAAGAAACCCATTTAACTATGTATAGCCAATTGATTCGCCACAAGATACTACCGATTAATTGATGGGATATATATAACAATGCCCCACCCATATCTATTAGTCCAAATAATTACTTATATATATAATAATTGATTTCAAACATGAACAATATTCTATATCAATAACTACCCATCTTGATTAATGAATATAGATTTATTAATGTTTCCTCTTTCAATCAAGTAAATTTTCATGTAAAACACTACATATATATTATATAAGTTTTAAGGAATAATCATATACATGAAAAATAATAATGATATTTATGGGAAATGTAATGTCCAATGATCATACGAAAGTGAATATTTTAAGGGAAAGTTAATGAAAACAAAAATGATTCAAGAAAGTGAATGTCAATACTTTACATTATCAAAATGATCATAAACCATCCATATAACGAATAAGGATGTTATAAATATAAAATATCTCTAGTTAAGTATAATTAAAATTAATTATTTCTGTCATTGATGAATATAAGTACAATAAAAATATCTTTAAAAATATTTTTGAGAAGAATATCATGTTTATTTTAAAAAAATATCATTTTAAAACTACTTTTTTATAAAATATTTCAAAATATTTTTCTTTGAAAATAATATTTGAAACTAATAAATTAATATTTAAAATAGTGAGTGGTCATAATGGAAATAAATTACATACAATCTATACATGTTAAAACAATGATTCATTTCAATTTTCCTATAAAATCAAAATAGGGATTTTTTTGGAAAAAGATGTGAATATACTGTCAAAAACATTTAAAATATAAAAGGGTAAGAATTTATTTGATAAATCATTTTTAACCATTTAAAAAAAATTGAAAATATATTTAGAAAACATGGTTTTGAAAGAAAAATGATTTTTGACCGAGGAGATAAATGACGTCATATTTTAATAAAAACATTTTATCAATAAGTTTAAGTTAAAAGAGTATAAAAATTTCACTATTACATAAAAAAATTATTAATAAATAGGGTACAAAAAATTAAATGGATTTATTAGGTAATGTTAATATAATTTCCTTCAATGAAAATTCAAGTATAAACAATCATGATTAAAATGAGATCGTGAAATAAACCCTTACAAAAATCATAACTTTGAAGTGAGAATAAATTAATGAATAAATTATTTGTGTAGAATATAAATCAAAATAAAATAAGTGGAAATAAAACATAATATTTTGACATGTAATGTCACACATAATCATATAATATCAAACATGATGAATAAGTAATACAGCCCAATGAAAATAAATTGAGTTATGAAATTATTTTCCACATGGTAATATTGATGAAAATAATCATTTGAGAAATAATTTGAATTGGAACATAAAATACCATGAATTATAAAGGATTATTGATATTAAACTTAAAATTGGAAGTATATATATCATATAAAATATATTGGGTGTATAACATTACAATATGACTCAATGAAGGAAAATTTAGATGAAGTCCCTTACCTCACACTTCTTTTTGGTTGACTATACTTTAACATCCTATATAATGGTTTTAATAATGTTATTAATTTATAATAGAACCATATAAATGATTATAATATAATATATGATCCTCTTAAAACATTTTAACACACATTTTCCAATAATATTTCATTAGTTTCATTGTTTCGGGTGTTAATTTACTTATTTTATCATGCATGTTTTGTAATAAAAGTTATGGTTCTTGTATATAAGATATAATTAAATCATATTAAGAATGATAATAATTTTTTAAATATCATATTTAATCATTAGATCAATTATTATAAATACTTTAAAAAAATTTTAATGAAAAATGAATTGCATCGCTTCGGGGAGATGGTAGGTCGCACGTACTCACGAGCGTTGATTTTATTCCATTAACAGGTTAACGGGTAAGAAAGTGGGTGACATATTAAATTTAAATAATTAATATTTTCTCATATATATCACATATATTCATTAATTTTTAACTTATTAAATTTTTTGTAAATCATAGTTGAAAAACGATTCACATCTCTTTGCAAGGTGGAAGTCCACCGTACACACAGGCGATGATATCATATTTTAAACTTCATAAAAGGTAAGAATTTATATGTGATATTAAAAATAAATAAGCATATATATATCATAAATATTATATATAAATATTAATTCCATCATTATATCCAATTGTGAATGGTGTTTATGGAAAATGGCATACATCGGTTCGTGAGACAGTAGTTCGCTGTACACATGATCTAAAATTACATTTCTCATTTGTTGGAAGTGAAGATGGATAAATATTGTCACATAATAATAATAAAAATTCATCATATTTTATATACTGGTGTTCTTATATTGGAATTTTTAGTTCGTAATTGATGGTGGAAAAAGAATAAATTAAATTAAAGTTCTTTGTCAAGATAATTATCTTCTTTAAGAGAATCCAACGTTGGATCTACTTTTAAGGACCATAGGGTGGGTATTTTGGAAAGAAAATATGATCTCAAAAGTTTATAAGGATTTACAATTCCTTCAGGTTTTCCTTTATCAAAATTTCTTAGTAGGTATTAATAAGAGAAGGAAGGGAGTTCCCTTTTGTAAGTGTGGAAAGGGAATACTTTTGAAAATTTTCCAAAAGAATCTTAAATAACAAATCCATTCAATTTACAAATGATTCAAAATAAACTCATTCTATATTATAGGATATGATAATGTGGAAATATGGTCATCCAATAAGTTTTTTAAAGTTTTTAGGTTATTTTTACGTCTTATCTTCTTATTTTAACCCCTTGGTAAACCCATTTTTCACTTTTGTTGTGGTAATTATTTTTTAATGTTTTCACTATTAATTTTGGTAAAAAATTATATTAAAATAATTTCATAATATAAATTATTATTATTAAAAATATTAAATTAATTTTTTAAAATTCAATCCACATAAGCGGCATAATCAAATTTAAAATTGTACCCACATGTGATATGAAAAAATGGGTCTTCAAAGAGAAAGTTTTCATAAGTATGAAAAGTTTTAATATAAAAATTCGCAATAAAATTGATTCAAATAAAATAAATTTAATTTATTATAATATAATTTAATTAATTGTACTATAATCTAAATTTTTTAATTATTTTATATAAAAAGTCAGTTTTCAAATAAATTCAGTATTTTTCACTAATCATTGAAAAATGAATCTTTTCGGAAAAATACAAAATGTTTACCCTAATATAATTTTTTTATAATGATTTTAAAAATGAATTTAATTTTATCATATAAATTTTCTAAAATTTTTAAAATTGAATTTTAAATTATGTTTTCAAAGGGAAACTAAACCTTCTTTTAGAAAAAAAATATAGTTTTTTTGAAAATATTCCTTTTTCTTTTAAATGATTCTTATTTTATTTATAATAAATATATAACCAATAAATTTTTAATAAATTTTTTAGCCAAATAATTTTTATAATTTAGTTATTACTATTAATAATCACCAATTTAACATCTAGGTTATAATTTTATACTATATTATGGTTTATTTAGACTCAAGTTTGCATGTTTTGTAGGTTATTAGAGAGATTAAATTTAATGAAATATATTTATTTGGTTGTTTAAGATTGTTGTCACATGTCGCATAAACTACCAAATAAAATGGTTCTATTTTATAATTTTAGGATATAATAAACCATGATTATATAAATGATGGAATGGGGAGTGAACCTAATCCACTATAATATCCTTGGTGGTGACCCTTGACTAAAGAAATGGTTTTATATGATTATGTGTATGAAACAAACTTATGTATAATGAGGTTGATTCGTTATCATAGATCATGATTGATTATTGATGATTCCACATTCTTATTTATTATGTATATTCATAAATAACATCTTATTCCATGATTCAAGATTAATGATTATTGACTGATTAGGTATGATTATTGTAAGTTATGATCTTGTTCTCATGCCTTTATGATTATATTATGCTTTCATATGACCATCGACTAATATATCTTATATTTACACTGAATAAACATAAAATATCACCCATTACAATGCTTTATTTTCCCTAAGATACAAATAATGGTTTTAAGTATGATTTTTCTATGAAGTGTGTGAGTTTTGACAAAAAATATTGGGAGATGATTTAAATATTTTATGTACCAGTTTTTTATGTATCCATGTTTCCAATGACACTAAATATTTACAATTTTGGCATGAATTGTGATGGTTTTTATTTAATATTAATATAATATTATGTAATTATTTTTTTTGTATTGGATATTACATCTCATTATTATACTTCAAGAGTTAGTTTATAAACCATATAATTGAATATGGGGGCATCAGTCAAAACATGTCTCAAAGAAAGAAGTTTGAGATGAGAACCCCTGGAAACATCGGTAATACTTGAATAAACAATAAATTGAATAAAGGAATAAAACATAATTATTTTAAAACCATTAATTTCATGAAATAATATTTAATAAAACACTTATGGGGAAGTATATAGACCATATAAAATAAATTATTCTACATACCATGAATTATGTCTCAATAAATTGAAATTGAGACCATGAAAACCCTTAGAATCATTTAAATCAATATCTAAAGAAAGAGATAAATTTAGAGAAACATTAAATATCATGATATAATATTTATTCATTATATAATATCTCAATAGTTATCATATACACTGTATAAAATGAAGTAGGTTCATAATACAAGACATCTTTTGAAGATTCAATATTGAGATGAATAATCCTTACAATGATTGTATCATTGGATTTAGAATTTAATTAATGAATTTATTATGTGGAAAATCTATAAAACAAAATAAAATAATTTTAAATAAATTATAATATAATAGGAGGTCATTTCATGAATAATATGGGTATAACATATTCAATGAAGTATAAGTATACCCCAATGAATGGAAATTGAGTAAAAAAATCCCTACCTCAAGTCCCAACTTTTTATGTAAGTCCTTCAACTCCAATATTATTAATTTTTATTAATTATTTAAATGTTTAAGGATATTTTTTTGGTTTAATAAATTATTATTAAAAAAATATTTCATTTCTTATAATTTAAATTTTAATTACTTAATTAGTTATGTCCATTTCAAGTGTTTTAAGAACATTCGGTTCATAAATTCAAAATAACTTTAGTATATTGATTATGGTAAAATAGAAAATTTTTCTATAATATACATAATAATATTCATGAAATAATTATTATTTTCATACATTAACTTTTTTACCATTTTTCAATGGTGTACATGAAATCAAATCACATCACTTCATGGTGGTGGTAATGCACACATATACATGAGTGAAATTTTCATTTTGTAGAAGATGGAAGGGTAATAAAATAGATGAAATGTTATCTTTATACAAATATAATTATTTCATGAATATCTTATATATACATCAAATTCATCATTATAAATATCCATGAGAGGTAGTGATGTAAAAAAAATTCTTTGCTTTCTGGAGATGGTAGTCCACATGTACGCATTAATGAGGTTTTTTTCCCCATGAGATGGAAAAAAATATGAATAATACAATTACATTAATATAATAACATTTTAGTATATGGGATATAATGATTTCATTATATTTTTATTGTTATGAAAAAATTTTTGTAGGTAAAAGAAGTAAAATGAAAATACTCGGTTAAGACAATTGCATCCTTATTGAAGAACATCGATTGGATCTCTCCTCAAGGATACTTAGGATTTACTTATTAGGAAAAAAGCCCCACTAGAATTTGTCTAAGGATCTTAAGAAGATTTTTTTTCATATTTGGTCAACATAAGTGGCTGAATTAGTGTGAGGAAGTGAGGAGAGTTGTTGTCCTTATAAAAGAGAGGAGAGGGGAACCATTAGAATTACTTAAAGTATTAAATTAATATAAATTAATTTTCATATTTAAGTGGATATAAAATAGTATATTTATAATATATTATGGATATATGTATAAATATTCACTTTTAATAAAATTTAGACAAGTTCGGGTTATTTTTTAACCCTTATCTCTTAGTTTTATCACCCATTAACCATTTTGATGATTACTGCAATATCATTATTTTCTACTCTTTAGTGGTTGTGGATGTTAATAAAATAGGAAAAGAGACACATAAGTTGATAACTATTTTATCTCCATACCATATCCCTATAAATTCTCCAATTATAATATTTTTATGAATTCTAAATTATTTAATAAGTATTATTTACCATAAAATACCACTAAAGTTATTTTAAATACTAATCATATAATTTAACATTAAGGACATAAATATAGTAATGTAAATAAAATTTAAACTTTTAAACCATTGATAATATATTATATTTATTTCAAACATACATAGAATAAAAAAATACAAAATGTATTAATTCTAATGATTTTTAATTTAGTTGCTTTGATTTTACTTCAGTTTGCACAAGCATTATGTCAGTATTTCATAAGAACTTAGTGTAATGATTTTATACATAGAAAATGAAAAAAAATAGAAACATAATTTTTTTATTTATATTAAAAGTAAACACGTATAACCGCTCATGAATTGTCTTTATCCATATATCAAAATGTAATATATTTTAAAACCAAGAGCGTTACATTTTGTATTTTTTCTTTACCTAAAATAATATGAGGTTCATTATCAATGAATAATGAAAAAAAAACTTCCCTATTATCCAGTAATGGATGATTATTTTTTAAATAAATTCTTAGATTATAAATATGGTAGGTGTTAGATATATTTATATAGCCTACTCACGTTATTTTTAACCCTAATTAACATATTTACCCATATCGAGGTGACAAATATTTATCACAGTAATTATTTATAATAATAAAAAAAGGAAATATTTAAAAATTTGGAACATCCAAATTCAACATATGGAAAAAATTTAATTCAATTCAATTCATGTATGTGTATAAAATTAATTGAAGATAAAAAATCAAAACAAATTGAAAAATAGTTTTTATAAAAATGTGTTTTAAGCCTAAAATAAACTCATTCAAAAATCAAGTATAATGAAGATTAAAATGTAATTATTTAAATTATTAATAACTTAATTAACCTTATATTAATTTATTATGAAATAAAAAACATAATGGATCTTTTAAATTTCTTTATTTAATTATAGTTTTACAAAAATTGTTATTTTTCATTATTCACTTAAAATAAATCTTTTCAAAATGGTCTCAAGAATTAACTCTAAGATAATATTGAAATTATATTATAAAAGTAATTAATTTAATCAAATATTTTTCCTAAAAATGATATAAATTAATTATAATGTTAGTATATAAAATTAAATAACAACTATTTTTAATGAAAACATATTCTTGAAGTATAAAATGGTTTTATTGAAAACCAAGAGATTAATTATTACACATTAATAAATACATTTTAATTATATAAAACATTTAAACATATTTTTTATAACGTTTTTATTTCTATTCATACTACCAATTTAACAGTAAAGTTACAATGGGAATATTTTAATAATAATATTTTGCTGGCATATCGTAATTCATATGATGTTTGGTGTTATATGTCAGAAAACTATGAACAATAGTTTTTCTAAAATAAATTTTTGTGCTGTTAAAAAAGTCACATGTATATAATTTATTTTGACACTCATGTTAGTAATGTATTCTATGTGAAAAATAGTGTGTTCAACACTTCTAAGCATGTGGTCACCTCATTGTTATGGGTTGAATTTACGTGATTGGGGTATCATGAATTAATAAATACAATTACCACAATGATTCTATAATTTAGAATGTATTTTATTGGTTATATAGTGTAAAATAGGAACACGATGAATTTTATTTCAAGAAATGATTATTTATTCTCATGGATGAAACTGAGAATTTTAATAAATTCTTTCCTAAACATGATAAATATCATATGTATATTTATTATTTTTTTATTATTTCAAGAATTAATTTGTGTTTAGGTATTCATTGTGTTTTTATAATTTAAAGTAATATAAACATGGGGTTAAATTGAAACTAGAATTGGTAATGACTCCAATTATAATAAATAGATTAAATGTGAATCCAAATCAATGGTATTATAAGATAATATTAAAAATATTTAATTTAATACTCAAATTCATAATTACATGATTGCATTCCTGCTTACTTAATGATTGTTGACATGACTATATAGAAGAGAAACTTTATAAATGATTGATTTTTGTTGTTCTATAATTAAATTTTAAAAAAATTAGATATTATATGGTTTGATTTAAATTAAATGATTTAATTATTTGTTTTGGGATAGACGTAATTAGAAAAAAGACATGTTATAAATTTTTATATTTTTCATTTGGATAAATTTAATACTAGATAAAGAATAACATGATGTTCTTATTCATTGTTATTTATGTAATTTTAAAACATGTCTAGTATAATGAATATCATTTCATGTAGAATTGTTGCATGTTTAATGTAATATCTGGTTGTAAAGTTTTTTATTTATAACTCTTATAATTATTAGATTAAGGGTTTATAATGTATGATAATATATATGATTATTTAATCTTATGGTGTTTAATTTATTCATTGATTAAGTATGAATTTCTTGGTACTAAGTATAACATAAAAATAACTTCACTCTTGCATCCAGTTCTAAAAACATGAAAATTACATTTACGGATTTAATGCCAATGAAAATAACCCAATTTTCTCAATCCAAACCATACACCATCAAAAGGAAAATTTGGACCAATTATATATTCAAGGGTAATTTGGATTTCTAATTTTAAAAAATTAAAAAAAATCTCATACATAAAAAATACCTATTTCTTTGAATGAGAATATCTCGTACCTAACATATATTTTATTATTTCACATTAATTAATCATCATCATCAATATGAAATCCATTTTAGAAATAATTAATTCAACCTCAATATTTATAATATGGTTAAAAAGGAATATAATGAGGGTGAGAGAAAATTTATAGTAAGGATTAATGTAAGCATGTACAATTTAGTTTCATTAGGGAGCATAAGAAGATGATAAGGGTGTGGTGACATAATCAAAGTGCATGAGTGTAACATAATATTATCCATACCCATCAATACCTGTATCATGACACATTAAAACATGGCATAAGGATTTAATAATTTAATGGGTTATAATAATCAATAATCATGAGCCATGTGATATCAATCTTGATCAAAAGAAACATTATAAACACATAGAAATAATATATAAACGTGTTGGTATCATGGAACATCATCATCATTGAACCCTTATAGAACCATTACAATTCAAATCACTATATAGATGGCTTCTAATATAATTATACGGTGAACATAATCATTACCCAATGCATTTGAGAAACCATGGTCATAAATAATGTATAAGTACTATTCATGAATTAATAATTAATTTCATCACAAACTCATATAAAAAACATTTTTATTTTTAGAACATGATTAACCAATGGAAAAATAGGATTCCACAATAATCTCTTTGAAAAATGATTAAATAATGCATGAATAAATGGGTTTCATAATAATCTTTTTGAATCATGATTAACCTATAGAAAGAAATGAGTTCCATAACAATACATATGAAATGATCATAATATATACATAGAAATAATGAGAATGATATAATTAAAAAATATCCCCAATTGAGCATAAGTAACAACATGTTTTTTTTTCGTTGATCAATGGAAATACTATGAAAATTTAATTTAAAATATTTGTTTTAAAAAATCAACTTCTTATTATCAAAAGCACCTTTATATACTAAAAAATAAAAAAATTTGTTAAAATAATTTTTAAAAAACATGGAAATATATAAATTAATCTTCAAAGAAAATAATGGATATGGTAGTGGGAATATATATTCTTGTTTTAAATGTAAAAAATAAACATTTCTTTCAAAAAAATTGAAAAAGGGAGTCAGAAGTGGTATATTTAGGAAAAATTAGGAGATTTACTTTTAAAAACATCTTAAAATAAGGTAAATTATCATGTAAAATTGATTTATAAAATAAATTATTTTTAGAAAAAAAAATTTGATAAAAAATTATAAATCATGGATATATAAGAGAAAGATACCTAATCTAGAAGAAAATACAAGAACAATATCAATTAGAAATGACTTTATTTATATTTATTGATTTAATAAAGGGGAAAATAGAAATAAAAAATGTTAACCACATTAATAAATAGGGTATAAGAAATATATTTGGTTCAAGAAAATAGGAATATGAGATTTCCCCCAAAATAACCTTCAATATAAACAATTATTAAATAAAAGGAGATTGTATCCTAAAGCCTTTTCCACTTGGTAACACTTCAATCAAAAACCTCATGTAATATTAACATCAAATGATACCTTATATATCACTAAAATATCTATTTTCATGATATAACATGTAAAATGGAATTATATACACCTCACAAATGATTATTGGTTTATATCATAAATTCACGTCTCACAGAAAGAGAATTTGAGACGAATAACCCTTACAAAAATCATACCATTAAATTTGAGAATTAATCTGTGAATCTATTATGAGTATGAAATTTAAATCCAAATAAAACAAGGGTAAATAAAAAAAATTTATAATCTAAATTCATTAAACTCATAATTACGGAATATCAAATATAATGAATAAGTTTTATAACCTAATGAAGTGAAATTGAGTTAAGAAACTCCTTACCACTTACTTAGTAACATTAAAGTCAGTCCACTTGGATAAATTAATTAAAATTCAAACTTAAAATACCATGATGTATGAATAATTCATGATATTACATGTAAAATGGAGAGTATATGCACCATACAATAAGAAAAGTCGATGATTATTACATATATCTCGTCGAAGTAAATGTGAGATGTCAAACCCATTACCTTGAGTCTGAATAACCATGTAGGTATTTTAACTCATATATAATAACATTATAGATTTTTTTTGATTTATTGAGAAAATTATCATGGTTTAACACCTTTTTATTAAATAATTTATTTTACTTCTTTTTACATTACGTATTTAAATATTTAATGGGTTAACTTTGCATCGAGTGTTTCAAGGATGTTGGGTTCATTGTTTCAAAATATCTTCGTTCTGTTGGCCATGGTCAAAAATGATATTATTTAAACATATACATAATCATAATAATGAAATAATTATCATATTTATTCATCAATTATACAATTAAAATCAATCTTGAAAATGGTTATGAAAAATGAACTACATTATGATCATGGAGATGGTAGGTCATATATTCACATGAGTAAAATTTTTATTTTTCAATGATCCTTATAAAAAGAGGTTATGTATTATTTTATATTTACATAATTATAATAATATAATTAATACCATTTCATTTATTTATGTATTATTTTATATATTATTATTATGATGTGGTTATGAAAAAATAATCACATCTCTTTATGGAGGTGGTAGTCCACACGTACACGAACGACGCTGTCATTTTTCTGTGTAAGAATAAAAATGATATGTTATTCTTTCAGAATGATAAATATTTCATTGTTATAATTATTATTTAATTTATATGAAATATATTAATTAATTTTATCCTTATTATCTTCCATGTAAATCATTATTAAAAAATGAATCACATCGCTTTATGAGACGGTGGTCCGCTATACACACAAGCGACATTATCGTATCCACCGCAAAATAAAAAGTAAAAATTTATATGTAATATTTTAATTCTAGAAGTATAAATGTGTTAAAAATATCATATATATATATATATACACTTTAAACTCATCGTTATTAAAAGCTGTGACAGGCGATGATAGAAAACAAATGACATCAGTTTATAAGGGGGTAGTCTAATGTACACACAAATGTTAATTTTGGATCCCATTGGATAGAATAGGATATATATTTAGGTTATTAAATTAATAAAATCACATTAGTGTATAATAGATATTTTTTATCATATGATCATTTTTGAAGAAGATTATAAGGATATTGAACAAATAAATAAAAAATGCATAGTTAGGAATTTTACCTCTTCTCATACTACCTCTTAAGGATTATAACTAATATATTCATGGAATAGATTTATGAATAAAAGATTATAGTATGATGGTATGTATTTTTTTATGTGATTTGGGAAGTTATTTTCTGACCCAAATGGGTTTGAAGGTGTGAAAAAGAGAGGAGAGGGGTGAAATTTTATAAGTAAGTTGAGTGGCACACCTATACTTTTTTAAAATAAAAAGTTGTGCCTACATTTTTCAGATGAAACAAGGATCCAAAATAAATTATTATAGATCCTTATACATTAAATAGTAAAAATATGTCCATAAAAGTTTTTATACAATTTTTTAGGTCATTTTTACCCTTATATTTTTATTTTAACCCCTATAAAATTGTTTTCACCTCAACTGAAACAAATAATTTTTATTGTTTTCACTATTCATTTTTTGTAAAAACCATAATCAGGCCTTATTAGATAATATAAATTACGATGATTCAAAATATTAAATCGATTTTTCCATATTCAACTCACCTAATTGGAATATTTTAATATAAAATTAAACAATCATACATGATTAAAAAGAGGGTTTTCAAGAAGAGTATTTTTCATGAAAAAAATGATATCGCACTAACACAATGAGTAATAATAATTATTGTATAAATATTTATTTATATATAACAAACACATTTAATTTAAATAATTACTCATTAGGTTTTTCATAATTAATTAAAAAGATGAAACATTATGTACTTTGTAGCATTTTTAAAAAAATCATGTTTTCAAACCCAAAGACAAACATATACTAAAATCCAATATAAAGTTGATTAAAAATAAATTAAGTAGATTAAGTATAATTTAATATACTTAATTTAATTTAAATTATATTAAAATATATTTGGAATTTTAAATTTATTAACTTTTTTAAAATAAATTTCATTTTCACAAAAATCTATTTTTTTCACTATTTATTGAAAACTCAATATTTTCCAAAAAACAAAAAATTTAACCTAAATTAAATATTGATATCTTTATTTCAAAAATATATTTTATTTTATCAAATAAATTTTCTCAAATTTTCAAATAAAAATTATAATATACTTTCACAAAAAGGCATAAAATAATTTTTTAAGAAAACATATGTTTATTTCATTTGGTGTTCTAGTAGTTCAATCATTATTATTATCCCAGTTATTTTGGTTGTTTTGGTTATTATTTATATGTGATTGAAAGAATATATGGAAGTGTAATAAGATTTTATGTGAAATAGTGTCTCATTGGATGATCATCAATAAATATAATGGCAAATGAGATATTATGTGATCTAAATTTGTCAATAAGGTAAATTTAAATTGAAATACTATAGAATTTGATGATATCAATATAATTGATGTGAATTTAATAAAATTTGGGTAATGTAGGGGTTTCTATAATGTAATTTCGTATTTATTTCTTCACATAGAGAGTCACTTTCATGGGGAAGGATATCAGTTGAGTAATAGTATCTAAGATAGTTAGAACCATACCTTCTCTATTTTTAACTAAATAGTGGATATTGAGGATTAATTTGGGGGGAATTTGGAAACATGTTTCTCTATTATATTTGCGATCCATTGGAGATTGAACTTCATTTATGTGTGTTTGGTTAGGAGTAGTTTCAAAATGGGTAACCTCCATGGAAGTATCTCAGAGTGTGGGTGAGTAAATAGTCATGTTGTTTTTCCTTAGAAGAGTTGAAGTTTTATTCTTGGCACCAGGGGATAATATACTTTATATATATCTCAAGGAAACTTATATTTTATCTTCAGTAGGTTTTTTACAGTTTATTGTTAATGTTTTTTCAATTCTATTCTCAATAATTTCTTATTTGGAAAGGAATTATTATTAATGATCAATTGGATAGTGGATGTCTTAACATGAATGTCTATACATGATGGGATAGTAAATCATGGGATCAATGAATATTAATGGGTTGAATTTATGGAATGTACCTCAGTTGTGGGGACAAATCTATAATTTTGTTTTTCTTTTGAGTGTATCTCATTACTATCATGGGAAATTTTTTTAATTCTTATAGCCTTAACATTAGGTTAAACCTTAATGGTGGAGAGTTGTTAATGGGTGTGAAATGAATCCGAATTATCTCTTTCAATTTAGGATCTAATTACTATTATGGTTCTTTCTTATACCTACCCAATTTCATGGAACCTATGGTTCAGATATTTGTATACAAAAAATATGATCTTACAAGGATAATGAATTCTTGACTCAGTTGTGTAGGTGTTTACAATGTCACTTCTCTTTAGTTTCATGTTCCCTTAGTTTAACATCATGGTTCAAAAATTTGTATACAAAAATGAATCAGTATCCAGGATAATGAATTCCTTTATTTTTTGTTTTATAATATATTGTTTTGGTATATGAAGAGTTTTGGGGAAAAGAAACTATAATGTTACACTTATATAAGAATATTTTTCCTAGACACTTCCAACCTTCATCTTATCATTGAAAAAAAGTCTAATGGTGGGGAGAATATATCAACCATAGTGTTTGGATCTTGCTAATTATTATGTATATTAATGTAATGTGGTTGTTTTTTATAGACATATAAATATTTTGAGGGGTATTTTTTGAAGGTATAGTATCGGGACACTTTGGTTTGCACCATAGTGTGGTATTTACTATGGTGTTGACCATAGACCTTTATGTGTTGGAACCATTGGGTGTGGTGAGTTGACCACGAGAAAAGATGTTTCCATGCCATATAGCCCAATTTGTTGGTTAGTATGATAATTTAGGGAGTCTTAATATAGAAAATATGGAAAAATACAAGACTATAACATTATACATGGTGGTTCTTGGGATCAGGATAGTAGAGTTCTACAGGTGAGATAAAAATTGGCAGGTTAAAACACTCATTTTGTTGTTGTGGGGATTGGAATGTTTTCCAATCAGAAAAGGGAGACCAACACAGGATGTTGCATGGCTGTCCTACTTTGGGGGAAGTAAATTCATGGTATATGGGTTATAATAATAAAATTAGGATTCATTAATCAATGGTCCTTAGTGTGGTGGGGAATGAAAGATCTTTAGAGGATCCACCATGTTGTAGCCTAAATCCTAGTGGGGGTTAATCCTATTTTAAATATCCAAATTAGATTTAAAATTTTGGATATAGGTTTTCTCCAAGAATGGGAAATCATGTTTTAATTTTTTGGGGTTTTAAAATTGATTTTTTACCTCACCATGTCCACAAAAAATCATTCTACCACTCTCCAGAAGGGCCCTCGAATAAGTTGCAGGCTATGTAATTTCAGGGTGATTATTTTCTATTGAAGGTTATTCTTTTGGAATGTATTGTAGAACCTTGTAAGATGTACACAACTATCTCTCACTCTAAATTTAGAATAACATCAATGATTATGGTTTCCTAAGTTATATTCTTTGTTTTATGATTTGAAATTTATGAAATACTATATTTATAATGAACAATTTTTAAATGAATGTTATCATTGAATCCCACAATAAATTTAATAAAATATTTAAATGATGTTTTGTTTCAAAATGTTGGAAAATATATGTGAATGTAATTTAATTGGGTATGGGTGTCATGGGTTAAAGTTTTATATGTGCAGGGAATTATAGTTTCAGACTTGGTTTTAGTGCCAAATTTATGGGTTTGTTAGATTAGCATGGGTTGGTGTGTGTTCATGATGAAAATGTGTAGGTCCTTTCTAGTTTAGACATGTCATATAGTGCCAGATTTTGGGTCGTATTTTATTTTCATGGGTTTTGTCTGTTCATGATGTATATGTGTGGGGTATTGTTGTTTTAGACTTATCTAGTGGTGAAAAATTGATGTTCATGTGAAATTTCATGTCCAAGTGATGACTTGTGTTAGGTGAATGGATTTTTATCAAGATTTAGTTTTTTCATGGTGTCATCCATAGCATGGATTTTATTTGATTGTTAACATGTGTGTGTACATAACATGGGTGTATGAGCTGTATTATGTATTTATTTTTGAAAATCAAGGGTTAAGTGAATGTGTTTTTTGTGTGAGAAATTTACATAGTTTCTCTGGCCTTGAATTATTTTTATATATATCTCTCATATATTTATAAAATATTATATAACTTGTTCTTGTTTAAGTGGAATATGTGTGAGAAGACTTTGGTGGATTACCTACCACGTTTTTCTACTTGCCTTTCTATATATGAATCTTGGCCTATATATAGACATTTTTCAACATGATATCTGTAAGGGGAGATCTATAAACATTATATAGAATCATGATATTGTTGTGTACTTGAGTGATGGTTCTAGAAACATAGACGCAGTAGTCATTTACAGCATGGGATTGTTCCATGTTGATAATTATTCATCCTTTTGGGTCTTTGGAATTGTAGTCTTTTTGGATATTTTATTGTCTAAATATAAGATGATTATGGTTTAGTGATTCTATTTATTAATGTTTGGTATTTCTTATTCAATAATTATATTGTATATATATTTACATGGGTTATTTTTTATAGGTTGTGTTGCAAATAAGGGTAAATTGTCCCCTGATGATATTATATACCTTGGGATTTTATTTACAGCCTTGGGGGTTTGGTGGATGAACCTATAGTTATTGTCATTCCATTCTGCTCAAGCCAATGGGATTAGAGTGGATTGATATAGATAATATGATAAATCTATCAAATAAATGGAATTTTTTATAGTGTGTTACTATTTACAATGATAAAAGTTTTTTTATTATGAGAGGTAATTATTAGGGAATTCATTTAGTTGTACGAAAATGTTTCTATTATTAGATAGTGATGATGACACATGATGGTTTTGGTCACCACTATAATCATTCAGGAAGGTCAAATCATTACACTTGAGAAATTAAAAATCTTTTAGTAAATATAAACAATTAAATAATAATTTTTTAATTATTTATATTGGAAAAAACAAGTATAGAATTAGGTATTACTAGTGATTGGTAGTCAGATTTACATATAATGTGTAGTTAGAAAATTAAAAATTATATTAAATTGTGAATTTGGAAATTGACCTAACATATGATTTAGAAGTGGGAGATGTGTTAGGATAGTATTAGAATAATTAGATCAGGTTGGATGAATTGGATGTGATATGTATATGTGATACACTAGTCAATGACTTACACTACCCTGGCGAGTGCCATTAGGATGATTAGTGGATTTAGCACTAATTATTTGTGTCATTTTATTTTGAGAATTCATTATGGGAATTGAATTAAAGTACAATGAAATAGGTGTTTCCATACTAATTCTCAGAAGTGCTTCTTAAGATTAGAAATCTTGATTGAAGTGAGTTTGTAAAGCATTATTCTTTCAGAATAATTTTTGATGTTTTTAATTAATTATTCCAGTTATTTCTTCCTGTTTTATAGGCATATATATATATATATGATGTGAGATAGGGGACTATATATGTTGTGATCCATGAGATAATATATGGCATGATCTATTAGGGTTATGCTTTGATGTATACTAGATGGGATATATTGTGATATATGACCTTTGATATAGGGGATAAGTTATTACATGAGGCTAAGTTAAGATATTATTCCATGGGATAATTTATGAGGAGATTTGGGGGGATATGAAATGATGTTATTGAGGTCATGTGGCTATGCATATCAGGTATAAGATGGGATATATAATGTGGTTCATTATATTATCATACCATAAGATTATAAGGCATGTTAAATTATACTACAACCACTATAGGTTTTATGACATAAATTTAAAAAGGGGGAAAATAAATCTTTTTATATAATATGGTAATATCATATAATATGATATATATATATGTAAAAAATATTTCTCTCTGGTTATAAAAATGAAAAAAATTATTCTTTTTATAAATTGTAATATATTCTGGACATAAATAGTTCATATTAAAATTTTGAAATTTTTATTTAAATGGATAGGAATTATTCATATTAAGGTCTTGTATTTATGAAATTTCATCAATGCAGTAATTATATGAAATTAGACTATATAAATATTGTTTTAAGATAAAAATATTTATATAAATTGGACATATTACTTCTAATAATTAAAAATTATATCATTTTAAATAATTTGATTTACTAATATTATATGGTATAAATTTTTCATATGAATTGGTGTTTAAAATATAAAGTGATCATATTTCATATAAATTATATATTATAATTAATATGAAGAGTTTGTAGTTACTATGTATTTTTTAAATTTATAATGAACATAATTATGGTTATTTATTAAAATTCCTTATTAATTATGACCATATTATAATTTAGTTATGTTATTATGTTAACATGTAAGTCATGAAGAAGAATATGGATAAAGTTCATGCATGAAATGTTGGATTCATTTCCAATATAATTTTAGGTATAAGGGTACTTTATCAATATTCTGAGGAGTTTTATGAAGCCTATCTCATGTATAATTCATGGTGTAACTACAATATTTAAGATATTCATTCCAAGATAATTTTTAAAGAAGGTTTTTTAAAGGTCACATGACATGTTAAGTAAGTGATCTAATGATTAAATCCAAGTACGATCTAATGTGGGAAAATCTAGATTCATACATGAAATGACTATGGATGGCATTTTCATGTTTCTTATAATGGATAAATAAGTTGTTGAAGATTACCACATACCATTCTAGCTAACGAATGGGAAGAAAACCTTGAAATTGTCTAATTATCATTACATCAAGTATATAAATAAAGTTGGATATTATTAATCCTTTCAATACTAAAATACATTTCCATTGATCACATGATTTCCTACTTATCGAGGGATGGTGAATCCTCAAAAACACTATCCAATTTGATGGTGTTCTTGAATGAACCTTTGAATGGAGTTGGTTATCTTTTTTTATTTTTGTAAGAATTCCATGACACACTAATATTTACCACCCAACCACACACATATTATAGTTCTGTATTGAAGGGACTCTTGAGTGTATCACCTAGTGCTTTTAAGATGGTTATTTTATGTTATTAATGTACCACATAGACGAGGATAAAAAAGGAGATGAATATTGAGACTCAAATTTAAAGATAATCTTATGTTGGTCCTAGGGAATTATGGTGAAGTTTGGAACAATTAATGTAATTTGGATAATAAAGAATAAGTTATAAAGTCGTTCTCACAATGGAAAATATAGAGAATAATTAATGGGATGAAACTATGTTATTTTCAAGTATGGGATACATCGTGGTTATTATATAAAGATAATGGTTGAAGTATTTTGACTGATATAATGTAATAATCTCAGTTACATGATAACAATGTCATGTTTCATTCCAAAACACATTGGGTTTTGTTATGAAAAATTAAATTATTAAGGTTTTGGAAGAAAAAAACATAATATATAAGGAGGATATTTTTTTACACCATGAGATGAAAAAACATTACATTTTTTATCACCACATTATAGTTTCAATAAAAAAGATATCATCCTTCATAATGGTTTAACCAATTAAAGAACAGTAATTTCTACCAACCATTAGATATAAAACTATGAGTTAATCATGTAAATAATGTTATGGGTCACCTAAAATGATTATAATATAGTAGTCCCAAAGGATCATATAGTTACATTGAGTGGTGGTAGTGAGGGGTGAATCTGTGCAGACCAAAATTTTCAAAATAACTCCAAATTACACTTTTACCCTCATTTAAGTTGTTTAAACATTTTTCATGGGTTAAGATATATATATATATATATATATATATATATATTATTCAAACACAAAACTTAATATCATATGAAATTAATATAATTAAATAAAAAACAACAAAATGATTTTTATAAGGCTTAGTCCCAATATGGTCTCTAATCCTTATAATGTTTTGTTATTATACCAAGTTATAGATTCTCTACTAATAATATTATAATCAATTACATTTGGTGTATGTTTATTACTATCCCAAACCCATAGTTCATCAAACAGATGTACATCACCCCACTAAATTATTCTAACTCCCAAATGTTTACAATAATACCCACACCCTCTTGAGTATGATGATCAATTTTCACAATATGTCACTATATCATGAAAATGGTCTTCCTATTCATGAACATGCCTTAAATTACCAACTTTATCTTCTTGTAAAATTAAAATTAGTGTAATCCTTATTCATTTAACTATTGTAAATCTAAATTTTCAGATCCACAACCTGTAAGTGATTTAATGTTGAAAACTTACATAGGTTGGAATATGAAGTTAGTTTGTATATGTATCATTTAGTTTACTAAATTGTATAATCATCAATTGTATTCCTCATTTTTGTATGTTTTGGTCTTCTAAAAACATCAACCTGACATATCTTTCGGAAAATACATGTTCAGTTATTCCCACTTTTATAGTATCTTCAATAATATCAACAAAAACAATTCATGCATTATCCCCTCCCCCCCCCCAATGATATCTACATTATATAGAAAAACATTATCTGATAAAGTTAGAGAAAAAATTCTCTAGAATTTGAAACTCCCACAAACACAATGTCTTTAGTCACCCAGCTTCAATGATTCTAATTAAATCAGATATTAAATTCTTTAAAAACTCCTCAAAAATCAACATCAACTATCTTTTAATCTCATGAAAATCTCAGGTATAATCATGAAATCTAATTTATAAATTTTGAATCATTGAACATCCAACTCAACATCATCACAATGGGCAATAATTCACATAAAAGTAATGTCACCTAACATATTTCTATGTTCTAACTTATATATACATGACTCTATATCTTTTTATTTATGATTTGTTTGTCATTATAATGATTTCACAAATAATATTTCCATGGACTATTAAAATTGATAAAAAAAATTAAAATAACTTATAAGAATCTAGTATTCTCCATCCATTACTCCAATATATGTTCGAACATCCGCTTTTAGTATCTTAGAAACGTAGTATAACTACAAATCTTTATTTCTTTCAATCATATAGAATTTTGAGATTTCTCATTTCACCTAACATGTGATAAACATATATTTCAATCATCTATACTTCTAAAATTCTATTAATATTTTTTCTATAGAGTTATCTAATGGTATCATATCTTCCAATGTTTTTATTTTCCTCTATATTCTTATAACATGGACCACTCATTCCAATGTATGAAAATTTACCATTTTCATCAGAAAATGTCATCTTCATGACTATTTACTTCCATTGGTTCAGCCATTGGTCTCACTTAGGACTGGTCTTATATCATCTGAACATTTTGAACCTCATAACGACATTTGATAAAAGTGTCTTTCAATCACACTATATTTCGATCTGAACAAGTTTCTTATTTCTTTGGACACCTATAAATTCTACTACAACTACCTTTATCCTCAAATCCCTTTGGATCCATTGATATAACTCACCTATCTAAAATTTAATCTTTTATTTAAACCTATTTTAAATCATACAGAAAAAGTAAAATATATGTCATATCTCCAAGAGAAATTTTGAATCACTTCAACTTCCTCATCCTCTGTAAAGGATCTCTCTTTTTATAAATCCACTAGATGACTTCCAATTATAAGATTCTACTTCCACAACTTATATTTTCTTTTCCTTTTTCAAATTAAACTTTTCTTGAATCAAAATACTCCTGATTCGTTATGATGTGTCTTATGATGAAATATTAGTGCATGAAACATCTAACATATAATCCATTGAGGGTCAAAATTATATATTTAGATCAACATAGCTTTAATGTCCTTTAGCATCATCTCAAATTTTATTGATTTATCATCACCCTTTATTTATCTATCTTTTCATTTTATTTTCTTTCAATCTAAAATAATTGAATCAAAACATATTATTTAACCACTATAATGTTACCTTATTAAATAATTAGAATAGGAATAATCTTAGTTTATCTTCTAGAACATCTTCTAAAATATGTAAATATTTAAATTTTTTTAAAACCACTGACCTGAACGACATTATAACCTTTTAAAGGTTTTACTTACTACTAATTTCATAATATTTAATTTAGTTTATCCTCCATGAGGAGTGTATCTAGATTTTCCAAACCCTCAAGAAGTACTCTATTAGTAATGATAAATATATCTACTGTGGATTTAACTAAACCTTATAGTTTTTAATTTGAACCTTACAGAATCATCATGACATAACCAAATTTTCATAGTATAATATTCTATAATATAATTTTATTATCCAATATTCTTTTATTCTTCTCTGAGTGTCTTTTGGTTATCTCAAATTATTCTAAATTAGACAATCTTCCATGATATCATCTTATACTAACCCTTAGAATCAACTTTATGAGTCATATTCTGTGATACAATATTTCTTGAATTAGAGTATGTCAACATCAATTAAACTTTTTAAGACACCACCACTCACGACATCATCCTCTAAGACTACAAGTTATTTCCTTTTGGTACTATCAGCATTAATTTCAATTTAACATTCACATGGTCAAGATGTATCTTAAAGTCATTAACTTTTGATGTTATTTATATTTTACTATTTCATGTAGTCGATGGTGTTTCTTTAATCATCTCAGCTAAAAAATTATGTAATATTCACACTACATCTAGATGTCACATCTTCTATCGTCCAGATAAATCATTTAGCCTCCTTTAATGGAACCATCTAGTAGTAGAACTAGGATTAACTAGTATTAAATCGTACTATGTATTATCATCTAGAGTTTCAATGTTCAAAATTACATTAGGTAACAAAATATTATATATTGAAAAAAATACAACGCTTCATTATCATAAAAACATTGATACTTAAATCTCCCCCTTTGTATTTACTACCAATACCAAATAAAAGAAAAAATCAATGATCTATTATTCCCCTTATTTCAAATAAATTCAATTCTTTACTTTGTGAGGGAACTCTCATTTCATTATTCTCCACTAATCTTCCAATGAACTAAAATAAAATCATGAATTTATTGGGAAAAGGATGGAATCGAATTCCTTAAAAATATAAGGTAAAATTAACATACTCTAAGTTAACATGATCCATGATTATTTTTGAAAATAGAGGTGGTTAACATAGAAATCATATGTGTCGATAATAGATTCATTGTGTGATAAAAACTCAAAAAAAAATATAGTTGTTAACCACAATATATTTCAATGTAATATGCTAAATATACCAGAAAAAATAGATTAAAACATTAAATACCAAAATTAGGTTGCATCCCAATTTTTTAGTACATTTTCCTTTTTCATCAAAAGTTAATACTCCACCCTTAATCTTAGAATAGGATTTTATAGAAGGGTTTGAGAAAATATCAATAAGACTCAAGAATGATTGAATCCCATGTGTCAAGAATTTTGATATCTAGAGACACATCATCAAAATCATCCAAAGTATTTGAATTTGTAACTCTATTATCTAGAACAATAATGTTTAGACCATCATATTTTTGGTTTTTTGGGATTTAATATTTTTCACATACTACAAAAACATATATGAAAAAATAGAATTAGTTTTACTCCAAAAAATTATTGAGCTTTATATTCCTTCTTCATCGTGATTAATACTAATTAGGATATGATGTTGGGGAACAATGCTTCCTTTGAGAGTAGAATACCACATAACAGATACCTTTTTAAAGCTATTATACTTTAAAAACATTCATTTATTTAGGTTTCCCTTTAAAGTTAATCTCTTTTAATTCCATTCTCAATGAAATATAGTAAGAAAAATCAATGGAATAAGGTAGATTTTCATTTGTTACATAATTAGAGAAATTTGATTGAGTGTTTTATCCCAATATGATAGCTTCCTTCTCTTTAGCATTACTTTTCATCATTATTTCAACCATAATTTTCTAGGTTTGAATATACATGTTAATCATATACTTATTATTCTATTAAAAGCTTCCTTTATGTGGGACTTTCTTTTTCACTTCCACTAGCATTGCCTAGGAATTATTCTGAGTCTCTTCTATCATCCTTACTATTTTAAAAATGATCTGTAAAAACAATCATGAAAATCATAAGAACATGATAAACTTTATCCGTATCCTAAGATTCCATTCTTGTAATAACTTTTTAGAAATTTTATATTTCAATGCTTGAATATTTTTTTCCATAATTAGCTTATGTTTTTGAATTACTATTATACATATTTCAACAATACATCTATCCTAATGAAATAATACAAACTTCTAAAATTATTATATATTTCTCTTTAGTGGTAACTTTCGATGATCATCATATTATCCTTTGGAAGATGCATTAATCAATAAAATCCCAATATTTTTCTATTACATTGATTTCTTCTCATTTCAGATTACTTCATCCAATATGAACATTAATATAATGACAATCCATGATTTGTCCATTTATTCCATAGTAAAAACATCATCTATTTTATGTGATATCTTCCATTAACTTCTTATTTAGTGAATTCTATTTGGAAACATCAATTTATTTAAACCATGATGTTTAATTAAAACCAATCTTCATTTTATTTGTATTCACATTTTCTAGCCTCCTTCCACTAATTACAACTAAGTTGTTACTAGTAAATATAAATTGGAACTCATCATCACTATGATCACTTTCATTAAAACTGTTGTAGAAGTCTTTATGATATTAAGATAAATTTTAAAAAACCAATTTTATTTCATCCATGTTGTTTGATTATTATTAGATGAACTATTTTTATCTTTCATTTTACTCCCCCATAATGTTGGCCTCCTTTGACTTATTTTAGTTGAAATATTGGTTGACATGTTATACCAATAGTTTATAGCATAATGCCCAAACATTCCACAACTCTGGATGTATCAAAATAATCTTATCTTCTTATTTGTGTTGTATTATCATGGTTGATATATTTTTTGGGATTAAAATATGAAATACTTCCTTGTAGAAAACATTTTGTGGAACACACTTTTATTTTCATCCTTTATTCAAACTTTACAGAAGTATAGTGTTTCTCACAGCATTTGTTTAGACATCTTTTTTTGGATTCCAACATATAAGAAGTATTAAAGGAATAGAAATTAGTGTAAATAGTTTTACAAAAATGTGGGATTATCATTTTCTATGATCTTGTGGAAGTAATATCTTACACTAAAATTAATCTTTTTCTACTTGTAGAATGTATCCTTTTATAAATAAGATTATACTTAGGAATTAAATCATTGGATATTTTTTGTATTGGTTGGAAATAATTAAATAGAAATTCTTATAAATATTCTTTTTTAACATAAATTTACAAATAATTTTAGTTAAAAAAATTCAACTTTAACGTAACATATCCCCTCATACAATTCTTCCCTCATCCTCAAAAAACAATATTCATAAAAATTCATTTCATTATATAGATATATTTCAAGATACTTTATCTATTTATTTATAAATTCTAACTAAGAATTATTAACATTGATACTAATTTCAAATTCTTAGAATAGTTCTATAAAAATATTAGTAAACAATACTTTCTCACAAAATAAATCTTTAATATTCTAATTAAACTAATGAAATATTCTCATTACAAAGTAATATAGATTTAACTTTTATCTCAAAATGTTTAGTGATTGATTTTTCCTCCTCGAAATCGATTTTTTTCATTTTTTTGGCATAAACCAACTTTTATGGTTGAGTGCGAACCTCCAAAATTCCACCATACCAAACACATTAAAACACACAAAAAACTATACAAAAATCAGAAGGCACAAAACATCATAGTACACACCAAACACATTCAAATTCAAAAGGTTTTAAAATCAGCACACTTCATCATCATCATACAATGTGAGACCAGTGAGAAGCACACACAATACACTAAAAACCATCATCATCATACCTACCCCATCGCCATCTAAGAACTGGAAAAGTTGATGAAATCACTAGGCAAAACCACAAACATACTGAAAAAGTGTCCATTGAAGACCATAATCACCATTGAGAGAAGAAAAACTAGTCTCAGAGCACCCCTTCCATCAATAAACAAGAAAAATAAGCATCAGACAAGATCATTAGCGGAACAAAATAACCAAACCAAGACTGATACGAACCACATCTTCCAGATCACTCCTCATGTAAATCCCACGACATATCCAACAAAACCATCCCAAATCCTCACCATGAACAATCAAAATGGGCCGACCTGGGTTGGCGAGAAGGAATAAGGTTGTGTTTGGTGAGATTTTAGTTAAATAAAATAAATGATTTTATATTTTATAAAATAAAATAAAAGAAATGAAAAGATTGTGATTTCTCTCCTTGCGTTTGGATCAGTAACATTGTAAAAGAATAGAAATGTTTTGGATTTCTCTCCATCTTGTTTTGTGAATCTTTTTAAAAGAAAAGAAAAGAAATTCTGTTGTGATACATGTAGAAAATAAGGATAAAATTGGAATTTTAAAATATTAACAACCCTCCACCATCATTTCTCTCCAAATCAATCCCAGTTTTGGGGTGATTTAAAAACAATACCAGGAGAGAAATATATTTCTCTCAATTTCTCCTATTTTCATTTCGTTCTCCATAAAATTATCTCGCCAAACACGAGAAACCAATTTATCATTTTAGTATCATTTATTTTCTCTCTGTATCATCCCAACCAAACTATCCCTAAGAGTTAAGAGAAAATTTTGGAGAGGGAGGACCTAAACTAGGAGTGGAGACCTTTGACAGAACCACCAACCATTTCATCAAATCCATCAACAGGGGGAATAAGACCATCGGGCCCCAAAAGAAGCAACATGTGAGATGGATTAAAGAGCCACCCAGAAAGGAAAAAAACAAGAAGAAAAAATTCATCTATGATGATGAAAAAACAAAACATACCTTAAAACCAAAAATCAACCCCATCTCCATAACCGACCACCATCGATCTGTATCCTCCATGCCTCCGCACTAACATCAGACAAATTGGAACAAAGAAATCCATAAATCTTGACATCTCCCGGAACATAATTCTATGGTGATAGAACATTGGGACGAAAAACCCACCCTCATAACCAAGAAGAATCTCTAATCAAGGAATCCATGATGGTGTAATCTAGAAACGATGCCTTGTGATGGGATCTAAGAAGACACAAAACCTGTGAATGCCAAATGGATGAAACCAAAAATCCATTCTTGAGAATGAGGAGATTAATAAGAATAGAGGGGAGAGAATTGACAAAGGTTCCCAAAGAAAGGGAAAACCTAGGATAAGAATAAATGAAATACCATTATGGAGGAGAAACAACCAGATAAGAAAGGCATGAGTTGAAGGATCATGCGCCACCACCTGAAAGAAACCCTAGAGAGAGATCAGTGTTGAGAGAATCCCAGGGGAAAATGGAGACATCCATTCCTTAGTTGTTGATTTTTTTTTTACAGACTTATGTAAAAATATGTGGTGAACTAATAATTATAGGTATAAAAATTATATAATTTCAGATAAATATTCAATACATATCAATGTAATAAATTACTCAAAACAATAATGGTTTAGTTTCTTCAGATACTAGACTTTTAATCAAATTATTTAATTAGAGATCTTAGAAATATTACACAAATTTCAAATCACACAGTATCCTTCTTAAACATCTCACACTTAAAAAATTATGTATAAACTATGTAAAAATAAATTTAAGAAATGGTGAGCTCAGATGCACAACATTAATAAACATAATATATATCAATAAATGATCATAAGTGAGCATTAAATAATAATAAATATATGTGAACTTGGTCATAACTTATGAAAGTCACACTCAGTCAGTCAAAGTCCATTAATCATGAATCATGGAATAAGAATTTATCATAACAAAATACATAAGTCATAAATGTGATGAATCAAAAGTAATTAATCATTAGCCATGATAACATATCATAGGAATAAGAAATATTATTTTTGCATACACATAAGCATATATAATAATTTTTAGTCAAATATCACGGTGAAGAATATCATAGCGACAATGTACCATTATGGATTGGGTTAAATCCCCATTCCATCACTTCTTTAGATAAGGATTAGTCCCAAGACTATCATAGTGGACAGAGTCCCTTAAACTAATTTTTTCACTCCCCATTTTGTTCTATATAATCTCACGAGAGATCAATTTTTACCCAAAGCATTGGAGGGTAATATAATTCCATTCCCACCCTTCAAAAAATTAAAACCAGACATATGTGATGAAATATCATAAAAACATTTATCAATTCTTTATTGAATAACTCGTGGAATGTAAATTATTTTTTACACATTTCATCGTCACCTAATCATATCCATCTAGGGATAAAAAGTTGATGGTTTCATAAAAAATGACTTATTTGACCATAACTTAATTAACTCATTGGAAATTAATTGGTTTCATATAATCATCCTTATAAAATAAAGATTCATAAGTCGAATATAGATGGAAATTAATTTATATCCTATGATTACACCCCCAGAGAAGCATAGAAATCCTTAAAGTTTATTTACATAAATGAGAATTACCTTTAAAAAGGATTTAAACATTTATCTGAAAACATTTAAAATATCATTATCTTTTGGTATATTTAAAAACAAAAAATTACAAAAAATGTTGATAAAAATATTTTATTTTAAAATAACCATGAAATCATTTAATGTATACTTTAAATAAAATAATTATTATGATAGCATGAAAATTTGATCATGTAGTATAAGTTAAAATAGAACATTCTTTCAACACATTTGTAAAAATGAACAAGTGAGTAACACATAAAATAAATGAAAAATGTTAATTTTAATTGCTTGTAAGTAATATGAAAGGTAGTACAAATAATAATTCTCACCAAATTATTTATAGATAAAAATGTTTACCAAATATTTTTAAGAACATTAATATGGAAGAAATTTCCATCGACCAGGAGAGGAAATAATGAAAGATTTTCTTAAAAGAATTTTATAAATCATTTTATGTATGAAAGAGAGAAAAACGAAAATATTAATAAAAAATTATAGTGATAAATATAGTAGGATAAAATATATTTTTTGAAGGATAGGAAACATCATTTTTCCAATTAAATGTCTTCGTAGGAAATCCCAAAAAGAAAATAGATTGAAGGATAAACTCTTACCTTAGGTACCATATTGCTTTATATTAATTAAAACCAAATATATAATAAATATAGATTTATTATACATCTATTATAGAACCCTTTTTACATACATAAAACTATATTTAATTCCCTTATAGTTCCTAATTTCCCTTTTATTAATAATTATTCAATAAAATCACTATTCACGTGAAAACTAGTTCGTTTTCTTACATATTTTGGTTCAACGGTTCTGATACCTGAAAATTGGTCATTGTTCATTATCTCTATAATATTAACCACATAAAAAATATCATATTTATTAATTATATAAACTTTAATAACAATTCATATAATGTGGTGATGAAAAATGAATTACTCACTTCACGGAGATGGTTGTATGTATATGTGCATGGGTGATGTTTCCACTCTTCAATATATGTATTTAAATAAAGGTAAATAATAATTCCATTTTTTATAATAATCTTTATATTATAAATATAAAAAATATTTTTACAATTTATTCATATTACCAACCATGTAAACTGAAAATGAAAAACAAATCACATCAGTTCATGGAGGTGGTAGTCCACATGAATGCACTAGCAATGTTATCATTTTCCAATGGATGAGAACTATATATAAAATGGATATAACATTAAAATAAAAAAATATAAGTATAGAAATATTTACAATTAAATCATGATAATATAGTTATAGGAAATTTTAAAAAGGGTTGAGAGGAATGAAACAAGGAAAATATCAGTAAGAACATATACCTCTTCTTCAGGTATCATTCTTAAAAAATATCCTTAAGGATTCATTGATGGGTATTTTGGGAAGAAAAAAAATCAAGGTCATGGATAATGATTTTTTAGAGTATTTTAGAATATTTTAGTTGAGATAAAGGGCATATTTAGATTTGATAAGAAATGATATGAGGTTTCCTTTTATAAGTGAGGGGAGTGGAACTCTTTAAAATACTTAAAATATAATAAATTCAAATTCATGTTCTAGTGGAACCAACAAAACCAAAATCTTAAGATAATATAGGGGTGGATATAAATACACATAACCAAATGGATTTATATATTTTTAGGTTATTTTAACCCTAATTACTTCAGTTTAACCCCTAATTAACCATTTTACCCTTTACCATTGTAATGCGTTTTTACCACAATTACTATTCATAATGAGCAAAAATGAAATTCAACTCATTAATAAATTTATTAAATATTATAAAAAATATGGAAATTTTTTTATTATATTTAATATCTACATGTGGCATAAATTCATTTTAAAATTAGCGTGCAAAACGCAGAAAAAACTGATAATAGGAAAATGTATATTTAAGCCTACAATTGAATTTATTATTAATAATTTATTATTTAAAACCATTAGATGAATTTTAACTTATTTTATTGACAATATTATTTAAATATTTAATCAAAATAATTCATTAAAAGTGAATAATTTAATTAATTAAAATAAAAACACATTATATGCCTCAAAACTTATATTAAAAAAACTCTTTCTTAACTTTCAAATGATTTTATTTCATATTTAAATAATTGATGACCAATGTATAAATTTTATACTGGTGTAAATAATAATATTTCATAATTTATTTATTCCCATGAATACTCTCTAATCCAAAATCTAAGTGATAAAAATTAAATTTAATAGTTATATTTCAATTGTATATCGCTATTCATTTAAGCTCAATGTTGTGTGTAAAGAAACCTATAAAACACATTTAAATTATTTAAAAATAAATATATCATAATATCTATATATGATATAAAATTAATCCAATGTTTAATTGTATTCTAATTCTAGATATGTGTTTTCATCATGTTTTCCCTTTCTAAATGAAAGTATGTATCTGACTACTTCAATAGGGTCACTTTTCGTATAATCCTTGATTTCAGAGTAAAAATATTAAACAGTTTCAATATATTAATACTCTATACAACTTGGATGGGATTCCCTAGGAGGGAATTCATTAATTAATTTATTAGTAAACTACCACACTATTTACCGTCTAGTGGTTGTGGATCCTCTTCCAACTGATTTTGAGAAGTTAAGTTCCTAAAATTTTGTGCACCTTTTTTCTTCTTGTTTCTCAATGTTTTGAATCAAACATCCATGTTAGAAGCCACAATGATATCATTCATTTCATTCAAATGAGTAATATTTATTAATTACCTTTTTTAGTCTAATTTGACTATGAAACTAAACTATGGATGTTGAACTATTAGATAAAAGCTTTTATTGAATTATTCAAACTTATACATTTACCCCCATTAAAGTTATTTAAACCAATATATCTGTTTAAGTTTCATGGAACTTAAAGCCAAACATCCACTGATAAATTTAGGGAATGTAGGATCTTTAATTTGAAAACCCTTCTAAATAAATGTCATAATACAATCAACATTGATGATTCCAATAATATCATATAATTATTTCATCTAAACCACTAAAAACCCAACATCAAAAATATTATTCTCTTTTATAAATATTGGCTACAATCATGACATCTAAATTGTGAATTTTGAATCATTGGACACTATATCAACACCATCATAAGGGGTTCAACATGAAATAAATTTAAAATCACTTATTATCTTTTTTAATTCTATCTAACATAGAATTGATTCATATTATTCTTCTTATGGATCTAACTTTGTATTTTTAACAACATCACTATTTCTTTTCCAAATCCTTTTAAAATCAAACAACCTCTAACAAATATTATGAGTATCTGGTATTCTTCATTAACTGCTCTAATATATGTTATAACTTCTAATTGTAGTATCTTATCAACTCAGTATAACTTTTAATTGTCTTATGTTTTGATCATCTGAACATAGGAATTTTATGATTTCTCCTAACTAATGATGAATCTACCTTTTTTCATAATCCTCATTCTTATATCACACTATTTTTTTTTGAGTTCTTCCCTAATTGAAATCATACATGTAATCTTATAATATACCTATATCTTCTCAGCATGTTGATCAATCATTCATGATTCTGACACTTTATTTTCTTCATTAGGCAATGTTAGCCACATAATTAAATTATTCTGCTACTATTACCATTGGTCTTACTCAGTAATAGTATTCTATCATCCAATACTTTAGATCCACATCATGACCTGTGATTGGAAAATATTCTAGTCACACATTCTTTCAATCAGTGTAACTTCTATGTCCTTCCAAACACCTAAAACTTTTAATGAAACTAATTTTTCAATTTATCGCTTTATATTTGTTGATTCAACTATTATACATCAAAATTATTCTTTTCTTGTACCTATTTATCATTATAACAAAATTAAAATATAGGTTAAATCTCAATGAAAGTATTATAGTATATTGAGCTTCCATATCATCCGGAAAAATATCCCTCTTTATATGAATTTGATGGATAATTACCAATTATTATATGATACTTTAATTGTATCTTTTCATTTTAATTTGTAAAATTCAAAATTGAATAAATCATAATACCCTTCATTAATCCTGAAATTTCTTCTAATGAATTATTATTGCATAAATTTTCTAACTTACAATCTTTTTTAGGGATAGTCTTCTGTCTTCAGATTGACTTTGATTTGATCCCATTTTGAACAACCTCATATTTCAGTATGTTGCCATCAAACATTAATTTTATATATTTGGATTATATTAATATTTAATCAAATATTTTTGAATCAAAATATATTCTTCAAACAATATGATGTTGTTCCATTTAATAATAAAAACATGCATCATATGTGTTTTACCTTTGGTGAATATTATGAAATCATTAACTCCTTAAGATTTTATCAAACTATTTAACTCTATGATCTTATCCCCTTTAAATTTTTTTATTTTTTTTAAATTTTATAGAAGTAAATTAAACTTACACTTCCCAACATGTGTCTTTACCATTTCTAAATTCTAATACAATACTCTCTTTGTATGTATAAATTAATCCAAAAAACATTCAACTAATACTTGTGGGTTTTAATATGAACCTTATAAAGTCATAAATAATTAGCTATTTTTTCATAGTTCATCATCCTATTCTATAATTATATCACCAAGGATTATTTTATGTTACACTTAGTGACTTATGGTTATCCAAAAATCTCCTCTAATAGATTATCCTATTTTATCTTTCATTCTAGTATATCATTGACTCAAATTTATGAGACATATTCTAGGATTCTATATTCTATGACTCTGAGTATGTTATATTCTATTCACATGATCATGCCATTAACACTCACACCCTTATCCTCAAGAAGTACCTTATGATATTGTGGTATTAAATTTAAATTCTATATTCACACACTCATTATATAACTTGTGGACAAAATATACTGGTTTTAATCATAGTACATCTAATTATCTGGTTTATAATGTTTCTATAACCTTATAAGATCCAAAATTATTTGATATTCATGAAACTTATGGAAATAATCTCTTTTATCACTCATATAAATCATTAATCCTCCATTAGTGTCATATTATTATAGTAGAATTAATATCAACTTGTAATCTGAATTCTGATGTTTTATCATCTTGATTGTTCACTTTTAAAATATCCATAGTATGGTTCATCTTCTATAATATCCATTAACTTATTCATTGAAATTTCCATAATCAACTGATAAAAAATATAATAATTCTTTACCATACCCCCTTGTGTATTTTAGTCTCTTTTCATAATTTTGGAAAAGTGTTTTGACTACCACTAATGAAATATATTAAGGAAAAAGGTCACAGATTCTGAAATTATATTGTTCATTTAATTTAAAATAATAATAATTCTAATCTTGGTTTCTATATAGTATATGATGAAGTCCCTATCCATTGCATGTCAAAAATTTGTTGTAGTTTCAGTCACAATTCCATGGTCTAAAGAGGAAACATCCATGGTGGATATGATCCTGATTGTTGAAAAAATTATTTTACACTACAGAACAAACCACAATAAATATTATGTGAAAAATAATCATGGTTTGAGATAATTTTTACAATGAAACGAAAAAATTTTCTTCTAGATCATTAAGAAGATCGATATTTGGTTATGGTATTTGGATCGTAATTTTATCATGAAAACCACATTTTGGTTATGTACACTATGCCATCATTAAATTTAGATACATAATTTTTTTTTAATATATTATGATTTTGTAAATGATGTAGGGATTTTAATGGGATCATTTGAAACAAAAATACTATTATCTTTGACCAATGATTATAATGTATTTCCATCTTGATAAAGACGAGTGTATCTATGATTCAAAGGTTAATCAGTGTTATTGATTAATAAGTAAGGATATGGAATTTCTTTATATATTTATGATCTAAATACTATTTGATGCATGAATGAGAGAGTGAAAAGTAAATTATAAGATAAAAACCAAATACGGTCGTACCTAAGAGAATACTAGTGCACATGTTATTCAGAGAGTTTAGGAAGTTGAGGAAGGTGAAATAATATCATTAATTCTTACTTACACTTGATATTGATATTACATACCCTGTATTGAATACTATTTATTTTAGGATTTCAATCATATTTTCCTACTCAAGACATTAGTCCTCATTGATAATAAAACCAATAATAAGTGATGTGTGATAAATATAGCTAAATAACAAGAATGTAGCCACTCATAATGATTTGGATAAACATGAAAACCTTTTATTTGTGTGACTTTAATTCTCTATTACTATTTTTCATTATCATTTATTTCTTCATCGACTAAAGATCCATGTACTAAAATGAATCATGATCAATTTTTGAATATTCGAGAAAAATTTGAAGTAGACTAGGTCCAAAAATAACCCCTTGTTTATAGTTAGTGCATCTCCCCATCTAATCCCATTAGTGGTACCAAAAAAAGGTTAACTCTTGAGGTTCATTTTGTTTGGTTTTAAATTGTAAGGTTCTCAGTATCTCTCATGGAGAATGAGTTTGATTATTCATCAAAAGTAAAGATTTTTTTGGGTATCAATATTTTCAAAGACCATCACATCTGTTTATTAACATTTATTATCTTATGTGAGTTGAAAACCACAATCATAATGTCACATTTCCATAAAAAAGAATATATATTTTATTATAGGTATTTTATTTTATAATAATATATAGTTATATTTATCTTTTGTGTATTTAGTAGATTATAAGGATTTCGTTGAGTAATTTTTATATTATTCCATTCAAGATGAAAATAAATTTTAATGATATCTCTTCAAAATTTCTCAAAATATATCTATTTCAAAATTATAGTGTAAAATCATGACCCTAGCCATTATATTTAAAGGATTCTAGGTTCCACAGACCAAAGGTGACATAACCTAGACATAAAAGCAATAAAATAAATTCAAAGGGAATATTAATTCATTGTGGATGATATTTAGTTTAAAAAAACACAATACATATAGAAAATAATGAAAAAAACTAAACCAAAACTATAGGATACATCAAATTTTAATAGAAAAACTAAAAAATACCAATAACCAATAGTACTAGATCTAAAAAAAGTGAAACAAGACACCTCACCACACTAAAAATAATCCAAAAACAACAACACATATTTGGCATCACTCTTATCACTCTACATGAAAATATCCACAATCTAACCATGCTCTCATGAATGTACCATAATGACGCTCCACTAGATAAATTAGAGACATTTTCATCATTTTTTTCATGAATAAAACATATATATACACATCAAGGATCATACATTGAGGGTTAGTAATCAACCCTGTAGAAAATTCCAAATAGACTTTACAAGTCACAAAACTAGGATAAAAACAAGTTTTCTCATAGTTGAAAATAAAATTAAAATAAATGATAGGAAAATTAAAAGTTTTTTACAATATTAAATCCATTAAATGTAAATAGAAGAAACAATTTATCCACTTATTCTAATTAGAATACCCATTCCATATTCAAAAACAAAAAAACATACATACCTTATATGAAAATCCCAATACGTGTAAGATATAATTTATCTATCCACAAAGTCGGTCATTAGTGATAATACTCTATGAGGCCCAAGTGGAACCATGTACTATGTATGAACCAATAAGGTCTCGTAAAAGGTAAATGAAAAATCCCCATTATATATATTTATTTATTTTATTTCAAAAATCCCTTTTAATACCAAAGTTATTTTAGTTATTTTACCATACATGTCACATGTTTCCATTCAAGGTATATATTTTAAATCATAAAATCAAAGGTTTTTTAAATAATATTTAAAAATAAATCCAAATTTCTCAAATTATAAAACAAAGAGAGTTATTTGACAGTAAATCACATTAGGCTTTTATGAAAATGAATAAGAATCCATTTTAAAATTATAATCCTTCATGTTCTAAAATGATAAGGGATAAATTAAGAATACATCTACCTTATAAAGAATCTTTAAGAACATGACAATACAAGATACGATCTAGCCAATTTGGACTCTATTTACTATTCCTTTAACAAATGACAAAAAAGGAATTTTTAAAACATGAATAATCCAATTATTCCAGGAATAAAAAACATGGTCAACTGTTTCTTTTAAAGGAAGATTAGGGGATCTATAAAGAAGTGATAAACATGATAAGGATAAAGATCTAACTTTTAATCTTCTATATACAAAGCACATAGATCTATTGAAATTATATTTCATATGGAAGTGGGTGAGAAAATCAGCTAATGGAAGGATATGGGTTGATATCCTAGGCTAAGGAAGAATGAATTATAGTTTTTTTGTGAGAATTGGAATAGAAATAAAATTTTATGGTGTCATTAATTATATCACAAGGTAATGCTATACATTTTAATAAACCATGTGCTAACTATTCATGTTCTACCAGACAAAACTCATGGCCATATGGTTATGTCGCATGGTCTGGAAAACCATGTGCCAACCATGAAAAATGAATATCAGAAAAAATTTCAATTCTCATGGTTTTTACTATATTTCTCCAAACCTTTCACTAACGGTGTGCTAAACTAGTAACTACCATATTACCTTTTACAGTTTCCTAGAGAAGGTTCATGGATTACCCTAACAATTTTCAAATCATTAATCCTTAAAATTGATTCCAAAACATTATAAAAATATCCAAAAACTCTATAAAATAAACCCAAAAAATATATAACATCAAAATAATTAATAAAAAGTGTATGTACATCAAAGAAAGGGTTTTACATTATCCACAACATTATGATTTATATATTTATAATATGGGATATTTTAGGTGATTTGGAATAGTTTTATCCATTGATTCAGTATCCCATTCTCGTATTTCCATGTCTCCCCATGATGTTCGCCATGTTTCCAAAACACCCAAACTAATGGAATACATTTTCCATGTAATCATTTATCTTATCTATCCATGATATGAATAAATGCATGAATAAATGTATCCTATGGTTCAAGGTCAACATGATCCAATCAAATAACATTACTATGTCCATGTTGGTATTTATTTAGTTGAGAAACATGAATGAAATTATGAACCGAACCGAACCATGGTAGTAAAGGTAAATAATAAGTAGTGTCACTAGCTTATTTATGTATCACAATAGTTTTAACAGAGCATAGAGACAATATTCCATGATTAAGCAATAAAAATTTATCTTACATTGATGATACATTCAAGATTATGTTATCTCCAATGAAAAATGATTAAGGGTGATGAAAATGATCTACATATGATTTCAGACATATTTGTGATAAGAAAACTTGTTACCTAACTATTTGAATGTTCTAAGTCATTTTATGAGTAATTATAGGTCCAAATCATGATGTTTCTCCAGTAACTACTCAAAAAAGTTGATATCGACATATAATTCCATATAATCTCATGAATGGTGCAATTTTTATCAAGGTCTGATAAATGTTGTTATATAAAAAACTATACCAAGGTAAAATGATCCTACCAAGAGTCGCTAAAATACATAACATAATATATGATCATGTATTCTAGTTTCTAAATCAATTTTTCTGACTACCCATCCATTTCAGGATAATACATCATGTGCATGGTCAACCAGGTACTCAAAGACTCTTGAAATGATTTTTAGATTTGAGAGGTAAATTGAGGATATTTATCATAGAATATAAAAATAAGCAATCCAATGAATTTTACTAATCCATGAACATAAATATTTTCTAATTACTCCACTGTATTAGATTCATGGATCAAAATTATGTTTAATTTCTTTCAAATTTGGTATGTAATCACCTAGATTGATTCATACTTATAGATAGTTCTCAATAACCCCATGGAAATGTCTATAGTGATCTTCTCCTATTTCCATATGGGTATAGGTAATGATTTTAATGTTGTAGTTGGTTATTGATTCACATCCTTAACCTATAATTTGGTGAGGAATTTGGTCACATAATCAATAATGTTTCATTTCATACATATCTGACAAAAATAGTTTCCCATAAAATTGTACATATTTTGGATACATGGATAAATCACCCATGTAAAATATTCATATGTAGGAGGAATTTTTTCATTATAATATATTACAATGAATATCTGATATCCAAAATGAATCACTAAGGTTGTATCTTATTTCCATCTATCAATGGTTATACCACCATTATGTTTCCATGAAATGGTAAGGAAATCAGGATCCCATATTTGGGAATCCTTGACTTACTCAACCAAATTTGGTATTAGAGTAACCAGAAGGAATACTATGAATTTAATATACTAAGTAAAATCTAAATGAATATCATAAATCATGCCCTTTAATTTCCACTAATCTGAATCTTCTCTAACCATTTGGTTATTCGAGTTATGAATTAAAGAATATTCTATATAATTTCTTTTTACATGTGTGAAAACTAAGTCAACGTCAACCTATGGAGATATTTTATTTTTCATCTCTATCATAGGTTGAAATTTTTCTATGAAAATATTTGTTCCATGATTTCATGATCTGTGAAAATTGTGAACTTCTCACCAAGGAGTTAAATATTCCATGTTTTCAAATCACGAACAATTATTGAAAATTCCAATTCATGGGATAGAAAATCCTTTTCATGAATTAAGAATTGTTATGATCCATAAGCAAGGACATTATATCCTTTAATGTGAACACAACCAAATAAAGATCAATCCACATCAATATAGAACACATAACCATTCATAGGTTCTAGATCGAATAAAATTGGTGCTGAAGTGAGCATGTCCTTAAGCTTGAAAAATGATTGTTGACCATCATCACCATAGAGGAATGATGTGACCTTTAATATTGGTTAATAAGAGATGAGAGATGTGAGAAATCAATATTGAAGTATAGATAGTAACATGGTATGCCTTAAAATATGCATATATGAATAATTTTGTTCCACAGTTTCTAAGAGATGAAAACTTCTATCCAATTAAGCTCGACTAATATGCCATTATTAGAGATGAAATTCCCATGTAATTGAAATTATTATATCCAAAAGTCACATTTAAACAGTTTTATATATTATCAGTTATCTAACAAGGTGATCAACACAATCAATAAATATTTTTCATTGTCTTTTAAAATTTGAGAATACACTAGAATGTCACCCACAAATACAACAGTAAAGGAGTATAGGTACTTTCAAAAGATATGATTCATCAATTTCATGAAAACTACTGGTGTATCAATGTGACCAAAGGGCATTAACAAATATTCACAATGACCATAGAGACTCCTAATAGCTTTGAAAGAACCCATATCTTCATTTCGGGTATGGTTTTCCTTTTCCGGTCATTTTTGAGAAAAAGAGGAAAATATGGAAATTTTCAAAATACACGACGTGTACTTTATAAGTACACACCATGTACTTCGGTGTCATGCAAGGTTGTGAACTGGCCAGGTCTGGGCCACACACACGGTGTGTAGGGGTGATGTGGAGGCCACATAAAGTAGAGTACAGAAAAGCCAAGTACACATCGTGCACTCCATAAGTACACGCCATGTACTTTTTTTTAATTAAACGGACCGGGGTCGCGCCTAATCGACGGAAGCACCTTCTTCTCCAGGTTCTTCAACTGAGATCATATGTATGGCAGCGAACATCCTCCGAGCCCTTTATCCTCTTTCTATTTTCCGAATCGACCATCGTCGATTTCATTGGAACCACAGTGGTGAGATTTTCCTTCCTCTTGAGTTTCATTCTATGATTTTCCCTCTTTTTCAAATATCGTGGGTTGAATGTTTTGTGTGTTTTTATAGAGCTAAGTCATTCTAAGGAGAATCAAGCATTATGGTCAAAGTATATTGATCTCCTAGCACTATGGTAAGTAGTTTTCACCTTACCTTTCGAAGTATTTTTGTTTTATGTAAAAATTTCCACCAATACTCGTGAACGGGGTATTGTGTGTTTACCGTTTTTCCCCTATTGTTTTATTTTCTTGATTGTATGCTTGTGTAGAAGTAATTTGATCATGTTTTAAGATAATTTATATTCTTGAATGTTTTTCCAATTCTGTGTTCTTGTTATGACCTTTGGGTTTGGTTAGCCTTTAGCCATTATACCTGTTTTCCATGCCTTCTGACAGTAAGATGGAATGATACTCTTAACATGCTTGTCGTTCTGTAGAATGGTTAGCCAAGTAGATCTATATGTGTACTTTTTTCCTTATAGAATTATTATGAACTGACTAGAATGGGACTATGAGAACCTGGTGATTTAGACTATTAGGGATAGACCAAGTGAGCGTCCCAGAGAGTCTTGGATATTATAGAAAATATGAGGGTAGACCGAGTGAGCTTCCTCAGAGAGTCTTGGTTATTATAGTCTATAGGGGATAAACCGAGTGAGCTTCTCAGAGAGTCTTTTATATTATATAATACAGGAGTGTAGACTGTGTGAGCTTCCTAAGAGAGCCTTTACTTATTTGAATTTCTTTAAACCATTCTAGGCTAGATGAGGAATTTACCGGGAGATCTTCCTCAGAGAGGGTGTGATAGACTGGAGACTATAGGTGGAATTGACTGAATGATCTTCCTCAGAGAGTTTCTAGAACTTGGGGCTATAAGAGGGTTAGACCACATGATCTTCCTCAGAGTGTCCCTGACTAACCTAGTCTATAAGGGGAATTGACCGAGCGAGCTTCCCCATAGATTATTATAATTTCATACGACCAAACCAGAGGGGTTAGGCTGAGTGCACTGCCTAGAGGGTATTTGGTACTTCTTGGATAGGACCAGAGGGGTTGGATGTGAGTACTTTCTAGAGGGGATCCAGTTGTGGTTAGTTGTTTGATTCACTTCTACTTGTTGTTCTGTGGATTGATTACTATTGTATATCATCTTGTTACTGATTACTGATTACTGCCTATTGTTTACTGTTACTGTTTACTACTTACTGTACTATTACCTACCATATTCTCACTGGCTGTTAGGCATAGATCTTCAAATGGTTTCCTACTGGGATTTAGTCTCACACCCTATTTGAGCCCTGATTTTGGGCCCAAACATACTATGTTGTTGTAGGTATAGAAAAGGACAAGTTCCCTTCTACTTCTGGTACTTGATTTCTTTGGAGCAGGAGAGCATGGGACCAAGCTTAGGCTTGAGATGCTGAGGAGTTGTTTATCTTTTATTTTTTACTTGTTCTAGTACTGTTTGTATTTATTGGATTGTGACCTATTGGTTGTTTTCCTATATATGTATCATGCATCATTTCATATATACATATCTACTCTGGTGGTTTATTGTTTAGTCTTCTGTTGTTTACTTGTGCTTTGTTGTTGGATATTTACTGCTTCCGTTATTGCATGTTTTGTTTACTTCCATTGTGTACTCTGCCAATGAGGGAATAGTTTTCCCATTATAAAACCCATGGCACTCACTGCTAGTCGGCGACATTTGGAATTTGGGGAAATGTTTTTGAGGCCATGTGACCAACCGGGTATAGGGCACCTCTGGGTGGCTTCCGGAACTGGGACGTTACAAAGTTGTATCAGAGGATTTCTTTTCTCTTGATTTATTGTTTAGAGCATTTATCCAGGGATAAGATAGATTTGGTACGTGGTAATAAGTTTTGCTTGGGAGTAGCTAAACTGTGTACAGGGAAAATCCAATCTACCTTGTTTATTGTAGTTTTCTGGTATTGAGATTTTACGGTTGATATGATTTCACCTAGAGTGATTCACATTCCTTGTGTTGTTATTTTTGTGCAAGTGCGGTTCTATTTCTATCGCAACATGATGAGATGAGGGTATTACATCTCATGCATCATATAAGAACTTGTTAGAAATCAAATTCCATGCATTCTTGCCATGCCATCTAGGGTGCATTAGCGATTTCATGTTGTTGTGATAGAAGTTGTGTAAATTATGCATGCTGTTGTGATAGATGTTTTTCCAGAATCCCTACAGTTTGATAGAAGAATTGTTGTATTGTTCCTTGCTTAAATGAACACAAAATTTTGGTTCTTGAGGTTTTATGGGCCCTCATGAATCGGAACTTGGTGGATCATTGACTTTTTTCTCTTGTATATGATATGTAGGAGATTCCAAAATTTGGTTCGGGGGGGTATGGGCCCTCACAAATCAGAATTTTGAACCTTCATGTTTGTTTTTCAGTGTTTTATGGGCTTCGGTGCAGTTTCTGAGCTACTGCCTGGAAAAACCCAGAATACACGGTGTGTACTTGACTATACACCATGTAGTTTTAAACCGTCTCACTGACTGTGTGACCAGAAACATGGGGTGGTGAAAAAGTTTTTAGAAACATGCTATGTACAGTAATTACACGCCATGTAGTAGTGAGCCGTGTACCCAGCTGTGTCACTAATAAAATGGGTCAGGGAAGCTCGTGTAGTACACGCCGTGTTGGGTATGAACACGCATTGTAGTCTTGTTCAAGCAACCTGGTCGTGTCACGAACAACACGGGACGAAGTTATCTCTCTTATACACTTCGTGTTTGTTCGGAACACGCTGTGTAAGGTTCATCCATGTAGTCGGCCGTGTAACTAACAACTCGGGTCGCCATAATATTTTCTATTACACGTCTTGTCCTTAGTGAACACGCTGTATAGTCTATGGTTAAAAGGACCATGTGAGTTATCCATGTAAAGAGACTCGGGAATGCAAATGGAGATGAAGTACACGCCGTGTGAGGGGACAACACGCTTTGTAGTCTGCGGTGTACACGACCAAAGGTGGAAGAAGTACTCGCCCATGTGAATGGCCTTAAAGAGAATGCCATGTAGTTTTTATACATGTTGTGTAGTCGTGTTTAGTGAAACTTGATTGTTTCTTCCTCCTATTCCCATTTTTTACTCTTTTGTTCTATGTCCTTGATAATCCTGATCTAAGGTGTGCTTTTGATCTTTCAGAGCTATGCCTCTGAGACATCCTCCAGTCGTACGTCAGCTTCAAGATGGTGATCAGACACCGGATATGGATGATCCGGGACCTCCTATAGAACCTACTACTGTGCTAGCCTTGGAACGAGAAGTTATACACATTGCAGGCACCGATGCACAGTCTAGGGAGGACTTCCTGAGGATGATGCAAACCTTTCAGGGTGTACCGCCTCCTGCCCCGTCGAAGGCTGAGTTGATGTGGGTTTTACAACAGCAGCATCCTCCTACTTTCTCAGGGGATGGAGGACCCCAGGCTTCAGATTCATGGCTAGAGGCCACACTGACGATCTTCGAGAATCTTGAGATACCTCCATAGAAAATGGTAAATCTTGCTACTTATATGCTCCGAGACACCACCAAGAGGTGGTGGGAGGTGATCTCATAGTCTGGGCACTATAAAAGTATTACATGTGATGAGTTTTGTCGCATCTTCTACGATTACGTCTATCCAGAGACCTTGAGGGCCGACTGAGCTAGAGAGCTTCTGAGTCTCCAGCGGGGTACTCTTTCTGTTATGGAGTACTCATCTCGTTTTACCGAGCTGCAGCGCTTCACGCCGATTCCTGCATGTGATGAGTTGTTCCTTGCCAGGAAGTTTGAGGATGGTATCAGGCAGGAGATCTATTACCTGGTGAATATCTTTAGGTTGACATTGATATCCTCTATAGTCAAACAGGCGCTGATCACTAATTGAAATCTTTGAGATTCTAAAGTAGTGAGCCACGACTGTTCGATATCCAGAGTCAGTGTTCCTCTTTCTGATAACAGGAAGCGTCGTAGGGAGCTGTCTCGAGGAGATCGGAGTCGGTGGAGTGTATTTTATGGTAGCCTGGTAGTATGCTACTAGTGCAAGAGGAGTGTGCATACTAGGCCTCTGTGACAGAGAGACCTAATGGAGTGCCGATCTTGCAACAAGATGGGCTATATACAACGTTTTTATCAGATTTTCTCACCTATTACTGGTGGTAGGGGTTCTTCTATGACCCCTCATATAGGAGATGTATCTCCAGTTTCTCACCAGTCTAGGAACTGGAGTTCTTACAGCCATTCGGTCCAAGGTGGAGGTCGTTACCATGGTGTTCAGTCACCAGGTTACCAGTGAAAGCAGAGTAGATCAGCTTAGGGTATTCAGCCATGGTCGCAGGGCCGTGGTACAGGCCAGAATTTCGTTGTGGAGCAGACCCATCAGGAACAGGATCATGGCCCTTCCACAGTTTGAGGTACAATCTTAGTGGCCTCGGTTTTATCTTCATCCCTTTTGGATACTGGTGTCTTTCATTGTTTTATCTCTGTCGTTGTTATGGAGAGCCCTGGGCTCAGTATCTTTTCGTCTTCCGACATGTTGACTCTTGACACACTGTTGGGAACGAGGACATCTAGCGTACGTCAGTGCAGAGAGTACCCTCTTGAGGTTGCAGGGTGTCACTTTTCATGGGACCTCTACGTCCTAGAGATAACAGGCTATGATGTCTTCTCGTTATGGACTGGTTAGTTCCCTTCCAGGCAGTCATCGATTTCTATCGCCGCATGGGTGAGTTTCGTATCACCATAGGGAGGATCTTTTCTCCATAGAGGTGAGTGGGATGTCTAGGTGGGTATAGCTACACCAGAGCATCATGGGCTAGGAGGAGTTACATCCCATATTTCTAGTCTTTATCTGGATAACCAGGGGACTTCACATTTAGACTTTCCTACTGTGGTGGGTCATTTTAGGGATGTCTTTCCAGAGGAATTTTCAGGTTTTCCTTTGGAGCGTGAGGTAGACTTTTCTATTGAGCTCATGCCAAGAGTGGCACTGGTGTCCATTCCTCCATATTTGATGGCTAAACCTGAGTTGTAGGAGCTCAAGAAGCAATTGGAGGAGTTGCAGGCAAAGGGTTTCATCTGACCCAGTACATCTCCTTAGGGTTCGCATGTCCTGTTTGCGAAGAAGTCAGACAACACCCTTAGGAATTGCGTGGATTATCGGAAACTGAACCTGGTGATGGTCAAGAACCAATATCCATTGCTGAGGATTTATGACCTCTTTGACCTGGTTTGAGGAGCCTAAGGGTTCTCCAAGATTTATTTGAGGTTCGGTTATCATCAGTTGTGCGTTAGACCATCAGATATACCTCTTACAGCCTTTGAGAGTAGGTATGGTCTATACGAGTATACGGTCATGCCATTTGGACTCATGAATGCGCCAACAACTTTTATGGCACTGATGAACCGAGTGTTCCATCCGTACTTGGACTCTTTCGTGGTGGTCTTCATGGATGATATATTGGTGTACTCTTACACTCGACACGACCATTCTACCCATCTTGATATTGTTTTGAGTAAACTAAGAGAGAATCAGTTATATGTTAAGCTCTCGAAATTCCACTTTTGGATGGATCGGATTCACTTCTTGGGTCACGTTATCTCAAAGATAGGTGTATTAGTAGGCCTAGAGAAAGTGAGAGCTGTAGTTTCCTGGGATCAGCCGAAGAATTTCTTGGAGGTGCGGAGTTTCCTAGGGATATCTGGATACTTCAAGCATTTCATATAGGACTTTTCCCGCCTTGCAGCATCACTGACAGGTCTGACCAAGAAAGGTGAGAAGTTCTTATGGTCATATTCCTGTGAGTATGCCTTTTAGGAGATGAAAGAGAGGTTGACGTCAGTACCGATACTAGTATTTCTAGAACCGTTCAAGAGCTATACTATCTGCTGCAATGCTTCAGGTATCAGGCTGGGAGCAGCGCTTATGCAGGTAGATGGGGTCGTTGCTTACGGGTATCGGCAGTTGAGACTGCACGAGAGAACCTACCCGACACAGGATCTGGAGTTGGCAGCTGTTGTTCATTCCTTATGTTGTTGGAGACATTACCTTATGGGAGAGAATTTTGTTGGTTTCACCGACCATAGGATTCTCATGTACATCTTCACTCAATGTGATATGAATCTGAGACAGCGTAGGTGGGTCGATTATCTTTAGTCCTTCAACTTTGAGCTTTCCTATACGCTGAGAAAGGGAAATGTAGTGGCTGATGTGTTGAGCAGAAGAACTCATATTCAGGCAGTTCAAGAGTCCAGCAGTGAGTGGAAGCTTATGGATCCATTCTATGGGATACATTTGGAGGTGCACGACAAACAAGGGCCGAATTTTCTATCTTCTGTAGCTGTTACCTCTACCCTTCTTGATTGGGTATGGATGAGGCAGCTATCAGACTCAGAAGGCCTAGTCCTCCAAGAGAGTTTGTCAGAAGAGGACCTGCTTCCTGGATGGACAGTGGGCGAGGATGAGATCTTGCGTTTCTAGGGATGTGTATGGGTTCCAGTAGACATACGCGAGGAGATGATGCGGGATTTCCATTCCTCAATTTGGGCAGTTCATGCTGGCGTCACCAAGATGTATCGTGATCTACACCACCAGTACTGGTGGCCAGGTATGAAGAGAGATGTTGTGGGGTTCATCCTGAGATGTTTTACTTGTCAGCAGGTGAAAGCAGAGAAACAACGACCAGTAGAGATTTTACAGTAGTTACCCATTCTCGAGTGAAAGTGGAACGATGTCGCAATGGACTTCGTGACCGGGTTACAGAGGTCACCTCAAGGTAGGGATATTGTTTGGGTTGTCATCGACAGGCTTACGAAGGTTTCTCATTTCTTTCCGATCAAGGAGACCTTCAGTGTTGATAAGCTGGGATAGTTGTACATCTGAGAGATTGTACATCTGCCTGGATTTCCACACTCCATTTTTTCAGATAGGGATGCACGTTTTATGTCTCGGTTCTGCCAGGGGCTTCAGAAGGCTTTGGGTACACAGGTACTTTTGAGTACAACATACCATCCACAGACAGATGGCCAGTCCGATTGTATGATCCAGGTGCTTGAGTATTTGCTCAGAGATTGCATTCTAGAGTTTGGCAGTTCTTGGGAGAATAATATACCTCTTGTGGAGTTTGCCTATAACAACAATTTTCTGGCAACCATTCAGATGGAGACATACAAGGCTTTGTATGGTAGGCCATGTCGATCACCTTTGTGCTTGCTGGAGGCAGGATAGGCAGCCTTGCTGGGACCTCATCTTGTTCAGGAGACCTCAGAGCAGATAGAGTTGGTTCGGAAGAGGATGGCTATAGCACAGTCTCGACAGAAATCTTATGATGATCAGTGGAGATGACCTCTGGAGTTCGAGGTCATGGATCAGGTCTTCCTTCTTGTCACACTGAGGTTGGGAAAAAAGTGGATTTAGAGATAGGGTAAGCTTTCACTGTAGTACGTCGGGCCGTTTGAGGTGTTAGAGAGAGTTGGGCCGGTTGCCTATCGGTTGCAGTTACCTCAGAGGTACCGGGCTATGCATGATTTCTTCCACGTATCTCAACTCCGGCGTAACTTTTCAGACATGTCTCATGTATTTCAACCCGAGGAGGTTGCGCTTAAAGCGGATGCGTCGTTTGAGGAGCATCCTATCTGGATTGTCTATCGTAGTACGAAGGTTCTCCATGGATGGTCTGTTCCTATGGTATGGGTTCTATGGCAGCACGGGCGAGTACAGGACAAGACCTGGGAGAGGGAGGCCGAAGTACGGTCATAGTGGCCGGAGCTATTCGGGGTTTCTTCTTCTACATCTTGCTAGGGAAATTCAGAAATGAATTTCTTTAAGGGGGGATGTTTTTAAGAACACGTATCTTCATTTTGGGTATATTTTTCCTTTTCTGGTCGTTTTTTAGAAAAAAAGGAAAATTTTAAAATTTTAAAAATACACGTCGTGTACTTTATAAGTACATGTCGTGTACTTTGGTGTCATGCAAGTCCGTGTGCTGGTTGTGTCTGGGCCACACACACAGTGTGTCTGGGCGATGTGGAGGCCACTTAAAGTGGAGTACGGAAAAGCCAAGTACTCGCTGTATACTAAATAATTACATGTCGTGTACTTTATTTTTTTCATTAAACGGATCGGGGTCGTGCCTAATTGACAGAAACACCTTCTTCTCCAGGTTCTTCGACCGGGAACATCCGTACGGCCGCAGACATCCTCTAAGCCCTCGAGCCTCCGTCTGTTTTCTGAATCGACCACTATCGATTGCAATGGAACTGTAGTGTTGATTTTTTCCTTTTTCTTAAGTTTCATTCAATGATTTTCCCTCTTTCTCAAGATATCGTGGGTTGAACATTTTGTGTGTTTTTGTAGATCTACGCCGTTTTAAGGAGAATCAAGCCTCGTGGCCAAAGTATATTGATATACTAGCACCAAGTTAGGTGGTTTGTGCCTTAACTTTCGAATTCTTTGAGTTTTATGTGCAAATTTCTACCAATACCCATGAATGGGGTATTGCGTGTTTACTATTTTTCCCCTATTGTTTTCCTGCCTTGCTTGTATTCTTGTATAGTGTTAATTTGATCATGTTTTAGGATAATTTCAATGCTTGAATGTTTTCCCATGCCTTGTTCTTGTTATGACCTTTGGGTTCTGTTAGACTTTGGCCGTTATACATGTTTTCCATGCCTTGTGATAGTAGGATGGATTGATACTCTTGACATGATTGTTTTTATGTAGAATGGTTAGCCAAGTAGCTCTATAGGTGTACTTTGGACTTATAGAATTCTTATGCACTGACTGGCACAAGACTGTGAGAACCTGGTGCTTTATACTATAAGAGATAGACTGAGTCAGCTTCCCAGAGAGTCTTGGATATTATAGAGTACAGGGGGTAGACCGAGTGAGCTTCCTTAGAAATTCTTGGTTTTTATAGACTATAGGGAATAGACCAAGTGATCTTCCTTGAGAGTCTTGTATATTATAGACTACAAGAGGGTAGACTGAGTGAGCTTCCTCAGAGAGTCTTTGTTGTTTAAAATTTTCTTAAACAATTCCAGGTTAGAGGAGGAATTGACCGAGCGAGCTTTCTGAGAGAGTCTGTGATAGACCTGAGACTATAGGAAGAATTGAATGAGTGAGCTTCGTCAGAGATTTTCTAGACCTTGGGGATATAAGAGGGTTAGAACGTGTGATCTTCCTCAGAGAGTCCCTGACTACCCTAGACTATAATGAGAATTGACCGAGCGAGCTTCCCCAGAGAGTCTTATAATTTTATGTGACCAAACCAGAGGGGTTAGGATGAGTGCACTGCTGAGATGGTTATTGGTACTTCTTGGATAGGACCAGAGGGGTTGGCTGAGAGTACTTTCTAGAGGGGTTCCTATTTTGGTTAGTTGTTTACTTCACTGCTGTTATTGTTCTATGGATTGATTGATGATGTATATCATCCTGTTACTACTTACTGATTATTGCCTGCTGTTTACTGTTACAGTTTACTGCTAACTGTATTATTACCTTCCATATTCCCACTAACTGTTATGCACATATCATCAGGTGGTTTCCTACGGGGATTTAGTCTCATGCCCTATTTGGTCCATGCTTTTTGGCCCAAACAGATTATTTTGTAACAGGTATAGACAAGGGAAAGTGCCCTTAGATTCCTGGTACTTGATTACTTTGGATCATGAGAGCATGGGACCAAGCTTAGGATTGCGATGCTGAGGAGCTATTTATCTTTTCTTTTGTACTTGTTCTGGTACTATTTTTATTTCCAGCATTGTGAACTATTTGGATATTTTCCTAGAGATGTAGCATGCATCATTTCATATATACATATGTGCTCTAGTACTTTATGGTTTAGTCTTCCGCTGTTTACTTGTGCATTGTTGTTGGATATTTACTGCATCCTCTATTGCATGTTCTGTTTACTTCCGATGTGTACTCTGCCAATGGGGGCATAGTTTCCCCACTATCACACACAAGGCCCTCGCTTCTAGTTAGAAGCCTCTGGCATTTGGGGAGATTTTCTTGAGGCCATGTGACCAACTGGGTATGGGGAACCTCTGGGTGGCTTCCAGAACCAGGACACTTCAAGTTGTATTTGGAATATCATCTTTCCTCACATAGTGTTGGTGATATCCATATCATAGATCATTCTTTGAGAACAATTAATATTTATTTAATTGATCTAAAAACCATTAATTAATGAAAAATTATATCTATTCTTTATCATATCATGATTTAGTTTTTAATAATCCACACATAATCATAATAAAAAATATTCGTTGTTTACAAAAATAACTTTAATTGACCAAGGTGATGTAATTGGTCTTATGATACCATTAAATTCCAATTCATCTAATTTTAACTTCAATTACATTAAATTTACTGGTTATATTCTATATAATGAAAATGAAATAGGATTTTCCCTTGAAATGTGATCTATTAAAAATTCTTCTTTCTTTTATGGTGGGAAACCCATTAAATTTTCAAGATATAAATTAGGATACCAATCCCCAATGTAAATAAAATTTTGAGTCTCAATTATTCTATTAATACCCCTAGAGACTACATCCAATTGATAAGTAATATTTCCAACAATAAATGCTACGTGGAAAACTATTCCATTATTCACATCATATTCACCTTAAATGAGATAAACCATCCCATCTGGTGATATAAAATTCACTCATCGCGCAAAAAAATGCATATGAGCCTTTAAATAAACCAAACTATCCATCCCCAAGACTCTGTAAAAGATTTCCATGTCTAGAACAATTTTTTTGAAACAAACTAGACTCCATAAATGGTTATTGAAAAAGATTAATACTTAAATCCAAGAAAATATTTCTTCCCAATAGGTTTTTGGATACTCATAATGTATGGAATCATATCAATGTGAAACCTCATTTTATTAACAATATGAAAATTAATGAAAGATTGGGATACATTAGCATGAAAATAAACATTCATAAGAGTTGAGTTAATAAGAATGGTAACTCATATAATCAAAGGACCTGATTGGTCCTCCATGATTATATTATCAACACCATATGAATACTTACTCCTTTCCTATTATTCCATAATTACCCTCTATAGTTGCATTGCCCGAGGAGTTAGGATGTTTTTGGAATCACCATTGCTCACTTGGTTCCGAGGAAGAGAAATATTCTTATGTGATCACCCAATAAGATAATAATATGAATATTAAAAATGATTGTTATCCTTAATAAATAACATTTTATTTTTAGAGAAATAGTGTTTAATTTTCCCCATCTTATTACAATTTTGACATGCTTTGGGAGTTGGCATACAATACCACTTATTATTCTCTAATGATTCACTTTGAAAACATATAGGGATTTTAATAGATCGTGTAGGAAAGATAACTGATACAATCAGTTGATTATGAAATTCTATACCTCCCTATAAGTGGTTTTCTTGATTTTACATGTTCATAGATTTTGAGTACCCTCTTATACACATATAGATGAATGTGCTTCCTCAAGTAGGATTCCTAGTTTTCTCTATGACCACTCTATCAAAATAAAGAATAATTACTAATGGGATGTGTCATTTCAACTTTTTTTTTTATGATAAGATAAATGTATTACTAATGGAATGTGTCAATTATAATGCATCACACACCAGACCCATCTACTAAACCTAGAATGAAGAGGTTAAAATACTCTTATAGGTGTCTAAAATCACCTTCTGTACCCTGAACACCCTATTAATGTGAGTTTTATCATAAATAGGTTAACTACATATTTTTAAGATATAAATTTCATATTTTGACATGTTATGTATATTTTATTTCGTTCTAATATAATGGACCAACATAACTGATACCATTTATAACATCCTAGACCAAAAAAATTGAATTTGGAAGAGAATTGGTACCACTAACTTTAGGTAAAATTCCCTTGATACCATAGGCTAAAAATAAATTTGAAGCTCTTATTAAATCATTCAGGTATTATTTTACCATTAAAAACAAAAAATAATAATTAAATTAATAAAAAACAAAAAATAATTTTTATGCATGTAATTTGAAGAATATAACTAGAAAATACCAATAACCAATCATATAATTATCATAGAAAAAACTAAAAAAACAAACAAAACTAAACTAAAATATATCCTAAAATATAAACACTCATATATAATTAGTCCATATAATCTACATAAAAATATAAAATATCCAACAACCCTCTGGAGAATGTAGAATCGTGATATTTCTCTAGATAAATAAGATACTTTACTTGTGTTAGGAAGATCAACATCGTCATATATACCAAGATGAAATATAAGGGGTGAATGATCAACCAAGTATGAAATACCCAAGAGGCCTTCCAACCCATTCCATAAGGATCAAACATGCTATCCCACAATTCAAAATATAACTTATAAAAATTAGAGGAAAATATAAAGTAGTTTACAAATTAATCCCAATTAAACTTTCATAGTAGAAACAATTTATCCATTTATTCCACTTGGAATGCAAATTCCACATTTACACACACACATTCATTCTATGAAATTCCGAATATTCATAAGTGCTGACTCATCCATCCACCATGTAAATCATTGGTTGTAAATGTGACGTCTCAGACCTGGATGCCACTTACCCAGTTCCCCGAGCCCGATTTGCCACATGAACTTAGGCGTGTCTCCTCATGTGCCAGAAGATACCGACTAGAAGTGAGAGTGTAATAATAATATAGTGGGGAGACTAAAACCTCATGCTAGTGTGTAAAATTGGATACATCTAATAGGAAAATTATTGTAAGCATAATATAATGGACAGATGTAACAAATAGCAGAAGTATATCATGTAACTAAATAAATAAGTAGTAGAATAAAAAGGGAACTGGATAACTGAATAACATAACCAAAATCCTCAATGGATATGTTTGATACAATTATATATGGAATTATGATAGTACATAAAGGAAAACAACGACACAAATATGCTATAAAATAGTTAAAAAGGATAAAAGAACAAAAAACATCCATGGGCATCTTGAGCCTAAGACTGATCCCCTTCTCCCAAGCTCCATCTATGTAAAACAAGTCAATAACTTCTAGAAGAATGATTTACCATACCAGTACCTATATAAACATAATCTTCTCATGTGGCAAGGTAAGACCGAGTAGTGTGTGAGATAAAAATCTTAGTAGGCCACAACAAATTATTTAAATGTAATCTGAGTAGGTGCTCATAAATAAATAGTGTATAGGTATAAATAATAAAGTAAAGAAATGAAGAATAAATAAACAACCTCCCCTTAGGTTCCAAAGGTACACATGGAAGGTATGTCTGAACAAGTCACTATATATATATATATATATTGTATACATACACACATATATATATCTAAATATATTGGGATGGATCGGGATGTAACTCTCAAGCATACACTACCAAGAGTTGCTCCCATGGTCTAGCCCCTAGCCTAACTCCAAGAGCTATAATAGTCTCTTGTAATACACGAACTGATAGGATCTATACATAGACCATAAAAATTCATAACTAGGGGACCTCTCATTGTCAATCCGCTGACTCTACCTGGGAAGCTCACACAGTTTACCCTATGAAGGGCTTTAATGGTCCCTTAACTCCATAGCCTATATGGCGTAATCATTAAACTATATGATTTTCATTTATAACTATGTCCACTATAAATAAAATGAACATAAGTCATTACCTCTTATATCATGTTATCAATCCTTTCACAAAAGAACCAAGGCATGATCAAGTACACTACATGACACATGGGGAAAAACATCACATGTGTTTCATTAACTATATTCAAGTCACTCAAGGAATCTCATTTAGAATTTATCAATTTAATAAACCCTGGAAAAAGAAATGGGTTCAACATCCATATATGAAGTCCATTCAAAACTATGAAATTCATTTAAATGGGTGTATCCATCATACACTACCCATCCCATATAAGGTGATCACCCTCAATTTTCATATACATGGAAATTTGACTTATAATTAGGGGGTGTTAAGAGTAAAGCCATGTAAAAAACTCAATTTCCCATCTGAAAAATTCTATGTCTAAGGGGACCAAGTACCAATGACACACTTCAAAATACATTAATTACACATGTATCAATTTAAATTTCATTTAAACTTAATTTCATAGCTAAATTGGATTCCATGCATTTTGAGACATTTTGCTAAAATTACTAATTATAGTGTGGCACACCTATTGGTGTCCATTTAGAGTATGTGTGATGTCTAAACCCCTAAGAATGAACGAATTCACCCATATTTCAGAAACTTGGTTAATTTATACATGAAGGAACCAAGACAATATAGAATCTATGAAAATGTCATCTTATAGATTGACATAATAAATATGAAATGACCAAAATAGAAATAGAAAACTATGCGACCACCTAACTTAGGGTTGTGGATGAATCCTTACTTGATATCGACCTTATATTTGAAGAATGTTTGAAGATATTTTAGTATTAGTCTAACTCCCAGTGCATAGGATGAAAGATCATGCATCTAAATAGCGTAATTTATGGTGTGATTTACAAATATAGTAAGGGTATGTGAGGTTAGACTTGCCTTATGATATACAACACATTTGATGGATCGACGATCGAACACCGGATGGAGTGCTAGTAGAAGATTGAAGGGTGATGACGGTTTGAGCTCAATGTGAGGAAGAATCCACTACATAACCACTATAGGTAAGGTAAAATGGAAATAAATATTTAGTAATTATTGGGGGTGATATATATTTTATCCCAAAAATTTGGGGCCACACATTTAAAGCGCATGGTTTGAAAATCATGCACAAACTATCTAGTAAGGCTTTCTTAGAAAATTTCAATAGGGTTCATGGTTGTGCACCTAGGCCCACATGGTTGTAGAATAACCATGAAGACTTGCAGGTTCCCCGACCTGTAGCCACACATTTTGTCAAACTATGTGTCATGGGAACACGATTCCCACTAACCACGAATTCTAACTTATATCCCAATTTTCCAAGACTCTGGGCTTTGTACAATCCCGGAATACTCCTCACACCTCCCCTTAGCCATAACACATGTTTACCAAGATTATAAAATAAATTGAAATTGGAAACAATGATTTGTACCACTGTTAAAAAATGAAATTCGTTAAAACCTCCCCTCCTTGTATAAACTCATCCACGAGTCAGACTTCTGAGGATTAAGAGGTATTATTAGAAAATATTTATGTTCATTGAGATCATATATCAGCTTTATGATACTAGTTTTCATCTTTTACTAAATTGTGCTTCTATCACACTCATACAAGATTAATGGACCTAAATCAAAGTCTCTTCACACTCTGATAAACTATAAGAAACTGATACTCTTTGAAGGAATCATTCATATCCATATCAACCTCATCTTCTTGAAATACACGAGTTGGGTTGGGATAATAATGGAGAAACTAAGTTACATGAAAAATATCATGCATGGATCGATATCCTAAAGATGTTCCTGTGGGTAAGCCACTGATCCAATCATCTTTACAACATTTATGGGTCCAACGAACCTCGTTGATATCTTACCTTCACCCGAACACATATATTCCATATCCTAGGTGAGACTCACAATAAAACATAGTCTCTAACCCCAAACACTAGAGATTGTTGGCGACTGTGAACATAACACCACTATCTAGAATGAGATGTCAACATGAAATTTCTAATTAACAAGATCATCTCTTTAGTCTCCTATCTAAGACGTGGTCTAAACACAGATGTTTCCCCTATCTCAAGCCAGGAATAGAGGTTAGGGACACAGCCTACCATAAATGGCTTAATAGGGATCCATCTCAGTGGAAGCCCGAAAACTCTTTTTATAAGAAAACTCAATGAGGGGAGTTTGTTTCTCCCAAGAACCCAAACATCAAGGACACACAATCTAAGAATTTACTCCATGAACTAAATTGTATGCTCTGTCTACTCATTGATCTATGGGTGGTAGGCCATGCTCAAAAGTACCTACATACCCAAGGCCTTATGAAACCCCTTATAGAACCATAATGTGAAAAGAGTGTCTCTTTCAGAAAATATGGATCGAGGAGCTCCATGAAGATGTACCACCTCTTGACATAAATCCTTCCTCGATCATCTATCGATAAGGTTTCTCAATAAGTTAAAAAGTATAATACCTTCATCATGAAATCAATGACCACCCACACTGTGTCATTTCCATGAGGTGATCTGGGTAAACAAGTCATGAAGCCCATAAAAACATCATCCCATTTCCACTGAGTAATATACAACAAATGAATAATCCCTACTAAATTCTGATGTTTTTCCTTCACCTTCTGAAAGGTGGAACATTGAGTGAGGAAACTGGATATCTCATGTTTCATGATGGGCTACCAGTATTGGTGTTGAGATATCGATACATTTTTTGTGGAACTTGGGTGAACAACCTTTGTTGGGGCATAAAAATCCTACATCATCTCTTCTATGATATCTACTGGGACCCATAAACATCCACATTATAGTAGGGTATTGTCCTTATCAACTATCCAACTAGAATATGTATCATTTACTGAGAAACTTTCCCATAAAAAATCCTTAATAATTAGATATTTTTCTCGACCTTACTCATTCCAAGAGAGTGTATGTCATTAATAAGGATGAAAGGATATTCAATCCATGGTTCTCCTGAGTCTTCCGATCAAAGCATCTTCTACTGAATTTCCTTTCCTAGCATGTAGGAAAGTTTAAAATCAAATGATTGAAGGTACTTAACCCTCCTATGATACTTGCGATTTATATTCCATTAGGGAAATATGAACTTGAGGCATTTTTGTTTTGTGAATACCACAAAACACTCTCCCAAAATATATTGTCTCCAAGAGCATAAGGCATGAACAATAGTAGCGAACTTGAGTTCATGTGTTGGGTAATTCCACTCACGATGCCTAAAACAACAAGAACCATACACATTGAATTCCTCATCCAACATTATAACTAATCAAAGGCTGACACATGATGTGTTATAGTAGACCATATAGGCACCGCCTTGCTCTGATAGAATTAGGATAGGTGTTGAGATTAGCCTTCCCATAAACTCCTAAAAATATTCTTCAAATCATTAGACAATTAGAATTTCACACCCTTATTTTTCAAGCCTATAAGCAGCACTATAAGGAGTGAGAAATCCTGGATGAATCGTATGTAGTAACTTGAAGGCCCCAATAAACTCTGAATATCAATGAAATTCTTATACTACTCATAAGAAACCACATCATTCACTTTCTCTAGGTCAAGAGAAACTTATAACTCTGAAATGATGTGATTGAGGAAGTGGAATTTTTTTATTCATAAGTTTCATTTACTGAGATTATAATAGAGATGATGCTCTCTCAATGTATTTATCATGATCTCAAGATGAGTTTCATGGTCGTGTTTGGAGCATGAATACACCAAGATATCATCAACAAAGACTACCACAAATGAATCCAGATATAGGTGGAAAACCAGATTCATAAGGGACATGAAGACTGCGGGTGAATTCATGAGCCTAAATGGAACAACTAGGTACTTTTAGTTACCATACCTTTCCTTGAAAGATGTACGAGGTATGTATGATGTCTGGACACACAAACGAGGATAGCCCGACCTTAGGTCTATCTTTGAAAACACTTTATTCCTTAGATATGATATAAGAGGTCATATATTCTAGGAATAAGATAATAGTTCATGATAGTAAACCGATTCAACCACCATTAATCCACAAAAAACCCTAAGGGTACCATCTACCTTCTTTTTAAAGAGGACTGATGATGCCGAAGGAGAGGTTTTGCGGCTTATAAAAAAATTTTCCACCAGATCCTCCAACTAATTTTTGAGCTCCAGAGTCTCCTAAGGTGACATCTTATAAATAAGAATGGTCATTGATGATGATATTGGCATGGGATCAATAGTAAACTCAACCTCTCACACTAGAGTTGAACTAGAGAATTCATCTAGAAATACATATCTGTAAAGCTTCACTATTGGAGGAATGAGAGCATGATGTAGCCCATGGTCATCAAGGTAAATACTGAAAACCTATTATGTAACACTGCCCAACCACTAATGGTATGGACCTTATCATGTCACAATGACATCTAATTATACCTTATGAATGTGCCTAATTCCATCTGGTGATTTAAAAGTCACACTCTGATGATAACATTGAACACAAGTTCAGTAGGAATCTATCTAGTCCGTCCCAATGATTACATCGAAGCCTGTCAGGCCGAGGACATACATGATCCATTAAAAAAGGTAACTACCTATCTCAATGGGAAATTCTGATAGTATTTAACACCCTCTAAATAGATACTTAATGGTGTATCTAGCGTGATAACACTATGATAGTACTCAATGTTGAGGCCCAAACTCTCAACAATTGTCTCAAATATAAATGAGTGATAAGATCCTATATCAAACAATGAATACACTAAATATGAGTTAACTAGTTTGGTACCTCATACTTAGATGGTCCAATTCTATGTTGTGGAAATATAGGTTAAACTGTATGTAACTAGTATTTACCGTGACCCTAAGTCACTTCCTAACCGCCCTGAGTAGGCCCATTTTTCTTGCACTAATAATCTTAATCCTAGTTTTCTCTTCCTTGACTACCACCTTAGTTTGATTGGCTAGTGGTATTCTTGTTACCTAAATATCATTATCATGCAGATCCTGATTCTTCCCAAGGAGTAGTTGCAGATCCCTGCACACTATGAGTTGGAGAGAACATCATGTTTAAATGATAGAGATAACCCATCCTGCCATATCATATACACTCAACCAGTTCACATGGACACTTCCTTATAAAATTCCATAAATTTCTTCACTGGTGATAGATAATAGATCTACTCGTAAGAGGAGCCTAACCACTTCTATATTCCTCAAAGTGTCTCTTTTTTCCAGAATAAGATCCCATGGAAGCTCTAAGTGCCAAAGCACCCTAGATCATACCTCCATCCTCCTTTAGGTTCCGCTCAGTAATTAGGTCCTAGTTAATGATTTCTGAAATAGTCATCAATATGAATAAATTGACCTATGATCAGATGGCATAACATATCCCATCCTCAAATCACCTAGCAGTCATCATATCATCCATAGATAGATATGGGGAAAAAATTTGTAGCTTAGTAAAATTTGAAGAGTATTCCATAACTAAAATAGTCCCCCATTATAGCATCATAAACCTTCTAGCCCTATCATCCCTCAAAGTTTGAGGAAATATGTAATAAAAATGATAGTATAAAAGTATACCCAAACCATTTTTGTATTCCATTCTACCTGGGTGATGACATCCCACACCTCTTAGATGAATCTCGAAGCATATAAGAAGCTTGCTGACCCTTCACTCTAAAGGAATCTCTTGGTACTTGAGTATATACCAGATCTCCATGATCCAAGACTCCACAACTTGTGGTCCACCATCCCTTGAGAAGGTGGTAGGATGCTACTGCTGAAACTCATGAGTCAACCATTTCATACCTGAGGTAGGTCCCACTCCACATTTCCTAACATAAAGCATATGCCTTAAACCCTCTTGAATCTGGGAATCATCACCCACATATATAATAGGAAGAGGAGACAAAGGTGGCCCAATATTTGGAATGATTGGAGGATCATGAACAACCAACTCAGAAAAATGATCTTCATCTCCTTTAGGTTGCATGAATCAAGGACTTAGTGGTGGCATAATGGTACAATTATAATGAATGGCTCATAATAGATTCATGAAATTTAGACTATTTTCGTCAAGTAACATGGAAAAGTACTAAATACTTCCGATAAGAATGAACATGCCTCTATTTTTGGTTTAAAATCTAGGTCTAGATGAAAGGAAAGACAATAATTGGCCATAAAAATGATGAAACAACCACTAACCACTACTAAAGTCAGGTTTGGGTCAAGTTTTTGTGTTAGGCATGCGTAAGATGAATGTTATGAAGTTATAAGTCATTTTATATTTAAAAGTGTGCTCATTAAAACATTTAATCATTTGAATTAGATGAATACAATGATATTAAATTTTTTAGTCCATAAGGGACCATGCACATTGTGAACCAAAAGATGGAACTTACTTGGATGTCATTATAATTTAAATTTCACTTGTTCAAGTATTCAAGATTTTTTAAATTGTTGAGTTGAATAGATATCCATTTTATTATACATAAGGACCCATACACCTTATGAATCAAAATGTGGAACCCATTAAGATTATACCATAATACGATCCCAATATTGGAAAAAGGTGTCAGCACAATTATATATAAATATACCAAGGCACAGTCAACATGAAAAATGCAATGTTTGATGAAAATTAAGCATGGCATGGTAAGATGCATGGCCTATTATTCATGGTGTGCCTATGATTATGCATGATGAAATGCATAACCCTCATTCCAATAGGTCAATGTAATGAATTCAAAATTCCAATAACATAAATATCAATAACATCACAAGTAATGTGTATCTCCCAATAGTGAATTCGTATCAATAGTATTATTCTAAAAACATAACATCAATGACATTTTATGAAACTTAGACCTTACCCTGTAAATGAGTTCACGAATACCAAGAATGCATTGTGACCAAGTCTCAAGAATTCCCAATCCCCATTATATTGTCACCAAATATTAATTCAATAATGGAACCTTCTTTGATTCCACTTTGGGACGTCCCAGACCCAAATTCAACTTACCACATGCCTCATGTCTGGTTGTACATATGACCTCAGGTGTGTCTCCCCCTACGCCAAAGGCTTATGACTAATAGTGAGGGTGTAAGAATAATACAGTGAAGATATTATACCCTAATGTTAGTGTAGAACAATGGATATACCATTATAAAAAATTAGCGAAAGTTTAATACAACAGATAGTTGCAATAAACAGCAGAAGTATAAAAAGTAACTAAATAAACAAGAAGAAGAAGAAAAGGATAACTGAATAACATAACAAAAATCCACAATGGTAGTGTTTGAGAAAATGATGCATGGAATTATGATAATATAGAAAGGACAATATAGATATAATCATTCTATACAATAGTAAAAAGGAACAAAAGAACAAAATGGCTCTACAAGCATCTTCAGCCTAAGCCTGGTCCTATGATCCTAAGCTCCAGCTAATTAGAACAAGTCAACAACAAAATAAGGGACTTTATCATTAAAAGTACCTGAAACAACATAATATTATTAGTTTCTAAGGGAATCCCGAGTAGGGTGTGAGATAAAAAACTCAATAGGCCCCCACCAATAGTGTATACGTGTAATCCGAGTAGGTTCTCATAAATATATAGACTACAGTTATAACCAGGAATGTAAAGAAATTCAGAATAAATAAAAAACACCCCACTTGGGTTTCGAAGTTACACCTGGTAGGTATGTTAAACAAATTCACTATATATATATAGTATATATATATATATGTTGAGATGGATCAGTATGTAACTCTTCGAAATCCACTACCAAGGGTAACTCTCATGGTCTAACCCCTGAACCAACTCTAAGAGCTCACATGGTCTCTTGGAATGCATGAACTGACAGGACCACAATGTAAACCATATACATCCATAAAAAGGGGAGCTCTCATGGTTAATTCCATAGCTCTATATGGGAAGCTCACATGGTCTCCCCTCCTAAGGGCCCTCATGGTTCCTTGGCTCCATAGCCTATATGTCGTAATCATTAAACTACATGATTTTAATTTATAAGCTTGTCCATTTTAAATAACATGATCATAAGGCATTACCTCTTATTCCATTCATCCAAGCCTTTCACAAAGGAACCAAGTCATGATTAGGTACACCACACGATACATGAAGAAAAACCTCCCATGTGCTCCATTAACCATATTCAAGTCACTCAAGGCATCTCATTAGGCATTTATCAATTTAACAAGGCATAAACAATGACATGGGTTCAACATCCATATATCATGTCCATTAAAAACTAAGAGATTCATTTAAATGGTTGTATCCATACCACCCTAGAAATCATATACATGTTTATAACCCTAAATCTACCTTAACATGGAAAATAGAATTATATATAATGTGTCAAGAATAAGGCCATGTAACAACTCAACTGTCCATTTGGAGAATACCAAGTATAAGGGTACCAAGCACTAATGGGGAAACTTGGAATTCATTAATTACACATGTTTCAATGCACATTTCATTTAAAAGTCATTCTAGAAGCTAAATTGGGTTCCATGCATTTTGAGAATTTTTGCCAAAATGACCAATTACAAAATTTCCCACCTATGGATGTCCATCTAGTGTATGTTTGATGTCTAAATCCCTAAGAAAGAACCAATTCACTCATATCAAGTTACTAGGGTCATTTAGACATAGAGGAACCAACATAATATAGAATCTTGACAATTTCTGGCTTATGGAACGATATAAAAAATACTAAATTACTAAAACCCAATTGAAAACTACATGACCACCTACCTTAGTGTTGTGGATGAAGCCTCGCTAGATAACGACATCATATTTTAATAATGTTGGAAGAGATCTAGTTTTCAATAAAATACTTTGATAATAGAGAGAAAGGTCCTACATATAATTTACATAACAGATGGAAATATTTACTAAGAAAGGAATAGTATGTGACATTAGACTTACATGCTGCTATCCAACACTTCTGACAGATCAAAGATTGGACACAAGATGAAGGATTGGTAAAAGATCGAAGGAAGAGGAGGGTTTGAGCTCCACATGAGGAAGAACTCACTATAAAACCACTAGAGGTAGGGGAAAAAGAAAATAAAGGTTTATAAATTAAGAGGGGAAAATATACATTTTATGCCAAAAATTTGGGGTCACGCGATTTGAAAACTATGTGAAAACCCTGTGGTAAGGCTTTGTTTAAAAACTACAGCAGGATGCATGATCATGCACCTAAACCCGCACAGTTTTAGACTAAATATGTGGACTTTCACATGCCCATATCTACATATGCACAATTTTGTTAAACCGTGCGACCTGGTTCGCATGGTTCCCCCTAATAGTGCGGCCCAGCCTATAGCACACGTTTCTGGAACTCTAGGGCCTGTATAAGCCCTATATGCTCCTCAGAATTCTCCTTGCTGTAGAATATGTTTACCAAGATTAAAAAATAGATTCAAATTGAAAAAAATGATACTCTACCTTTTCAAAAAAAAGATGGGTCATTACAATAAACCTCTATATCCCTCCAAGTGGTACTAGATACCAATTATGAACCAACAAGGCCTCATGAAATGAAAATGAACAGAGACTGTTAAATATATGCTAAGTTCACATTATAATAATCCATTTATAAGACAAAAATTTATTTTAGTCATTTTATAAAACATATAAAATGTATTAATTCAATGTAAAAAATTTTAAAACATGAAACCAAAGTATTTTTTTAAACCTTATAAAAATAAATCCAATGTTCTCAGATAAAAGGAGTTTTATATGACAAGAAATCATAGTGGTATTTTCATAAAAAAACATAAGAAAAAATAATAAAATCCCATGTTTTCATGGTCTATAATGAATGGAGAGAAATAGAGAAAACACCTACCTCAAAATGGATCTTTAAGAACACAAAGAAATAAGATGTGATCTAGAATATCAGAAATCCCATTCTAGTTCTATCAATAAATCCAAAAAATGAATTTTAAAAACATGAATAATGTTACAGATCTAGAAATATAAACCCAAATATATAGTTTTTTAAATGAAAATGAGTTTATATATAAATAATATTGTAATGAAAATAGGAACGGTCTTTTACCTTCAATATCCTAGATCTAACACACTTCGATCCACTGAAATCAGGTTCTAAAGGGAAGAGAGTCACAAAAGTTTCTTAACAGAAGGATGGGGGTTGAGAGACAAGGTCAATGATAAAGGAATGATTTTTAAAGTGATAATTGGGGATTTTTTTTAATTTTATAGTGTTATTAATTTCAATTAATGATTAGTTTTCATTCATTAAAAAATCATGTAACAATCATGTGAGTGCTATTGGCGAAAATATATTGTCACATGGTTGTGTTTAATAGTTTATAAAATGGTGATACAACTATAAATAATTAATTTATCCCAAATATTCCAAAAACAAATTATTTCTTTTACTATTTGGAAAAAAAGACCCAAATTTTGTACCCACCCATTAACATTCATATTCCCTGAAAAATTTTCTTATAGCATATACATGGTTTCTCCTGACTGTAGTCAAACTATACAACCATTAAAATGAATCAAAACATTATAAAACCATCACGATACTCCAAATACTCAACAAAAACATTATTTTACTTCAAAATACATTATAAAATAAAAAATTTACCTTAACTCATTATGATTACATGAAGGTTACAAGAAACAAGGTGATAGTGAATAAAAAAAGAAAGAAAAATATACGATAAAGAAATTATTGGATATTATGTAAAAAATTTGTATTGATTCATAATATACTATGGATCTTGAGAATGGAAATGAAATCATCAAACTTTGTTTTCAATTTTATGATGAAAACATGAGTTGGATTAAGGAGATGTTTATTTCATTAATAATGTTTCAAGATGAAAAATATATAATAACTTATTAATAAATATCAATGATTTTTCAAATTATCATCAAAGTATAATTTTATGAGATTATTTCTCTAGTAACAAGGTCTGTAATGGTTTTACTTTTTCTTTTGTTTTTTGGACAAAGGAACTAAAATGTTTTCTAAATGGTTATGCTGTCAGAGTTAATTAATGATAAACTAGAGAAATTTATATATATTGAAAAATTCAAAGGATTTATTTTCTATATAAATGGTTATAGTGTTTTTAAAATGAATGAAACATTATATAGTATTAAAAAATTTCATAGAACTTAGTATTCAAAGATGAAAAACACTATAATGTGCATGAGTTTCAGGAAAGTTGTTATGGATAAGATTCTACATATCAAAGAAGATGACATAAACTTTCTCATTTTTATTTTTTACTTTCATGAAATTATTTATAATGGAAATGAATAGACTACTTGTGTGGAATTTGAAACCTATTTCAACCAATGTGTCATAAACACATCTTTAGAGAAGGTGAATTCGGGTGTCCTTCACTTATCAACATCTTATGAATCTTATTTTAATATTTTCATAAACATAGTATGCTAATAAATTGAAATCATATGTCCCCAATATCTATATAAGGAAAGAAAATTGACATACAAGATGATTTCACTTTCTTCATCACTAAGGGATACAACCAAACAACATACACTAATGATCTATTGATCTTCCAATATCACTACTCACTATTATGATTACAATGTTTTGGAAGGGATCAAAATATATAGAGGGGATAATCCCTTCATCATCTTATCAACACACTACATTAAATAATATATATAATAAATAGATGACATGAAGGATGATCTCAAGAATATGCACAAAAATAATCAAGACCAACCATCTTAGGTGCTTTTCTTATTCTTCAATGTCATCCATGAATTCTGTATCTTTAATGTAGTTCCTCAAAATAATAATTATTTTCTAGAACTAAAAATTTATAATTATTATAAATATCAATTCTCCACATATCAAAATTTTTCTATACATTTAAAAATTAACCTTGGAATTTATCAAATTTGATATTCCCACATGTCACCTATTGATTAGACCTCAAAATTATTTCTGAGAGTTAATTTAAAAGTACTAATAACAATTCCAATAACTCAATATAAAAAATTCCTTTTTTTAATAGTGTATAATCCACTAAATCATGGTGTGACTCTAATGATTAAGACATTTTTCACCATATTATAGATTAATAGTCTTTGTAATGGCATGAATTATATTCAACCGTATATATATATCTTTATCCAAATAAATTAGTTTAAACTCCTTGGAAACCATTAAATGGTCCTCCAAATGCACATGGATCAGGACCCCATTATAACCTCACATATTCGTTTAAGGTATAATGTACTAATCCAAGGGTAAACATAATTATCATAAACTCTTTTTTATGGTGTGGTCCAGGCATCCCCATCTCTCAAAAAATCCATTATGTCAAAAAATTCAATATTCGGAAATTATGGTCTCATCAAGAATACCCTTACCTATTAAATATTTTCATAATTTTATTCTATTTTTATTGTGTTATAATTTTTCGCTACTTGAGATACTACATTCTTCCCTGAAAATTATTAAATAGTTATAATGTTCTCATGTTTGTAATATATACATCGTAAAACTATATCTTAAAACTCCTCAAATCACATTCAAAATTGTCTTATAAATGTATAACAAGTCATGATTGGAACAAAAAAACCTACCAAAAATTTGAATTCTAGTAACCCCCCATTTTATAATATAATTTCCTATATTCTCTAATTTGAATAAAATTGGTTCTAACATTATATTCATTTGGTTTTTTTATAAATCAAAAATATCTATAGTGAAATTAAATTATTAAAAAAACAAATATTAATAAAATAACTCACCCATCACTCTAATAATACATTATTATTTCTTAGTCAATTAATTAAGTGACAAAGAGGGAATTATATTCTTAATGAATTCATTTAAAAGTTACCTCCAATAAACCACTTTCCATTAATCTCATAAACTCCATCCAACTCCCCTATCTATATTTTTATTTTTATTCTTCTAGTTTAACCCCATATATCATATCTTCCCCATCCTTTGAAACTACTAAAACTAACTACACCTCATCAAGAGTATATCCCCATTGAGATATGAATTATTCTTAATGTTTAATTGTTTCTTTATTGGACCAATTTTATTATTATTATAATTTAAATTGTTATATCATCCCTTGGATAAGAGAAATTTTTCCATTCTCTATATTTTACTAAATTTATTTCCCTTTTACAATAAAACCAATGGGTACATAATAAAAAATTTGGGGTGAGGGGGACTTTCATATCTACTTAAGCTAAGGGATGTGGTTGAAGACTGAGGTAAAACCTATACATATCAAATTATAGAGTGGAAATGGTTTTTTAGAATAATTACCACTTTTTTATTCATTACAACATACTTTATCTTAATGGATCCTTCATCCACTATTTCTTAAATAAAATGGAACTAAAATTTAATTTCATTGGCATTAGAGTGATATATAATATTATTTTTCAAATAAATGGTAATATTTATAGAACCATGGATCACCAAAAGAACCATCATGTTTTTACTAAGATTTTATTTTCATTTCTTTATCTATATACACTTTGATCATCCATTACCTGAGTAATCATTATATACCTGGACCATATTATCAAAAAACATTAGGTTCACCACCAAGTTTCTAGAGGATAGTGTAAAATATTGTTAATAAATATACCATATGTTGTAGGGGTTTCCCCGAAGAATGAAAAGGATACAAAATGCAAGGACCTATAAATATTTAACATGACCTTAGGGGTTGACATACATATAGACCAAAACACAATAAACCACAGATAGAGTACACATTAATTAGAATTGAATGAAAAAATTCAATGAAAATACAATATGATAAATACATATATATTAAACCAATTCAAAACATCATAAAATTTCTAAAAATTATATAAATATTTCATGATCATACATACCCAAATAATATAAATCCAAAAAAAATCATAGGGTTTAAAATAAGAGTCCATGTATGTAGAAACCTCATGAGAACCACCAAAGATATCCCTATAGCATCCACACCACACATCCTATAGGAACTATAAATGTATCCACCAGAGTTTCATAATATAATTAGATTATATCTTTTGTCATCAATGTATATCTAAGAGGCCATCACCACTATTAACATAGTATTACAAAACAACATGTAGTGTTACATGTCCACGAGGTTATCAAAACAAGTTGTGGGAATTTATGAACCCAGTAGAGCACCACCAATGTACATATTTAATTTAATGCATAATCAGGTGTATGAATAAACATCCCTACTTATATATATATATATGAAAAAAATGACCGATTAATAAAAAACTTTCACAGAAAGATAGTAAATATAAACTAGAGAGTTATATCACAAATATAACATTTAACAACATATACTAGTATAATACACACCTAAACATACCTTAAGTTTACTTTCCATAGGAAACCCACAATATGATGTTAGGTTGCGGGTCGGGTAATCATATAACTTATCCTATCTAGGTTGGTGGTAGAGTAATGTCGTACCACATCAAACACAGCTGAACTTCTAGAGCTAGGGATGAATATAATCCTATGTATTTATGATGATATATATAATCATAGGGACTTGGAGCTTCCCATGAAATAAGATAAATAGTATATGAAATTAATTTCTTACCATCCTATCTTATCAGTATAATTTAATCTAACTAATACATGCTTTAACAGTCTATATGTAAAGAATATATTCACATGTATAAAACCCATCTCTCATACTAATCAACTATAAAAATAATAACCATGCTCAAGAAAAACTCAATAATAATAACTATCATGCTCATTAAATTGGAAGTATAATGACATGATTTTTTTATTAACGTTCACTAAAATAACAACATCAAGGGATTGATCATACACAATAGCATAAAATATCCAAAGTAAAATCATGGAAACTGAATAAAATTAATATAAAAGTGTGTAAAAATATTTTCAAATAATTTATAAAATATGGTGTGATGTGTTTTTTAGGGTACTCAAGAGGTAAGTCAAAAAAAGTATTTTTTATTATGTGGATGAAATATTCATATTTATTTTAAACCTAATCATATGATGTCTACACAATTACAATGATAATATTTTATGTTAAACTTGGTAATAAGTTAACTAATACTCACTTGTCGCAACATTAATAGGGAGTGAATAAAAGATAATTATTGAATTTATGTTTTTAATATATAAAATATGTTTTAATAAAAATTACTTATTATTTAAATGAATTATTGTTGATAAAATTTTCATGGAAAAGTGAGACGTTAATTTAAGGAAATATTATAAACTAATCATGTACAACATAAAATGTTTACACATTGAAATTTACTTTATACATTTACATTGAAATCATTAATTTTTCTAGACTAAAAGTATTTATATTTCCCAGATGCATGGTAGTTTATTAAAATCAAAATGTTATTTAAAACCTAAATAATGTTAGAAATAGAATTATATGTAGTATAAGAGAGTCTTATTATAGTTTTAAACATTATATTTCATTTATAAAAACATATAATGGTAGAAGAGGCTAAGAACTTATATAATACATTATCTTTTTCCATGTATCTATACCTATATTCACCTTTCCATCAATTTAAATCATAATAGAATTTATGTTCAAATTATTGTCTTATGAATCTGTCATGTGATAGTGGGATGAAATAGTCTTAATTTATGTCACGTAATGGAGTAAAGAGAATATATACTTAACATTTCATGGTCACACCACTCAAACATTAATATTAGAGTCTTTATCCTAATGTACTGAATAAACCAATAAAATATTCTACGATAGATTATATAAAAAATATGAATACCCATTATAATTATTTAGTTAAATAAGAATAATATTACACACCATGTTTTGATTTTCCACACAAGAATAAGAAAATCTATGAAAAAAACTAATTCTAGAACTTAATTCGAGAAATATAATATTTTACTTTATCAAGTGGTAAAACAACAAGAGAAATAAATACTATCTACAAAAAGGTTAATGATAATATTTTAAAAAAATGATTATGAATACACCCAATATATTTGTCAATAAAAATAAACTTTTAATTAATTTTTAATATGAATATAAAATTTAAAATACATTAGTTTTCCAATATATTTTATTATCATTCTTGATTAACAATTAAATTAAATATTGGAAACAATCTTCCAAGAATAGCCTGACAATTTACTTAAAGAGTTAAAACACCCTACCTTAGTCACATGTGACCTTTTACTATTTGAATGATTATAAAGCTACCCTTAAAAATAAACAATGAAAAATTGTATAAGTAGTCAACTCCCATATACCATTCACAATGATTCAAGGAGGATAAACCTTAATAAAAACTATGAACACTCATCTTAAAATATAACTAAAATAAAAAGGTGAAATACCCTAATTTGTAAAACTAAATATTAAAAAAAGACCTAAAATAACAAAATACCTATATAAAAATATACCTCAATTTCCCTAAATTTAAACCATGATGAATGGGGATCATTAAAACCATATAATACTCCATATAATTAGGGAATGTAATCGTTATGGTTTTAAAATAATTCAACCATGGATTAGTGGAATTCTACTTTGATACCAAGGTTAGGGTAGATGGAATCATAAAATAGGTGAATGATTATAGAGGAGAGGATATATAATTGGTTTTAAAATAGTTTTAGTATGAGAAAACCCTTACATCATCATAAATTCAAGGGCCAAGAATTATAAGGTTGAGAAGTTTAAGATAGAGATGATGAGAAGACTTATTATGGATGGAGTGAGGTTTTGTAGATGTAGGAGTTAGATAGGATAAAAGTTATTTATGGGGAATAGACCAAACATCATAATCTAAAAAATACTTCAAGATCATGCAATGTAATCATAATGGGGCCACCAAGTGACCTGTGACACCTCAGGCCTAACTGATCTTCTACCCAGGCAAGCGGGTACCCTATTACTTCACACCTAATACCTATTGTAACCAATATATGTAACCACTTTTAGGTACTCTGAACTCAAAAATTCCTAACCAATCCTCAAATAATTTTCAAAAGATATAATAGAATTCATCATAAAACACCCTAGACTAAATTCAAATCCACCAATAAAAATCAACCCTCAATTGAAATATAATATTCATATATGTTCATATTAAAATCACCCAAATTCTATAATTTAGACTTTATTGACACTATAATCAATGTAATTGGGACATATTTTTTTATGTTACATGTAAATGTCTTTGTATCAGAAAAATATTATTCTTTTTTCCTTTCTAAAATATGTTGTTTAATTCTTCTTGTTATCCATCCCATGTACTTTTTCCTAATAATAAAGGATCCTAAGCAAGTGGATATTTACCTAGAATGTCCCTAGCCTAGTATATACCATAGTATTCCACAAAATATCTATCATTCCTTAAATTAAATACTAAATATAAATCAGGTATAATTTTATCCCAGCTATGTTGATTATAAAAAACAATGACACTTAGAATATTCTAATGTATCATCCATGATGAAATTTATCCATGATTGAATAACAAATATATGTTCCATTGAGATATTATCTCTCTTGGTTACTTGTCCAAACACCTCAAGAAAGTTAAAATTTTATCATATTGTATTCTAATATAGATCAATTTATATAATTTTTTATTAAATAATGAAGAAATTTTATGTGAATCACTTACCATATAGAGAGAGGAACTAGAATAATACTCAAAATGAGAGTTGTACTCAGTAATAGTTAATTAGTTTTATAATCAATCTTAAATATCCTATATTTTTTACATGATGAAATTTTGAAAACAATACCTCGACTACGTGAGATAATGGAATTTTATTTATGTCTTTTCCACCCAAATTTTGAAAAGAAGCATAAATTACAACCAACTTATTATTAGCTATTAAAAAAGACAATCATGAAAAAATACTCTCTAAGAATCATGTTCCCAAACCAGATGAAACATACAATAAATATCACCTCTAAAAATATATAATTACTAGAATTTCAATAACTTTAAAACATCATAGAAATCTAGCACTAAATCTCAAACATTATTTTCCCACCTTTTTTATATATTCATATATTGTTTTATATATCCTTAGTATTGTTGCAAGGGTAGGTATATCATGCTCGGGTATCGAGAATAAGTCTTTATAATACTCACCACTAATCATGAGTTATACTCTTGTAGGTGAAGACCTACTCCTTATCATCTCATGAATTTGTATCGATGACATGCACTATTTATAATGAATTCATAATTAGTGCTTATTTCACGATTAAATTAAGATAATATTCAAATGATAGTAATATAATTTCATTATAATATATATCCAATAAAAAATCATCTATATAAAGTTATAATTCTCATAATCTATAGTCTAACCACTATATAATTAATGTACAAATATAACTATACATTTTAAAAAGTTCTCTAATACCATGTGATATTGGAAAACAATTATAGTATTTATAATAGATTGTTTTAGACAATAAAACCATTTATTGGTATCTCTAATTTGATATAATAAACTCAAATTCTTGTAAAACTATCTACTTATTACTTGAAAACATGATCATGGCCACTCCAAGAACTATTGCTAAGATATAACTTTCTTTGATTTAACTTTTTCATGACCTAATTACTTTTTAACCCACTTGGGTAAATAAAAATCTAGAGTGTATCATCCCCATTGATCCTCTAATACATTCAGCATTAGTGAATCACACTGATAGGGTTTTCACATGTAACTAAATGTATTTACTTTTGGAATAGGTAATAACACATCAAAAATCTCCAAAATAAAGTATATATATATATGATCTAATTAGATAAATCAATCATCCAAAAAATATTTGAATTTATACTTGTCATTTAATATCATACTAAAATAGTAAATATAATCTAAATATTAAATAATATATAATAAATTTCCATAAATAATAAACCAAAATAAACACCACAAATGTTTGGTATAAAATAATATTAAATAAATAAATCAATAGTTTTTATGTATATCACATATAATATATCATCACCTTCTCAATGGATGAGTGAATTGTGATAAAATTACATTCAATTTCACAACAATGAGTGTGTCATAACACAAGTACTCATGTAGGAGTGAGTATAAAAATAACTGAAAAGGAATATTATATTCCTGACAATAGTAATAAATATTCATTTATTTATAATTATAATTAATGAATTCATAATTTATAATCATGATATCACCACTCAATAGCACCCTTGTTTCATCAACATCTAACCATCAACTAGGATACTATCTCATTCTAAAAATCAATAAATTTTCATGTGAGTAGTTATCTCATAAAAATAAACTATAACCAAGATCATAAAAAACATTACCCATCAAATAATTTTTTTTGTAGAGATACACACTCCAAAGATAAGACTCGAATAGAAACACCATTAACTATTGGAAATTTTAGTTAAATAATTGGGGGGTTATGAACTTCGGAGAATGGAATTAGATGGAGAAATTTCACAACACCACCATAGTGGATCACAGAATTTAGATCCTAATTTCATGCCCGTGATTATACAAACTAGGTGTATGTTGATGAAGGATCATATAGAATATATTATAATGTTATTCATGGGAATAACAAAAAATAATTATAATTAAGTCCCTATATTTTATTATTAGACATAATAACCCAGTTCTAGGGTTATACAAATAAGAAATCAATAGAGTAGTCCACTATAGTGATATCATTTAAATAACATGAATCCATAAACCTCACACGTTATCCAGCTCATAGAATTATCTCCATGATAAATATTATTAATTAGATCTATAGATAGGTTAAGGGACCCACCAAACCTGATAAGCCTTACTTGATATAAATAAAAAATAAGAAATAATTTATTATGCTCAATTATTAAATGGACCTAATTTTAATCTTTTATTTATAATAGTTCTAGTCTTGGGCATTAGTCAATGGCCTAGTATGTGACCTGATTGGCTTGATTAAGAGCAATTGTTATTTTAGTTTTTCTGAAAAATTATAATATTATGTAATTAGAATTTAAAATTAAGGAATATTATATAAAAATTTAATAAATATAACAATATTTTAAATCAATATTAATAAATAGGAAAAAGTTTAAATAAGTCATTGATTGGTATTTTTCTCAAAAACCAATTAAAATGGTTCATGTCGGGGTTGGTTTGTCAAAGATTGATTTTTAAATGGGTATGTTTTTTTCAAACCAAACATGGAAAGACTGATCATTGTGCATGTATATCTATCACATCATTTATAAGTATTATTAGACCCATTGACTGAATAATTCATCACTGATGGAATCATATCTAGTTGTTCATTCCATATGTATCATTTCCTCATGTCATTATGCTTGTTAATAAAATTTCATACCATCCTAGTATCCATTGTATGTTGGTTATCCAAATAAAATCATAAAGATAATTTTCAAATAACTTTGAAACAACACAAGTCCACTCATTGTGAACACTCTCAACTTATTGTTATGAATATGAGAATCATTTCATCACATTATCTTATCGATCCACATTATCCATCACAAAATATTTACACAAACATTCAAAACTCATAGATTTAATTGGAAGGTCATCTCTATCCACTATCACAATAAACATCATTTAACCATTATATCATAAAAAATATCAATCTCAAAGTATCATCATAGAAGTTTTCCATTTTGGAGAATCTAATTAAATATTCTCATGAATATCATCCTCACCATTTATTATCATACCACCCCCAAAAAATCATATTAAAAATATTAATTTATTAGAAAATTTTCCTTAGATGATCTAAATAACCAATAAGAAGACATTTTTTTCCACATTTGAAACCACTAAACATGGCCCAATTTTAACCATCCAAAACATTCAATATAAAAGAAAAAAATTGAATCACTTACATACCAAGTTATCCTTTTGGTTTAGAGTATTAAATAATTATGAAAAATCTTACATAATAATACATATTTCATAAATTGATCAATTTTCCTATAATACCTAGATTTTCATCTTTGAAAATATGTCTTCAAAATCCTTCATACAAATTTTTACACCTAACAATATTCTAGACATAATTCAAATAAAATAATTATTTATAACCTCAAAAAATGGAATATAATATAAGGGTGAGCTTCAATAGCTAGTAAGGGTAAACATAACCATTAACAATTTAATTTCATCGTTGGGAATAAGATGAGAATATGGGTATGATATCAAAATCAATGCGAATGAACATAAAATAAGGGAATTAAGACCCCTTGAAATATATATAATATGTACTAAGAAATATAATAAATATTTAGTAAAAAACTATATTCATATATGCCGAAAATCATGAGCTATATGAATACAATCCTTGAGAATAGGATCTATTAGAACTCCTAGAAATCAATGAAAAATAGTGTTTGTAACATAGAACATAAAAATTTCATATTTTAATCACATAAATAGGATAATTACAACATTATATTTGGGGTAATTTATAATAGTTAATTTTTTCTCTCTTATGAGAAAATAATATTTAGAAAACCCCAGGGACTTCCCAGATTAACTCACAACATTTAACTCTATCATCTCTTTAGAGTAACTTTTAATTGTTTACTCCACTACTTTACCCAATCCATTGGAGGGATATAATGGAACCACCCATCATTAGCTTATAATTATTCCACTCATCAGTCATCCATAAATACTATGAAGTATAATATAATGAAAAAAATTATAATAATTCACTTTTCAATATTACACACTTCAAAAAAATCCATTATTATTCTTTAGCTTAATAATCACATGGAAAAGAAATGGGTTCCATGATAATCTCTTAAAAAAATATTAATCTATCTAAATAAATTATAAGTATTTTATCATTAAAAAATTTCTCCACTGAATCATAAAAAAATAATAAAATATATTTCTATATATGAAAAATACATTTAAAAGAATATTTAAGATATTTCTTAGAAAATATTGAAAAATATCCTTTTGTTTTGATAATATTTTATAATCATTTTTAGAATATTGGGAAAAAATATTTTCTTTGAAAATAAACATGGAAACCTAAAAATTAATCTTAAAATAAAATAATGGTCATTATGGTGGGAAAAGCAAATCATGTCCTAAATTTAAAAATACATTGTTTTCAAACTTTTGTAAAGAGATTCAAAAGTGACCCATGTAGAAAACGTTAAGAAATTTCATTTTATTAAAACTTAAAAGAATGTAAAAGATCATAAAATATATCTTTAGGAAATAATTTAGGTTTAGAAAAGAACATTATTGAAATAAGATAAATAACATGGAGGAAGAGTTTGGATAAATGTCTTTAAAAACATTAAAGCAACCATTTAAATGAAAACCTATTTATTTTTTAAAAAAACTCATTTTAAACAATGAAAATAAGGAGGAACATAAAATACCATGAGAATAAAAATATTCATTATATTCATGACATACTAAGATTTTATATGTATTTTCTTTTCTAATAAGCATTATGTATTTGATAACTTTCTTTACAGGAATTACTAAGTTTAAATGTACTATGATATATAATTGAATTATGATTATTTAAATGTTACCATTATAGCATATATACAAAATTTGTGGTATGAATAATAATAACCAAATTTTGAAACAAAAATTAAAGGACTTCTATAATTTCATTCAATTTATTAATGTATAATAAATAATTAATCAATTTTTAAAATTCATTTTTTGCTTCAAAAAATGTTTTTTTTCAAAAATAGATTTTATTATAATTTTTGCATGGATATTATTATTAATTTTTACCAATTTTAGAAATTTTATTTTATAAAAAAGATATCATTTTTTAATAAAAATATAAAAAATATCTCAATAGAAAATTTAGGGATTTTTTGAAAAGATTTATTTTTCTGGTAATAGTGAAATTATATCGATTTTGTGGGAAAATGTAATTTATATTAAAGAAGTTACAAATTCCATTTTATAAAATTTATATTAAAATTTATATTTTACGTTTTTTTAATATTAATCAAATATAATTAATTTGAATTGACATTATTATGTTTATTAGTATAAAAACATTTTTATAAAAAAACAAATTTTCATCGTGTTTTTCATGTTTATTTTAAAATTAAAATAAGAAAATTTTATAGATAAAATATTTTAAAATGGATTTCATATTTGTAAAAATCCTAAATAGAATGATTTAATATGTTTAACTTAGTTTAATGAGTTGATAATATATTAAAATGTTATCACCACGGTAAAAGGGTAAATCAGGTTAAACATGGTTGAAACTAAGTGATAAAACAATTTTGTTTATTTTTAATTCTTATTGGATGAAGGTTTTTGAACCCATATCACCTAAGGCACTAAATTTAATTTTTTTGTAAACATTTCTTTGAAAATGGCTTACTAATATTTTAATCTTTTAAATTATTCAAGGTGTGTCCCTTCCCCCTGATTATAGGAAATTACCTCATATCATATCTTATATACACCTTAATGAGATAGATATATCAAAAAACCCTATTGAATTTTCATATAAACTTTAATATCTATGAATTAGAGGTTCTCGTATTCTTTATGGACAATTCTAGTGGTTCTTAAGAAGAGATTTAATGAAGGTCTAGTGAAGAAGGTGTATTCATTTTATCTAACATGTTTCATTTTATTTCATCTTTTAACTCCTTTAAATATTATATATTCATCATAAAATTATAATATCAACATCCTAAATATGATAAAACCTTATTATTATCATGGAACCATAATTATCCACCCCCATTTCTATCAAATGGGAAATGGAAGTATCACTCGTGCCTATGTGTGGACTACCACCTCCACGTGGTGATATAATTCATTTTCCATCATCTTCATTAATGGTTAGTTATTATGATGGATTTATGGTGTATATATGATATTTATGATGTAATTATTTTTTTAGCGATGTAAGGTTATTTATGATCCCTTTTTTATAATATAAAAACAATATCCATGCATACGTAAAGACTGTAATCTATATTAAGGATGTAATTTGTCTTCTCTATAAAAATTTAATAGATAAATATAAATATGTATATAATTAATATAACTAATATATTAATTTCATGATTAAAATTATTATTATTATGGAATTGTGGTAAATGTAAAGGACCAAAACATTCTAACCAAAAAAATCATAAAAATCGAAACAATTGACACCTTGAAATGATGATTTTACTAATGAATTATTAAAAAATGGGTTCTGAAATGTAATAAATGGCTCATATATGGAATTATAATATTTAAATGGATATATTATAAAACTTTAATAAATCTAAATTTATTATATATGAGGTTAGATTACTTATGATGCAAGTATAACTTGAGGTGGATGTTTTAAGTTACAATCTCATTCTTACTGGGATTGTTTATAATTAAATTTAAAATGATGATATTATATGATCTTTCTATCCCAATTATTATATATTTATTTATTCTCTTTTTATTTCTAGAGTTGATTTTTCCTTTTATTTTATTCTCTTTATGTTCTTAATAAACTGACATAATGTTTTCAAATAAAACCAACTTTATTTTACTATTTGGTCAAGAATATTTTCTTCCATTTTAATATTTTCATTAAAAAAAATTCAATAAGGTTTTAATATTATGATATTATTTTAATGTAATATTTTCATATTTATTAATTTTGATATATTTTTTTGAAAGGTATCATCTTATCATTTTCCGAATGGGTCACTTTTTTTCTGAAAATGAGAAAGTAATCATTTTTTTAACATACAAAGAATTAAGAAATTTTCCACCATCATTACCACTCAATAATTTGAATATTATAATTCCCATTTCCATTTTTGTTTAAAAATAAAAAAAATATATTAATATTTTATACATTTTAATATTTTAAATATGGGATTTTAAAATGGAAAGTGTATTTTCATCAATAAATATTCTAGGGTTATTTTAAATTATTTTTTATTATATACTAATATACTTTGATGTTATTTGGGATCTATTACGGTAATAATCCAATGATACCATTCTTATTCTTATTTTTTTGACTTATGATTATAATTTGGACATTTTTATGAAACCTCTTTCCTTTTAACAATGCATGAAATGCAGATATTTGTAATTTTTTATTATCTTGTAGAACTCACGTGTATGGTTTTCATTATGTAATTCGTGTAGCAAAAATAATATATCCCTCCAATGAATTGGGAAATGGTTATTATCTCATAATTTAATATGAACTATAATGGGTATTGAGACTAGTTATGTTAGGGAATCTATCTAATATGGTATTCTAAATAGTGAACCTCGACTATAGAAATGATGGAATGAGGTGTGAACTCAATCAAATATGATAGCCATTAAAATGAGCCTTACCCTAGGATACTATTTTCTATACTTATGTGTATACCAAAATTATATTTCTTATGCTTATAGTGTGTTCTCATGGCTAATAATTGATTATACATGATTCTCCACTCTTACGTCTTTTGTCTTATGATTAAAAAATATTATACTATGATTCTTGATTAAAAATATTTTATTTTTGGGAATGCCTCTATATGATATGATCATGTACTTTTAACCTCAAGATTGTATTATTCTTGGATATGATCATCATTTGATATCTCTCATGATTACTCATATTGGTCATCTAAGACCGCCCTTTATTTTGATTCATTTTCCTCATGATATTAGGAATGTATTTAAGTATTATTTATCTATGGGGTCTATTTGTGAATAACATGGTGAAAGATTATTTGATTATTTTTTATATAATTTGTTTATGTATCCACTTTTATAAATAAACTAAAACATTATGGTTCTAGCGTAGATCAAAATGTTATGTATTGAATATTCCTATAATAAGATATAATATTTACATATATATTGTTTGGATCACCTTAGTTGGTATCATAAAAATGTTTAATTATTTTTATAATATATGATGATAAAACATTAGTGAGAACCCCTAGGATAAGATTATGTATATGGGAACATCATAAGTTATAGTAAATAGAGGAGTTTGTTTTTTATAGATAATACATCCGTATTTGGATACTAGAAAATGGATGAAACTGTAAAAAATATGCACATATGGGTAATACCTATAAAAGGTGAGGATTGGGTATTAATTCAATCATCACTGTTTCATGATGAGTATACCTAAGACTGAAGAACTGGTGAATCACTCTGGGGGTATATTCTTAGGTTAATTCACATTTTCTATATAAACCAGTATAAATGATTTGGATAGATGATGTCAATAGATGACATAGGTTCAACCTACAGGGTTATAGATTGAAAGGAAAGCATTATGATTTAGACATCATATGAATGATTTATCTAATTTTATAATTTATCACTATGATGTTTGATGACCAGGATGAATAATTTTGTTTTAGTAAGGGAATAAATATAGAGTGATGAAGTTGATGTTGTGATAGGGATCGTCAAATATTGAAATATCTTATTTAATTTTATTCATATAAATTAAATTATAGGATGAAAATTATCTATAGATATTCACTCCACACATCAATTACTATATTATAAATTATAATTAAAAACTCTTAGTGGTATGATTACCACATCTCAAGTCCTTTATTCTTCTGAGATTGAATTTTTTTGGAATGCGCTTTTAGTAAATATCATTATTCTACCTCTAGTTGGTATTTATTTTGATGTTATTTTGAGAATTTATTGTATTTATTTATGTAAATCTAATATCAATTGTCCAATAAGGTATGTTACATTTTATATACTAAACCAATTTATTTTTTTCTATAAGTATGAGGTTAAATCTGAACTTCTAATAGAAACGACACCCATTGTATGGGGTTTTATTCCTATATAATGGGGGTCTATCTCTTAGATTGTTGGATTATAACTCAACATAAAATATATTCCTATTGTATAGAGTTTTTTATGTCATTTAAAATTAGTTTTCTAGTATTCCTCTAAATTTTTATGTTGAGTTTTCTACAGAAATCATACCTAGTCCTATAAATATTTCAAAGTCACTATATTGAATGGCCCCAATAGAGTTACAGGACTAAATAAGAAACTCCAAAAAAAAATCATGATAAGGGATTCATTCAACCATTAAAGTCAACATATTGTGCACTAATTCTTTTTTTATAAATAATTATGGGTCAATGTGACTCTCAATTGATTATCAAGAACTGAACAAGATCATAATCAATAAAAAGTATCCTCCACCCCATATTTTATATTTGTTAGATTAATTACAAGGACCTGATATTTTTCCAAGATAGATATTTGATCTAGATAATATAAATTGAGGGTAAAAAGTGAAGAAATACCAAAGTAAATATTCCATATGAGGTGTTAAAACTAAATTAATTTTGATTCTATATCAACATATAAATTACCCAACTATCTTCATAGATATAATGAACTGGGTATTTAGATATTACCATGAAATTTTTTTGTAGTCTTTATAGAAAATATTATTACATATTATAAGAGAAAGAAAGATATTGAAGATCAATTAAATATTTTAACGAATACCAAATTAAAGAGAATCTGTATGTAAAATTTACCAAGTTTTAATTTTGGCTACAAGAGAATCATTTTTTGGGACATGTAATCTCAAGAAAAGGTATATCAGTGGATCCATGAAAGATGGAAATTATTGAATATTATCCTAGTCCAACCATTGAAACCATTGTCCATAGTTTTTATGGTTTGGATGTATATTACTAACCTATGGTAGATAATTTATTCTTAATATATAATCCACTCCCCAAGTTATATCTTAAGAGAGTTAAGTTCCAATGCACAAATAAATGTGAGAAAAATTCAAGGGGTTGAAAATATAATTGGTCATTGCACTTTTGTTCACACTAATTTTTATGTGTGAAGGGTTGTTGATATATATTTATGAATCCAAGTTGATAATAAGATGTGACTATTGTAAAAATTATTTGGGGATAGATTATGCCTTATCCTAATTAAAGTTTCATGAAAAAATTACAAAACTACTGATTTTATGATTTATATGGTAAATTTTGATATAAATACATAGTGGTGTTATCTTTGTGGTGAATAGTGTAAAAAATACAATTAACTTAAAATTTTAAATTATATATATAACTCAAAATAGTTGAATATCCAATATAGAATATGTTTAGATTTCATTAATTATTATGATTGATCAATAAATTTCCAAATGAGTAAGGAGAACTGATTGGATTATGATTTGAGTCAACAAGATCATAATAGATTATATATAATGTGGATAAAAAAAGATCCAATATTTCTTGATTTACTAGGGATATATTTTTAAATCTATAATGAATGGGAGAAATATTCTCTTTCTCAAATGAGTGTTCAAATATGTATCCATGTGATGATTTAATAGGTATAGAATGAAGATATAAAGATACAAAAGAATGTGAGAAATTTTCCTGATTTCTTCCTTATGTATGATGGAATCATAATTTTCATGAATAGAGTATCTATCTTTCCAACAAGATAATTGAACAATGAACTACTGAAATAATCTCATAGTTTATCATTCCCTACTCATCCTGGATCTATAAATATTTCTAGTGATCTGAAAGTGTATTTATGGTTGTATAATATGAAAAGTCTTATTTTAGATTATTTATCACATTGATTGGAATTTTATAAAGATAATAACGATAGATATAATTCTAAGGTTATTTTACAACCTTTACCTATACAAGAATGGATATTAGAAGACATCAACATGGATTTTTTCAGGAGACACCCCAAAAGGTCTAAAGGCCATATTTTTATTTGGTATATAATAGAAATTATTATAAATTCATTAGACTTTATCACTATCAAATAAAATTTTACTATTGATCAACCTCCAATAATATTTATTATGGAATTGGTAAGGTTGTATAGAGTATCACGCTCTATTACATCTGGCTAAGATTCATGTTTATCTGAACATTCTTGAAAATAATTTATCACGCTCTAGATATGAAGTTCTATTTCATTTCTTCTTATCATCCTTAGACAGATTATCTATTTGAGAAGACTATTCAATCCCTGGAGGATATATTGAGATTTGGTTCATTGTTTTCCAAATTTTGTTGGGATCATCACCTTCTTCTTATAAAAAATATTATAAAAAAATATTTTACTCAAGTGATCATGTGGTTTCTTGTGAATCCCTATATGGAGGAAAGTGTAGAACTCTAATGTGTTGGAATAAAGTTGGAGTAATAAATCTTTTGGGACATAATATAGAAGAGTGAATAGAATAAAATGTCAAATATATCCAAAATCATGTTAGGGTGACTTATAACTAAAAGAACTTTTATGCATATAAACATCAGTGAAATCTTGAATTCAATGTTGGTGAGAAGGCCTTCTTTTCAATTTATCTATGGAAGAATGTTATAAGATTCAAAAAGAAAGGAAGTTTTTTTAAAGTTTTATTATACACTTATAAATTATTGATCGAACAGAGGTTGTTTATTATCACTTGTATCTTCCACCAAACCTATATCATGTTTATGATGTGTTCTATGTATCTCTCATAATGAATTGCATGCCTGATATTCCACATGCAATAAACTCATAGGTAGTACTGCTAAAGAATGGCCATTCTCAGGATGATCGACTAGAATAAATCATGAATGATAGAGATAACATGATACATAATAAAATTACTCTCTTTATTAAATATTATTAGAAGAATAATAAATTTCTAGAATCTATATAGAAACTAAAGGATGTGATGATAAAATGATATCTTCAATTTTTTGTATCTGATTGATAGAATTTTGATAGTGAAACTCATTTTTACAGGGTAGAATGTAACACCCCATGATTTTATATGCATTTATTTTAAAATAATTATAAATTATTTGATAACTATAATTATATCGAACATTGAGTTTAAGAAAACCATGACACATGTCTTAATCATAAAAAAACTCATGAATTATACCCTTTAGAAATGAATTCTACCTTTATGTAGAAAAACTTCATCTGATGAAGTTAGGGAACACAGATATGGAATTTGAAACTCCCAAAAACTCAATTTATTTATTCAAATAGCTTCAATTCTTTTGATAATATTACATATTGACTTCCTAAAAACCTCCTCAAAATTTAACATCAACTATTTGATTACTCTCAGGAAAATATCATCTAGAATCATGAAATTTCATTTATAAATTTTGATTCATTAAAAATCAAACTCAACATCATCCCAATGTATTTGACATCATATACAATTAATGTCACTTTTCATAATTATATTTGATAAATTATTTATACTTGAATCTATAATTTGTTATTCAATATCTACCTTTTTCTCTATAATGGCATCACACAAAAAATCTATCGATTTTGAAACTTAATAAAAAAACATAAAAATTACTTCTAATAATCTATTTTTCTATATCGATTACTCCAATATATGTTCGAAATTCAATTTTTATCATCTTAACAACATAGTATAACATATAAATTCGTTATCTTCCAATCATATAGATTTTGGAATATTCTAATTTTACATAACATGTAATGAAGTTATCTTCCAATCACCTATACTCATGAAATTATATTACTCCTTATTTTTTATATTTATTCTCTCATGGTAGTGTAACCAATAATATTTTTATTCTCCCACACCTTCTCATCACTTGGATTAGTTATTCAAGATTATGTCATTTTTTTCATCAGAAAAATCCATCTTCATGACTATCTACTTCTTGCACTTCTACCTTTTCCCTCACTCAGGGCTGGTCTTATATCATCTAACACTTTTAAACTTCATTAGTACATTTTATTGAAGTATATTTCAATAACACTATAATTCATTCTAAACAAGTTTTTTATTTTTTTGGAGGCTTATAATTTCTTCTACAACCACCTTTGTCCACTAATCCCTTTGGATTTGCTGATAAAACTCACCTTTCTAAAACATAAAATTTTTATTTAAACATTTTTAAAATTATACCAAAAAAATATAATATAGGCCATGCCTCTAGGATAATTTTTCAATCTATTAAAATTCTCCATCCTCTGTAAAGTCTCTCTATTTGTATCACTAAACTAGATAACTTCCAATTATAATCTTATGCTTCGATAGTTTCCAATTCCTTTTATTTTTTTAAATTAAACATGTCTTGTATCTATGTAGTACTGATTAAATATTTTTTTCTTCTAATGAAATATCAGGGCATGAATCAGCTAACAAACAATCTATTTAGGGTCAAAATTTTATATTCAGATCAATATAGCTTTAAATTCCTTTAGAATCATCTCATATTTTATTGATTTAGAGTCATTTTTATTTTTCTATATTTTTATTACCATAACTTTTAATCAAAATAACTAAAATCAAAACATGTTCGTTAACCAATATGATTTTATTTTATTGAATAATTAGCACATGAATCATCTTAGTTTAACTTCTATAACATCTTCTAAAATTTTTAACTCTTTAATTTTTTTAGAAAACCATTGAACTCAAGGATAATATAACCTTTTATAGGTTTTAGTTAATATTAATTTCCTAATATTTACTTTACCTCACCTTCCACAAGAAGTGACTCTAACTTTTCCAAATCTACAAAAAGTACTCTCCTAGGAATTATAAATATATCTTCTGACCTTTTAACTAAAGCTTAAAATTTTTAATATAAACCTTGAAAATTCAATAGTATATAACCAAATTTTCATAGTATATTATCCTCTTATATTATTTGTCTATCCTATATCATTTCATTATTTATTGAGTATCATTCAACTATCTCAAATTCATCAAAATTATACTATTATCCATGATATAACCTTATAATATCCCATTGACTTATATTTATTATTCATCTTCTATACTACTATATATATTGAATTTGGTCATTTGAACTTCCATTCAAATTATTAGGTCATCACCACTAAAACCCTCATACTCTAAAAGTATCTTCCAATGAGGAACTTTTAGTAATATCTGCATCAAGTTCAATTCCACATTAACCTGCTCAAGATATATCTTCAAGTTTAAAACTTCTGATGTTATATATATTGCTTGATTTCAACTAGTAAACAATGTTACTTTAGCCATATAATATCTAAAACTATCTAATATTCAAAATATATCTATATGTCATCTCTTCTATAATCCAAATAAATCATTAAACCTCATACAATTTCATTTTCTATTAGTATAAACAGTATTAGCTAGTATTAGATATTTCAATGTATTATTAACTAGAGTTTCAATGTCTAAAACACACTTAGGTAACATAATATGCTTCAATATAATTTAGCTAATTAATTGACTTAATGATAATAAATTGAAAAAATACAATGCTTCATCGTTATAATAACCTTGTTACTTTAATATTAACCTTTGTATTTTCTGTCAAGACAAAATCGAAGAAAAATTCAATGATATATTCTTCTCCTAATTGAAAATAAATTCAATGTTTCACATTGTAAAAAAAATATCATTTCCTTATTCTCCCATGATCTTCCATTAAACCAAAATAAAATCACTTGGTAAAAGGATGGAATCACATTCTCTAAAGAAATGAGATAAAATTAACCAACTCCAAGTTAACGTGATACATGATCATTGTATAAAAAATAGGTGATTAACATGTAAATAAAATGTTTCCATAATAAATTAATTGAGTGGTAAAAACTCAAAAAACATTTTAGAGTAGTTAACCAGAAGGTATTATAATGTAATATCCTACATATATCACAAAAAATAGATTAAAACATTCAATACCAAAACTAGGTTACATCCCCTTTTTTAGTGCATTTTCCTTTTTCATCAAAAGTTAAAACTCCCCCAATAATCTCAGAATAGGATTTTATACAAGGATGTGATAAAATATAAACAAGAATTATGAATTATAGAATCCCCTGTGTCTAGAATTTTTATATATAGATACACATAATCATCTTCAAAATATTTTTCATTAGTATCTCTATTATCTAGAACTATAATATCTATAACTTCAACTATTTGGGTTTTTGGGATTTAATATTTTTCACATAGAGTTAAAAAATCAATTAAATCAATATTAATAGTTTCACTACCCCAAAAGTAGTGAACTCCATCTTCCTTCTTCATCATGATTGATACTAATTGAGGCATGATGTAGGGGAACAATGCCTATATTGAAAGAACAACACCCCAAGATATATATCTTTGGAAATATATTATACATAAAAACCACTTATTTTTGTAGGTGACATATTCAATTGTATTTATTTATTTCTCTTCTCAATGAAAACATTTAGAACCTACAATGGAATATGATGGATTTTCATTTTTTTACTTAATTAGTGAGATTTTATTGATAGGTGTTTCCCAATCTGATAACTCATTTATCTTTGTTATCACTTTTAGTCATTCATTAAAAATTAATTTTATATATTTTATATACATGGTAATCATATGATAATACTTCTATTAACATTTTTCTTTTATATGGTACTTTCTTGTTCACTTACACTAAGAATTTTTATGCATTGTTCTGATTATATTCTATCATACTTACCATTTCAAATTGATCTAGACAACCAGTCATGAAAACCATTTGAACATGTTCAAATTTATCCATATGATAATATTCCATTCTTATAAAAAGATTTTGAGAACTTTTAACATTCAATGATTTATTATTTTTTTCTATAATCTACGTATGTTTTTGTAGAACTATCATACATGTTTTAGGTGAATAGTTTAACTCCTTACATATTGTAAACTTATTAAACTTGTATAATATTCTCTTTAGTGGTAACCTTTTAATTATTATCATATTTTCCTTTAGAAAAGTCATTAATCAATCCACTCCTAATAATTTTCTTTTTCACTGATTTCCTTTATCATTTTAGATTACTTTGGATAATATGAATGTCAATGGAATATTGTTGATAGTCCATGATTTTTATTTTTATACCATTGTAAAAAAAATCTTTCATTCTTTGTAAAAACCTCCATTACTTTCTTCATTATTGAATTATATTTGGAATAATCCATTTCATTACACAATAATGTAGAATTAAAACCACTCTTCATTTTATTTTTATTCAGATTTTTGGCCTCCTTCTGTTAATAGAAACTGAGTTGTTCTTGGTAAATGTAAATTTGAACTCATTATCATTATGATCACTTTCATTATAATTTTTATAGAAGTATTTATGATATTAATATCAATTAAAAAGAATAATTTTATTTATTCCTTGTTATTTGATTGTGATTAAATGAATTATTCTTATCTTTCATTTTACTCCCCCATAATGTTCTCCTCCTTTGACTTCTAGTAGTTGACATGTCATACCAATAGTTAATAGCATGGTTCTAAAAATTACAAAACTCAAAAAATTTCCAAATATTATTCTCTTCTTAATTTTTTGTAGTTCCATGGTGGATGTTATTTTTGGTTTTCAAATATGAACTCCTTCCTTGTAGAGACCTTGTGGAGGAACACACTTTTGTTTTCATCATTTATTCAACCTTTATAGAAGTGTTGGGTTTCTCAAAACATTTCTCTTGCCAAATTTTTATGTATTCCAATATATAATAACTATTAAAGAAAGATAAATTAGTGTAAATAGTTTTACCAAGACATGGGATTATCCTTTTCTATGATCCTGTCAAAGATCTATCTTGCACTAAAATTAAACATATTCTCCTACTAGAATGTGTCTTTTGATAAATAATACAATAATTTGGAATTAAATCATTGGAAATTTTTTCTATTGGTTAGAAATATTAAAATATAATTTCTTATAAATATTTTATTTTAACTTCAAATTCCAAAAAAATAGCTGTGAATTTTTTTCTCAAATTTAATGGAACATATCCCATTATACCATTCTTCTTTCATCATTAAAATATGATTTCATAAATCCTAATTTTATTATATATATAGCTTACAAGATAATTTCTCTATTTATTTATAACTTCTAACTGAGAATTCAGATTATTGAAAACAATTTCACATGCTCAGAACAATTCTCTAAAAAAATTGTAAACAATAATTTGTCAAAAAAATCCATTGAAACTCTTTTTAAACTAATAAAATATTTTCATTACAAAGTAATATATATCTAAATTTTATCTCAAAATTTTTAGTGATATTTATTCATTTTAAAAACTTCATATACAATGTAATGTGACCTAAAAATTATATAAATTAACTTTACATCATTTTAGATAAATATTAAATACATATCATAATAATATATTCACTAGAACTGTAAAGGTTTGGTGCCTTTTGAGACAAAACTGTTAATAAAATTATTTAATGAGAGATATTAAAAATAGTTCACAAATTTCAACTCACCTGTTATCAATATAGACATTCCATAAAAAATATATTCATAACCTAAGGAAATAAAAACATGAGAAATGGTGAGCTTAGATTCATAGTAAGGGTAAACATAGCAGATATCAAGAAATTATCATAAGTGAGCATAAGATAACAGTAAATATATGGGAACCTGATCATGACATATGAAAATCATGCCAAATTAGTCAAAGATCATTAATCATGAATCATGGAAAAATTATTTATCATAATAAAATCCATAAGATATATTAATTATGAATAATTAATAATTAATAATATGCCATGAGAACATATCATAGGAATAATACATATGTTTTTTGTATACAAAAATGCATATAAAATCATTTCATTATTAAAATATCACTGACAAGAATATCATAGTGACAATGTACCATTATAGGCTAGGTTCACTCTCTATTCTATTACTTCCTTAGATAAGGTTCGCCCCTAAGACTATCCTATTGGATAACATCCCTTACTGTAATTTTTTCACTCCCTATTCTAGTCCATATAATCTCATGAGATATTAGTATTTACTCAATACATTGGATGGGTATATCATTCCATACCGACCCATCAAAAAATAAAAAACATGAATATGTGTGTCAAAATATCATAAAAAATTTATCAATTCCTTATAACATAACCCATAGAAAAGAAAAAAGTTTTTAAACATTTCATAATAATTTAATCAAATCCATTTATGGAGATAAAGTGGATGGTATCATAGAAACATTACATATTTAACCTGTTGGAATGTTATTGGATTCATATAGTCATCCTAAAAAAATAACCATCATTAGTCTTATAGAGAAGAAATTTTTTTGATATCATAAGATCATATACCGAGTGAATCATAAAAATCATTAAAGTTTATTTACATATATATAAATTTCCTTTAAAATATATTTTAAACATTTATTTGAAAACAAGGAAAATATAATTTTCTTTTGGTATCATTAAAAACTATAAATTCACAAAATAATGAAAATAATATTTTCTTTGAAAATAACCATGAAAACGTTTAATGTATGATTTTAATAAAAGAATGATTATGATAGTAGGAAAAACTATCTTGAAGTATATGTTAATAGAGAACATCATTTTATCACATTTGTAATAACTCAATAATGATTTATACATAAAAAAATTGAAAATATTAATGATAATCATTTTTAAGGAATATCAAATGTTGTAAAAATAATATTTCTATACAAATAATTTATTTATAAAAACATATATAAAGTATTTTTAAGAATATGTACATGGAAGGAAAAGTCAATCAACTATAGAGGAAATAATGTCATATTTTCATAAAAAAATCTCGATCATTTTAAGTACATATTAGATAAAAATGAAACCATTACATAAATATCTTAAGAAATACTTTAGTAGAAAATATATGTAGTTTAATGGATAATAACAATATAATTTACCTCAATAAAATTTCATTATAGACAACCCCAAAAAGAAATGAGCTGGTAACATAATTGCATACCTCAGGTCCCATATTGATTTATATGAACTAAAAACTCATGTATAATAAATATAGATCATTATAAAAAAATTATAGATCATTTTTTTATATATATAAAAATATTTACTTCCCATATAGTTTTTAATTTCCCTTTAATTATTAATTCATCAATAAAATTATTATTCGGGTGAAAACTAGTTCATTTTCCATTCATATTTTAGTTTTACAATTTTGAAACCTTCATATTGGTCATAGTTTCATTATCTATAGAATATTAACCATGTAAGAATTATAATATTTATTAATAATATACAATTTCATAACCCTTCATATAATTCCATGATGAAAAAGTAATTACATCACTTCATGGAGATGGTAGTATGTATATATTCATGGTTGATGTTTTCACATTTCAAAGGATGAAATGAAATAAAGAAAAATAAAAATTCCATTTTATAGAATAATATTTATATTATAAATATAATATATATTCAATAAATCTATTATTTTTACCAATCATGTACTATGTAAATGAAAAAAAATCACATCACTTCATATATGTGGTAGTCCACATGTATGCACGAGCGATGTTATCATTTTCCAATGGATGGGAATGAGATAAAAAATAACAATACCATTAAAATAAAAACATATAATTATTGAAATATTCATGACTATATAATGTTAATATGGTTATAGAACATTATGGAATGTTTTGAGAAGAAATAAATATGGAAAATACCTCTAAGAACATATACATCTTCTTTGGGTATCCTTCTGGGTAAAGATCCTTAAGGATTCATTGATGGGTATTTTGGGAAGGAGAAAACTCAAGGTAATGGATAAGGATTTATGGAGACTATTTATAAATATTTTAGTCTAGTCAAAGATCATATGTATTTTGTATAAGAAAAGAGATAAGGTTACCATTTATATGTAAGGGAAGGGGCACTCTTATAAATACTTAAAAGATTAAAATATAATAAATTAAAATTAATGTTTAATTGGTGCCAATGAAAATAAATTTTTAATATAATATAGGAGTAGATCTAAATACTCATTACCAAATATATTTATATGTTTTATGTTATTTTTTCCCTAATAACTTTAGTTTAACCCCTCATTAACCATTTTACCCTTTACTATAGTAATGTATTTTTACCTCAATTACTATTCATAATGCCCAAAAATGAAATTTAACTCATTGATAAAATTATAAAATATTATTAAAATTATGGAAAAAATTTAATTAGATTCAATATATATAAACATGGAAAAATTCATTTTTAAATAATTGTGTAAAACACAACAAAACCCATTTATAGAAAAATCTTATTTAAGTATACTATTGAATTTATTATTATTCATTTATTTTTTTTAAATTAGATGAATTTTCAAATATTTTATTGAATATATTATCTAAAAATTAAATTAAAATCATCCATTAATAGTGAATAATTTATGTAATTTAAATAAAATCACATTTTTTTCCTAAAAAAATTTATTTAGAAAAAAATATTATTTACATTCAAATAATTTTATTTTCATTTTTACCCAATTGATTACAAATGAATTATTTTTATACATGTTTAAATAATAATTTTTAATAATTTAGTTATTTCCATTAATACTCTCTAATCTAATAGTCGGGAGACAAAAACAAAATTAAATAACTATATTTCAATGGTTTATCATTGTTTGTTTAAGCTCAGTGTTGTGTGTAATGAAATTTCTAAAATAGTTTTATTTTTTTTATGGTGAAATATGTCATAAAATATATGGATGATATAAAATTCATCCTCTATATAATAGTATTATAATTTCATCTATATGTTTTCATCATGTTGTGCCTTTTTAAATAAAACTATATAAGTGACTACATCAATAGGAACATTTTTCATATAATCTGTAATTTCAAAGTAAAAAAGTATTCAACTGGTTAAATGGATTAATAATCTTTAAAAAATTGGTGGTATAACATTGGTGGGTATTTTTTAATGAATTTTGTAGAAAACTACCACACTCTTTACCTTCTTGTAGTGGTGGATCCTCTTTCTACTGATTTTTAGAAGTTCACTTCGTTAACCTTTGAGACCCTTTTTTCTTCCTATTTCTCAATTTTTTGGATGAAAGATCCATAGTAGAATCCAAAATGACGTCCAACATTCCATTAAACTAATTAATCCCTATAAAATCCTTATCCATCCTAATAAGAAACTCTTTAACTTATTTAAATATGATCATTTTCTATGCTTTTGAAAATAATCAGTAGAACATTTCATAGATCCAATTAGAGGAAACCTACTCTAATACCACTTGTTAGTCCATGTTGAAAACAAATCTACACTATGGGGGTTGAATTAGAGGATATTTTCATTTGAATTACTCCAACATATATTTTTACCACCATTTATATTATTTAAACAAGTATTTCTATTTAAGATATATGGATCTTAATTATATGACCTCACCACTTAATCATGTATGAAATATAGATAATGAATAAAATAACATCAAAAATATATTTTTTAATGGATTGGTCCCAATATTAGAACATAATATTTTTTATGTTCACTTATTATCCAAATGTGTAGAATATCCAATAAAAATATTTTTATCAATTACAAGTGAATTGGGTTCATTATCATTTAAAACCCATAGTGCATCTCACACATGAAAAAAGTAATAACAAATTATACTGACTCACATCAGTTTACAGCAATACCTTTGACCAAAAAAAAATAATAACAAAATTATCATGATTAAATTGTATCCTTTGAAATATCTTCCTCCTGAATGATAGTTATTTTACTTCAAACATTTTATTTTGATATAATTATTATGCATGCCATCCCTATTCCAATAACATTTGAAAAAATAATTTCTAAAGATATCACCTCCAAGGGATAAACATAATGAAATTTAGTAGTAAAGTGAATGAAATTGGTCTTACTCTATATCTTTTGGTTTTCTAAATTTCATAAACCTCTCATTGTTTCCTCAATACTATAAATATTTCTATTCTCAAAAAATTGACCCTACAAATTTTCTATAATTCCCATGGTGGAAGTTTCCTCTCTTTTTTTATCCTCAATAATATAACAAATAGTATCTCAAACATTAATTTCTCATTATAATTAGGCTCCCGATTTAAATAGACAAACATCCATTGATAAATTTAAGAAAATTTGGCACTGTAATTTGAATCTCCCACTAAATCTATGTAACTAGATAATATCCCTTAATGATTCCAATAATATTAGAGATTTATATCATCAAAAACACTACAAAACTAACATAAAAACTTATTATCTTTCATAAATATTGGATAAAATTATGAAATTTCCATTGTGAATTTTGAATCATCAAAGATCTATATCAAGAACATCCTAAGGGGATTGACTTCAAATAAATGTAAAATCACATAGTATATTCAATAAGTCTCTCTAATATATAATTGAATTATTATCTTCAGCTTTTATATATATATATATTTCTCTATAAAAATATCACTAATTCTTTTTCATATCCAATGAAAATTAATACAATCTGAAAAAAATATTTTGAGAATCTGATATTATCCATCCATTACTCTAACATATGTACGAACATATGATTTAAATATCTTTGAAAAATAATATATCTTTTAGTCTATTTATCTTAATATAATTTGGACATAATAATTTCATGATATCTTATAAAATATTATAATGATAAATTTTTTCTCAACTCTCGATCTTATTTCACATTATATTTTTTAGAGTTCATCTCTAATTGAAGTTAAACAACTAATATTCTTATATATCCCTATCTTCTGAGCATGTGGATCAATCATTCATGATTCAAACACTTTTTTTATTCATCAAAAAATGTTATCCACATAATTAAATTATTCTATTAATTCTTCCATTAGCCTCACTTATGATTATTCTTATATCTTCCATACTTTATCACCTCATCATTATGAGTGATTGAAAAATTTGCTAATCACACTTTCTTCCAATCAGTGTAACTTTTTTGTCCCTCCTAACACCTAAAACTTATGATGTAACTAATTTTTCAAAAAAATACCATAATATTTGTTGATTTAAATATATTACAACATTCTTATTCTTTTTCTTTGTACCAATTTAATTTTATTACACAAATTAAAATATATATTAAATATCAATGAGAATTTCACAATATATTGAGCTTCAACATCATCCATAAAAATATCCCTCTTTATATGAATTTTATAGATAATTTTAAATTATTAAATTCCACATACATAGTTTTTTCTCTTTTCCATTGTAAATTCAAGATGGAATAAAGCATAATACCATTTAGTCATCCTAAAATTTATTATAATGAATTATTGGAGCTTGAATTTTCTAGGTTCTTATCTCTTCTACGGTTGTTATTCTATCCTCGTATTGACTTCGATTTGATCCCATTTGGAACTACCTCATCTTTAACTGATTTATCATTAACCTTTAATTTTTAATCTTTGGATCATATTAATATTTGATCAAATATTTTTGAATCAAAATATATTCTTCAAGAAATGTGATATTATTCAATTTAAAGATAATAACATGCATCATCTATGTTTTACCTTCAAGTAATCCTCGTAAATGTCTAACTTATTAAAATTTTGGAAAACTGTTAAACACTATGATATTTTCCCCTTTTAAATATTTTAGTTTTTTTCAATTATAGAAAATTAAATTAAACATAAACTTCTCAATGTGTGTATTTACCATTTATAAATTCTCATAGAGTACTCACATTGTATGTATAAATTCATCTATCAAACATTCAACTAAACCTTATGGTTTTTAATATAAATCGTATATAGTCATATAGAATTAGCTAATTTTTTATAGTCCATCATCCCCTTCTATCTCAAAATTCCAATGGATTCTTTTATTTTTTCACTCAGTGAATTTTGGGTATCCCAAATTCTTCTCAAGAAGATTGTCCTTTATGATCTTTCCTTCTAGTAAATCCTAGACTCAAGATTATGAGACATATTCAATGATTATATATTCCATGATTTTGGGTATGTGATATTATATTCACATAATCGATCCATTACCTCTCACACCCTAATCCTCAAGAAGTACCTTCTAATGAGTTCCTTATGATACTGTGGGATTCAATTTCAATTCCACATTCCCACACTCCTTTTGTAACTTATGTTCAAAATATACTCTTTCTTCTCCTATCCCATCAAGTTATCTAGTTGATAATGTTTCTATAACCTTATCATAATAAAAATCTCATAATATTAATGATTTTTATGAAAATAATATCTTCTATGACTTAGATAAATAATTCATCCTCTATCACTATCATTTTTTGGAAGTATAACTAATATCAACTTGCACTCCAACTTATGATGTATAATAATCCAAAGTGTTACCTTCTAAAACATCTTTAGTAAGTTCCATATTATCTGATATATTTAGTATTATTTATTGTAATTTCTATAATTAATTGACCTAAAATACAACCCTTCGTCAATATACCCCCTCGGGTACTTCAGTCTCTTTTCATAATTTTAGAAAAGAGTATTAACTACCAAGAAAGTAATTGATTAAGGAAAAAGATAAAGGATTCATAAATTATATCATGGTTTTAATATAAAATGATTATAATGATAATCTTTTATCTATAAAGGATATGAAGAAGTCACTATCCACTACATGTCAAAAATAGGTTGTAGTTTCAGTCACTATGTCATGGTCCAAGGAAGAAACATCCATAGTAGAAGTTATCCTGATTATTGAAATAATTATTATATAATATATAGAAAACCACAACATAGATTAGGTGAAAAATTATCATGGTTTCAAGTAATTTTTAAAATATAAAGAAGGAAATTTTATTTAGATCTTTAAGAATACTGTGATTTGATTAAGGTATTTGAATTTTAATTTTATCATGAAAACCGAATTTTGGTTATATCCACTATGTTTTAATTCTATTTTTATACAAAAAAGAGTTTATTTATTATATTTTTGTAAAGTATATATGTATTTTATTGGGATCATTTGATAGAAAATATGATTATCATTAATCAAGGGTCATAAAGTCATTTTATGTTGATAAAGATGAGTCTATCTTGGATTCAAAGGTCAATCAGGGCCATTTATTAATGCATAATGATATGAAATGTATTTATATATAGATGATCTTACTACTAAGATATGAGTGAATGAGGGAGTGAAATTGTAAATGATAAGATAGAATACCAAATGTGGTCATACCTAAGAGAATACGAGAGCACATGTCATTCATGGAGTTGAGGAACTTGAGGAAGGAGAAATAAGATCATTGATGATTACATACACTTGTAATTGATCTTACATCCCTTGTATTGAATATTATATATTTCTAATATTTCAATATGGATTTCCTACTCAATCCACTAAATCTTAATTAATAATAAAACCTATAATAAGTAATGTGTGATAACAATATATAAATAAAAAGGATGCAACAACTCATTATGAGTTAAATAACCTTGTAAAACCTTATGTGTGTGTGACTTTTATTCTCTATTACTATTTTTCATTATCATTGATTGGTTGATCGATTAATGATCCATGAAATAATATAAATTATGATCATTTTTTGAATAGTTATGAAAATTTATAAGGGGAATACGTCAAAAAAGTCACGCCCTTGTCTATAGTAACTGCGTCTCCTCATATAGTTCAACAAGTGGTACCAGTAAAAGGTTCACTCTTGTGAATAATTTTTGTTGTTTTTAAATTTAATAGTTCTAGGTATCTCTCATACACAATTAGTTGTCTTATTCATAAAATCTAAAGTGTTTTTTTAGGTATCAATATTTTCAAAGATGATAAAATTTATTTATAAACATTTCCTTTCATCTGTGAGTTGAACACCTATATCATATTTCTAAGTTGTTCTAAAAATACATATATTTCATTATAGGTTTTTTATTTTACAAAAATATATATCTTGATTTATCATTCAGGAATTTAGTAGATTATATGTTTTTTATTGAGGAAATATTTTTTTTCTTATATTCAAGATAAAAATAAAATTTAATGAGGTATCTACAAACATTCCATGAATATATCTAGTTCGAAATTGGAGTGTAAAATACTGACCGTAGACATTTTCTTTGAAGGTTTCTAGGTTACACTAACCATAGGTGACATCACCCAGACACAAAAGGAAGAAAATAAATTCTAAGGGTATACTATGTCATTAGGGGTGATTATTAATTTGAAAAAAAACACAACCCATAAAGACAATAATAAAAAAACTAAACCAAAACTATGTGATATATGAAATGTAAATAGTAAAACTCAAAAATACCAATAACCAATAGTTAAATATAATCCACAAAAAGTGAATCAAGACACCTAACCAAAATAAGATACATCCATACCTAAGAATACCGACATTGAATTACTCCTATCAATCTAGAGGAAAATTTCTATTATCCAACCACCCTCTCATATATGTCGCATCATGAAATTCCACTTGAGAAATAAGAGAATTTTTCATCAATTTTTTCATGAATAAAAACTTATTCATACACATCAAGGTTTATACATAGAGGGTAATTAATAAACCCAATATATAATCTACAAGAGACTTCCTAAGTCACACAATTAGGACAACAACAAGTTGTCTAACAGTTCGAAATATAATTAAAATAAATTATTGGAAAACATAAAGTCATATACCAACATAAATCCATTAAATATGAAAATAAGAAATAATTTATCCACTTATTCCACTTGGAATACCCATTCCACATTCACACACACAGAAACACGAATAGATTCCACGAATTTCCCAATATGTATGAGATATAACTTATCCATTCAATAAAATATAGTCATTAGTGATAATCCCCTATGTGGACCATGTGGAACTAGGTACCATGTGTGAACCAATAAGGCCTCATACAAGTAAAATCAACAAGCACCATTATATATATACAAAGTTACAATTAAAACAGTCCCTATTAATACCAAAATCTTTTTTTATTTATTTTACCAAACACGTCACATGTGTTAATTTAGGGTATACAATTTAAATCAGGAAATAAAATGATTTTTTGATAATAACCTTTAAAAATAAAAATAGTGTTCTCAAATCATAAAATAAAACATTTTCTTTGAAAACAAATCAAAAATTTTTTTCCTTGAAATTAATAAGAAACAATTTTAAAATTACCACCCTTAATTTTCTAGAATGAGTGGCGAGAAAGAGATAATCTATATACCTCAAAATTATTATTGAAGAACATGATGAAACATGATGTTATCTAGATAATATGGACTTTGTTTCCTATTCCTCTAAAAAATCCCAAAAAAGAATTCTCAAATCATGACTAGTCTAATTGATCTACGAATAAAAACATGATCTAATGATTATTTGAAAAGAAGACATGTGGATAAAGAAATAAGAGACGAATAAGGAAATGGTAAGGCTCTTAACTTCAATATCTTAGATGAAATGCACATTGATTCATTTAAATTATGTTTCATAGGGAAGATAGTCAAAAAATCACCTAATGGAAGGATTGGGGTTTAGATAATAGGCTTAGGAAGATGGAATGAGAGTATTTAAGTGATAATTGGTATAAAAATATATTTTTATAGTGTTATTAATTACATAACATGGTAATGATGCACAGTTTAACAAAACATGTTCCAACTTTGTATTTTATAATGAAAAAATCTTAGGGCTATAGGGTTGGGATGCATGGACTGGAAAACGAAATACCAATGAAGAAAAATTAATCTATCACACAAATTATTAGATATCATTGTTTGTACTGTATTTTTCTAAAACATGTACCAACTTTGTTCCAACCTAGTAAATCCAATATTCCATTACACAATTTCCTAGAGAAGTATCATGGTTTCGCTCAACTATTTTTAAACCATTAACACTTAAAATGATTTTAAACATTATTAAACTATCCCATAACAACATGAAATAAACCTAAAAATATATATAACTTTAAAATAAATAATAAAAAGGTGAATTACCTTAAACCAAGGGTGTTATATTCTGCCCACCATTAGGATTGAAATCCTTATAATGCTCGTGATTGGAGATGGTTTATAATTGTTTCATCCATTGACTTAGTATCTCTTTCTCATGTTTCCATGTCTCTTATTAAAGTTCACCATGTTTCCATAACCCCCAAAACAATGGAATATATTTTCCATTTAATCCTTAATCTTATATATCCATCATATTAATTGATTCAGGAATAAATATATCATATGGTTCAATATCAACATGATTTAATCAAATTACATTGATATAATCATTCTGGTATTTGTTTAGTTGATATACATGAAAGTAATTATGAACTAAACTAAACCATTACATTCAAGATAAATAATAATAAGTATCACTGGTTCGTTAATGTATGTTGGAAGGTTCAACATACCAAGGAGACAACAATCCTTTATTACCCAATCAAAAATACCATAAAATTTTTCGGAATTTCAAGAATACATGATCTCTAATGAAAATGATAAAGTGTGTCAAAGATGATATTCATAATATTTATAATCTATTTTGGATAAAACCATATGTTTCCTAATTATTTGAATCTTCTATGTCATCTCATGAAATATTCTAGGTCCCAATAGTGATTTTTATCCATTATCTACACAAAATAATGAAGATATAAATCAATGGCCATGTAATCACATGAATTTTGTGATTTTTATCATGGACTAATATATATTGTTATAAAATAACTAAACCATGGTAAAATTAACCTCCCATGAGTAAATAAAATCCATAACATAAGATCTGATCATGTCCTCCCATGCCTAAACCATTTGTTTTGGCTAACCATCCATTTGAGGATAACACATATTTCTCATGATCAACTAAGTACTCAAAGATTCTTGAAATGATTACTAGATTTGAGAGGTAAATTGAGGATCTCAGTCAGACACTATCAAAATGAGTATTCCATGTAATTTTACAAATTATTGAACATAGATATTTTCCAATTCCTCTATCATATTATATTCATGGATCAAAATGAAATTTAATTTATTTTAAATTCATTTTATAATAATCTAGATTGAATCTGTCTTTCAGATAGTTCTTGATAAACTCATAAAAATTTCCATAATGATCTTCTCATATTTGCATAAGGGTGTAGGTAATTATTGTAACATTCCATCTAGTTGTTGACATGTAGTCTTAACATACTATTAGGTGTGTTATTTGGTCACATAATTAACAACTTTTCATTTCATACCAATCCAAAAAAATGTTCCCAAAGAATTGTACATTTTTTGGATACATGGATGAATCACCCATGTAAAATAGTCATAAGTAGAAATAAGTTGTTCTCGATAATATAGTGTAAGGATTATCTGAAATCCAAAATGAATCAAAATGTTTTTATCTTGTTTATATCTATCAACAGTTTCACCACAAATAAATTTGGTTGTAATGTTAAGGAAATAAGGATCCAATCTTTTGGAATTCTTGACTTGCTCAACCAAATCAGGTATTAGTGTCACTAAATAGAATATTCTGACTTCATTCTTAAAAGTACAATCTAAATAAATATCATTAATCATACTAATTAATTTAAACTAATTAGAAGCTTCGTTATCCTATTGGATATATGAATTCCAACTTAAAGAATCTTCTATATAATTTACTTTTCCATGTGTATAAACTAATTCAAAGCCACCATCTAGAGATATTCCATCCATAAAAATTATTTTAGGTTCAAATATATTTGTAAAAATAAGTGTTCTAATATTTTATTATCTATGAACACAGTGAACTTCTCACAATGGAGATAAATATTCCATGTTTTCAAATCTCAAACCATGATAGCTAATTCCAAGTCATGGATTGGAAAATTATTTTCATGAATTCAAAATTTTTATGATCCATAAGCTATGACATGATATACTTACATGATAACATAGATGAGTTGAGATCTATCAACATCAATATGAACCGAATAACCTTTTCCAAGTTCTAGAATAAAGATAATTAATGTTGAAGTGATCCCATATATAAGCTCCAAAAATGACTGTTGAAAATCATCACTATAGATGAATAAAGTGCCATTTTATATTATCTATGTCATAGGAGATGAAAGATGTCTGAAATCATGAATGAATTATTGATAGTAACATGGTTTTCCCAAAAAGATTCATATATCGATGATTTTAATCGATGGTTGCTAATAGATATCAACTTTTATCCTCTTAGGGTCAACTAATATGCCTTTATTAGATATGACATTCCCAATAAAGTGAACTTATTATATACAGATGTCAAATTTAAATAATTTTTTATATTATCATTTATCTCACCTGGTGATTAGTAAAATCTCTAGATTTGTTTCATTGTATTTTCGAGGTTGAGAATATACTAGAATATCATCCAAAAATGCCAAAATAATTTATACTATGTAATTTTTAAATATTTGATTCATCAATTTCAAGAAAAATACTAGTATATTATTAATACTAAAAGTAATGAACAAATATTCCTAATGACCATAGTAACTCCTAACTACTATCTTCAGAATATCATTTTTCCTCACATGGAGTTGGTGATATCCAAACCATAGATCATTCATATAGAACCATTGGTATAATTTTAATCAATAAAAAAAATCATCAATTCATAGAAGAGGATATCTATTCATTATCATAACATGACTTTGTTTATGATAATTAGAACATAATCATAATAAAAAATCTACCTTGTCTAAAAAAGAACATCAGCAGCCTAAGGTGATGTACTCGGTCTTATGAGGCCTTTAAATTACAGTTATTTCAATTTTAACTTCAATTCCATTAACTTTTGTGGTTTTATTCAAAATAATGGAAGTTTAAAAGGATTTTTCCTTGAAATGAGATCAATTATAAATTAAAATTCTTTTTTAGGTGGCAAAACTATGAAATTATCATGATATACATCAGGATAATGATCCACAATGTTAGTAAAATATTGATTATAAATTGTTCCATTAGTCCCCAAAGAGTTTTCTACCAATTGATAAGTAATATTTCAAAGAATCACTACAAAGGGTTAAGATCTTCAAATATTCACATCCTGGTCACTATTAATGAAATAAACCATCCCATCAGAGGATATCAAATTCACTCATCATGCATAAAAATAAATATAAGTCTTTAAAGAAATCAAACAATCTAACCTAGGGCTTTGTAAAAGACATCCATGTATAGAATAGAAAATTACTAAACAAATTGGACTCAATTTATGGTTATTGAACAAGTTGAACACTTAAATCCTATGAAATATGGATTCTCAATAGGTTTTTTGTATACTCATCATGTTTGGAATCATATTGATATACAATAATGTTTGATTGAAAATATGAGAATAAAAGAAATAGTCGAATAAATCAACATGAAACTGAACATTTGTATGAGTTTAGTTATTAATAATGGTAACTCATATAGTCAAAGAACATGATTGGTCCACCATAATTATATCCTCAACACCATATAACTTCTTACTCATTCCCTCTTCTTCCATAATCACCTATTATGGTTGCATTGTCTAAAAATTCAAGGTGTTTTTGGAATCATCATGGCCTGATTGGTTCTAATGAAGTTAACTATTATAAAGTGAAAAACCAATCAGATCATAAGATGTCTAAAAAATTAAGTGTTATCCCCAGTAACTAACTTTTGACTATTAGAGGAATAACATTGAATATTCCCCATATAATTACAATTTTGGTATGATTTGTGTAGGTCCATACAATCCCACTTCTTACTCTCCAATGAACTATATTTGAAACATATAGGATTTTTACTAGGTATTGGAGGAATGTTAACTGATTGAGTGGGTTGATTTTTTAATTCTAAACCTCCCTAGAAGTAGGTTTCTCTCTTTTTCTTATTCCTAGCTTTTGAGTATCCACCTATACACATATAAATGAATCTACTTACTCAATTTGGATTCCCAGTAATATCCCTTTTTTGAACTACCAATTTATTAACCATATATGTATAATCATTGATACATATCACAAATATATTATAATGAATAACTAAGTGTAGTCCAAACTCGAATATACATTCTTTTAGGGGATATTTAGTAGCCACTTATTGGAAATAATAGAATAAGTTCAGAATCATAACATTATATTTTGTCACTAATATATATTATTTATTTTGTCTAAATAAATCCATGTTTATTGATATCTTTGTAGTTTAAATTTAGAATATATTATTGAAAAACTCTTTGAATACCTCCCATGTAAGATTATGGTCGATTTTAACATGACAACTAAATTCCATTATTGGAATGTGATAACCCCCAATATGTATACTACTAACCTGACTTATATATCATTCAAAGTTTTAAGGAAATCAACTAACCTATTCATTATTCTATGACACACCTTTTCATTTTTATGTTCTAGATCCATCTAAAAGATTATTATATTATTTTTTGAAACAACACAAAATGATCTTTATTTCATGGTTTGTCATTTCAATTACCTTCATCAATAAGTTGGAATTCAAGGACAATGCTGTCAGAAATCCATTGGTTCACCTATGTTTTTGGTGAAACCACATTCTCTATGGCATCTTCTTTTGGTTTTATAGTATATATAACTAGTTCCATTTCTCTACACTAAAAAAACCCCAACTTAGACACTTATAAATGAGTAAATTTATGGCTTAAGATATTCTAAATCATTAAAATAAACAATCATTAGAAATAATTTCTAATAATATCAAAACATAATAAGATAAATGAGGTCCTAGTGGGATGTATCGTTACTAATGCATGATACACTGTACCAATTTTCTATATGTATAATGCTGAGGTTAAAATACTCATATAGGTGTCTAAAAACACCTTTTTGTACTCTAACTACCCTGATAACAAGAAGTTCATCATAAAAGGGTCAAATAAATATTTTTATGATATAAATTTTATATTCTATCATGTCACGTATCATTTATTATATTCAAATATGATGGACCAATAAAATTGATATTGTTTCCAACATCTCATCCCTAAAAATTTATTTTAAAGAGAAAAGGTGGCACTAACTTTACGTGAAATATCCTAGATACCAAAGGCTAAAAATAAATTACATGATCTTAAAAAAATCATTAAAGGATTATTTGACCATTAAAAAACACAACATGTTAACAAATTAATAAAAAAACAAACCAATACTATATGATGCATGAAATCTAAACAATATAACTCAAAAATAACAAAAATGAATAATATTAGAGTCTTAAAAAATGTTAAATAAGAAATACAACAAAACTAAAAGACATCCTTACATAGAAAAACTTATGTGGAATCACTCAAACTACTCTGTATGAAAATATTCAAGATCCAAAAATCCTTAGAAGAATGTAAATTCATTATGTTGCACAAGATAAATAAGAAACCTTACCTATGTAATGAAGAAATAAATCTTAATATGTACCAATATTTATATGTAGGGGTGTGTAATCAACCAAATAGGAAATCCAAAATAGGCCTTCAAACTCATTACACTAGGAGAGAATATATTATCTCATAATTTAAAATATAACTAAAACAAATTAGGGGAAAATATGAACAAGTTTACCAATTAAACATAAATAGAAGAAATAATTTATGAATTTATTCTACTTGGAACACACATTCCATGTTTACACACATGAATGAATTCTAGGAAATTCCCAATATTCATGAGTGTTGAATCATCCATCCACCAACTCAATCATTAATGATAATCCTCTATGTTCCCTAAGTGGTACTGGATACCAATTCCTAAACAACAAGTCCCTGTGAAATAAAAATGAACAGACACTATTAAATATATGCTAATTACAAATTCCAACAATCCATTTTTAGGATAAAAATTTATTATAGTAAATTTATCAAACATATAAAATGATTCAATTAAATGATTACAATTTAAATAATGAAACCAAATTATTTTTTCCAACAACCCTATATATAATTATTGTTCTGATATCATAAAAAGTGTGTTATTTGATAATAAATCTCAGTACACTTTTCTTGAAAATCATAATAAACCTTTTTAAAACTACAATCATTCAATGGTAAAGAATGGATGGAGAGAAAGAGAGAAGAAACCTACCTTACAATTCATCTTGAATAACATGAAGAAATAAGATGCTAACTAGTTGGTCTAAAATCATTTTCCAGTTCCTTGAATAAATCCTAAAAATGAATTCCCAAAACATAAATGATGTAATATATATGGTCATAGATACCACAATATATGATTTTTTAAATAAAAATGATTTTATCTCAAAAGAATATTAGAATAATAAAAGGATAAGTCTCTTAACTTCACTCTCCTAGATCTAACACACATCGATACATTGAAACCAGTTTCTAATAGAAAGAGAGTCACCAAAATTTCCTAATGAAAGGATGGGGGTAGAGATCCTAGGATAGGGATAAAGTAATGATAGTTTTTAGGTGAGAACTGGGATAAGAATTTAATTTCCCAGTTTTATTAATTCCAATTCATGATTATGTTTCATGTTTTAACAAAATGTGTACTAATCATGCAAGTGATATTGGAAAAAATCCAGGGTCTCATGGATACATGGTATAATTTAGAAAATACTGTGGAAACCATAGAAAATTCCTATATCCAAAATATCCAAAGATAACATGATTTTTTCTCTCTTTGAGAAACCCACACCCAAATCATGAACCTGACCATTAAATCCCATATTCCATGACACATTTTCTTTTAGATTATATATGATTCCCACTAATCGTGATCAAAATGTACACACATAAAAATGCATCAAAACATTATAAAACCATCTTGAAATTACTATAACTTAACTCATACATTAAATGAATTAAAAATAAATAATAAATGGAAAAGTCATCTCAAAACAAATTTTTTACATTGAGGTTAAAAGAAACAAGATTTTGATGAATAAAAAGAAGAAAGAAAAATATATGATATAGAAATTATTTGATATTATTTAATACTGTTTTATTGATTCATAAAATACTATGGATCTTAATAATGGAAATTAAATCATCAAACTTCAATTTCAATTATAATATGAAAAAATGACATGAATTTATTTCATTAATAGTTTTCTCAATATGAAAAATATATAAAAACTTGTTAATAAATCTAAATTATTTATCAAGTCATCATCAAAGGAAAATTTTATGCACAATTTCTCTAGTAACAAGGCTCGAAATTATTTGAATTTTTCTTATGTTTTATGGAAAAAGGAATTAAAAATTTTTCTAAATGGTTATGATGTCATATTTCATTAATTATAAACTAAAGTAAGTGGTTTAAATTGAAAAATTGAAAGGATTTATCCTCTATATAAATTTTTATAGTGTTTTTGAAATTAATAAACCATTACGTAGGATCAAATAAGTTCTTATACCATGGTATTCAATGATGAAAACCACAATAATGAGCCTGAATTTTAGGAAAAATGTGATGGATGAGAATATGTATATCAAGGGATACAACATAAACTCCCCAATTTTTATTTTTACATTGTCAAAATTAATTATAATGGAAATATGGAGAATACTTGTGCACAATTTACCACATATTTCAATTAATGGTTCCTAAAACATATTTAGAGAGGGTAAATTAGGGTGTCTATTTCTTCTAAAAATATTATAGATATTATTTTAACATGTTCATAAACATATTAAACCTATTATTTGAAATAATACATCCACAAAATCTACATGAGGAAATTAAATTAGCATACACAATGATTTCACTTGGTTCCCCACTAAGAGATAAAACCAAGGTGTACACACTAATTATTTATTTATCTACCAAAATCACTACTCCCTATTGTGATTACAATGTTTAGTAAGGGATAACTACACATACGAAGATTACTACCTTCGTCTTATTATCTACAAACTAATTTAAATAATTGATATAATAAATAGATTACATGAAGGATGATCTCAATAATATGCACAAAAATAATAAATACCAACTAGATTTGGTGTTTTCCATGTGCTTTAATATCATCCATCAATTTAATATCATTAATGTAGTTCCTCTCAACAATAATTCTTTTCTAGAAATTTAAATATATAAATTATTCTAAATATAAATTATCCTCATCCCTAACTTCTTATTTCCATTTAAAAATTAACTTTAAAATTTATCGACTTTTTAATTTCTACATTTCACCTATTGATTAGACCTAAAAACTCTTTATGAGATTTTATTTAAAACTAATAATAATAATTACAATGACTCAAGATTTTTAAAATTGTATTTTTTTTGGATAGTATATAATCCACTATATAATGTATAGATTCTAATCACTGAGACTTTTTCCTCTATATTATGGCTTAATTTGGCATGTTATGGTATGAATTATTGTCAACCATAGATCTATATATAATCATTCAAAAATTTATTTTAAACTCCTTGATAACCACAAAATTTTCCTCTAAATTCACATGGATATAAACTCTATTATAACTGTGCATAGTCAGTTCTGGTGTAACATACTAATCCAATGGAAAAAAATTATCATGACCTATCCTTATGGTGTGGTCAAGAAATCAATATCTCTCAAAAAAATCATGATCGACTGAAATTCAACATTGAAATATGATTATTTTATCATGAATACCCTTCCCTATATAATATTTTCATAATGTAATTATATTTTTATTATGGAATTATTTTTCTCCACACAAAACACTTCATTCTGCCCTATAAATTATTAAATGGTTATTATGCTTTCATCCTTGATCTCTCTATATCGTAAAATAACATCCTAAAACTCCTCAGATCAGATACAAAATTATTTAAAAAATTTATAACAATTCATTACTGGAATAAAAAATCCCTACCAAAAACATAAATTCTAGTATCCCTCAATTTTATAACAAAAGTTTTTATATTCTAAAATTTGAATAACCTTGGTTCCAAAATTACATTCCATTAGTTTTATTAGAGATAAAAAGTATATAAAGTGATATTAAACCACAGAAAAAACCAAATAGTAATAAAATAATTCACCCATAACTCCATGTAAACATGATAATTTCTTAGTATATAAAGTAAGTTATAAAGATGAAATTGTATTCTAAATTAATTCATTTAAAACCTATCTCAAATAAACCTCTATCCATTAATCTCATAAACTCCATCCAACTCCCCTATCTATATTTATCTTCTAGTTCTTCTAGTTTATCCCTAGAGATCATATCTTGCTCATCTTTTGAAACTACTAAAACTAATTACCCCTCATCAAGATGGGATTAACCCCAAAGATATAGGAATTATTCTAGATATTTAATAATTTCTTGGTTTGAATAATTTTAAGTTTCTTATAATATATTTGGTTATATCCCCCCTAGTTAAGATAAATTTTTTTCCATTCTACATATTTAACTGAATTTATATCCCTTTGACAGTAAATGCAATCGGTATGTAATAAATGAATTTGGTGTGATGGGAGCTTTATTATATCCTCAATCCAAAATAAGTGGTATAAGACTGAGGTAAAACCTATACTTATAAAATCATAGGGTGGAAAATTATTTTTTATGAATTATTACCACTTTTTTATTCATTCCAACATATTATATCTTGATGGTTCCTTGATCCACTATTTCCTAAATAAAATGGTACTAAATTTTAATGTGATTCATACCAAAGAGCTATACAAGATTAATTTTCAACTAAATGAAAATATTTATATAACCATGGATCACCAAAATAAACCTCACACTTTTTCTAATATATTCATGCCATTTCTTTATCCATAAAAAGTTTGAACATTCATGACCTTAGTGCTAATTCTATACCTAAATCAAGTTGTCATAAAACCTCAAGTGCTTCTATAGTTTACCATAATATGGTGAAAAATATAGTTAATAAATATAACATGTGGGAGGGTGTTTCCCCCATAGAATAAAAATTATACAAAACTTATGAACCACTAAATATTTAACATGAATTTATGGGTTAACATACATATGGACCAAAACAACATCAACAACTGATGGTGTACTTGTTAATTAGACCTCAAATATAATATTAAATGAAAAAATATATATGATGTATACATAAATATGAAACTAATTCAAAATATCGTACAATTTCTAAACAATATGTAAAAAGTTGCATACTCTTCTATACCCAATTAATAAAAATCCAAGCATGATCATAGGGGTCAAAAGAAGAGGCCCCATATGTGGAAACCTCATGAGAACCACCAATGATATCCCAAAATCATCCACTCCACACAAACCTTAGAAACTCTAAATGTATTCATGAAAGATCAGGTTTCTAAAAGGATTATCTATTATCTAACAAATGTATATCAAATAGATCATCACCCCTACTAATATAGTACTAGAAAACAACATAAATCACTTCATGTAGATGAAGTTATAAATGTAGGTTGTGGGAATTTATAAACTCAGTGGAGCACCACCAATGTTCATTAACTATGTAATACATAATAAAGTGTATAAATGAACATGTATACTTATTTATATACATATATAATAAAACCATTTTATATATTAATAAAAAAACATAACACAAAAAACTTATAAATAGACATTAAATAGTTATATCGCACCTATAATATTTAACAACCTATACCAGTAGGATCCACACCTAAACATTCCTTGAGTTTCATTTATATAGGAAACACCTGAATTGATGTTAATTTGTAGTTATGGTAATCATGTAACGTATCCTATTTAGGTTGTTGGTAGATTAATGTTCTAGCCCATCCATCCCAGGTGAATTTCTTGACCTGGTTCATAATCCCATCATATTGAATGATGATTCTATATATAAATATAGGGGCTTATAACTTCCCATGGAATAAGATAATTCATATATAAAATTAAAGTTTTATGATCCTATCCTATCATCATACTATAATCTAACTAATACCTACTTCATAAATCCATATTGAAATAATATCTTCACATTTACACAACCTATCTATCCTACTTATCAACTATCAAAATAATAGCCATGCTCAAGAATAACTCAATCATAATAACTATCATGATCATTAAATTGAAATGCGAATGACATGATTTCATACTAACATTCACTAAAATAATACCATCAAGGGATCCAAAATATACACTATCATAACATATCCAAAATAAATTCATGTAAACTAAATAATATTAATATCAAAATGAGTAAAATTATTTTCAGAAAAGTCATAAATCATTGTGTGATGTGTTTTTAGGGTGCTCGGAATGTAAGTTAAACCCCAATCCTTTTTATAAGGTGGATTACATCTTCATATATTTTTTTAAATCTAATCATATGGTATTTCAATAATTACAATGGTAATATTTTATGTTAAACATGGTAATAAGTTAACCAGTACTCAATTATTATAACCTTAATGGGGAGTAAAGAAATGAAAAGTATTGAATTTTGATTTCTAATATATATTATATATTTCTAAAAAAATTACTTATTTTTTTATAGATTTATTGATGAGAAAAATTTCATGGAAATGTTGTAATTTAATTTAGAGGAAGATTATACAATAATAATGTACCACACAAAAATATTTACTCATTTAAATACACTTTAAAAATTTACTTTAAGATAAATACTTTATCTAGACTAAAAGAGTTTTTATTTCCTAGATGAAAGGTAGTTTATTAAAATAGAAATATTAGTTTAAAATCCTAAGAATTCTAAAAATAGAGTTATAAGTAGTGTGAGGGAGAAATTTTATAATTTGAGACATTAAATTTTATATTGAAAACTGCATCCCAATAGTAGAGGCTAATCACTTATATAACCCATTTTCTCATTCCATGTATCTAACCCCATAATCACATTCCCACCAATGTAAATCTTAATTGAATTTGTGTTTATATTACTGTCTTATGAATCTTCAATGTCATAATGCGATGAAATAATCTTTATTTGTGTCATGTAAAAGAATAAATAGAATATGTACTTAACATTTCATGGTCACACCACTAAAATATTAAGCATAGAGGATTCATCCTAGTTAATTGAATAAACAATATATCACTGTAGGTTGGATTATATAACAAACAAGAATATACATGATGATTAATTTGATAAATAAGAATAATATTACAAATTAGGTTTTGATGTTCTACACAATAACAAAAACATCTATGAAGAAAACTAATTCTAATACTCAATTAAAGATATATAATATTTTAAGTTATCAATTAGTAAAAAAAATAGTAATAAATACTATCTACACAATGGTTAATGATAATATTTTAAATAAAAATTATTATAAATACATTCAATACCTCAGTCATTAAAAAATAGTTTAAAAGTATTATTTATGTGAAGATAACATTAAAAATAAATTAATTTGTAAATCAATTTTATTATCATTATAGATTAATAATTTAATGAAATACTTTAAATAATATTCCAATAATAGCCTTAGAATTCACTTAATGATTTGAAACTACCTTCTTTATTCACCTGTGATCTTTTACTCTATTGAATGATCCTCAAGATAACCCTGAAAACCAACAATGAAAAATTATATAAGTATTTAAATAGTATAGACCATCCACCATAATTCTGTTGGAACCACTTTGTGTACAGGATTGTATTTGTTGTCAATAGTTGTCAATGGAATATCAAAATGAAAGAGATCAAGAAGTACTCCAATAAAATGGAGGAATGGAAGCTCACAATGAAGGAGATCATGAAGTACTCCAATGAAGTAGAGGAGTAGTGATTCAGACGATTGTTGTGCTGATCGTAAGTTCAAAGAACATGTGTCAAAGGTGATACATTGTTTACAACAATGAAGAATGTGAGGAGTAATCCATCCAAGGATGATTAAAGCAGGATAGTGTTTTTGGATGAAGACCATGCAATTCCTCCTTATTGCATAAGAACCATGGGCTTTGATGAAGACCATGCAATTCGACCATGCAATTCCTCCTTATTGCATGAGAACAATGGGTTTTAAAATCACTCATGATTGTGTGAGAACCATGCTAGAGACTTTTTGATGGATTGAATCACATGTTTTGCATGAAGTTGATCATAACGGTTGATGAAGGAGGCAATGTGCCAATGAGTTGACTTATGAAATGGCCATGCGCATGACAATGTCATAGAAGATGATGGTACTAAAGCTGTTCCTTCAAAGAATACATATCACAATGGTGGAGTTTGTGATAAAAGCAAAAGAGTTGCTGAAGGATACAGATCACCAAGAAGAAGTGTTGTTGAGGTGATCGTGCTTGTCGACAAAGCAAATAAACGACATACAAATTTGTTGACAAAGGAGATTCCATGGTGACATGTCGAGTTCAAGAGTTGTGGTCAATGATCTATGTTTGATTCAAGAACATCGACAGAGGAATGGATGATCTGGAGGCGGTACAAAAAGAGCAGATACAAGGTGGCGCTGTTTTCCAGTGTTTGCCAAATTTCAGGGCCTCAAAATCAACAGATGAAGAATAGTGATTTTGGAAAAGGGACTTGCGCGCCATACTCTTGGAGGATAAAAGACTTGCGCGCCATATGTTTTTGAGGATCAGAACATCAAAATTTGGCTAAGGAAAGAAGGTCGCGCAAGTGTTGGTTTGGTCGCGCAAGTGAGCTGCGCGACATAGGTTACTGGAGACAAGACTTGCGCGCCGATGGATGACTTGCGCGCCGCCGCGCAGGGGGTCCAGTTTGCCTATAAATACTGGACCACCCCTCCTCATTTCCAACGGAACTCAAGACTTTGAGATTGTTCGAGCTCTCGTCGCGCCGGTGGTTGAGCCGCGCAAGTGGCAGTTTGGTCGCGCAAGTAGAGGTTGCGCGCCAACTGATGGTTGAGATCCCTAGGTGATTTGGGAAAGGAGGGAAGTGAGTCGCGCAGGTTTGAAGTTCAAGAAGGCAGAGTTGCGCAAGTGCTTTGGAGACACTTGCGCGTCAGGTTAGACTTGCGCGCCTGAGACTTGCGCGCCGCCGGGAGACTTGCGCGCCGGGCTTGAAAAGGAGACCCAGACACTGTTGAAGCACGCCCGCCTTTCTGGAGCTTCACAAGAACTGAAGATAGCCTGATACTTTCGGTGCAAAGCGAGATTGAAGAAGAAATATAAATGATACATGCATGATCTCATGCATACATGGAGAACTGATTCTGACAACGCCGAGTAAGCTGAGCTTCATTAAGTAAGCAATCACATCAGTGATTGTGATTCAGGCAAACGAAGACAAGGGGATCTAGTGCATTCATTCATTGCACTAAAGAAGAAGGATTGAACTAAAAGGAGCATCAAATCTGAATCCTGATGCAAGCAATGTCTCATGCTGAACAGGAGACGAAGAACTTCAATTCACACCTATTGAAGAGACCTTTACATCTATAAACTGAGTGGGACTTCACCAACGGCAGTGAGCCAGGGGGAGTCAACGGGAGTGACCCGAGGGACGCAGTGAGCTATCCCTGAACAATTGTAAAGGCAGTGAGCCTGGGACAGAGTGTCTGTACCCGAACACTTGTAATCTGCAGCTAGTGAAGCATAATGGATTTAGGTACGACCGACAACCTGTCGGCGTATGCTCCTTGGACGTAGCCCTTAGTGGTGAACCAAGTAAAAATAGTTGTGTCATCTCTCTGCATGTGAATGTTTAATTGCTGTTCATATCCATCATATAGGTTTAAGTAGTTCCTACCAACGTGGGGACAAGATCCACAACTTTAAGAAGAAAAATTTGCCACCCTGATTCACCCCTCCCCTCTCAGGGTGTCCCGGGGTCCTACAAGTGGTATCAGAGGGAGGTTAACATATGTTGGATATTCTCCAGTAATTCTATTGAGAAGAGGATTTGAGTTTCTTTCCTAAGAGTCAACAATGAAGAGCAGTCTTGATAATGACGCAGTCATTTCTGAGCATAAATCTATATCCACCAAGACTTTGACAAATAGGAAAAAGAAAGAGAAGATGATGATGAAGAAGTCCCCCACATCCAAAGAAGATGGAGTGTCCTGTTCTCCATGCCATTCCAATAATGAAGAAACATTAGGCATGGAAGGTATCAAGCAGGTGGCTCAGAACTCATCCAGAGGAAAGGATGATACCCCTAGTTCAAGCTTTCAGGAAAAACTCAGAACATATCTGCATGATATTCCAGAAGAAAGGGTTGCTATTATTTGTAGCCTATTCCAATCTATGCAGGTTGAGATAAATCGATTAGAAAGGGAAGCTGACAATATGGAAGAGGGGTTGGAAAGAAAAGTTATGGAAAACATGAAGCTCACCAAACAGGTGAAAGTCTTTGAAGAAAACGAGGCAGTCAATAAGACTCTAAGAGAAAGGGTCCATGCACTTGAAGTTGAGCTGAAGAAGAGCAATGAAGTCAAGAATTTTTGTTTGGAAGAAACTTCCATTAAATTCAGGGAACTTGACTCTTTGTTACAAAACAAAGTTAAGATGCATGAAGATGAGGTTGAAAGGTTGAAGAAGACTTGTGAAGAGAAGAAGATCACGATTGAAGATCAGAAGATCATCCTCAATATTGTGGGTCAAAAATTGGAAGCTCAATTGACCAAGATTGAGAACACACATATTGAGACTTCACAAAAGAATGAAATGAGTGATGCTTGCACTCAATGTTCGTTGGAGGAGTCTAAGGCTGAAATGCCTCCAACATGTGACAAGAAGATTATGACCACTCTTGATTATCCACATCAAGAATCAGTTGTTGCTGGTACTCAATGCTCACTGGAGGATTCTATAGTCAAAAGACCTCCAACATGTGATAAGAAGATCATGACTTCACTCTTTGATCTATCACAAGCAACTGAGAAAGTGAAGGTACCATCCAATCCATCTTGTACTCATATTTCTAAATACACTCGTACAATCAGTGCAGGTGGGAAGAAAAGATCTAAACAAGTATGGATGAGGAAAGGTGAGAAGAAGAAACCTACCACCATGACTAGGGTGGATGAGAAGAAAAAGGTGGAAGCTGGCTCCTCAAACAGAGCACAAAAGATTAAGAAGATGGCCCAAAAACTTAATACAGAAGATGCAAAGAAGAAAAGATTTGTGGGTCAATGTTGGTGCTGCAATAGATTTGGTCACTGTGCACTGGATTGTTTTTATAATCCCTTTCATGGAAAAGAACAGGGAAAGCCTATATCAAAGGGAAGGAACCTAGAGAAGAAGAAGCAACATCAGCAGATCCAGAAGCATCTGTTCACCGCAAACAGATTTGGAATTCTTGATAACATCTGTGATGTATGCAACGGCAGTGGTCACAAGAATGGTGCATGCCCTGGTCAACAGATATCCAGAGCTAATAAGAACAGAAGACCTCTTATTCCATCTAAGTATGATGAAAGTACCTTGGGATGTAATAAGAAGAATGTGGCGAACACACATTTCCCCAAGAAGATCTCAAGTAGGGAAGCTGAGAAGACCCAAGATTTTAGATCCATGCAATTTAAGGGTAATTCATCCAAACGAAACACTAAGTGGGATGAAACTCAGAAGAACCCATGTGGGAGACCCAAACCAGCTGCAAAAGTTCCCAATGACATATTGGTCATCTGGCTAGAAGATTTGAAAAGAATGAGGAAACTTGAAGCTGAAAAGGCCAAGGCTAGTGACAAAGGAAAAGGGAAACTTTCACATGATGAAGACACAGTGCAGGAGAGATTGCAAACAAAGAGAAATGCACGTGTCAAAGAAGTTCTGTGTGAGAGATGCAATAAATCTAGTCATGTTGCAAAAGGTTGCCTAACCTTAATACCAGAGCAAGAAGCAGTCATTAAGAGGAGTAATATGTTATCTTACATGTTGGCTGCTAAGTAGAACATTTCCTCACACAAAGTAGAAGAGAGTGTGAAGAGAGCCATGCCACACCAACAGATGTCAGAACATATGATCAGAGGAGCAGGCATGAAGACAGGAGTAAACAGAGGAACATGGTTGAGAAAAGCATCTCAACCTTGCAACTCATGTTGATGAATCAAGGAGGATCCACCTTATTCCCGTAATCATTTGTGTATTGTATTTGTGCTAACAATGCAGGGAATTGAAGGTGAAGCATACTCTCAGGGGGAGAACCTGAGAAGTAGTGAATGCTGTCAACTCTTGATAGCGAAGCTGAAGAAGTTTCCATCCTTAGTGGACTCTTCAATTGATATTCAAGGATTATGATGATGAAGGATCACTCTTGATGAAGATGATGAGGAGTGTTTCCCTTGAGGGGGAGAAAAATGAAGAAGCTTCCATGATCACTGTTTCAATCAATATCAACTCCAGGTGGACTCAAAAGCAATTATTCTATGAATTTCTTGAAGAACACACCAATGGATAAGGTATGTCATTTCTCAATCTCTATCCCTTGGTTTCTCAGATCAAATATTATTTTACAAAGGGGGAGTAACTGAATTGATCAGTGACATAAAGAGAATGGAAGTGCCCCGAGGTCACTTATCCTGCCAATTGCACTTGAATGTTTTTGATCTATTTGCTGAAGTGAGTGCAGGAGTTTCAGGTTGATTATTCTCTATCATAGTTGATCTTCTTCTACCTGGAATTAAAGTGGTAAACCCTTGAAGACAAGATAGATGAGTTATCATCTCATGTTGGTATCATGATCTGTGGATAATCGACAGCCTTGTTGACTTAATCAAATCCTCTTGTTTTCTACATCGAGCATTGCTCAAGTAGACTTAGACTGAAATGATTAATGAAACATTGCTTAAGTGTGGATTGATACCCTCCCTACTATGTGCTTTGTATTTCTTGTCAATAAGGGGGAGAGAAAGTGAAATGAACGTTTGAAAAGAAAAGTTGATTGAATAGAAGATTCTCATTTTGACATTGACCAATTCATTTCAGAAGATGTATAAGGTATTGACAACAAAATACAAAGGGGGAGATTGTTGGAACCACTTTGTGTACAGGATTGTATTTGTTGTCAATAGTTGTCAATGGAATATCAAAATGAAAGAGATCAAGAAGTACTCCAATAAAATGGAGGAATGGAAGCTCACAATGAAGGAGATCATGAAGTACTCCAATGAATTAGAGGAGTAGTGATTCAAACGATTGTTGTGCTGATCGTAAGTTCAAAGAACATGTGTCAAAGGTGATACATTGTTTACAACAATGAAGAATGTGAGGAGTAATCCATCCAAGGATGATTAAAGCAGGATGGTGTTTTTGGATGAAGACCATGCAATTCCTCCTTATTGCATAAGAACCATGGGCTTTGATGAAGACCATGCAATTCGACCATGCAATTCCTCCTTATTGCATGAGAACAATGGGTTTTAAAATCACTCATGATTGCGTGAGAACCATGCTAGAGACTTTTTGATGGATTGAATCACATTTTTTGCATGAAGTTGATCATAACGGTTGATGAAGGAGGCAATGTGCCAATGAGTTGACTTATGAAATGGCCATGCGCATCACACTGTCATAGAAGATGATGGTACTAAAGCTGTTCCTTCAAAGAATACATATCACAATGGTGGAGTTTGTGATAAAAGCAAAAGAGTTGCTGAAGGATACAGATCACCAAGAAGAAGTGTTGTTGAGGTGATCGTGCTTGTCGACAAAGAAAATAAACGACATACAAATTTGTTGACAAAGGAGATTCCATGGTGACATGTCGAGTTCAAGAGTTGTGGTCAATGATCTATGTTTGATTCAAGAACATCGACAGAGGAATGGATGATCTGGAGGCGGTACAAAAAGAGCAGATACAAGGTGGCGCTGTTTTCCAGTGTTTGCCAAATTTCAGGGCCTCAAAATCAACAGATGAAGAATAGTGATTTTGGCAAAGGGACTTGCGCGCCATACTCTTGGAGGATAAAAGACTTGCGCGCCATATGTTTTTGAGGATCAGAACATCAAAATTTGGCTAAGGAAAGAAGGTCGCGCAAGTGTTGGTTTGGTCGCGCAAGTGAGCTGCGCGACATAGGTTACTGGAGACAAGACTTGCGCGCCGATGGATGACTTGCGCGCCGCCGCGCAGGGGGTCCAGTGTGCCTATAAATACTGGACCACCCCTCCTCATTTCCAACGGAGCTCAAGACTTTGAGATTGTTCGAGCTATCGTCGCGCAGGTGGTTGAGCCGCGCAAGTGGCAGTTTGGTCGCGCAAGTAGAGGTTGCGCGCCAACTGATGGTTGAGAGCCCTAGGTGATTTGGGCAAGGAAGAAAGTGAGTCGCGCAGGTTTGAAGTTCAAGAAGGCAGAGTTGCGCAAGTGCTTTAGAGACACTTGCACGTCAGGTTAGACTTGCGCGCCTGAGACTTGCGCGCCGCCGGGAGACTTGCGCGCCGGGCTTGAAAAGGAGACCCAGACACTGTTGAAGCACGCCCGCCTTTCTGGAGCTGCACAAGAACTGAAGATAGCCTGATACTTTCGGTGCAAAGCGAGATTGAAGAAGAAATCTAAATGATACATGCATGATCTCATGCATACATGGAGAACTGATTCTGACAACGCCGAGTAAGCTGAGCTTCATTAAGTAAGCAATCACATCAGTGATTGTGATTCAGGCAAACAAAGACAAGGGGATCTAGTGCATTCATTCATTGCACTAAAGAAGAAGGATTGAACTAAAAGGAGCATCAAATCTGAATCCTGATGCAAGCAATGTCTCATGCTGAACAGGAGACGAAGAACTTCAAAGCACACCTATTGAAGAGACCTTTACATCTATAAACTGAGTGGGACTTCACCAACGGCAGTGAGCCAGGGGGAGTCAACGGGAGTGACCCGAGGGACGCAGTGAGCTATCCCTGAACAATTGTAAAGGCAGTGAGCCTGGGACAGAGTGTCTGTACCCGAACACTTGTAATCTGCAGCTAGTGAAGCATAATGGATTTAGGTACGACCAACAACCTGTCGGCGTATGCTCCTTGGACGTAGCCCTTAGTGGTGAACCAAGTAAAAATAGCTGTGTCATCTCTCTGCATGTGAATGTTTAATTGCTGTTCATATCCATCATATAGGTTTAAGTAGTTCCTACCAACGTGGGGACAAGATCCACAACTTTAAGAAGAAAAAGTTGCCACCCTGATTCACCCCTCCCCTCTCAGGGTGTCCCGGGGTCCTACAAATTCAATGAGGATAATACCTATTAAAAACCTATAAAAACTCATCTATAATATTATTAAAATAACAACAGGTGAAAGCCCCTAATCTTGAAAACTAAATATTCAATAATTATGACCTAAAACCAAAAAATTATTATATAAACATATACCTAAATCACCCTCAATTGAAACATTAATTAATGAGGACCATTCAAACCATATAATACTCCATGGAACTATGGTAATAAATCCTTGAACCATGTATTATTGTAATTTTTCCTAAATAACCCTCAATTGAAACACTAATTAATAGGGATCATTCAAACCATATAAGCTTCCATGAAACTATGGGAATGAATCCTTCAACCATGTATTATTGTAATTTTACCTAAATACCTAGATTTGGTTAGAGGAAAATAAGAAAATATGGAAAAATAGTGGATGAGATCCAATGTAATAGAGTTTACATTAGTTTTAGTTTGAACATTTTCCTTAGATCCTCATTTATTCAAGGGACAAGAATGAGAATGATGAGAAGCCTTAGATAGATCATTGGAGATGACTTATTATTTATGGAGAAAGGTGAGCTAGAGGTATAAGTGAGATGGCTTAAAATTTATTTAATGGGAATGAACCAAATTTCACCATCTAAAAAACACTTCCAAAGATAACTAGACATTTGGAATAGAGATACCATGTACCCCATGGTACCTCAAACCTACTTGATATTCTTCCAAAAAAAGTGTACCTAGTGACATCACACATAATACTTGATTTCACTTATATGTGTCATCCCTCATAGGTACTATGAATTCCAAAATTCTAGGCCAATCCTCAAACCATGTTCTAAATTACCATAGAATTCATTATAAACCACTAAATACCAAATTCAAGTCAATAAATGAAAATAATCCCCTCAAATGAAATATAATATTCATATAATTTTATAGAAAAATAATCCAAATTCTATACTTTAGAAATTACTGACACCATAATTGATGCAATTAGTACATATGTTGGTGTGTTACTTCAACATGAATTTTTTTCTTGAGAATATTATGCTTTTCTCGTGACAAAATAGTTTTTTTATTTCTTATTATTATCCATCCAATTCACTTTTCCCAAAAAATAAAGGATCCTAAGCTTGTGGATATTTATCCAAAATGTCACATTCCTAGTAAATACTTTACTGTGATATCAAATATTGGTTATTCCCTACATTAAAAACTAAATAAAAATCAAGGATAATTTTTTCCCACCTACAGAGACAAGGAAAAATACTAACACATATAGGATCTTATTGTATCAACCAGGATAAAATTTTTCATGATTCAATAACTGATTTATATTCCATTAATATAGTATCTATCTCGGTAACATGTCCTAACACCTCAATAAAGTTAAAATTTTATGATATGTAATTCTAATATAGATAAAGATTCATAATATTTGATTAAATCATGAAGTAGTTTAATAAGAATCACTTAACATATTGATATAGGAACCATAAAAATACTCAAAAATGAAAGGTGTACACAATAATAGTAATGTAGTGTTATCAAAAAGCATATATCCCCTAAAATGTTTCCATTAATAAATTTGAAAAAAAATACATCTACTAGATGATATAAAGGAACTTTATATATATCATTTCCACCCAACTTTTGAATAGAATCATTAATGAAAACCAGCTTATTATTAACAATTAAATGAGAAAATCATTAGAAATACTCTCTGATATGTATTTTTCCACACCAGATGAAACATACTATCAATATCACCTATCAAAATCTCAAATTTCTAGCATCGGTATCACATAAAACGTAGGAGTAATTTGGCACTCAAATTCAAACTATATTTTCTCACCTAAGCTGTTTATGCCTCAATTATTTGATCTATACTCCATATTAATTCAAGGGTAGAACTCTCGTGCTCAGGTATCAAGAATAAATCCTTTTTATCCTTGTTACCAAACATGAGTTATACCCTAGTAGGTAAATATCTGGTCCTTCTCATGTCATGACTTTAAAATTATGAAATTAAATATTTATAATGAATACATGATTAATTCTTATTACACAATTCAATTACAAGAATATTGAAATTATATTAATATAATTTCATCAAATTATCTATACAATAACCACTCTCCTATAAAAAGTTAGAATAAAAATAATCCATGGGGTAACCAATATATAATTCATATACTAGACTAACTATATATTTTAAACAGTTCTCTAAGCCTCTATGATAGTGGAAAAAATTATAGTATTTACATTGGATTATTTTATGTGATACTCCAATTTATTGGTATTTATAACTTGATATACTAAACTCAAATTCTAGGAAAATTGTAACCTTAATCCTTGAAAACTCATTCATGGATACTACCAGAATATTTTCTAAGATATACCTTTCATCGATTCAACTCTTACACGACCCGGTCTCTTTTAGAACCCACTTGGGTTAGTGAAAATCTTGAGTGTGTTATCCTCATCGAGCCTATAATACACCAGGGTTAGTGAATCACATTGAGATGGTTTACTCATATAAATGAATTTATTTACATGTGTAACAGGTAATAACACATTTATAATGACAAAAATAAAGTATATACAAATTATCCAATGGGAAATATAGATCTTTAAAAAAACTATTTGAATTTATACATGTAATGTTGTATAAAAATGAAATAGTAAATATAATAAAAATATAAATAAAATATAATAAATTTTCATAAATAATAAACCAAAATAAACACATTAGTTTTTTAGTGTAAAATAATAATAAATAATTGCATCAATAGTCGTTTTATATATCATATATAACCTGACTTCCCCTTCTCAATGCCAGAGTGATTTGTGGTAAAATTTCAATCAATTTCACAATGATGATTGTGTCGTTACACAAGTACCCATGTATGAGTGAGTACAAAAATACTGAAAAACTATTCTTATATTCTTCACAGTACTAATAAAGAGTCATTTATTTATAATAATATAGTAATGAAATCATAATATATAATCATGACCTCACCACTCAATAGCACCCATGTTTCATCAACATCTATCCATCGATAAGGATACTATCACATTTTATAAATCATTAAATTTTAATGGGATTATTTTTCTCATACACATATAACATACACAATATTTCCAAAAACATTAAAATCAAATAATAAGTCCTATTTAGATACACAAACAAAAAATAAGACTTAAATGACAACACAATTAACTATTAGAATATTTTTATAAATAATTAGGGGATTATGAACTACTAAGAATGGAATCAGATAGAGGAATGGAACAACACATCTATAGAGGATCATAAAGTATTGATCTTAATGTCATGCCTAGGATTATAAAAACTTTGTGTATGTTGATGAATGATCACATATTATAAGTTATAATTTTATGCATGGGAATAACAAAAAATAATTATAATTAAGTCCCTAAACATTATGATTGGACATAATAACCTATTTATAGGGTATTAAAAAGAATAAATCAAGGAAGTAGTCCACTACAATGATATCATTGAAATAAAATGAATTCATATACTTCACATATTTTCCAATACATATCATTATCTTCAAGAGAAATATGTGTAACTAGATCTATGCACAGGTTAAGGGACCCAACAAACATGATATTATTGACCTAATAAAAATTCTTAATAGGAAATTAATTTTTAGGAACAATTATTTAGTAGACCAAATTTTAAAGATGGATTAATAATAGGGTCAGTCGTGTGCATTAATTGGTGACCTAGTATGTGACTAGATTCGCCTAATTAATATCAATTATTATTATATTTTACTAAAAAATGATAATATTATGTAATTAGTTTCTTAAATTAATGATTATTATATAAAAATTTTAGGAATATGATAATATTTTAAATCATGATTAATAAATATACCAAAAAAGTTAAAATAACCCTTTGATTGGTCTTTTTATTAAAATCTAATTAAAAAAGGGTTGTGTTAGGGTCGATCTATCCAGGATTGATTAATAAATGGGTAAGTTTTCTTCCTAACCAAACCTATAATGACCTATCTAGGTGAATTTATATCTATCAAATCATTTATAAGCATTATTAGACCTATTTAAAAAATAATCCAACTCTTATTGAATCTTCTATAGTTGGTTATTCAATATATATTATTTACTCATGTTATTTGGTCAGTAAATAAAATTTAATTTCACCCTAGTATCCATTGTTTTCTAACTATTCAAATATAGTTATAAAGAAAATTTTCAAAATAACCTTGAAATAACACAAGTCTACTCTTTGTGAACACTATCCACTTATTATAATGAATATGAGAATCATTTCATCATATTGTCTTATCAAACCAAATTATCCATAACAAAAGAATAACATGAAAATTAAAAAATCCTAGTACTCAATGGAAGGCTATATATGTCAGCTTTCATTGTAAACATCATTCAACCATTATTAAAGAACCAAATTATCAATCTAAAATCTTTATCATAGACTTTATCCAGGTTGTGGGTACCAATTAAATATTCTCATTAATATCATCCCCACTATTTAATGTCAGACCACACCAAGAAACATTCATATTAAAATTATAATTTTTAAAGAAACTTTTCCTTAGGTGATCTAAATGAACAACTATAAGATACAAAATTGTTCTAAATTTGATAATAAACTTAATGATATTATAAAAATTCTAATAATGTTAACTGTCATCACAAGAGTGTCTAATTTGATAAAATTCCCTAAATTGACATTTTTAAAACTAAAAAGTATTTAAAATTTTTAAAATCATGATATAATTGAAAAAATGGTTAAAATATATTTTAAAAAGATAAAATTAACACCATAATCTTTTTGAATGATAAAATTAATTAAGTAAAATATTGGATCACCTCATATGTAAAAATTGTGATGGAAACATCTATTGTGTTTCATAATTGTTATCACTTATCACATATTATTAGTATTTATATAAATAAATAATTAGTGATTGGGTTATGTTGATAGAATTAAACTCATAAATTTATACAAGATGAAATATAATGTATGTATGATCAATGATGAATGTAAGAAGTAATGGATGATCCCTTTTTTCCTTTTTCATGTGAATTCAATCATTATTTGTTGTGTGGATTATTTTTCTCTCAATCACAACACTATTTATGGGTCTATCTTATCATATATTTTTCACTCTCTTATATATTAATTCTTCTTGTAGTATGATCATCCATATATAAAGTAGTTTTTTTATTCTCATGTTCATAAATACTTTTTATTAATCCTTGAATCATTGATAAAACCATTATTCTCTGTAAAGAATGTCTTTATAATCATTTTTTGAAGATGAACAGGTTTATTTATAGAATATTCCATTAAAATAAATTAATAATTTTAAAAATCCAAGGTTATTGAAATATATATTTTTAGAGATATAATCAAAACAATTTAGTGGTGACCATAACTATGGCATGGTTTCTTAATCAAAAAAATATCCAAAACCATGATCAAATCCTAAAATTATTTCATATTTAAATCATTCATTTTTTGTTTCTTAGGTTTTCCCCCTGAAACCAATTTTGGGTGATGATTTTGTATATATCACATTTTAACCAAACCAAAATCACTTCAACTACATTTTTCTCCACTTTATACCAGAACATGGAAACCAAAACTCTGATTATTTTTTAAAATATAGTGGATAAGGCTCAATCATATTCTCTTTAGAAAGAATGACTAAAAATGCATTTTCTATAAAATCCATGGAATAGTTAATGAAACTATATAAATTTCCCCTCATTTTTTTTCCTTTGTGGATAAAAAATCTTTTGTCAAACACTAACAGTAGTTAATAGTCATGTTTACTAACATAAGACATGGTTTCCAAGATTACATCATGTTATTCATTCTCATGGAATAGAGTAAGGTCCAATATTCAATCAATTGATCAATTATGAATAACAGTTCATTTTTTTAAAAATTATTTTATGGTGATAAAAACCATGACATTTTTTATGACTGTCATGGTGGATAATGAATTCCACCTTTTGTTTTATGAATATTTTTAGTTAATTACAACATAACACATTTTTATCACTTAGAAACCATAGAATAAGATGTCATAGACTATAAAATTATCCTCATGAAAGTGACATTAATTATTAATTTCATTTATAATACTTATATCCTTTTCTGCAAATAGTATACATGGCATAGCCAGTGATTCTACACAATGTGGTCTTATCTAAAAGTGTATCCATATAATTTTCCATTTGTTTCTAGTAACTGAACCTTATTCTTTTTATGTTGTGTCCACAAGAAGATCCAAATATCCCATGGATTATATTGGACTAAAAAAAGTAAATATTTAAAATTAGATATTAGGAATCATCTCTTACCTTATAATCATTCATGCGGTGCTTTCATATGATGTAGAAATATTTTTATCAGCAACCATGATATATCCTCAATAGTATTTTGATTATTTAACTATAATTTAAATATAAACACACATATGATAATCAATATTGTTTTATTTACTCCTAATTATAGGAAAAATCAACAACCAACTCTATTTGGAGGTTCATTCTGTCAAACAACATATATTTTAAATACTGTTTTTGGTATATTGATTTAATTGAAACCTAGACGGATCCAATATAAGAGTATCCTAAATCACACTAGATTTGATAGAATTTGATTCCTTATAATATAAGTGACTTTAGTTATTAGATCTATGTTTATTTAGGTAATATTTATTTCAATTAATTCCCATTTTATTCATGATTTTAAAAAGGGGGATGAATTATTAGTCTACATAATATTTATCATTTTGACTTGTGAGAGAATGTAAAGATTTATTTATTTATTAAGTAATAAATTTGACCATGTTAATTATACAAGTCTAGGTAGTTATTCAGTTTCATTAGTTATTACATGAGATTAAATTAACCATTTCACTTAAATAATTATTTATTTATGAATTGAAAAATTATATAAAATGTAATTAATTCCATAGTTATTAAATTTTTATTTAAATAGTAGTTATTATTATTTAGTGACATATTAAATAATTTTCAATTACATAATGTTTATTTATATATTAGGATAAATGGTAGGATATTTTTTTAATTTATAATTTGGAAACCCAAGATATATTATATCATTAAGTATGGTTTGATTAGGGTTATCCACTATGATGTATCATTCATATATAAAACAATTGTGAGAATTATAAAAAATTATCTTCATATAGGGATATATATATGTGTGTGTGTGATTTGAGAAAATACATGGGAGAGATATTCATTCTTCTTGATAGAATCCCAAAACTTTGATTGACATCATTACATTCATGGTGAACATGTATATATGGCTATAAGGATTCAAGTTAAGATAATTGAATAAATGATGATAATAAAATAAATAAGATATCATATTCAATGAGAATTAATTGTGGTAATTTTTTTTAATATTAAATACTAAAATAAGAAAATAGATCCCATTATTTGGACTGAGGCATTCAGATTTAAAAGAAAATTTAAATCTTTAAACCCATTATTCCCAATTCAAATGTTTTATAATCCTACATGTATGACACAATTAAAGTCATTCTATTGATTAAAATGTTTATCCCATTTAAATTAGGTTTATTTTATTGAATCTATGATCATTGGATCGAATTTTTTGTGTGATATAATATAGATAATATAAATTATTTATGATCTAACTTAGATGTTCTAAATTATTTTAAAAAAATAATATGTTGATTATAAGAAGATATAACTATAGAATTATTTTAGTAATCATGTGTTTATAATGGATTCAATATATCATGAATGTTTGTTATTTGTTAAAATATGTCTCCTTAGTTCATAATTCCTTTTTTAATGTCGGATTATATTGGTGAATTAGTGTATATATTAGCATATCCACCCGATTCATAGTATGTTTATGTTTTTTTCTATTAGAACGATATTTAAAAGTGAATTTAAGATGATTTAATGTGATTTATTATAGTGAGAATGATATTTATAAGGGTTTTATGATCATAAAATATATTTAGGTGGTCTAAAATCATCAGAAGAAGGAATTTCATGGACGATTTATACCACTGGTATGTGTTTCATGTAAATAATATCATTTAGAGGAGTGTACTAGGGAATAATATTGGTGTATGAATGTTTAATACCCAATTTTATTTTTAAATTTTTCTTTTTGTAGTTATGTTGTGAATTTTTAATATTTTATACGATAATTGTTGAATTTTTATTGAGATAATATAATTGTGTTTTTTTGGTATAAAAAAACATTGAGAGGTATTCATTATGATGTCTTGAGTTTGGGTGATTACATTATTTATTTTTAGGGTTCTATATTATATTAAATTTATAAATAAAATTTTTTAGTGGCATGTAATATAAGGAACCATAAATTCCATTTAATTACTTTATGAATTTTAAAGGGAATTTTCTTGATTATGATAATTTAATGTGGGATTTTTTTCTTAATTTACTTAAAAATAAAATTTTGTTTCATTGTTAAATCAAGAATGAGGTTCTTATCTTGGGGTATATGTTTATTGATAATTCTGGTTATCGATGAAATTTGGGATATGTTTTTGAATAATGATTCACGAGCTTCATGATTTTATATACAGTTAGAAAATGCAATGGAATTTGGGTAATTTCAGCCAGATAAGAATGTATGGTAGTGGAAAATGTTCACCAAACTATGAAAAATAATAATTCATGTGAATAAAATCGATGAAGTTTTACCTTTAACTATCTGGAAACCCCCATTTATCACCCATAATCAACCTAAAATGGTTTTCATAACATTTTTGGATTCCTTAGGTTGATTTTTAGTGATCTTCTTAAAGGATTAATTGAGCATTTTTATTGGATGATTGAATCTTTAATATATTGAATTAAAAACCCCTAGATTTATTTCTTTTGGATCACTGTTACTTTTCTATCTCCTTGAAATATAATATCTTATGGATTAGATATATGTTGATGTGATGTTAGAAATTAACATAGGGGATATAATTATATATTTTTAAGAATTCATTCTTTAATTCTAACTATGTATACAGAAAAATATAGGGGAAGATAATAATTTTGACTATAGTAATCTTGAAAAGAATATTGACATACATAACATATAATTTTATCTCATTATTTTTTATATATTTGACATATTTTAGTGCTCATGGTTGAGTGGAATAATTTGGTTATCTAGTTAACATGATGGAATATTTTATTTAAGGGGGTGTGATATTTAAGAATCGTAATTTTATATGAATTAATTTTTAAATAAATACTATGTATTATTTATTTGGAATGGTGTGGTATTGGATGAACTTTTTGTGGGATATTCTATTGAATTGAAATTAATCATGTGTATTATTCTAAAGATACTAAGTAGATACCGTTTTACATGGGGGATTCACATATAAAAAACTCTTTATGAAATTATTATAGGTATAAATTAAAATGAAATTATTTTAATATAACACTCTTGGAAGAATTAATATATATGAAATTTTAAGGAAATAATGATTAGATTTTATCTTCCAAATATAAGTACAAGAAAATGTATTATTAAATTATGATAAGCTATAATATTATTGAATAATATGGTTATGAAAATTTTTATACGATCACAGTTAAATATATAGTGGATGTTGAAATATAAATTTATAATATTATTAGATTAATTATTTTCTCTAGTATGGAGACTTTTCTCTTAAATTTGTAAATATCTATGAAATTATGTGATGAATTTAATGATATAAATGTAATAATATTAATAGTAATAGATATTTTTTGTTGGAGTTAGAGAAATAAGACCCTTATTTATGGGAATTGTGATCTTATCATCTTACATTTTTTTATATTAGTGGTAAATTATGTATTATTAACAATTATCTATGCTAAAACTGCTTGAGTTGGACTAAGATTAATCTAACATCCATGTTTTATTATATTCTAGGAATAACCAAACATACATGTTGTATTAGATAATCTTATACATTCCTCATCCTAAATTTTTCATTCCTATACATGGTATATTATATCTCCTTAGGGATATTTCATTATCTTGTTTTGATATCAGGGGATTAATGGTGATGATATCAACTAGGAGTGGGATGAAGGGCCCTATATGATATATTATTTTACTGATTTCGTGGGATATTTTGTATCATATTTAATGATATTTTCGTTTTAGGGATACATGGGGTAATTTGGACATACATTTTGGATTATAAAGATTGTCTTGATAATATATTTAATTCATATAAGATTTAGTATAATTCATGAACGTTTCCACATGGTAAATTTCAAGGAAGAACTATTTTAGTATAATATATACTGACTCTAACATTTATCTATCCTTTTTTATATTTTTAGGATTGTGTTGGGACTTAATAGTATCAAGTACATGTTAGTAAACTATAGGTACATATATCTGGAATTATATTTTATTTTCATATCAAGTATAATGTAATTTATTAGAAAAATGAGTAGGTAAACATAGTAAACAAGAATGGGTATCATCCAAGATATACACGCATGGAGAAGAATAAAAACCAAGTGCTTGAACAATGTATATAATAGAGAAATCTAAAAAAATAGCAGAAAATAACTATATAGTCTCAGTAAATACTCAAAAGATAAAAATACGGGTTTCCTCTCATAAAGGGATAACAAGTATTCATTATTTAGATGGATGGAAAAAGATATACCAAAGAAATTCATCACCTTAGTTTTCTTATTCCTCATGTAGGAATTGGAATCAATTTCCTCATTATCAAATGGTCTCTTGGTGAGGTTGACCACTCCATACATGGGCTTACTATACCTATCAAGCTATAACATGAGAATCAGTGTGTCTCATGGATAGATCTCCGGGGGTGGTCTCTATAAATAAGGTTCATGATAAAATACCTCATGGAGAATAATAATTGGTATCTTAGAAGGTCCATCATATGTGATAGAAGAATCATATGACCTATATATAGTGATTAAATGGAAAAGTAACAAAGATAATTTTAGATATAATTTTCATTAGAAAATATCATATCCCTTCCATTAGATAATGTAAAATATTCAAATCAGTAATGGGAATAAAATAATTATAGTAATACACCTAGAAAAAAATAAGACAGGGGTACACTATGGGATAACTAAGATGATTGGGATAAATATCAATGAGAATCATCAGTGTTCCCCTATACAATATTGTGTGGCTAGATCTACACTTCAGTTTTAATTGAAATGATAGTGGTAAGGATAGGGGGATCAACCATTGTATAAGGTTCTAAGGGACTTGAAAGAGGATTGATCATCACTGATGGATAAGAGATGCTAATCTGAACTAAGGCTGTATATCAAGATACTATATCTATAAAAGGAACCTTAGAGGAATATAGTAGATTATATACCTTCTTTGTCACGTGTGATCCTCTAAAAATCCCTGATGAGAAGCGGTGTTTGTAATCTATGGATGGATCGAGACTAAGGAAACTATTGATTTTAGGGTGTATGATATCGGAATAGAGTTCGAGGTAGGCTCAATTGTAGGTTGAGGGATGGTAGATGCAGTAACTAGGAGTGGAGTAGAGTAAGGATCAGTGAATTGGATGCATAAATGGTGTACAATTCACATATGTTTCTCTAGAATACATTATAGAATTAGATCATGGCTATATACCACCCCCAAAATATCTAAAAGAGTATAAATAGGGTTAGAAGATATCAAGACATCAGGTCTTGAAGCCATAGGTGGATAAACAATGAGGGAAAGTGGGGAAAGTTCCATTATGATATGTATCTTATTCAGTGGAATCAGTGTACTCAGGTTCATAATTGTAGTGATCACCCACCATCCAAATAATCCCCATCTTATGAAGCATGGGAAGCTCTATGGACTATATGGGTTTAATTTATGAAATCATATAGGAGATTTTGAATATTTTCTAATTTTTGGACAAGTGGGTGATGAACGATCCACCTATCATAGTGTGGTGTTGTCTCCTTGCCTAAATCTCAAAGTATATGGGAACATGGTAAGCCATGTTGAGAATATGGGATCCCATGTTTTTGGGGAGCATTGACACCTTAGTCTATGTTATGGTATCATGGGAGTCTTTCTGTTCCAACCAGTCATGTTCTAATGTATAGTGGACGATCTAAAGTTCACCACCCTTCAGTAGAGTTATCATCACATTCGGTAGATAATGGATGCTGGTAGTGTCACGGGCTATCTTCACCTATCTCTGTAGTGTATATTTATAGTTTAAAACAAATAGTAAGGCTATATAGGTTTGAGAGGTAGAAAAATAAAATTAATAAACTTGAAAATAGATGTTGAAATCACCAATATTCAACAAAAAATCCCAACCAACTTACCAAAAAATGATATCGATGATGTCCATCTAAAAATTATTTAAGAACACTGTAAATAACTCTTGAAACATATCCTAGCCAACCTCAAAAATGTGTGAGTGGTTCATCCACCAAATGGATATCCTAACATTCATAACCATCAGGATCTCTCTAACATTACTAAATCCATGGTCTTATTGATGTGCAACAGTTTAGGATATAACTGGGCCAAGAAGACTTCATGAATAGGGTTCATAAATTGATGGAAAGTGTGAATATGATTAGGAATATCCATATGATGTGAGTGGTTGGATTCAGAACCTAAATTAGAATTGGATAGGATGGGATCCTCTGGTGGTGGTGGAAAATGAGATGTTGTAGTTGGAGTCTAAGCCTTGTGCTAAAACATGGGAGGATGGGAACCTTGAGCTATGTTATTGGAAGGAGGGAGAGATCTACAATTGTATTGGTCCATGTTGGAAGGAGAGGAATTTGAGGAGGATGTGTGGATGAAAGAGAGTAATTGAATTGAATAAGGTTATGCATGGAGTTATGGAATCCATAAACTGTATGTTTATTTCTTAAGTAAACTAACGAAGAAATTTGATGCAATTAATGTGAGTTTATTGAATAAAAAGTTGAATAATTTGTTTTAAAACCACATTAATTTTACATTATAAGTGGAATTTATTACATCATAATTTTACTATTTTTTGTATGAATGTAAAACATAGTAGTAGTCCACTAAATTTCAAGGATCCTAATATAAATGAAGATAATAAACCTAGGTTTCCTCTCAATTAGCATCTCATTTTTTTCTAGAGATGGACATCCTTTTAGTCATGTGAATTAAACATATAGGCTATATTATTAATAAAACTAGATTAGTATATATTAAACTATTTTCTATTGGAATTTAAGGGTAGTCCATTTCCTTTTTGAATTTCGATAGATCCATATGAAAAGAATTTAACAATTTCAAATGGACTTGACCATAGAGATTTCAATTTTCCAGGGAATAATTTCAAGAAAGGATTAAATATCATAACTTTGTCTGTCACTGTAAAAACCCTTCTTGTGATGTATTGATAATGACATTTCTTTGTCCTATCATTATGAATTTTTTCATTCTCATAATCATATCTTATTATTTCTTTTATCTCATCAAGATTTAGTAGTCTATTTTTCCAATATTTTTGTGCAGCTAGGTTTATCTTTTTGATTTCCAAGTATGATCAATGTTTAAATTCTACATAAAGTTGATAGGGTTTTACATAGAACATTTGGGAAGGTGTTATTCTAATGGGTGTTTCATAAACTATATGGTATTCCCGTATTTCATCACCAAGGATGAGACAACTCTTCTTCCTATTGTCATAGAATATATTTTCAGTAATTTTCTTAATCTTATGATTAGTGAGTTTCACCTACCTTCTAGTTTTGAAGTAGTAATAAGTTTCAATATGTTATTGAATCCAATAATTTCCAAGAATTTTTTTTTAGTAAATGTTATATAAATTTGTTCCCCAATCACTAATTAGAGGTTGGTAAATAAAAATCCTGATTTTTTTTCTTTAAAGATTTCATGAACACCTTGGTTATGTCAAAAGTGGTAACTTATGATTCTACCCACTTTGATACTTGTCTCACGCCTACCAAAATGTAAAATTATCCTTGGTAATTGAGAAATTTTCCAATGAAATAAATTAACCAAACATCAAATATCTATAATCGTGTGATAGGGTTCTATGTCATTTCATTATACTTCCCAATGGTGCATGTCTTATAGAACCTATCATAGCAGCGAAACAGATTTCTTACATCATGACGGAGTTTGTTATAATATAATATACTTGGAATGATTTTATTCATGCTACAATCAGACCCATGATTTACTCTAATCATTAATGTATGAAAGAAATTTATCACACATTTAATTCCCTCTTCTAAAATGAAGAACCAAATTAATCCACTAGTGCAACACCTAAACAATAGCATACCATTATAGTAATAGTGTGAAGCATAGGAAAGAAACTTCTTCATATCATGATAGGAGAAATGTGGGTATATTGTTTTAGTGGAAACATATTTTTCTATTTTAGTGAGCCATGGTCATGCTTTCACATCTACATTTATGAGTGTCACATAGGGAAAATAATCTTAAACATTTATATCTTTGTCATTCTAAATATTTGGGAGTTGAAGTCTAGAAAGATGGCCAAGAATTAAATTTTCAGTCCCTTTTGTAACTTTGATGATGATTCCAAATTATTAGAGAAATATGATCCACTTAATAAACCTAATTTTTGAATCCTTTTTATTCAAAAAGTTATTTCAATGCTACATGATCAATGTAAACTATGATTTTGGACAGAATTAAATGCCATCTACAATTTTCAAACATAAGAACTAATACCATAGGATCATTCTTTGTGGATATATAATTAAATTTAGATTTATTTAGACTTTATATAGATTAATAAATGGTAAGAAAGATATACCTAACCCACTATTATAAAATAGTTCCCACAACAAATTCATTGGAATCACACATAAAATCAAATTATTTATCCAATCCTAGTGATACAATGACCAAAGAGGCCACCATGATATTTTTTAAAGTATTAAATACACATTGATGTTCCACATTAAATTCAAAAGGAACATCTTTAGATAGTAGGTTTACCAATTGTAGATCTATTTTTAAAAATTCATTATCAAAGTGAGGATAGAATACTTTGTGGCTCAAAAAAGTTCATATTCCTTTCACAGTTGTGGTTTCAAGTATATATTTGATTAGTTTGATTTTATCTAGGTCAAATTAAATATCATGCTTTTAAATTTTATTCATTAGTAAGATTCCACCTTAGATCATGAAATAAAATTTATCCCAATTTATCAATATACATTTTTGCTCAGAATAATTAAGCATAAGTTCTAAATTGCATAGACAGACCTTGAAGGATCATCCATATATAAAAAAATCTTCTATTAATCTTTCTAATAACTCCTCCACCATATCAATAAATATATATTTCATAAACAATTGGAATTTTACTGTCACATTACACATTCTAAATTAAATCCTTAGATTGGAAAAGGTTCTGACTGGATAAGTGAACATGGACTTTAAATAATCAACTAGGTCAACATCTATATGATTATATCAAAAATATCTATCCTAAAATAAATAAAATTCCTGGCTAGAAAATATCTAAATTATTTTATCCATGAATGGAAGTGGGATGTGGTCTTCTTAAGTCACAGTATTGAGATTTATATAATCAAAACATACTCTCCGTCTATTAATGAATTGAGTTGGAATTAATTAATTGTCATTTTTTTAATCATGATCAAGACTCTATTATTTAGTACAACTTATATCATGATCACCCACTCACATTTAGTGATTTAAAAAATAACTTCATCATTAAGAAACTTCAGAACAAGTATCTTAACAATGTATTTCATTGGTGGGGTTATTCGCCTCTAAGGATGGCATTTGTGCATAGGTCCTCATCTAGAAAAATTTTATTTTTACAGATCTTGGGACTAATCACATTGATATAATCCACACACCATGATATTGATTTTATATTCTTCTTGAGGGAATTTATCAGTTAATTCACTTGGTCATGATTCATATATCAAATTATAATGACCGGAAGAGAATCCTTGGTTTCTAAGAATATGTATTTTATGTTCTTTGTAGAGGGTTCAATTATTGTGTTGGCAACGTAATAACCGAGGGTGTGAACCTTGGAAATGAGTCTCTAGTCAGAGGATCAATGTACATTAACACCTCATATTTACTACATTATTCTTCATTTGGATATATAAACTCTTTTTTATCCTCAATTTCCTTTATATCCTATTTTTCATCAGTTAAAAAAATGGATTAACAATCAAATGTGTCACCACATTTTATGGAATATTTCACTTGATCAAACACTAATTTTTCTTCACCAACTTTGAAAATTTGTCTATTCTGGTTCACATATATTAAGGATTTTTTTGTGGAAATAAATTTTTATCCTAGAAATATGGGGACATATATTTATTCATCCATATCTTTGATAAAAAAATCATAAGGGAATGTGAATTTTAAAACATTGACTAAATCATCCTTGAGAACTCCATGAGGATACAGGAAAGATCGGCCTTCTAGATGAAGTGAAACTCATGTATATTTTAGTTCTCCAAGTATTAATTTACAGAAGAAACTCATTGGTATGAGATTTATACTAACTCTAATATCACATAAGGATTTTCCAAAATTGTTCGAGAAACTACCGATGTCACTCATTTTCTACGCGGGGTACCGTTAAACTACTACATAGAACACTTTTTTCAAGGAGATAACTCATAGGTATTAAATAATTCACCTATTATATAGGAGTTCCTTTAATAATTTTTTTATATTTGGGCATAATAGAAATGGATTCAGCAAAAGGGATGTGGATCTAGAGTTTTTTGAACATCTCCAAAAAATTCTTTTACTACCCCACTATTTTACTTATCTTGTTATCTCTAGGAATGGAATATAGGACCTATATAGTTTCATTTCCACATGTGAATCATATTTTAGGATTTTCCCTTATACTTCACCTTTTTTAATTTGTTATGCCTCTAGATTCTATTATTTACCATCTTTGTGTGTACTCTAATCATTATCTTTTTTGATGAATATCACATGGGATCTAAGTTCTTCTATCTTTGTTTCATTACCTTTAAATGTCTTTTTAAAGTTCATATCTTTTACACTTTGAAGAACTATAACTTTAGATTATTATCCAAGGATTTTCTTATTATTATTGGGTGTTATTCCCAATATTCGGTCGAATAATTCCATAGAGTTCTTCCTTACGTATTGCTTAAGGTTTCTAAGGGAATACCTTTAATTTTACATCTATTCCTCTTGTGTAGTCATTACATGTAGTTATTTTTGAAAAAATATAGTGAGAATAATTTCAATATTTGACTTTTTAGGTGGGGCTTGTGGCCGTCTTGGTAGAGCTTGATGAAATTTTTACTGATGGGGAGGTGGAAATTGTTGAGCCCTATAGTGAATAGGTTGTTATAGGTGTGGTTATTATGATATATGAGCTATATTATGTGGTGGGTACCTAGGTGGTCCTTAATTCTATGGTAAGTATGGACCACTCCTCAGTTGATGGTAACCTTTATTTGGTTTTTTCATTTATTAAAATGTTCTTTGATTATTAAAAAGGCTGATAAAATTGTTGTGGTTATTGATTAAAAGTAATGTAATTACAGACCTGACATTTTTGTTCATACTTTATTACTAGGAAATATTGATACAAATGTGGTCCCCCACACATCTCGTAATTCTAGACTTCTATAAAAGGAGCTGGTGGTTGAAGTGATAGGGAAGGTATCTAAAAATTATTGATATTTTTAGTAGGGGATTTGATTTCAGTTGTAAGATGGGTGGTTTCTTCAACTAGGTGATATCCACATCAAGGAGGTCCTAAAATACACTCATATATACTAAAATTCTATAATACATCATCTTGATGTTCTTGACCAACCTATAGTGTCTTCAGAATAAGTCTTCCTTAAGTGGAAACTTCTACCATAGTTCGTGCAACATGATGTAGGCATTGGTATGAAGTTTGATGTTGTAACCACACATTGAGTCCATGATGTTGGAACTTCTAAGTAAATCCCATAAAATATCCCCTAGTTTCTTAGTTTAATTCACTATACTCCTATGTGATGTTTTTTATTTCACTTTAGATCTTCCATGTATGTATTGATGGGAGATAATTATCAAATAATTTTTTATTTATGTCAACACATGTTAAGATGGATTCAAGGGTCTGACTCTTCGGTAAGTCCTTGAATCTATCATGAAATGATAAGGGAGATAACCTAATATTAATTGAATCATAAGAGGATCATTGTTTCAATAAGGTATCATAGACTTTAAATAATTTTGAGATATGTTTTGGTAGATATTTTCTCTGAAGTCTACTAAACTATCCCATGTTATGGAACATGTGAATGAGTCCTTGGTTGATCTCAAATGTGTGTTCTCAATTGGGAGGATGAAAAATTTATAGCACAATACCATTGATGGGTAATACTCTATAGTAAATTATTTTACAATTTTATAGAAAATGTGGCACTCTTTGTTGTTCATCTTTCACATACTGATCATTCTATTCATTGATCACAACAATATTGTTGTGATCATATATAATTAAATAATGTAGTAAAAAGAATAAGCTATCGATCTATGGTTAGAAAGTGAGTGGTTATTGATGTTTTAGGTTCCATGAAAGATTTAGAGAGACCAAGATGATTCACTATAATATTAGCACAGATGAAAGATCTAGTCTGTGTATGAAAATTGAGAAAAATTTGAAAGGATAGAAGGGGGTGTGAAGAAATCCTATGATCCTACCAAAAGTTACTATGCTGAAGAAAATATCTATTCCCAAGTAATGATATTAATCATTGACCATCCCACATAGAATCATTAATTCATGTGGGTATGATCAAGTTATAAATTTATATAAAACCCAACTATAATTACTATATAGGCACATAGAATAGTGTAAGTTCATGGTTGAACCCATAGGGAAGATTTGGTAATGGATGGTGACCTAGAAATTGAAACATATTAATAGATTCCTTATTTAATTATATGAGTTGTGACTTTATTAAATAATATTTATAAAACTTTAATTGATGAAAAATAGGGTTCCAGATCAATTTCAGTGAGTATAAAAATAGTACAACCTTAAATCTAACAAGGGAATGCCTATTGGATTAGACTGCATAGTCACTCAAAATTCATAAATTTAGACTTGGTCCAAAAAATATGATCAATCCATATAGGAAATCACACTTTGGTCTAGATGTGGTCTCTAATCCTAATGAATTAGGATCAACTAAAAAAGTAGAAAATAAATCAAACTATTTGTCCTCGTTCGGTTCATTTAAATTAGGTCAGGGTCCTTACCTTGCAAACTATTGGTCAAGCTCATGAAAGGTAATGTCATATGATTTAATAAAAAAACCTAGTTCTTTAGACAATAAAATATCCAGGTTTTTATTTAGAAATTCATTAATATATTGCTACCCATACTTTCGATCCCTATCCCATATCGGTTTTTCTATACATGGAAAAAGAATAATTGATCATAAAAATAATTAACAAATTTGAAACTGACATCATGGAAGAGAAATAATGTAAACACAAAATTTCATTTTATTTTAATTAGAATAGGAAAAAAACTATGAAAGTGGAATAAAGGGAGAAGTCAAACCACAATAATGAAGGAACATGGGAACAAACTACAATCAATGATGAACTTAAATATCATTGAAACATAAAACTAAATTGATAACTTCATTAAATGGGACTATATTAGAAACATATTGGAATGGAAATGGAAAATAAAGAAACGAACGAATGTAAAAATAATGAAAACTGAAAATCTTTTGAAAATGGTTAGTGCCTTGAATAAAAATAGCCTAGAACACTTTATATAATAAACGAGTTTTACTCTATAATTCATCCTTGATTTCTCGCTACATTGTGGTTTTATACCATAAGGATTGAATTTACACTATAAATTATTTTGTTGAGGTCTTCAGTGATTTTCTATCTCCATGATTTATGCACTTCAAAAAACAACAGATTAGCGGTGGTTTTTAGAGGGGGTTATGCACAACCCCCTATAAATTCTTCTTCTGTATAAATTAGAGAGGGTCATGCATAACCCTCGATACTCATATAATCTAGAGGGGGTTTTTAACTCCCTCTAAATTTTTTATCATTATTATTTTAATATTAAATTGTATTTTAGAGGAGTTTATTCCGAAACCGCCACTAGTATAACAATTAGTGGTGATATATATATATATATATATATATATTCAATTGAATATTAGAGACGTTATATATATATATATATATATATATATATGGAATTTGTTTTTTAAGAATATAGTGGATGTTCAAAACCCCCACTAATCTCTTAAATTAGAGGGGTTTTGAACCCTCTCTAATTTAATATATTATTGGGGGGTTTTGAACCCCCTTTAATTTAAGTGATTAGAGGGGGTTGGGAACCCCCACTATTTTATTAAGAAAAAACAAATTCTATTATGTATATGTAATCAAAACACAATATTTAAATTTATTTAAATACATTAAATGAAAGTATTATATAAATATATTTATATAAAAAGTTTATGTGATTGTATTTAATCTTATTTACATGTATACATAAATATAATGGTATAATGTGTAAATTAATATATATTTATTTGTATAAAATTTTATTTTATATAATATTAATTATAATATAAAAGCGTAAATGTATTATATAAATATAAAAATAATTATTATTTATTTAAAAAATGTATCATATAAAAACCATGTAGTCTTTAAAATTTATATAATAATAATAATAGATTATATTGATGCTTAAACACACAAGCATATAAATAAAAATGTATGTATTATATAAATAATCTATTTGATTTTTTGTATATTTTATATATTTGTATACATAATATACGATATAAAGTCATTTAATTATATACATAAATATTTAATATATTGCATAGATACATATATATACAAATAAATATATAACTACATTATATATATATATAAATATATAAATAAATATTTACAAAAAAATAAATAAATTTATATTAATAAAAAAATAAATATTTAAATTAATATATTAAATATATATTTTCATACAAAGTATAGTTATATATATAATATATTTATATATAAATATACAGAAAATTTCATCTATATAGAAATATTATATTATATTATATGAATGTGTATATATAATAATTAAATTAAACATATATTATATTAGTTGTATGTATATTAAATATAATATAATATAAATATATTATATTGTATACATGTATACATATATAAAATATAATATATATATTTAATACATATAAATCTATTTATAAAATAAATAATATATATTTTTATTCATATAAACATGTAATATATATATATATATTTATATATTATTTTAATTGTGTACATATGAATAATATATATATATATAAATAATATATTTGGTTAATATATAAAAATATAATGTAGAATATATATAATTTTATATACATATAAACATAGTACATAATATATATAAATATATTATATGTATATTTATAATATAATAATTAAATTAAACATATATTATATAAATTGTATGTATATTAAAATAATATAATATAAATATATTAAATTATATGCATATCTAAATATATAATATATATGTTTGTATATGTATATATGTATTTATAAAATATATAATATAGAATATATATATATATATATTTGTATATAAATATAAATATAGTAAACAATATTTATTTGAATATGAAACTAAATATATTTAAATTTAATCGTGTGTATGTTATAACATAAAAAATGATTGGAATAGTTGTTAAGGGAAGTGGGGACTTCTCTACTAGTCTTCGACCGAATGGGGGATCAAATCTCACCACCAATGATTTTATAGAGGCTGGGGAGAGAATAATACAAATGGGGTGGGTCCCATGGAACTGTATGGGAGGGTAAGCACGAGTGAGAGGGGAGTGGCTGAAATGGATAGGAGCGTGAGTGTGAACATTTGAAAATTGGATGTGAGTGGGGTAGACACGGGTAAGAGATGACTGGATGGTAGGGTCCTCAAGGGAATGAGAGAGAGAGGGAGCGAGTAGAGGGAATGTCAGTTATCGGTTGAAATTTCAAAAAAAGTAAATTTAGGGGTGGTTGAAATCGCCCTTAAATTTTTCATCAAATAGGTGCTACTAGAGAAAGGCCCTAAATGTTCATCTTAAGATCAATTAGGGGTTGTTTCATCCACCTCTAAATTAGTAAATTGATTAGAGGGGGTTTAAACCCACTCTAATGTTGAAGATTCTAGAAAATTAGTGAAAATTAGAGGGGGTTTGAACCCCCTATAAACTGGTAGATTCTAGAAAATTTTTGCAAAATAAAACGGGGGTTTTACCCCCTATAAACTAACCACCACTAACTCTCATCCTATTTTACCAATAGTTCCCAAAAACCACCCTAACATTATTGGGAGACAACTTTTGTAGTGGTCTTCCAGAACCACTACAAAATAATTTAGAGGGGGTCATAACCCCCACTAATTAGAAAAAACCCCTTCTAATGACTGTATTTTTTTTGGTAGTGATGGGTTCAAAGAAATTTGCTGGGTCTTTGAGCCCAATCGGTTTTATGGTGTAAGTGAAAATATTACCTTGTATGTTTTTCATTAATTTATAACTTTTATGTATTGAACAGGTTTGTTCCATACCAAGTTATTTACAACATAAATGGGAATTTATAGCATAAATTGTTTGAAATTGTAGACTTTTGAAACATCTCACATTTAGCATTACCTCCATCTTCAAGAACATTTTTACAAAATTACTCAAGAACATGGTCTGATACATGTGTAAAGTTCCATGGATTCAGTCTAAATTATATATAAAAATTAATATTATCATATTCCCCTAGTTTACCACCCCAATCAAATTACTATTCAATGTATTAGTATCATATATTTAATGGTACCCATGATAACAAAATATTCCACCGATTATGCAGGATATAGTAGGAAATAAAAAATAAAAAAGTCACTAGATCTTAAATGGAAATATAGAAACCTCAGTAAGAATAGTCCAATTCATATTTAAAGTAATCAAAAAAAAATAACTTCACTTTAATAGTAGTTTGAACAAAATTTATATGAAATGTGGAAGATACAAGGATTTATAGGAATCAAACACATTGTATCTTAGGCTCAATTCCCTTAAATAATATAAGGAATTCATTGAGAGAATCAGAATAATATAATATATTGAAAATATATACATTTTAGATCACACACTATAAAGTATAATGATGATTTATATATATGGAACCTATAGTGAAATTGAATATCGTAGAATGTTGGCATAGGATATTGGATAATCAATTGAGTTACCAAGCCACTAAGGTCTCCATTTTTAGGATTTAGGACCTTTTTTAATATTATAAAATTATTTTACCATATTTAATAGATTTAATTCCATGTTTTATTTATTATGACCACAAATAATACTAGTCTTAGAGATACTTCACTAAGGCTACTAGATACCTAGTGGCCACCATCAAGTAGCTGATGGTGTTATTAGAACTCAATCCATAATTTTTGTTACCACAAGCATGATATTTCACTTACACTGGAAAGACAATGGTCTCCTAGAGAGATCACTAGAATTATCCATCATCACTAGGTTGATGTTGGGGTCTAACTATCTTGGTAAACTCTTTGGAGTGTTATCGGTTGGTCGGTGGCACTGAACCGGTGTCTGGTGTTTCCTATAGCATTGGGATTCATGAAATTTATTCCTCAATTACTTCCATGATCCTCTATGATTCTTATAGGATTATAAAAACTATTTAAAACTTATATAAATATAAGTTAAATTTTTTCATTAAGGATATACTCACATAACTAAAAGAAAACCTATTAAAAACATATAAGTGTGTTTGTGGTCATTAAAATCAATGAATGGGGAGAAGCATAATAATCATCCCATTTTTTCTAATCATAAAATCTTGAATAAATATTGAATAAAAATAGAATATAATAATAGAAAGATAAATAATTACAATGATACTAAGATTCTCTCCCAAATCTTTTAGAAGATAACTTTATCTAATTAACATAACACTTCTTCTATTCTAATAGAAAAAAACCTAACTTTTATAAAACATAAAACATTTCCTTATAAGGGATTATAAAAAATAATTTACAAACATGGTTAGAAAACTAAAAAAATATTTAAATCTATATCTATCACCATTAATGATATTTCTAGATATATCAAACAAATTATTTCATTTAAAAAACAATAAATGATTTGAAATAAATATTTTAAAAAAATATCATGAAAAGAAAGAATTGTTTTAAAAAAATAGTTGAAGCGTTAAATAAAACATGTATTTGTTTTTCTGAAAAAGTACTAAACAGAATTAAATATTATTATGAGAATCTATATCAAAAAATATAATGTATATAATAGGATAATTTTAGTATTATGAATATTATATTCCCCTAAAATAATGAATCAGTATATTTTAAAGGGGTTAAATACATTTTATAAAGACTAAAATAGTGAAATAAATGACATATTACTTTGAGAAAATAATTTCATCATTATAGTTCATAAATTATTTTATTATTAACCCATATAAAATATCCCTAGAGTGTAAAAATGTGTTTTTCATAAAGGTCAAACCACAGTTACCAAGGTAGAGAAAGGGTTAAAACTTCAATAATCCCTTTTTGGGATAAATCCCTAAGAAAATATGTTCCTGAAGCACATCTACTTGTTCATATCCAGACACGTATATTTTTTCTTGGAGTATCATACTCACATTACTTTTCCAAAAGTTTTAAATGATTTGAAAAAAATAGTATGAAATCAATATTGGAAAAATATTTTCACAAAATAACTAAAATTAAAAAACTACTAAATATTTCCTATTTTAACAGATAAGTATCACAAGATAATCATTCTACAATAACCTATGATATAGTAAAATAGATCAAAAGGAACGGTTTTAATGAAGATAAATTCAAGTTGAAAGTTGGTGAAATCAAATGAAAGAATGATGTCACATTTTTCAAAGGGATATCATAGAAAATGGAGTCTCAAGTCAATGTTCATAGTGATATAATTTTGGATAAGATTTTTAGAAATACTGATCACACTAGTGTTTTTAGACTTGATAGTGATGGGATATTACGTTATACTAAAGTCTAAAATATTATGTTTATCCATATAACTTAGGTACAATAACTCCAAATTAATATATATATTCTACTTAATCTATATAAATTAAAATGTATATTTTATTCTTACTACACCAAGAGATTTTGGATTTCCCTTATATATGATATATTCTACTGGTAAATTTTATATCTAGTTGGAATCCTATCAAATCGGCACTAAAAATAGAATAATGTTAAAAAATGTTTTCCTTAGGAAAAAATAATTCAAGTTTTTTAGTTGTTTTCAAATAATGAAAAATCATTTTGAATAATTATAAAGTATATTCTTTTATATTATATTTAAGTAAAGAACAAAGGCATATAATGAATATGATTTTTTTCCGGTTTATATTAAGGTAAATTAGACTTTCAATCATACTATGATAAATATTTTTTTCAACCAATTTACTAGCTACATCTAATGTTATCTAACATTTTTTAATCATGTTAATTATAATTTAAATAGAATCATCTATGAAAAAAATTTAAAAATTTTATTAGCGTATTTACATTTGTTTAAAAAGGTTCCTTTGTATTTTTTTGGAAATTTGAAAACTAATGAAGAATTAAGTATCTTCCATAAAACTAATTTCAAAAAATTTAATCATTAAATTAGAAAGTTTATTTTAAATAGTTTTTTTAGTTTAGCTAAAAATAACCTATTTAACATTTACTTGAACGATTAATAAATCATTTGAAAAGGTTTTTAAAAAAGGTTTGGATCAGATTTTGAAATTTTAAAATCATTTCAAAAAATAAATTTTGTTAACCTATCATACGAAGCCATAGGGGATTGTTTTAAACAGTATAGGTATTTGGTTGATATGAAAGAATGAATTTGAAAATTTGTATTTTTAAAACCATGTGGTTGTTTTAAAAAAACATTTTTAGAGATAAAACCATTTAAAAAACACAATTTTACATCTATTTAAAAAAATTTGAAATTAAAATGAGTGTTGAATACCATCAATATTCTAAAGGATTTGAGTCGAGCAATAGGTGAAAAGTTTTCACCATAATCAATACCTTATACTTGGTTATAATCTATAAAAACAATTCATTGATTATTATAAATTAAATTTCTATTTTCATAATTTGTTTTTTGAAAAAACCCCACATACTTCCAATAATATGATGATTTTCAGGATGTTATTTGAAATTAAAAATATAGTTTCTTTAAAAAATTTCCAACTCCTGTTACATGGGAATTATCAATATCTCATCATTAACAGTGTCAAAGGGATGAGGCTCAAGGTGAGAGAGAAAATACTGATGTTCAATATTATTTAAGACATACCATCTAGTATGTATTCCAGATTGTAATTAACTGATGAAATTATCATGAAGACAGTGTTTGGATTTAATCAAATACATGTTTAAAAGAGTATATGATGATTCTATTAAATCTTCAAGTTATTTAGAAGTATTTTCTTTAGGAAATGTCAAACTTGGTTGGTATTTATTAATTTTATTTAGCAAGATTCCCATTAAATTTTATCTGAATAGAATATTCTAGAATCTGTGTCCTCTTATTGAAGACTTAGTTGGATTTTGTCGAGTTTAATTACCAAAAAAAATATTCCTTCATTATATTTAAGAGAAATAATTCCTATATTAACCTTGGTATTGAAGATAAAACATTTACAATCAATTGATTTAAATAATCCCAAATCCTTATTTTTATCTTTTCAATGTCCAGAATGGTTTTTTCTTAACATGGGCCATAAAAGGATATAGTTAAGGATAAATCAAGAAAAATTGACCCCCTAAATGAAAAATAATTAGTGAAGTGAAAAATCATTTGGTATAGTTTGAGACATTTCATGGAGTGTCTTACTTCATCTTTTGAAAACCCCATGTTTTAGGTGTTTTAGGAGAGATAAAGAATTGATGATAACACTACGAAGAACAAAACTCAACAAAGTATTTGTTATCAAATTATCCAATATTGCTTCTCCTCTGAGAATAAGATTTATTATCCTTTAACATTTTTGAATTTCCTCAAAAATTTGATAAAAACATTACAAGCTTTATTCTTATGAGCTAAGAAGAAAGGTCGTGTAAATATTGTATAATCATTGTGTAATGCCTTGACCCCAGAGGCCCGGATATGGTGAATAATTTATTAAATTTCCATGATAAATGGAATGAAATCCATAAGGAATGATTATCTTAGTTGTCTTGATGAAACTATATACATACATGTACTCACATTATATTGGTAAAGGAAACAAAATACAATACATAACAAAAACTAATAAACTTCATCCACGAGAACTCAATAAATGGTCTCCTCATCGTAACTTGTTAAAGGTAAAAAATTGAAATAGGTGAGCTCAAATTATCATTAAGGGTTAAAAAAGTGTAAATATGAATCAACAATAACTAAATTGTTGACAAATTGGAATAGTCAATATGGCATGGTGAATAACTAAAAACACACACCATTAATAAACCAAGAATGAAACTGAATCCACAGATTTATTCATAGGTAAAATCTCATGAATAGTAATAACTAAAAAAGAATAAATTTAATGATTATTAATTTGAAATTAAGTATCTGAAACATGAAAAAACTATACTGTTTAAACGGTTTAATTCTGTGGGTAGATACTTATCTGATTCTGTTTTTAAAACAAACTCCAAGGGTTTTCCACCAGCTGATTTGCCTCATGAGACATGTTGATGCATCAAGGGGATATAGAGTTACCCAAACATCACTGTAAGTCAAAATAATTCTTTATAAAAATATTTAATATAATCACAATATTCCTTCTCAATATCCATATAGAGTAGAGGGTACAAATTCATCAATATTTTCATAGTTAAAATACTTTCCAAATAAACCCTGTATATAAAAGGGTATACGACTGAAGACAATAATAATATACATGAAATAAGAATATGGATATATATTATATTTAAAATATCAAATGAAAAATTATCTCAAAGAGGTAGTAGGTACACCACATAAGAATGATTAAGTGCACAACACCAAGTAAATCACAATAAAATGGAAACCGAAACAAAGTCCCTTAAAAATTGTAATCAGTCGAGTTAGTAGTAATCAAGTGAATCACTGAATAACATGAAATATAAATAGAATCATTATATTATATATAAAATGGAAGTAAACATACTCCACATACAAGAAATAAGTGTCAAATAATGAAAATATCATGGAAATAAAAGTGAGATGAGAAACCCCTTACAAACATTTCAGCCTGGAAACGGGTGTTCTTGTGAGGGATTAATGAGAAGTAAAGGGGTATACCATCATTTATACATCTTAATTGCAGTATGGGGGAGGTTTTAAAACATACCCCATCATTAGTAATTAAAAACATAAGGACACAACATAGATGGGATTCATGAATAAAAGTGAGAGAGAGTATCCCTTACATTATGTCCAAATGTGTTCTTTGATTGATATTAATGACCTGAATAATCAAATTTATATTAATTAAAAAATAATAATAGAAATTAATATAAATTTATTTTATTTATTATAACCATATTTGGTTTATTCATGTCCTTTTTTATGGGGTTAAAAGGTTCAAGTTTATTGTTTTGGAAGCATTTTCTTCTTGGTTTTTCATGATCGGTTTACTTTTATTCATGAATGGAAGTTCATTTGAAATGTGTTTAAAAATCCAAAATTGTTGATATATATTATTAGTGACATTATAGTGAAATGAATAATATAATAATTATTATTTTTACACACCATTAGGATGAAACTTTAGTTAAAAGTTAATGATAGATGCTTGGATTAACTTGGTGGTTTTGTGATCAATGAACTTGTTTTGTATTATTATTTTATATTATGAGTGTGTAAGGATTATAGAAAATTAAATAATATAAATAAATATATTATCATCTCCTTCAAACATAAAAATGGTTTCATGAACATAATTAATGACGGTAATAGAAATTGAAAACCTATCATCCTTTAAGTGATAAATTAACACATCTCGGATGGTGTTTTAATTTTTAGTATAAGAGGAGGGGGGAAAGAGAGATGATGATAAAATATTACATTAGCATAATAAAATTCTAGTTCATGTAAGGTACTAGAATTATCATAGAATTTATATGATTTGTGAAGATGATAGAGCAACAAAATAATGGAACGTTTAGAAGAAGATGAAAGAAAAAGTAAGAGATGTTCACCTCTTGAAGACTCCTCCTTGAGAATCACCTTAAGGCCTTTGTTTTTGGCCTTTTAGTGAGACCATAAGGACTTGGATTTGGGGGGATGTCTTGAGGAGTATATTTGGTAGAACATAGGTAAGGATCAAATTTTGAGTGGTGTGGGTGGAAGAGGGAAATGAGGGTAGTATTTATAGTGGAGGAAATGAGGGATTTTACATTATTTTAATCATTATTTTTATATTTTTGCTCAAGATTATGAATAGTTTTGATTCATGTGACCAAAAATAGTAATAATTGTGTGTCAGTTCGAACCAAGTGCTCTTACATCAGCCTTTTATCACTTATGATGCAGTAAAACAAGTTTTTAGCATTTATAGTAATTTATCATATTTTACTATTCATAATAAAATTCATGCATTTCAAAAAAATCCCAAATATACACCCTAAACATTTTTTGATGGGTAGAATTAAAAATTGAAAGCCATTTTTTATAATAATTTTCTAAATATTATTAATTTAATTTCTAAATAAAATCATTATTTATTCATTCATAACAATTTTAAATATGTAACTCATTTTTTAACCCCTTAAAAAACTAACTAACATATCATTACATTAAAACCTTATGAAAATAATAAAATAATATGATTTAATTTTCATAAGGGTCATATTAGTATTTATATTACTATTCATAAGTGTATGTTATTATTCATCAAAAAATAGGTTGCTTCTCTTAGACTCCAAATAACTTACTGATCAAACCCGTAGATGACTGTTTTTTGAAATTAAAAACAAAAAAGTAGAAAATTTAAGTTTAACACCTGTATTATGAATTTATCCTATAAATAACCAAGTGTTGTTTCATAAAAAATAAGTGCTTATTGCAATATAGGTTATCTAATGAATATATAGTATTTAAGAGAAACATACTATAAAATGTTTGGGGTGTTATATTATTTTCACCAATGAAAATTTCTCCCTCAAAAATTTTTATGTATAAAGACCTTTAAAATGATGTGGGTGGTTATTATTCATAAAATCCTCAGATTCCCATGTTGCTTCCTCCATTTTATAGTTTCTTCAAAGAAACTTAACTAGAAAAGTTGTCCAATTTCTGAATACCTTCTACCTTCTATCAAGAATATCTCTAGGCTCTTCATAGTATGAAAAATTAGGTTTCAGTTCTATTTCTTCATATGTGAGTAAATTCATTGTGTCTGGTATGTATTTCTTCAACAATGAAAAATGAAACACATTATGAAATTTGGAAAGACGTGGTGGCATTTTTAAATGCTAACCTACAACTCTGATCCTTTCCAGAATTTCAAATGGTATGATGTTCCTAGGGCTCAATTTCCCTTTCCTACTGAACCTTAAGACACCCTTCCATGGAGATACTTTTAGAAAGACATGATCTCTTACTTGAAATTACAAATCCTTTCTTCAGTTGTTATCATTACTCTTTTTCCCACTTTGGGTTGCTTTAATATGGGCCTGAATTTTCTTTACCTTTGTAGTTTTCTCTTTGATAAGTTCTGGGCCCATAAGTTTCCTCTTTCCAACTTCCCCCCAACATGTTGGAGTTAGACACCTATTAACATATAATGCTTCATATGGAGCTTTTTGAATGGTATAATGGAAACTATTATTATAGGAAAATTACACCAAAGACAATTATTGATCCAACATACATTGAAAGTCAAGAGAGCATGATCTCAACATGTCTTCCAGTTTTTGAATAGTCCTTTCCGACTATCCATCGGTTTGGGGGTGATAAGAAGTACTCATATGAAGCTCAGTATCCAACACCTTATGAATACTTTTCTATAATTTTGATGTAAAATGGGGATCTTGATCAGACACAATCAATATAAGTGCACCATGAAGTCTTGGGACTTCATTCATTTAATGTATTTTCAGGTGCTCAAGTTGTAAATTCTCTCTTATAGAAATTAAATGTGTTGATTTTGTGAGAAGATCAACAATAAACCATATTCCATCATTCCTTCTAGGTTTCATTAGTAGTCTTGTGACAAAATCCATCATAATTCCATTCCACTTCTACATAGAATTAGGTATATGTTTCATAACCCTTCTAGGATGTTGTCTCTCATCCTTCACTTGTTGAAAAACTAGACACCTTGACACATAGTCAACAATTTATCACTTTATGTCATCCCACAAAAATATTTCTTTCAGATATCTATACATCTATGTGATACGGGGTGTATAGAAAAATATTATCTATGAGAACTGTCTAATAATTCCTTTTTTAGCTCAAGTACCGATGGAACATATAACCTCTTCTCAAATTTCAAAACTACATCCACATACACAAAGTCTTCCAATCTTCCATCCTTAACAGCTTTAAGTTTCTTTTTTAGATTATCATCATCAGATTAAGAGATTTTTATCTTATATAATAAAGATGTTTTAGAAATAATTTTAAATAGTAAATATGTTTCCCCTTCCATAATAATTCCCATATCTATATTTAGCAGATCCATGAATATAGGATATCTTTAAATACTTACTTGGGTTAGAAGTACGTGATCTTTCTTGATTAATGCATCTTCCACATTATTTTCCTTTATTGGGTGGTATTGTATTGAACAATCATAGCCATTGAGTAACTCAAGCCTTATCATTTTCCTCATGTTGAGTTTTTTTATGTAAAAATGTATTTCAAACTCCTGTGATCAGTATATATCTCACATCTTTCACCATAGAGATAATGTATCCATATTTTCATAGCAAAGATTATGGCTGCAAACTCAATATCATTAGTTGGTTAGTTTTTCTCATGATTCTTCAACTTCTTTGATGCATAGGAAATAACATTATTATTTTTCATAAGGACTCAACAAAAACCATTCTTTGATGCATCATTGTATTTCAAAAATACATCATTCCCAGATAGAAGAGTCAAAATTAGAACATTGACCAATATTCTTTTCAATTATTCAAAGAATTATATATATTATTTAATCCATACAAACATAACCCATTTACATGTGATCTTGGTTAGCAGGTTAGCCATTTTGAAGAAATTCCAAATAAAATGTCGATAGTAACCTACTAATCCAATAAAACTGTATACCTCGGTTATGTTCATTGGCATGGTCCATTCTTGGATTTCCTTTGCCTTCGTAGGATCAACTATGATTCCATCCATAGAGGAAATATGTCCAAGAAAAGTAACTAATTGAAGCCAAAATTTACACTTTCTAATCTTCCCATATAATTCATTTCTTATTATATTTTTCAGAATAATCCTCAAGTGATTCTCATGGTCTTCATAGCATTTATAATATACTAGTATATCATCGATAAATACCACAAAAAAGTCATCAAGATATTCCATGAAAACTCTATTCATTAGATCCCTGAAAACATAGGGTGAATTAGATAGTCCAAAAGGCATTACTATAAACTCACAATTCTAATACCTAGTTCGAAATGTTGTCTTTCGAATGTCTTCCTTCCTCACACACAATTGATGATATCCATATCAATGATCAATCTTTAAAACATATTGGGCTCTATGATGTTTATCAAATAAATAATTAATTTAGGGAAGAGGATACTTGTTCTTTATTATAATAGCATTTATTTCCATTTAATCAATGCATATCTTCATAGATCTATCTTTCTTCTTAACAATGTGGATAGGGGATCCCTTTGGAGAAACACTGGGTAGAATAAATCATTTTTACTCAATTCCTCTAGTTGTTTCTTTAGCTCCACTAATTCTACAATTTCTATTCTATAGGGAGTCTTGGATATGGGTCTTGCACCATGAATTAAATCAATAGAGAACTCATCTTCCCAATCTAGAGGATGTCCAGGTAAATCCACCTGAAATACATCAATGTATTCTTTTAAAATTGGTACGTCTTCGATTTAAATATTGCATTTTTCTCCCATAGATATTGTGTTAACTTCCTCTCTAAGAATTAAATTGAATAGATCTACTGGGGGTGGTTCTAGATATGAATCACATGGAAAGTTATATTCTCTAAAGATAAGGTATTCTACACCATTCTCAAAAATTGTAATTTCTTTATTCTTTCAATAGATCATCACATCATAATTTGACTTCCAATTTATAAGAAGAATTATATAAAAGTAAAGCATTGGTATAATGATAATGTTAGAAACTAAAACACATTTATGTGTCATTAGGGGGACTGATTGATACATCTTTGTTGTAATGATACATCCCTAATGAGTTTTTACTGACAAATACTTTATTAAATAAAATCATACATGTCTAATTTTCTTAGAAAACTAGGATGATATATATGAATATGATGATCCAAAATCAAATAAATCATTGAATAAGTTTGAGTAAACAATTAATGTACCTTCCACCGCATCATTAGGAACTTCAACCCTAGTGGTTTTAATTGCATAATATTTCCCTTGCTCTTTTGAGTCTTTTTAGGTAAGTTTCCTTGGACCTTAAGACACTCATTTACATAGTGTCCCATATCTCTAAAATTTAAGCATCAAAAATCATTGACTTTTATCTTCCTCTTACATTCACTAGATCGATGACCTTTTCCCCAACCTTATAGGAAACTCTCATGCCTTTCAAGAATTTTACATGATGATTCTTTCTATATTTCTCACATAATAGAAGTTTCTTAATTCCCTTCTTCTTTATTGGTGCTTTAGCTCTTCCATGGTTATTATAATGCATCTTCTTTTCTTTATTTCCCTTGAAAAAACTTGATCTAGAAAATTCCTTCTCTATTTTGAGGGCACATAATACAATTTCATCATATGATGAAAATCTTTGAGAAGCCTGTTCCCTTTGAAGACTTGGATTAAGACCATAAAATAAATGATCAATCTGGTCTCCCAAATCACATACCTAATCTATAGAATTCATGTCTAATCTTGTGAAGGTAGCCTCATACTCAACAACACTCTCTTCTTCCATTTTCTCTAGGATAATGAATTTCTTATTCATTTATGTTCATTGTTCACAATGGAAATATTTGTCAAAGAATATTTTCATAAAAATTACATATTCCATGTCTTATATTTCTTATTCTTCAAAGGTATTCTGGATTAAGTACAACCATTGATCAGCATCACCCTTGATGCAATATACTTAAAGAACTACCTTTTCATTTTCATTGCATCTTAATGCCAAAAATATCTATTCGAAGGACTTGATCCACCGCTCAGATCACACCGAATTAGTAGTCCCATTAAAATATGGGGGATTATGTTGTATGAAATTCTCTAGTACAGGTGTAGCATGGTTATCCATCATAGCCTAAGTATGTTATCCCAATATAGTCATGATCTGATCTGCTCCAAGATTGACTGTGTTAACTTGCTCAGTGGGGAAATCCCTACATTATCCATGGGTATTGATTCCCCTTCTTCCATTAGGAACCATCACTAAACATTTGAATACACTAAATTAGTTCATAATTTATAACTATAAAACACTTAGTATAATCTTAAAATGTATGCACAACTCATATAGTAATCATAAAAATTGTTTTTATTTACTTGTAAATTATTCAAAATGGTTTGTAAAGAGAATGTGAATTATCTTAAGCATATCCTTAGGGGTGTCAAACCCAGTGTTTAGTAAGGCCCATTGTTGTGTTCTAGGACAACCCAGGTCAAGCGCGAAACTCATTGTCATGGTTTTCACTTCAAGGTACATCTATTCTAGAACCACGTCAACTTATAGTATCCAGACAAGGATTTATTTTCCAGAAATATCCACATAATCTATTCCTTACCAAAATACTAGTATGTTATTGTACATGTAATGGCCCAGACCCTCCTGGCCCATTAATTTTCCAAAAGTGAGGCTCCACCAAAACAGTGGCACTGTGAAGGTGGCACCGTGAGGGTGACACCGTGAAGGTTACACCGTGAGGGTGACACCGTGATGGTGGCACCATGTCCTCTTCGTTCTTTTTCAGTTCCCGACCTTTCCACTCCTGTAGTAATTAATTATTTTAGCCTTATTAAAGAAAATAATTAATACCTAAAAATCCTAAGAAATTTCCCCATGGGGGATATTAAATAACCACTTAATACCATCGTGTGTAACCTCCCAAACCACGTGGGAAACCACGATCTGACATTCAAGGCATTCAAAATCCCCATATCTCGTAACAACGATATTTTATCTATATATCGTAGAGGAAGTTCTTCTTTCTCTTCTTCCTTTTGGCTAATTCCTCTCCTTCTCCCTGGTGCTCCTGCACTCAAGTCGTCTGCTCGTCCTTGGAGTTCCCGACGTCCCTCCCCTGCAAATCGTGCATCCCATGTTCTTGGCGTGTGGAGAAAAACATCGATCCTTGATCAATCAGGTAGTGATTTTCTACTTCATCTCTCCTTTCTGTGTATTATGCGGGGTGGGAATGCTTTTTTCTCTCTGGAAATTGATGAAACCAAACTTAACGAAGATAATGAAAGGACCTTTAAAGAATGAAAGGGGGTGTGATCGATGTTCTGCTGTACTCTTTATGTTGTTATGAGTTGTGAATTATACATGCCTATGCTCACTAAAAATCATGGATGTTGGTGGTCCTTCTCTGTGCACTAATAAACCTCTGTGCTCCTGGATGTTTAAATAACTGTAACATGAAATTGGTTAATTATGTATACTCGGTTCAATAAATTAAAATCACTAAGATCAACCCTTTTCTGTGAGAACCCTGGTTAAAGAACAGTGGAATTGAAACCATGGAGTGTGTTAAATATTTTAAATCTGAAAATACCTCCATGGTCCGGCCTTGTGTTGGTGGTAGAGGTTTGGTTGTTTCTTTCACGGGCCGATTGCAGGGGTAATATGGGTGGGGATGGTATCCCCTATTGTTATACTTTCACTGGTTATGAATTTGAGGTTGTGTGGTTACTCTGCTTATATCACGAATTGGGGTGGAAACATCTATTGTTGAGAAACCGTTGGCTCTTGGATTTTGGGTAAATAGGGCTGTCTCGGGGTTTTCTTTGGTTCCATTACTTTGAGGGATTTCACTTATCCCTTTGTTTATGTGACTTTACAAGAGAACCGGGTGTGAATGTTTAAGTTTCTATTTGACTGTCTTATTTCTCTGGCTTGCGGTTTTTGCCTGTTAATTTCCCAGTAGTGAAGAATTCACCCTAATGGGATCACTTGAACATGAAAACAAGAATGGTTGAATGGGTATTTAGTTGGTAGTGAGTTGTGACTTGGACGTGAGTGTCGTGACTTATTTTGTGAATGAATAGTAAGAAGGGTGTTTTTACTTAGGTTTTGGAGCCCCTAGGTTGGGATGAGTTCTTGTTACCTATACATATATTGTATTTCTCGTGTTTCTTATTCATTCCCCACCCAAGTTGAGCACTTAGTGCCGAACACCCCATTTCATGGGGAGGGCGTTTTTTCCAACACTCCTATGAGTGGCTTGTTATTAGCTCATTTTCTACTCCCTTTCCCGAATTGCCCAAGACTCTTTGGGTAGGGTAGTTGTGGTGGTTGGCCCAGGTGTTTGCAGGTAGGTCGTTTCCCAAGTGTCTTTGGGATGAGGCCTAGTTGTCTTCAGGCATGATAGTAGTTGTTCGGTCCCAGGTGTTTGCGGGTGTGGTTACGTATGGTGGTTGTGGCCCAGGTTTTTGTGGGTGGAATAACGGTTATGGACCAGGTGTTTGCGGGAGGGGTTTTCCATTGGGACTGTGGTGAGGTTATGGCCCCAGTGTGTGTGGGTGGGGTTTGGAAGTGGGATTGCGGTGAGAATGGCGGGATTAATTTGATGCGTAGTATGTCTTCAATAACCAGTGGTAAAGTGGCATGGGGTACCCAAATATCGATGTGCTATTACTATACTTTACTTGTCATGCGTTATTTGGGGAGTGTGCCTTAGTGAGACTTGGGTGGATAGATTTTCCTTGCCAGGTGATTTGGTTTTCTTTTCTCATAGGGAATTATAATGCCTCTCCACTTGTTCATGAGAGTCTTTGGTTTTCCCTACAGAGTGTACGTGTATGCTCACTCTACATATATAAAACTGCTTTCAGGTCTCAAGGAGGACTTCAAGGATCGTTCGGGACCGTACTATCTCGGACCTTGGGGTAGTTGTAGTTATTGATTTCCTTTTTCTTGGTATCTTTTTACCTTTGGAGTTTTGTGGCTTGTATCTTTTACCTTTGAACATGCATATGTGAATGGTTTACTTTCAACCGTACTTGTACTTTCAGTTTTGGTGTTGTGGGATTTAATATCTTATCTCTCGATCCTATTAAAATAAAAAGGGTAATGCCTTCTATCATGTGTGTGATTCTATACCCTTGGTTCTAGTTGCTACTTCGGGACCTATTGAAGGCGGGTCTCAGGGGTCATTATCTCTCCTTCAACTTAAAGAAGGAAGGGTCTGGCAATCTATTGTACCTTCCCTCCTTTTGGTGAAGTCGGGTCGTGATAGAATGAAATCAATGGGGGTTGAGAGATAGGATGGGGTCTGAAGTTAGGCACAGTGAGGATTGCATGGGATGGTAGGGCAGCAGTTTTGGGTGACCTTGGTGCGTGAATTAGGCCAGGTAAGACAAGATAAGACATGAGATTTTAGGTCCCCCCGTGATATGATGCAAGGACTCTAGACCTACCAAACGACTAAGTGAGGCCACGCTGATTGCAGGGTAGAGACCCTAGGAATGGTACATGCATCATAATGACTTGTGTATTCGTGTTTCATGGGTGTCTTGGGCGTTCAAAATAAATGAAGAAGTCTAAGAAAATTTAATAATAATATTCTACACTACTCGGGCTTAGGTATTATTTGTTTACCTTGTAGTTATGGCAGCTGGAAGGCAACCACGAGTAGTAAAGATAATAGAGGCCCAGGCGGTTGACTTGGACGATTGATAGAGGATCGACCGAGAGGAGGAGGATAACTAGTGGTAGAAGAAGCTTCGAGATTTTCAGTGACAGACCCTCGGGAAGTACGAGGGAAGCATCTCAGACGTGGATATGGAGAGCTAGCTCGAGGAGCTAGTGATAGATTTCATCTTGATTTAGGATCCGATTGAGTACTATGTGCCTCTATCCATCAGCCAGATGTGGGGAGCAGCGCGTCAGTGGTGGACGTTGTATCTTGGAGAGAGGAGGGAGACCGAGGTTGCGTGGAATGACTTTGAGAAGGAGTTCCGGGCGGATTTCCTCTCCTCCACGGTGAAGGCTGAGAAAATACATGATCTACTCTCCCTCCAATAGGGGAGTATGTCAGTGAGAGATTTGGGGATCAAGTTCAAGGATATCCTTCGCTTTGCACCGGACCTCTTTCTGGATGAGGAGTCTCAGGTGAGACGTCTAGAGGAGGCACTCCGACCTCCTCTTTAGTATGATGTTGTTCCCTTTTCCTTACCAACTTACTTGGAGGTGAAAAACAAGGATGAAGTGGTGAAGAGGTTGCACATGCTAGGAGGTGTGTCATGAGAACGGATCCAATTGGTCCCATCGAAGGGGGAAGCCGTCAGTAGCAGGCCCCCGACTTCAGGACCCTCTAGGTTTCGACAGGCAAGAAGCAGGCCTCAGTAGTTCCAGTTCTGATCCCTCAGTCCTCGCCCCTTCCTTTTGGGACCAGGACCGAGGTGCTTCGTCTGTGGGAGCCATGGACATCTTTGGAATCAGTGCCCGGACAGAGTGCAGTACAGCGGGGGTGGGCAGGTTCAATGCCCACATCAGCCACAATAGTTTCCGACCAGGCCCTTTCAGCAGCAGCAGGAGCAGCAGGCTCCTGCCCCTCCGAGGGAAGACGTTGCAGGAGGAGGACAACCTCAGGGAGCTCCTCAGGGACCTCGGACAAGACATGGTCGGGGAGTCGGCCGACAGCAGAGAGGCAGAGGAGCTGGGCGTGGGCAGTTGCACGCCGCAGAGGCAGCAGTTCCAGCAGGGCCAGAGGTCGTTCGAGGTACGATCAGCTTGTTTAGTACTCTTGCATATGCCTTGTTCGATACTGGAGCTTCGTACTTCTTTGTTACACCCAATCCATCCCATTCTTTGGGTTTATACATCTAGAGACTTTCAACGCCTCTGGTTCTGAGCACACCATTCAGAGGCCAGACCAACATATCTTATGTTTTTCGAGGGTGTAGAATGATGATAGGGCCGCATCAATCTATCAGGGATCTGCTATTGTTGCAGATACAGCCATCCAATGTCATCTTAGGCATTGACTCGTTGTTCTCTGTGGGTTCTATCATTGACTGTTTTCGATGATGGGTTCTGTTTTCAGACTTGGGCAGCCGACGTGTAACCTTTGTCGGCGAGCGGGGTTGTCCGAAAAGTAATGGGCGAGAGGAGCCCCTCCATTCCTTTTAGACCAAACTATTAGTAGAGTTAGTAGATTCAAAAATATTGGAAGTCCCAAGAATCGTCAGTGAGTTTATGGACGTCTTTCCTGAGGAGGTGGAGACTCTACGCCGTCGACGCGATGTTGAGTTCGGGATAGACTTGTAACCTAGTGCCCGCACGATTTCGATGGCTCCCTATCGGATGGAACCTTCTGAGCTATGGGAGTTACAGATCCAGATTGACGATCTGATGAAGAAGGGTTTTGTTCGACCAAGTGCATCACAGTGGGGTTCTCTATTCTTGTTCACAAAGCAGGCAGACAGTGGTCTTAGGTTGTGCATAGACTACACATGACTGAATCAGGTAAGGGTCAAGAATCACTACCCTCTTCCAAGGATAGACGATCTCTTTGACCAGTTGAAGGGGGAAGGATGGTTCTCTATGATTGATCTACGATCTAGATATCACCAGTTGAGGGTGAAGGAGGGAGATATCTCGAAGATGGCCTTCAAGTTCATATACGGGAACTTCAAGTTTGTGGTCATGTCGTTTAGCGTCACGAACGCTCCGGTTGTGTTCATGGGGCTCATGAACTCTGTCTTCTAGGAGTACCTGGATCGGTTCGTAGTCGTATTTATTGGAGACATCTTGATCTACTCAAGATCAGAGGGGGGTCACACTGAGCACTTGAGGACAGTTTTAGAGGTCCTCTGACAGCACCAGTTCTATGGAAAGTTGTCCAAGTGCACATTTTGGATGCAAGAAGTGCATTTACTTGGGCACGTGGTGTCTGAGTAGGGTATAGTGGTGGACCCATCGAATGTCGAGGTGGTTGTTTCTTGGAAAACACCCAAGAACGTGGAAGAGGTTCATAGTTTCCTCGGGCTAGTAGGTTACTACTGGAGGTTCATGCCCAACTTCTCCCGAGTTGCGGCACCCTTGAAAGCCTTGACCAAGAAGGACCAGGCTTTCGTATGGGATGAGTAGTGTGAGGCAACCTTCAGCTATCTAAAAGAGAAGTTGGTTAGTACCCCTATGCTAAGGTTTCCAGAAGAAGGGGCAGAATATGAAGTATTTTGTGGTGCTTCAGGGTAGGGCCTCGAATGTGTGTTGATGCAGCAGCAAGGGGTGATCTTTTATGGGCCTAGGAAATTACGTCCCCATGAGCGTAACTATTACACCCATGATCTAGAGCTTGTGGCGGTCATGTTCGCACTAAATTTGTGGCGGCACTACCTCATCGGGGAGTTCTTCATTGTCTTCACTGATTAAAAGATCTTGATGTATATCTTCTCCCAATTGGACCTGAACTCGTGGAAATGAAGGTGGATGGAGTTCCTTCTTGACTACGACTTTGAGGTTTTCTACACCTCAAGTAAGGGGAATGTGGTGGTCAGTGCCTTCAGCAGAAAATCACAAAAGGATGTGGTCCGAGAGTCGGCAAATGCTTGGAAGGCAATGGAGGAGTTGGATTCCCTGCACCTAGATGTAGGGATGGAAGGTTGTAGAGGTTTCATATATCATATGACAGTGAGATATTCTTTGGTGTGGTAGGTAGAGGAGTCCCAATGGGGAGAATCGGAATGTGAGGTGATGCGTGACCAAGTTAACCAAGGGGATTCTCTAGAAGGGTGGATGGAGGATGGTAAGAATGAGCTGCTTTTCCAAGGTAAGTTGTTTTTTCTAGAGGTGATGCATGAGGGAGTCCTTAGTGAGTTCCACAATTTGTTCCTAGTAGAACACCCAGGAGTTTCCAAGATGTACCGGGGCTTGAGAGGTCATTTCTGGTGGCCCGGGGTGAAGCAGGCGGTGGCAGTGTTCATGGCCAAATGCTTGGTATGTTATTAGGTGAAGGTTGAACACCGCGTTCCATGCAGTTTGTTGCAGCCTCTGGATGTTCCTAAGTGGAAGTGGGATGACATCTCAATGGTTTTCATTATAGGACTACCTAAGGCTCAAGGAGGTTGTGACACTATCTGGGTAGTGGTGGACCGGTTGACGAAGTCGGCTCACTTTCTGGTGATCAAGGAGTTGGGTGCAGTAGATGCCTCAGCACGAAGGTACGTGGATGAGGTGGTGTGGTTTCATGGAGTTCCGAGATCCATAGTCTCGGATAGGGAGCACGGTTTACCTCACGAGTCTGGAGAGGATTGCAACATGCTTTTGGCACCCAGCTACGTCTTAGCAGTTCTTTCCATCCTTAGACAGATGGACAGATAGAGCACACCATCCAGACATTGGAGGATATGTTGTAGGCATGTGTTCTATAGTCAGGAGAATCATGGGTGCGACACTTTCCTCTCGTAGAGTTTTCCTACAATAATCGCTATCACTCTACCATTGGCATGGCTCCGTTTGAAGCCCTATACAAAAGTTTGTGTCGCTCACCGATGTCCTAAACTAAGGTTGGGGAAATGAGCGTTCCTGGCCCAGAAGTGGTGCAGAGCACGACAGATAAGGTTCAGTTTATACGGGAAAGGATGAAGGCATCCCAGGACCGACAGAAGTCGTATGATGATAGTAGGAGGAGGCCCTTTGAGTTTGAGGTTTGAGACCACGTGTTCTTGAAGGTCTTCCCTCGGCGTAGACAACGGAGGTTCGATAGAGGGAGTAAGCTTTCTCCCAGATTCATCGGACCCATTGAAGTGTTGTAGCGGGTCAGTGAAGTGACTTATCAGCTAGCGTTACCACCACTGCTATTGAGGATACATGATGTTTTCCATGTTTCCCACCTCCATCAGTATCTACATGACGATTCATACGTCCACGGATTGGTAGAGATAGATATCGAGGACGACGTGACCTTTGTGGAAAGACCAGTGAGGATCGAGGATCATGAAGAGAAGGTTCTTTGTGGGAGAACCATCCCTTTAGTTCGAGTGTTGTGGAAGCATGGTGGGCTTTCCCGCCCAGTACACAGAGTTGTTTTGAGTATTGTTCTATTCTGTTTATACTTGTTTGTGATGGAACGCTTCACCTTGTTGAATATTTAATGTGTGGTTTTTCTTTTTCTTTGAATGTGTGTGAAAAGTCCTGGATATGGGGAGGGGAGGACCCGATCCCTAATCAAGATGCATTAAGTTGGATGTGATTAAACCCATGCGGGTGAGTAATTGCCGCCCAAAGTAGATAGTATCTTGACATGGGGGAAGAGACTCCCCAACCCATATGACTGGGTCGTTTGACCCTGGTATATTGTTTAGTTCTTAAGAGGGAGGTGTTTCTAGATAACGATGAGGTTCACTCCTGAGAGGTATCCTTCGAGGTGGTTGTTCGAACCCTCTCTTCTCTTCTGTTTTGTTTTGATTCTCGAGGGCGAGAATAGTTTTAAAGGTATCTAATGTAATGGACCAGACCCTCCTGGCCCATTACTTTTCCAAAAGTGAGGCTCCACCAAAATAGTGGCACCATGACGGTGGCACTGATCATGATGGAACCATGACGGTGGCACCGTGACGGTTCCACCTTGAGGGTGACATCGTGACGGTGGCACCGTGTCCTCTTCATTCTTTTTCAGTTCCAAACCTTCCCTCTGCCGCAATAATTAATTATTTTACCCTTATTAAAGCCCATAATTAATACCTAAAAATCCTGAGAAATTTCCCCATGGGGATATTAAATAACCACTTAATACCATCTTGTGTAATTGCCCAAACCACGTGGAAAACCAAGATCTGACTTTCAAGGTGTTCAAAATCCCCATATCCCATAACAACGGGATTTTATCTATATATCGTAGAGGAATTTCTTCTTTCTATTATTCCTTTTGTCCAAATCCTCTGCTTATCTCTGGTGCACTTGCGGTCAAGTCTTCTGCTCTTCCTTGGAGTTCCCGACGTCCCTCCCTTGGAAATCACGCATCCCCTGTTCTTGGCGCGTGGAGAAAAACGTCGATCCTTGATCAATCAGGTAGGTATTTTCTGCTTCTTCTCTTATTTCTGTGTATCATGCGGAGTGGGCATGATTTTTCCTCTGTTAAAATTTATGAAACAGAACTTAATGAAGATAATGAAAAGACCTTTAAAGAATGAAAAGGGGGGTGACCGATGTTCTGTTGTACTCTTTATGTTGTTATGTGTTGTGAATTGTACGGGCCTATGCTCACTGAAAATCATGGTCATTGGTGGTCCTTCATTGTGCACTAATGAACCACGGTGCTCCTGGATGTTAAAATAACTGTAACATGGAATTGGTTAATTAAGTATACTCGGTTAAATAAATTGAAATCACCAGGATCAACCCTTTTCTGTAATAAACCCGGTTAAGGCATAGTGGAATTGAAACCATGGTGTGTGTTAAATCTTTTAAATCTAGAAATACCTGTATGGGACTACTGTAACACCCCAAGATTTCATAGTGTGTTATTTCTTCAAAATAATTTAATAACTGGCACTACACGCAACATTGGGTTCATGCGCACCATGACTTACCAAACAAGCCATTCAAAAGAGGTTATAAATAGTATTAACTAAATTTTAAACTTTATATAATCCTTATAATTTTAGAATCCATAATATCAGTTTCTTAGACATAATGTAAGAACAAATTCATTTTCAGTATTGTACTTTTACCAACTTTTAATAGTGAACCCTTTTTAAATACAATATTTTAAACTTTTTGACTAAATGGGGACATCAAAAATTTAAAATTAAACACCCCAAGCTTCTACAGTACGCTTCTCTTTGAATAATGTGATACCGTGTGTTGTACGCAACATCGAGTTCTAACACACCACAACCAATCAAACTAGCTGTTATGAATAGTAATACCTACTTTTTGAAATTATATATATTTTATATTTCAAAATTTACTTCATTTTTGGATTCGGAATATCGAAATTATCCTAAGTTGAATTTTTTGTATTTTTCTAGGAACTTCCAATTTTTTTGAATAGCGAAAAGTACTTAAAAACAACTTTTTTAATCAAAATAATTTATATTGATAAATTATATTATTTAGTGGTTTTCAAGTATAATTAGAATATATTTTTTTCCATTTTATCCAATGGTTTTCATTAGAATTAATTTCACTTTGAAATTGGACATAAACAATTATCAATCTTTTGATATATATTTTTTCTTAAAAACACGCTATTTGTTGTGACAACGGGAATTAGTTATAAAATTAATTAATGAAACTTATATGTTTGTAATTTTGTAAAATAGACATCATTTTTGAATTCGGAATATCAATTATAGCTTAGGGTGAAATTTTGGCATTGTTCTGAAAAACTTCAATTTTTGATAAATAGTGAAACTACTAAGTGGTAGTTAAAAAACTGAATTTTTCGTAAAACATAATTTTACCACTTCTGTGAATAGAATTTCTAAAATCCAAAAGACACAGTTAATATTAATAAGTAAAATGTGGTTCAATGAGATGAAAATAATTTTTGGTGAATAGTAACTGTTTACTTTTATTTACCACGGTTAAAAGTAAATAGGGTAATTAAGGGTAAAAATGATATTAATATTACCCTAGAACATGTCTTAATTCTATTGGACAAGTTTATCTCGACCAAAACAGCCTTAGGAATAAAATATTATCATTTAGGTCCACTTCGATTAGATTAGGACATTTATTATTATTTAATTCAAAGAAGAGTTAAAAGAGTTAAAATCAAAGTTTATTTACTAAAACATTTTTAATATAGGGTTATAGATAAGATAAATTAGATTGTAAATATTAATTAGAAATATATAAATATTTTCTAGATAAGGATATTTTATTTATAATTTTTATACTTTAAATAATTTAATTTACTTATGACACAATGATGATGTAGTAATTACCATAATAGTGAAAAATTAAAATAATTGATATTATAAATACACAAATAAATATAATTTGAGACTTTTTAAAAATTAAACTAATTTTCTAGGTTAATATGATATGTTATAATTGATTCAATTAACTTTTTTCGATTTAATAATTCTGTTATGATTTCTACAAAAATCAATTATTGAATAGTGTCAAAATTGACATAAAAGAGTTTTTAAAACAAATATTATATTATTAATTGATATTAAATTCATAAAAATATAAGGTTCTACCAAAATACTTCTATCATGATATTTTCATCCTTAATGGACCACTTTGGGGTCTCTTGGATGTATATGGTAAGTTTATTAACCATATAATATAAAAATACAAAGAGATATTGTAAAAGTGAAACAAATTAACTTAGAGTTAATACTTAAAGATAAGGTTAATATAATGATCCAAACCTGTCTAAATTATATTTTTTGAGTGGTTTTCGACCTATCCCTGCCTTAACATTTAGATAATCAACTTTGGAGCCATTAAAAACCGAATATGAATTTATTATAAATTAATATTTCTAGCTTCTCCAAAGGTGCCCCTCACCCCTCTTATAAAAGGGAACTCCTCCTTCTCATTTCTTGACACCATCAAAGCCTTTCGGTTCGGCCAAACTCTGCCCAAATACTCTCCTAACTTCCCTCACTACAACCTAGAGGCCTTATTTTGATCATAAAGCCAACTTAAGGATCCCTTTTGATCAAATCAAAAGGAAGAACCCAAAGAAGAGGTAATGTTTTCACCACCCCTTTTCAAGTTCCTTTCTTCTTCCACTCCTTCTTTTTTTGTTATTACCATTCTAAAATAATAACTCCAGTATCTTATATATACTGTGATGTTATTATGGTACAACCATATTCAGTATTTTATCCACCCTTTGAAAAACATGTCACCATACATGCGTACGTACGGCTTACCGTCTCCACGTCGTGGTGTAATTGTTATTCAATATATTATTATTTGGATGGGTATAATAATGATGTGTAACTCATATAAATAATAAATATAACATGTTAATGATTCTGTATATATGATATACCATCCATTTATATATTATTTTAATATCAAAATAATGATATTGTCGCTCGTGCGTACGTACGGACTACCGTCTCCACGAACGCGATGAGATTCATTCTCCATCGTATCCATTCAATTATAATTATCATTTGATGATTTAAAAATGATTTTTAAGGACTTTATATCATTCTGGATATGAATAAAATACAACCTATCCATAACAAACACGGCTTATGTAACAAAACATATAAAAGAAAACAAGTAAGTTAACACCCGAAACGACGATAATTCTAAGCTATTATTAACAAATCAATGTTAAAAGATAATATATGATATCATAATAATATATATGATTCTTGTATAATTTAATAACAATTATTTCACCATTATATATGAGTTTAACCTACCCTAACCAAGGAAAAGTACAAGTTAAGGATTATTTCACAATCTCTTCATTATCTGATGTTGTTTATACGTAATAATCTACTGGGATCTCTTTATCATCCACATCCATGTTTATTAAAAATGTATTTCAAAACATTTTTACTATTTACAAGAATATGGGTTAAAGTCATTTATACCCTTGTTTGACTTTTTATAAGAGGTTTATAAAGGAATGTTTTCATTGTTTTCCAAATAAGGTGCTTTTTAACCTTTTCGACAAAAATTAAGGTAAGAATGTTTTTTTAACTTATACGGCGGGTGCGGCTATTTTCCGCCGTTATAAAATCGTTGAAGCTTCCCTTACAAGCTTATAAGAATATTTTCAAAGAAACGGTTTTATTTTATAAATATATGACTCTTAAATTATTTCAAAATAGAAAGAAATATTTCTCTAAAAAGAGTTTTGATTTCATCTATGTCAACATCCTTTGATGGATTTTACACTTATTTGAAGTTGATTTATTATGATACAAAACTTCTATGTTGTACTAAAGGTTTTGTGATATGTTTGAATGTGGATGTGCTATTTTTATACCATTCATGGTTTATGGTGAAAGTATTGACATTACGTATGCTAGTTTTAATACGAATGTTAATTTTATGTTTAAACCTTTTAATATGGTAATGTATTGGACTTAATATGTGATGGGTGGAGCCCGCTATACCTCCTCGATGAATCGGTAGGTCTCATGAAACAAACTAGTGTCTTGGCACAAGGCCTTGGCAAAATCTTATTTCTAGTCTTGGCATGAGGCCTTGGCTATGTGGTTATGATAGTCTGGCATTATGCATTCCATCATTATGAAAGTGGTTATTGATATTGCATGTGATTATTCGATTAGTAGAATATCCATTTGAATAAGTAAATGGAATTATTTCATTTTACTTTTGGTTGAGTGGTTTTCGACTTATCCCCACCTTAAAAGTTAAATAATAAACTTTGGAGCCATTAGAAACCGAATATGAATTTATTATAAATTAATATTTCTAGCTTTTCCAAAGGTGCCCCTCACCCCTCTTATAAAAGGGCACTCCTCCTTCTCATTTCTTCACACATTCAAAGCCTTTTGGTTCGGCCAAACTCTACCCAAATACTCTCCCAACTTCCCTCACTACAACCTAGAGGCCTTAGTTTGATCAGAAAGTCAACCTAAGGATCCCTTTTGATCAAATCAAAAGGAAGAACCCGAAGAAGAGGTAATGTTTTCAACACCCCTTTTCAAGTTCCTTTCTTCTTCCACTTCTTCTTTTTTGTTATTACCATTCTAAAATAATAACTCCAGTATCTTATATACAATGTGATGTTATTATGGTACAACCATATTCAGTATTCTATCCACCCTTTTAATAACATGTCACCATACGTGCGTACGTACGGCTTACCGTCTCCACGTCGTGGTGTAATTGTTATTCAATATATTATTATTTGGATAGGTATAATAATGATATGTGAATCATGTAAATAATAAATATAACATGTTAATGATTCTGTATATATGATATACCATCCATTTATATATTATTTTAATATCAAAAGAATGATATTGTCGCTCGTGCATATGTATGGACTACCGTCTCCATGAACGCGATGAGATTCATTCTCCATCGTATCCATTCAAGTATAATTATCATTTGATGATTTAAAAATGATGTCTAAGGACTTGATATAATTATGGATATGAATAAGATACAACCTATCCATAACAAACACGGCTTATGTAACAAAACATATAAAATAAAACGAGTAAGTTAACACCCGAAACGACAATAATTCTAAGATATTATTAACAAATCAATGTTAAAAGATCATATATGAAATCATATTAATATATATGATTCTTGTATAATTTAATAACAATTATTTCACCATTATACAGGAGTTTAACCTACCCCAACCAAGGAAAAGTACAAATTAAGGGTTATTTCACAATCTCTTCATTATCTGAGGTTGTTTATACGTAATAATCTACTGGGATCTCTTTATCATCCACACCCATGTTTCTTAAAAATGTATTTCAAAACATTTTTACTATTTACAAGAATATGGGTTAAATTCATTTATACCCTTGTTTGAATTTTTATAAGAGGTTTATAAAGGAATCTTTCCATCGTTTTCCAAACAAGGTGCTTCTTAACCTTTTCGACAAAATTAAGGTAAGAATGTTTTTTTAACTTATACGGCGGGTGAGGCTATTTTCCACCGTTATAAAATCTTAGAAGCTTCCCTTACACTATTATAAGAATATTTTCAAATAAAATGTTTTATTTTATAAATATATGACTCTTAAATGATTTCAAAATAGAAAGAAATATTTCTCTAAAAAGAGTTTTGATTTCATCTATGTCAAAATCCATTGATGGATTTTACGCTTATTTGAAGTTGATTTGTTATGATACACAAATTCTATATTGTACTGAAGGTTTTGTGATATGTTTGACTGTGGATGTGCTATTTTTATACCATTCATGGTTTATGGTGAAAGTATTGACATTTCGTATGCTAGTTTTAATACGAATGTTAATGTCATGTTTAAACCTTTTCATATGGGAATGAATTGGACTTAATATGTGATGGGTGGAGCCCGCTATAGCTCCTCGATGCATCGATAGGTCTCATGAGACAAACTAGTGTCTTGGCACAAGGCCTTGGAAAAATCTTATTTGTAGTCTTGGCACGAGGCCTTGGCTATGTGGTTATGATAGTCTGGCATTATGCATTCCATCATTATGAAAGTGGTTATTGATATTGCAAGTGATTATTCGATTAGTAGAATATCCATGTGAATAATTAAATGGATTTTTTTCATTTTAATTTTTCCATACTATGTTGAAGTTCATGTTTAAAAGGCTTTTTTTTTAGTTATAGATTTCCTTAAATGTTTGTGCTTATTTTTGAATGTTTCTGCTATATTGTTATCCTTACTGGGCATTTAAACTCACCCCTTTTCTATGTTTTATTTTTCCCAGGATGTGAAGAAGTAAGTTATGAATGACCTGTAGGGATAGTATGAGGGGATATTAGTGTGGAATATGGAGACTATGTTGTTGTAGTATTTTTACACTTTATGATGTAATGTAAGACTTATGAATATATCTAGTGTTTTCAAGGCTACTAAACCAATCGGCCTTTCGAGATTTGTTCTTTCTTGTGATCATGCCAATGTAATATAATAATGCACCGACTCTGGGTAACTAGGGTCAGGGCGTTACAACTACCTGGTGTTGGTGGTAACGATTTGGTTGTTTCTTTCATGGGTCGACTACTGGGGTAATATGGGTGGGGATGGGATCCCATGTTGTTATAATTTCGCTGGTTGTGAATTTGAGACTATGTGGTTACTATAATTATATCACTAATTGGGGTGGAATCCTCTATTGTTGAGAAACCATTGGATCCTAAATTTTGGGGACATGGGTCTATCTCAGGGTTTTCTTTAGTTCTAGTACTTTGAGGGATCTCACTTTTCCCTTTGTTGTTGTGACTTTACAAGAGAACCGGGTGTGAATTATTTTTCTATTTTACTGTCTTCATTCCCTAGCTTGCAGTTTTTTCCTGTTAATTGACTAGTAGTGAAGAATTCACCCTAATGGGATCACTTGAACATGAAAATAATAATGGTTGAATGGGGATTTAGTTGGGAGTGAGTTGTGACTTAGCTGTGAGTGTTGTGACTTCTTTTGTGAGGGAATAGTAACAAGGGTGTTTGTGCTTAGGTTTTGGAGCCCCTAGGTTGGGATGAGTGCATGTTACCTATACATATACTATATTTATCATGTTTCTTATTCGCGACCCACCCAAGTTGAGCACTTAGTGCTGAACACCCCATTTCATGGGGATAGTTTTTTTTTCAACCCTCCTATGAGTGGCTAGTTATTAACTCCTTTTATTCTCCCTTTCCCGAATAGCCCAAGACTCATCGGGCAGGTTGTGATGGCCTGAGGTCCATTATTAGCCCAAGAATATTCGGGCAGGGTAGTTGTGGTGGTTGGCCTAGGTGTTTGCGAGCAGGTCGTTTCCCAAGTGTCTCCAGGATGAGGCCCAGGTGTTATCGGGCATGCCAGTAGTTGTTCTGACCCTGGTCTTTGTGGGTGTGGTTACGTATGGTGGTTGTGGCCCAGGTGTCTTTGGGTGGGATAATGGTTATGGCCCAGGTGTGTGCGGGCGAGGTATGGCAGTGGGACTGTGGTGAGGTTATGGCCCAGGTGTGTGCGGGTGGGGTTTGGCAGTGGGACTGCGGTGAGAATGGCGGTATTGGTTCGATGCGTAGGATGTCTTAAATAACCAGTGGGAAAGTGGCATGGGGTACCCAAATATCGATGTGCTATTACTATACTTTAGTTGTCGTGCATTATTTGGGGAGTGTGCCTTGGTGATACTGGGTGGATAGTTTTTCCTTGTTAGGTGCTTTGAATTTATTTTCTCACGATGAATTATAATGCCTCTCCCCTTGTGCATGAGAGTCTTTGGTTTCCTCTACTGAGTGTACTTGTATGCTCACGCTACATATATAAAACTTCTTTTAGGTCTCCAGGAGGACTTCAGGGATCATGCGGGACCATACTAGCTCAGACCATGGGGCAGTTGCAGTTGTTGATTTCCTTTTTCTTGGTATTTTTTTACATAGGGAGTTTTGTGGCTTGTATCTTTTACCTTTGAACATGCATATGGGAATGGTTTAATTTCAGCCGTACGTGCACTTTCAGTTTTGGTGTTGTGGGATTTACTATCTTATCTCTCAATCCTATTAAAATAAAAATTGTAATTTCTTCCATCTTGTGTGTGATTTTATACCCTTGGTTCTTGTCGCCACTCTGGGACCTATTGAAGGTGGGTCTCAGGGGTCATTATCTCTCCTTCAACTTAAAGAAGGAAGGGTCTGGAAATATTCTGTCCCTTACCACATTTTGGTAAAGGTTGGTCGTGAAAGTACGTTTATCCTCAAAGAATATCTTAGGAGTTTGTTACCTAATCTAATTTTTCTAAATCTAGTTTTCAAGTTTTCTACTAAACTTCATCTAATACCAACTTTAATGCCCCAACCCGAGAAGCCTAGAGTCGGTGCATTATTTATTACATTAGAATGATAAATGGAATTAAATCCAGAAGGAAGGACCAGTTTAGTAGTATTTATGAAACTAGATACATACATGTACTCACATTACATTGGTAAAGGTAACAAAATACAATACATAAAAACTAATAAACTGCATCCACAAGAACTCAATAAATGGTCTCCTCCACATAACATGTTGAAGGTAAATAAAGTAAAGGGGTGAGATAAAATCCTTAGTAAGGGATACAAATTGAGGAATCATGAATCAACGAAAACTAAATCATATACAAATTGGCATAATCAATATGGCAAGGTGAATAATTAAAAAACACAGGCCCTTAATAAACTGAGAATTAAATTGCATCAATATATTTTATTATAGTGAAATCCTCACTAATAGTAGTAACTAAAAATGAATAAAGAGAATTATTATTAATTGGAAATCATGTATCTGGAACTTGATACCACTATATCGTCAAAATGGTTTAATTCAGTGGGTAGATACCCATCTGATTCTATTTTTTGAAACAAACTCAAAGGGTTTTTTGCCAACATATTTGTCTCATAAGACATGTCGAAGCATTTCGGAGAAATATAAGGACCCGACTGTCACTACAGGTCCAAATAATTATTTATAAATATATTTATTACAAGTTAAATATTCCTTCTCAATATCCATATAGATAATAGGATACAAATTCATCAATAATTTCTTAGTTAAAAAAAAATTCAAATAAAAATCATGTGTAAAAGGTTATACAACTTAGAAAATAATAATATCCATGAAACAATAATATGTATATGTATTATATTTGAAATTTAAAATGAAAAATTATCTCAAAGAGGAAGTAGGTACACCACATAAGAATTGTAACACCCCGAGATTTTATGAAAAATATTCCTTTTTAATTTCATTAATATATTGTGTTGAACGCTACACCAAAATGAACTTGCACAACACGCATCCTTGACTTTCCTTACATTACACGCAATCGTGACCTTCCTCGATAGCATGTGTAGTACGCAATAACGAGTTTCACTAAACAACAATATGCTATTAAAATATTATTAAAACTAGTCATTTTGAATAGTAATAACCACTTTTTGAAATTTTTTACATTTTATTTTTCAAAATGGACTTCATTTTTTGATTCGGAATATCAAAAATTAGCTTAGGGTGAAATTTTGGTACTTTTCGGATAACTTTCATTTTCTGATGAATAGTGAAAATTACTAAATTTTAATTAAAAACAACCTTTTTAATAAAAATAATTAATAGTGATAAATTATTTATTTGAGTGGTTTTAAAGTATATTTAGAATATATTTTTAAACTTTAATACAATTTTGGTCATTGGATGTAATTTCACATTTAAACCAGACATAAACAAGTGTCAATCTTTTGATAGTTATTATCTCTTAAGAACGAGCTATTTGTTTTGATGACGGAAATTAATTTTTAAATTAATTAATACATCTGATATGTTTTTAATTTGGTAAAATAGACATCATTTTTCAGTTCATAATATCAAATATAGCTTAGGACTAATTTTTGGTATTTTTCTGGAAACTTTCATTTTTTGATGATAGTGAAACCACTAAGTGGTAGTTAAAAAAATGAATTTTTCATAAAACATAATTTTACCGCTTCTGTGAGTGGAATTTCAAAAATCCGAGAGACACAGTTGATGTCAGTAAGTAAATGTGGTTCAATGAGATGAAAATAATTTTTGGTGAATAGTAACTTTTTACTTTTTTTACCACGGTTAAAAGTAAATAGGGTAATTAAGGGTAAAAATGATATTATTATTACCCTAACACATGTCCTAATTCTATTGGATAAGTGTAATTCGACCAAAAACAACCTTAGGAATAAAATATGACCATTTAGGCCCACTTGGATTAGATTAGGACATTTATTATTAATTTATTTAAAGAGGGGTTAAAATAGTTAAAATCAAAGTTTAATAAGTATATCATTTTTAATATAAGGTTATACATAAGATAAATTCGACTATAAATATTCATTGGAAAGATAAAAATATTTCCTACATAATAGTATTTTATTTTTAATTTCTAGACATTAAATAATTTAATTTATTTGTGACACAACGATGATGCAGTAATTATCGTATTAATGAAATATTGACATAATTGATGTTATAAATACCAAAATAAATGTAATTTGAGACTTTTTATGAATTTAACTAATTTTATAGGTTAATATGACATTTTAGTATTGATATAATTAACTGTTTTGAACTAATCAGTCTGTTGTGATTTTCACAAAAATCAATTACTAAATAGTGTCAAAATTGACATAAAATAGTTTTTAAAACAAATATTATATTATTAATTGTTATTTTATTCCTAAAAACATAAGGTTCGGAAAATGACTTATATATGGTTATATATATTAATAATAAACAACTTGGTGTTTGTTTGGCTTCTTATAGTAAGTTTATTAACCTTATAGTGTAAGAACACCAAAAGACACGGTAAAAGTAAAATTATCTAACTTAATGTTAAATATAAATGATAAGGTTAAAATAGGAACCTAAACTTGTCTAAATTCTATTGGATGAGAGGATTTTGACCCATCCCCATCTTATCTTTTAAATAAATCAATTTGTAGCTATTTAAAACCGAATTTTTCTTTATAATAAATTAATAGTTTTGGTTATTCCAAAGGTGCCCCTCTCCTCCCTTATAAAAGGGCACCTCCTCCCTCTCTTCCTCACACCACTTTGAGCCTTCAAGCTCGGCCAACCCCTGAACACTTCTCTTCTACACTTCCCTTGCAACATCCTATAGGTCATGTTCTTCTTCAAAGACCAATTTTAGTGCCCTAATAGGAGGACTCAAAGAGGCGCTTCAAAGAAGAGGTAATGTCCGTTACCGATTCATTCAACTTTATTTCTTCTTCCACTTCTTCTTCTTAGGTTGTTTCATTATGAAGTAATAAAATCAGTATCATTAATATACTGATATGTTATTATAAGTATGAAACAACCCTATTTCACCATCTATCCATCCTATGGAAAACGAAATCACCGCGCGTGCGTACGTACGGAATACCGTCTCCACATCGTGGTGTAATCTGTTTTTCCAACACCACCTTAATTGGATGGGTATAATGGTGTAAATAATAACTATACATAGTTATTATAACATCATAATGATTCTGATATATTGTATCATCCACTCCAATTCAATTCAATTCAATGATTATGGAAATGATATCATCGCTCGTGCGTACGTACGGACTACCGTCTCCACGACGCGATGAGATTCATTCTCCATGTTAACCATACATGAATGATCATAATGTTTATTTAATGAATAATAATGAAATATATGAAATAATAATGTTACTTTATTTATGTATATATATATATATGTAGGTCTTCTATTTAGTTTCATTCAATTCAATAAGGAAACGAAAATAGCGTTCATGCGTACGTACGGCCTACCGTCTCCATGAACAGTGTATTTCATTCCTTTTATCGACCTATAATATATATATGTATATGATGAATATATGTAAATCATGTTTTAAATTCTGAAATTATGTAAATCAGGATATAAGTAATAATATCAAGAATGACAAGTCGAAACACATACGATAATTGTAATGATTTTACCAAAAACGCTGCTTTAACATGAAATTTACAAAAGAACGGGTAATATAAAGTCACAAGTGAAACATATATGATATAATAACAATGAATATGATTCTGAAATAAGTCAATGACGTTATTTAAAACATTATACAGGAGGTTCGGATACGTACGAAGCATATCAGACCTAAGGTAAGGGAAATATCACAATCTAATTTTTATCCGAGATTGTTTATACTTTGTTATTTACTGGGTTCTATTTTGTCATTCACATCCATGTTTCCACAATATGTAATATTATTTCTATCCACCTACAATTTTTTAAATCCCATTTTACACTTCTGTGAGTTTTTAGTAAAAGATATGAAAGGAATCTTTTGTCATTTTTCATACGAGGCACTTTTTTGACTTTTCCCGAAAAAAAGTACAAGAAGAATGTTTTCTTAGATTATACAACACGAACCGATTTTTAAAGCTTGATTCTCATGAAGCTTCCTCAAAATTATTTCATGACTATTTTCAAGAAAATCCTTTTCTTTTAAAAATGCAAGACATTTTGTGAAAAGAAGATTATTTTAAAGAAGAAAGGATATTTTCCTCAAGAATTCATTTCAAATGTTTTATCAAAACCATTTTCCATCTAAAATGAAATTATTTCATATGTGTATGTTTTAAGTATAATGTCTATATGATTTACATGGTTTCACTTTTCTTATTATGAAATGATATCCATTTCTATTATATGGATTATGTTATGATGGGATGATGTTTATGAAACCCATTTTATTTGTTGGGTTATTATGAATGATGTATGTTTATATTGTGCCACACGAAAGAATGATTTCAATATGAGATGGGTGGGACCTATATATCCCTCCAATGAATTGGGTAAAGATTTATATCTCATGAGATAGACATGGATGGAATGACAAGTTAAACTGGTTCAGTAATACAGGACTAGAACGAGGAGTGAACTCGATTCAGAAAGGGACATTGTCCACTAAGATGGTCTTGGCAGCAATGCCTGGGCTACTATGGAAATTATATCATGTGATTAATGGTTTCCACAATTAAATGTTTTATTCCCATTCTATTTTATCATTATTAATGTTTCTTTATGATCTATGCCTAACGTACTTCCATGTTTTATGTCATTGCTCAAGCTTCTGATGTTTAAACATTATGTTCATGTTTTTAAGTCCAAATGTATATGGTATGTTTTATTTTATCCATGCTTACCCTTATTGAGAATTTGAGCTCACCCTTTTTATGTTTTCTTTTCCCCAGGATATAAAGATAGGTTTTAGGTAAGAAAAAAAGTGGAAGATCTTTGTGGGAGATGTTGAAGATCTTTCACCACGATTAGAAGATTACGTTCCAAGTTTCCAAAGACACTAAACTATTACGATCCTTGTGTGTCTGTTATTGTTATGTATTAAGTATTCCGTTAAAGTAATTTAATGTCCATGTACGTTAAGCTTAGGGTCTCTACAAGAATGATTAGGTGCACAAGACCAAGTAAATCACAATGAAATGGGAACTGAAACAATGTACCTTGAAAAATTGTAATCAATTGAGTCAGTAATAATCAATTGAATAAATGAATACCAATAAATATAAATATAATCATGATATTATATATCAAATTGTAGTAAACATACACCACATACAATAAATATTTATCAAACAATGGAAATCTCAAGGAAATAAAAGTGAGATGAGAAACCCCTTACAAATATTTTAGCATGGTAACAATTGTTATTGTGAGGGATTAATGAGAGGTAAAGGGGTAAAAAAACATTTATATATCAAAATTTAATTATTTATAAGGTTATAAAACATACCTCATATTTAGGAATTAAAAATAAATGGACACAACATATGGGTGATTCTTGAATAAAACTGATATAGAGGATCCCTTACCTTATGTCTGAATGTGTTCTTTGATTGATATTAATGACCTGAATAATAAAATTTGTCTTCATTAATAAATGATTATAAAAGATTATCTACATTTAGTTGATTTATTATAACCTTATTAGGTTTATTAATGGCCTTTTTTTTGGTTTCAGAGGTTCAATTTTATTGTTTCGGAAGCATTTTTTTCCTTGGTTTTCATTACTAGTTTACTTGTTTTCATGAATAGAAGTTCATTTGTAATGTGGTTAAACATCCAGAATTGTTAATATATATTATTAGTGACATTACAGATATATATCATCTTATATTTATATTGGTTATATACCTTGAGGATTTCCCATTAGATAAAAGTTAATGATAAATGTTTGGATTAATTTGGCGGTTTTGTCCACAATGAATGTGTTTTGTATTATTATTTTATATTATGAATGTGTAAGGATTACAAGACAATAAATAAGATTAAATAAATATATTATGATCTTTATCAACCATAAAAATGGTTTCATGACCATAATTTAATATGGTAGTAGAAATTGAAAACTCGTCGTCCTAGAATGTGATAAATTAACACATCTCGGACAATATTTTATTTTTTAGTATAATAGGAGGGGGGAACAGAAAGATGGTGATAAAATATTCCATTAGCAAAATAAAATTATATATAATTTAAGTTACTAGAATTATCATAGCATTTTTATGAGGGGGGATGATGAAAAATCAACAAAATAATGGAACTTGTAAAAGAAGTTAAAAGAAAAAGGAAGAAATCTTCACCTCTTGAGTACTCCTCCTTTAGAATCTCTTTAAGGCCTTTGTTTTTGGCCTTTTGGTGAGAAAAAACTGGTCTTTGAAGTGGGGGGAGGTCTTGAGAAGTGTATTTTTTAAAACACAGGTAAGTATCAAAGCTTTAGTGCTGTGGGAGGAATAAGGGATTGAGGGTGGTATTTTTAGTGGAGGGGATGAGGAATTTTACATTATTTTAATATTTTTGCTCAAGACTATGAATAGTCTTGATTAATGTGACCCAAAATAGTAATAATTTAATGTGAGTTCTAACCAAGTGGGCTTATATCATACTTGAATCACTTATGATGCAGTAAAGCAAGTATTTAGCATTTATCATAATCTATCATATTTTATTATTCATCTAATATTCAAGAATTTCAGAAAAATACCAAAAAATAAATCTAACCATTTTTTGATGTGAAGAATTAAAAAATGAACTCCATTTTTTGAAAATAATTTTTCAAACATTGTTAATTTAATTTTTAAATAAAATCAAAATTTATTCAAAAATAACAATCTTAAATCTATAACTCATTTTTAACACCTTGAAAAATTAATCAACATATCATTATCTTGTAACCTTAAGAAAATAAAATAATAATATGTTTTACTATTCATAAGGTTCATATTAAGTTTCATATTACTATTAACATTGGTATGTTATAGTTCACCAAAAAACATGTTGGTTCTATTAGACTCCAAATAACATACTGATCACAACCGTAGATGACTGTTTTTTTTAATCAAAACACAGAAGTGGAAAATTTATGTTTAATTGCTTGGATATGAATTTCTCCAATAAATAAATAAAAATTGTTTCAGGGAGACTCCATTATTCACATAATATAGTCTATCTAATTAATAAAAATTATTTAATAGAAACGTAACATAAAATGTTTGCGGTGTTATACATTGATAATTAAAATGGTATAAATTTTACTTATGACACTTGAAACTTGATTTGGACCAAAAGGATCACGGTGGACTTATTATAATGATTTAGAAGAGGAAAATAGGTTTTTATTTTTCAAATAATACTTGTGTTTCTTGCATATTTTTCATGGGTCACAATCTAAGATATCTTTAAAATATAATTTTTCTTAATATCATACTAATATGTTAATGTTATTAATGAAAATAGAATGAATATTAGAATGAATTAGGCCCTAATTCCAAATCCAGTAATCATTAAATTTTTTACTTAAACAATTAACATTTTGAATTGATGTATATTTTAAATCTATAATATAAATTTTTTTAAAATGAGATGTGGTAAATAAAATCCTTCTTTTGGAATGATAATATTTTTAAAAATAAATTTTAAAATAAATTTTAAAACCGATATCACATAATTAACTAATACATAGAAAATTATGATTCAAGGATTTGAAAAATGATACATAATTAATTATAGTATAGTTTTATAAACCATTTATACCAGTATCAGAAATTGTGTCTTTTGAGTCATCTCCAAAGTTTTTGGGCCCTCCATAAATGTCTTAGAGATGAATGAATTCAGAAGGATCACCACACATATTCCTTGATCACCTTCTATCTATATACCATCTAGCTTCTATGGTTCTGGTATTTTTTGTAATTTTTTAGGATACTTTAGCTTCTTATACCCATATATTCATCCCACTTAAGTTGTCCAATAATAACTTAGGAATCCAGACTTATTTAGAAAAAGTTAATCCATTTGAAATATGGGAAGAATGGTGAATTATTTTTGGTCCACAATATCAATAATTTTTACAATTTTATTTATAAACATTATGATAAATTTGTTTATAATAATTATCAATTTTATTTTGAGTGATTACCATTACAAAATTAAAATTTATTGGTTTTTTTAAGACTAGATTGATTTGAAAAACCAAAACCATAGATAATATTAACAGGTTATTGAAAACCCAAAATTTTATTCAATTTTCCTACCTCTTTGGAAAAATTATAAACCATATTTTTAAGACATTTAATTTGAAACATGAATTTTCAACATTTGGTTGGTTTTTTAACTCTAAAAATAAATCCTATTTTTCTTTTAATATTTGATATTTTTCGAAAAGAATAATATTCTGTATCTTTTTAAAAACATTAAAGTTTTAAATAGTAAAAAAATACATTTTTAAGTTAATCTTTATAATGAAGATGATCATTATAATTTGAAGAATAATTAGATTATGTAGAAAAGTAAGAAGTTCAATGAGAAAGTGTGTTAGAAATTTTATAACTAACCTCAGTTCCTTACCCAAAATCTTACATGAGACACTTAGGACTTTTATTTCCTTATTCATATGTAGAAATTTAGTCCCCTCTAGTGCTCCAATTAAAAACAATTAAATATTTATTACCATTATTTTTATATTTTATATTTGCGTGTTCAAGGGAAAATCTTGCTTGATTTATACCTTCTATTTGAAACTAAAATCAGTTTCCTCAAATTCATGATTTTTATTTTTAATGTGTCTAAAGGATCTATTATTTTTTATGTACTTTTACATCATTTTAGAAATATTGGGAATTCCATAATCACTCCGAGATGAGTCGCCATTATTTTCCTTAAAGTAAATTGTTCTTTTAGTTTCCTTGACCCCTTTATCATATTTTTCATATTTTCCATTCATTGTTATCTCTTATTTCATGAGGGAACCTATTATTCCCTCAACCACCATATTTTAAACTTCTTTATATTCTTTGATCACAGTGACATTTAATTCACAAATGATCAGTAAAACCCAAATTATATTCTTGAAAAACATTTTTATTGAAAAATATTCACTCAGTGATCACTAACCATTAGAAATATAAGTAAATCTAGTAAAACATATTTGTGATAGACTCATTAGAATGCATAAAAAACTTTTAAATACTTTCCTATACTTTTCAAGCCTTGTATCCATAACATTATTTATATGTCCATTCATAACTTCTAATAATGTATAGATTTAATGTGAAGGTTTATAAGATTAAACTCTATTGAACTCATTAACATATAATACTCAATGTAATGAATTAATTGGTTTAATGTAAAGTTCAAAAACTGAAATATGATTATCAGACCATTTTTCTACTTTGTCGATTAAAAGAGTATAGAAGTGCTTTGCAATATTATAAATAGCATAACAAATAGATCTAATAAAACCTGGAATTATTGGTTTCTAATAAGAATAATTTCTACTATAAAATAATGGATAATTACATAAGAAATTTCCATTGGGACCACCATGGGTGTTTTAAAAAACATATAAAAATAAGGTATTTTCATAAAAACGGGTTAATGAATTTTAAAATTAAATAATCATTTAATGAGTTTGAAAAAAAGAAATTAAGAAATTATAACACCTCTGATACCAAATGTATGTTAGATTAGGGTAAAATGAATAGGGGTGAATTAACCTTTAAAAAAGTAATAGAAATCAATTCTAGTTAGAAAACATATTTAAAATAAATTAAAAAAAATTAAAACCTATTGAATAAATAAAAAACAATAATAAAATTAGAAATTGATACATTGGAATTAAATAGAATAATAGAAGTGTAAGAATAAAACAAAGAGTGATTTCATAACATTATTCAAGTAAATTTGATGGATTAAAAACTGAATAAATAAATCCTTGAAAATGATAAATAAAATAAATATATAGATTAAATAAGGGAAAATATTTTTTAAGTAATTTTGAAAACAACTCTATAAGATGCCCTGTGTCTACCACCCCAATCTCTTAAGGATTAAATGTATTAGTCTATTGGATTTAAGGGTATTAATGATACCAAAACTATACCTTTATTTTTAGGTTATACAAAGAAATATTATATAAAATAGACACTATATAATTAATAAGAAAGCTAGAGACATAAATTAGAATAGTCCCTTTCTTTTTTAAATAAAATGGAAAGAGTAACAAATTCACTTAATTTAATAGTAGGGAGAGCCAAATATAGAAGAATAGAGGAAGATTAGAGGATTTATATGGATAAATAACTTTATAGTTTGGTCTCAGTTACATCAACTAATATTATGAACACTATGAGAGAATTGGAAAAAACAAGAATGAAAAATATACAATTTTCCACACTCTATAAAGGGATAAGGAATATTTAGAATGAGATAACTTTAAAATAAATTGAATATCACATAGTATTGGTGAAGGAGATTGGATGATCAAGTGATTTTCTAATGCCACTAAGGTCTCTATATACAGTACTTAAAAACTATGGTGATGTTTGGAATTTTGTCAAGGGTCATTAATTTGTTGATGTCCATATTCAATTTATTTTTATCACTACAATTTAAAGTCTTGAAGAAGATTTCACAATTCCACTACATACATAGTGGCCTCCAATGTGTTGTCGATGGGGTTTATGGAACTCCACTACTACTTTCTTCTACCACTAGCTAGCTAGGGAACATCCATAGGCTAGCCTATTGTATCTTAGTGAATTCAATAGATCTTTCATTCATAATTGGATATCCATTGATCCTCCATTGGGTATCTTGTTGGATCATGTTTTCCTAGGAAACTCTTAAGTATTCCACTGACTGGCCGATGGCACTGCATCGACAGATTAGTGTTTCCTACAACATTGGTATTCATGAAGTGGCTTCCCAATGTCCTTCCATGATACTACATGATTATTCTATATTTATTATATCTTGACTGAAAATTATTTTTTATTTTATTATCAAATCACTTTTAAGGGGAAGTGAGAAACACGAATTCCATCAAAATGCTAACAGCAACAAAAAAACTCCAAACAAAAAAAAGGTCCAGCCTCTAACTAGCAGCTCGGCGTTAAAAGGCCTCCACCAAAGCATGGGACTTGGCAAACAGTCTCGTGCAAGGATGCATGGGCATGGTACCAATGGCCAAGTCATACCCTCTCAGTCTTCCACTCTATGTGACATGCAGATGTGACGGCCTTTTTCTCTAATCCTCATCTAAGGCAAGACCGTAAACCCTGCAGTAAAAAACCTAAAAACACCATGATACACACAAACTAAAGAATCACTTCTACCTATCCAAACATCTCATGAAGAAGAGGGCACCCCAGCATTATCCAAATAATTTTAAAGAATCATTGTTGAAAAACAGCTTAACTCTACCTATAACCCTATCTCTAAATAACCTCCAGGATATAGCGGATACCTGGATGTGCGGGTCTCCCCTTACCAGGAATTCAAGCAAAAAGGTCAATTGGTCCTAGACCAGTATGTACTCCTCCAGTCTAGATTTCTTCTATCTTCAAAACATCTATTAATACATGTTCAAGGATATCATCAAGGACAGATTCACATAAAAAAATATTAAACACTTTTAATAATTTTTTTGATCATTACAATCAAGGAACAATGAGAGGAATAAAAACAGTAGTAAAATATTTTATATAGTGTAATGCCCAGTCAAACATTAGACCCACTAATTCCCCAAAAAATAATTATATTTAATTTATTCAATTATTATAGTTTGATCTGCTAGTTTTTCATAGTCCTCAATCCTATTAGGGTGTGATATTATTCCATGGTGTGGGTTTTTGTATATATATAGAACCACTAAAATCTATCTATGTATCCTCATATATTATACATTATTCAATCAAAAAGAAAAAAAATCCACAACTATTTATATTATCTATAATGTTTTATGATAGATAATGGAAATATAAAAAACCTTTATGTATCATCTTATCAGAAAAACTTACACTTACAAATTTCCTTGGTTCTAACTCTTCACAAAATTGGAATGAGCTTCATTCATAAACAATAAAAGGGATTTCATAGCCATCAACACCTAATTATTCATGTGAATTTTGAAATATAATGATTTGAGTAATGATAAATCATGTATTCTTCTTTTCATAACCAAAATTATACAACCTTCTGTATTGATGTAAATAAAATGCATATTATCTATAAAATATCAGTTATTTATGGAGTGTTTTCTTTTACACAAATTAAATATCAATAAAAACCAAACATATATAAAGAGTTTTTTGCTTTTCTATATTTTGGTATGGATAAAAACATTATATATAAAAGAATTATTTTCCCTTTTCTATATTTCAGTTTTCTGAATGATATTATATATCATCCAAGAATATTATTTACAAAAGTTTTTTTAAATTCATCAGACTAGTATTATAATTCGACCCTTGTGGTCACACCATGATTTTTTATTAAAATTTCAAAAAACCTTTTTAATGTATCTTAGACCATTTTAATAGCAGTCCAACATTTTTATAAATGACTATTACATAATTTTTAAGATAAATAACACAATAATAATACATTAAAAGATCAAAAGGTTTATTATATTAAAAAAAGTCTGTGCATACATCACTTGTACATAATAAAACATTGACATAATTTCAATCCTTCATTATATCCCTATTAATATATTTCATGTTTTCCTTAGTATATGTATTCACCTCAGGGTATATATAAATGAAATGGGGGATCCTAAATCCTATTAAGGGGAGGGAAAACATAGAAGTAATAAGATACATGAATCATTCGTATATAGGTTAGAATAATCATCATCATCGTATCATAAACATGACATCATCATCATAATAATTATAGAATAATTTGAAAAAGGCATTAAATGTATCATGTGTACAATAATTAATCATCAAAACATAGTGGTCAAATACTATACATAATTGTGTACAAATATAACATCATGTTCATGCATAACATATGTTCATAAATCATATCATCAAATTTTTGTACAAAGATAACATATTGTTTAGGTATAGAAAACATACTATCATGAGATACATAAAATTACCCAATTCATTGAAGGGGGGTATAACTCTTGGCTTATCTTTCACATCATAAAATTTCAATAATCATGCAAGCCACATGGAAAGAAAATACATAATAATCACAATCATGAAATAAAACCACATGAATTAATGGGATTAATAATGATTCCATAAATCATAATCTCAAGGATAATTTGTGACATCCCAGACCTCGATTCCACTTAGTAGGTGCCCCGAGTCTGGTGGTCCACACGGCCTCAGGCATATATCTTCGAATTCCATAGGCTGCTGACTAGTAGTGATGGCCTAGGGTGTGTCTGTGGGGAGACCATGCCCTCATTACCAAAGTGTAGCATAGTGGATAAAGATAAAAAGATTTAAATACCATAAAATATGAGTAAACATAATGCACAAAAGAAAATAAGAACAATAGTAAAAATAATTGAATTAACTAAAATAGATTATGATGATATTTCATGTCACTAGAAACTGGAAAACATGGATACAATACACCAAGCATAACATGTTCTGCAAAAGTATAAAGGAAATATGAATATTATCCCAAGAATATCGAGCTTCAGATCAGTCATCATCTATCAATAACCATCCTAAACAATAAGTAATATAGTGTTCAAAGATGTAAACTTCCCTTTATCAACACCTTAATTCATGTAATCTAATCTGGATACAAAACGACACTCAGAGAGGGTGTGAGATAAATCTCAGTGGGCCACCACCACTGGTTTCTATAACATCGGGCATGTGTAATGGAATATAATAGTGTTAAAGCATGCATATATAAAGTAAATTAGTAAAATGTAACTAAATATCGATTTAACATCTTCCTCTTTAGGCTGGTGTTTGTACATGTAACCAGTTCATCAATTAAGTAATTAAAAATCTATATTGATAGGTCATGTGAGGCATATCCAACACTAACATTACCTCATAATAGTATAAATAGTTAAGGCTTCAATATGTAACAAAGAAACCATGATTGGTGATATTTAATAATTAAGTTCCAAGGTAATGAACAAGGCAATGTAGACCTAATGGGTAACCAACTCAATAATAACTATAGCCTATCTATGGGTAAGATTGTAATTCAAGGATCATATTCCCTAGTATTCCATAATAACAATCATACCGAATCCAAGGTTATCATCTAAGGTAAAATGGGGTAAAGCAGTGACAATGTCATATTGGTTGTAACCATGGCACCTACTTTTCAATGATGGATCCAAGGAGTGTATCCAAGGTATCCTTTAAAGAAATTTGAGGGATAATATGGCTTCATATTAGGAATCTATGAATATACATGGATTGTGATATATGTGGATTTCGACCTAATCCTTGAATTAGAATGGGGTTCCCGATTGCTCAAGGAATTCCACGATAAGAATCCAAGAAGATCTTGATTCAGGAAACTCTTGTTTAATAATAAAGTAATGTATAATTTAAATTTGTTCAAGGCTTTCCTTTCATTAGATTGAATGGTCCAAGTAACATGAAACCCTTTAATCAAGTTATAATTAATCAATAATTCCATTCGATTCAAGCCTTTCCTTTCAGTAGTGTGATAAGGATAAGTATCATGAAACCTTTATTAAATCCATTTAAGGAATAATAAATAATGAATGTATATTCCACTACCTTCCATTAATGCGGTAAGGGGTTCTATAGAGATTAAACCTATTATTTATTTACATTTAATCCGGTCAATTAATATACATAGTATAATTGTGAGTTTTCATTTAACATTAATTTATAAATCAAAGCACTTAACTTAGGGGGATCAAGTGGTGAGCATACATGTCACTTTTTATTATGAAATTCAAAATATAAATCAATCCATTAAATATAGAAAATCATACCCTTAGAAGTATCAAGCCAATGCACACCCTAATGGTGGATCAAACATGTCAAATACTGAAAACCTTATTATGAAATAACATCCTACATGGGATGGATTGAGTTTTGGGAATAACCACTAAAAATAATCACATATTTGGAAAGATCATAACCGTATGATTTTAATTATTATAATCATGGAATATAATATCAATAAATGACACCTGATGAAATCGATGGCCCCCACATGAAAAATTCCAAAATCAACGAACTTGAGGGATGAGTTATAGACAACCCAACTTAGGGATTCATGATCCTTCTCCTCAAAAATCAGCCTCTAATTCGAATTAGAATGGATTAGATCTGAGAATGATGAAAAAAGATCACACCTTGATAACTAGATCAAGGGAACAAGAGGATAAAAACAACTAAAAAGGACTCAAGTACTTACCATTGTACAAACAAATTGACGAACAAAATCTCGATCAGATCCTGGGTGAAAGAGATCTTCCAATCACTACCTTAGGCATTCAAAGAGCTCCAAAATGTGAGAAAATAGGTTAATCTCATAGGAATTAAAATAAGGGAAAAATAATAATGATAAATTAGATCATTAACAGAAAAATCGTCATTTTACCCACAAAATAGCATGTTCATGGTTTGTCTACACTATTTGACAAATCGTGAGCAAGCCATGCAAGGGTACTTGGGAAAATAGGGAACTCACACACTTAGGTCGCACAGTTAAGGAAGATATGCACCAACCTTGTGGTAAGTATTTTTTCAAAAACATTCCACCTGCACAGTTTGATTTAATTGTATAACATTCCCACATGGTTTACTATAAACCATGCATCAGACCTATTTTCCCAAAAATCTATGTTTCAGACTCAAAAAATGCCCTGTAAAAACCTGAGAAATTTAATAAATCATTAGGTATCCATATTAGGTTTGAAATAATGAATTAGACCAAAATTTAAAGGATCCATACATGAGTAAAAACCTAGGTTCATATAGTATTCCCCCCTTAAAAAAACTCATCCCTAAGTTCACATTCCATGGGTTTAGAAACACTATCTGAGAACAAATCTGGGCAATGGTCACATACATTGGCTTCCCTCTCCCAAGTCTCATTCTGCACATAGGTGTGATACCATATCACCCTTACTAGAGGGACATACCTGCCTTGGAGAGCCTTTGTTCCCTGATCAATGATGTGTACTGGATACTATTCAAAGGTAGCATCAGAATCTCACTCAACTTCATCAAGATCAAAATTATTAGATGAGTCAGCATGATATTGGAGAAGATATGAAACATGGAAGAAGTCGTGAATTTCATGGAACCTATGAGGTAGTAGAAAATGATAGGATAATGAACCAACTATTTATAAAATTTCCAATGGCCCTATATAAGGAGGCATAAACTTACCTTACTTCTATAATAATCTATTTCTTAGCTTGAGCGATACCTGAGGGAAAACACGATCCCTGACCTCAAACTCTAGAAGTTATTGATGGTGATCGACATAAGATTTCAGTCTAGACTGAGAAGTAATCATCTAATTTATGATTAGGGGAACCTTCTCTGAAGTCTCTTGAATGATATGAGGAACTAGTAAGGCTCCCTCACCTATCTCTAGCAAGAACATGGGCGAATAGAACGACCTACCATATAAGGCCTCAAAATGAGTCATTTGAATTGTCTCTTAAAAGATATTATTATAGGAGAACACAATGAGAGGGACATGCTTCTCCCATGAACTACCAAAATAATGGAAGCATGCTCGGAGAAAATACTATATAACCTATATTGTCTGTTTTGATTTCCCATCAATCTAAGGGTGAAAAATTATGATTATAAGCACCTTTTTTGCGATAACCTTCTCCAATGCCTTCCAGAACTGTGATGTGAAATGATCATACCGATATGAAATGATGGTATGAGGAACCCCATGTAGTCATACGGTCTCAAAGACATACAACCTTCCGAGATCATCAACTGAGAAAGTCTCTTGAATAAGAATTAAGTGGGTTAATTTATTTAGTTGGTCAATAACTACCCATATAGAATTGTTACCCCTCATAGAACTAGGAAAGTTGACTAAAAATCCTATGAAAACAACGTACCATTTCCATTCTGGAATTTGAAGTAGCTATAATAATCATGCAGGTCTCTAGTGCGCCACCTTCACCTACTGATAGGTGGAATAACTATAGATAAATCCTGCAATTTAATGCTTCATCCCATGAAACCAATATTGGCGTCGCATATCTTGATACATCTTGGAGATTCTTATATGGACTTTCCATTGAGAGGAATGTGACTCTTTATTAACTCCTCTCCCATATTTGTAGGAACCCAAACACAATCACGAATATGAAGTATGTAGTCTATATCAACATACAAAACTGGAGGAGGGTTATCTCTTGATATACTCTCATGGATAATCAAGACTTCAAGATCTGAAAATTGTCTACCCTTAAAATTCTCAAGGAGGGAATTTGTAACTATTAAATATGAGAGATAATACTGCTCGTGACTATGATGAAACCCCATATAAAGATTAGGGAAAAGGGAAATTAACTTACATTCATCACCAGCTTCCTTTATGGAATGTGTTTGAGTTTTTCGACTTAGTGCATCTGCAACCACATTTCCTTTTCCAGGCATATAAGCAAGATCAATATAAAAGGATTGTAGATACTCACACAATGTACTCTATTCGAGGTTCAAGTAACGCTGAGTAAAGATATATTAGAGGATCTTGTGGTCTATGTACACCACAAATCACTCACCTAATAGATAATGTCTCTAACAATATAAGGTATGGAAAAAAGCTCTTGAATGGCTGGCTCTACTTTGTGTACCATGCACATCCAAACCAAAATCCTGGGCTTGCCCACCTAATGGCCTGGTCTGCTTGGACCTCTGCGACGTCTGTCTACTGCCGGCTGCAGAAGACTACACTACATGTCGCCCTGCGGTGGGTCTCGACGCTGGCGTTTCCTCAGTAAGAAAGCTCTCCACAAGAAGGGCTCACTCCAGCACTCATGCCTACATTTGAATGCTGAGGGAGACCATCGAAACCCTAATATCAAGCCTCAGTCCCTCGTCGAAGGTCCAGTCCTGGAAGAATGGGTCTCATACCATGTCCGTGGAGTATAACGATAGGTCAGTAAACCTCACTGAATACTGAGATACTGTCATACTGCCCTACCATAGATGAAGTAACTCCTGGATGCGCACCACACGGAGGGTGGCTGGAATGAACTCTGAGCGGAAGAGACTCTTGAAGTCTATCCAAAGTAGAGATGCCTCGTCGTGTACCTAGTTCATGATGATGCACCATCTACCTACTGTTGTGTGCAGTAGACTCGCGGAAAGGATCACCATGAGGTCAGCTGGTGTCCCTATCAATCTGAACACTCTGACAATAGCCTCCAGTAAATCCTCAGATGCCTAAGGGTCCGTCTCTCCATGGAACCTAGGCAGCCTTTGTTGCTAAAACTCATGCAACACACTCAGGCAGCGTTCACTCTCTGCTGCTAGGTCCGGTAGCATCGGTGGCTCAGCGGGTAGCGGTACCGCTGTTGCCTTCGCTATAATGTGAAGCTGCACCGAGGCCTCGTCGCTCGGTGGGATAACATCTCATACATAACTAGAAAACCTGGCGGGCTACCTTCGTGGGTATATCCTGAAAAGCAACAGGTGCACCATGATTAATACAGTATACCTGGTGAGCTGACACAAAGTAATCACAAAGAAAACTTCTGAAACACACATGCAATCAATGTTTTCATGCACTACGTTAGGAATCAGAAGTCAGGTTCCTGTTGTATGGATACATCTACTGCCACACCTACACTAGACTCCCTGGACTGATAACCACACTCAATACTCTAAACACTATTTCTTCACAGAAAAGAAATTATCAGAGTCCTGAGTTATGCGGTACAACCGACTCCTCTGATACCAATTTTTCATGAATCGTCCTCAGAGCCTGTGCCGTGACAACCCCAAGTCCACCTTCCATAGGACAGAGGCTAGAGACTAGAACCAAAGTCATAAATCCCAACAAAAAGTGAAGGAATTGCCTTTATGATAGTAACAAACACAACGGAGTACACAACTGAAGCAAGCACTAAGTAAACTGAGTACAAAAGTAAATGCAGAAAAGTAAATGGGACAGTATAAAAACTCAACTGAAAGTATAGTACAACTGAAAAGGAAAGTACAACAGAAATAAAGTAATGTAGCAACCACCGAGTCATCCTCCGGGAATCCCACCTGAAGGGTGGGTACAGATGGTCTCCTTGGCACCTCGGTTCCATCTGTCTGCTCCGTGCACGCCTCACTAGGTGGTCCACCTCTGGGTACTGTCCATCTCTACAAGAATCCTCCATGATCAGTGTTGTCCGTCTTCTGCATCCAACACAATGTAGTGTGGCATAGCCCATGTAGGGGTGAGTATACAACACTCAGTAGGGACCCCGGGACCCACGAAGGTCTCCCAGAATCTACGAAGGGTAAATCACAAAGGAAAGGAACAATCCATAAGAATCAACAAGACCTGCTTAGGTATATTCCCATACATATACCTAAGTTATCAATCTCAGTTCATCTCAAACTCTCGAGCCCAAGCACAACCCAGTCCACACAGGAAGGATAGTCAATCACATCAAAGATAATGATTGAAAGTCAAGACTCAGCTCACACATGTATACTACTCATGAAGAGGGGTGGAAATGATTAGATGTAGCCTCTAAATCATCCCCTCTGTCGAACCCACTTAGGATCCAAGTAAAGAAGTCATCGCTGCCAAACCCACAAAGGATCCAATTACAGTAACCATCATTTTCTTACCCACGTAGGATCCAAGTACAGTCGTCCTTGCTACCGAACCCACGGAGGATCCAAGTACAGTCGTCCTCGCTGCCAAACCCATAGAGGATCCAAGTACAGTTTTCCTCGCTTCCAAACCCACAAGGGATCCAGGTACAATCATCCTCACTTCTGAACCCACGGAGGATCCATGTACAGTCGTCATCGTCGTCGAAACCACGAAGGATCCCAGCACGGTAGTCGTAGCAGTCACAGCTAGCTCTAGGGTTCCCGCACACACTACGCTGGACTCTGGGAGGGTCTGCTCCTCAATCCAAGTCGGTCGATACATCAACTATCACGAAATCTGGAGTTGATGTATCCCTAATTTTCATCACGTCAAAATAAACCCATCGCGACAGACGGTTCGTCAATCGAACGCCCAGTCTGAGAGTTGTTGGTTTTTCCGTTCGAGGGGCCCGGTTGGTATTTAATCTAAAACCAACATGACCATACTCCAACTACGTCCAAACCTCAATTGGAGTATTCCAACAGAATCATCCCATAAAAAGGAAATCAATGTTGTTGACGGCACGTCAATTGGACGCCTGGTCCTTAAGTTATAAGCGTTTTCGCTCCAAGGGCCCAGTTGGTTTAGGGTTTGAACCAACCCTTCCATACGCAAACTTCTCCGAAACATTGAGTGTAATATACCAAAATCACCTCTTCGATCCAAGGATTCCTATTCCACTGACGGTGCATCGATCGGAGGTCCGTAGCTCAAATTATGGGAAAAAGAACGAAAAATGGTCCGAAGTGGGGGGTCTGGGCCCAGTCCGACCCGGCCCAACCCAGCCTAGGTCGACCCAAACCGGGTCGACCTGACCTGGGCCTGGAGCTATCCCGGAATGGCATGGCCCGGCCCAGCTGGGCATGGCCCGGCCCGGCTGGGCATAGCCTGGCTTGGCTGGGCGTGGCCCGGTCCGCATGACCCGCCCCAGCCCGGCTATGGGGGGGTGTGCTGGCTCGGCCAGCTGGCCAAGCGGGGAGGGGGGCAGTTTCGTGGACATGGTGCCAGGATGGCACTGCTAGTCTCCTCAGATCCTGTGTGGCCGCGGGATCTGATGCTCGCCGTCGCGGCCGTTTCTGCGGAGGGTTCCTGTCGGCGGCGCACCGAGGTGTTGCCTCCTCCAGGTGGTCGGCCGGTGCCTCCGGCGCCCCTGCGGTCTTCCACGGTCCCTCGGAGGCATTCCAGTGGTCTGTTTTGGATTTTTTCTGTGCCTGTGATCATCTCGGGATCCGCACTCCACTGCGAAGGCCCCAAATCGTCGTTGCGGTCCCGTTTCGTCATTGCCAAACACCCCGCGCATCAAGAACAAAATAGTAGTGGGTCCGGACTTGTTCGTTTGTTCATACCCACCGCGTTAGTGGTTTAAAACATCACACAACAATTAAACGCCTTGTTCGAGAGTATAAAACACCTATATGGATATTACAAAAAAAATATCCTTACCTCGAAGTTGTTGTCGTACATCATCGATCCTCGGAAGATGAGCGTCATGGTAGACAGGCGTCGCGGAAGAATGATGTCGTTCCATCAACGATGGAGGAAGGGTCGTTTTCGTGGGAGATGTAGGCTTCTGGACGTCGAGGTGCGGCCGAGGAAGATGCATCATTGGAAGAAGTTCTTCACGTTCTTCACTGGGGGTGTTCTTCATTGAAGAACGGTGTTCTTCATCGATGAAGGATCCCCTCTCCTTTAATTCCCCAGAGTCTTTTCCCAAAAGATATTTTCCAATGAAAAGAAATAAGAGGCTCCCAATTAATAGAATTGTGATGCAATTATTATTAATTCCAAACTGGTGCCAATTAATTTAACGCTGATATTAAATTGATAGGTTGGCACATTTAATGGGATGAGAGAGGTAGGAAGGATCCACCATAATGAATATGTGCAGTTGTCAAAGTAATAAATAAGGGGTATTAATTGGGAGTTGAGCGGAGTTATGGGGATATGAGGGTTGGGGCGCGTGTGGGCCCCACCTCATAAATATCCACACTTGGGAGGAAATAACTGACTCACAAAATAAAATTGTGTACCACACAATTTTATTTAGTTTAATATTGAACACCAAATATTAACTTTCAACCCGCATAAAACACAACTGCAGTAAAGGTCCCGATAAGAAAATACTGGCACTGCGAGTTCATTGGTACCCTCGGATTTTAATTCTGAGCACCGGTTCAAAAGATAGAAAAACCCTCTCGTTCGTTTACTGAACATACCCGAGATAAACTTTGAAAATTTATTTCGGGAACATCGGGCCTCAGAATCAAGTGTCGTCATAAGCCACAGAGTCATAAAATTCCAAAGTATTTAAGAAAAAAATCCTTGAAATTTCTGGGTCTTTACAATTTATATATTTATTGATTTTTTTTGAATGATAATTACACTAACATGTTTACCATGTTTAACTTCTTTACCATTGTTTAACATGCTTACCATATTTTCCATGATTGCTATTACGTAACTCTGTTCAGTTTTACAATTTTGGTTTACATTAGTATTGTAATATTTGAATTTGTATATTTGTGAACTAATGTTAACTTTTTTTGATTTGAAGCATAATGACAGATCAATTAGTTGATCAACCACATGATTCTGGAGATGAGCATCATGATCATACCTCTAGGGATAAACATTCACATGATCCTATTGATGTTCACCAATCTTCCTCATGTGCTCCCATAATGAAAAAGAAGAGTTCAAGAGTTGGTTAACGTGGATGGACATGTTTACCAAAATTATCACTAGCTCGTAGCTAGGACCAAAGGATAATTTCCGAGTTTGATGAGAATGATATTGCTAGAGGTCCAAATGAAAAATATTTTAAGAGTTTTGTATCTCCTCAGGGTAAAGGAAAAGTAATCATTTTGTATAATCATTAGAGAAGTTTGGACAAATTGTAATATCTCAGTTTTGGGAGAAAATTTTGGTAATATATTTTTCTATTTTTTCAGAAATATTTAAATTTTTAGAGTATAATATGTTTTACCTCTTCTTTATTAGATGACATTTGATTTTCCTGGCACTAGAGGATTCATGAATAAATGTTTATCGATGGATGCTTGAAGATAGAGGGATTTCAAATCGACCCTCACATCTGATTTAATTTTTGGTCATCTGAAACAAGAAAATCCATGTTAAATATATCCTTTCCTAGATGAATAAATATGGAAATAATTTGTTGAAAGTAGAAGAAATGAATCATTTTTTGTAAGGGAAATGTAAATTTTTATATGATTTCTTATATAAATGATCTTATTAATGTTATGTTAATGATTTCTTATTCTTAATTTATAGCAAACAAGGACATCTCCTCAGGAGATCCAATCTAAAAATGGATACGCTCATAGTTTATCTTGGAGAGGTTATAGTTTATTGGAAAAACAAATAATGGAAAAAAATTTAAAAATATATATATATTTGAGTCTTCAATATCTAGAGATGTTTCCCCTCCATCCCCTCTACCTGGACCTGAAAAGTGGAAGAGAGATCATATTGGAAAAAGGGTAATATCTTTTGGAAGAATCGATAATCGTAGATGAGAGGATTGTATGATATTTCTTTTATTTATTTAAGTTAATTATATTTTTTATATACTTTGATTCCTTACAGAAATGTTCAATTAATTAATACCTGATTCTCTTTAGGATTAGAGTACACAATCAGTATTTATAGTTTCTGGGAGGAAAGATATTTTATCTGCATCATTGGGAAAGCCCGAACACCTCGATCGTGTGCGAGGATACCCGGTGGGAGTATCAGTAAGAAATGTGTTTCCACATTCTTCAAATTCTTTAATTGAGGGTGTTTATAAAAAAATAGAATCCTTGGAGACTGAAGTTTATAACATTAATAAAAAGATGTAGAAAAATATTAGAGTGTCGGTATAATCTTTGTTTTCAGAAATGAAATGAAAATTTCAAACAGTATCTCCCACTCCTCCACCTCCCCCTGCAGACCCCATTTTTATTATCCACCTCCGATAGCAGCTCCCACTCTCCCACCTCCAGACCCCATTATTTATCCTCCACCTCAGCCTGTAGACCCCATTTTTTATCATACTCTTCCGCCACAACTTCCTACTTATTTTGAGTTGTATATTGATGATCCTCACCCTCATATATTTTGATATGGGATAGTATATTGTATAAGAGATACAGTTCATCATCAACAGTTAGAGGTAGAGCATCATAGGTTTATTTTATAGGATATTATAGATATAACAACATGAGTACCATTACCTATAAATAAGGTGGAAATAGTTGGACATATTATCTTCCTATTTTTAGTTTGACCATCTAGACTTCTATGACTCATTACCATAGAGGTATGTATGTTATATATTCGATTTTATTTTTTTTAATAAAGTTTTTTAACATTTTAAATCTAAAATATTTTTCTATTTATTTATAGGAATACTTCAAATGTAAAAAAATAATTTATAGAAAACAACACAGATAAATTTTTATGACATCGGATAGAGATTCTAGTAGTCTTACCAGATTTTCAAGATATTCAAATCTTGTTGGCAGATCATTATTTGTTTCTAATAGAAGATCATGTTTGTGGATGTGCAATAAATGTGTGGATTGTGAAAACTGATATCATGGAGCTTATTACTGGAGATAATTTTGGCATCAACGTGGTGATGATTTTCTCCTTGTAAGTCTTAACACCTTTCCCGACGTTATATTTATTAAAAATGTATACTTTTGTCTATCTTTCATTAGGTATCTTTATAACACATGTGAGAAGAATGAGTGTCCAAATGTATATGGATTCATGGAACCACTTATGATTTCCCCTGAAGAGGATGCATTGGATGAGGAACAAAAAACACTTTATATTGCTGAAATATTTGAACAGAGTATGATCACACAGTGTTGGATGATCCCTTTTTGTGAGAGGTATGAAACATATATCTGGAAAAGTATTCTTTATCTTTTAACATAGAAAACCAATAACCTTAAATTTTCTTTTATATAAGTGATCATTAGATGTTAGGTGTTTTTTTCAAGGGATAAAACACTTTATTGGATATGCTCTCTCCATGGATATGTGTGGGGAAGTTTAAGAATATGTTGGAAAATTAAGTTTCAATTTATTGACAGTTTTTTTATATTTAATGAATTTTATGTTTATCTCATTCATATTATTTTCTAATAGTGTATGGGAATACATTCAAAAAAACACAAAAAAAGTGCCAAGATCAATTATGTAAAAGTAAAGGTAAATATCCATTTATAATTTGTACTTTTTGATGTATTACATAAAAATTCTATTTTTAATTGAAACTCATTTAAACAGAATTTTCATGAACAAACGGGCATCAGAAAATGCATATACTATATGTTAAGATTTATGTATGAAATAATTACAACTGGAACAATAATGAACTTTTACTAGGTTAGATTTCTTTATAAACTTTTCCATTATATTTTGTCTGATTTATTCATTATACATTTTAAATAATTTTATTTTAATTTATAACTATTTGATGAACCCAACCCTATGGTGCCCATGAGGCCAAACACTTACAAGTGGAATGGTCAAATTATTTTATAGGTTTTCATCCATTTTTGATTGATTATAGTGTAAAATGTAATTTTGAATGTTGTAATTATAATTGTGTATTTGGTAGTTTTTTTGTTAGATTTAGGATTTTTTGTAGTTAACATTTAATTTTTTGAATGTTATATATGTGAAGGTTTAATTTTTCTCTGGTTCTTTATATTTTGGTCGAGCTCTGATGTTTTTATGGTATGGATTATGGTCTGGTTTTTGTCTACTTTTGATCTAATTTCTACATGTTTCAGGTCTACTTTGGAAGAGAATAGTAATGGTTTCACTTTTTTATTTTTAAAAAAAATTGTTTTTACATCGGTTATTCTATAATCGATGTAAACAATGCCTAGGAAATAATTTTTACATCAGTTATTTTATAACCAATGTAATAAATTCCTGGGTATAATTATTATGTATTTTATTACATAACTGACGTCATATATTATTTTTCCCATCAGTTATTGTATAACTGACGTCAAAAATGATTCATAGGTGCGATATATTACATCGGTTATTGAATAAATGACATAATAAACATTATACCATGTTAGTTTTTAAATAACCAAAGTAATAAATCAAGCCTCTGAAGGGTTTTTCACATCGGTTCTTAAATAACCGATGTGAAAACCCCTTAGGAGGCTCTCTTTAGTATTTTAGTTATTTAATAACCGATGTGGAAAACTATATAACACGTCAGTTATAAAATAAAAAACGTGACAAATCGACCCTCTAAAGAGTTTTCCATGTGGATTTTAAAATAAACGATGTTAAAAAAATATTTATAATGTCTCCTATAATAACATCGGCTATACACGGATGTAAAAAATAAAAAATAACCGATGTAAAAAAACATTTTCTACACTAGTTCCACATTCACACACACACACACAAACAATCATATAGTACATAAAAGTCCCAATATGAATTATATATAACTTATCCATCCACTAATATAGTTATTAGTGATAATCCCTTATGTGGACCAACTGGAACCAGTTACTGTGTATGGCTCAATAAGGCCTCATAAAAGTAAATTCAACAAGCACCATTATATATATATAAATTTGAATTCCAATAATCCCTTTTAAGAACAAGATTTATTTTTTGTTATTTTACCCAACATGTCACATGTGTTAATTTAGGGTATACCATTTAAATTATGAAATAGAAGGATTTTTTTAAAAGAACCTTTAAAAAGAAATCCAAATTTCTAAAATCATAAAACAAAGACTGTTATTTGAAAATAAATCATAATGTGTTTTTCTTTAAATTAATAAGAGACCATTTTAAAATTATACGCCCTCATTTTCTAGAATAAGGGGAGATAAAGAGAGGATCCATATACCCCAAATTGATATTAAAGAACAAGATGAAACAAGATGTGAGGTAGCTAATATGAACTCAATTTCCTAGTCCATTGACAAATTCCAAAAAGGTTTTTTCAAATCATGACTTGTCCAATTGATCATCGAATATAAACATGATCTAATGTTTCTTTTAAAATAAGACAACTGGATATAGAAAGAAGAGATGAACAAGGATATGATTAGGATCTTAACTTCAATATCATTTATCTAATGCACATTGATCTATTTAAATTAAGTTTCATTGGGAAGATAGTCAAAAAATCACCTAATGGAGGGATGTGAGTTTAGATCCAAGTCATAGGAAGAAGGAATTAGAGTCTTTATATGAAAACTGGTATAAAAATATAATTTTCAAGTGTTATTAATTCCACCACATGGTTAGGAAGCACAGTATAACCAAACATGTTCCAACTATGTATGTTCTATTGGAAAAAACCCAGGGCAAAAAGGCTGGGTCACATGGCCTAGAAAACCTGACATGAACCGTGAAAAATTACTCTATCACAAAAATTATCAGATCTCATGGTTTTTCCTATAATTTTCTAATCCTTCCACCAATTATGTTCCAACCTAGTAACTCCCATATTCTATTACACAATTTTCTAGAGAAGTATCATGGTTTCCCTCAACTATTTTCAAACTATTCACCCATAAAAATGATTCTAATACATTATTAAACAATCCCAAAACATCATCAAAAAACATAAAAATATATATAACTTCATAATAAATAATAAAAATGTGAAGTACCTTAAAACAAGGGTGTAATATTCTCTCCACCATTAGGCTTTACGTCCTTGTACTTCTAGTGATTGGAGGTGATTTAGAATTTTTTGGTCCATTGATTTAGCATCTCTTTCTCATGTGTCCATGTCTCTTATTAACGTTTACCATGTTTACATAACCCCCAAAACAATGGAATATATTTTCCATGTGATATTTTATCTTATATATCCATGATATGAATTGATGAATGAATAAATATAGAATATGGTTTAGTATGAATCTGATCTAATAAAAAACATTGATATGATCATTCCAGTATTTATTTTGTTGAGATGCATGAAAGAAATTATGAACCAAACTAAACCATGTAATTCTAGGTAAATAATAAGAAGTATCACTAGTTCATTCATGTTTGTGAAAAGTTTCAACATACTAAGGAAAAAAAATTCCATGATTACCCAACAAACAGTGCCCAAAAATTGGTGCCACTTTCAATAATACATTATCTCTAATGAAAATTATAAAGGGTGAAAAAGATGTTCTACATAATATTTCTGATCTATTCTGGATGAGACCATTTGTTTTGTAACTCTATGATTATTCTAAGTAATTTCATGAACAAGTCTGGATCCCAATAGTGATTTCTCTCTATTCTCTACACAAAAAATTCAATATAGACAAATTCCTTGTAATCCCATGAATTTTTTGGTTTTTTATCATAGTATAATATATGTTGTTATAAAAGAACTAAACCAATGTAAAATTAACCTCCCACGAGTCCTTAAAACCCATAACATAAGATTTGATCATCTCTTCCCTTGTCTAATTCATTTTTTCTAACTAACCATCAATTTTAGGATAATATAATGGGATCATGATCAACCAGGTATTCAAATATTCTTGAAATAATTACTATATTCGAGTGATAAATTAAGGATCTTGGTCAGAGACTATCAAAATGAGTATTCAAAGGAATTTTAAGAATTCTAGAACATAGATATTTTCCAATTCCTCTATCATATTTGATTCATAGATCAAAATGAAATTTAATTTATTTAAAATTTATTCCGTAATCATCTATATTGAATAATGCTTCCAGATAGTTCTCTATAAACCCCTAAAAATATCCCTAGTGACCTTCTCTTATTTACATAATGGTATTGGTAATGATTGTAAAGTTCTATCTAGTCATTGACGCGTAGTCTTAACCTACTATTAGGTGTGGTATTTGGTCATATAATTTACAACTTATTTCATACCTATACAACAAAAATAGGTTCCCAAATCATTGTACATATTTTGGATAGATGGATTAATAACCTATGTAAAATAGTTATAAGTAGAAAGAAGTTGTTCATGATAAGATAGTGGAAGGATTATTTGATATCTAAAATTAATCACTAAGTTTTTATCTTGTTTTTATCTATCAACACTATCACCACCATTAAATATTGATGTAATGTTAACGAAATCGGGATCTAATATTTCATAATTCTTGACTTGATCAACCAAATTAGGTATTAGAGTCACCAAATAGAAGACCATGACTTCATTCGACTAATTACAATCTAAATGAAAATCATTAATCATGCTTCGTAATTACCACTAATCAAAAGCTTCTTTATCTCGTTGGTTAGATGAATTCCAACATAAATCATCTTTCATAGAATTTTATTTTCCATGTGTATAAACTATGTCAAATACAAAATTTGTAGATATTATATCCATAAACATTATTTTAGGTTCAAATGTATTTGTAAAAATATGTGTTCTAAGATTTTTTGATATATGAACATAGTGAACTTTTAATAATAGAGATAAATATGACATGTTTTCAAATCAAGAACCATGGTAGCTAATTCCAAGTCAGGGATTAGAAAATTCATTTCATGAATTCGTAATTTTTATGATCCACAAGCTACAACATGATATCCTTACATGATAACATAGTTGAGTTGAGGTCTAACCACATCAATATTGACCTCATAACCTTTACCAGGTTCTAGAATAAATATAATTAGTGTTTAAGTGAACCTATCCTTAAGATCCAAAAATTATTGTTGACAATAATCACTATAGATGAATAGAGTTCCCTTTTATATTATATATTCCACAGGATATGTGAGATGTGAGAAATCACAAATGAATTATAGATATTAACACTATTTTCCACGAAAGACGCATATCTTAATGTTTTTAATCAACGGTTTCTAAGAGATAACAACTTTTATCCTTTGAGGGTCGACTAATATGACTTTATTAGAGATGAAATTACTAATTAAGTGACATTATTATTTCCATATATCATATTTAAATAATTTTTTATATTATCAGTTCTCTAACAAGGTGATCGATAAAATCTCTAAATTTTTTCATTTTCTTTTAAATTTTAAGAATACACTAGAATATCATCCATAAATACAATAATAATTTATACTAGGTACTTCTGAAAGATTCATTTCATAAATTTCATGAAAATACTAGTATATTTTTAAGACCAAAACACATGAACAAATATTCATAATTACCATAGTGACTCCTGACAACTGTCTTTAGAATATCCACTTTCCTCAAATGGAGTTGGTGACATCTGGACAGTAGATAATTATTAGAGAACCCATTGGGATACTTTTAATTGATAAAACAAATCATTAATTAATGGAAGAGGATAACTATTACTTATCATAAGATTATTTTTTATGATAATTAGAACATAATCATAACAAAAAATCTACCTAGTTTAAAAAAAGAACAGCAGTTTCATAAGGTGATGTACTCAGTATTATAAGGCCTTTAAATTACAATTAATTCAATTTTAACTTCAATTACCTTAATTTTTTATTCTATATAATAGAGTTGAAATATGATTTTTACTTGAAAGGAGATAAATTTAAAATTAAAATTCTTTTTTAGCTGGAAACCCTATAAAATGTTCACAATATGCATCAAGATAATGATCCAAAATGCTAATAAAATGTTAAGTCTCTATTATTTTATTAGTACCCCAAGATATTACTACCAATTGATAAGGAATATTTCCAACCATCACTTCAAAGTGTTGAGACCTTCCAGTATTCACATCCTAGTCACCTTTAATGAGATAAACCATCCCATCCGGGGATATAAAATTCACTCATCATGCATAAAAATTTATGTGAGCCTTTAAAGAAATTGAACAATCTATACTAGGGGATTTAAAAAAGATATCCATGTCTAGAATATAAAATGACTAAAAAAATTGGACTCCATACATGGTTATTGGACAAGTTGAACACTTAAATCCTAGGTAATATGGCTTATCAAGTGGTTTTTTTATACTCATAATGTATGCAATCATGTTGATATGCAAGAAAGTTTGATTGAAAATATGAGAATAAATGAAAGAGTGGGATACATCAACATGAAACTGAACATTCATATGATTTTAGTCATGAAAAATGTTAACTCATATAATCATAGTACTTGATTAGTCCAACATGATTATATTCTCAACACCATATAACTTCTTTCTCATTCACTCTTATTCCATAATCAGCTACTATGGTTGCAATGAATAAAGAGTTATGGTGTTTTTGGAATCACTATGGATTTATTGGTTCTAAAGATGATAACTATTTTAAAGTGAACACCCAATCAAATCATAATATTTCTAAAAAATGAGTGTTATCCCTAGCAACTAACTTTTCACTATTAGAGGAATAATGTTTAATATTCCCCATATGATTACAATTTTGGAATGCTTTGGGTGGTTTAATACAATCCCACTTCTTACTCTTTAATGAACTACCTCAAAAACATATATGATTCTTCTAGGTATTATAGTAAAGTTAACTATTCCAGTGGGTTGATTTTTTTAATTCTCAACCTTCATAGAAGTAGGTTTCTCACTTTTTCTTATTCCAATCTTCTGAGTACCCACCTATACGCATATAAATTAATCTTATACTTAAATTAGGATTTTAATTAATATCCCTTTTCTATACTACCAATATATTGTCCATTTATGTATAAAAAGTATTCACAACATAATTACATTATAATGAATAACTGAGTGTAGTCCAAACATAAATAGAATTTTCTTTTGGGGGATTTCTAGTAGTCACTTATTTAAAAAAATATAATATGTTCATTATCTTAACATCATATTTTATCACTAATATATGTTATTTATTATGTCTAAAGAAATACATGTTTCTAGATATCTTAATGGTGTGAATGTATAATATCTTAGTGATAAACTCTTTGAATACCTCATATGTAAGATTGTGGTCGAGTTTAACAAGACAGTTAAATCCCACTATTGGCATGTCAGAACCCACAAAATGTATACTACTAACATGAGTTATATATCTTTCAGCGTTCTAAGGAAATCAACTAACCTATCCATTCTTCTAAGACACACTTTTTCATTTTTAAGTTCTAAATTCATCTGAAAGATTATTTGATTATTTTTTTGTAACTACACAAAATAATCTTTATGTAGTGGTTTTTCATTTAAATTTCCTTAATCAATAGGTTATAATGCATGGAAAATTCATTAAATAATCCACTATTTCACCAATGGTTTAGGTGAAACCACATTCTATATGCCCTATTCTTATGATTTTATAGGATACATAACTCGTTTCATTTCTCTATACTAGGAAAAAGAACCACTTAGACACTTATGAACTAGTAAATTGAAGGCTTAGGATATTCTAAATCATTAAAAGAAAAAAATAAATACAAATAGTTTCTAATAATCTCCAACCATAATTGGATTAATGAATTAATAGTGGGGTGTATCATTACTAATGCATGATACACTACACTAATTTTCTATATGTATAACGCTGAGGTGAAAATGCTCATATAGGTGTTTGAAAACACTTTTTTGTACTCAGACTACCATAGTAACATGAATTTAATCATAAAGAGGTTAGATAAATATTTTTATGATATAAAATTCATATTATAACATGTAATGTATCCTTTATTATATTCAAATAATACAGACAACATAATTGATATTGTTTTAAACATCTCAACCCTAAAAAAATTCTTTTAAAGATAAAAGGTGGAACTAACATTAGGTGAAATCCCATAAATACCAATGGCTAATAATAAATTACAAGATATGACTAAATCATTGAAAGATGATTTAAGCTTTAAGAAAACAAAACTTGTTAAGAAATTAATAAAAATACCCAACCAATACTATATGATTCATGAAATTTAAACAATATAACTCAAATATACCAATAACCAATAATATCAGAGTCATAAAAAAGTTAAATAAGGCACCCAACTAAATTAAAAGACATCCTAACATAGATAAACTTATATGGAATCACTACAACTACTCTACATGAAAATATCAAATATCCATCAACCCTTCCAAGAATATAGAATCATTATGTTCCACTAGATAAATAAGATACATTACCTATGTAATGAATAAAAATTATTCATATTTTCCTCTCAATATGCTATCTCACAATTCAATATATAACTAAAAAATGAGGGGAAAATATGAATAATTTTACCAATAAAACTTATATAGCAGAAACAACTTATTGATTTATTCCACATGAAACACACATTCCATGTTTACACACACACATGCATTCCAGTAAATTCCCATTATTCATGAGTGTTGAATCATATATCCACCAACTCAATAATTAGTGATAATTCTCTAAGTTCAAAAATTGGTACTGGATACCAATTCCAAACCAACAAGGCCTTGTGAAATTAAAATGAACACACACTATTCAATATATGTAAATTCCACATTCCAAAAATCCATTTTTATGATAATAATTTATTGTAGTAAATACATCAAACATAACACGTGATTTAATTCAATTTATAAAATTTAAATCATGAAAACATATTATTTTTTACAACACCCATATAAAAATATATTTAATGTTCTCAAATCATAAAAAAGTGTGTTATTTGGAAAGAAATCACAGTACACTTTTCTTTGAAAATCATAAGAAACCATTTTAAAACTCCAAGACAAAATAGTACAGAATTAATGGATATAAAGAGAGAAGACACATACCTTATAGTGGACATTGAAGAACATGAACAAATAAGATGCTATCTAGCTGGTATGGAATCCTTTTCCAGTTTCTTCAAAAAATCCTAAAAACAATTTTCCAAACATAAATGATGTAATATATATGGGTATAGATTCCACAATCTATGATTTTTTAAAAGAAATTGATTTGATCTAGAAGGAATAGAAGAATATAAATATGGTTGTTCTTTTACCTTTAATCTAATAGATCTAACACACATCGATCCATTGAAACCAGGTTTCAATGAGAAGGGAGACACCAAAATTGCCTAATAGAAAGATGGGGGTAAATAGCTTAGGCAAGGGATAAAGGAATGTTACTTTTTAGGTGATAATTGGGATAAAAATTTAATTTCCCAGTGTTATTAATTTAAATTCATGGTTATGTTTCATGTTTTAACAAACTGTGTACTAATCATGTAAGTGATATTGGAAAAAATATAGGGTATCATGGTTTCATGGCCTAATTTAGAAAATAGTTTGGAAGCCATAGAAAATTCCTATATCAAAAATATTCTGATATAACATGATTCTTTCAGTCTTTAGGAAACCCACACCCAAATAATGAACCTTTCCATTTACTCTCATATTCCCTGAAAATTTTCCCTCGATAATATATATGGTTACCCCTAACCGTGATAAAAATGTACACACATAAAAATTTATAAAAACATTATAAATCCATCTTGAAAGTCCCATAACTCAAACCATACATTATATAACTTCAAAATAAATAATAAAAGGTAAGGTTACCTCAAAACATATATTTTACATGATGGTTACAAGAAACAAGGGGATGATGAATAAAAATATAAATGAAAAATATATGATAGAAAATTTATTGGATAGTATTTAATACTCTTATGTTGATTCAAAAAATACTATGGATCTTAAGAATAAAAATAAAATAAACAAACTATGACTTCAATTATAAGATGAAAACGCGATGTGGATTAAAGAGATTTTGATTTCATTAATAGTGTTCTCAATATGAAAAATATATAAATTTTTTATAATAAATTTAAATTATTTATCGAATCATCATCAAATGATAATTTTATACACCATTTATGTAGTAACAAGGCTTGAAATTATTTGAATTTTTTTTATGTTTTGTGGAAAAAGAAACTATAAATTGATCTAAATGGTTATCATGTCAAAGTTCATTAATGATGAACTAAATGAAGTGGTTTAAATTGAACAATTTAGTTGATTTATCCTCTTTATAAATGGTTCTAGTGTTTTTAAAATGAATAAACAATTATATAGGATTAGACAAGTTATTATGTCATGGTAGTCAATGATTATAATCACTATAATGAGCATGAATTATAGAAAACATGTGATGGATAAGAATATATATATCAAGGGAGACAACAGAAACTCACCCATTTTTATTTTTTACATTGATGAAATTAATTATAAAGGAAATACGGTGAATACTTATGCATAATTTACCACCTATTTCAAACAATTTTTCTTAAACACTTGAAAAATAGGGGTGAATTTGGGTGTCTATCTCTTCTCAAAATCTTATGGATCTTATTTTAATATTTTCATAAATATAGTAATCCTATAATTTTAAATCATAAATCCAAAAAATGTACATGAGTAAACTAAATATTCATACAAAATTATTACCCATGTTTCACCACTAAGGGCTACATCCAAAGTACACATACTAATGGTCTATTGATCTACCAAAATAACTAATCAATATTGTGATTACAATGTTTAGTAAGGGGTCACTATAGATATAGGGGTTACTACCTCTGTCTTCTTATCTAAGCACTACATTAAATAATTTATATAATTAATAGATCACATGAAGGATGATCTCAATAATATGCAAAAAAATAATTAATACCAACTAGATTTGTTGTTTTTCATGTTCTTAAATATTATACATCAATTTAAAATCCTTAAGGTTGTTCCTCTCAGCCATAATTCTTTTATAGAAATTTAAATATATAAATTCATCTAAATTTTAATTGACTTCATCTCTAAATTCTTCTTTCCTTTTAAAAATTAACGTTAAAATTAATCAACTGTGAAATTTCTACATGTCACATATTGATTGGACCTCAAAACTCTTTATGATAATAAATTGAAAACTAAAAATTACAATTACAATGACTCGAGAGTTTTAGAAAATTAATATTTTGAATAGTGTATAATCCATTATATCATGGTGAGACTCTATTCACTGAGATTTTTTCCAATATATTTTGGATTAATAGGGCTTGTTATGGTATGTATTATAGTAAAACTTAGACTTAAATATCATTATTAAAAAATAATTTTAAACTCTTTGAGAACCACGAAATTTTCCTCCAAATTCACATGGATATAAACTCTATTATAATTTTTCATAGTCGGTTATGGTGTAACGTACTAATCCAAAGGAAAAATAAATTATCACAAACTCTCCTTATGGTGTGTTTTAGAAATCCATATCTCTTAAAAAATTCATTATGGACTTAAATACAACATTGGGATATGATTATTTTATCAATAATACCCTTCCCTATATAATATTTTCACAATGTTATTATCTTTTCATTACGGTGTTATTTTTATCCACATGAGATAATTCATTATAACCTAAAAATTTTTAAATAGTTATTATGTTTTTGTCTTTGTTCTCTCTATATCATCAAGTAATATCCTAAAACTCCTCAAATCACTTAAAAAATTCTTTAAAAAATATAACAAGTCATGATTGGAATTAAAAACACCTACCAACAACTTGAATTCTAGTATCCCTGCATTTTCTAACATAAGTTCATATATTCTGAAATTTGAATAACCTTGGTTAAAAAATTATAATTTGTTCATTTTATTAGAGATCAAAAGTATATAAAGTTAAATTAAACTATAGAAAAACCAAATGTTAATAAAATTACTCACCCATCACTCTAAGTATACATGAAATTTTCTTAGTCTAGAATATAAGTGATAAAGAGGAAATTATATTCTCAGTGAATTCATTTAAAACCTATCTCAAATAAACCATTTTCCATTAATCTCATAAACCCCAATAACACCTTATACATATTTATATTATAGTTCTTCTAGATTATCCCTAGAGATCATATCTCCATCATCCGTTGAAACTAATAAAACTAATTACTCCTAATCATGATTAGATACACCCCCCATGATATAGGAATTATTCTTTGTGTTTTATTGTTTCCTTGTTTGAATAATTTTATGTTTCTAAAAATTTATATGTATATATCCCACTTTTATAAGATAAATTTTTTCCATTCTATAGATTTTACTGAATTTCTATCCTTTTGAAAATAAACCTAATCGGTATATAATGAATGAATTTGGGGTGATGGGAAATTTATGATCTCCTCAAGCCAAGGGATGTGGTAGAATACTGAGGCACAACATATACTTCAAAATTATAGGGTGTAAAATGATTTTTCTAGAATTATTACCACTTTTTGATTCGTTCGAAATAATATATCTTGACGGTTCCATGATCCACTATTTCATAAATAAAATGGTACTAAATTTCAATGTGCTTCATACGAAAGTTCTATAGAAGATTCATTTTTAACTAAATTAAAATATTTATAGCACCATGTATCTCCAAAATAAACCTTACATTTTTTAAGATATTCAAGTCATTTCATTATCCATATATAGTTTGAACATTCATTACCTGAGTGCTCATTATATACATGAATCGAGTTATCAGAAAACTTCAAGGGAACATATAAGTTACCATAGGATGGTGTAAAATATTGGTAATAAATATAACATGTGGGAGGTATTTCCCCCATTAGAATGAAAAATATACCAAAATCATGGCACGCAAAATATTTAACATGAATTTGGGGGTCGACAGACATATGGACTAAAACACCATCGACCACTGATGGTGTAATTGTTAATTAGACCCCAAAAAAATATTCAATGAAACAAATATATGATATATACAGACATATTAAACTAGTTCAAAATATCATAAAACCTCTACAAAATATTACAAAAGTGACAAGATCTTCCATACCCAAATAATACAAATCCAATCATGGTCATTGGTGTTAAAAGAAGAGGCCCCATATGTAGAAACCTCGTGAGAACCACCAAGGATATCACAAATGCATCCAATCCACACATACCTTAGAAAAACTTCATGTATCCACGCAAGAGAACATTTCTAATAGTATTATCTATTTTCTCACTAATTTATATCCAATAGATAATCACCCCTACTAATATAGTACTAGATAACAATATGAAGCACTGCATGTCCATGAGGTTCTAAACATGGGTTGTGGGAGTTTATGTACTCAGTGGAGCACCACCAATGTTAATTAACTCTGCAATGAATAATAATGTGTATAAATAAACATATATAAAGATTTATATACATATATATGAAAAACATTTTATATATTAATAAAAAAACATAACACAAAAAACATGTAAATAGAATGTAAATAGTTATATCACACCAATAACTTTTAACAACCTAAACCAGTAGGATCCACATCTAAACATAGCTTTAGAGTAATTTCCATGGGATATACATGATTTTATGTTAGGTGGGAGGTAGTTTAATCATGTAACCAATCCTATCTAGTTCGGTGGTGGAGTGATGTTCTAGACCATCCATCCTAGTGAATTTCTAAAACTGAGGCCTAATCCCATCATATTGAATGGTGAATATCTATATAAATATATATACATAACACTTCCCATAGATTAAGATAAGAGGTATATAAAAATTGTTTTTTATGATCCAATTCTATCATCAAACTCCAATCTAACTAATACCTACTTCAGAAATCCATATGGAAAGAATGTATTCACATTTACACAACCCATCTAGCATAATTATCAAATACAAAAATAATATCAATTATCAAGAATAAATCAATAATAATAACTATTATTCTCAGTATATTGAAAGGTGAATGGTGTGATTTTGTACATAAATTCACTAAAATAATAACATCAGGGGATTCATAATACACACTAGCATAAAATATCCAAAATAAACTCATGGAAACTGAATAATATTAATATATAAATGATTAAAAGTATTTTCAAACAAGTCATAAATCATTTTGTGGTGTATTTTATTGGGTTCTTAGGATGTAATTCAATCCAAAGTCCTTTTTCTCAGGTGGATTGCATCTTCATATTTTTTTAAAATCTAGTCTTATGAGATATCAATAATTAAAATGGTAATATTTTATGTTAAACTAGGTAATAAGTTAACCAATACTCAATTTTTGTAACCTTAATGGGGATTAAATAGACGTTAAGTATGGAATTTAGGATTCTAATATATATTGTATGTTTCTCAAAAAAAATACTTATTGTTTTAAAGATTTATTGATGTGAAAATTTCAATAGAAATTTTATGATTTAATTTAAAGTAATATCATACAATAACCATGTACCACACAAAAATATATACTCATTAAAATTTACTTTAAACATTTACTTTGAAATTATTAATTTCTTAAAACAAAAAGAGTTTTTATTTCCTAGATGCGAGGTAGTTTATTAAAATAAAAAAAATTAGTTTAAAATATAGAGAGTTATAAAAATATATTTATAAGTATTTGGATAGATACCTTTTATAATTTGAAACATGAAATTTTATATAGAAAAATGTATCTCGGTAGCAGAGGCTAAGTACTTATATAATCCATTTTGTCATTCCATGTATTTAACCCCATTATCACCTTTCCAAAAATCTAAATCTTAAATAAATTTAGGTTTATATTATTTTCTTATGAATCATTCATGTTATAATGAGATGAAATAATATTCCTTTGTGTCACGTAATAGAGTAAAGGGAATATGTAATTAACATTTCATGGTCACACCACTCAAACATTAATCTTAGGGGATTCATCCTAATTTAATGAATAAACTAGTATACCATTATAGGTTGGATTATATAACAAACATGAATACCCATGATGATTAATTAGTTAAATAAGAATATTATTAAAAATCATGTTCTGATGTTCCACACAATAACAAGATAATCTACAAAATTAACTAATTCTAATACTCAATTCAAGACTTATAATATTTTAAGGGATCAAGTGGTACAATAAAAAGAGAAATAAATACTATATACACAAGGGTTAATGAGAATATGTTAATGAAAAATGATTATAAATCCATAAAATACATTGGTCAATAAAAATAATGTTTAAAATTATTTTTAATGTGATGATAACATTGAAAATGAATTAATTTATAAATAAATTTTCTTATCATTATATATTAATAATTTAATAAAATAGTGTAAATAATATTCCAATAATAGCCTGAGAATTCACTTAATTAGTTGAAACCCCCTACCTTATTCACATGTGATCATTTACTCTTTTGAATGATCCTCAAAAAAACCCTAAGAACCAACAATGAATAATTACATAAGTAGGTAACTCCTATAGACCATCCACCATAATTAAATGAGGATAAAACATAATAAAAACCTATAATAATGTATCTAAAATATTATTAAAATAAAAATAAGTGAAATACCCTAATCTAGAAAACCAATTATTCAATAATTATGACCTAAAATCATAAAATCTATATATAAACATATACTTAAATCACCCTCAATTGAAACAGTGATTAATGGGGATCATTCAAAAAATATTGGCCTATATAGAACTAGGGTAGGGAATCCTTGAACCATGGTTTATTATAATTTTACCAAGATACATAGATTAGAGTGGAGGAAATTATAAAATAGAAGAAATATAGTGGATGAGAGGATATATAATAGAGTTGAAATTAGTTTTAGTTAAAAAAAATTCTTAAAGTGTCATTAGTTCAAGGAAAAATAATGATAATGATGAGAAGACCAAGATAGATCATATGAGAGGACTTATTATGTCTACAGTGATTTGATGTAGAAGTATAAGTGAGATGGATTGAAATTTATTTCAGGGTAATGAACCAAAATTTACCATCTAAAGATCACTACTAGATCATACCAAGCACTTAGCCTAGAAACACTAAGTACCTTATGGCACCTCAAACCTACTTGAGATTCTTCCAAAACAAAGGGGGTACCCAGTGGAATCAGACATAATACTTGATGTCAATTATATTTTTCACCCCACATAGGTACTCTAAATTCCAAAATTCTAGGCCAATCCTCAAATGATATTTTAAAATTCCATAGAATTCATCATAAAACCCAGAAAAAAAATTCATGTCAACAAATGAAAATCATCTCCTCAACTGAAGTCTAATATTCATAAAATTTCATAGACAAATTATACAAATTATATAATTTAGACATTATTTACACTATAATCCATGTAATTAGTATATATGTTGTTATGTTAATTCAAAATGATGTTTTATCTTGAAAAAATTATGTTTTTTTCAAGATAAGTTATGTTTTTTTATTTCTTATTATTATCCATACAATTAAATTTTCCTAAAATATAAAGGATCCTAAGATAGTGAATATTTATCCATAATGTCGCATTCCCTATAAATACCTTACTATGCTATCAAATATTGGTCATTACATACATTAGAAACTAAATAAAAATCAAGGAAACTTTTTCCCAACTATAATGATTAGGAAAAATACTAACACATAGAGGATCTTAATGTATCAACTAGGATAAAATTAGTCCATGATTAAATAATTTATTTATATTCCATTGAGATAATATCTATCTTGGTTACTTGTCCCAACACCTCAAGAAAGTTAAAATTTTATGATATGTAATTATAATCTAGATCAATTTTCATAATATTGGATGAAATCATGAACTAGTTTGAGAAGAATAACTTACCATATAGAGATAGGAACCATAAAATTACTAAAATATGACAAGTGTAATCAATAATATTAAAGTAATTTTATAAAAATGTACATATCCCCTATATTTTTTCCATTATTATGTTTGGAAAAAAAACATCTACTAGATGATATTTGGGAACTTTATCTATGTCATTTTCACCCAACTTTGGAATTGAATCATTAATGACAACCATCTCGTTATAAACTATTAAATAATAAAATCCTGAGAAATACTCTTTCATATTCATGTTTCCACACCAAATGAAACATACTATCAATATCACCTAGCCAAATTTCTAATTTCTAGCATTTGTATCACATAAAACCCAATAGGAATTTGGAACTGAAACTCAAACTATGTTTTCCCACCTATTTTTTATGCCTCAATTGTTTGATCTATCCTATGTATTATTTCAAGGGTATATCTCTAATGCTTAGGTATCAAGAATAAATTCCTTTAATCCTCATTTCCAAACATGAGTTATACTATAATAGGTAATGATCTAGTCCTTCTCATGTAATTACTTTGAAACGATGACATTCAATATTTATAATGAATTCATGATTAATTATTATTACACAATTAAATTAATATAATATTCAAATTATAGTAATATAATTTCATCAGACTATATATCCAATAACAACTCTTCTATAAATAGTTATAATACTCATAGTCAATGGGGTAACCACTATATAATTCTTGTACTGGCCTAAATATATCCTTTCAATTGTTCTTTATGCCTATGTGATAGTGGAAAAAAATAATAGTATTTACATTTGATTTTTTTAGGTTCTACACCCATTTATTGATATCTATAACTTTTTATAATAAACACAAATTCTAGGAAAACTATCAACTTAATATGTGAAAACTAATTCATGTGTACTCTAGGAATATTTCCTAAGATGTACATTTCATCGATTTAACCTTTACAATACCTGATCCCATTTGGAACCCACTTGGTTCGGTGAAAAACTTGAGTTTGATATCCCTATTGAGCCTCTAATGCACTAGGGGTTCTTGAATCACACTGAGATGGTTTACACATATAACAAAATACATTTACATGTGGAACAAGTAATAACACATCGATAATCACTAAAATAAATTATATACATATGATAAAATTAGATAAATAAATCTTCAAAAAACTATTTGAATTTATAAATGTAATGTTGTATCATACTTAAATAGTAAATATAATATAAATTTAAATAATATATAATAAATTTACATAAATAATAAACCAAAATAAACACATTAGTTTTTTTGTTTAAAACACTAATAAATAATTCCATCAATATTTGTTATGTATATCATATATAACCTGACATCCCCTTCTCAATGCTATAGTGATTTGTGATAAAATCTCAATCAATTTAAAAACAATGATTGTGTCATTACGCAAGTAACCATGTATGAGTGAGTAGAAAAATACCTGAAAATGAATCATATATTCTTAAAAATACTAATAAATAGTCATTTATTTATAATAATATTGTAATGAAATCATAATATATTATCATGACCGCACCACTCAAAGCACCCACGTGTCATAAAAATCTAACCATCGACAAGGATACTATCTCGTTCTAGAAATAAATTAATTTTAAGGTGATTATTTATCCCATACATATATACCATACCAAATATTTTTACAAAAAATTCTTATAAAATAATATGCCTTGTAGAGATACACACAAAAAACAAGAATCAAATGACAACACCATTAATTATAAGAATTTTATATAAATAATTAGGGGATTCTGAACTGATAAACATGGAATCAGATGGAGGAATGATAGAAAAAAGATATATAGGATCACAAAATATTGATCATAATGTCACTCCTCAGATTATACAAACTCTGTGTAAGTCGGTGAATGATTACATAGTATAGATTATAATGTTATGCATGGGAATAACAAAACATCATTATAATTAAGTCCGTAAACATTATTATTGGACATAATAACCTTTTTCTAGGGTCTTATAAAGAATAAATCAAGATAATTATCCATTATAGTCATATCATTGAAATAAAATTAATCCATATACATTACATATTTTCCAATTCATATCATTATCTCCATGAGAAAAATTTGTAACTTGATCTATGCATATGTTAGGGGACCCACCAAACATGATAAGATTGACTAAATAAAAATGCCTAATAGGAAATGAATTTTTAGGATCAATTCTTCAATAGAACTAATTTTAAATCTAGATTAATAATATGGTCAGTCTTAGGCATTACTCGATGACCTGATATATAAACTGATTAGCCTAATTAAAATAAATTATTATTATATTTTTCTAAAAAATGATAATATTATGTAATTAGTATCTCAAATCAATTATTATTATATAAAAAAATTAAATAATTTAATAATATTTTAAATCATTATTAATAAACGGACCAAAAAATATTAAATAACCCATAGATTGGTCTTTTTCCTAAAACCCAATTAAAAACGGGTCATGATAGGGTCAGTATAGCCAATCTAGATTAATAAATGGGTAAGTTTTCTTTCCAACCAAACCTGTTAAGACTATTCTATGTTCGTGCATATCTGTCACATCATTTATAAGTATTATTAAACCTATTGATAGAATAATCCATCTCTGATGGAATCATATATAGTTTTTTATTCGATATATATGATTTCTTCATGTCATTAGGTAAGTAAAAAAAAATTAATGTCACCATAGTATCTATTGTATGTTACCTATCCAAATATAATCATAACGATAATTTTCAAATAACTTTTAAATAACATAATTCCACTCTTTGTGAATATTATCCCCCTATTATAATGAATATGAGAATCATTTAATCAGATTATCTTATCAAAACTCATTATCCATTGCAAGTTAATTAAATGAAAATTAAAAAATGATAGAACTCATTGGAAGTTTATCTCTATCAAATTTCATGGTAAGCTTCATAGAACCATTATATCATACACAATTATGAATCTCAAATCATCGTCGAATACATTCTCCAAGCAGTGGGTACTAATTAAATATTCTCATTAATATCATCCCCACTATTTATTATCAGACCACACCCAAAAACATTCATATTAAAATTATTATTTTAGATTAAGTTTTTTATATGATCTAAATGAAAAACTAGAAGATAAAAATTTGTTCTAAATTTCCTAATAAACACAATGATATTAAAAATGATCTCATAATTTTAACCATCCAAAAAGGAGTGTCTAATTTCATAAATTTCATAAATTAACATTTTTCAAAATAAAATGTATCTACAAATTTGACAATAATGAGATACTTGAAAAAATGGTTAAAATATATTTTAAAAAGGCAATATGAACACCATAGTATTTTGAAATGATAAAATTAATTAAGGAAACTATTGGATCACTTCACATGTAAATATCATTATGGAAACAACTGTTGTTCATTGACAATTGTTATCACTTATCACACATTATTGATATTTATATCAATAAATAATTAGTGACTGGGTTAGGTTGATTGTCTTAAACTCATAAATTCATAAAAGATGAAATATAATTGACGTAAGATCAATGATGAATGTAAGAAGTAATAAATGATCTATTTTTTTCCTCTTTCAAGTGACTTCAATCGTTATTTGGTGTGTCGATTATTTTTCTCTCAAGAATTTCCCTATTTGGGGGCTATCTTATCATATATGTTTCACGCTCTTATATATTATTTTTTAGTTTGATCATCCATATATAAAGTAGTTTGTTCATTCTTATCTTCATCAATATTTTTTATTGATCCTTAAATCTTTAAAAAACCGTAATTCTCTATGTAATGTATTTATATTTCTTATTTGAATATGAATATCTTTATTTATAGAATATAATATTCAAATCAATTAATAATTTTAAAAATCATAGTTTATTGAAATTCTTATTTTTAGAGATATGACCAAAACCATGTACTAGTGATAATAACTATGGAATGGTTTCTTAATCAAAGAAATATCCAAAAAAGATGATCAAATATTAATATTATTTCAGATTTTAATATTTTTATTTTTTGTTGCTTATGATTTCCATTATAACCTTTTTAGGTTTATTATTTTTTGTATAACACATTTTAATCAAGTCAAAATCACTTCAGCTACATTTTTCTTCTCTTTATACGAGAACATAGAAATTGAAACATTCACTACTTTTTTTAAATATAGTGGATATTGAGTAAATCATCTTCTCTTTAGAAAGCATGAGTAACAAAAATTTTCATTTTCTATAAAAAATGAAATATTTAATGAAACTATCTACATTTCCCCTCAATTTTTTCTTTTGTGTATTTCAAAACACTTTTATCAAACACTAACAACAGTTAATACTCATTTTTACTAACATGCATCATGATTTCGAAGATTACATCATGTTCTTCTTTCTCATGTAAGATAGTATGGTCTAATATTCAATCCATTGATCAATAATGAATAACTAATCATTTTTTTTAATTATTATATATTTATAAAAACCATACCATTTTTATGATTGTTGTGGTGGATAATTAATCCCACCTTATGTTTTATAACTATTTTTATACAATTCCAACATAATACATTTTTCTAACTGAGAAACCATGGAATAATATTTTATACACTATAACATGGTCCTCATGAAAGTGATATTTTTATTCATTTCATTTATAATACTTATAAATTTATATGTAGATAGTATACATGGAATAGAGAGTGATTCTCAACATTGTGTTTTGATCTAAAAATGTATCTTTATGCATTTCCCTTTATTGCTAGTCTCTGAACCTTTTTCTTTTTTATCTTTCATCCACAAGATGTTCCAAACATACAAATGATTACCTTACACTAGAAAAAGTAAATCATTAAAATTAGATATTAGTAATAATCTCTTCCTTTATCAGCATTCATCTAGTACTTCCATAAGATGTGAAAATATTCTTATCAACAACTGGGATGTATCCTTAATAGTATTTGGATGATACAACTATAATTTTCATATAAACACACATATGGTAATAAATGGTGTTTTAGTTACTCCCCATCATAGTAAATGTAAAAACCCAACTCTATTTGTAGGTTCATTCTATCACAATATATATTTTTTAAATATTATTTTTGGTATATTGATTTGACTGAAACCTAGAAGGATCAAGACTAAGTGTAACCTAAAGAAAATGGTATTTGATTGAATTTGATTTCTTAGAATATTAGTTATCTAAGTTATTAGATCTATGTTTACTGAGGTCATATTGATTTTAATTCAATCACATGTTATTAATGATTGTAAAAATGGGTTTGAATTTTTATTCTACATAATATTTATCATTTTTACTTGTGATATAATGTAAAAATTTATTTATTTATTAGGTTATTTATTTGAACATGTTAATGGTACATTTCTAGGTTATTATTCAGTTATATTAATTGTTACATGAGATTTAATTAACCATGTAACCTAAATAATTAGTTATTTAAGAATTGAAAAATTATATAAAATTTAATTAATTACATAGTTATTTAATTTTTATTTCAATAATAGTTATTATTATTTAGTGATAATTTAAATAATTTTCAATTAAAAATGGTTTATTTTTATATAAGTATAAATGGTGGGATATATTTTTAATTTCTAATTTCAAAACCCAAGTCATACTATGTAATTAAATAGGGTTTGATTAGGGTTATCCACTATGATGTCTCATTCCGATAAAAAACAATTGTGAGAATTCTCGCAATTATCTTGATATCATGATAAAAACATAGATAAATATATATGTGATTTGAAAAAAATACATTGGAGAGATATTTATTCTTCTTGATAGAATCCCCTAACTGTGATTGATGTTATGATATTCATGGAGAACATGTATATATGGATATAGGGATTCAAGTTTAGATAATTTAATAAATTATGACAATAAAATTAATCAGATATCATATTCAATGATAATTAATTGAGGTAATTGTTTTCAAAATATTAAATTCTAAAATAAGAAAATATATCCCATTATTTAGACTCAGGCATTCAGATTTAAATGAAAATTTAAATCTCTAAACTTATTATTCTGACTTTAATTGTTGTATAATCATATATATATGATACCAATCAAGTAATTGTATGGATAAAAAATTTAATACCATTTATATTAGGATTATTTTTTTGAATTGAAGATCATTGCAACAAATTTTTGTGTGTGTGATATAATATAGATATTATAAATTATTTAAGATCAAACTTAGATGCTGAAAATTCTATTTCAAAAATAATATTTTTATTATAAGAATATATGACAAGAGTCTAATTTTAGTAATCGTTTGTTTATAAAGGATTCACCATATCATGAATGTTTGGTATTGGTTAAAATATTTATCCCTAGTTCATAATTCATTTTTTGATGTTGGAAAATATTGGTGAACTAGTGTATCTATTAGTATATCCAGTCGATTTAGATGTTGTATATGTTTTTTTCTATTGGAAAACGATTTATAAGTGAATATAAGATGATTTAATGTGATTTATTAAAGTGAGAATGATATTTATAACGGTTTGATGATCATAGAATATATATAGGTGGTCTATAATCATCAATAGAATATATTTCATGGATAATTCATACCATTAGTAAGTGTTTCATGTAAATAATATGGTTTGGTGGATTTTACTAGGGAATAATAGCGGTATATGAATGTTTAATATCAAATTTTATTTTTAATTTTTATTTTGTGTAGCTATTTTGTGAATTTTTAATATTTGATATGATAATTGTTGAATTTTAATTGAGATAATATAATTATTTTTTAGGGATGAAAAAACAATGAGGGGTATTCATTATGATGTATTGAGTTTGGGTGATGAAATTATTTACTTTTAGGGTTATTTCTTTTTAATTTTATGAATAAAATGTTTGAGTGGCATGTAATATCGAGAACCATAATTACCATTTAATTTCTTTATGTTGTTTAAAGGGAATTTCATTGATTATGGGAATTGAATGTATGATTTTTTTATTAATTTCCTTAAAAATGAATTTTTAATTTATTACTAAATCAAAAATGAGGTGCTTACCTTGGGGTAAATGTTTGGTGAATATTCTGGTTATCGATGAAATTTGGGAGTTGTTTTTGAATTATGATTCACCATATTCATGATTTTCTATGTAGTTAGACCAAGAAATGGAATTTGGGTAATTCTAGCTAGATTAAAATGCATGGTAGTGGAAAATTTTCTCTATAGTATATATAATAATCATTTATGTGAATAAAATCTGTGAATTTTTACCATTAACTATATGGAAACCTTCATTTATCACCCATAATCAACCTAAAATAGTTTGTTAACATTTAAGGATTCCTTAGGGTAATTTTTAGTGATATTTTTTATGGTTAAATGAAATATTTTTATTTGATGATTGAATCATTTCTAGATTGGTAGAAAGCACCCATGATTTATTCCATCTTTATCACTAGTGCTTTCCTATCTTCTTGAAATATAATATCTTATGGATTAGCTAAATGTTTATGTGATGTTAAAAATTGGCATGGGGGATATAATTTTATGATTGTAAGAATTATTTTCATAATTATGATTGTGTATATAGGGAAAACTAGGGGAAGATAATAATTTTGACTAAGTTAATCCTAAAAAGAATATTGATATGGGTATCAAATAAATTTTATCTCATTGTTTTTTATGAATTTAACATATTTCAATGCTCATGGTTGAATGGAATAATTTGGTTGTCTAGTTAAGATGATAGAATAATTTTTTTAAGGGGGATGTGGTATTTAAAAATAAGATTTTTATTTTAATTTATTATTAAATAAATATTACAAATTACTTATTTGGGAAGTTGTTGTATTGGATGAACTTGTTTTTTGGATATCGTATTAAATTGAAATTAATCATGTGTAGTATTCTAAAGATAGTAAGTAGATATATTTTCACAAAGGAGATTGACATATAAAAATCTCTATAGGAATTTATTAGAGGTATAAATTGAAAAGAAAATAATTTAATATATAACTTCTAGAGGAATTAATATATATGAAATTTTAAATAAATCATGATAAGATTTTATCTTCTAAATACAAGTACGAGAAAATGTACTATTAAATTATGATAAGTTATGATATGATTGAATAATATGGTTATGAAATTTTTCAGATGGTCATTATTAAATAGAGAGTGGATGTTGACATATAAATTTATGATATTATTAGATTAATTATATTCTCTAGTATGGAGACCTTTCTCTTAAATTAATAAATATATATGAAATTATGTGATGAATTTAATTATATAAATGTAATCATAATGAGAGTATTAAATATTTTTTTTGGAATTAGTAAAATAAGACCCTTATTTATTGGCATTTTGATCTTATCATCTTACATTTTATTATATTAGTGGTATATGATGTATTATTAACAATTATCTATGCTAAAACTAAATGAGTTTGACTAACATAAATCTAACATTGTTTTTTATTATATTCTATGAATAACCTAACATTCATGTTGTATTGGATTATCTTCTATATTCCCCCTTGTATATTTTTCATTCATATACATGGTATATTATATACCCTCAGGGATATTTCAATATCTTATTATGATAGTAGGGGAATTATGGTGATGATATTAACAAGGAGTGGGAAGAGGTTCCATGTATGATATATTATTTTACTAATGTTGTGTGATATTATGTATTATGTTTCAAGATATTCTCATTGTAGTGATACATGGGGAGATGTGGACATGCTTTTTGGATTAGAAATATTTTCTTGATAATCTATTTAATTCATAGAGTATTAAGTATAATTCATGAACGTTTCCATATGGTAAATTTCAAGGAATAAAAAGTTTAGTATAATATATACTAACTCTAATCGTTATCTATCATCTTTTTAGATTTTTAGAATTTTTTGGGGACTTACTATTATCATGTACATATTAGTAAACTAAATTTACATATGTATATATTTTATTTTATTTATATATAATGTATAATGGAAATCATTAGAAAAATGGGTAGGTAAACATAGTAAACAATAATGGGTGTCATCCAAGATATACATGGATGGAGAAGAATACAAATCAAGCCCTATAATGAAGTATAGAATAGAAAACCCTAATAAAAATAATAGAAAATAACTACATAATCTTAGTAAATACTCAAAAGATAAATAATATGGGTCTCCTCCCTAAAACATTCTAACAAAGTTTCATCATCTATATGGATGAAAAAAAGATCAATCAAATTAGTTCATCAAATCAGTTTTAATATTTCTCTTGTAGGAACTGGAAGAAGTATCCTCATTATATAATGGTCTCTTGGTGAGGTTGACTACTTTATACATGGTCTTACTATACCTCTCATTCTATAACATAAGAATCAGTGTTTCTCTTGGATGGATCTCTTGGGGTAGTCCCTGTAACTCAGTTTCATGAGGAAATAACTCATGGATAATAATAATAGGTAGCTCAGATGGTCCATGATATGTGACAAGATAATAATATGACCTATACATAGTAACTAAATAGAAAAGTAACAAGGATAGTTTTATATATCATTTTCAGTTAAAAATATCATATCCCTTCCATTAGATAATGTAAAATATACAAATCAGTAATGGGAAATAAATAAATATAATAATACACATAGAAAAAATAGTATAGGATTATACTGGGGGATAACTAAGATGGTTGGGATAAATATCCATGAGAATCATTTTTGGTCCCCTATCAAATGTTGTGTGGCTAGATTTACCCTTATGTGTCAATATAATTGATAGTGGTTTGGATAGGGGCTCATCCACCGTATAAGGTTCCAAGGTACTTACAGAAGGCTTGATCATCACTAGTGTATGGAAGATGTTGATCTGAACTGAGGCTCTATGTCTAGAAGATAGATCTAAAAAATGAACCTTATAGAAATATAGTAGATTATATACCCTTATATATCAAGTGTGCTCCTCCAGGAATTATGGATGGGAAGTAGTGTCTGTCATCTCTAGAGGGATCGAGATGGATGAAACTATTGGTATTAGGGTGTATAGGGAAAGAAAAGAGTTGGACACATGTTCAGTTTTAGGTTGATAGATGGTAGATGTAGTTACTGGGATTGGATTAGAGGAAGGATTAGTGAATGGGATGCATAAATGGAGAAAAAAATTTATATGTTTTTCTAGAATACTTTGGAGAATGATATCATGGATATATACCACCATCAAAATATCTAAAAGAGTATAGGGAGGGTGAGAAGATTTCACGACCTCGGGTCATGAATCCATAGGTGGATCAACAATGATGGTAGGGGAAAAGATACATTATGATAAATATCTTATTTAGTGGACTCTGCGTACTCAGGTTTCTGATCATAGTGATCACCCACAATCTGAATTATCCCCATCTTATGGAGCACAAGAACATATATAGACTATATGGGACCTATTTTTTAGATCACCTAGGATATTTCAAATATTTTATAATGTTTGGATAGGTGTGTGATGAATGTTCATCCCATCATAGTATTGTATTTCCTCTAAGCCTAAATCTCATAGTATGTGGGAAAATTGAAATCCTTTTTAAGAATAGGGACCCCCATAGTAGTGGTGAGGATTGCCACCTCAATCTAGGTAATGGTCCCATGTGAGTTTTTGTGTTCCATCCAGGAATTTTCTAAATCAAAAAGGATGATCTATAGTTTACCACCCTTTAGTAGAGTTCTATTGAAATTTAGTAGATAATGAATGTTGTTAGGGTCATGAGTTATTTTCCCTTAGCTCTGGAAAGTATATTTCTATTTTGAAACAAGAAGTACGGCTATGTAGGTTGAAGAGGAATAAAAATAAGATCAATAAACCCAAAGTGTGATGTTGGAATCACCCATAGTCAACTCAAAATCCAAACAAACTAACCATAAAATGAAATGGATGATGTCCATATAAAAATTAGCTAGAAAAACTAAAAATAGCTCTTAAAAATCTCATATCCAGCCTTGAAATTGTGTGATTGGTTCATCCAACAAATGGATATTCTAAATTTTGTATCCATGAGGATCTGTGTAACATTGATAAATCTATGGTCTTGTTGGTTTGAATCGGTTTGAGCTATAAGTGGGACAAGTAGACTTCATGATTAGGGTTTATAAATTGAAGTAAAGGGTTAATATGGGCAATAAAAGACACAACGTGTGAGTGGTTAGATTCAGAACCTAAATTGGATATGGATAGGATGGGATCCTCTAGTTGTGGTGGAAAAAGAGATATTGTAGTTGGAATCTCAGCCTGGGACTTAAACATGGGAGGCTGAGAACCATGAGTTGGGTTCTTGGAAGGAGGGGGAGATCCACAATTATATTGGGCCATGTTGTAAGTAGAGGGATTTTAGGGGGATGGGTGGAGGAAAGATAGGAGTTCAATTGAAGGAGGGTAGACATGAAGGTTTAGAATCCATAAACCCTATTTTTATAGATTAAGTAACAAATCCATGAATTTTATTCCATTAAGGTGAGTTTATGGATTTAAAAGTGTAAGAAGTTGTTTCAAATAAATAAAAAATTTACACTATAAGTAAAATTTATTACATCATAATTTCACTATTTTTTATATGAAGGGAAAACTTAGAAGTATTCCACTAAATTTCAAGGATTCTAAAATACTTAAAGAGAATATACCTAGGTTTCCTATCAGTTATTTCTTCATTTTATTTCTATATCTAGACATTCTTTTAGTAGAGTAAATTAAAAATATAGGATATATTATTATTAAAATGAGATTAGTATATCTTAAACTATTTTCAATTGACATTGAAGGGTGGTCCATTTCCTTTTTGAATTTATATAGTTCCATATGAGAAGAATTTAATAATTTCAAATGGACATTACCATTGAGACTTCAATTTTCAATGTAATTATTTCAAGAAAAACATGAATATCATAAATTTTCCCCCCACTTTAAAAAACCCATCATGTGAGGTATCGATAGTGACATTGCTTTATTTTCTCTTTATAAATTTTTCATTATCATAATCATATCTTATTATTTCTTTTATCTCATAAAATTTTAGTAGTTTTTGTTTCAATGATTTTTTTGAATCTAGGTTTAAATTTTTTATTGTCCAGTATGTGAAATGTTCTAATTCCACTAGAAGATGATAGGGTTTTCTATAGAAAAGGTGGAAAGGGGTTGTTCCAATGATTTTTTTATAAGCTGTGTGGTATTTCCATATATCATCATCAAGTTTGAGATAACTCTTCTTCCTATAGTCATTGTATATCTTTTCTAGATTTTTCTTAATAGCCCAATTGGTGAGTCCCACCTACCAGAAATTTTACAAGTAGTATATATTTTCAATATATTGTTGAATACAATAATTTATAAGAATAATTTTCATGTAAATGTTATTTAAATTTATTCTTGAATCACTAATGAGACATTGGTAAATACAAATCAGGAAAATATATTTTTTCTTTAAAAAATTCATGAACACCATGGTTGTTTCAAAAGTGGTATCTTTTGATTCTACCCACTTTGAGACATGGTACAGACCAACCAAAATATAAAACATTCCTTGGGAATTTTTAAATTGGCCATTGAAATAAATTATCCAAATGTCAAATATTTATAATCCTATGATAGGGTTCTACGGAATTTCATTATACTTCCAAATGGTGCATGTCTGCTTCAACCTATCACAAATTTGGACAAAAATTCTTTCATCCTGATGGAGTGTTGGATAAAATAATCTACTTCAAAGGATTTTATCCCTGGTACACTCAGACCCATGATTTCCTCTAATCGGTGATATATGAAAGAAATCTATTGCACATTGAATTTCCTCCTCTAGAATGAAGAACCACATTAATCCATTAGTGAAAGTCTTATATAGTAGAGGACCATTATAGTAATAGTGTGAAGAATTGGAAATTAATTTCTTCAAACCATGATAGGAGAAATGGGGTAGATTTTTTTAGTGGAAAGGTATTTTTCTATTTCAGTGATCCATGGTCATGCTTTCACATCCACCTTTAATAGTGTCACCTCTTGAAAATCATCTTCAATACTTAGATATTTTAATTCTAAATAATAGGGATTGGAAGTATAGAATGATAGTTAGAAATGAAATTTTCAGTCCCTTTGGTATCTTTGATAATGATTCCACATTCTTAGAGAAATAGGACCCTCTTAATCAACCTAACATTGGAATCCTTTTTATTCAAAAGGCATTCCAATGCTACATGAAAATTGTAGACTATAATTTTGGAGAGAATTAAGTGTGATCTAAATTTTTCAAACATAAAAGCTACTACCATATGATCTTTCTATATGGTTATATAATTAACTTGACATTTATTTAGAATATATCTAGAATAATAAATTTTATGAAATATATATCTTACCCATTGTCCCAAAACAGTGCCCACAATAAATTTATTAGAATCACACATAAACTCAAATTATATATCCAAGCCTAGTGATACAATGACCAAAGAGGCCACTAGGATATTTTTTACAGTATTAAATACACATTGATATTCTTCACTAAATTAAAAAGTAACATCCTTAGATATTAGTTTTACAATGGTATGGATATATTTGAAAATTATTTATTAATGTGATAATAAAATACTTTGTGGCCTAGAAAATTTCTTATTCCTTTCATAGTTTTGGTTTTAAGTAAGTATTTGATTAATTTCATTTTAGCTAAGTAAAATTTAATGTAATAATTTGAAATTTTAAGCATTTAGATGATTCCACCTTGGAGCATGAAATTTAATTTATCCCAATTTATCACTATACTTTTTTCCTCACAATAATGAAGTATAAGTTCTAAATTTCTTAGACAGACCTCAAATGATCATCCATTTATGAAAACATATTCTATGATTATTTTTAATAAATCCTCCACCATATCATGAAATATATGTTTCCTTAACTATAATAATGTTACAATTACATTACACATTCGAAATTACATCCATCGAGTGGAGAATATTGTGACTGGAAAAGTGCACATGGACTTTAAATAATCCACTACGTCAACATGGATCTTATTCTATCCAAAATATCTATCCTGAAGGAAATAAAATCTATGGCTGTAAAATATCTAAATCAATTTATCCATTAATGGAAGTTGGAAGTTGTCTTTCGAAGTCATAGCATTGGGATTTATATATTTGGCACATACTCTTCATCTATTAATGGATTGAGTTAGAATTAATTCATTTTCATTTTTTTAATCACGATGAAGACTCTCTTATTTTGTACAACTTATGGTAGGCTCACCCACTCACTTTTAGATATTTATAAAATAATGCCATTATCGAGAAGCATCATAACTTGTTTCATAACAATTTCTTTCATGGGTGTGGCGATTCGCTTCTAGGGTTGGCATTTGGGTTTAGATCCTTCATCCAGCAAAAATTTATTTTTTCAGATCCTATGACTAATCACATTGATATCATCCACACCCCATGATATTGATTTTTTATGCCTCTTGATGAAATTTATCAGTTGATTCACTTGATCTTGATTCATATCTAAAATTAAAATGGATGTAAGATAATTCTTTGTTTCTAGGAATGTTAATTGTATGTTCTAGGGAGAGGGTTCAATGATTTTGTTGGTGGCGTAATAACCAAGGGATTGAACCATATAAAGGATTCAATAGTTAGATTTTCAATGTACTTAAACTCCTCATAATTACTATACTATTCTTCATCCCGAGACATAAACTCTTTCTTATCCTCAATTTCTTTGATATAATTTGTGTCATCAGTTAGAAAAATGGATTGAAAACCAAATATGTAACCACATTCCATGGAATATTTTACTAGATCATACACTACTTGTTCTTCACCAACTTTAAAAATCAGTCTATTTTTGTTCAGATATATTAACGATTTTATGGTGAAAATAAATATTTATCCTAGATATATGGGGACATATCTTTCTTCATCCATATCTTTGATAAGAAAATAAAAAGGGAATGTAAATTTTACAAATTTGACTAAATAATCCTAGAGATGTACCTGAGGATACATGAATGATCATCCATCCATATGATGTTACACTGATGTCTATTTTAGGTCTACAAGTTCGAATTTATAGAAGACACTCATTGGTATGAGATTTATACTTTCTCTAAGATCACATAAGGCTTTTCCAAAAATTTTGAGAAAATAACTAGATCACACATTTTATGTGGTAGGTACCATTAAAATACTATACAGAACTCTTTGTTCAAAGAGATAACTCCTAGGTTTTAAATTATTCACTTACTGGAGAGGAGTTCCTTTAATAATTTTTCATTTTTGGGTATTGTAGAAATGGATTCAGCAAAAGGGATGTTGATGTGGTGTTTTTTAAACATATTCAAAACCTTCTTTTACTGCCCTGCTATTTTACTTATCTTGTTATCTCTAGGAATGGAATATAGGGCCTCTATAGTGGATTTTTTACACAAATATATTATTTTATGATCTTTCCATATACTTGATCTTTTTGGCTTTGTTATGTCTCTAGATTCTATTCTTTTCCATCTTTGTGTGCAATCTCATCATTATATTTTTTGATGACTATCACATGTGATTCAAGATCTTCTATCTTAGTTTCATTACATTTGTATGTATTTTGAAGGATCAGATATTTTACACATTGAATAAATATAGATTTATATTTTCTCTTGGGTTTTTCTTGGTATTATTGGGTAGTGTTCCAAATAGTCAGTCTGATAATGCCTTAGAGATCTGCCATACGTAGTACTTAAGGTTGCAGATAAAATTTATTTAATTTTTCATCTATGTATCTTGTGTAGTCATTAACTGTATTTATCTTTGAAAAAATTTAGACATATGATTTTCATGATTTGACTATTGAGGTGGGGTTTGTGGTTGTCTTGGGAGAGAATGATGAAATATTTACTGATGTGAAGGTAGAAAATGTTAAGCCCTAGGGGGAATAGTTTGTTATAGGAATGGTTATTGTGATATAGTAGCAATATTATGAGGTGGGTACCTAGGTGTTCCTTAATTACATGGTAAGGATTTAGCACACTCAGTTGATAGTAACCATTATTTGGTTGTTTCTTCTATTGAACCAGTATTGATTATTAAAATTGTTGATAAAATTGTTGTGGTTCTTAACTATAATTAACGTAATTACAGTCCTGACATTTTTTGTTATTCTATGACTACTAGAAAATATTGATAAAAATGTGGTCCCCCACACATCCCCTAAGCCAATATCTCTATAAAAGGAGTATGTGGTCGAAGTGATGGGGAAGTTATCTAAAAATTGTTCATATTTTTAGTAATGTATTTGACTTCGATTGTAAGATTGGTGGTTTCCTATACTAGGTAAATTCCATATCAAGGAGGTCCTCGAAAACTATCCCATATACAAAAATTTTGTAATACCTCATATTGAAGTTCATGATGTCTCTTGATAATATGTATTCCATCCGCAGAAATATCTACCATAGATTGTGAAGCATGTTTTAGGCATTGGTATGAAGTTTGAAGCTGTAGCCACACATTGAGTCCATGATGTGGGAACTTCTGAGTAAATTATAGGAAATTCCCTTATCCTCCTAGTCCAATTAACCATCCTCCTATGTGGTGTTTTGTATTTAATTTTATATCATCCATTTATGTATGGGTGGGAAATAATTATCAAATAATTTTTTATTTATGTCAACCCATGTTGTGATAGATTCCAGGGTCTGACTCTTCGGCCATTCCTAGACTCTAGCATGAAATGATAAGGTAAATAACCTGAAATAAAATTCATCATAAGAGGATCCTTGGTTCCATAAGGTATCATAGACTTTAAATGATTTTTAGATTTGTTTATGTAGATATTTTCTTTGATGTCTGTTAAACTATCCCATATTATGGATCATATGAATGAGCTCTTGTTTGATCTCGAATGTATGTTCTTGATTGGGGGGAAGAACAATTTAAGGAATAACAACATTTATGGATAATACGTTATAGTACATTATGGAACACTTTGATAGAAAATATGGCACTATTTGTTGTTTATGTGGCAAATATTGATTATTCTAGTCACTGATCGCACCAAGATTGTTGTGATAATATATAATTAAAATATGTAGTAAAAAATCAGAACCTCTCAATTTAGGGTTAGAAAGTGAGTGGTTATTGATGTCCTAGGGTCCCTGAATAAGGTAGAGAGACCTAGATGATTCACTATAATATTAGCATAGATAAAAGATTTAGTCTGTGTTTAAAAATTAAAAAAAATTAAAGGAAAGAAGTGGGTGTGAGGAAATCCTAGGTTCCTATAAAAGGTTACTATTCTAAATGAAATATGTATTCCCTATTAATGATGTTAGAATTTGACCATACCATATAGCTTTATTAATCCATTTGGTTATGATAAAATTATAAATTTATATAAAACCTAACTAGCATTACTACATAGGCATATATAATTGTGTAAGTTCATGGTTGAACCCATAGGGAAGGTTTGGTAATGGCTGGTGACCTAGAAATTCAAACATAGTATTAGATTCTTCATTTTATTTTATGAGTTGGGAAATTAATTAATAATATTAATAAAACATAAATTGATGAAATCAAGGGTGCCAGATTAATTTCAGTGAGTCTAAAAATAGTATAACCCTAGATCTAATTAGGGAATGTCTATTGGATTAGACTTAATAGTCAATAAAAAATTACCAATTTAGCCTTGGTCCAACAAATTGGATCAATACATTTTGGAAATCACTCTTTGGACTAGATGTGGTTGCTAATCCAGACGCATTAGTAGCAAATAAAAATGTAGAAAACAAGTCAACCTATTATCCCTAGTTTGGTTCATTCAAATTAGGTCAGGGTCCTTACCTTGAAAACAGTTGGTCTAGCTCATTAAAGGTAATGTCATATAATTTTATAAAAATCATAATTCATTAGCTAATAAATTATCTAGGTTTTGATTTAGAAATTCATTAATGTATTGTTACCCATACTTTTGATCCTTATCCGTTATTGGTTGTTATACACATGGAAAAAAGAAGGATTGATCATGAAAATAATTAACAAAGATGAAATTGGCATCATGGAATAGAAATAATCAAAACACACATTTGGAGTCTATTTTAATGAGAATAGGAAAACAAACCACGAAAGTGGAATAATGGGATAATTCAAACCAAAATAGTGAAGGAACATGGGAACAAACAATAATCAGGGATGAACATAAATCTAATTTAAACATAAATAAGAATTGAGAACTATATTAAATGGGACTATGGTAGAAATATATAGGAATGGAAATGAAAAATAATGAAAAGAATGAATGTAAAAATAATGAAAACTGTAAATTTTTTGAAATTTTTTGGTTCCTAGAATAAAAATAGACTAGAACAATATATGAAATAAACATGTTTTACACCATAAGTCTTCCTTAATTTCTCTATTCAGGTTACTTTTATACCCTAATGATTCAATTTACACAATAAATTATTACTTCGAGGTCTTTAACACCTTTCTATCTCCATGATTTATGTACTATAAAAAATAGTAGATTAGTGGCAGTTTTTTATAGGGTTATGCACAACCCCCTCTAAGTTCATTTTCTATATAAATTAGAGAGGGTTACACATGACCCTTGCTACTCATAGAATTTAGATGGAGTTTTGAACCCCCTCTAAATTTTTTATCATTATTATTTTAATATTCAGATGGATTCTAGTTGAGGTTATTCCAAAACTGCCACTAATATAATAATTAGCAGCGATATATATATATTAAATTTGATTTTACAGATGTTATATAAATATATATATATATGTAATTTGTATTTTTAAGAAAATAGTGGCGGTTCAAAACCCCCACTAATCTATTAAATTAGAGGGTTTTTGAACCCTCTCCAATTTAAGAGATTCATGGGGGTTTTGAACTCCCTCTAATTTAAGTGATTAGATGAGGTTGTGAACCCTCACTATTTTTTTAAAAAAATCTGTTTATATATATAATTAAAACACAATATATAAATGCATTTAAATACACTAAATGAACATATTATATAAATATATTTATATAACAATTTTATGTGATTGTATTTAATTTTATTTATATGTAAACATAAATGTAATTGTATAATGTGTACATCAATATATATATTTATTTGTATAAAATTGTAATTTATATAATATTAATTATAATATAATAGCGTAAATATATTATATAAATATATACATAAATATTTTTTATTTAAAAAATGGATCATATCAAAAACCTATAGTTTTTATAATTTATATAATAATAATAATATATTATACAGATACACACCCAAGCATATAAATAAATATGTATATATTATATAAATAATGTATTTGATTTTTTTTATATTTTATATATTTTTATACATAATATACAATATAAATTCATTTAATAATATACATAAATATGTAATATATTGCATACATACATATATATATACAAATAAATATATAAATTTATTATATATATATATATATATACATTTACAAACAAATAAATAAATTTATATATATTTGTATAATATATTTGGGTAATATATAAATATATAATGTAGAATATATAAAATTGTATATACATATAAACATGGCACATAATATATATAAATATATTATATGTATATTTATAATATAATAATTAAATTAAACATATTTTATATAAATTGTATGTATATTAAAATAATATAATATAAATACATTAAATTGTATTCATATAGAAATATATAATATATATTTGTATAGGTAAAAATGTATTTATAAAATAAATAATATAAATTTGTATTCATAATTTTTTTTAAAATATATACATATTTATAATATGTAAATATATAATATAGAATATATATATATGTATAATTGTATATATTTAAAAATTTATTAAATAATATTTTTTTGAATAAGAAACTAAATATATTTAAATTTAATCGTGTGTATGTTATTACATAAACAATGATTCCCATTATTTTTAAGGGTAGTGGGGACTTTGCTATTGGTTTCTGACCGAATGGGGGATCAAATCTCACCACCTATGATTTCATACAAGCGGGGGAGGGAAAAATAAAAATGGGGTTAGACCCATGGAACTGGATGGAAGGGTAGGCATGAGTGAGAGAGGGAGTGGGTGGAATGGATAGGAGGGTGAGGGTGAATTAGGTGGAAATTGGATGGGAGTGGGGTAGACACAGGTGAGAGAGGACTGGAGGGTGGGGGCCTTCGGGGAACGAGAGAGAGGGAGTGGGAATAGGGAACATCAGTTGGGCGTTGAAATCTCAAAAAAAAATGTAGATTTAGGGGTGGTTGAAATCACCCATAAATTTTTCATCAAATAGGTGTGGTTGGAGAAAGGCCCATAAATTTTCATCTTAATATCAATTACGGGTTTTTTTCGACCACACCTAAATTCATAAATTGATTAGAGGTGGTTTAAACCCCCTCTAAAGTAGCAGATTATAGAAAATTAGTGAAAATTATAAGGGGTTTAAACCCCCTAAAAACTAGTATATTCAAGTAAATTAGTACAAAATTAGAGGGTGTTTAACCCCACTCTAAACTAACCGCTACGAGATCTCGTCCTATTATACCAGTAGTTCCCATAAACAACCCTAAAATTATAAGAAGGATACTTTTGTAGTGGCTTTCCATAACCACTACTAAATAATTTAGAGGGGGTTATAGCCCCCACTAATTAGAAAAAATAACTCCTTCTAACGACTTTATTTTTTTAGTAGTGATGGGTTGAATGAAATTCATTGGGTCTTTGAGCCCCATAGGTTTTATGGTGTAATTGAATATATTACGTTGTAAGTTTTTCGTTAATAGGTAAATTTTATATCTTGAACTTTTTTGTCCCATATCATGGGATTTACACCATAAATGTACCTTTATAGCGTAAATTGTTTGAAATTTCATACTTTTGAAGCATCTCACCTTTTAACCTTACCTACAACTTCTATGAAATTTTAACCAAATTACTCAGGAAAAAGGTCTAAAACATTTTTAAAGTTCCATGGATTTTTTCTAAATTATATATATATATATATATATTAATATTATCATTGTTCCTAAGACTACCACACCAGTCACATGAGGATTCAATTTATTAGTCTCTTATCTTTAAAGGTACCCATGATACCAAAATATTCCATCAATTATGTAGGTTATAGTAAGAAATAAAAAATAAAAAAGTAACTATATATTTAATAGAAAATATAGAAATCCCATTAATAATAGTACAATTCATTTTTAAATGAAATGGAAAGAAAACAAAAGCCCCTCACTTTAACGGTAGTTTGAACCAAATTCAGAATAAATGTTGAAGATTCATGGATTTATAAGAATTTACCACATTGTATCTTAGGATCAATTACCTAAAAGAATATAATGAATTAATTGAGAGAATTAGAATAACATATGATATTGAAAATATATATATTTTTTAACACACTCTATAAAGTATAATGATGATTTATGAAGATGGAACCTATAATGATATTGAATATTATAGAATGTTTTCATAAGAGATTGGATAATCAATTGAGTTACCAAGGCCACCAAGGTCTCAATTTATAAACATTAGGACCTTTGTTAATATTATAAAAATATTTTATCATATTTAATAGATTGAAGTTCATGTTCAATTTATTTTGACCACAATTAATAATAGGCTTGGAGCGATTGGACGGATACTACTAGATACCCAATGGCCCCCATCGAGTAACCGATGGGGTTATTATAACTCAATCTATAATTTCTGTTAACACCAACATGCTAGTGCACCTACACTGGCTAGATAATGGTCTCTTAGAGATATAACTAGCTCTATTGCTCATCAATGGGTAGATATGGGGCTCCTACTATCTTGAAAAACTCCTGGGAATGTTATCATTTGGCCTGGGCACTACACCAGTGTCTGTTGTTTCTTATATCATCAGGATTCATGAAATTTATTCTTCAACTACTTCCATGATCCTCTGTGATTCTTATATACTTATACAAAGTCTTTAAAACTTCTATTAATATATGTTTAATTATTTCATCAAGAATAGCCTCACATCACTAAAAAAATATTAAAAACTTTTCAGAGTGTTTGTGTTCATTAAAATAATTTAATGGTGAGTAGCATGACAATCTACCCATTTTTGTAATCATAAATGCTTGAATAAATATTTAATAAAAAATAATCTAACAAGAGAAAGAAAAATAATTACTATGATACTAAGATTATCTCCCCCAATTTTTATAACATAAATTTTTCTCATAAAAATTTGACATCTTCTATTTTGAGATAAAAAAATAACTTTTATAAAACATAAAACTTCTCCCTATACAGGATTATAAAAAATAAGTTACAAATAGGGTTTTAAAACTAAAATAATATTTAAAAACTATATCTATAATCATTAATGATATTTTCAGATAGATTAAAAAAGTTTTTCATTTTTTAAAAAAACACTAAATGATTTAAAAGAATGATTTTCGACAAATCTCATGAAAAGAAAGAATTTTTTTAAGAAAAATTAGTTGAGGAATTAAATAAAACATAAATATTTTCTGAAAAATAACTAAACAAAATGAAATATGATTATGAAAATTTATTTCAAAAAATATAATGTCTATTATAGATTTATTTTAGTATTATAAAGAATATATTCCCTTAAAAAGGCATAAGTAGAGTTTAAAGGGATCATATACTTTTTATAAATACTAAAACAATGAAATAAATGACATATAAAATAATTATTTTTTAAAAATAATTTAATCATTATATTTTATATATTATTTTATTAATAAACCATATAAAATTTCCCTAGAGTGTCAAAATGTGTGTGTCAAAAAGGCGAACCCACTATTCCCAAGGTGGAGAAAGGTTTAAAACCCCAATAAACCCTTTTTGGGATAAATCCCTTGGATAATATGTTCCTAAAGAACATATACTGCTTCATATATCGAGACACATGTTTTTTCTTAGAGTATCATACTCCCTTTACTTTTCCAAAATTATGAAATGTTATGAAAAAAATATGAAATCCATTTTGGAAAAATATTTTCACAAAATATTCAATTTGAAAAACTTCTAATGATTTAAAAGTTTAATAGATAGGTATCACAAGATAATCATTCTTCAATCACCTATCATAATGTAAAATAGATCAGAAGGAAGGGGTTTTGTAAAGATATAGGAAAGATGATGGTTGATGAAATCAAATATAAGAATGATATCACCTTTTTCAAAGTGATGTCATAGAAAATGGAGTCTCAGGTCAATTGTTTTAGTGATATAATGTTGGATAAACTTTTTTGAAATAATAATCTCACTAGTTTTGTCAAACTTGATAGTGATGAAATATTACATTGGCCCAAAGTCTAAAAGATTATGATTATCCATATAACATAGGTACAATAACTCCCAATTACTTTGTATTCTATTTAATCTATAGAAATAAAAATATATATTTTATTCTTACTTAACTAAGTGATGAGGTATTTTTTTATATATGATATGTTCTGCTAGTAAATTTAATATCTAGTTGGAATCCTATAAAATCAGCACAAAAAATAAAATAAAGTTCAAAATAGGTTTCCTTAGGAAAAATTAATTCAGATTTTTTATTTCTTATCAAATAATGAAAAATTATTTTGAATTCATTGAAAGGATATTACTTTATATTATATTGAAAAAATGAAAAAATACATACAATGAATATTTTTTTTGTTCGGTTCACATTAAGATAATGTATACTTTCAATATTACTATGATAAATATTTTTTTCAACCAAATTACTAGCTATATCTAATGTTATCTAACAAGTTTTAATAATGTAAATTATAATTTACATATCATGATCTATGAAAAACATTTTAATAAGGTTATTAGCATATTTACTTTGGTTTAAAAAGTTTCCTTTTTATTTTTTTTCAAATTTGAATACAAATGAAGAATTACAGATCTTGCATAAAACTCATTTCAAAATATTTATTCCCAAAATTAAAAAGTTTATTTAAAATAATATCTTTACTTTAGAAAAAAATATCATATTTCAAATAAAAATGAATGATTGATAAATAATTTGAAAAGGTTTTCTTGAAAAGGGTGGAATCAGCTTTTCAAATTTTAAAATCATATTAGAAAATAAATTCTATTAACCTCTCATACAAATCCATAGGGGATTGTTTTAAACCGTGTTGGGATTTAGTTCACATGAAAACATGAATTTAAAAATAATGATTTTCAAAATAAGGTGGCTGGTCCAAAAAACATTTTTAGAGATAAAAACATTTAAAATATCACTTTTTACATCCATTTGAAAAAAAAATTGAAATTAAAATGAGTGGTGAATGTTAACCAGATTAAATATTATTTGAGTTGAGAAATATATGGAAATATGTCACCATAATAAATAACTTATTCTTGATTATAATCTTTAAAAAAATCAAGCATTATTATGTATAAAATGTCCATGTTCATAATTTTTGTTTTAAAAAAACCCATATAGTTCCAAAAATATGATGATTTTCGGTATGTTATATGAAATTAAAAATTTAGTTTCCTTAAAATTGGTTCAAATTCTATTACATGAGAATTTTCAATTTCTCATCATTAATAGTGTCATTAAGGGAATGAGGTTCAATGTGAGTGAGAAAATATTGATATTCAATCTTATTTAAGACATACCATGTAGTATGTATTCTATATTGTAATTCGTTGATAGATTGAGTCAAATACTTGGGTAAATGAGTTGATGGAGATTCTAAGAAATATTCAATTTATTTATATGATTCATCTATATGAAATTTCATACTAGGTTAGTATTTATGGATTTTATTTAGCGAGAGTCACATTAAACTCGATGTGAATAGAGTCTTCTAGAATCTTGGTCCTCTTATTGAAGACTCAGTGGGATTTTCTCAAGTTTTAGTACCAAACAATGATTCTTTAATTATATTTTGGTTAAATAATTCCTAAATTACCCTTGGTATTTATAATAAAAGACTTACAATCAAAAACTTTAAATAATCTAAAATCATTATTTTTATCTTTTCAATGTCCATAAGTGGTTTTTCCAAACATGGGTCATATAAGTACATAATTAAAGATAAAGCAATAAAAATTGAATTCCTTAGTGAAAAAAAATTGGGGAAGGGAAAAACCATTTGGTACATTCTGAGACATTTCATGGAGTGTCTTACTTAATCTTTTGAAAACCCAATTTTTTTGTTTTTTAGGAGACGTAATGAAGTGATCATAACCATAAGGATAGAAATACTCATAAAATTATATGTTATAAAATTCTCCAATATGGTCACTCTTATGGGAAAACTGTTCTTTTCATTTTATCTTTTCTATTTCCCTCAATTTTTTGATAAAAACATTACAAGCCTCATTCTTGAGAGCTAAGAATAAATTTCATGTAAACCTTGTATAGTAATCAGTAATTAAAAATGTATAAATTTAACATTTGAAACTAGAAACTTTAGTTGGTCCAAAAGGATCAAGGTGGACATGTTATAAGGATTTATAAGAGGAAACAAGGTTTTTAGTTTTCAAATAATACATGTGTTTCTTACATTGTTAGCATGGGTCACAAACTAAGATATCTTTAAAATTTACTTTTTATAAATATCATACTAGTTTGTTAAGGTAGATCATGAAAATAGAATAAATATTTGAATGAACTAGGAAATGATTCCAAATCCATTAATCATTGTCTTTTGTACTTAAACAATTAAATTTTTTTACATGATATATATAAAATGTATAATATAAATGTTTTGAAAATGAGATGTGGTAAATAAAATATTTTTTTTGGTATTAAAATATTTTCAAAACTCTTTTTTAAAATTAATTTTGAAACCAATATCACATAATTATCAAATACATAGTAAATTATTATTCAAGATTGTGAAAAATAAAACATAATTAATTATAGTATAGTTTTAGAAACCATTTTTTACAAATATCAGTAATTGTGTCTTTTAAACTATCTCCAAAGTTTACATTCCCACAATAAAATTCTTATAGATGAACAAATTTGGAAGGATCACCACACATATTCTTTGATCACCTTCTATCTGTATAACATGTATATTTTTCGTTTTCTTTATAATTATTAAGATATTATAGCTTCTTAAATGCATATCTTCAACCCACTTAAGATATCCAATAATGATTTAGGAATCCATGATTATTTATAGAAAGTTGTTCCATTTGAAATTTGGAAAGAATGATTAATTCTTTTTAGTACACCATATCTATAATTTTTAAAATTATATTCATAAACATAATGATCAATTTTATTATAATAATTAAAATTTTAATTTTGAGTAATTCCCTTTACAAAATTAATCTTTATTGATTTTTTTGAAAACCAGGTTGATTTGAAAAACACAAACCCTGGAGAATTTTAATAGGTTATTGAGAAACCAAAATTTTATTTGAATTTTATTTCCTGTAGAAAAAATTGGAATCATTATTTTTAAGATATTTAATTTGAAATTATAAATTTTAACATTTGGTTGGTGTTTTATATTTAAAAAAATTGTTTTCCTTTAAAAATTAGATCTTTTTAAAAAATAATAATATTTTTTATATTTTTAAGAACATTAAATTTTTAAATAGTAAAAAAACCATTTTCAAGATCATATTTATATTAAATAAGATCATTATAATTTTAATAATAATTGATGATGTTGAAACGTAATAAGTGGTGATAAAGTGAGTTAGAAATGTTATAACTATCCTCAATTACTTATCCAACATATATCATGAGACACTTAAGAATTTTATGTCTTTATTCATATGTTTATATTGAGTCCCCTCTAGTGCTCCAATTAAAAACAGCTAAATATCTATTACCTTGATTTTAATATTTTTAAATTTTCTTATTCAAGGGAATATATAGCTTGATATGTACCTTATATTTGAAAATGAAATAAGTTACCTCAAATTCATGATTTTTATTTTTAATGTTTCTAAAGGATATTTTATTTTTTATGTACTTTTACTTCTTATTGGAAATGTTAGATGTTTCAGAATCACTCCTAAATGAGTTATCATTATTTTCCTTAAAATAAATTGTTCTTTTAGTTTCCTTTACCTCCTTATCATATTTTTTTGGATTTTCTCTTCATTTTCATCTTCTATTTTATGGGATAACCTATGAGTTCCTCAACCAAAATATTTTTTAACATATTTAGATTCTTTGATCATAGTGACATTGAATTCCTAAATGATCAGTAAAACCCAAATTATTATCTTGAAAAACATTTTTATTGATAAATATTCACTAAGATATCTTTGACCGTTATAAATATAAGTAAATTTATTAGTCATATCTGTGATAGACTCATTGGGATGCATATAGATAAATTTTAATACTTTCATATACTTTTCAATCCTTGTATCCATAATATTATTTACACGTTCATGTATAAGATATCACATGTAGTTTTACAACAATAAACTCTATTGAACTCATTAACATATAATCATCAATGTAAGTAATTCATTGGTTTACCATAATGTTCAAAAATTAAAATATGATTATTGTTCTATTTTTCTACATTGTCTATTAAAAGATTATAGAAGTGCATTTCCATATTATAAATAGGATAACCAATGGATGTAATAAAATTTTACATTATTGTTTTCAAATAATAACAATTGATACCATAAAAAATGGAGCATAACCTAAGGATTTTCTATTGGGTCCACCACGTGTGTTTTAAAAAACATATAAAAATGAGGTATTTTCTTACAAAACTGGTTAATAAATTTTGAAATTAAAAAATCATTGAATGAGTTTGAAAAAAAATTTAAAAATTAAAACTACTTTGATATCAAATGTAGGTTAGAGTTGGGTAAAATTGGTAGGGGTGATATGACCTTTAAAAAAGTAATGTAAATCAATCCAAGTTTGAAAACATATTTAAAATAGATTGGAAAATTTCAAACCTTTGATTAAATAAAAATAATAATGAAAGTAGAAAGTGATACAATAGAATTAAATATAATAATATATGTAGCAGAATAAAACAAAGAGTGATTTGAGAACATTATTTAAGTTAATTTTATGGATTAAAAAACTAAATAAATTAATCCTTGAAAATTATAAATAAAATAAATGATAGAAATTAAATATGGAAAAATATTTATTAAGGTTGTTTATAAATAACTCTATAATATGCCCTATGTATACTACCCCAATATCTTGAGGATTAAATATATAAGTCTTTTTTATTTAAGGGTATCCATGATACCAAAGCTATCCCTTTATTTTTAAGTTATTACAAGAAATATTATATAAAAAAACACTATATATTTAATAGGAAAGCTAGAGGAATCAATTATAATAGTCCTATTCCTTTTTAAAGAAAATGGAAAGAGTAAAAAAATTTCTCAATTTAATAGTTGGGAGAGCCAAATATAGAAGAATAGATGAATATGAAAGGATTTATATTGAAAATAAATTTATTTTTTGGTCTTAATTATCTCAAATAATATTATGAACACTGTTAAAGAATAGAAAAAAATTAAGAATGAAAAATATACAATTTTACACACATTATAAAAGAATAAAGAATATTTGGAATGAGAGAACTTAGAAATAAATTGAAGATCATGTAGAATTAGTGTAAGAGATTGGATGATCAAGTGAGTTTCTAATTCCACCAAGGTCTCTATATATAGGCTTTGAAAACTATGGTAATGTTTTGAAATTTTTCAAGGGTCTTTAATCTATTAAATTCCACATTCAATTTATTTTGATCACCATAATTGCTAGGCTTGAAGAATATTATCCAATGACACCAGATTCTTAGTTTCATCCTCTGTGTAGTTGGTGGGGTTTAGGGAACTCCACTACTACTATCTTTTACCACCATATAGATGGGGAATATCCATCAGCTATCCTATTGTATCTTAGTGAATTAACTAGATCATTCCATCATAACTAGTTATCCATTGATCCTCCATCAGGTAGCCTATGGGGTCATGATGTCTTGGGGAACACTTATGTATTCCACCGAATGGCTGATGGCACTGCATCGACAGATTGGTGTTTCCTATAACATTGGTATTCATGAAGTGTTTTCCCTATGTCCATCCATCATACTCCATGGTTAATATAGATATCTTTTTTCTTCAAAAAATCTATTAATACATGTTCAATTATATGATCAAGGTCATATTAACATCATAAAAATGAAAATATTAAACAATTTTAAGAATTTTTTTGTTCATTAAAATCAAGGAACGGTGAGAGGCATAACAATAGTGGGAAAATATTTTACATAGTGTGATGTCTAGTCAACAACTAAACCCACTAATTTCCCAAAAAATAATTATATTTAATTCATTTAATTATCATAGTTTTATCCTCCAGTTATTTTTAGTCATCAATTCTATTAGGGAATGATCTTCTTCCATGTTGTGGGTTTTTATAGATATATAGAACCACTGAAATATATCTATGTATCCTCATATATTATACATTCTTCCATCAGTAATAAAAAATACATAGTTATCTACATTATCAATCATATTTCAATATTGATAATGGAAAAATAAGAAACCCTTACGTATCATCTTATCAGAGAAACATAAACTTACAAATTTTTTTATTTCTGACACTTCACAAAATTGGAATGAGCTTTATCCATAACAGAGAAAAGGGTTTTCATATCCTTAAACAACTTATTATCCATGTGAACATTTAAATATAATGAGTTGAGTCATGATACAACATATATTATCCTTATACTAATAAAAATTATTCAACCATATTTATTGATGTAAATAAAATACACACCATCTATAAAATATCAGGTATGTCGGGAGTGTTTTCCATTACCAAAATTAAATTTCAATAAAAACCAAACATATATAGGGAGTTTTTATTCTTTTTTATATTTTTGTATGAATAAAAATATTATATATACAATATATTAGATTTGAGAATAGATTAAATATGCTCACACCTCAATAACTAGGTTTAGAGAAAGATAGGAGAAGAACAGCTAAAAAGACTCGAGTACTTACGGTTGCACATCCAAAGTGATGAACGAGAGCTCGATCAAATCCAGGTTGAAAGTGATATTTCAATCCCTACCATAGACCTTCAAAGATCTACAAGATGAGATAAAATAGGTTAATATCATAGGAATTTATATTAGGGAAGAAGGTGGAGTTTAAATTAGATCATTAAGGGAAAATGGTCATTTTACCCAAAAAATAGCTTGTGCATGGTTTATCTGCACGATTTGACAAACTGTGCGCAAACTATGCATGTGTAACTGGGAAAAAAGGGAACTCACATAGTTAGGCTATACATTTAGGGAAACCATGCACCAACCGTGTGGTAAGCCTCTATCCAAAAACATGCCACCCGCACAGTTTTCTCTAATCATGTGGAATTCCCATACAGTTTACTATAAACGATGTGTTAACCCTATTTTCCAAAAAAATCTATGTTTCAGACTCTAAAAAATACCCAAAACCCATGAGACCTTCACGAAATCATTATGAATGTATATTATGTCCAAAATAAAGAATTTGAATAAAATTTAAAGGATCCAAACCTGAGTGAAAAACTAAGATCTTGCAATCTTCCTACCTTAAAAGAAGTCTTCTATGAGTTCACCTTACAAGGATGGAGAAACACTATCTGAGAACAATTCTAGCCACTGGGCATGTTCATCGGCTTCCATCTCCCAAATATCATCCATCACATGGTCATGCTACCATAGAATCCTTATAGAGGGACAAACCCGCCTTGTAGAGCCTTCATTCTCCAATCAACGATGTGTACAGGATACTCTTCAAATGTAGCATTAGAATCTAACTAAACTTAATCAAGATCAAATGTATGAGATGAGTCAGTATGATATTTGAAAATATGTGAAACATGAAAGATTTCGTGCATGTCATGGTACCTCTGAGGTAGTAGAAGCTGGTAGGATACCAGTACAACTATTTATAAGATTTCAAATGGACCTACATAATGAGGCAACAACATTCCTTACTTATATAACCATATATTCCCTATCCTAGGGGATACCTGAATGAAAACACGATCCTTGAAGTCAAACTCTAAAGGAAATTTATGGCGATCGACATAATATTTCTGTCTATACTAAGATGTAGTCATACAATTTTTGATTATCTAAACTTGCTCTGAAGACTTCTGAACGAGATGAGGACCTATTAGGGCTACCTCACCTACCTTTATCCATCACATGGGTTAACGTCACATCCTACCTTATAAGGCCTCAAAAGAAGTCATCTTAAAAATATTATTATAGGAGAAATCAACTAGATGGATATGATTATCCCATGAACTACCAAAATCAAGGAAACATGCTTAGAGAATATTATCTAGAACATGTATTGTCTATTTAAACATCCCATCAGTATGAGGGTGAAAATTTGTTCTTAAAATCTCCTTTGTTCCCATAGCCTTCTGCAATATATTCCAGAACTGTGAAGTGAAACAAGTGTACTTATATGAAATGATGGTATGAGGGACCCCAAGTAGTTTTATGATATCATGAACATACAATACTCCCAACCAATCTACTGAGAAATTATATTGAATGGGAATAAAGTCAGATTGTTTCTTTAGTCATTCAATAACTAGACATGTGGAATTTCTACCCCTTAGAGACATAGGAAAGATGACTACAAAGTCCATGGAAAGATACTCTCATTTCCATTCCTATATTTTAAGACATTCTAACAAGGTTCTAGGTATCTAGTGCTCTGTATTCACTTGCTAATAGGTGGAGCACCTAGTGATAAATATTACAATCTAACGCTTCATCCCAGGAAACCAATACTGGCATCGCATATCTCGATACATCTTGGAGATGACTGAATGAACTTCCCACTGAGAGGCATGAGACTCTTGAATTAAATCATATCTCATATCTATAGTAACCTAGACACATCCATGAATATGAAGGACGTCATCTATGTTTACAAAAAAAACTACAGGAGGGTTATCTCTTGATATACTCTCATAGAGAATCAATCATTTAGAATCTGAAAATTGTCTGCCCTTCACCACATCAAATATGGAAGTGGTAACTATCAAATACGAGAGGTAAGACTACTAGTGAATATCATGAAATTCGAGATACAACTCAGATAAAAGGGATATTAACTTACATTCATTACTTTTTCATGTATAGAATGTGTTTAAGTTTTCTAACTTATTTCATCTGCAACCACATTTCCCTTCCCAAGCATATAGGCAAGATCAAAATCAAAGGATTGTAGTTATTAGACCCATCTATTCTATCTAAGGTTCAAGTCATGCTGAGTAAAGATATATTTGAGGCTCTTGTGGTCTGTGTACACCACAAATCACTCACCTAATAGATGATGTCTCCAACAACATAAGGCATGGACGATTACTACTAGATCAAGGTCGTGCATTGGGTAATTTTTCTCATGAGGCTTCAACTGCCGATATCCATACGCAACGACTCTGTACTCCTGCATTAGTATCGCTCTTAGGTTGATTCCTAATACATCATATAAAATGGTATAGCCTCTTCTTGGATCCAGTAGAATCATAATAAGTTCTACAAAAATCCTCACTTTCAACTCCAAAAAAGCTTTCTTGAATGCTTTTGACAATGGGAATTTAACACCCTTCTTAGTAAGGCCAGTAAGAGGTGAAGAGAGACGTGATAATTCTTTTTGGAAATTACTATAGTATCCATCCAGCCCCAAGAAACTCCGTATATAAAACAAATTCTTCGAATTTTATTAGGAAACCGTATCACTAACCATTTTCTAGGTTGATAGATATGTATGATTCTGAAATAATATGACCCAAAAAGTACACTTTGTTTATCCAGAAGTGTATTAACAAGTTTGGAATAAAGATGATGCTCTCTCAGTGTAATCATAACAATTTCATGATGTTTTTCAAGGTAATTGCATGTATGAGAATACACTAAGATTTATTCCACAAAGACCATGAAAAAAGAGTCCAAATAGTGGTGGAACACACTATTCCTCATAGACATGAAAATAGTGGGTTCATTTGTAAGACTGAATGGAATAAAAAGGTACTCATATAGACCATACCTACTATGGAAAGATGTATGAGTTATGTTTTATGGCATGAAATTCAACTAATGATAACCAAATCTCATTTCAATCTTAGAGAACACCATATATACTCAAAATTGGTTGAAAAAATCAACTATTCGAGGAAGCTGATACCAGTTCTTGATTGTAAGATGGTTCAACTTTCTATAATCCCTGGATAGACGTAATGTTCAATCTTCCTTGTTGGAAAAAATCTTGGGAGATCTCTAAGAGGATTTACTAGTCCATATAAAACGGTTGGCTTATAATTCCAATAACTTCAACTTGAGATCCTGAATATATGTAGGTTCCATCCTGTACAAAGGAATAGAAAATGGAGCTTCCCCTAGAAAAAGATCATTTGTAAACTCTACCTCTCTCTTAGGAGCTAAGACAGAAAATCATCAGGAAGGAAACCCCTAAAATGATCCATTATTAGACAAAAATCATATTATTGGAAACCTTGATCCTTCATGAAGAGATTTTCAATTTGGGTAGTTGCTTCACCTAGCCCATGATGCTCTAGTCCCGCTCTACTATCCTGGAAATCCAAATTACCCATATGTAGGTAACTATTATATTCCCTAATGAGAAACCTCGAGAGAATGCTTCATACTTCTGGAAGAACTATTGTCCTAATGGGGATCTGGTCCTCTATGCCCGGTTTTATTATCTTCCCTCAGGTTATGCTCATTGATAAAATCCTGGTTGAAAATTCTAGAAAAGATAGGAAGTAAAAATACATTCACATGTGTATGGATGGCATACTAGATCCCATCCTCGAAACATCTGTCACGCTAAATCTCATTACCATATAAAATAGATTCAAAGCACTATAACTCAGTGAAATGAACAGAATAATCCATGACTGACATAGAATCCCACTCAAAATGCATGAACTCTATAGGTCATTCATCTCTCTGTGTCTTACAAAAGAACTGATCATATAAGGTAGTGTGTAAATACACCCATAACATGTCATAATGATGACTAGCCTAGGTAATCACATCCCACTAGCACTTGGCTGAATCACAAAACATGTTTGTAGAAAGTATGAACCTCCACTCTAGAGGAGTCTCGAGATGATCAAATATAGACAGGGTTGCCTATAGACTAGATCAATAGCTTGTTGACCACCATCCCCTAAAAAGGTAAGAGGCTACTTCTACTAGAACTCATGAGTCAAATCAGCCATCATTGGTGAAAGTTGTGGAGCACCATGCATGAACTGCATTAGATGTAGGAAACTATCAAAAACATTAGAATTAGTTCCCAGATCAGGTATATTAGGCGGTGCCTCCAGGGGCCCTCCTAGTAGTGAGAATGGAAGCTCAGGGCCCACAATGTCTATAGAATGGTAATCTCCACCCCCATAGCGTATGATAGGAGTACATTGTGGTAGTATTGGGCTAAAAATTCCAAGAACGTGCCATAGGACAATCTTAATCAGAAATATATCATCACTAAAATAATATGAATCTAATAAAATTCACTACCCAAGGCATACTACCCCAACAACCCACTTATACAACCATGTATCAGTATGTTCTCAAGTATAAGTTTCAATTCATATTAAACTTAATTACCAGGTTCACTCCTTTGCCTTTTATAAACATAACAATGAGGGATAAATATGTGAAACCAATTCATTTTATATATCATGATTCACTTTATAATGGATAGTCATTTCTATTGAATTAATGACCATACACCTTATCACTGTAAATGACACCCATTTATTTAAATCTTAATGAATCAATGTAGTAAATTACTCATCCAAATTCATGATGGCCCATACACCTCATGAATTGAAATAGGAAATCACTCAATTAAAAACAAAATTAATTTATTTACAAGATCACTATCACACCATCACTCAAAAATAATAAGAATTTCAATCAATGAAAAATAGTGAAATTCAATTATATGGCCAACCAAATCCATTTTTTTCATTTTCTAAAAATCCTGTTTAAGGGTTACCGGTAACCGTACAGGAAAACACAGTACCCAAAATTCCACACACATTTCAAATTTCAAAATTCAAAATTTTCCAAATTTCAAATTTCAAGCGCAAACTTGACCAAACCCATGCCACATGTCCACCTCGCGTCGCATAACCGCATCGAGCCGTGAACCCTTCTCTCATCTCCAATCAGAGTAGATCGCAAGTGAGAATATAATTTACATCATCACCGGCCTGTCATCATCACGTCGACACTCACCCTGATCATCATCTTCATTGCTAGAAACTGGAAACCACCATCTTTGTCACGACCCGTCCTCGGGGCCCGTTCCGTGACTACCCCAAGCCCGCCTTCCATAGACCAGGGGATGGCAACTAGCACCAAGGCGTAAATCCCAACAAAAGGGAAGGCATTGCCTTTGAAAATTAAACAAGCACTACAGAGTAAGAAAGCAGAAAAGTAAACACTAAGTAAAAACTGTAACAAGCTGTGCTGAAAGTAAAAGGGGCCGGAAATACAAGCCCAACTGTAAAGTACAACTGAAAGGAAAAACAGCAATTGAAAAGAAAAGTCACAGCGTCGAGCCGTCTTCTGGAAGTCCCACCTGAAGGGTGGGTATATATAGTCTACACTGCTCCTCGGGTCCACCTGACCGCTCTGAGTACGTCCCGCCTAGTGGTCCACCTCCAGGTACCGTCCTGCTCCGCAAGCCTCCACCACCATCAGTGTTGTCCGTCGTCTGCAACCAACACAACGTAGTGCGGGCATAGCCCGTGCAGGGGTGAGTACAAGCTACTCAATAGGGACCCCGAGACCCCCGAAGGTCTCCCGAAATCCACAAAGGATAAACCACATGTAAAGATACAATCACGAAGTAACATCTGACACTACTTAGGTATATGCCCATACATATACCTAAGTAATCAATTCCCGCTCAGCTCCAACGTCCGAGATCAAGCACAACCCAGTCCACACAGGAAAGCAAAATGTATACCCACATAGAATAGCGCAACACAATCCATAAAGGAGAGTAAAAGAGTAAATCCACACAGGATAGCTCAACACAATCCACAGAGGAGAGTAACACAGGATTCAGCTCACACAGGTACTTCTTCGTATGACGTTAGAGATGATCAGATGTAACCACTGATTCATCTAAGCCGTCGGACACACAAAGTATCTGTAGGTACTAACCCTCGCAATGACCCACACATGATCAATCATGAAGTTGAACTCAAAGCTATTGGGAAACTCCTTCTCCATCAAGTACAGTGGTTCTTCCGCTACAACCAAGCGCTTCCCTCTTACCTTGGACTGCTGTAGTTCTCCACCTATCGGGTACTGTGGGCCTACTACTACAACCAAGCGCTCTTCCGTCGGGGGTCTGCCGCTACAACCAAGCGCTCCCCTGTGCCGCTACAACCACGCGCACCTCTGTCGTGGGTCTGCCGCTACAACCAAGTGCTCCCCTGTGCCGCTACAACCAAGCGCACCTCTGTCGTGGGTCTGCCGCTACAATCAAGCGCTCCCCTGTGCCGCTACAACCAAACGCACCTCTGTCGTGGGTCTTCCGCTACAACCAAGTGCTCCCCTGTGCTACTACAACCAAGCGTACCTCTTTCGTGGGTCTGCCGCTACAACCAAGCGCACCCCTGTGCCGCTACAACCAAGCGCACCTCTGTCGTGGGTATGCCTCTATAACCAAGCGCTCCCCTGTGCTGCTACAACCAAGCGCACCTCTGTCGTGGGTCTGCTGCTACAACCAAGTGCTCCCCTGTGCCGCTACAACCAAGCGCACCTCTGCCAGGCTATCCGTAACACACCGACTCGTTCGATCAGTAGTCTTCAAGTCTCAACCGGCTTCAGGGTTTCTGCACACAGCATGCTCGTTCTTGGAGGGTCCACTCCATGAACTAAGAGGTCGATGCATCAACTGACATGAAGTCCGAAGATGATGTATCCCAAGATGTACCATAGTGGTCACTGCCAAAAACACGGAGGATTCTCGTACTGTTTCCATCATCATCGCAGTCGAATCCACTGAGGATCACTGTACATTCATCGTCGTCAAAGTCACAGAAGTATTCGCAGCCAGCACTAGGGTTCCTGCACAAAGCAAGCTCGTTCGGGAGGATCCACTCCACGAGCCGAGAGGCTGATACATCAACTGTCACAAAGTCCAAAGTTGATGTATCCAAAAGTTCAGTATCTTCAACAGCAACTCAACGTCACAGACGGCGCATTAATCGGACGTCCGGTCTGAGAGTTATTGGCTTTTTCGTCCCAGGGGCCCGGTTGGTTTTTAGGGCAAAACCAACACGATCGTACTCCACCTGCGTCTAAACCTTGGGCGGAGTATGCCAAAAGATCCGTCTCACTTAGAGGAAATCAGCAAATCCGACGGCACGTCAATCAGACACCCGTAGCTCAAGATATGAGTGTTTCCGCTCCGAAGGCCTGGTTGGTTTCGTGTACGAACCAACCCGGCCGAACTCAAAGTATTCTGAAACCTTGAGTGCAATATACCAAAACGACCATCTCGATCCAAGGATCGTGTTGCCACTGATGGAGCGTCGTTTGGAGGCCCGTAGCTCAAGTTACGGGCATTTGACCGAAAATGGTCCGAAGTCGGGGGGTCCGGGCCCGGGCCGACCCGGCCCGACCCCCCACCCCCCCCCCCCCCCCCCCCGGGGTCGGCCGAACTGGGTCGACCCGGTCAGACCGGCCTGGCTCGGCCCGCCCGGCCCGGCTCGGCCGCGCCGCCGAGCGACGCGGTGGGGAGCCGTCGCCCCCGCGTGACACCCCCGCGGCACCCGCGGGGGTGTCGCCCTGGACGACCGAGCGACGTGGGGGGGAGCCGCCGCCCCCGCGGGGTGTCGCCCTGGTCGGCCGGACGTGGCTTCAGCCGTGTCCCGCGCGCGCCTGACCCGCATGGGCGCGGGTCCGCGGGCGTTGCCGCCGCGGCTGAGGTCGCGGGGGTTCTTCCGGCGGCGCACTGGGGCACCGCCGCCCCCGGCCGCCGGCGCCGCCGTGCCGGCGACCCGCGCCGCCGCCGGAGTCGCTCTGGTGGTCCCTTTTCCTTCCCGTCTGCGCCGTTGTTCCTCCCGGGTTCCATTCTTCACTGCGGGATCATCAAACTGCCCTTGCGTCACGTTCCGTCGTCACCCGTCAAATCCACACAATCACGAAAAACAGTGGAGGGTTGTCGGGCCATGTTCATTTGGACTGCACCCTCCACGTTAGATATAAACAACGGGAGAATTTTTATTCCACACAGGAAACAACAATTTTAATAATTTAAAATTTTTCATATTGTCCGGTTCTTCACTTTTAATAGAAACGATCATGGGAGAAAGAAATTATTTACAACAACCCCTAACTCGTAGTCATCATCGTACGCATGTTCTTCGCGGATTTGCTCGTCGCGGAAGGAGGGGATCGTCGCGTCATTGCGGAAGGGCATCGCGTCGTCGCGGAATCCGGCGTTGAGTCGGCGAACTCAACGGACCAAGAAACAACAGATTTAATTTAATTAAATCCGTGTTTTGTTAAAAAAACACAAGGGAGATTTAAGAGAATCCCGAAGTCTCTTACCTCAAACAGCTGATCGAGGATTTCGTTGTGGAGGAAGAGACATTGCAGAAGAACATTGCAGGAAGGGAACATCGGCGTCACGGAATACGGCGTTGCGTCGTCGACTTCCGCGGGTTCGGCATTCTTCATCGGAGGCCGGCGTTCTTCGCGTTCTTCGTGTTCTTCGCGAAGGAGGATGAAGGCTCAAGAGCTCTGACAAAACCTCTCAACGAGTAATCCTCCAAATGTCGTGTTGGTCTTATTTTATTATTACGCCAACGAACGAAAAAGATGTAAGTAACGACCCATTAATTCGTTGAATTAATTCAACGAAATAAACCGCCCATTTAATTCACGAAATAAACCACCCAATTAAATGGTGCGTTAAGGATTTAAGAAAATGCGTCAGTTGACTTTCATAATGACGGGTTTTTGTGGGTGCGTTACTTGGCGGAAAGAAATGGCGGGGCTCGTGCGGGCCCCACGTCACAAATATCCTACCAAGAGGGTAGTATATTTCTGGATATCACCCTATCCATTTCAACTCAGTTTAAGTGGTTTTCAAGTGGCTTCAAGTGGCTTAAGAGAAATAAAATAAAGTTGTCGTAAAATTATTTTATTTCTTAACTTTAAGCCCGAAAATTAAAAACCACACCCGAGCAAACGCAGCTCCATAAGAGGCGTTTCTAAGAAAATATCGACGCTGCGATTTCATCGGTGCACTCAGAATTTGATTTCGGGCACTGGTTCAAAAGTTAGAAAAAACCCGCTCGTCTGTTCACTGAACCTACCCGAGCCAAACTTCAGAAAATGATTCCGGGCACACCGGGCCTCGGAATCAGGTGCCGTCAGAAACTGCGTTCTTGTAAAATTCCAAATAAAATTAAGAAATAAATTTCCTTGAAATTTACGGGTCTTTACATTACTCCCACCACAGGGCTTTACGTCCCATAAAGCTTTACCACAAACTTAGGGATACAAAGGCGGTACTGAGCACACATATGAGCCTCTCGCTCCCAAGTGCTCTCCTGGAGGTTCCCGGGCTGCCATCTGAAGTGTACTAGAGGAATCGATCATCCACGTAGGACCTTCTCCTATCGATCCTCGATCTCCATTGGGACCTCCGCAAAAATCCGCCCCATCATCAAAGACCAGCTCTCCATGGTCAAAGATTTGTGTCGGGTCGTGCACGTATCTCCTCAGCTGAGATATTTGGAAGACGTCGAGCACCCGGTGCAATTGAGGTGGTAGAGCCAGGCGATAAGACACCTCGCTAATCCTACTGAGGACCTGGAATGGTCTGATGAAGTGTGGAGACAACTTGGCACCTCGGCCAAATCTCCGTAAACCACGTCGAGATGAGACACGCAAGAAGACGTGGTCACCATCCTCGAACTCTAGTGGCCTCCGCCTCCTGTCAGCAAAAGACTTTTGTCGACTCTGAGTTGTCCTCGTTAGCTCCTGGATGACCTGGACCTTCTCTGTCGTGGCCTGGACCATCTCCGTTCCCGCAAGAGCTACTATGATTTCTCCTTTTCCGATAAGAGAAATCTGGTCTCATCCCCTGGATGAACCACTTCCTTTGCCTAATACAGTCAATCCCGACATGGATGTTACTAATCCATACCAAGGATGACGTTGTAAGGCCTTGACGCTACTACCAAGAGATCCAACCGTTACTCTCGCCTCCAAGGGTTGAGTCACACTGTCGGCATCAGTGTGTGGTAACTGGGTCTCCTCCAGTAGATGTCTCACAAGTGAGGGTCAAGTCAACAGTCTAAACCGGGACCTATTAGTAACAACCCAAGAGAGGAAAGTAAATGCCACAAGAAAAGGTGTATTTTATTACTACAACTCAAGTACAAAGACACAAAGCATCTACAAACATTCGTCAACAAAACTAGAAGCAACATGAACAAAAGTCTCCAGGTCTGGAGCTAGTCCTGCTCCTGTCCATCTGCTCCCGGAGCTCCATGATCGAAGGCCTCAGCTGCCTGAAGCTGAGCTCTCGCATGTCCACCAACTCCCTGCGGTCGGGGTGGACCTCCTGGTGGTGGTGGTGGCAACACCCCGAAGCGTCGTCCACCTCCAACTGCACGGCCATCTCCCCTGCCATGGCCGCCTTCTCCTTGCGGCCCGCCCTGATCGAACCTCTGCCTCTGCCTGGGGGGTCCTTCGTTCATCTGCTGGTCATCCGTATGGTGGGTCGGACAGTCACGAGCCATGTGACCAATCCCGCCGCAGGAGTAACACTGCCCTCTCATGGAAAGTCATTGTCCACCCCGAGTGCCTCGCACAAACGATCTAGAGTCATGCTGTCGACCACCTGTAGGTCTAGTCCTCTTGGACCCCTACGTCACCTATCTACTACCCGCTGCAGAAGACTCTGCCGCATGCCGGCAAGTGGTGGGTCCTGTTGCTGGAGACTGCTCATCAAGGAAACTCTCTACTAAGAGGGCTCGCTCCAACACCCCATCCTGAGTTGGAATGTTAAGGGAGATCATCAAAGCCTTGATCTCGTGCTTCAGTCCCTGCTCGAAGGTTCGGGCCAGGAAGAACGGGTCTTGTACCATATTTGTGGAGTAGCACGAGAGATCAGTAAACCTCGCCCCGTACTGGGTTACTGTCATGCTGCCATGCCGCAGCTGTAGTAGCTCCTGAATGCGCACCGCACGGAGGGTGGCCGGGACAAACTCTAAGAGGAAGAGGCTCTCGAAGTCCGTCCAGAGAAGTGATGCCTCATTATGCACCTGGAGCATCAAGCTCCACCATCGGCCCGCTTCTGCGTGCAGGAGGCTCGTTGCAAGGACCACCATAAGATTTGTTGGTGTCCTCACTAATCTGAAAACTTGTACGACCGCCTCTAGCCAGTCCTCGGCTGCCTGGGTGTCCGTCTCCCCATGAAACCTGGGTGGCCGTTGGCACTGGAACTCATGCAAAGCTCCAAGGTGACGTGCATCGTCAGCGGTCGTGGCGGGAAGCATCGGTGGCTCAGCGGGTAAAGGTACCGCCGGTGCCTCTGCTGACAAGGAGCCCTGCACTGAGGCCCCGTCGCTCGGTGGGATGTCATCACGTTCCACTCTCGGAACCCTAGTTGGCTGTCGTCGTTGGGCCATCCTAAAAAGAAACAGGTTCTCCACGGTTAGAACAGTATACCTGGTGATCTGACACAAGTAATCACAAAGAAAACTTGAAACACACATGCAAACAATGTTTTCCTGCATTGAGTCGGAAATCAAGAGTCGGGGTCCTAGTGTACGGATACGTCGGCCGCCGCACCAACACTGGACTCCCTGGACTGATAACCACACTCAATACGCTTAACACTATTTCTTCACATAGAAGAAAGATCAGAGTCTGCGGTAGAACCGACCACCTCTGATATCAATTTGTCATGACCCATCCTCAGGGCCCATGCCGTGACTACCCCATACCCACCTTCCATAGACTAGGGGCTAGCGACTAGCACCAAGGCGTAAATACCAACAAAAGAGAAGTCATTTCCTTTGAAAAGTAAACAAGCACCACAGAGTAAGCAAGCAAAAAAGTAAACACTAAGTAAAAACTGTAACAAGTTGTGCTGAAAGTAAAAGGGGCCGGAAATACAAGCCCAACTGTAAAGTACAACTGAAAGGAAAAACAGCAACTGAAAAGAAAAGTCGCAGCGTCAAGCCTTCTTCTGGAAGTCCCACCTGAAGGGTGGGTACATATAGTCTCCACTACTCCTCGAGTCCACTTGACCGCTCCGAGTACGTCCCTCCCATTGGTCCACCTCCAGGTATCATCCTTCTTCGCAAGCCTCCACCACGATCAGCGTTGTCCGTCGTCTGCAACCAACACAACGTAGTGCGGGCATAACCCGTGCAGGGGTGAGTACAAGCTACTCAGTAGGGACCCCGAGACCCCCGAAGGTCTCCTGAAATCCACAAAGGATAAACCACAAGGAAAGATACAATCACAAAGTAATATCTGACACTGCTTAGGTATATGCCCATACATATACCTAAGTCATCAATTCTGGCTCGGCTCCAACGTCCGAGCTCAAGCACAACCCAGTCCACACAGGAAAGAAAAACGTATACCCACACAGGATAGCGCAACACAATCCACAAAGGAGAGTAAAACAGTAAATCCACACAGGATAGCTCAACACAATCCACAAAGGAGAGTAACACAGGATTCATCTCACACGGGTACTTCTTCGTATGACGTTAGAGATGATCAGATGTAACCACTGATTCATCTAAGCCGTCGGACCCACAAAGGATCTGTAGGTACTAACCCTCGCAATGACCCACATAGGATCGATCATGAAGTTGAACCCAAAGCTATTGGGAAACTCCTTCTCCATCAAGTACAGTGGTTCTGCCGCTACAACCAAGCGCTTCCCTCTTACCTTGGACTGCTGTAGTTCTCCACCTATCAGGTACTGTGGGCCTGCTGCTACAACCAAGCGCTCTTCCGTCGTGGGTCTGCTGCTATAACCAATCGCTCCCATGTGCTGCTACAACCACGCGCACCTCTTCGTGGGTCTGCCGCTACAACCAAGCGCTCCCCTATGCCGCTACAACCAAGCGCACCTCTGTCGTGGGTCTGCCGCTACAACCAAGCGCTCCCCTGTGCCGCTACAACCAAGCGCACCTCTGTCGTGGGTCTGCTGCTACAACCAAGATCTCCCATGTGCCGCTACAACCAAGCGCACCTCTGTCGTGGGTCTGCCGCTACAACCAAGCGCTCCCCTGTGCCGCTACAACCAAGCGCACCTCTGTCGTGGGTCTGCCGCTACAACCAAGCGCTCCCCTGTGCTGCTACAACCAAGCACACCTCTGTCGTGGGTCTTCCGCTACAACCAAGCGCTCCTCTGTGCCGCTAAAACCAAGCGCACCTCTGTCGGGCTGTCCGTAACACACCAAGTCGTTCGATCAGTAGTCTTCAAGTCTCAACCGGCTTCAGGGCTTCTGCACACAGCATGCTCGTTCTGGGAGGGTCCACTCCATGAACTAAGAGGTTGATGCATCAACTGACATGAAGTCTGAATTTGATGTATCCCAATATGTACCGTAGTGGTAACTTCCAAAAACACGGAGGATTCCCATACTGTTTCCATCATCTTCGTAGTCGAATCCACCGAGGATCACTGTACAGTCATCGTCATCAAAGTCACAGAAGCAGTCGCAGCCAGCACTAGGGTTCCCGCACACAACAAGATCGTTCGGGAGGGTCCGCTCCACGAGCCGAGTGGCTGATACATCAACTATCACAAAGTTTGAAGTTGATGTATCCAAAAGTTCTGTATCGTCAACTGGAACTCAATGTCGCAGATGGCGCCTCAATCGGACGCCCAGTCTGAGAGTTATTGGCTTTTTCGTCTCAGGGGCCCGGTTGGTTTTAAGGAAAAACCAACCCGACCATACTCCACCTGTGTCCAATCCTCAGGCGGAGTATTCCAAAAGATTCGTCTCACTTAGAGGAAATAATCAAAGCTGACGGCACGTCAATCGGACGCCCGTAGCTCAAGATATGAGCATTTCCGCTCCGAAGGCCCGATTGGTTTCGTGTACGAACCAACCCGGCCGAACTCAAAGTATTCCGAAACCTTGAGTGCAATATACCGAAACGACCGTCTCGATCCAAGGATCGTGTTTCCGCTAACAACGTGTCGTTTGGAGGCTCGTAGCTCAACTTACTGGCATTTGACCAAAAACAGTCCGAAGTCGGGGGGTCCGGGCCCGGGCCGACCCGGCCCAACCCCCCCGGGGTCGGCCGAACCGGGTCGACCCGGTCGGACCGGCCTGGATCAACCCGCCCGGCCCGGATGGGCCGCGCGACGCGGGGGGAGCCGCCGCCCCCGCGTGACACCCCTGCGGCACCCGCAGGATGTCGCCCTGGACGACCGAGCGACGCGGGGGGGAGCCGCCGCGACTGCGTGAGTACCCCGCGGCACCCGCGGGGTGTCGCCCTGGTCGGCCGGATGCGGTGTCAGCCACATCCCGCGCCAACTTGAGCCGCGCGTCCGCGGTTCAGCGGGCGCCGCCGCCGCGGCTAAGGTCGCGGCGGTTCTTCCGGCGGCGCACCGTGGCGCCGGCAGCGGCTTCCGCGGGCCACCAGAGTCGCTCCGGGGGTCCGTTTTCCTTCCCGTCTGTGCCGTTGTTCCTCCTGGGTTCCGTTCTTTACTGCGGGGTCATCAAACTTCCCTTGTGTCACGTTCCGTCATTGCCCGTCAAATCCGCACAATCACGAAGAATGGTAGAGGGTTTTCGGGCCGTGTTCGTTTGGCCCGCACCCTCCGCGTTAGATATAAACAACATGAGAATTTTTATTCCACATAGGAAACAAAAAATTTAATAAATTAAAATTGTTCATATTGTCCGGTTCTTCACTTTTAAAAGAAACGATCATGGGAGAAAGGAATTATTTACAACAACCCCTACCTCGTAGTCGTCGCCGTACGCACATTCTTCGCAGATTTGCTCGTCGTGGAAGGAGGGGATCGTCGCGTCGTCGCGGAATCCGGCATTGAGTCGGCGAACTCAACGGACCAAGAAACAACAGATTTAATTTAATTAAATCCGTGTTTTGTTAAAAAACACTAGGGAGATTTAAGAGAATCCCGAAGTCTCTTACCTCAAACAGCTGATCGAGGATTTCGTTGCGGAGGAAGAGACATCGCAGAATAACGTTGTAGGAAGGGAACGTCGGCGTCGCGGAATAAGGTGTTGCATCGTTGACTTCTACGGGTTCGGCGTTCTTCGTCGGAGGCCAGCGTTCTTCGCGTTCTTCGCGTTCTTCGCGAAGGAGGATAAACGCTCAAGAGCTCTGACAAAACCTCTCAATGAGTAATCCTCCAAATGTCGTGTTGTTCTTATTTTATTATTACGCCAACGAACGAAAAAGAGGTAAGTAACGACCCATTAATTCGTTGAATTAATTCAACGAAAGAAACCGCCCATTTAATTCACAAAATAAACCACCCAATTAAATGGTGTGTTAAGGATTTAAGAAAACGCATCAGTTGACTTTCATAATGACGGGTTTTCGCGGGTGCGTTACTTGGTGGAAAGAAACGTCGGGGCTTGTGCGGGCCCCACCTCACAAATATCCTACCAAGAGGGTAGGATATTTATGGATAGCACCATATTCATTTCAACTCAGTTTAAGTGGCTTTCAAGTGGCTTCAAGTGTCTTAAGAGAAATAAAATAAAGTTGTCGTAAAATTATTTTATTTCTTAACTTTAAGCCCAAAAATTAAAAACCACACCCGAGCAAACACAACTCCAGAAGAGGCGTTTCTAAGAAAATACCGGCGCTGTGATTTCATCGGTGCCCTCAGAATTTGATTCTGGGCACCGGTTCAAAAGTTAGAAAAAACCCGCTTGTCCGTTCACTGAACGTACCCCAGCCAAACTTCGGAAAATGATTCCAAGCACACCGGGCCTCAGAATCAGGTGTCGTCAGAAACTGCGTTCTTTTAAAATTCCAAAGAAAATTGAGAAAAAAATTTCCTTGAAATTTACGGGTCTTTACAATATTCATTGAAGAAGATCATACAATAAAAATACTACTCTCAAACTTCTAATTCCAAATAGCCATGCCCAGTGAAAGCTACCAAACCACAAAGAGAATGATTCACACACCAAAAAAGATCCAAATCAAACCTTCGCAAAATACTGCTCCACCGCTTGCCGCATCTCAAACTCAAACACAACATCAAAAGAATGCAGATCCACCACAAGTTGTATCTCAATCACAACATCAAACATCCATAAAAACAAACAAAATACAACATCAACATCTAAAAAATGAGCCAAAAGTAACCAAAAGCTTCAACCCTATGTGAGACCTCCACCATCGAAACTTTCCAGACCTATCGGAAGAACCCTACCACTATCCGCGAGATCTACTCTATCCACACAGTCGTGGAAGCAACCCGAAGAGGAAGGAAAACCCAAGATGAAGCCAAACCACCGTCACCCAGGTCTGGGAGGACCAACACCGAACCGAGATTGCGTCATCGACGAAGAAATACAAGTTGATCTGACCCAGAAACGCTGCTTTGGGCATGGATCTGGTCAAATTGGAACAACACAAGGATCAACGCCGAAGTCCAGGACGCGCCGACCACAGGGGGAGGAAGAAACCATCGAGGTAGGGTAGAGGAGAGCTGAATATGAAAGAAAATTATCAAAAAGAGTAATAATAAACACCCACACACAACATGTACCTCAACCAATGGTGAAATAATGTATACTATAATATGAAAAAGTAGACTAAAAATTATAATTTAGGCAACATGGATTTTACCATGAACATGGATTCTCGATACATAATCACAACTTATAACCAAGTCCCCCACATTCCTAATATGAAATATATTGTATCTAATTAATAAATAAATAAATTACCCTCTTATAATACCACTTTTTGACATCCCAGACTGAGATTCCACTTATAGGTGCCACAAGCCCGGTGGGCCAATTGGCCTCAAGCGCATATCCGTGAATTCCATAGGATGTCGACTAGAAGTGAGGGACTAGGGAGTCTTCTTGGGGAGACTATTCCCTCATTACAAAAGTTTATAGAATTAGATAAATGTATATAGATGTAAATTTTGTAAAATATGAGTAAAAACAAGGCACAAATTAAAATGTGAACAACAGTAACAAAAAATGAATTAACTAAAATAACGGATGAAGATATGTCATGTCACAAGATACTAGAAAACATGGATGAAAGACATCAGACCTAAAATATTCCACAAAGTATAAAGGAAATAAAAATACTATCCCAAGAATATGGAGCTCCGGCATAATCATCTTTTTTAAAGATCTGTCCTAAATAGAAAGAAATCAAGTGTTCGAAGCCGTATTCTTCCTTTTATCAACACCTACATTCATGTAGTCTGCTCTGGGTATCAAACAGTGTCTCAAGAGGGTGTGAGATAAATCTCAGTGGTCCACCACCAACGATTTCTATAACATCTGGCCAGAGTAATGGAATATAATATTGTGAAAGTTTGAATATAAAAATTAAAGCAGTATAATGTAACTAAATACCCAAGTACCTGCTTCAGCCCTAGGCTTGGGTGTGAACATGTAACTTTTTCATCAATTAAGTAATTACCAATTTATGTTTATAATCCATGTGTGTCATATCCAGTACTAACATCACCTCATGATAGTATAAATAGTGAAGGTTCCAACATGTAATAAGGCAACCATGATTGATGATATTTAATAATGAAATTCCAAGGTAATGACCAAGGAAATGTGGAACTTAAGGGTCTCTAACTCAGTAATAAATGTATCCTATATAAGAGTAAGAGTTTAATCCATTGAGAAAATTACATGTCATTCCAAATTAATATTCCTACCAAATCCAAGGAGATCATTCAAGGTAAAACAGGGCTAAGTAGTGACGTGACCCTATGGTCCGTAACCTTGGCACCTACTAGTCGATGCTAGATCCAATGAGTGTATCAAATGAATCCTTTAATACTATGTGGGGGATCCTATGGTGTAATATCAGGAATCCAAGAATATATAAGGATCGGGATCTATGTGGGTTTCAACCTAAGCAAGTTGTTTCCCTGAATCAGAATGGGGTTCCGGAGTGCTCAAGGCATTCCCCAATAAGAATCCAAGGGGGGCTCGAGTCACACCACTCTTTTTTAATGATGAATTCAAGTATAATTTCAATTCATTCAATCCTATCTTTTAATTAGTTTGAATATTCCAAGTAGAATGACACCCTTTAATGAAGTCTTAATTAATCAATAAGTCCATTTGGTCCAAGCCTTTCCTTTCATTAGTGTGACAATGACAAGTAGCATGCATCCTTTATTAAATCCATTTAGGGAATGTTTGATAATTAAGGTCCATTACTCTACCTTCCATTAATGTGTAATGGGTGATCCAGACATCAAAACTATTATTTATTTACATTTAATCTGGTCAAGTCATATACTTAGTATAATTTTTAATTTTCATTTATCATTAATTTATTAATCGAAGAACTTACCTTTGGTGGGTGTAGTGGTGAGAATACATGGTACTTTCAATTATAAAATACATAATATAAATCAATCCATTTAATATATAAAATCTTACCCTTATAAGGATCAATCTATGGAACACCTAAATAGTGGCTCAAATGTGTCAAATACTAGCAACTCAATTATGGCGTAACACCCTACAAGTAATGCATGGAGTCGTGGGCGTAACCACTAACAACTAAACACATATTTTGAAATATAATAACCATTTGGTTCTAATTATTATAAAAATGGAATATAAAATCAATAAACAACACCCACTGAAATTGGTGTGCCCCACATGACAAATTCAAAAATCACTGAACTTGAGGGGTGATTTATAGACCACCCAACTTAGAGTTGTACAACCCATCTCCTCTGATATCAGCCTCTAATTGGACTTAGAATGAAGTATATCTGAGAAAAGAGGAAAATAACTCACACATTGATAACTAGGTCGAGAGAAATAGAGGATAAGAATGGTTAAAAAGGACTCATGTACTTACAATTGCACATCCAACATGATAAACAGAAGCTCGATTGGATCCCAAATGAAAGAGATCTTTGAATACCAACCTTAAGACTTCAAAGAGATCTAAATTGAGAGAAAATAGGTTAATCCTATAGGAATTAAGATTAGGTAAGGAGGAAATTATATTAGATCATTAAGGGAAAAATGATAATTTTACCAAACAAATATCATGTTTACAATTTTTCTGCACGGTTTGACAAACCATTTCCAAACCATCCATGGGTACCTAGAAAAAATGGTCACTTGAATGGTTAGGTCTTATGGTTAAAGAAACTATATGGTAAGGCTTTATCCAAAAACATGCCACCTGCATAGTTTGTTCTAACCATTTGACAGTCCTACACGATTTATTATAAACCATGTGCTAGGTCTGTTTTCCGAAAAAGTTGTTCCGAACTCTGAACAAGCCCTGGAAACCTCTGATACCATCACTAACTCAGTAGGCATCCATATTAGGTTCAAAATAGATAATTAGACTGAAATTTATGGGATCCATAACTGAGTGAAAATCTAGGTTCTTACATCATTTTTTGGTATTCCCAAATTAAAAAGGTAGATCATGTTTTTTTTCAAAAAAGATTTTTATTATTGAGGGGTAAAGAAACAAATCATGTGGATCCAATACGATGTTTCAGAAAATAAATTCATTTTGAAAAATATTTTAAATTGAATTAGAAATTATTTTGATAAGGTATAAACATGTATATCCATAGATGGGAAAGAAATTTCATTTTTAGGTCTTCATAGGAATATCAATACTGAAGATTAAATGAAAGAGTAGATAAAAAAATAATATTTTTGTTTGAGAATCGCCTTGAACTAAATCATGTTTTATTTTTTCCACTATAAAACTTATCTATTATAATAATATGTTTATTAAAACATAAAATCAGAAGTGAATTATATTCATTTATTTATCTATTGTTCAACAATATTTATTGGATTCTATTTTATAATAATCATTGTTATACATGAATTGTTTTGATAACATATTTTCATTAAATTATCCCAAGTTGTTTTAATTTCATTATTTTTGTACATGATCATTTATATATATAAAAAATTAATTTTAGAAGTTTAAAATACATAAAATTAAATATTTATATAATATATATAATTCATACTATCCATCCATCAAGGTTTTGATAAGTATAGAATTTTAAATGCCCTCAAAACTGATTGGCTAACCATTGAGGATACATTGTCAAAAGAGGATGAAAGATAAGTAAGAAATATAAATATATCCTAAAAGTAATCATTATAGTTTGTTATTATTAATAATATAATTTCAACATATTTATTAATTAATTATTTAATATTTTATTTTTAAAGTAATAATGAAAAAAAGAACATAAGGGGAAAATGAGAGAGAAAGTTGATGAAACCATACACTCTTCTCACTGTTGTTTCCTTTGTATGACACTAAAATCTTTAAATACATGGATTTTATTGATCGTAGAACATCCCTAAGGATGATAAGGGAATCAATAGATGTAATGTTTCCAGATATTTTTCTTTATTATATGATATAGAAGTGGTTTCCCAAGGAGAAGGGGAAGGGGTATTTATACTTGATTAGAGGGGTGTTTTAGGTTAAAATATTGAAAAAATTATAATCTTCAAGGTAAACATTATAATTGTTAAATGTTTTAAATTTGAAATCATATAAGAATAAAATACAATTATTCAGAAATTTTAAGTTTTATAAAATCTAATTCATTAGTTTATTAAAAATTAAATATAAAAAATGAAAAATAATTATTTTAATGGAACAATTTAAACTTTAGACATTAGAAAATATGTTTTAGGTTCAAAATTTGAATTTTGTGGATTATTTAACATATTAAATAATTTTTTGGACGCCCCAAAAATTATATAATTGATTAGTTCAATATTACATGTTGAATGACGTAATTAAAATAGACTTGTTATATAAAAAATGTATTTTTACTATTCACTTAAAAAATGAAGTATTTTAGAAAAATACTAAAAATAACCAATAGAAAATTTTGATGTGATGGTTAAAAAACTAAATTAATTTAATTAAAATAATTTTATAATATATTTATTTTAAATTATTAGCATAAATTTTTTTCCATGAAATAAATTAAAATACAATTTATTAAAAATGTTCTTACAGTTTCATTATGTTTTTCAACATTGATATTTATTTTATTGAAATAAAATATTTATATTTTATTAAATTATTCATGATAAATATTATGTATATGAAATTTTACTTTTTTGTGGTTGAATTACTATTGTAATGGAAGGTTTAAAATTCCCAATGTTTGGGTTACTATTTCTAACGTTTAGGTTATTAGTCCAACAATCACATTACTATTCCAATGGTCACATTACTATTAAAATAGTAATATTAACTAATATAAATAACCATTAATTACTTCATTCATCATTAAGTGACCCAATCACAACATACATTAATATTACATCATTTTATATGAATATTAAATACATTTCATGATAATATACTCTCGAGGAGTGTAAATTTTTAGTGTATTTAGAGAATAGATATAAAAAACCTTATTTAAGTGTAATGTTCTTCATATCAATAATTTATCTTTACATAAGGTGAACTTATAGATTCATTACACATAAAAACTTCCATCAAAACCTAGGTAAGAAAAACATAACAAAGTGTGATATAAGATTCTCATTAAGGATAAACATGGGAGATATCAATCATTAGAGCATAAAATGATCATAAGGGTATGATAACATATTAAAGTACACGTTCTCAACGTAAAATATTCAAAACCAAATTTTATTTGATCATAAGCTCCAAAATAAATTAATATCTAGATGCATGATCCATAAGGGTTTCAAGGATGTAATCATTATTTAAGAGTCATAACATAGACATGTTTTATCATAATAATAAGAAATCATAATCATGTGAACATAGCTAAACACATTCATTTTCATGCATAATATTTTCAGTATCTATAGAAATAGATCATAATAATTCATCAAAATGTAAAAAAAATATATTCACAATCAGTTCCACACATGTTCCTATGAGAATAGTTAAATAAATAATACTTATTCATCAAAATGTGAACAAATCTATTCACAATAATGTCCATGAATATTCCTATAATCATAAATAGATCCAATCATACTCATGAATCTATGTGTGAAAAATGTTATTCAAAATCTTTTCCATGCCTATCATCATCATCTAATGAGGTATCAATATCACTTTACCCAATGTATTGTAGGGATATAATGGAACCAATTTTCACATAATCATAAATCATCTATATAAATGTCATAAGATCATAAATCAATCATTATATCATACAAGAATAACCTATGTAAAATAAATGGGTTTTTTAAACATTTCATAACCAAAATAATTGACCATGAAGAGAAATAATAAGGATGGTATCATTGGATCATATCCCTTTTGGATTGAATTATTAATGAAATTTCATACAAGTGGGTGGGTAAATTTTAGTTTGAATAAATTAAACAAAACACAAAGCAAAAAAACTTCCTTAAGTAAAATGATCGGACTCACATATCGTCAGATGATTAAAGTATTAAAATAAAAATCATTGATTATAAGATTATATTAGAGTATGTTTTATATGTATCACATACATATCGACAAAAATATTTGTAAGATATATAAGTATAACGGGTTACATTATAAAAAATGAACAGTAGAAAAAATAGATCTTGTATAAACAAGAAATACATATCTTATAAAAGTATGAATGGATTACAAGATATATTAAAAGAATTTACTCTTTTAAAATTAAGAACTAAGGAAGTCAAAAACCCTGAATAAAGGTATCCATAATTTTATACTTACTATAAATTCAATCATTCCTTATAAGGAAATTCAATAATATGATGATCAGAATAAGGCCTATCTTCTTATTCTAAAAATCCCTCGATACGATGATCACTATCTTTATTCATAGCCCTAGAATCACTTGATCCAATGGATCAGATTCACTATCTTTCACTTCCCTAAATCCATTGATTAGTACAATGATCGGATACAAAACTTAAAAGAACATTTTCTAAAGAAAACAACCAGGACAAGTTTTCCTTAAACAGACAACAATCTAAAGTACTAAAAAGAATAAGAATGAGCATTTCATGCTAATAAATCTTTAGATGACTTGATTTGTTAAAATTTATCATCTTCCAAATCATAAAATGACCTCCTATTTATAGTAAAACTTAAAATGGCTATATTTATGAGTTATATTCAACGACCATGAACAAATTTCACTTGAAAATGTCAAAATAATTTAATGTCTGATGTATTTTTGTATCACCATTACAATTGTCACGACCCGTCCTCAGGGCTCGTGTTGTGACTACCCCATGACCGCCTTACATTGGCTAGGGGCTGGCGACTTGCACCAAAGGCATAATCCCAATAAAAAGGTAAGGCATTGTGTTTAAACCTATAACACACACTATCTGAACACAAGCTGTAGAAGAAAAAAGTAATAAAATAGAAAAGAAAAGTGTGCTGAAAGTAAGTGGGACAGTATACAAACCCAACTGAACAACAAGTACAAGTAAAAAAGGAAAACAGCTCCTTTATCATCCACCTGGGAATCCTACCTGAAGGGTAGGTATACAAATCGAATAACTCATCCTTGTGTTACATCCCGTCTAGTCCAGCTCCGAACAGCCTCTCGTCCATCTCCATCAGCCTCGGTCACTAATGACTGTCGTCTGCACAGAACACAACAAGGTGCACGTGAAGCCCGTGCAGTGGTGAGTATAACAATAATCAGTAGGAGATCCTGAGACCCCCAAAGGTCTCCCAGAATCCAAAAAGGATAAACCACAGTAGAAAGATACAATCACGAAGTATCAACCAATCCTACTTAGTTATATGCCCGTACATATACCTAAGTTATCAATCATAGTCCGACTCCAACTCTCGAGCCCAAGCACAAACCATTCCACAAAGTAAAGTCATTCACCATGATGATAATGGTTGAAAGACATGACTCATCTCACATAGGTATACATCTGTCGTAGAGTGACAGAGATGATCAGATGTAGTCACTGATTCATCTAAGATATCGGAGCCACACAGGATACAGGACCAGCTAAGCTATCAGACCCACACAGGATACAGAACCAGCTATTCTGTCGGACCCACACAGGATAGAGGAACAGAAGTCATAAATGTCGGACCCACAAGGGGTCTCAGTACAGTAGTCACCGCTGTCGAACCCACTGAGGATTTCGGTATATTAGTCATCACTGTCGAACCCACGGAGGATCCTGGTACAGTATCGTCACTGTCGAACCCACGGAGGATCCTGTCATCTTAGTCGTAGCTATCCCTAGGGTTCTCACACACAACACGCTCGATTCTGGAAGGGTCCACTCCTCGAGCCATGTGTCGATACATAAACTATCATGAAGTCCTGATTTGAAGTATCCCGTAGTTTTTTCTCATCATAAGTAACCCAACATGACAGACAGTGCGTCAAACGGACGCCTGGTCTGAGAGTTATTGGCATTTCTATTCCTAGGGCCCGGTTGGTTTTTAGGCTTAAACCAACCCGACCGTAGTCCAACTGCGTCCAAAACTCAAGTGGAGTATTCCAAAGAATCTTCTCGCTCCAAGAATTATATCCCCACAGGCGGTACATAAATCAGACAATCGTAGCCCTAGATGAGTGCAAAAAAGTATAAACGACCATAGCGGGTCCGGGTCTGGTCCGACCCAGTCGGACTAACCCCGACCGACTCGGTCCGAACCGGGGTCTGACCAGGTCTGCGGGTCTGACCCGGTCTGAGGAAGTGACCCGAGACAAGGGGACGACCCGGCCCAAAGAGACGGCCCGGCCCGACGGGTGGCCCGGCCTGAGGTGGCCTGGCCGAGGGGCGGCCCGGCCGAGGGGCAGCCCGACCGAGGGTGGCCCGGCTAACCACGTGAGGGAAGGGGGGTTCCCCCTGGTTTGTCGAATAGAACCGGTGCACTGCGCCGATTCTGGGGCCGCAGGACCTGGCTAGTCCTGCAGGTCCAGCTCCACGGCAACTAGCTGCCTCCGCACCTCCACCACGGTGCGACGACGACGCGGTCCTACTGCCCTCCGAGCGGCGCGACAGTGCCCCACCACCACCTTCGTGACCCGACCTGGTCACGGCCTTCAGATCTACTTTGTGACGCGGCGACACGACACTTCTTTATCTGTCACGGCCCTCCTGGATGTGGTTCCTCTTTCATCCGTCGCGACCCTCCTGGTCGCTGTTTTTCTCCAGTACGGTGCGACGGCACTGCGCCCCTTTCAGCTCCACCTTTGACATCAACCTAACAAGAACCAACGGAGGGGCCTCGAGCCGTGTTGTTTTGGACCGAGCCCTCTGCATTAAGTGATAACAAGTGTCCATCATCGAGCCCAAATAAACGATGAGGAACGAGGGAATAATTTATACATTAAAACAAACAAATCCCCCTAACTCGTATTTTTCATTTTTACGTTGAAAAGTCTTGGAAGACGGGCATCACAGAAGACAGACGTCATTCCGTCAACGTCGGAGGAGGTAGATCTCTGTGAAGATGAGTCGAGACTAAGCCCTCGGTGTACTTCATGGGCGGCAGTGCTTCCCGTCCTTTCTCTGGTTGAAGAAGGAAGATGATGATGTTTCACGTTCTTCAGAGACGAGGAGCGTTCTTTATGTTCTTCGGGGAAAGTGTGGAGTTCTTCGGTGGTTCTTCGTTGGAAGGACGAAGCTCTTCTCTCTCAAGCTTTCCAAAGTATTATGTCAACCCCAAAAATGAAAAAGGATGGCCTCTTTTAATTCTTTCCCACAACAAAACAAAGATGTGTTTAACTAAATGAGGCAACTCATTTAATTAATGCTAATGGATGGTTCAGATTAAAATTTAGAGGAGGTGAAGAGTTTAATTAAAATAAGCTACCTCACTTCATTAATGGGTGAATTTCCACCATTATGGGGGAAGGTGGAAGGTTTCTAGAGTTTCCCCCATTAATGGGGAGCTCAAGGGTTTAAAAAGGGGGGTTTAGGGGGTTAAAGATAGTGGGGCCCACTTAGTTATATCCTCCCAAGGTAGGTTAGGGTGTGATAGGCCCCACCTCTAACCTCTACTTGGTGGTTTTAACAACTAACCAAATAAAAATATGTTACACATATTTTTACTTAATTTTATTTAGAAATCCACAAAAATTAACTTCCAACCTCGATAAAACACAACTGCGGTAAAGGTCACCTTAAGAAAATACCAGCGCTGCGAGTTCACTGGTGTCCTCATATTTCAATTCTAAGCACCAGTTCAAAAGATATAAAATCCTTCGTGTACGTTTACTGAAAGTACCCGAGAAAAACTTTAGAAATTGATTTTGGGAACACCGGGCCTCAGAATCAAGCACCGTTAGAAACTGAGGACTCGTAAAAATTCCATGTATTTAAAAAAATCACAGAATTTCTGGGTATTTAAATTTTACCCACCTCATATCTTTATTTCCCCTTATTCTACAACTCATACTAAAGGAAAAAATGAGGGTACTAAGCATGCATCTGAGTTTCCCGCTCCCATGTGCTCTCCTGAAGGTTCCCGTTCTGCCAACGAACACCCACCAGAGGTATCAACCATCCATGCAGGACCCGCTCATATTGATCGTCAATCTCCATTGGAACCAATGTGAAAGTCTCCACATCATTGATGTCCAACTCCCTATGGTCGATGATGCGGGATGGGTCATGCATGTATCTCCTTAGCTGAGATACGTGGAAGACGTCGTGCACCTGGTGTAACTGAGGTGGAAGAGCCAAGCGATAAGCCACCTCGCCTACTCTACTGATGACCTAGAAAGGTTCGATGAATCGCGGAGATAACTTTCTCACTCGGCCAAATCTCTATAGACCTCATCGAGGTGATACCTATAGAAATACGTGGTTTCCATCCTCGAACTCCAATGGTCTTCGTCTCCTATCAGTATAGGACTTCTTCCTGCTCTATGCAGTCTTCATCCCCTCTTGGATGATCTGCACCTTCTCCGTCATAGCCTGCACCATCTCTGGTCATATAAGTGATGATTCCCCTTGGTTACTCCAGCACAGAGGCGATCTACAAGGTCAGCCATAAAGTGCCTCGTAAGGTTCCATCCCGATGGTGGAGTCATATCTCGTGTTATACGCAAACTATACCAAGGATAAGTGATCCTCATAGCTACAACCGAAGTCGAGGACACATGCACGAATCATGTCCTTAAGAGTGTGAATGGTTCTCTCAGTCTGACAATCCGTCTCAAGATGGAAGTTGGTTCTCAAGAAAAGCTGCATCCCGAAATCCTCCTGCAACCCCTTCCATAACCGAGAATTGAAATGAGCATCTTGATCAGAGACGATCATCGATGGCACACCATGAAGCCATATGATCTCTCGTTCATAGAGGCGTCCCAAGATCTCTACTGAACCCTTCTCTCTGATCGGTAAGAAGTGGGCCGACATGGTGAGTCGGTTGATAATCAACCAGATAGAGTTGTGTCCTCTGGATGTACGTGGAAGCCTCGTCACGAAATCCATGGATATCTTATCCAACTACCACTCTGGAACTTCTAAGGGCTAAAATAATCATGCTGGAACATGGTGCTCCGCCTTCACTTGCTGATAAGGGAGGCATCATGAGACAAACTCTGCTACAACCTTCTTCATACCTGGACACCAGTGATGTCAATGGAGGTCTTGATACATCCTCTCCACTCTTGTATGTACCACTAAAGGAGATATATAGAACTCCCACAACACTTCCTCCTGAAGTGAAACTGGTACCATGGTATGTCCTCTAAAAATAATGACGTGTTCCCCACCTTCAAAAAATCTATCAGGTGTCTTCCCTGTAGATATCTGAGCACGTCGTGTCACACAGTCAATTTCCTAATGTTGTGCCTCCCTGACTCGCTAAAGAAGTGGAGGAGTGATTGTGAGAGACTGCAGAAATAATGCTCCATCTCTATCCATAAAGGATATCTACAACGTGGCCAACTGCTTTGTTGCCTCTCCTAGTAGATGAATACATGATCTCCTGTTGGGAGTATCTGCTACAACATTCCCCTTCTCAGGATTATATAATATCTCAAAGTCATAGTTTTGGAGGAAATTGATCCATTTTTTTGTCTCAATTTCAGGTCCTTCTGTGAGAAGATGTACCTGAGACTCTTTTGTTTAGAGTAGACTGTAAAATGGTCGACCATAAGATAGTGTCGCCACATTTTCAAGGTGAAGACCACTACTGCTAACTCTAGGTCATGGGCAGCATAGTTCTACTCGTGTTGTCTCAGTTGATGAGAACCATAAGCTATCACTGCTCTCTCTGGCATCAGGACACTTTCGAGTTTGGTCCCTGATGCATCGCAGTAAACTACATACCCAACACCCTCCTATGGTAGCCTCAAGATGGGCGCACTGGTCAATCTCTGCCTCAGCTCCTGAAAGCTCTGCTGGCATCTCTCTGACCAGACAAAGGGTTGCCCCTTATTTGTCAAGGTTGATAGTGGTGCTACAAATTTGGAGAAGTCTGGAATGATATTTCTGTAGTATCTAGCCAAAGAAGACGTCCCTGCCCCCTCTGGGGGGTAATCCTAGAAACATGTTTTGAAAAGATGTCCCCATGAATTTTCACTTCTGTTTGGAACAAAAAACTCAGATTTCCTGCTACCATGAGGGTAAGGCTAGTCGATTCAAGAGTGATCGGATGCACCCTCCTATGCATGAGTTTAACATGTGCTGCCTGGTTTTCCTTTTTCACTGACTAAGGAAAACCTCATCCTAATGTTGTAGATTAACCACAACCTTTTTTCCTAATACAGTCAATATGTGTATGAGCTGTGGTTGCCCAGTCCATATACAAACTAACGTTTTAAGGCCTTGACGCTTCCACCAAGAGTTTCCAACCAAAACTCTCGCCTCAAGGGTCAAAACACACCGTCAGCGTATGTGTGATTATTGAGTCTCCTCCCAAAGGTATCTCTAGACATAAGGGTCAACTCAACGGTTTAACCAGAAACTCTAGTTCTGGGATAAGATTCGTGGAAGGAAGGAATGATTGTTATCTATGTCTATTGATACCGTAGCTAGTAGTATACACATACCATACCTCAAAACATTCTTAAATCTCTTGGGTCGCACTCTTTGACCGCATGCAGCTACTCTCTTCCCCAGCCCCCAGCTCCCTAAGCCTTGCAGGGACTACAAAGGCAGGTGGTTACAACATGTCAAAATGTTCACCACCTCATGCTGCTATCCTAGCTCTACTTCCACATTTTCTTCCCTATATATTCACATGTCCTTGACACTTCCTCTTCCTGAAACATTTTACACGCTCAGGCCTCTAAGACTGGCGCTAGTTTCATGCCTTCTAACTGCTAACATTCACTGGACGTATCCTCTTAGCCAATTAAACATTCAACCACACAGGTTCTCTCTAGCACCCTAAAATAAGTAGGAATGCATAGAGGAAAAAGTGTTGGCTCAGATATCCTTAAACATGCCTCCTTCAGAGGTATGAGATCTAAAGCACTGATCGTATCATATTAATCGAGTACCAAAAATGATCGGTATGCCTCGACGAATACTCAGCTACGGACACGTCATCCTTCCGAATCTGTATAAGCTCTAGAAAACTCTCAGCCACCTCCTCAATCCAATCCTCAACAGCCTGTGGGTCAGGCTCACCTCGTAAATTGAGGGATATCTGGTGTTGAAGCACATGTAAGGCACTAAGCCTACAAGTTTCCTCTACCGATACCGCTGGTAGTGTCTGCTGACCAATATGTAGTGATATAGTTGGCACACTGCCCGAATGTACCATCTCGGAAAATGGTCCAAGTACTGAAACCTCATCACTATGCGGACCATCCTCATGATCACTCACTGAAAAATATTAGTAGCAAAGATCAATATCTTCTCTACTAGTGTCTCAACTACGTAGAAAACTCCAATAATTTCCTCCAATGTGGCTGGTGACATCTGCTTCCCAATAGGTGGTGGTGCTGCTGGTACACCACCCAAAGGTACCAACATAGTAAGAGGGCCCTAAACTGGGGTCTCATCACTCGGTGGGCCGTCGTCGTGTACTCTCTTAGAAACCCTAAAAGGTTGTCTATGCAATGAGATCCTGATATGGAACAGATGTGCCACAGTCAATAAGTTATACCTGGAGATCTGACTCAAAGAGTTCACAAAGAAGACTCTTGAAAACACACTCACAATTAGTGTTTTCATGCACAGAGTCAGAAATCAGAAGTCAGGGTCTTGGTGTATGGATATGTCAGCTGCCGCACCAAAACTAGACTCCCTAGACTGAAAACCACACTCAATACTCTTAAAACTATTGCTTCACAGTAATACAAATCAGATTCCTAAGTTCTGTGGTAGAACTGACTCCTCTGATACCAATTTGTCACGACCCGTCATCGGGGCCCATACCATGACTACCCCAAGCACGCCTTCCATAGGCCAGGGGCTGGCGACTAGCACCAAAGGTGTAATCCTGATAAAAAATAATGGTATTGACTTTAAACCTATAACACCCACTGTCTGAAAACAATATATAGAAGAAAAAAGTACTAAAATAGAAAATAAAAGTGTGCTGAATGTAAGTGGGCCAGTATACAAACCCAACTAAACAAAAAGTACAAGTAAAAATAAAAATAGCTCCTGGATTTTCCACTGAGGAATCCTACCTGAATGGTAGGTACAGAACTCAAATAACACATCCCTAGAGTACGTCCTGTCTAGTCCAGCTCCGAGCAACCTCCCGTCTGTCTCCCTCAGCCTCAATCACTGCTAACCGTTGTCTTCACAGAACAAAACAAGGTAAGATTGAAGCCTGTGCAGGGGTGAGTATAACAATACTCAGTAGGGGACCCAAAGACCCTCGAAGGTCTCCCAGAATACACAAAGGATAAACCAAGGTAGAAAGATACAATCAAGAAGTATCAACCAATCCTACTTAGGTATATTCCCGTACATATACCTAAGTTATCAATCACAGTCCGCCTCCAACTCTCGAGGCCAAGCACAAACCATTCCCCAAAGGAAGTAAAGTTAATCACCATGATGATAATGGTTGAAAGACATGACTCAACTGACATAGCTATAAATATTTTGTAGAGTGATAGAGATGATCATATGTAGTCCCTGATTAAACTAAGTTATCGGAACCACACAGGATACAGGACCAGCTAAGTTTTCTGACCCACATAGGATACCGAACCAGCTATTCTATCGGACCCACACAGGATACATGAACAGAAGTCAGAACTGTCAAACCCACGGAGGATCCCAGTATAGTAGTCATTGTTGTCAAAACCACGGAGGATTCCGGTATAGTAGTCATCACTGTAGAACCCATGGAGGACACTGTTATAGTATCGTCGTTGTCGAACCCACAGAAGATCCTGTCATCACAGTCGCAGCCAGCCCTAGGGTTCCCGCACACAGCACGCTCGATTCCAAGAGGGTCCTCTCCTCGAGCCAAGTGTCGATACATAAACTGTCACGAAGTCCTGAGTTTATGTATCTCATAGTTCCGTCTCATCATAAGTAACCCAACGTGACAGACGGTGCGTCCAACGGACACACAGTCTTAGAGTTATTGGCATTTCTGTTCCAGGGGACGGTTGGTTTTTAGGCTTAAACCAACTTGGTCATACTCCAACTGCGTCCAAACCTCAATTGGAGTATTCCAAGGAATCGTCTGGCTCCTTGAATTCTATCACCACAGGAGGTACATCAATCGGACACTCGTAGACCTAGATGCAGGCTAAAAGGTGTAAATGGTCATAGCGGGTCCAGTCCGACACAGTCAGACTGGCCCGGCCTGACCCGGTCTGAACCGAGGTCTGACCCGGTCCGCGGGTCTAACATGGTCTGAGGAAGCGACCCGAGCTGAGGGGATATCCTGAACTGAAGAGACGACCCACCCTGATGGGAGGCCCGGCCTGAGGGGGCCCGGCTAAAGGCGGCCCGGCCTAGGGGCGGCTCGGCCGAGGGGCGGCCCTGCCAAGGGCGGCCTGGCAAAGGGGCAGCCCGTCCAAAGGCGGCCCAGCCGAGGGCTGCCTGGACGTGGGCGTCCTGGCCTTGGAGGGCCCGAATGAGGGGCGGCCCAGCCATGGAGGCCCTACTCGTGGCGGCCCGGCTCATGGGGGCCCAGCCGGCCACGAGAGGGAGGGGGTGCCCCCCCCCCCCCACCCCCCGGTTCGTCAAACAGAACCGGCGCGCTGCGCCGGTTCCGGAGCTGCAGGACCTGACTGGTCTCGCCGGTCTGTCTCCACAGCGTCCGGACACCACTAAACCTCCACCACGGCATGATGTCAATGCGGTCCTGCTGCCCCCCCCCCCCCCCCGCGCGGCGCGACAATGCCATGCCTCCACCGCCGCGGCCCGACCTGGCCACAGCCTTCGGCTCCACCACGCGACGTGACGGCACCACGCTTCTTCATCCACCACGTCTCTCCTGGTCGTGTTCCTCTTTCGTCCGTCATGACCCTCCTGGCCGCTGTTCTTCTCCGGCATGGTACGACGGCACCGCCTCCCTTTTGGCTCTTCCTTCGAAGTCAACCAAACAAGAACCAACAGAGGGGCGTCGAGCCATGTTGGTTTGGCCCGCACCCTCTACATTAGGTGATAACAAGTGTCCATCATTAAACCCAAATAAACGAAACGGAATGAGGGAATAATTTATACATTAAAACAATCAAATCCCCCAACCTTGTATTTGTCGTTTGTACATTGACGAGTCACGGAAGATGGACGTCGTGGAAGACGGACGTCGTTCCATCAATGTTGGAGGAGGTAGATCTCGGTGAATATGAGTCGAGACGACGCCCAGGATGTACTTCATGGGTGGCGGTGCTTCCCTTCCTTGCTCTGGTTGAAGAAGGAAGAAGTTAATGCTTCACGTTCTTCAGAGACAAGGAGCTTTCTTTATGTTCTTCATGGAAAGTATGGAGTTCTTCGGTGGTTCTTCATTGTAAGGACGAAGCTCTCCTCTCTCAAGCTTTCCAAAGGATTATACCAACCCCAAAAATGACAATGGATGGCCTCATTTAATTCTTTCCCAAAATAACACTAAGATGTGTATAATTAAATGAGGCAACTCGTTTAATTAATGTTAAGTGATGGTTCAAATTCAAATGTAGATGAGGTGAATATTTAAATTAAAATAAGCTACCTCACATCATTAATGGGTGAATTGGCACCATTATGGGGGAAGGTGGAAGGTTTCTAGAGTTTCTCACATTAATGGGGAGCTCAAGGGTTTAAAAAGGGGGTTAAGGGGGTTCAAGCTAGTGGTCCCCACCTAGTTATATCCTCCCAAGAGAGGTTAGTGTGTGGTGGGCCCCACCTCTAACCTTTACATGGTGGTTTTAACCACCAACCAAATAAAAATATGTTACACATATTTTTAATTAATTTTATTTAGAATCCCCAAAAATTAACTTCCAACCTCGATAAAACGCAACTGCAGTAAAGGTCTCCTTAAGTAAATATTGGTTCTGCGTGTTCAGCGGTGTCCTCGGATTTCAATAATGAGCACTGGTTAAAATGATATAAAATCCCGCACGTACGTTTACTGAACGTACCTGAGAAAAACATCAGAAATTGATTCCGGGCACACTGGGCCTTGGAATCAAGCACCCTCAGAAACTGCGACTCATAAAAATTTCATGTATTTAAAAAAAATCACGGTATTTCTGGGTCTTTACAACAACGATAAATTTTATTCCCTATAATGGAAACAAATATATATGCTTCTATTATAAACTTATGGATAGACAGATAGACTTCCATGTTGATTGTAAATCTAATAATCATAATGAGTTTTATTCTAATATATCAGTACCGAGGTCTATCTATAACACAACAAGGTTTAAAAATAAATAAATAAAATGTATGAAAAGCATGAAACTTTGTTTTAGTTATATACTTATAACTAGCCTTTAAACATAATTTTTCTACTTCTTTGTTTTGAATTTCAAAAAACAGTCATCTACAATTGTGTTCAGCAAGTTATCTGGAGTCTCTTGGAACCAACTTGTTTTTTGGTGAATAGTAACATACCCTTATGAATAGTAACATGAATATTAATATGACCATAATTAATAGTAAATTGTATTATTTTTTTATTTTATTAAGGATTTAAGATAATGACATCTTGGTTAATTTTTCAATGTGATATAAAAGCAGTTATAGAATTAAAATTGTTACTTTTTGAATTAAGTATGATTTTATTTAAATATTAAATTAATAATATTTAGAAAATTATTTTAAAAAAATTATTTCATTTATAAATTATACACATCAAAGAATTTTTAGGGTTTATTTTTGGTAATTTTTTGATGTTATTTAACTTTTTATGAATAGTAAAATATGATAAAATATGCTAAATGATAAATACCTGATTTACTACATCATAGGTTATGAAAGGATGGTGAAAGACCACTTGGTTCGAAATCAAATTATATTACTACTATTTGGGGTCACATTATTGATAGTCTTCTGCAAAAATATTATAATAATGATACCTCCTCCCCTCCACTATAGATACCACCTTCATTCCCCTCTTCCTCCCACACCTCTCAAGCCTTGAGAATTGTCTAATTTTTTTTTTCAAATTCCCTCCCCAATCTTATTACCCACGTCCAAGGCCTTCTTCTCTCACCCAAAGGTCAAAATAAAAGTCCTTAAAGCAGATCTCAAGGAGAAGAGATCAAGAGGTAAGAAATTCCCATCATTTTCATATGTTTTCATTTTCTTTCCTTTTATTTTATTATAGTCTCTTACCCTCCCCTTATCCAAGAGACATGAAAGCTCAAAACATATTGTATATTCTGGATGTTCTTATGATCATGGTAAATTAATCATCATTATTATTCTCCTCTCCCACGTATTCAAGGAATAAAAACATTGTCCTTGATGTGTCAAATTACTGACATCATGGATGATGTGATTTAAATTTTCCTTAATTCCTTCAAGTCTGGTCATGAAACCATTTTTATTGTTGAACCAGATTATAATATATGTATTATGACTCATCCATGATTTTTTAATCCTTTTGTAAACATTTTTTTTAATTTATGAAACAAAATTATGTTGTTATTATCAAAGAACCACTAAAATAATCTAAACAAACATCATTAATGTTTTAACTTATGAATCAACCTCATTTAAGAATTCAAAATGATAAATGGTATAATTTATGGTTCTTGAAATATGTAACTACCATTTAATTCTAATTCTGTAGTTTCACTTCGAATCGACAAGAATATTCATCATGAACTAATCAGGGAAACCATGTAAAGAACGCAGCTGACAAAATGTAAATAAAAAAATATTACTAATAAATGTGTAGAATGATGTTGTAAAATGATCATATAAGGTGTTATAAACATGAATATGTTTCATTAATATTACACTTTTTTAACCATTATACATGAGGTTTAAACACATTTTATGTAAGAAGAACCCGAGTTAAGATAATTCTTAACCCAATTTTCATTCTTTTGGTTAACATTATTCTTTATTCATTATGTGGTATTAAGATTATTGGTGTGATAATTTTTTGTTTATATTATGTTGAAATATGTGTATTTATAGTTTATACATATATCTATTCCATTCTATTAATTTTCACTCCAATTATATTGTAAGTGACATTCTTTTTAAAATCCCTTTAGAACACTCTTTAATAAATTTCAAAAATATTGTTATATATATATATATATGGAATGAGTGGTTTCTTCTGATTTTTAAGATACTTTATTACCATGATATGTTCCTTGTACATTATTTATGTTTTTTTGAGACCATTATAGCTCAATATATGTTGGGTTGAGGCCATTATAGCTCAAGATATAACGGGTGAACCCCAATATAGTTCTCTAATGCATTGGGTACTCCGGATATGAAAGTTGAAAAAAAGGTTATTCCATTTGTAAGGATGAATGTAAGAGTGATATGATTAATATGTACCAAGGAAACTACATGATGTCTCAATGCATATGAGTTTTTATGATTATGGGTTTTATTTTTTTTATGTTATCACTTGACTAATGATTTATTTATTTATATCACTTGCTAAGTTTTATACTCATCCCATGTTTTTAAAATGTCTTTCACAGGATATAAGGATGGATTATAGAGATAAGAGAGCCATGATATTTGATATATAGTTTTTTTATGGAGATCATGTTTTAAGTTTTAATGTTTAATATTTTAAAAATGTATACTGTTTTAGTAGTATCCTCTTGTATGAATGTGGTATGTAATGTTTATAAGATATCATAATTATTTAAAAATATAAATCTAGAAAGATCCTCAATTTTTAATAATGTACGGTGTTGTTTAAAATTCAATATTGAGCAATGTTTTTAAGGCTGGGTCCTTATAGTTGGTATCAAAGGATGGTTTTGATAACCTTAATGGTTGGGATGATATTAAAAGAATAACATAAATGATTTATAAACTATAGTAATATGAAATGTTATATATTTTAAGGATTATTATGTTTATTAATCTATGTTATGATTGTATAGAATGGTTTTCCATATTAGAAACAGCGAAGCTAAAGTAGGAAGGCACCAAGAGGATGATGTCTGTCCGAATCTGCAGCCCAAAATGGCGGGAATCAGAACCAAGTAGTTTGTGACAATAATGGATCAGTTTACTCATGAAATAAATGGGGGGTAGTATCTATGCTAGATAGGAACATGATCTACCACAAAGAAACATTTCTTTTTTAGATCATTTTATGAGGCGACATCCTCCAGTATTTAGTGGAACTTTTGATCGAGTGCTAGCCGAAGGATGGATCAATTCTTTAGAAACAATATTTGATGTCATGGGATGTTTGGAATGTAAAAATGTAACACTATTAATTTTTTTGGAAGGTGAAATCGATCAATGGTGGTCTCTGGTTAAGAATACGAGAGAAAGATATGATCTTGACTGTCTGGAATGGGACAATTTTAAGAGTATTTTTCATTAAAAATATTTTCCCAAAACTATTTGGCTCAGAATGGAGAAACAATTATTGGAACTTAAACAGAAAGACAATGATTCTGTGTTATTTTATGAAGCCAATTTTACAAGACTAACCAGGTATGTACTGGATTTTACTCAGGATATTAAAAGTAAAATTAATATATTTTACTCTGATTTGAAACCATTGTTCCTAAGAGATTTGGATTTACAAGAGTTTAAAATCTATGAGAAGCTTGTATTTTGTGCTGAAAAAGTTAATATTGGGTTTTCTAACACATATATGCCTCGTGATTACAAGAATAAGAAGTTTTTAGGTTGGAAGAAAATGGGTAAGAAGTCGTCAAAGATGTCTGGAGGTAAGAAAATGAATTTCCCTTCTTGTGAAATGTTTGGTAAAAGGAATCCTTGTGAATGTCTTGTAAATTCTGTGAAATGCTACCAATGTGAAATTTTTGGAAACATGTCTCATGAGTGAATGTAAAATGATCCGAAAATTAATTAGAAGCCATTGGTGAGATGCTTTAACTGTAAATAATTGGGTCATATTGATAATGTCTGTTCGAAACTAGTTACTCAAGTAGGGAATCAGCAAGATTAGATGTAGAAGGGTTTGGTAAAATAATTTTCAACCAATTCATCATATTTTGAGCTATAAAATGAGGTGGTATCATGTACATTTGTTTTTTTTACAGATTTCTCAAATGCGTTGTTTGATTCAGGGTCTACACATTCTTTCATTTATGAGAAATTTTCCAAAAAAATGGGAATTCAACCTCATGAAATGAAACCATAGGTCATAGTAAAAACTCATAGAGGAAATATTATGGTATAAAGAAATTATAATAATCTGTATATCCTTGTTTGTGGAAAGTTTTTACCTACAAACCATGTTGTTTTTCCTCTAGTAGAGTTTGATGTTATTCTAGGAATAGACTTGCTCTCTTTTTATCATGCTATAATAGATTTCATAGAGAAAGAATTTTTTTTCATAAATAATTTAATTTTGTCTAAAATAATGAACACATACCATTAATAACATATCAAGAAGAAATGAAACTGATAAAGGAAGGAAATTAATGTTATTTTGCTCATATTTTTGAAGATAATGGAACTATCCAGATTAATGATGTACCACTGGTAAATGAATACCTGGATGTTTTTCATGATGATCTTCTTGGTTTTATTCCTAATAGAGAGGTTGAGTTTACTATTGAATTAGTTCTTTATGCTAATCCAATTTATAAACCTTTTTATCGAATGGCCCAAATGGAACTTCTAGAATTAAAATGGCAGTTGCAGGAATTATTAGATAAAGGCTTCATCTGACATAGCTCTTCACCATGGGGCACTCTTGTTTTGTTTGTTAAAAAAAATATGGTTCAATGAGACTTTTCATAGATTATAGAGCATTGAATAGCATTAATGTTAAAAATAAGTATCATTTTCCTCATATCGATGATTTGTTTGATTAGCTCTAGGTAGCACAGTATTTCTCGAAGGTTGACCTGAGGTTGGATTACCATCAGTTGAAAGTAAAGGATGAAGACATCCTAAATATTGTGCTCCATACTATATATGGTCATTGTGAATTTTTATTTATGCTTTTGGGGTTAACTAATGCAACTTATGTACTCATGGATCTTATGAATAGAATATTTTGTGAGTTCTTGGATAAGTTTGTGGTTGTGTTTATTGATGAAATTATGGTATATTCTAGAAGAAAATAGGTGCAGAAAAAACATCTAATAGTTGTTTTGAAAAACTTAAAAGAAAAGAAACTATATGGAAAATTCAGAAAGTGTGATTTTTGGTTGCAACAGATTTCTTTTCTTGAGCACATTGTAAATAAAAATGTAATAATAGTTGATCCTTCCAAAATAAAAGTCATTGATGAATGGACAAGACCTACAAATGATACAAGTATTCTTAGTTTTTTTATTATAGGGTTATTACCGACAGTTTGTTAAAACAATTTCACAGTTATTTAGCCCACTAACTAAGTTAACACAAAAATGGGTTAAATTTATTTGGTCATAAGAATGTGATGTTTGTTTTCATGAACTGAATTGATTGGTAAATGCTCTAGTTTTGGCCTTGCCTTCCCAAAATGTTGAGTTTATCATCCACAATGATTCTTCATTGAAGGGACTTGGTTGTTTTCTAGTGCAGAATGATCAAATAATTGGTTGTGCTCTAATACAACTAAAACCTCATGAGTTAAATTATCCCACACATGATTTGGAATTTTCTCTTGTGGGTTTTTCTTTGAAAATTTGGAGGCACCATTTATACGGATCCAAATTTCAAATATATACTGACTATAATAGTTTGAAGTATATATTCAGTCAGAAGGAATTAAACATGAGGTAGAGAATATGGATTGAACTGGTAAAGGACTATGATTGCACGATCAATTACCATCCAGAAAAATAAAACAAAGTGGAAGATGCCTTGAGTCGAAAACATCAAGCATCATTAACCATGTTATGTTTGGAACATGATCCCTTGATTAATTATTTAATTAATTTTTTGCTAGAAGTCATCAGTGAAGGGAATAAATCTGTTTTGTTTCAGGTTTCTGTGCATTCCATGTTATTAGACCGAATTAAGAAAGTGCAAAATGAAGACCATGAGCTACAGAAAAAGGTAGAGTTGGTTAAAAAGTGTAAGTTTCTAGAATTTAAACTTGATAAAGATTGTGTTTTAAGATTAGGAAAAAGGTTACGTGTTCCTTGTGATTCTTAGTTAGAGAAATATTTGTTATGTGAAGCACATAGTTCTCAATTTTCAGTTCTTCCTGGATGTACTAAGATGTACAAAGACCTTTGAATGTATTGCTGGTGGGATGGAATGAAAATGGATATTGCATAATTTACTATGAAATGTTTCACATGTCAACAGGTTAAAGTAGAGTGGTAGTTGTTGAAGGGGGTGCTTCATCCTTTTCCAGTTCCAAAGTAGAAATTAGAGAATATATCCATGGACTTCGTGGTGGGACTAACTTAGACATCTTTAGGTAATAGTGACATTTGGGTTATTTTTGATCAGCTGACAAAATCTGCACATTTCTTTTATATTTTAGATACAATGTTATTGGATCAGCTTTCTCAAATGTAACTTAAAGAGATTTTCAGGTTATATTAAGTTCTTCTTTCCATTGTATCTAATCGGGATCCCAGGTTAACTTCTATCTTTTGGAAGGGGCTTCAGTAGTTTTTCAACACAAATTTAAATTTCAATACATCTTTTTATCCTCAATTAGATCGGCAGTCAGAATGAATGATTTAGGCCTTAGAGGATATGGTTCGAGCTTGTTCGATGGATTACCAAGGAAGTTGGGATCATCATATTTTTTTAGTTGAATTTATATATAATAACAAGTTTCATTTCAGTATACAGATGACAACTTTTGAGGCATTTTATGTGAATCGGTGTCGAACTCTAGCTTTTGGGATGATTTTGGGGAAAGGAAGTTTATGGGAACAGAATTAGTAGAGGAAGTGGATGAGAAATTGAAGATGATCTAGCAGAACATGATAATAGCTCAGAGTAGGTAGAAATGTTATGCCGATAAGAGAAGGAAAGACTTCTCTTTCGAGGTAGGTGACCATGTTTTTATTAAAATATCTCCATGGAAAATTGTGATATGTTTCTTTATGAAAGGGAAGCTAAGTCCATGATTCATCAGTCCTTCTGAAATCCTAGATAAAGTTGGATAAGTTGCATAATGAGTAGATTTTCTTTCGAGTTTATCTCTAGTACATAAATTTTTTCACGTTTTGACGTTGAGAAATTGTGTTCCAGATTCATCACATGTCTTGAGTCCATAAGCAAATCAGCTTGAAGAAACCATTATTATGATGAGAAACCGGTTCAGATTATTGATCGAAGGGAACAGGTGTTGTAGAATAAGTTAATCCACTAGGTAATGGTTTTTTAGAGAAACCATGTGGTTGAAGAAGAAACATGGGAATCTAAAAATTCTATGAGGGAAAGGTACCCTCACTTGTTTAATGATTAAATAAAATTGCAAGGACGCAATTTCTAGAAGGTGGGGATAATGTAACATCTCAATGTTTAAAAAAATAAGTAAATGAAATGTATGAAATGAATGAAACTTTGTTTTAATTAGATATTTATAAATATCCTTTAAACATAATTTTGTAGTTTCTATGTTTTTAATTTCGAAAAACAGTCATCTAAAATTGTGTTCAGTAATTTATTTGGAGTCTGATGGAACCAACTTGTTTTTTTGGTGAATAGTAACATACCCTTATGAATAATAATATGGACCTAATAAGTATTAATTTTTTTTATTATTTTATTTTCTTAAGTATTTAAGATAATTACATCTTGGTTAATTTTTAAATGTGATATAAAAGTTATTATAGGATTAAAATTATTAATTTTTGAATAAAGTGGGATTTTATTTAAATATCAAATTAATAATATTTAGAAAATTATTTTCAACAAATAGAGTTCATTTTTGTATTCTACACATCTAAGAATGGTTAGGGTGAGTTTTTCATAATTTTCTGAAATTCTAAAAAAATTTATGAATAGTAATATACGAAAAAATACGATAAATGCTAAATACTTGATTTACTGCATCATAGGTGATGAAAGGATGATATAATACCACATGGTTTGAACTCGCATTCCATTATTACTATTTGGGGTCACATGAATTAATATTTTTCGTAGTCTTGAGAAAAAATATTATAATAATGATTTAATTAATGTAAAATACCTCCTCCCCTCCACTATAAATACTACTGTTATTCCCCTCTTCCTCGCATAGCTCCCAATCCTTGACCATTGTCTGATTTCTACCAAATTAAATCTCTAATATCCTTCACCACTTCCAATACCTTATGGTCTCAGCCAAAGTCTAAAATCAAAGGCTTTAAAAAGGATCTCAAGGAGAAGAGATCAAGAGGTAAGAAATCCCCTTCATTTTCTTGTGTTTTCCTTTCCTTTCCTTTTCTTTCATTATAGTATCTTCCCCTCCTATTATCCAATAGGCATAAAATATTCATAAATCTTGTATTTTCTGGATTTTCTCATAATAATTGAAAATTCATCATCATTCTTCTTATCGTCTCTCACTTATTCAAGGAATAAAAACATTGTCTGTGATGTGTCCAATTACCGACATCGTGGAAGATGTTATTTCAATTTTCTTTAATTATTTAAAGTCTGGTCATGAAAAAAAAATATGGTTGAACTACGTTATAATATATGCATTAATTCTAATCCATGGTTCTATAATCCTTTTTACACATGGTTTTAATTTATAAAACAAAATGATGTCGTTGTTATAAAAGAACCACTAAAATGATCTAAACAAACATCATTAATTTTTTAACTTATTAATCATCCTTATTTAGTAATTCAGAATTATAAATGGTATAATTTATTGTTATAGAAATATGTAACTACCATACCATTACAATTCTGTAGTTTCACTTCCAATCGACTAGAATATCCATCCTGAACCGATCATGGAAACCATGTAAAAAACACACCTAATACAATGTAATTAACAAAATATTACTAATAAATGTGTCGAATGATGTTTCAAAATGATTATATAAGGTTTTATAAACATCAATATGTTTCATTAAGATATTAATAATACTATTTTACCAATTATACAAGAGGTTTAAATGCATTTAAAGTTATAAGAACCCGATGTAAGAGAATTCATAATCCAATTTTCATTCTTTGGGTTAACCTTCTTCTTTATTCATTATGTGGTATTAAGATTATTTTTGTGATTATTTTTTTATATTATGTTGCACTATGTGTATTTACATTATATAAAAATATCCATTCTACTCTATTAATTCTCAATCTAATTATATGTTAAGAGACTTTTTTTAATATACTTATAAAACTCTCATTATTAAATTTTAAAAAGATTGTTTTTTATATGTATATGGAAGGAGTGGCTTCTTCTAATTTTAAAGATACTTTATTAACATGATATGTTACTTGGAAATTATGTATTTGGGGTTGAGCCCATTATCGATCAATATATGTTGGGTTGATCCCATTATATCTCAAGATAGGACGGGTGAGCCCCATTATAGCTCTCCAATGCATTGGGTACTCCAAAGATGGAAGTTGACCAAAAAGTTATTTCACGTGTAAGGGTGAATGTAAGAGTGATATGGTAAATATTTCCCAAGAAAACTACATGATTTTTCCATGCATATGAGTTTTTATGATTATGATCTTTATTGGTTTTTATGTTATCACTTGACTAATGATTTATTTATTTATATACCTTACTAAGCTTTATACTCATCCCATGTTGTTAAAATGTTTTTCACAAGATATAAGGATGGTTAAGAGAAATAAGGGGGTCAGGATGTTTGATATGGAGTGTTGATAAATAGATCATGGTTTAATTTTTAATGTTTTATATTTTAATAATGGATATTATTTTAGTTGTATCCTCCTGTATGAATATGGTATGCCATGTGTGTAAGATATCGCAATTCTTTAAAAATATACACCCAAAAAATCATCAATATTTAATAATGTATGGTATTGTGTAAAATTCAATTTTATGTAACATTTTATGGCTGGTTCCTTATACTATATAATGGTTGAGACTTCTTTCAGTAAGACATAAGTATTAACACTTGTCAAAAAAAAGGTCATTCTAATTAATCGGATGCACCATTAGTCTGATGGGTCGGATTGAATAATAAGAAAACTTTATATCTGTAATACCTTGGAAAAATTTCTATATATGGTAAAAAATTGTTTTTTTAAAAAAATAAAAAAAAAATCATGTGAATTATAAAATTTAGTAAACATAGTTTTAAGAAGGTGTTTTTGATTTCCAAAACTAATGTAATGGAAAGTTAAGAAGTAATAATTTTGACTCACCAATCTACCTATTTTTGGAAAGAAGAAAAAAATACATAAATTAAAATATTAACTTTGAAAAACATAAATTTATTTTTCAATTTAATAACATTTCAGAATTAATTTTTTGGTAATTCTTTCTGAATTTCTTTTTTGCCCCTCTTTTCTCTTCAATTTAAGAAAATATTGTCGAATGCGTCCAGTTTTTAAATATTAATAAAAAGTAACCACGGAATCATTATTTTATATTTGATCCTTGTGATTCTTTTTTATTTATACTGAATATATTTCTTTCCCAAAATATTGTTCATCCTTTTGCAAAGATTAGCCAACTCATTCTATGAAGGTTATGATGGACTATAATCAGACTAAACAACAACTTCCTTATTCCATGAATATTTTATAATTTTATAAGGAGGTTATACATTATTAGGAATAAAATATATTATAGAAAAATAGACTCCACCATTTTTATTCGTATCCTCTTAAGTGTCTCTCTTTATTCTTCCTTTATATTATATGATTGTACCAATAAGATCATCAATATTTAGATTTATAATCTTCCTTGTGCCATCTATAGCTGTTCTTTTAGATTCTCACTCATTGCGAATTATATAAATAATATTTTCAATAAATATAATATAATCAAGATATTTTTTTAAAGATATTATAAATTATTGATAATTTTCATAAACCATTGGTGCATCTAGGAAACTGTCTCATTTTTTATTAAAATAAATGTTTTATGTCACAATGGCTTCATTTTTTCAATGGAAGTTTATGTTTTAATGTTCAAGTATTGGTACATTGATCATGGTTACATAATCTTTAAATTTATATTAATAAAATAAATTTCATATATATTAATTATTTATATATATAGAATCTTCCATAAAATGTAGAGAGAGATAAATGATTTACACCATTCATGGAGAGTGTTTACTGTACATATGCATGAACAATATTTTCATTTTCTAAAGAAAATAAGGAATGAAAGATAAATATTATTTTATCTGAAAAGTACTATAATTATATAATAAATAACATACAAAAACATTAATAACATCTTTATAAATATACAAGTAAAATAGTGATGAAAAATAAATTGCAAAACTACATGGAGACGGTATATCTTTCGTACGAATGACAGATGTTTTCGTTAACTATAGATAAAAAGGATGTGTATAATGGTTGATACATAATAATAATAAATATTTAGTATATTTAAGATACTGAATTAATTTTTTTGTAATAGATATAATATATTCATAGGATCTAGGAGAAAAAGTAAATTTAAAGAGGTTGGGTAAGATTATTTCCTCTTCTTTGGTATGCCTCCTTTATAAATATTATTAAGAACCCTTGGAATTTAAATTTATGATAAAAATAAATTTTATTTCATGGATATATAAGTTCATATATTAATTGGGTAGGATCTTTCCAAGATAGAGGGATCAATGTGGTGTAAATAAGATAAAGGATATGTTTCCTCATATAATTGGGGGATATGACACACTTGTATTTTCTAAAAATATTAAATAATATATTCATAAAAATCATATAATTTTTTAACAAGTAAAAAAGACATAATATAATATGTTATATGGTATAAATAAACTCAAATAATCACATTTTTCATGTTCTGGATACATTGTAATCATTATTATCTAGTTAACTCTCTTTAAACTCATTTTAAACATAACTGTGACAACTTAACATTTTACCATGAAAACGTAAATATATGACCAAATATAATAAGGGTATTATAACCAAAGATGGGAATTATTATTTAAATTTTTTTGTTTATTTATCTTATTTAATTTCTATAGGTGGTTGAAATTACATTTAATATAAGAACACCAAAAGTATGAAGAACTGTTTTTAGGATAATACCCTATTTAAGGGTAAAAATAATTTCGCCTTGAAATAAAGTAATAAATTAAATTACAAGAATTTTTTTGGTTAAATAATAAACTAATTAGGTTTTTATATATTTTGGAGACATTAAAAACTAAATTTCATTTTTCAACCATGCCATTAAATTAAGAAACCCAAAAATTGATTTGAATTGGAATAAAATATAATTTATATTCAGAAAATAAAATCAAGGGCTACTAATTTCAAAATAATGATTTAAAAAAAATATTTAACTCCTTAATAATAAATTTGGTTTAAATCTACTCATAAAATAGGATAAAGTTGTATTTTATAGAGATTTTAATGTTTTAGGTCATGGTTTTAACATAATTTTACCTCTTTTACCGAGGTAAATGAACTTTTTTATGGTTATAATTCATAATAATCAGAAAATATATTTTAACAATTAAAATATATTAATAATTATGATTCCAACTTTGAAATATGTTTTATAAAATTCAATTTACATAAGTTTTAGTATTTAATTTAAAATTAAACCATCAAAATACAATGAAAATGGTTTTTTTTCAAAAAAATGCAATTTCGAACCACAAGATGATATTATATTAACTATATGACTTATTAATCATCATAATTTTAATTTAAAAAAATATATTTAGATGTATAATCAATACATTTCATTTAAATAATTTATAAATATAGATTAATTTAATTTTTAAGATAAACACAAATTGTGCACAGAAGAATAATTTATTAGAAAAAATTATCTTAAATCCCAAAACTAAAATTATATATAAATAAACAATAACACTAATTCAAATGTAATTTATTATATTATTTATAATTAAAATATTATTTTTCTTATTTATTATAAAAATGAAAATATAATTGTTCTTCTACTTGAAATGATATTATAGTTTTAAAAAATGGTTTTTTCACTATTCACTATAATATCTATCTATTCTGAAAAATATAAAAACTTTATCCTTTTTATATTATGATTTAAAAAATTATATCCTTTTCATAAAATTTGATTTATAAAAATGAATTAAAATTATTAAAATATTTTCTCATAAAAAGTAATAAAATTCATTTTTGAAGAAAATGTAATTTTTAAGCATAAAATGACTTCACTTAAAATTCAGTACTTATATATTATTAATTAATAGAAAAAATTAATTATTTAAAATATTTCATTTTATATTTCGTAATATATTTTTTCCAATTCTTACCAATCAATTTAACAGATTCAATATAATTGATTATGGTTCTTTTTAAGCTCTATTTTGTTTTCAAGGAAGATATAGAACACCTATAATTTATTCAATGTGAAATATATTAAAAAATATCAAGGTGTTAAATTCCTTCCACCACAAAAAACATTAACCCACACAATTTATCTCGGTCATCAATGGTTCAATATTTTAAAATACATTAGTTAAAATCCAACATATACAAAGGAATAAAAAAACATCATTTGACAATGAATGTGGGAAACATAGAGGTTACTAGAAATAGAAAATAATCAGGTTCCCATATAATGACAACATTGGTAGGAAGTTAAATGATATACAAGGATGACAAAACTAATATACATGGACTAATACAGAGTTATATAGAACATTTTCATATGACATTTAAGGACCAAACAACCATAACTCATAGAGGGGTGAAAAGACCATAAAATCATCATAAATAATGGTTAGATGGTGATATTTTTATATCAAGAACCATTTCCTAATTTTTATGGATTATTTTACTATAAATATAGTGAATATGAAAAAATTAAATTACTTGGGGTTTTTTATTTCATAAACACAATTTCAGCCATTGGTTGTGTTTCAATGAATTTTCACTTCATCTCTTACTCTAAGAAATGAATATTCATGATTAATAAATTATATCTGAATCTATAAAATTAACTTTTAAGAGATCATAAGATCCATAAAATAATGAAAACTCATTATATATTTCTATAAATATTTAACAAATCCAAATAGTTAGAACAAGTTAACAAATATGGATAAATATAATACAGTAATATTTAAAACCTCGACAATAACATCTAGAGTTCAAAATAATCAATTCCATTAATAGTTAACCTCAAGACTCTTACAAAATATTTTTAACCAAATTCAAAACCCAAAAATATGAATTATTTTATCATATTATTGTTCAAGATAAAATTTAACATTTATCCCCAACTAATATAAAGTATATCATAATTTCACACACCACACAAGTGAAAACAATGATCATATATTTTCTTAAAACATATTAATCATTTCCGAAAATAATTTGTATCACTAAAAACTTCAATATAATCATACATGATACCTAAAGTTATCTATTTTATTATTTTATAAATAAAATAAAAGGATATCCATTATATTCCATAAATCAAAAAATGAAATAAACATTATCATAAATCACTTTATCATGAAATCACTAATCAAATTCATAGTAAACAATACTATCCAATTTACCTTATCAATACAAATCATATCTTTATCCCAAAAATAATTGTTATCCAAGAATAAAATATATATTAAAGGTTTTCATTACATCATTAATGTGTTCTCAAAAAATATCACCTTTCCATAAAATCACCTTTCTTGGTTATCAGAAACATTCACCTTTTGTTTTCAGATCCTTAAAGAAAAACATCTACAAAACAATCATTAGATATTTCATTACTCTTATACCCATAATATCATTTTTATAATGCTTAAATAATATAATTCTAAAATATAAATATATATAAAATCAATACTTTCACCTCAATGAATTATATATCATAGGTACTTCCATGGTATTGGAGTTAAAACTTGAATTAAGGTGTTGAATAAGATAATTCCAATGTTCAAAACACAAATGAAATTGAACTATAAATTTTATATTTGGAAGAACTTCATTTCCTTCCATCAAACTCTTCCATTTTCCTCAAAAATTACTTTCTATATGCCCTTATTTTCCTCATATAAAAAATATTGTTATTCCTTTGAGTCATTACCTTGAGTGATTCTTCCCAAATTCTTGACAGGAATGATGAAGAACATTATTTCCACCAAGATCATTGCCACATAAACTTCCATAAAAGTCTATTTTATTCTAATTTTATGTGTTAAGAAACTCATATAATTATATCTTTCTAATCATATATCATGATAGATGAGTAGGCACAATCACAAGGTTTTACATTCTAGTTCACATCTCAATCTATTTCTCAAGAGGACAATCATTTCACTATCCATCACATTTATTGTCTACATGATTCCACATGGTTCTAACCATTGGCTAAAACCAAAAATATCATTGTGTGAGCCACATTAATCAAAATTCGAAACCACATAATCCTGAAAAATAATTTTTATGATGTCTAAATCATGACATATTATATACAACTTATGAAATGTTAGGTTTAACTTATATCATTAATGTTATCATCCATTCAAATAATTCATAATATTTTATAATAAAAATCTGAAATAACCTAATAATATCTCGTGGGGGTGTCAAACCTGGTGCATAGTAAGAGAACACTCATCGTGCACTAAAATTATAGATTAAATATAATCAAATAACTCTTTTACAGGTTATTAATCCTAGATGAATTTGTGTCCAAATCATGTACACTATTAATTTCCAGACATGGATTTATTGTTCAAAAACCCAAATAATATCTACCTTACAAACATTTTAGGATGTTATCCTATACTTATAATTATATATTATGTTTTCATCATTTTCATCTAACCCTAATATCCAAATATTAATTAAACCCTACTCTGATACCAACTAAATTAACCTGAGAACAACAAACATAAATATTACATCATCATAGATCAATATTCAACAAATTTCCTAATAATTCAGTAATGTAGACCATAAGTGTTTATTTTTTTATAAACTAGATATATAAAAATATTATTTATGTATAATATTAATCATATCAAACATAATTCATTACATAAGGTACCCATAGATACTCATCACATTTTGAACCATCCATTAAAACATGGGGAAAGAAAACATAAGAAAGTATGATCACTAATACTAAGGGTAAACATGGGTGATATTAATCATTAGAGAATAAGATGACCATAAGGATATGATAACTTATTCAAGTGAATTTTATCAATGTAAAATATTCATACCCTAAAATTACTAAATCATAATATCCAAAATCAATTCATTTTTGGAAGTATGGACAATAATGGTGTCATGAGAATAATCATTATTTAAGAGTTATAACATATGCACCATTCTATATAACCATAAGAAATCATAATCCAATTATAATAACTAAACACAATCATGATCATGAATAATATTGTGAGTATAGCTATGATGTTATCATACTCACACATCAAAATGTGTAAAAAGATATTCTCAATCATTTACACACATGTTCAAGTGATAATAACTTAAAGTAATCATACTCAGATATAAAAATATGATAAAATCAATTCAACATCTTGTCATCACGTGTTTTTGTGATAACATATTGAGGAAATAATACTCACACATCAATATATGAAAAAATATATTCACAATAATGTCTACATTTATCATTATCATCTCATGAGGTATCAATATAACTTTAACCAATTAATTGGAGGGATATAACAAACCAAACCATCCCAACATCATAATTCATTCATATAAATGTCATAAGATCCATAATTTATCATATCATCCTAGTTTAACCCATGGAAAATTTAAAATTTTCATAAATATCTCATAATAATGATAATTGAACATCTAGATAAAGAATAAGGTTTATATCATTAGACCATATACCATGTAAAGAAAATTTTACATCAATTTATGTTATCATAGATGGAAAACTTCATCAAAAGATCTATGGAATAATTCTTGAAGAAAAAACCCTTTCATTTTGAAATCACATAATTAAAATCACGAAATTTTAAAAATATTATGAAAAAATATATCTTTGAATAGATTAATGGAAAGTTATGTAAATTTCAAAGCATTGAGAGGCCATGAGGATGATAAATTCTATTCATTCTATAATTTTTTTAAAAATAATTTGTTCACATTATAAGATAAATTGATTTGTTGAGAAAATTAAAAGGTGATACTTTTTAAAGAAAATTAATAAAAAAAGAAAATTGTCTAAAAATTACATTAAAAACTAATTGAAAATTATTCAAAAACATTATTGAAAAAAGTTTATAGAAAATGGATTTCGAATACAAAGTTTTTCCAAAAAAAAAGTGGAGAAATATGATTGAATTTTTGTAAAAAAGTATAAACTATTTAAAGTACCAAAGAGTGAAAAATGGTTCTATAACATTAAATTAAAAAAATAATATAAAGAGAGTAAAAATTAAATTCTTTTATTAGTTAAGGATCTTATAATTTCTTCAATTTAAAATCAATCATAAAGAATCCTGATTAAAATAAGATTCAAACATAAATCAGTTACCACCATGGTAACATTAAAATAAAAACATTATGAAAGAGAGAAAATTATATGAATATATATATCCCATTAATATTTATGATAATAATCATAAAATAAATTCATGGGAAGTGTATATATCACATTAAATAAATAAGTGGTGAATATGGCATGTGTCTCACAAAAATAAAAATTAGAGGAGAACCCCTCACCTCAAGTATCATATTTCTTCATACTTGTAAAAATATCATGTATAATAAATATTTATTTATTAAAAATATATTTTATAATCATCTTCATATATATAGTAAGATTTATTATTTAACTATAAAATTTTATTATCTGTTTATTAATAATTCTTTATTAAAATCTTTGCTATAGGTGATAACTTCTTTATTTTTCAGGGTTGTTTCATTTTGGAAGTCCTGATCCTCTTATATTTATCATGTTTTTATCATTTATGTTATTTTATTAATTATTTAAATATCATATATATATATATTATAAACATATTTATAATCATCCTTAAAAGGTATATATTGAAAAAAGATTTATAGTGCTTGTGGTAAAAAGAAGGATAATGGTTTTTCCATCATATTATTAACAATTGGGTATATTTAAGATACTAAATTAATTTTTTTATAATGTATACCATATATTTATAGTAGTTATAATAATAAATAAATTTAAAGAGGTCGAGTAATATGATTACCACTTCTTTGGAAGACCTCTGTTATATCTCTTCTTAATGAACCAATGAATTGCCTTTTAAGAATACAAGCACCTCTAATTCATGGATAGAAAAGTCAATAAGTAAATTAGCTAGGTTTTAGTTGAGATATATTGATAAATGTGGTATAATTAAGATAAAGTATGGATGTCCTTTTATAAGTGGAGGAGAGGACACAATTAGAATTTCAAAAAAAAGATAGAATAATATATAAATCATAATCATTTAAAGTGGGACCAAATAACCAAAAATGTAAATATAAGATGTGATAAAGTCTAATTAAACTAAACAAATAACATTTTAGAAGTATAGGATACATTTTTATCCTTATCTCCTAGTTAAACAACTTTAAGCTCATTTTAATCATTACCATGAAAACTAATTTTTTTTACAATGATAAAATAATTATATTAAAAAAAATGTGACTTATAAAAAATTTGGAAATAATGGTTATAAATCTGGAATCCATTTTATCAGATTTAATTTCTATATTTTGTAGAAATTACATTTAATATAATAACAAAAAACACCTAAAAAATATTTTTAATACAATACCCAATTTAAGAGTAAAAGTATTTTTACCTTATAATGTAAAAATTGGTTTCCACAATTTTTTTGGTTAAATAATAAAATAATTGACGTTTTTATACTTTTATATAAAGCTAAAAACGAATTTAATCATCTGACCATGCAATTAAAAGAAAACACAAAAATATTTTTTAATTTGAATAATATATAACTTATGTTCAAAAAAATAAATATTGTGTTCCCATTTCAATATAATGATTTAAAATAAATTATTTAGATATTTAAGAGTAAATTTGTTCAAAAAGTAATCATACAATTGGATAAATGCATGTATTAGAGTGATTTTAATATTTTACCCCATGGTTTTAATTCAATTTTACATCTTTTACCGAGGTGAAAAAATGTTTCTATTGTTACTATTAATAATGGACAATAATTAAGTTTTACTAGTTAAATTTTATTTAATATTATAATTAAAAAAATATACCATTTTATTAAATTTAACTCATATAGGAGGTGAAAATTAATTTAAAAATAGACCATCAAAAACATGATGAAAAACGATTTTCTCAGGAAAATGAAATTTTCATGCATAAGATGATATTATATTAACTATATGACTTATTAATAATACTTATATGAATTTAAATTCATATAAAAATATTTATAATCTAAAAATTAAATTCAAATAATTCATAAATAAATATTAATTTGATTTATTAAGATAAAAACAAACGACATGCACAAAATCAATTTATTCAAAATTGTGTTTTTAAGCCCAAAGAAGAACTTATAACTAAATAAATTATAATGATTATTCTTAGATAATTAATTATATTATTTCTAATTAAATTATATTATTTTTTATTTGAGATAAAATTTAAAATATTTTTTACTTCTACTTGAAAAGAAATGAAATTTTAACAAAAAAATCAGTATTTTTCACTATTTAATGAAAAATCTATTTTATTATAAAAACCCAAAATTTTCTCCCTAAAATAATTTTGATCTGCCGAATTAAAAATAATATAATTTATATAAAAAAAATCTACAATTTTCATAAATTATTTATAATATTGTCTCACCAAAAGCATTAGAAACATTTTTGAAAAAAATGTATTTTTGAAGTAGAAAATGGATTTACCGAAAATTTAGTAATTATATATTATGAATTAATAAATACATATGAATTATGTAAAAAATTATATATATGAAATAATTTCGATAATATCATTCACACTAATCAAATTAATGGCTATGATATTGTTTATCGTTGTTCGTTTAAACCTTAGTGGTGCATGTCAAGGAAACTATCAAACACTTAAAATTTATTTAAAAAGAAATATATTCTAAAATATCAGGGTGTTATGAATAATTCACCTCGAATCCTGAATATTTTATACATTTTTCCTTTATAAAATGTCTATTTTTTTAAAGTTTTTTATTTTTTTGTACATTTCTATTCTCAAGTGCGATAATTCTTAGAGATTAACATGATCTATATTTTCTAGTTCTATAAGTTGTATATTTTTTGTGTTTATTATCCCCTTTTTATATTTCCCATTTTCATGGATATATTTAAACTCTCAATGATTTTATGAAATATTTTTTAAAATATATTTAATTTCATAGATATATTTCATTACAAGAAACACTGAATGTAAATGAATTGTGTTATACTATTAAAATTTTATTATTTAATATGAAATTTATCACCTAGTCATTGTATTTGTGTGAATCAATAGGAATAAATAAATTATGAAAAATTTGTGGACTTATTATCCATAAATTTAATTCTTTGGTTATCAATTAATTTCAAAGGAAAATAAAAACAATAGAAAAAATAAGAGTTTTTTTTCAAAAAAAACATTATCTATATGCAAAACGTTGGTTTATCATAAAAAATTAAAGTGATCACTATTGGTGAATAATTTTAATGAAATTTATATAATGAATAAATAATAATATATATATTTTCCTAGGAATAGAATAAGAATAAATACATTGTTATGCTTAAATTTCATTTTTCTAAAAAGATATTTTGTCGAATTTTGAAAAATTATTTTAAAATTAAATTTTGCTAATTTTAGAAAACATTATTTGAAAAAATTAACATTTTTTGAAAAAAAATTTAATTCTATCTTAGATTGAATTTTTTATAATTTTCAAAAAAGATTAATTTTAGGATGAATCGTTAATATGTATGGATTATTATTAAAAAACCTTTTCATTTACAGAATTTAAAAAGTTTAATTTAGTTTTAATTTTTTTTAAATTAAAATTAATTACATTTTATTTTTATTATCCCAATTTAGGTCATTTTAATTAATTAGATGTTTAATTTTGATGTAAAAACTTTTTATGCATAAGAAAATGTTTTCTTTTAAGAAACCATTTTTGTTAAATTTATGGGTTTAATTTTAAATAAAACTATGTAAAATATATGTATTTAATTTATAAAAATGGATTCAATAATTTGAATTTTCATAATTTATATTATTAATTAATTTCATATTAATTTTCATCATAGTAAATTTTAAAAACATTAAAAATTTATTATCACGGTTAATATTAGAACGAGGTTTTGTGTGTTACATATGAATGTGTTAAAATTAGTTTTCCAAAAAATATTTTTTTAATTGAAAAATAATATTTCATATTTATAATTATTGGGTAAAATTTATCTAATAATTTCCATTTTATTTTTAGGATTAAACGATAAATTACCTAGGTAAAAAACTAGTTACCGTGGTGAAAACTAAAATGCTAAAAGTTAGTAACCTTATGGGTAAAAAGGAAAAAATGTATAAAAATGATTATTTCTTAGTATTTCTTGTTTGTATCAACCTTATATTCACTAATAGGCATTATTTATCAATTTATTGAGGAACCTGGTTTGAGAGCGACTTCCCATTATTGAATAGTTTGGGGTATTAATAAATAATGTGACTCCTCTATTATAAAAAAAAGGAACATCATCTCCTTTTTTATTCCCAATTAAAAATACATTTTTTTCATACAATAACTACTAAACTGCCTTCATTAATTATCTTACCAATTATTAGAGAATTTTTTTGAATATAAAACCCTACTAAGAATGATTCTAGTGCAATCCTAAAGAGGTTGTCTGAAGAAGATGTATCGTTCTTAATTGAGCGTTTTTGTGTTATTTCTTATTTCACCCAAATAAAATATTCATAAACTGTGATAAAATAATAACACCATTATATTCCAAATTCATTGATTTTATTATGTTAGTGGGAAAACCTAAATCCATATCATATTCAATCAAATAGAAATGAAACTTTCGATCATGTGTTAGGCGGACTATCACCTCACAAACCGTTGTAATTCATTTTCCATAACTACCTCTCACAGATGGATATAATTATGTATTTAAAATATATATATCATATTTATAAAATAATTATACTTGTGGGATTATAATATCATATATAAATTCTTACCTTGTTATACATTGAAAAATGATAACGCCACTCGTGTGTACGTGTGGACTACTGCCTCTACAAAGCGATGTAAGATATTTTTTGGATAATTTTGAAATGTATGGTAATAATGATATATTTAGTGAATATATATGATATATATTATATTAAATTGTTTTTATAGGTTAATTAATACTTATCTTTATTAAATTACATTTTACAAAAAATGAAAACCACATTCATGCATACGTACGACGTACCATCTCGATGAACTTTGTGTTTCATTTTTCTATCTCTAATTTTTTGTGGATGAATAATAATATATAAATAGTTAATATATTATTTATATAAAATTATAATAATTATGGATATTATGGATCCTTGATCAATTTAAAAGTAAAAAAACTACTAATCCAAAAAATACATGAAAAACAAAGCAGTTATCACACAAAATTGTGTTTTTAATAATGATTTATTAAATAATGGGTGATAAAAAGGTTATAAGTAATATTATATGGTATGATATATATTATTATAGATATTAAATATACTTATAATATATATATATATATAATACCATAGTTTTTAACTAATATAAAAGAATTCGGACATGTGGTAAGATATTTACGTTTCACTTTTATTCCAACAAGACACATGCTTTATTCACCACTTATATTATCTATGTGGTGTCTATAATGAACCTGAATTTATTTTATGATTATTATCATGAAAATTATTTTTATTTAAATATCCATTTAAGGATCTCCCTTTCATATGGTTTTACTTTAAATGTTACCAAATTGGTAAGGGTTTTATGTTACAATCTCGTTGTTTATTTTCATTATTTATGACTATATTTATGATGATGAAATTTCATGATATATCTCTCAATAGTATCATGAATTTTATTTCCCTATGGTAATTTCTAGAGATTAAATTATTTCCTTTCCTTTTCCTCTATTTATATACTGAAGATATAGAAATAATAATTTTTTGTTAAAAATGAATTTATTTCCCTCTTTGGTCCAAAATCATTTTTGTCCATATACATGTTTCTTAAAAAATATTTTCATTTTTTTTAATATTATTTTATGATTTTAATGTCCTTTTTTACCTCAATTTTAATTTGAAAAAATAAATTTAATCTTATTATTATTTTCTGAATGAGTTACTTTTTACTTTTTACCTAAAATGTGAAAGGAATATTTGTTTGATCATACATGACATGAATATACTTTTACACAGTCATGAACAACCAATTATTTTAAGCTTATTATACATGTATTAATGTTTTTTTCAATAAAATTTTTTTCCTTAATATGTGGTTTTTTTATTTTAAATAAGTGATTTGAAACTAAAAAGTAAATTTTCCTCAATAAAATTTCCAAGTGATATTTTGAAGGCATATTTTCATCTAAGATTACATCCATTGATTTTTGTAATAATTAATGGGGATATGATATAATTATATAATTTTTAATATTTATATGAATGTTTTATTATTTTGATGAGAATATTTTTATGAAACTCATTTCTTTTCCATTGGTTATCTCCAGATGAAACATTTATGAAGCCCATTTCTTTTCATGGGATATGTTATGATGAATATTGTATAATCTTGTGGAACACATATGTGTGATTTTATTTATGCGATGGGTTGGCCCAGAATTATATATATCTCTAATTTATTGGGTAAATATGGATATATCATGAGATAAATAGTAATGGAATGGGAAGTTAACCCAGATCAGTAAAGAAATCTATCAAATGTTATAGTTTTGGAAGTGAACCTTGACTACTAAGATGGTTTAGGGAGTAAAATAAAACCACTATAAGAGTTTTTTCATTGAGCCTTTACAAATTAGAAAATTATTTTCTATGCTATTGTGTATGCCACAAACTCAATTTTTATACCAATTTTATGATCTTAGGGATGAGGATCCCTGATTATCTTATGATTTATATCGTACAAAATACCATTTTTTATTCCAGACTCAAGATTATGAACTATGGTATAAAATTTATGGTTTTTAAATGTTATTCTCATGTTCTCATACTGGTATGCTCATTTTATGTTTATGTGATCATTGATATTACACTGGTTTACCCATACCGAGCATATATGCTCACACATTATTTTTTTTATTTCCTTAGGTTATAAAGAAAGTTAATAAGTATGATATGTCTAAGAAGGGTTCTAGTTATAATGATTAAATATTAATTTTTTTATTATAACAAACTTTTAGGGTAAAAGTGAGAAACCATAATGTCCATACATTATAATAAATAAAAAAATCCATTGAAGTACAACTTAAGTATACTAGACTTAATCTCTATACCAAATTTATTTGAAAGGGTGCTTACCTGAGAATCTAGATTGTATTTTAAAAGTTCTTCGAAATGTTATGCTATCTTCTCCCACATCTACATATACTCCTCCTGATTGATCTTCTTATCACTGAATCTCCTTATTAATATAAAATCATTATTTTCTATCCATTTACTCTTCTCATAGTTGGTATTCACCCTTAAAGGCCTTTCTATTATCTTTTAAGATCCATATTTAGTACAATTAATCACCAAAAAAAGCTTCCACCATTTATTATTCATAGGAAAAAGGTATCTCTAAATAATGTTAAATCACTACACTAGACTCTTTTTGCTGACCAGATGAAGAGGCCTTGGGGGAAAAGCCCCAAAATTCTTAACCTCATCCTAAATAGAAATTCAATGAGCTAAAACATGAGGATTATTTTCTTTCAACATGGCTTTTGACTTGTTAGAAGATCTTTCTTCTATTGGTAGTGTCAATTATGAGTATTATTTTATATCTTTATGATTTCCCCTATGACTCTCCCTTATCCTTATATATGGAAGCCTAATACTATGAACATCATCTTCAGTATCACCTAAAAAATATCTATAATACTCATCACTATACTCATTCAGAGGGACCCCTTTCCCATCCATATAAGGCCTAACCAAATCATTTTCAAGCTCTTGAATTGTATCAACATTATCAAGTCCTACAAAATGGCTTACATGATCAATAACTACCACATTTTTTCTTGGGATTGTCTTGATCATGGCATTACCCTCTATATCAAACTCAAGAACTTTTCAACCCGAAGGGTCACCATCCCTTAGTGCATTAGGGCCCTCTTCCGAAGATCTACCACTGATACCATTTCCTGAACACAATGCCTCATCATATGATGTAACCATGGGAGTCTTGGATCCTTCCTAATCAACCATTTTTCATTCCACATCCAAGTTATGACCACTACCAGATCACACATCCCCACCTTGAAGGCCCTTAAGAGAGTTTAGAGGATCTAAAACACCAACTACCTTCCCTGCATCTGAACTCACTTGCCTTGTAGAAGCTTGAACAGAGGATTATAAATTTCTTCGATCCTTTATAAAGTGTATGAAAATGTAGGTCACCATTGGATTACCTTCTCATGTTCCACATTGCACAACCATTGCAGAATTTAGCTTATTATCAACAACCACTGGACTCTGTCCAAAAAAACATTCCTCAGAACTAGACCCTGTGCCCTTGATGCTACCTCCTATATCCATGTGTGTCACCTTGGGGTGCACAATTTCTTTTTGTTATGAAGAAATATTGATTAATGCGACACTACAAATATTATTAAGAATTGAACAAGGTCACAATTAAGAATAAGTATCCTCTAACTTGTATTGATGAATTTTGTTGGCCAACTTTATATAGCTCAACACTTTTTCAAGATTTATCTTCATTATATATATCATAAATTGTGGTTCAAGATGGATGATATAACTAATAAATCAATTCATAAAAAATATGGATATTATGAATTTATAATGATTCCATTTGGTTATACTAATTCACCCACTATCTTCATGGATTTAATGGATAAATACTTTATTAATTATCTTGATCAATTTGTGGTATTATTCATAGATGATATTCATATATATTCAAAGATCAAGTAGGAGTATAAATATCACTTGATTATTTTAATGAAGTCCTTAAGAAAGGATAATTTTTTTGATAAAAAATTAATGTCTAAATTTTGGATACAATAGTTTTCTATTTTTGGGTCACATAATATCAAGAGATGGTATATAGATGGATCTATTTGAGATGGAAGATATTAACATCTTATTCAGAATAACCACTATAACTAATATCCATAGTTTTCTTGGGTTTTCAATATATTATTAGAGATTTTTGGAGAATATTTTACAAATATCTAATCCACGGACTATGTTAACATATAAGTAAGTCAAGTTCCTTTGGATAGATGAATTTGAAGAGAATTTCAAGGAACTAATGAGAAGGTTAGTTTTCACACCTATTATTGGATTACCCTATAGTCGATAATGGTTTATAATCTATAGTAATTTGTAAAATAAGGGATTGGGATATGTTCTCAGGCAGAATGTTATGGTGATAACTAATGCCTCCAAATAATTGAAGGTTCATTTGAAAAATTACCCTACTCATGATTTAGAGTTATCAAAGGTAATTTATGCATTCAAGATACAGAGGAATTATCTTTATGGATAATGGTGTGACATATATACTGATCATAAAATTTTAATATATATATTCAACCAAAAAGTGTTGAATATGTGCAATAGAAGATAGCTTTTTTATTAATGATTATGACTAGTAAATACATTACCACCATAGGAAAGTGAATAAGGTAGCTAATGCATTCAGTAGAATGGATCACACTAGCTTCTCCATGATGAGGATCCAAAAATATCCGATGTTGATATAATTTAAATGGATGGATATATAACTATTGATTTAAATAGATAAATATCATCTTTCCCAAATGAGTGCTCAAACATATATCCATGTGTTCATTTAATAGAAGCATATAGAAGATATAGAATTACATATGAAGGTGAAAATTTTTCCATAGGTCAACCTTGACTATGTTGAAATCATATATTTCCCGAACCATGTATGTGTTATATACATATAATATTTTTATAAGGACCAATTAAAGGTGGATCATTGTTCTTCATTCTCTATTCATTTGGGAAGTACGAATACGTTTAGATATTTGAAAGAGTGTTTATGGAGTGAAAATATGATAAGATATATTGTATATATTGTATCTCAGTTATTAGTATGTCATCATATTAATGATGAAAAACAAATTTATAAGTTTATGTTTCAACCATTATGTATACCGGAATGGAAATGGGAAAAAATTACAATATATTATTTTTTTCAAACACCCCAAAACATCTAAATTCCATAATTCTATTTGGGATGTATTATATTGTATTAAAAATACTAAAAACATCATTGATATTAGAGAATATTTATATATTGACAAATATTTTTGGATTTATATAAAATAAGTGCAAAGGTTTCATGGAGTACCATATTCTACAGTATCTTATCGGGATCCAAGTTTTACCTTGAAATTCTAGTGAAGTCTTCAACAAGATATTGATACAAAGTTAAGTTTAAACATTTTGTATCATACTCAGATATATATCCAGTCTGATACAATGATTAAAACTTTATAAAATATACTAAAACATATTCTATGGAATAAAAAGGTGGTTGAAATTAAAACCTTATTCTACTTTAGTTTTTATACAACAACAGTATTCACATGAGCATTCAGATGGATCCTTATAAAGGACTTTATAGAATGAAGTGTAAAACTCCATCATTCTAGAATTAAGATATAAAAATAAATTTTTTGATATAATATATAGATAATTACATGGAATAGAATGTTAGATCCATTTGGCATAACATCTTGAAAGCTCTGATTCAATAAAAAATTTACAGCAATAACTGTCTGTGTGATATGTAATCTAAAGTTGGTGAGAAGGTTTTTCTGTAAATCTATCTATAGAGGAACTTTATAATATTAAAAATTAAGTGAATTATGAGCCCAATTTTTATTATCCATTTAAATATTATTTAACATGTAGAGATGGTATCTTACCACATGATGCTTCCACCAAACCTCTCTCATGCTTACAATTTCTTCCATGCATCTATCATAGGTAAGTACATAATTAATCCTTCACATGTACTAAACTAAAAGGTCATAAAAGTGTAGGAAGGTCTATATTATGAGGAAAAACTAGTGGATATTTGGGATTTTAGAGTTGTAGTTCTATAAAATAATACCACTCACCTTGTCAAAGTTTTTTTGCAAAAACCACAAATTTGATGAAGATATAGAGGAGCCAAAGTATATGATGCAAAAGAAGTATCCTTAGTAGATTTTATCATAAATATAGAACATTGAGGATGGCATAAATTTTCAATGGAGGAATAATGTAACATCCTAAGAATTTATGAATTATTTTCAAAATAAATTTAATTTCATTAATATCTTGTATTACAGACAACATTGAGTTTAAATAAACTCAAATATAAAATTAAAATATTATTATTTAATGTGATGGTTGTATATTATCCATTGGATTGCTGAGTATGAATATAAATAATGAGATTGTGAAATTTTTATTGTTTACAGATGTATAAAATTAATTATTTTGTTATTACTTAATTAGAAATGAAAATGAAAACCATTGAAAATAATGGAGATATTTTTTCTGAAAAAAAACTGTTTTTATGTGTGAAATGTGTTTTTATATTAACAAATTAAATTGACCATAATTGGTTAATTATTTCATTAAAATTTATATATAAAATAATTATTTTTTCCCTTCATCTAATATTTTTTTCTCGTTATAGGATAAGAATAACTCAAATTTTATGCTTAAATATAATTTTTCCCAAAAAAATAGTTTGTTCACATTTTTCACACTTAATTTAAAATAATTTTTCCAATTATATAAATAAATAAATAACACGAACATAATTTTTGAAATCGACATGTCATATTTATCTTTAAGTTAATTTTTGAGTATTTTTTTATAATGTTAATTTATTATAAATACTAAAAAATACATATTTTTTAGAAAATTACCTTTTTGTTTGAATTGTTTAAAAATATAATTTTTTTAAAAATGGTTTAAAAATAAATATTATTTCAATTATATTATTATTAATCTAATTAATTTTATTTTAATGAATTATATTTTTAATTTATAGAGAACAACATTTTTTACTTATGAAAACTTTTATTTTACAAAACTATTTTTCGTCGTGTTCATAGGTTTGATTTTAAATTTAATTATACATATTAAATTAATTGAATTTCAAAAAATATATTCAAAATTTTTAATCAAAATAATTAATATTATTAAATGTTTTAAATTTATTTTTTTATTATAATTAATTATACAGGAAATAAAAATTAATTATTGTGGTTAAGGTTAAAATGGTATTTTATGTGTTACAAGCGCAAGCGTTAAAATTAATTTCCCACACATATAGGATTTTAAATTTTATAAATTATATTTAATATATGTAATAACTGGGTCCAAATTATATAATAATATATTTTTTAGTTTTATGATAAATGATAAATTACCTACGGAAAAAACTTGTTACCATGGTGAAAACAAATATGTTAAAAGTGATACAACTTAGATATAAAGAAAATAACATGATTAAAATAGTTTTATTTAATATTTTTGGAAGTTTTTATCAAACTTATATTCTATCCAATATATTATTTATCATTTTTGGATTCACTTGTATTTATAGTGACTTCTCATTATTGAATAGTTTTGAGTTTTTACAAAAATGCCACTCATTCTGGTATATAAAAGGGAACCTCCTATCCTCTTTTATTCACTCTTAATAAGTCTTTTGGATTAGAAAAACCCACACCAAATACCCTTAATACATAAATTACAACATCTTAAAACCCATGGCTTTATTATAAAACCATCTTAAGAAGGATTTGGTGAAAACATAAAGAGGTTGTCCAAAGAAGTGGTATAGTTCTTAACCGAGTGTTGTTGTTTTATTTTTCCTTCAAATCCATTAAAATATTCTTAAAATATGATTAAATAATAACAATATTATATAAAATTTAAATATATTTAATTATATTAAGTATATAACCTATATCCATATCCTCTTCCATCAAATGGGAAATGAAACCATCGATCGTGTGTATAGCGGACTACCGCCTGGCTACCCGATATAGTTCATTTTCCATCACCATATCTAACAGATATATATAATTATGGATTTAATGTATAAATATTATATTTATTATGTAATTATACTTATATATTTAAAATATCACTTATTCCTTCTTACATTCTAATTTGTTGGAAAATGATATCGCCGCTTTTGTGTACGTGTGGATTACCACCTCTATAAAGTTATATGATATTTTTTTCATTTAATTTTGAAATGGATGGTAATAGAAATATATTTAATGAATATATATGAAATATATTATATAAAAATAATTATTTAAAGGAGAATTAATATTTACCTTTATTTCATTACATCCTTTAAAAAATTAAAATAACGTTCATGTGTACATACAACCTATTGTCTCCCTCAACAGTGTAATTAATTTTTCTATCTCTAAATTTTATGGAAGACTATAATTATTTTTATAATGAATATATATTATATTAATATAATTATTAATAATATTTATATGATTTAAACATGATCAAATTACCAGAACCAAAATGTACTGTAACAAAACAAACATGAAAAATGAAATAGTTATCACATGAAATAGTATTTTTGATAATGATTTTTTAATTAATGGGTGATAAAAGGGTGATAATTAACTATATATGGTAAGATATATATGATTATTTTTATGGAATATATCTATAATAAATATATATTTATTATATAGTAGGTTCTAACACATACTAAGGAAGTAGAACCTGAGGTAGAGGATTTTTGTCTCACTTTTATTTCTATGAGGCACTTTCCTTATTCATCAATTATTTATTATATGTGGTGTATATACTGACCATGAATTTATATTATGATTAATCATAAGAAAATTATATTTATTTATATATCCATCTAATATTATCTATTTCTTGAGATTTTACTTCAAAATTTTCTAAATTAGTAAGGATTTTATGTTATAATCTCATTGTTTATCAGGATTGTTTGTGTTTATGATTATGATAATTAATTTTTTTGATATAAATCTCAATATTATCTTGTATTTTATTCTCCGATATTTATTTCTAGATATTAATTTTTTTACTTTAATTTTCATCTCTTTATGTACTCAAGATACTGAATGAATATTTGTTAAGGAATACCGACATTGTTTCTCTCTTTGATCAAAAATCCTTCTTCTTCTATATATATATTTTCAATAAAATATTTTTAACAATGTTTTTAATATTAATATATGATTTTTTAAATTAATTTTTACCCATGTTTGAATATTAAAAATATTTTTAAAAAGAATTTTTTATTTTTTTTCAAATGAGGTACTTTTGACATTTTATCAAAATTGTGAAAGGAATCTCTGTTTTATAATAAAAATAGTACAAAATTTCTTTTATCTAGAACCCTCAATTATTAAAAGCTTACTTTACAAGTTTTTACGTTTTTTTAATGAAAATTTTTTCCTTAAGTATTGGGAATTCATTAAATTTTAATTAATTTATTTCAAAGTAAAAAAAATTTACTTTCCACAAGAAATGTTCTATTTGATATTATAAAGGATTTTTTTAATCATAGATAACATCATTTTATGTTAACTAATAATTACTAGGGATATGATCCAATGACACCATCCTTATTAATTCTCTATATGGTTTATTATTATGATGAAAATATTTTTTTGAAACTCTTTCCTTTTAAATAGGTTATTCTATTGTGAATTGATGAAATGGAACCCATTTCATTTCCAGGGGTTATGTCCTGATGGAATTTTTATGAACCCCATTTTTTTAATAGGTTATAATATAATAAATTTTTTAAGATATGGTGGAATACATATATATTATTTTCATTATTTGATGAGTGGGATCATAATTATGTATCCCTATATTGCTTTTGGTAAATATGTATATCCCAAGAGATAAACAAGACTGGAATGGGGAGCTAACCCAGTTCATTATGGGAATCTATCCACTATGAAAGTCTTGGGAGTGAACGTTGACTACTAATATAGTTAGGGGAGTGAAACTAATCCACTATGATAGTATTTTTAATGATCCTCACTACTAAGGAAATGATTTTTTATTCTTATTTGTATGCCAAAAAATCATGTCATATACCCATGTTTGGATCTAATGGATCATGGTCTTTGATTAAAGTATGATTAGAGTCTTATGGACTAAAAAACTTTATTTTAGGACTCAAAACTATTATATATGATATTCAAGGTATGGTTTTCAAATTTTACGCTCATTTTCACATACCATTATATTAATGTTATGTTTAATTGATCATCGATATATCCCATGTCTTCCCTTAATGAGCATATGAGTTTACCCTTTATTATGTTTCCTTACCCTAGGTTATTAAGAAAGGTATTAAGTATGATTTTTCTAATAAGGGTTCTATTTATGAATAAATTAGTGGGATATTGTCTAGTTCAATTATGAACAATTTATTTATATATCCATGATTCCAAATATACTTTACCTATATTATTATAGCACGAATTATTAGGTTATATAATGAATAATAATTTAATAATATGTAATATCTATTAATTAAATGTATGGGTCATTACATATATTTTTTATTTTGAAAATATACCATCCCCAATTTATGAAATAAATCATTATGTGTTTCATGTGTGTAAATTATATTTTACGAAAAACATTAATTATTTATAATTAAACTTTATTATACATTAAAGTTTGGGATGTTGCATTCTTCCCCCATTTATAAATTTCATCATTGAAATTTCAACACATTCCCTCACTTAAGAATATATGAGGGTACTTATATTTTATTACCTCATCGGGTTCCCTCATTGCTTCTTTAAGCTTGAGATTTCACCAAAGAAGTTTAATGAGGTGATTTTACTAATTGTGTAGAATTTTATCTCTATAATCTAGGATCTAATTAGATTGATCTATATAAGATATTACATTATCTAGTTATACCATCTATTTATTTAGTTGACATGATGGATTAAGTATGTACTTCTATAGGAGAGATATGTGGAACACATCATGAGCATAAGCCAAGTTTGGGAGAGGATCAATTTGATACGCCACTAATACTATCTGATCAAGTATCTCAAAGGGTTAGTGTACCTAGGCATTATATTTTCATTCTTTCCAAACCACAAGACTTCATTCCATGGTGATATTTTAAGGAAAAATTGTTCTCCATTGTCAAACTCTAGGATCTTTTGAACGTTGTCAGCATAACACCTTTTTTGACACTAAGAATCCTCTATATACTGTGGGATGGATTCAACCTTATATATAATCTCTTTAACAATATCAATTCCTTCTATCTTATGTTCCTCGACATCATACCAAAATTTAGTATTTCTACATCACTTCCCAAATAAATATTAATATAAGGCCATTTTAATACTTGTGTGGAAGATCTTTTTATGAAAACTCAACTAATTGGGGATGTTGAACTCATCCTCCTATAAATTACATTAATAAATATCTCAATATATTTTTTAGTGTATTAATGGTCCATTTAGAATGAGCAATGTATTATGTATTATATTCCATACTAAAGTTTAATTCAGTACTAAGATCATGTTGGAGACTTATTTGGAATTTATAAGTGAATAACGGGTCATAATAAAAAATGATCAAAAGTGGTTCCCCATGTTGTATCACCACTTCATTTACATATATCATGTAAATTTAGTCCGAAAAGAAATATTTTTGAATGATTGTGTAAAGGAAATTATTTATCAGTTAATCCACCAAAATCCATATCATATTTCATCCATTAGATTTATTTTAAGATACTGGTCTCAATGTATATGGTGATGTTTTTCCATTTCCATGTGGGTATAAGAAATGTTTCCTCATTACCTTAGCCTTTTATTATTCAACATACACATTCTAGAATGCCAAACTATTTTAGGTGTACTTAAAAATATCCTTCTTCATGTTGTCCCACAATAAGTGATCATGAATATCATAATATATATTGCCACTTCTAGGATGGATGGAGGAAGATGTGCTATGAGAATTATCCAATATATTATTATTTATCTGAGGTGATGAAAGAACCCAAAGTCTTTTTCAAAACAAAATTACACCATCAACATCTATTTTTATTTCATGAAACTTCCCTTCCATTATTGTTTTAACCTTTTTTTGAAGATCCATATCATCCCTTTTTTCATCCTTGATCTTTTCATAGATAGATGGTTAAGAAATCATATGGGAAAGGTAGGATGAATTCCTTTCCATTATGATTTCCAGATCCATCCATTAAATATCCATGAATATTGAGTCTTTTAGAATATACCTCATTGATAGTGTAGTAGGTTTTTTCAGTTAAGAGCATCAAAAACAATATTCAACTTTCTTGGATGTTAGTGAATAGGGAAATCACCATATTTGATCATCTCTATCTATATTTTTATATGCATGTTGAGATATTTATGTATAATTATTATTTAAAAATATTTTTATTTATATATATGTCAATCTCTCACTACAGAGGTAGTGAATTTTTCATGACCCCTACCAAAAAAGATATTGAATTGAGGGTAGAGAGTCGGTGGGTGCTCGAGTCCCACCTAGAGTAGGCCTGAGGTTGGTGACTTACACTAAGGGTATTGTAAAAATGAAAATTGGAGTCATTACCCTCTAAGAGAAACATACCGAAGAGATAGATAATAAATATAAAGAAACTAATACCCACTCAGATATATATATATATATATATAATGAAACCCGAAATGAAAACATGAAATGGCATATAGTACTAAACAACTGAAAGGGAATCTACAAGTACCAAAAAGGTAAATATGGTAGTAACCATGAATCCCAAATAGATCCTAATAAACCCCAATCTAGTAATATCCAGCATGATCACTAACCTACTCTAGATGACCAGAAAAATATTTTAATATATACATAGGGTGAGTATAACAGTGTACTCTGTTGGATCCTCCCTAGAGACTCTCATGCAAAATACAAAGAAACCATTATAAAGCACAATGAACAATAGTGAAACAAACTCATCACCTAAATAGGTTTAATGATTTCCCAGACACATCATGGATAACTCTCCCAAATTATCACATGAAAGAGAGAATATAATGTGATAACAAACATCAAGGGCACCCATCTCACTCTTCCCTTCTAGTTTTCCGCTTTTCCCTAATATCGAATGTCATATGCATCTCTCTCCAAAAGAAGGTCAGCCTAAAGACACCAAGGAAAGGCATCACAACATGCACCTTGATCATCACATAACAACACCAACCCATCCATTTAACCATATATAGTAACCAAGTAGATTTTGGAAGCCACCACAACCTTTATGATGCATATCAATCATTGGGTATTATATTTCATGCCATTACAGCCCATACACTGAGTAAGTACCTCAAGCCATCACATCTTATACAAGTCATACCTATAATAATTCTTTATATATTATAATCAGTAATACATGTGTTAGAAATAAACAGAATCCATTAAAGTTCTATATAAACATAAATGGGAAAACTATATTTTGTTCATACTAGAAAAAGTAACTACCAAAATATGAGAGCGGGGCTAGAGGGGGGTGGTTATCCATCAATCCTCTCACCAGGATGTTGGGAAAAAACTCTCCCAAAGTACATTGGATGTTAGCTTAAATAATAAAAATGGGTGAGGAACCTATGAAATCACTGAATATAAATTATATAATAATTCTCACAACAACACTATGCTCATAACCTAGTCTTGACTCAACTGCAGATGATGTCACTCAGACTCTCGGCTCCCACTGCTAAGATTAGATATCCTATAAGCAGACATGCATATAAAAGAGCTATATTACATTCATTATTTTATTTTAACAATTTATGATCATTAATTAATTCATTATACTTTAATTAACCATCAACATTACATTACGTTTCATTTTATGAATCACTAGAGTAACAAAATTCTCTTTGGGCATAACCAAACCAAGTCTTTGGTTTATCAAGATTAACATATTTTTATGATTTTCATTCCCTCATAAACCAACCGCATGGTTCAATTTTTTTTATTAATTTACATCATTCCATATCTTGGAACTCTATGAAAAACAACCTAATATACATCTAAGAGGAAACATGAAAACAATCCCCTCTAGCTGCCTCAAAAGGTGGGGAAAAGGAAGGAAGATAAACAAGAAACTCGGCCATAGGCCATAAAACAGATTCAAGCAAGAATAACATATCTCACCATATAATAAATGGGTAAGCCCATATTTATACTATTCCATAACTTCTAGTTCCATCCTTAACACTCACACACATATAACGATGCATCTCACCATCACAGGCATCAATTATTGCCACATCATTAGGGCCTCCCTACCCACATACCACAATAGACATCCCAGGATAAAACATACAAGTCCCACAACACATTTGTCCTCTATGAACCATATCACATCATACCTATAGGATCATCCATACCAATCTCACATCACAAGGATTGTGTCAAAATAACATTATGAGCAACAAGAAACAAATAGACCAGAAACATGGAAACCAGTCCCCCAAAACAAGGCATTTAGCCTTCTCAGGAAAACGAACTCTCACGGATCTAAAACAAATAACTCAACCTTCTCAAAAAAATGGGAAACTCAAGAACTATCAAATTATTATTATCACACTTTATTCTATCTTGAATTAATCTATTCATTTATTAAGAGGTTCCAACTATGGGAAACCTAATGCATAAAGAAAAAACAGTCTATTAAAGGAAAAAACATGATCTTAGAATTTATTTTGGTTCAACAACATAGATAAGTATCATTATAAACTAACATTCCTTTTCAATTATTATCCCCAACACTAAACATGCATCATATTTTCATCAATTAAATTAATCATAAGGAAGATCAACTTTAGTTATGAATGTGAATTGCATCAATTTGATTATTATCAAATTAAAACCACAACTAGATTTATTAAAAATTCCTATTTTTAATTACCCAATAAATAATCAATTAATTATATATTTATATTATTTATTTATTTACAATGATAAAAACATGTTAATAAGTCATGGAATAGATATCACACTATCTTTCAAATCCTGAGGCATACCGCTATCACGGTATAAAGAAACAAAATTGACATGTGACCATTATCCAATTATTTAATCCAGTTAAATAATAATTATGTCAATTTCATTGATATCCAAGGGGATAAATTAGGATAGATTTATGATTTCATGTAAATAAATGAGAATAAATGAATCTCCTACCTCAAAAGTTGTCAACTTTATTCACATGAGAATGGACCACATTGCGGATATCCAATCACCTCTAATGTAATAACTGCATCCATGTGAGGATGTCATGGAACAACTGCATGAATAAAAACTAAGAAAACCAAATTCTAAAAATTGGAGATCATACTCCATATCACAGTTATATGAAATGGGGAAAACTAGAAAAAAAACATGGATAAAACCGTAGAAAAATGAATGAATATAACACCTTGGATCACCACAGATCACCACATATCAAAGATGAAAGCCCAAGGATTGATCCTCGTTGTAGGGAATCCAAAACTCTAAAGTAGGGGTTCATCAACTGCCTATAATGAGAGAGGGAGTTGTTATAGACATAGGGTTATGAATATCCCAAGTGGCTAAAAATGATTATAATAGCACTATAGTGGGGAATTACACGATGTGTGATTCCCTTTTCATGTCATCTAATACTTTGGGTTAAATTTACACTGAAAAATAAATCACCTTTTTATTATTTTATCTTGAAAACATACACATCATCAAAATTGCCTATACAAGTCATGAATTGTGATTACATGGTGTGTAAGGCTAACATGGCATGTAATATCCATGCTTCCAGTATTTCACAGCGAAACTCTTCCAAACCACCTCCAAGCCTTGCAAACATGCAATTGGTTAGTGTTCTTAGATCTGGTCCCTTACTTTAGATACCTCTCAAACAATTATTATCCTTGATAATCCAAACCAAATCTATAGATTAACTGAAAATGGTTCGATTGGAGAACCACCACATGAAATACCTCTCAAAGGCCTCTCCACTATAGGACCTCAACCACCTCACTTAGAGGAGAACATAATAAACCACACAATAACTATAACTGGATCATAAACACACTCACATTGATGATACATCTCAAGATAGAGTGAAACCATAATAATAAAAAATAGAAAATAATCTCATAATCTATAATAATCCACATCCACAAGATAAAAAAGTTTACAATATAATAATTAAAAACAACAACATGAGGTACTGATCTCTTATATACAATTCACATTCCTAGGTAATCTCTCCCACGCCATCGTGTTTCCAAAATACACAAACGATGGGAATAACACTCCAACATAACACCTTCTCCTAGTAGTCTTGGATCTTCATAAGTCTCTCCTCAAAGTTTTCATCATCATTAACATTAACCTCTCCACAATCGATGACATGAGAGTCATCATGAATCTAACAAAAAATCTATGACATGTGAAAAACATCTTGTATCCAAATTATATGAGGGGAGTTCTATTTGATAATTCATGGATTTAACATGATTTAATGCCTTGAAAGTCCCAAAAAACTGGGGAGAAAGATTACTCCTATGACCAAACCATTGATGACCATGATGAAGAGTCACCTTCAGGAACACATTATCTCCCATATAGAACTCCAAATATATCCTCCTATGATTGGCATAGGATTTATGTAGATTCTTCACTGCATTCATCCTCTTGTAAATTACCTAAAACATCTCTATCGCATTGTGTACTATTTACGGTCTGAGAATTTCTTGTACTCTGACCCCAGTCCAGCACAACCCAGAATATAAAGTCCGGTCATGCAATGCTTCAAACTATTCCATAAAAATGGTAGATTGAAAACTATTACTGTAAGAAAACTCATTCAATGTTAGGTTCCTCATCCATGAACCACCAAAATCCATGACACAATGGTGTAACATGTCTTCAAGAGTCTAGATGGTTTTCTTTTTCTTACTATCTGTATGCAGATAAAAAGAAGTGCTAAGTGATAATTGAGAACCAAAATCATACTAGAGACCTCTCTAGACACATGGAGTTAAAATTATGATCTTGATAAAAAATGGCCATCCAAGGGACTCTATGGAGTTTCCCCACCTCATCCAGATACTACCTCAAAAAAACTCTATTGAGATCGACTACCTTGTCACTATAAAGTTGTATTATTTCGTCAAAAGATCCATTATCACCTATATAGAATCATATCCTCCAAGAGATCATGGTAAAGTGATAATTAATTCCATAAAAATGTACTCCAACTTCCATTGGGTAATATATAAGGGCTATAACAACCCATCAAGATCATAGTGCTCGGCGTTCAGCTTCTAACAGACAAAACATCAAGAAACAAAATCAAAAACTGCATGCTTCAACCCAGGCCACCAAATATATCCTCTAAAACATCGATGCATCTTTGTAACACTAGTATGTACATCCAATTAATAACTAGGGAAATCATGGAAATCAATCTCATGTGTCACCAAAGGAATGAAAATGCTTCCTTTTAACAACACTCGATGGTGTTCATCCCCATACCAACCATCAGGGGTATCGCATAAAATAACTCGGTCCCTCGAGACCTCCACCTCAGATGTAACAGCCCAAGATTTTATGAAAATTATTCTTTTTAATTTCACTAATGTCTTGTGTTGTACGCAACACAAAAAGGAGCTTTCACAAAACGCTTCCTTGACTTGCCTTGCATTACACGCAATCGCAACCTTCCTCGATAGCATGTGTAGTACGTAATACCGAGTTTCACTAAACAACGATATGCTATTAAAATATTATTATAACTAGCCGTTATGAATAGTAATAACCACCTTTTAAAATTTTAGAAATTTTATCTCTCAAAATGGACTTCATTTTTGGATTCAGAGTATCAAATTTAGCCTAAGGTGAAATTTTGGTACTTTTCGGATAACTTTCATATTTTGATGAATAGTGAAAATTACTAAATTATAATTAAAAACAACTTTTTTAATCAAAATAATTAATAGTGATAAATTATTAATTTGAGTTGTTTTAAAGTATATTTAGAATATATTTTTACAATTTAATACAATGTTGGTCATTGGATGTAATTTCACATTTAAACCAGACATAATCGAGTGTCAATCTTTTGATAGATATTGTTTCTTAAAAACACGCTATTTGTTTTAACAGCGGGATTTAATTATAAAATTAATTAATGCAATTTCTATGTTATGAATTTGGTAAAATAGACTTCATTTTTGAATTTGGATTATGAAATATAGCTTAGGATGAAATTTTGGCTTTTTTCTGAAAACTTTCAATTATTGATGAATAGTGAAACCACTAAGTGGTAGGTTAAAAACTGAATTTTGCATAAAACTTAATTTTACCGCTTCTGTGAATGGAATTTCTAAAATACGACAGACACGGTTAATATCAAGGACTAAAATGTGGTTCAATGAGATGAAAATAATTTTTGGTGAATAGTAACTTTTTACTTTTTTTTACCACGGTTAATAGTAAATAGGGTAACTAAGGGTAAATATGATATTACTATTACCCTAACACATGTCCTAATTCTATTGGATAAGTGTAATTCGACCAAAAACAACCTTATGAATATAATATGACCATTTAGGTCCACTTGGATTAGATTATGACATTTAATATTATTTTATTTAATGAATAGTTAAAATAGTTAAAATCAAAGTTTAATAACTAAAACATTTTTAATATGGGGTTATACATAAGATAAATTCGACTATAAATATTCATTAGAAAGATAAAAATATTTCCTACATAAGGATAGTTTATTTATAATTTTTATACTTTAAATAAATTAATTTATTTATGACACAACGATGATGCAGTAATTACCCTTTTAAGGAAATGTTAACATAATTCATGTTATAAATGCTCAAATAAATGTAATTTGAGACTTTTTATGAATTAAACTAATTTTATAGGTTACTATGATATATTATTGTTGATTTAATCAACTTGGTTCGAAAATATAATTCTGTTATGACTTTCACAAAAATCATATATCAAATAGTGTCAAAATTGACACAAAATAGTTTTTAAATCAAATATTATATTATTAATTGTTATTTTATTCCTAAAAATCTAAGGTTTGGCCAAATGACTTAGATAAGGATATATATATTAATAATAAGTAATTTGGGATTCGTTTGGCATGTTATAGTAAGTGTATTAACCATATATTGAAAGAAAACAAAAAGAGACGGTAAAAGATAAATTATTTAACTTAGAGTTAAATCTAATTGATAAGGTTAAAATAATACCCTAAACTTGTCTAAATCCTATTGGTTGATAGGATTTTGACCCATACCCACTTTAGCTTCGAAATAAGACCCTTTGAAACCATTATAAACTGATTTTGACATTAATATAAAATAATACTTTGAGGTATTCCTAAGGTGCCCCTCTCCTCCCTTATAAAAGGACACCTCCTCCCCCCTCCTCCTCACACCAATTTGAGCACTCAAGCTCGGCCAACCTCTGCCAAAATCCCTTCTTCAATTCCCTGGAATAATCCTAGAGTTCCTGGTCTTCTTCAAAGACCAGTCTTAGTTCCATAAGTGGAGGATTCAAAGAGGCGTTTCAAAGAAGAGGTAATATCCATTACCGATCTTTTCAATTTCTTTCTTCTTCAACTTCTTTTTCTTTAGTTGTTTCATGATAAAGTAATAACATCAGTATTTCTTATATACTGATATGTTATTATAAATATTAAACAACTCTAATTCACCTTCTATCCATCCTACGTAAAAATGAAATCACCGCGCGTGCGTACGTACGGAATACCGTCTCCACGCCGTGGTGTAATCTATTTTCCACCACCACCTTACATGGATGGGTATAATGGTGTAAAGAATTACTATAAATAGTTATTACAACATCATATTGATTCTGATATATTGTATAATCCACTACAATTCAATTCAATATTTATGGAAATGATATCATCGCCAGTGCGTACGTACGGACTACCGTCTCCACGACGCGATGAGATTCATTCTCCATGTTAACCATTTAAGAATGATTATAAAGTATATATAAGAAATAATAATGAAATATATGACATTATAAAGCTACTGGATTTATGTATATATATATATATATATATGTATGTCATCTACTTACTTCCATTCAAGACAATAAGGAAAGGAAAACAGCGTTCATGTGTACGTACGGACTACCGTCTCCATGAACGGTGTTTTTTCATTTCATTTATCTATGTATTATATATATATATATACTGAATATATATGATATATAAATCATATTTTATATTCTGGAAGTAAGTAAATCATGATATAAGTAATAATAATGTCAAGAACAACAAGTCAAAACACCTACGATAAATGTAACGATTTTACCCAAAACGCTTCTTTAACATGGAATTTACAAAAGAACGGGTAATATAATGTCATAAGTGAACCATATATGATATCATAACAATGAATATGATTCTGTAATAAGTCAATGACATTATTTAAATCATTATACAGGAGGTTCGGACACATACGAAGCTAATCGGACCTAAGGTAAGGGAAATATCACAATCTCACTTTTATCCGAGATTGTTTTTACTTTGGTAATTACTGGGGTGTATTTTATCATCCACATCCATGTTCCCTCAATATGTAATATTTTTTCCATCCTTCTATAATAGTTTATATCAAATTTTACCCTTCGGTATGTTTTTTGTAAAAGATATGAAAGGAATCTTTTGTCGTTTTCGTACGAGGTACTTTTTGACTTTTCCGACAAAAGTACGAGAAGAATGTTTTTTTAACTTATACGGCACGAACGTATTTTTACGGTTTTATAAAGCCTTATTTTCATGAAGATTCTTCCAAAAGATTTCATGACTATTTTCAATAAAATCTCTTTCTTTTAAAATTGAATGACGTTTTGTGAAAAGAAATTGATTTTGAAGAAGAAAGGATATTTTCCTCAAGAATTCATTTCAAGTGTTTTATCAAAAATATTTTCCATCTAAGATAATAAAGGGTTCTATTTTTATCCCTATTATTATATTGATTTGATTATGTTGTGATGGAATTATTTTTATGAATTCCTTTATCTTATATGAATTGTTTTATGATGTCACGATGTTTAAGAATCCCATTTTTATTACATGGGTTATGAAATGATTTATGGTTTATGATTTTGTGGCACACATAATAATTGTATCATTAAGAGATGGTTGGGACCTATATCTCCCTCTAATGCATTGGGTAAAGATTTTATATCTCATGAGATAGACAGGGCTGGAACGGTAGGTTATACCGGTTCAGTGAAACAGGACTGAAATGAGGGTTACTCGATTCAGAAAGGGACTTTGTCCACTAAGATAGTCTTGGCAATGAGTCTTGACTAACAAGAAATGATTCTCTATGATTATGTGTGAATGCCACAAAGTTTCATGTTTTAAGTTATGATTATTGTGATTACATTTCACTGCCATGATTTATCCCATGTTATGAAATTATGATCTCTTTTGCAGGTTAAGATTTCCAAAAGTTATGTGCTTGTGTATATGATGTGATTGATATTTCTTTTGTTTACCCTTACTGAGCATTTGAGCTCACCCTTTTATGTTTTCTTTTCCCCAGGATATAAAAAAGGGTTTTAGGTAAAAAAAAGGGAAGATCTTTATTGGAGATATTGAAGATCTTTCACCACGATTAGAAGATTATGTTCCGAGTTTCCAAAGAAACTAAACTATTACGATCCTTGTGTGTGTGTGTTTTTTATGTACCACGTATTCCGCAAAAGTAATGTAATGTCCATGTACGTCAAGCTTTGGGTCTCTACAGTTGGTATCAGAGGAAAGTTTTAGTCAACCTTTGGAAACTAGGATGCGAGAACGTTAGTGAGATCCCTAGAGATATTTCTAAGGTATGTCTAGGGATGTCCCTAAGGTTAAGTATACGTATAGGTTATAGTACTAGAATTACGCTAACGATCATAGAATTAAACCTAAGATGTTAGATATTGAAGGTACTCCCCCTTTATTATGTTGTTTTCCCTAGCATGATTTTTGCCTCTCACACTATTCTTTTTGGGTTTTAGAAGATGGCTGGAACCCGAAGGAACCGTGTTGATCAATGCAATGGACAATGCAATGATTGTCCTCCTGAACAAACAAATGTTATGAGATATGGAGTGCTAAATCTTATTGCTATACTTACACAAGCTATGAATCATTCTGGACTTCCAAATGAGTAGAGAAGGGAACAATATTCTATTGAGTCCTTCATGAGGCAACATCCACCTTCTTTCAGTGGGTCTTCTGATCCACTTGTTGCTGAACAATGGATCAGTACCACTGAAAAGATATTTTCAGTTCTTCAATGTTCTGAACATGATAAAGTAATCTTAGCAATATATCGTTTGGAAGGTGAAGCTGATCAATGGTGGAATCTTATCAAGAATACAAGGCAAAGAGATGAAATTGAGTCCATGGAATGGGACGAGTTCAAGAACTTATTTTTCAATATGTACTTCCCTCGTATTATTCGAACAAAGATGGAGAAGGAGTTTCTTGAACTAAAGCAAAAGGATGATGAATCTGTTGGTATATACGAAGCGAATTTTACAAGACTTGCAAGGTATGCATCTGGCATTATCATCCAACCTGAAAGTAAAGTTGATCGATTTTTCAGTGGCTTAAAACCAAGTCTTCGAAGGGCATTAGCTATAAGAGACTTCAGTAGCTATGAAGAAATTGTGCGTTGTGCTATCAAGGTAGAAATGGAAGTCGGTGTTACATATCCATCTCATGGGTTTGACAAGAAACGAAAGATGGAGTTCAAGGAGAAATCTCGGAATAATGGTGAAAAGAAGATGAATGTTTCCTTATGCACAAAGTGTGGAAAGAAGCATGGTGGAGATTGTCTTAAAGGGACTAGAAAATGTTTTAAGTGTGGAAAAGAAGGTCATCGAGTAGCTGAGTGTCGAAGTAATGGAAAAAGGGTTTCTAATGATGTGAATAGAGCAAACACTGTAGAGAACTCACCACCAACACTTCAATGCTTCAAGTGCAAGGAAATGGGGCATTATGCTAATAAATGCCCTAATCCAAGGGTTAGTGATTATCAACATGAGAAACCACTAAAGTCAAAGGACAAAGGGAAGTCACATGAGATCACTATTGGAAATGTTGAATATGACAACGATGTGGTGGAATGATTAAGTGTTTATGTAATGGGATTCCAAAATAATGTTGTATCATTGAGTATTGCAATATTTATTGATGTGGTATTCAAATTGATTGAGATATTTTTTGGAAATAAGATGATATGCGCATAATGAAGGGAAAATGAGAAAATGAAATGTTTAATAGTATTCATGAGCTCATGATTGATATAAGGACTAAGTGATATCATGGTTTGAGTATATAGAATTTTGAGGATTTTGGTATGTGGAAGGTGTTAAATTTTATCTGCATTCATGTTTTCACTAAGGTATTCAAGAGAATACATGATTAAGGACTTTGAATGTTTGGAATGTGACCAACAAAACATATCTTATGATATATGGGGATCGACGATGGTGTTAAATCTCTGGTAATCGTTTTCACTATGTTATGAGAGTGGACTGCAGTATTATGGATAAGCCTAAAGATTGAAATGGATTATGTTGGACATAAGTGAGTATTGTTTAAGGATATAAGTTTTTTTTCGATGGGATGTTATAGTAATGTAGTTTTAGAAAAAGGACAACCTGCAGGACGGGCGACAGCCCATCGCTTCGGACAAGGCTGTGGGAATCGAACCCACAACCGAAGTGCGAATGGCCTTTATCACCTACCACTGGCCTACAGGAAGTCCCTGTTTAGTAGAAACTAGTTTTATTATATTAAGCAGTATGATATATGAAGTATAAGTCCATTTTAGGAACCATATGTGATTAATCTCACTATAGATTGACTTATGTATATAATTTTTGCTAACCTTTTGTTTGAGACAGATGGAATGACCCGTCATTCTATCACATGATTTTCTAACACTTCACGAATAACAAATTCAACTTCATTTATTTAAGAGATGAAGTGGAAATTGTTCAAGGGATGAACAACAGTGAGATTGTACCAAAATAAAGAAAGTATTTATTCTAATTCAAATTTTCAACTTTAGGGAAATGATCTTGAAAACCAAAAAAAATGTTGTCCTAGTGATCTTATACCTGATGAATCGGATGGTACCTTAGATCGTCACAAATTTATGGATTTGTGATTGTTGGCTTTTCCATATCCATGTTCTCTACCACTCTCCATCAGAACATGATGGTTAGATTTTTCTTCCTTATCCATATTTTCACCTATGTGGAAACCCAGTGATTATTTTATTTGGGTAATCGTTAAGTTTCATACTTTTGTTTTAAAATATTTGGTTTGGTATTCCTTTTTACGATGTGGGTTTCTATTAAAGAAACTTTCGAATAGTAAACCATTTATAACCCCAACGAATTTCGAGGGCGAAATTCATTTTAAGGGGGGTAGAATGTAACAGCCCAAGATTTTATGAAAATTATTCTTTTTAATTTCACTAATGTCTTGTGTTGTACGCAACACAAAAAGGAGCTTGCACAACACGCATCCTTGACTTGCCTTGCATTACACGCAATCGCAACCTTCCTCAATAGCGTGTGTAGTACATAATACCGAGTTTCACTAAACAACGATATGCTATTAAAATATTATTATAACTAGCCGTTATGAATAGTAATAACCACCTTTTAAAATTTTAGAAATTTTATCTCTCAAAATGGACTTCATTTTTGGATTCAGAGTATCGAATTTAGCCAAAGGTGAAATTTTGGTTCTTTTCGGATAACTTTCATATTCTGTTGAATAGTGAAAATTACTAAATTATAACTAAAAACAACTTTTTTAATCAAAATAATTAATAGTGATAAATTATTAATTTGAGTTGTTTTAAAGTATATTTAGAATATATTTTTACAATTTAATACAATGTTGGTCATTGGATGTAATTTTACATTTAAACCAAACATAATCGAGTGTCAATCTTTTGATAGATATTGTTTCTTAAAAACACGCTATTTGTTTTAACAGCGGGATTTAATTATAAAATTAATTAATGCAATTTCAATGTTATGAATTTGGTAAAATAGAATTAATTTTTGAATTTGGAATATGAAATATAGCTTAGGATGAAATTTGGCTTTTTTCTGAAAACTTTCAATTATTGATGAATAGTGAAACCACTAAGTGGTAGGTTAAAAACTGAATTTTGCATAAAACTTAATTTTACCGCTTCTGTGAATGGAATTTCGAAAATCCTACAGACACGGTTAATATCAAGGAATAAAATGTGGTTCAATGAGATGAAAATAATTTTTGGTGAATAGTAACTTTTTACTTTTTTTTACCACGGTTAATAGTAAATAGGGTAACTAAGGGTAAATATGATATTACTATTACCCTAACACATGTCCTAATTCTATTGGATAAGTGTAATTCGACCAAAAACAACCTTATGAATATAATATGACCATTTAGGTCCACTTGGATTAGATTATGACATTTAATATTATTTTATTTAATGAATAGTTAAAATAGTTTAAATCAAAGTTTAATAACTAAAACATTTTTAATATGGGGTTATACATAAGATAAATTCGACTATAAATATTCATTAGAAAGCTAAAAAAATTTCCTACATAATGATATTTTATTTATAATTTTTAGACTTTAAATAAATTAATTTATTTATCACACAACAATGATGCAGTAATTACCCTTTTAAGGAAATGTTAACATAATTCATGTCATAAATGCTCAAATAAATGTAATTTGAGACTTTTTATGAATTCCACTAATTTTATAGGTTACTATGATATATTATTGTTGATTTAATCAACTTGGTTCTAAAATATAATTCTGTTATGACTTTCACAAAAATAATATATCAAATAGTGTCAAAATTGACACAAAATAGTTTTTAAATCAAATATTATATTATTAATTGTTATTTTATTCCTAAAAATCTAAGGTTCGGCAAAATGACTTAGATAAGGATATATATATTAATAATAAACAATTTGGGGTTCGTTTGGCATGTTATATTAAGTGTATTAACCATATACTGAAAGAAAACAAAAAGAGACGGTAAAAGTTAAATTATTTAACTTAGAGTTAAATCTAATTGATAAGGTTAAAATAATACCCTAAACTTGTCTAAATCCTATTGGTTGATAGGATTTAGACCCATCCCCACTTTAGCTTCGAAATAAGACCCTTTGGAACCATTATAAACCGATTTTGACATTAATATAAAATAATATTTTGAGGTATTCCTAAGGTGCCCCTCTCCTCCCTTATAAAAGGACACCTCCTCCCCCCTCCTCCTCACACCAATTTGAGCACTCAAGCTCTGCCAACCTCTGCCAAAATCCCTTCTCCACTTCCCTAGAATAATCCTAGAGGTCCTGGTCTTCTTCAAAGACCAGTCTTAGTTCCCTAAGTGGAGGATTCAAATAGGCGTTTCAAAGAAGAGGTAATATCCATTACCGATCTTTTCAATTTCTTTCTTCTTCAACTTCTTCTTCTTTAGTTGTTTCATGATAAAGTAATAATATAAGTATTTCTTATATACTGATATGTTATTATAAATATGAAACAACTCTAATTCACCTTCTATCCATCCTACGGAAAAATGAAATCACCGCGCGTGCGTACGTACGGAATACCGTCTCCACGCCGTGGTGTAATCTATTTTCCACCACCACCTTACATGGATGGGTATAATGGTGTAAAGAATAACTATACATAGTTATTACAACATCATATTGATTCTGATATATTGTATAATCCACTCCAATTCAATTCAATATTTATGGAAATGATATCATCGCCCGTGAGTACGTACGGACTACCGTCTCCACGACGCGATGAGATTCATTCTCCATGTTAACCATTTAAGAATGATTATAAAGTATATATAAGAAATAATAATGAAATATATGAAATTATAAAGCTACTGGATTTATGTATATATATATATATATGTATGTCATCTACTTACTTCCATTCAAGACAATAAGGAAAGGAAAACAACGTTCATGTGTACGTACGGACCACCGTCTCCATGAACGGTGTTTTTTCATTTCATTTATCTATCTATTATATATATATATATACTGAATATATATGATATATAAATCATATTTTATATTCTGGAAGTAAGTAAATCAGGATATAAGTAATAATAATGTCAAGAACAACAAGTCAAAACACCTACGATAAATGAAACGATTTTACCCAAAACGCTTCTTTAACATGGAATTTACAAAAGAACGGGTAATATAATGTCATAAGTGAACCATATATGATATCATAACAATGAATATGATTCTGTAATAAGTCAATGACATTATTTAAATCATTATACAGGAGGTTCGGACACATACGAAGCTAATCGGACCTAAGGTAAGGGAAATATCACAATCTCACTTTTATCCGAGATTGTTTTTACTTTGGTAATTACTAGGGTGTATTTTATCATCCACATCCATGTTCCCTCAATATGTAATATTTTTTCCATCCTTCTAAAATAGTTTATATCAAATTTTACCCTTCGGTATGTTTTTTGTAAAAGATATGAAAGGAATCTTTTGTCGTTTTCGTACGAGGTACTTTTTGACTTTTCCGACAAAAGTACGAGAAGAATGTTTTTTTTAACTTATATGGCACGAACGGATTTTTACGGTTTTATAAAGCCTTATTTTCATGAAGCTTACTCCAGAAGATTTCATGACTATTTTCAATAAAATCTCTTTCTTTTAAAATTGCATGACATTTTGTGAAAAGAAATTGATTTTGAAGAAGAAAGGATATTTTCCTCAAGAATTCATTTCAAGTGTTTTATCAAAACTATTTTCCATCTAAGATAATAAAGGGTTCTATTTTTATCCCTATTATCATATTGATTTGATTATGTTGTGATGGAATTATTTTTATGAATTCCTTTATCTTATATGAATTGTTTTATGATGTCACGATGTTTAAGAATCCCATTTTTATTACATGGGTTATGAAATGATTTATGGTTTATGATTTTGTGGCACACATAAGAATTGTATCATTAAGAGATGGGTGGGACCTATATCTCCCTCCAATGCATTGGGTAAAGATTTTATATCTCATGAGATAGACAGGGCTGGAACGGTAGGTTATACCGGTTCAGTGAAACAGGACTGAAACGAGGGTTACTCGATTCAGAAAGGGACTTTGTCCACTAAGATAGTCTTGCCAATGAGTCTTGACTAACAAGAAATGATTCTCTATGATTATGTGTGAATGCCACAAAGTTTCAGGTTTTATGTTATGATTATTGTGATTACATTTCACTTCCATGATTTATCCCATGTTATGAAATTATGATCTCTTTTACAGGTTAAGATTTCCAAAAGTTATGTGCTTGTGTATATGATGTGATTGATATTTCTTTTGTTTACCCTTACTGAGCATTTGAGCTCACCCTTTTATGTTTTCTTTTCCCCAGGATATAAAAAAAGGGTTTTAGGTAAAAAAAAAAGGGAAGATCTTTATGGGAGATATTGAAGATCTTTCACCACGATTAGAAGATTATGTTCCGAGTTTCCAAAGACACTAAACTATTACGATCCTTGTGTGTGTGTTTTTGTTATGTACCAAGTATTCCGCAAAAGTAATGTAATGTCCATGTACGTCAAGCTTTGGGTCTCTACATCAGAATCCCCAAACTAAGAATCCTCTACGTAATACATCAAATTTTACTCTACATACATATATAAAAAACAAAATATTCCTCCAACCTCTCCTATATCAAGATGAATTGTTGAGAGTTCTTTTATCACTTTCCAGGAATCCCTAGATTCATGAATGACATCACTATATGAATTCCTTCTTATCATATTAGATAAAATATTTAACTTTCCTAAAATATATTATATTTTAAAGTCATAATCATGTGAGAATTTTATCCACTAATGATTGTGATAGTTCAAGTCACACTGGGAGAATTCATCCTTGAGGCTCTTATGGTTAGTAAAATCCAAAAAATTGTTGTCAATGTGGTAATGTCACCACAACATCAAAGAAAACACCACTGCCACCAACACAAGATCATGGGTTGAATAATTCTGATCATGTGGACAAAAAAATTTGAGACCCATAAAAAATAGGTGACTTCTACGGCATCAGAACACAGCCCAATCCCAGACACCAAGTGTTAGAGAAGACCTCAAACTGAACTCCCTCAAATGAAAAACACATGATTGGAGTGATAACCAACTTATCCTTTAGATAATCAAAATATATATGATGCATGTCATTATATAAGAAAGTTTTATCCTTCTAGGTAAAAAACTATCATAGGAGTCACTACCCAAGATAAATCGGCTACAAACCTCCAATAATAGCATAAAAGACCAAGGAAACTCTAAACCTATACCAATATATTAGGGGAAATCCCAAGACACAATTACCTCTATCTTATAAGGATCCATAGATACTCCTTATTGGGATACCTCAAGCCCCAAGAAACAACTTCACAGGCCCATAACTCACACTTCATAAACTTCCCAAATAGATTTTTAAGATGAAGAACTCCCAAAACGGTGCAGATATGCTTTTCAGGATCATCCTTGAACATGGAGTGCACAAGGATGTCATTGATTAAAAACACAATGAAATTATCCAGTATCTCTCTAAAAACTGCATTCATCAACCCCATGAACAGATATAGATAATTCATGACACTAAACAACATCACAAAAACATGTAATTCCCATGATGACAATGGAGAGTAGTCTTTAGAATTTACATATCTTTCACCCACATCGGATGATATCCTAACAACAAATTGAGCTTCAAAAACCATCTTTATCATTTCAGTTGATCGAATAAATCATAAATACATAGAATACGATATCGTTTCTTCACTATCACTTGGTTCAATAAATGATAATTGATAAAAACCTAAAAACTAACATCATCATTCATCACAAACAAAACTAGTTCACCCCAATGTGACACCCTCGGTCGAACAAAAATGCATTGAAAAAGATCATAGAGTTTCACTTGTAACTCTTAAAAATCCTAAACAGTCATCCTATATGGATACTTTATGATTACTTACATGTATGGGTATAGATCGATCCCAACCTAATCTCTCGTTGAGTGGGTAATGCTACAACCTCTTTAAGAAAGTCATCATGGTACTCTTTCACAACCATGGGAAACACCAATTGTTGAACCTTTCACAAACTCATCATAAATATAGCCATAAAATGTGATAAGTATAAAATACTTCTCTATCCCATACGAGGGTCACACTGTCCAAAAAACACCATTTGATTTCCATTATCATCATATAACACAACTTGCCTCCAGAATAAATATATGATATCCAGAACCAAATTCAACCAATACATGATGAGGATGGTTCTATATGGTTGTATCCGTAAACAAAATAAATCTACCTAAGAGTAGGACTTCTCCATTACTAGCTTATTGTCTCTACATACTTCATATAGGTCATATCGACCTCCTACTAACGTAATCAATACTATGGGAACTTTAATCCTCTCTACCTCAAGTCCCAAATTATAGATGAGGGTAACTGATATAAATGAGTGTTTCACTCTTGAATCAAATATATCATAAACCCAAGTGGAAAACTAGAAAGGGTACCTCAAATGATGTCTGTATCACATGGTTCTGGAGACACTAAAGATTGAAGCTGACCACAACCTACCACATGACCTCTCTGGACCTACTGAATACAACCTCCATGACTGAGCTTTTATCTCTGAGGAAGAGGAGAATCTTAGAGTTGTCCTCTACCTTCCCCATATCCTCTCTACTAATCCCATACTAGAGCACTTTTCTACAGCTTCTTTGTCTGAAACTGCCACAATGATGGAACCTTAAGCAGAGAACTTGGCACACACTTGTTGATCAGAAAGGTTGGGCACTCTCATCACTGATGACCTCAACCTCCATTAGAATAACATATATCTAGCCCCTTAGCATAGGTTTGAGATCCACCATACCCATAGAAACAAGATAATGAGGACTAGGACCTACCCCCATCTGACCAAAAACTATTCTCTCGATACAAGTATTAACCCCAGATCACAACTCTTCTTCATGAGGAATCCAGACAAAACCCCTCTCGTAATGACCCAGTTCTGGATCATATCCTCTCTGTTACATCTTCTCTCTCCAATACCTTGAGATACATCGTGATCATAAATAGGGTGACCTAGAACTTTATATATAGACACAAAGACTCCTTAAAATTCTTCTCCCTAGACTCCTTGTCAATAAATTAGTCTGAAGCATATCACATAAGGGTCTGTAAATGGATCTCAGACTCTCGCACACTATAGATCCCTAGCTGAAGGGTAAGCAGCTTCTAGTGATGGTTCACCTTCACGGTTGAAGAAAGAAAATTGGATCTGAATAGTTCTCAAAACTTCTCCCATGATATTGTAGACTCCTTGTGATCCACAAGGAATAAAAACCACCACTACCATGCTTCCCCATGCAGCATCGTCACATCCAAAAAAACTTTTTGCTTTTATCGATCATGGATAAAACATAAGGCTATATCATCCTAATATATAAAAAAATACTCTATTACTACATACAAAATGGATCCCTCATACTTCTATGGAATTTGGTGCTAAAACTCTAAGATCTTCCTCCTCCATGTGTCATTTCCATCAAACTCTACTCTATTGAGATATTTTTGGCACATCTTTCCAAACATATTAAATGTGAGCCTAACAAATACAACAAACTATATCTATGCCTAAAAAAGAACAAATTGTTAGAGCTCCTAAACCTATAATATGGAATAATTAACATTAATTATTTATTTATTTTTATAATATTGTTTATGTTTTTAACCTATCACAAGGTATATCCATTTTAAACACTGAAATATAGAAGAATGATGCATGATCCTTTTTCAGGTCTCCAACCTACAACGAGTCTTACTTTGTTTATTTGTCTCAGTAAACATAAAGGTATATGCATCAAATCAAAGGGGTGCCTAAAAAAACATGTATCATTTGATCTCACATGTTTAAATTTCTTACTAAACATAGATGACACTATTTCCCAACCAACCAATGCAACCACACTTGTTCCTAACACCAAACATCGTCCCATCTGTCAAACCTAATCCTATCATACCACTCTATCATGACCCAATTCACACAAAGATACTAGAACGAGGAGAGAGAGTTGTCCACTGCCTAATTCCTACCTCTTGTAGGCTCTAGGTTTGTGAATAGCATTGAGTGTATAGTAAACATGAAAATTGAAGGTGTTACCCTCTAAGAGAAACTTACAGAAGAGAGGGATAAGAAGGATACAAAAAGAAAAACATGCTCAAACACACACACACACACAGAGATATGTATATATATAGATATAGATATATATATATATATATATATATATATATAAACCCTGAGTGAAAACATATAATGTTATATATTACTAAACAATTGAATGGGAAACTTCAAGTACCAACAAGGTAAACACAGCAGGGGCCACGATGCTCAAAAAACATCTACAAAACCCAAAGATATTAATATCTAGTTTCACCTCAAACCTACTCCAACTGAACTTAAAAATAGTTTAATATATACTTAGGGTGAGTATAACATGATACTAAATAATATCATTTCTAAAGAATATCATGAAAAATATAAAAAAAATAATGAAAAATAACATTGAACAATAGAGAAACTAACTCACCACCTAAATAGGTATACTAAGTTCCCAGCCTCACCATGGATAGCTTTCACCAAATATCACATAAAATAGATAATATAATATAATAATAAACATCAAAGTTACCCCACTCCTACTTACCCATGAGTTTTTTGTTCATCCCTAATGCCACTCATCTTGAGAATCTCTCTTTAAATGAAAGATATCCAGAAGACATCTCAATAATACATCACAACATGCACCTTGTGCATCACATAACAACATCATCCCATCCACGTAACCAAATATAGTAACCAAGTATTTTTTGGAAGACACCACATCTTGTATGATGTATATCAAATATAAATTATTATACCACAATCAATTATATCCCATACACCGAGTAATTACCACAATCCATCACATCATATACATATCGTAACTATAATAATCCTTTAGATACTATAACCAGCAATACATGTGTGTGACATAACCAAAATCCATTACATCCCTCTGCACACATATTTGGGAAAACTAAATGTCATGCATACCAACATAAGTAACTACCAAGAGAATAGAGTTAGGCCAGAGGGGGTAGTCATTCAAACATCCTCCCACCGAGAAGATGGAAAAAACACCCTCCCAAAGTTTAATGGGTGTGAGTTTCCCTAACTGACCTGGGTGGGACATCACATGAAATCAGAAATTATAAATGATATAATATATCTCACAACCACACTATGGATATAACCTAGTCTTAGACAGAACTACATATAACATCACTAAAACTTCTGACTTTCACTATTAAAACACGATATCCTATAAGCACAAAACCATATAAAATAGTTACATTAAATTCAATCATTAATTTTAAGAATTTACTTTCACTAATTAATTCATTATGAATTACTTAACTATTAAAATTACATTATGTTTCATTACATTAATCACTATAGTAAAAACCATGGACTCCATACATAACTACACCAGGTATATTGTTTATCATGATTAACATCTTTTTGGAATTTTCATTCCATCATCAAAAACCCTTATGGGTTAAACATCATGTTATTAATTTAAATCATTCCATATTCATGTAATCTAGGAAAACCACCATAATATACCACTAAGAGGAAACATTCAACCAATAACCTTTAACTTCCTCAGGAAGTGGAGAAAGGAAAGAAAATAAACAAGAAACTCAACCATCGACCATTAAATATATTAAATTGAGCATACCATCTCTCAACATCTCATCAATGGGTAAGATCATATTTAACCTATTACATCACCTTCAGTTCCATCCCTGACACCCAAATGAATATACCAATGCTTCTTTCCATGGCTTGTGTAAACTAGTGATACATCATTTGGGCTACCCTTCCCATGTACCACAATAGTTATCCAAATATCACAACACAGCTGGGCCTCCCCTCCTCATATCACATTAGCCCTCTAGGATCATCTGTACCAGGATCACATCATATGGCCCTTATCTAGAGCACATAACAAGAAGAAAGAAACAAACAAGAAATCAACTAGGAAATCGGGCCCTCAAAAAAAGACATTCATCCTTATCAGGATTACTATATCTCAAAGATCCAAAATAAGGCACTCGTCCTTCTCAAGAAAACATGAAATGCATCCTCGAGAATGTTATCTTTATCACACAAGAGGTTATTATTCCATATTAAATTAAAATATTAATTTATTAATAGGTTCCAACAATGGGAAACCAAAGGAATCAAGCTAAAACAAGCTATCAAAGGAAAAACATGATCTTAGTATTAATTCTAGTTCAACAGACTAGAGAAAAATCATTCTAAATTAACATGCCATTTAAAATATTATATAAAAGAACAAAAATGTTTCACATTATCATCAATTCCCTTAATCATATGGAATATCAACTTAAATTAAACTTGTTCATTGCATTAATTTTATTATCATCAAATTACAACCACAACTGGATTCATTAAACATGACACTTTTCCTTTAAACAATTATTTATCAATTAATTATAACTTTATGTTCTTTATCAATTTCCCTCTAGAATAACATTCAACCAATTCCTAAAATAAATATAACATTGTTTAAAAAATAATAAGGTAAACCATTATCATGCTATAAAGCAACAACATCAGCATGTGATCACTATCCAAATATTTAATCAAGTAAAATAATTATTAGGTCAATTCCATTTCTATATAAGGGGATAAATCCTTCTTTATTTAAGATTTAACATAAATAAATGAAATTTAATGAATCGCCGACATTAAAAGTCTTTAATGTTACTTGCATGAGACCAGACCATGTTTTGGATCTCTGATCACCTCTCCCAAAATTACTTCATCCATTTGATGATGTCACAACACAACTTCCCAAAAAAACCAAAAAATCCCATTAGAAACATTGGAATAATATTCCATTGCACATAGAGAATAAACAGGAGGAAACCAGATCAAACTAGGGGTAATTTTTAAAAATTAATAAATAATGCACCTTGGATCACAACATATCACCGTGATTGAATATGGAATCCCAAGGATAAATCCCCTTCTAAGGTAATACAAAACATTGAATGAGATGGTCATCAGCCACCTGGAACAAGAGAGTGCTACACTATAGCTATAGGGTTATGAAAAACCTATGTGGATAAAAGAAAACTAATAATTTCAATGGGAAATTACACAACATGTAATCGCCTTTCACATTGTGTTATCCTCAGGGTTAAGTTGACACTAAAAATGAATCGCTTTTTTATTATTTTATCCTAAAATCATACATATCATGAACCTTGCTTTTACAAGTTAAGAACTGATATTACCTAGCATGTAAGGATTACACAGCGTGTAATATCACTACTTCTGTCATTTCACATCCAAACTTCTCCAGATCACCATCAAGGTGTGGAAACACAAAAAGGGTCGGTATTCTCAGATCTTGACTATTATAGTTTTTCTCATGGACCTTAAACTATCATGAGGCATAGGCTATGAGTTTACCATTAAATTTGAGTATTCAACCGAAGAACTTGTTCAAATCAAAATTTTATACCATAAATCATTATCTATTTAGGGTTAGTGTGAGTGCAAGAATAATGAGTAGTCTCATCTTGATCTCCTTAAATATTTCCACACATTATTCGTTCTAGACATAATTTACCCATTTACTTGTTAAAATAATTAGTGGGTAATAATTTCCTGATAAATTTCTCATAAATCACATATAGTGACTAGATAATCCTTGAAAAATAGAGATCTGTATCACACATGTGGATCTAGTTTAGTTCATAATTTTTTTTTCTTTCAAGGGTCTAAAAAAATTCCCTCACTTAAGATCCCATTCTCCAAGATTGAGTTTTTACATCCAGAAATCACACTAGCTAAATTTAGCATTAATTGTATCATTTGTAAATTTCATGAGAACAGTCCTTATATTCTCTTAATGTTCCATATTATTATTGTATTAAATGAGGATTTCATCTATAAAAACTACTATATATTTTTCTAGATAGTCATTAAAGCCTTTATTCATCAAATCCATGAATAATATAGAGTCATTAGTAATTCTGAAGGTAGTCAATATGAAATCATAGTGTCCATACCTCATATAAAAGTATTTATTTTGAATATATTCATTATTTATCTTTAGATAATGATATCTAATTTTAAGATCCACCTTTAAAGTAACACCGTGAGATTTCATTGTAAATTTTCATTAAATAAATATGGTCTTCTATAACTTGTTCCATGGGATAGAACCAACATAAAAAACCAAAAAAATATTAAAAATTAATTGTTAATAAATATAAAATAAACACTAATATGGTAAACCATTAACAGTTATTACCTTTTAAATGTATATATTTGTTATGACTTAATATTTAAAAGGTAGTTTTTAATAAAAGTTGTCTTAATTATGTTATATATTTTAATATAAAAATATAATTATAAAAATTTTAGATTTTAATTTTGAAAAATTAAATTTTATTTTTAAATTCCTCTCATAAAAACTAGTATATGACGTATTTTTGATATGTTTCAAAAATCATTAATTTTTAGGTTAATAGTAAAAAATACCAATTTTTTCTAATAGTGTCACTTTTAAATGAAATGGATTATTTTGAAACATATTTTATATAAAAAAATTAGACCTTCACTGGTGGGGCTTTGGGTAAAAAAATTAGGCCTTTAGGACTGTGTAAAGGGGTTTCATGCCCACTGGGCCTACATGTCATGTAATAAGCCTCGTGCCCACTAGGCCTAGGGGCCATGTACTAAATAAAAAAGTCTTCATGGGTGGGATATCCCTTGGGAGGATATGGCCTACATTTTTAGATTATCAGTGAAGTGTTTTTGTGATTTTTAAATGTAATATTTTCCCTAATCACCTTATATATATATTTATGATTGAATATTAAATTTTCTTAAAACTGGTTTTGACACATTACAAGCACAACCATAATATTAATTTCACTAAATATAGAAATATAATTCAATAAAAATATTATTATATTTGATATAATAAATTTAATATTATTTAATATATTCAATTTTATATTATGTATAAAATTTATATTATTAAGATTAATGGTGATTACCATGATAGTAGTGAAGGTGTTATTTTAAAATTATTATTTTAGTAATATCAAGGAGTTTATATTAAATAAATTAAATTGAACTAATTTAAAAAATGAATATCATGTTATTTATAAACAAATAAAAAATATATTAACACTCACTTCATTAGTAATCAATACTAAATAATATTAAGAATATGTAATGGTCAAATTGTTATTTTTCTTTTAAAAAAATTACTCTACAAAGTATATATTTTAATTTTAAAATTTCTATTAATTGAATTTGATTAAACATAGGTAAAATTTAGTTTTATATAACCAAAATATGGTTATATGGGTTATGTTATATTTTTAATTAAAAATAAAATCACATATTTTAAAAATTAGTTACCCAGTTTAAAAGTAAAAGGATAAATTGTAAAAACATAATGGTAAAACCTCAATAATATGTCTATAACATGTGTGTAAAGACTTGGTTGAGTCTTTATCGATAAAAATATAACCAAATGTATTATTTCTAAACCTTTTATATATTTACCCTGGAATATTTTCATAGAATTATTAAAATGTAACAGATGTTTCTAAAATGAACTTTTCTTCTCTTAAAGAAAGAGGTCACTAACACCCTTTCATGAATAAACCTCCCATTAGAAATTAAAATGAAGGTGTTACAAAATATAATTTACTATAATTCCCTCACACATTTTTAATCCCGTGGTCACACTGAGATATCTTAATCCACTCAATTCCATGGATTGTTCTAAGGAAAGATCAAGTCCCCAGTGTATGAATTTTCTCCTTCTTAAGTTCTTGTACTTAATATTACACTTAAAAATATAAAATATCAATAATTATATAGTGAAAATGTATTATAATTATAATTCTATGTTATTATATTAGTGTAGTGAAAATTATTAATTCATGTCCATCTTCTATGAAAAACAAAAAACATCATTATTGTGTTGTGTGGACCACTACCTCCAAAAAATAACTTCTTTAATTTTTCATCACCAAAATTAATGTATTATAAAAATAATGTATAGTGTAAATGAATATGTTATATATAATATTAATATGATAGTGAAAATTCAAGTTATAACTTACCTTATTTCTCTCTCATTCGCTGAGGAATGGAAACATTAAACATACATATGTGTGATCTATCACCTCCATGAGAAATGAGATTCATTTTCCATCACCACCCATTTTGATTGGATTTAAATACATATTTAATATATAATTTTATCATAACATTATTAATATTATGGTTATTATGAATTTATTTCTCAAATCTTTCTACAATGTTTAATATACACAAAGAGTTATGAAAAATTGACCAAATAATCTCAAGTAACCTACATAGCCAAGAGAACTATATAATAATTAAATAGAATATAATAATAAATTATTTATATTAAATTAAATAAAAAATATTATGTTTTCTAATAAGGTATATAGTAAACTTAAATTAATTATTCAAGATGTTAAGCACGTGTAAATAATGACGCTGGAACATGGTTAGTGATTTCATCTCTATTTTCCATCATTGAGACATAGTTTTTATATATGAAAAAAACTTATTTATTTACTGTGAATATTTCCTATTTGATATAAAATATCAATTATATTTATTTATTCATGTAAATTTTTGTTTTATTTCATGATCTCCCTTTTATATTGTAAAATATATTTTCTTTTCATTGGTGTAAATACTACCCTATTTTCATTTTCCACCAAGATCATATTATATTTCATGATATTCAATTTACTATTTAATTTTATACCTATAATGGTGTGTCTATTAAAAAGTTAAGAAGGTGGTAATGTATTTTTAAGACTCAAACCTCTTACTTAGGTCGTAACCACTCTTCTTTACTATTGTCTTTCAAGATTGATATGTTTTAACCTATGAAGATGTTATGTTATATTTTCATTGTCTATTTTTAGAGAAAATTAGGTTTCATTCCATCTTCTTCCTTTATGATTATTTTATTTGGTGAAAATGAATTTATGATAAGAATAATTCCCATTTATTTTAATGGGTTTTTCTTCCATCTCAATGTTTTTTACATCCCACCAAATTTGTACTAGCCCTAGTAGAATAACTTTATTTATTTATAATGATCCCTTAACTACCTTTAATTCGTTTTAAATAAAAAAATTTATAATCCTTATAAATATGTTTGTTTTCCATGAAATTAATTTAAAAATATTCAAAAGGTCTTTCGTCCTTTAAAAATCAAATGTTTTACCTTATACTACAAATTTTTAATAACTTATATATATTTTTACATGTTCCATTATTAAATATTATCTTTTAAAGTAAACTTTTTCAAATTATTTACACTTCACTTTTTTTTAAAACTATTTCATTTTCATGTCTCTGTAATTAAAATTACTTTTAAGTGTAAAAGTTTTAAATGTATTATCACTTATCCTTTTTGAAATAATTATGTCTTTTTCAATTCATCATTATTAAATATTATTTTATTATTAAAAACATTCAATGTAATTTATATTCTAATATTTTAAACCTTTAGGTATTTTAACCGATATATTATTTGGAAATATGGTTTTGAAATGTATTATGTTTCCCATAAAAAAATTAATGTGATTTATATTTAAATGATAAATATTTTAAAAAATAAATTATTTTCACTTCCATTACCCTCAAAAGTTCTCTTTCATGAAGTGATGTTTTGATAAAAATTTATATGTTATTATAATAATAGTTTTCTAAGAAATGATATTTTTGATATTCTATTATTTCTTATGTTCTGATTATGTGTTGTTCTTGAATGTTTTAGGAAAACCCTTATTTTACAGGGGTTATTTCTGAGATGATAAATGTATGATTTTCTTATAGCACTAATAAATATTAATGATGAAAATTGGGGTCTTATATCATCATTTAATTAATTATTTAAGCTTATATATGACATGAGATGGTGAAACGTTGTGTGAATGATATGTAGGAATCTTTGTTCACATGTTTTAGTGTGAATGAGATACGAGATGTAGATGAGATGTATGGAGATTTGTTCAATGTTATTGTGTGAATGTGATGGAGAAGGATTTGTTCAGAAGATCTCATATGATTATGATTGTTCCACATTTCTATTATTTTAACAAAATTATGATAAATTTTTAAGATTCATTTCTTTTCCACAAGATTCTATGTTTTCAATAATATTCTATATTTTTGAAGTATTTTGTATCTTATGTCATGTTCACATGTTATATAATTTTTGAAATGTTTTTTGAGATATATAATATATTTTATTCCACCTTAATGATATTTTTATGATATTATATTACTTTTATATGTTTTTTGATAATCATCCATGGTATTATTATCTTTTATTATATCTTTATATCTCCCTCGTGTTCCCCTTAATGTTATGATATGTTTTTCCCTTACTAATAACCTAAACGCGATCCTTTTTTATGTTTCCAATATCTATTATATGAATATGATAATATAATATGATATATATAGAAATGGTTCTAGAGGATCATAATTATGGATAAATTTTGGAAAGTTTTATAAAATAATATGTGCATGTAGCTAATCTTAAAGACACTAAAACATTAAGTATTTGGGTTTTACAATTATATTTGAGTGTTATTATTTTAATCATCATGTTAATGTATTATTTATTCTAGGATTTTCTTAGGTTAGTTTAGTTGTTATAAGATTAGTGTTTAGTTATCTATTTTGATTATTTTTGTTGGTTTTTGATATTAGGGTTTTAAATATTTATTGAAAACCCTAGGGAAAAGTCTAAGGGATGAGTCTATGTATAGTATAGAACTTTGGTGTTTTTGTAACATAGATATTATATAGATCTCATAGAAACTACATCCCTCTCTAGATACTAAAAGTGGGTACTGGCTCTGAAACACATGTACATAGGGGTAATAACCCTAAGATGGAGTGTTGGGTATTAACTTAGTCATCACCTCGTGCATGATGAAGAGTCCTAACTACACACATGTATTGACACTCCCATAATATATGCTTCTATAAATCCTATTCTCATTATAAACCATTAGGAGGGATTAGATTTTTATAAGGTTAGAAAAATTAATGATAAAGTTATCATCAATAAAAATATTGAAATTTAGGTATTCATATGTTGATGTATATATTAATTGATATGTTCTTTCCTATATAAGGGATATAATTAATTTTGTGAGCATAGATGATAATGATTATTGGGTTTATAATATTTTAATAAATTTCGTGATAATTTGGGATCACTCATTTGAGTTTTATGTTAAGAAGTATGTGATAACCCAACTAAATATAACCTAGGTTGTACTTACAATGACATAAGTTGAGATATGGATTATATATTACGAGTAATGAGTGATATAGTTTGAAATAAAATAAATGTCGGAAAAAAAAAGTATGATAAAAATAAGTATCATTTAAGATATATATAAAATGTAAACACTATTCCACTCCTACTTTTGATAGTTGGTCATTAAAAATAATGGAAAAAGGTAAACTTACCCTCCACTCAATAGTTATAGATGCCTTATTAAAATGTAGTTTTAGCCACATTTGTAGGTCTAATATATTTTATTATATAATCAAATAAATACCGTAATGATTTGATATTATCATATATTATTATTTTATCCCTATTTGAATTTTATGGGATTATTATTCAAGTTAATATTACATGGATCCCACATCAATTATGAGAATTAAGAATTAAAATTTAATATTTTAAATCAACCTATGATGATCTATTAGTGAAATTATGACTATAAAAACTCAAGAGTAATTAATCATTAATCATTTTAGCTCAATTGGATAGAAAGAATCTAAATATTTAGATATTCCTCCTTAGCTGGAATAGAAGTGTTCCATAGTCTAACCTAAATAATTAAGGTTGATACCACATTAGAACATCACTATTGAGTTAATAAATCTTATTAATAACAATAAGTATCTTTTTGGTATGTTATTATATAAATTTCATGGAAAAAATTAATTTAGTTGGGGTGAGAATGTAATGACATAAGATTTCAATGTACATTTTACATTAATATACACTACATTCTATAAATTTTTCCACATGCTACACCCAATGTAGAAAAACCCACAAAATATTATGATGGAATTATTAATATAGTTATAATAAAAACTAAGATAATAAACCATTAATATTTATAACCTTTATAAGGTAAATAATTAATATGAGTTAATGCTAAGATTATTATTTTCAATAAAATTCATTTTACTTATATTATATGTTTTATTTTGAAACTAAAAATTAAAAAAATGAATTTGAATTTGATTAAGTAAAATTTATTTTTTAATTTTTCTCAATGAAATTATATTAGGATTTATTTTTTATATTTTTTTAAAATAATCAATTTTTTTGGTGAATAGTAAAAAAATACCAATTTTTCTAATACTGTAATTTTATATGACATAGAGGTTTTTGAAACCGTTTTTATATATAAAATATATATTTATAAATTGAAATACATAATTTAAAATTTCGAATTTATATTTATAAAACCCATGGATATAATTTTACAAAATCAATTGATATTTTTGGAAAACTTTTTTACTTATATTCCTCTAATTAAATTTACGCATGAATAAATTAGGTTTTGGATTCATGTAAATGTAAACTAAATTTCCTATATTATTTTTTAATCTTATAAACATAACTAGAATCCATATCATTTATAAATTGTTCGTAAATTCACTTTTCTAGAAAATGGGCTTTTATACTTTACGAGCGCTAATATTAATATTAATTTCCCAACATATAGAAAGTTAATTTGATGTATTTATTATTATATTAGATATTATAATTTTAATATTATTCAATACTTAAAATTTAAATTTTAGGTATAAAATTTAGATTTTTAGGATTATTGTAAATTACCATGAAAATTATGGAACAACTATCTTAAAATTATTATTTAATTACCTATGAAGGAATTTATATTGAATAAATTAAGTTGAACTCATTTAGATAATTAATATATTATTGTTTATAATTATAAAAATAAATATATTATCTCTCATTTAATTTTTAATCAATACTAAATATGATTATGAATACATAGTGGTCAGAATGTCATTTTTTATTAAAAAAAATTTCTACACATTATATATTTTAGTTTAAAAGTTTATTTTATTATTTTTATAAATTTAATTAGATTAAATATCTGATAAATTTATTTACATAAAACCCAAATTATCTTATATTGGTTATGTTATATTTTAAAAAAACATCTAATTACTTAGTTAAATATAAGTTACATAGTTTAAATGTGAAGGAGTAAAATGTAAAAATTTAATGGTTAAAACCCTATATCATGTTAAAAAATAATTATATTTTTTTCATTTTAAACAAAAATAAACCCCAAAATAAATTATTTAAAAAAATATACATTTATCATGGAATGGTTTCATGAGATTATTAAAATATATTGTTTTTACCAAATTTTGGTTTCTCGCTCTTAAAAAAGGGGGCCACATACGCTCTTTTGAACACAAACTGCCCATTTGTAGATTACATGGAACTATAAAAAAATATAATATCCCAAAATTTATTCACACTTTATTAAGACCATGGTAATAATATATTAGTTTGAGATCTTTAGTTTTAGTTGGTGTTCCAAGGAAAGATCAAAACTCCAACATAAGTATTATTTATTTCTAATGTTTTCACTCTAATACTTCTTTTCAAAATATCTAATATACAAAATAATAAAATTAAAATAGTACCATATTTATTGTAAATTTTTTTATATTAATGGAATAAGAATTATCTATTCCTCCCCATCCACTATAAAAAAACAAAACTATAGTTCATTGCACAGATTATCACCTCCACAAAGAGACGTCTTCCATTTTTTACCACCTATAGTAATGGCTGATAAAAATGGTGTATTAGATGAATAAATGTGATATAAATAAAATAAATAATGTTATTAATTTTTAAATTACCGTTTACCTTATTTAACTCTCATTTTTTGAGAAATGGAAACAATAATGGGGTGTTCCTGTGAACTATTGTCTCCATGAAAAATAAGTTTTATTTTTTATCCCCACCCATAAAAGTATACCTTAAAAATATATTTAATATATAAAAACATATTACATATTAATATTAATATATGGATATTATGAAATTATTTTATGACACTTTCTATCATGGTCGACATACATATGGATTTATGGAAATGTTTACTAAATAACCTTATCCAATCAATATAGTCAAAAAAATATTATAATAAAAAAATAGTATATGAAAATAAATGTCCCATATTAAAATAAAAAAAAGAATAATTAGGTTCCTAAGAAGTTATCTAATAATTTTAACTTGATTATTTTAGATGTTAATCACATTCTCTGAATGAATCTAGAATGAGGTAAGGGATTTCATTGAAATTTCCCTTCAGTGAGACATGGTTCTTATTTATTCACAAATTATTATTTATGTGGTGTATATACAAACTATTTGCTATAAAATATCACAATTTTTCATTTCATAATTGTATTTTAAGTATAATTTCATTAAATCCCTTCTATGGGGGATTTTTATTGAATTTTTACCCAGGTTGTAAAGGTTTCTTTGGCACAAATTTGAATCCCATGAGTCATGTTTAAGTTTTACACCATGTTTCCTTCTAGGTGGTATAAATACTAAACTATTGGAATCTTTTATATTTATCATATTATATTTAATTATATTAAATGTCATATTTAATGTTATACCTCTAATGGTTTATTGATTTATATGTTATAGTGGCTATGAGGGGCTTTCGTGACTCAAATATATTCATTGGGTCATAATCACTATTAAAGACTATTATTTTTAATTATTGAACTAATAAAACCTAAAATTATGTTATATTATTTTTACACCTTTTTTTTCTGAAATCATGTTTCACACTAATGTATTATTCATTCATTATTCTAATATTATTTTGATAATTCTTTTTTTTGAAGAATAATTCTCATATATTTTAATAGATTTTTTATATATCAATGTTTTTACTTCCTATAAATGTTCTACCTTACCTAATGGAAAATAAATAAGTTTCTATATACAATTATTCTATTAATAAACATTATTTAATTAAAGAAAATGTTTTTTATTTTTTAAATTTTGTGTATTTTTTAATAATGTCATTTCAAAAAAATTTAATGGGTTTTCATCCATTAAAAATAAAATGTTTTATATTCCAATTGACTTTTTTGATAACCTTTATGACTTTTTCAATGTTCCATTATTAATTATTTATATAACTGTAAATTTTTTATAAGTATTTTTACTTTTATTTTTAGAATTCATTTTTTATTTTCCATGTTTCCATTTTTAAAGGACCTTTTAAAAGTAAAATTTATCAAGGTATTTACAATTCCCCCTTGATATCTTTTTTTTACAAGTATTCATTAGTAAATATTATTTTAAATATCAAAGTTTTAAATTTATTTTATATTCTCCCATCCTAAAGGATTTTTTATTTAAATGAATTTTTTATTTGTAAAATAGTTCTAAAAATTCTTCTCTTTAACTTCACAAAAATGATTTTTGAAATTAATTTATAATTCAATATTTTAAAAGGTTTTATAAAAAAAATTATATTCACTTCTATTCTCCCTCAATGGTTTGAATTTTATTAATTGATGTTTTTATACCCATATATATGTTATTATTATACGATTACCTTTAGAAAATGATATTTTTTATATTCTATGAATTCTTATGTTCATGTATTGTGATTTTTTTAATGTTTTAAAAAACTCATTTTACATAGGTTCTTTATGAGATTATTAATGATTTATTTTATAATGGAACCCATATGTATAAAGGATTAAGGGTGGGGTCTAATATCACCCTTAAATGAATTGTTTAAGGTTTCATATCACATGAGATGATGAAATTTTGTGTGAATGAGATACTAGAAGATTGTTTGAGAAGTTGGTTGTGTGAGTGAGATGCATGAATCTTTATTCACAAGTTTTTTTATTGATGATATTGAAAAATATATTTTCACTAGTTGTTTTGTGAACATGAGGTGGAAAGGTTCTTTCTCAAGATATTTTATGCCAATTATTGTTCCATATTTCTATGTTTCTAATCATGTTTTATCAATTTTTAATGATTCTTTTCATTTCGGTGACATATAAGTTTTTGAAGAGTATTCCTTGTTTTTAAATTATTAGGAATTTTTTTGTCATTACCATATGTTATGTGATTATTGAGATGTGTTTTGAGACAAATCAAGTATTTTATGCCTCTATAAAGATCTTTTTGTGATCTTATATTACTCTAACATGTTTTATGATTATCATCTATGGTATTATGATCTTTTATTATGATATTTATATTTTTTTCATGATCTCCTTTATGTTATGATATTTGTTTCCATTACTAAGTGAATGAGCTCACCCCATTTTTATTTTTCCAAAAACGAGGTTAAAAATGGTCATATAATGTGAGATATCTATAAAAGGGTCTATATAATAACAAATATAGGGAAATTTTTTCTAGTGTTATAAAATAATTTATTTATGTTACTAATCTCCAAGATATAAAACATTTTGGTCTTTGAATTTTGTGAATGATTTTGAAATGTATCATTGAAATCATTAGATAAATTTATTATTTAAGCTAAGATTATCTTAGACCACTTCATTTGAGGAATATTGATCTCTTAGATGTTGGTTGAACAAGTCATCAATCCTTGGTAGATGTTACTTTTTATTTATGGTGATTTTTTTTATATTTTTAAAATTTATGAAACCCCACATTAATCCATCATTTAAAAAAAAAAAAGAGAACCGCCACACCCTAAGGTGGTGAACTACATGATATAAACCCATTGAGGAAATTATTTTATAGCTACTTCATTAACTCCTCCGGTTTGATTGGTGCCATTCTATAGGTAATTTTAGAGACAATAGAAGCTCCATGTATGATTTACATTGAGAAATCTACCTCATTATCTTGGGTGTATCGATTAAACTATTCATTAAATACATCAATATAGTCCTAGTAAATGGGAAATTCATCATGGTTTATGATTTCCCTTTAAAAACCATTTGGGAAAGTTATTATTCTTTGATGGGTATCAACACCCACACCATAGATGTATTTTACAAAGAATATTCATGATCTTTAGGCTTCTATAGAATCATGGGATACTTCAGAATATAGAATTAGATTTCAGTTTTTCTATATTTTATGTGATACCTATATAAAAAGAGCCATTTCAAGCCTATTAATGTGTCAAATTCCACCAAGTAAAGGATTATGAGATTTTCTGGAAGAATATTAACACAAATTATGATAGGATAATATTATAACTCTTATGTTGAAATGATATTATCACTATGTGTTTTCAAAGATATATATACAACATGGAATTAGGGAAGTTATTTGATAATTCCATAAAATATTTAGTAAATTCAATATTTGTAGAATAGGAATAGAATAACACTTTTTCCATTCTTGAGTGAATAATAAGTGTACCTTGTTCGACTACATTTTCATGTTTCACCTATGCGGTGGTGGTATCATAAGCTTTCACATTCTCCATTGAAATTAGTATTTTTTTAACATTGATTAACATTAATGTCCCAAGTATTAGTGTGGTATCTTTTATAGTTCCCTTTCTCTGTATTCTTAAAGCACTAAACCAAGGGCGGTACCTTCCTTTCATCCTTCATGTTGGATGAATTCTTTATGTATATTTTATGTTCATGATATTGGTAAAGTACAATTGTTTGTGGTTTCCATAAATTATATGGAACTTCACAAGATTGTGCATTGTAGTGTTCCCCAATGTGTGTAGGTATATCATTGAATCATTGTTCATTTTTTCCTGACGTTTCCTAAAAACAAAAAATTAGTACATTTAATAAGAATTAAATTTTATATGAAAACTATTAAAAATTCTCAATAACTTTAAATAATTAGTCTTCCAATACATGGTTATTTTTTGATATTTTATTTTTGGATAATCAGGGAATATGGGTACACCCTCTTAATAAAAACCAAATATACTCCTCCAACTGACATATAACTCTTGTTTGTATAATCTCTATAACTCCCCAAGATCCATCAACCTTGAGACCACAACAGCTTCACCATCAGTAAAGTTATACCGACTCTACAATGAACATGTTAATTTATATAAATAAAAAAATAATATAGATATAAATTTATAAACTTTCCTTACCCATATATGGTCCCATGCTTTGTCCTTCATGTCATTAATAAGATGTATCCATGAGACCAGTTCCATCGGAATAATATCATTGTACATGGATAAAGTGGACATGGAACTTCTATATTGCCTATAATTTTTACCTATAATCTAATTTTATTCATTATAATCCTCCATTATTTGTGTTTGGAGATTCTATACTTTATGTATACTGGGGTTCCCATATCACCTGCTAGAAAATACCACTGAATAAGATAAAAGAGAAAAAAATAATTAATTCATGGTAAAAAAGGAATAAAAATGAAGTTATATAATTTTGAATAGTTATAATAAAACAATTTATGTAGGATTATCAAAAGGCTCTAATAGTTCTAGTGGTTATCTTGGATTAGTAGCCTCTGCAAGATGTTTCTTTTCCAATGCATATTATGGGTGATATACATGCATTGGTGTGGGAGATGAAGGAACATAATCATTAGATCCTAGATGGATAGAAGGAAATATAGGAAACATGTATCTGAAATGATATGGGTATTAGGGTTGGGGATACATGAAAATATATATAAATGGTAAATGTGGAACCATCCCTACATGAGATGTAGACATGGTATGGGAAGAATAGGCTAAATGGTATGATAGAAGAGGAATGAGTAGGAACATCCCTGTAGTCAATGTGGGCATAGTACGGGAAGAAGTGGATAAATGAGATGATGATATAGGCATGAGTAGGAACATCCTTGGAGGCTCAAGTGAGGGATAGAAATTTGTGGTAGATGGGGTGTTCTCTAGTGGATAAGGGTGGGAATGTGTAATATGGGAGCTTTGTCTAGGTCTAAGAGAATCTCCACTTGGACCCATAGTAGTAGGATGAGGAGGAGTCAAATCTAGTGAAACTGAATATCCCTAAAACAATTTTTATAAAGAATATGAACTTGAAATTATATGTAATGCATAAGAAAAATATTAAAATCATTATGGTCACTAAGGGAAGTATAGAAGCCAAGCCATGCTCATGAATCTATCGATCAACATCAAATAATCACTTCATTAAAACTTATAAATAATTTTTCATAACATTCATAAGAAGGAAATGTAAAATATTTATAAACAGTTTTAAAAAATCCTATATACAAATTATAATTAAAATAAGTCATAAACAATTTCATAACATGTATTAGTAACAATAATTTAAAACCAAGTTGTACATTTTTTAAAATCTATTTTAATCCCTATTTTTTAAATTGAAATAAATATAATTAAATTCAACGAAACCAAACAATACTAAAACACACATATCATTCCAAACTAAAACTAAGTTCAAGTAATTACAGTAATACCGAACTGAGAAACTCATGTCAAGGTAAACTGAATTAACTATGAACTTATATGGTTTCTTCTATATACTACCCACCACTACTTCTGGTTCAACATCAATTCTAAAAGTGGACCAATTGGAGTCATCATATAAAATATTTTTTTCAAAACTAATGGGGCATTAATGGTATGTATTTACTCCCCAACATCATGAAAAATATATATTGGGATTATTTCGTTAATGACACCATAATCATGTCTCCCATGATCTTTCACATAAGACACTTTTTTCTATTGCTACCAAAATGTATGGTCCATTGGTATCCATGAATCAACTCATGTCAATAAATTTGATTCTACAATCATCAATAAATATACCATGTCACTTTACTAAATTAAACCATTTCTATTTCATCACAGTGACTCAACTTTGATATTAGTAATCTAATAACAATATTTTCTCTACAAGTCCATAATAATACTCATCTGCATATCAGGTATGACTATATGTTGCACTTTCATAATAGTTTTTTTTATTAGTTAATATAATTCCATCGTGTTTTGTTCTCATTTACACCACTCGATCAATTGTAACAAATTTATACCCACTGATTATTAAATATTTTCATTCATGAACCAAAGAATCAGGACCAAAATCCAACACTCTTAATTCTTGAGAAATAAATTCAATAGGTAAACTCAATAACTAAAATATCTTTGAATAATACAATTAAATAGATATTTATATTTTAATTTTATTAAAGTTAATGTCATACCATTGATTTCAAACAATTAGGAAACTCTTGGAAATACAAGGCCTCTCTACTTCTCAAAGGCAAAGATCGATGAACTCTACTTATAATTTGTTTTATGTTCCCTACATGAAATAATTATAGAATTCAAAGGTATATTTGAAATGACTTATTATGAGATAACATATAAATTTCAAAATCACTTACTTGATATAGTCATCGAACAAACCATATATAAATAAGAATGTGTGATGTGCAATATCTCGATCCTCAAGGTTCAATGTAGCCAATGTATATGCCCCAGTAATTCCTTCTATTTGGGGAATAGATGTAAATGAGGGCTCAATTTCCCCATACTTCTCATCTTCATTTCTCATTTTTTGGTTAAGTATTTTTCCAGCATCAGATAAATACATTGAACAAAAATCCATACATTCTTGATCCAGATAACCTCTCATAATTTAACCTTCAAGATAATTCTTGTTTGGGACATAATATTTCATTCTCCACATATTTATTTCAGTATGATGCATCTATAAAAAAGAAATAGGTCTCCTATAAAGATTTTTGGTATGAAGATAAGCTGTTAAATGTAGCTTGCTGGTGAAAAATGATGGAGGAAAATTTTTTCCAACTCACAAAGAATTAATAGTGCCTCTTGATGCATTTTGATCAATAATGAAATGGGTAAAATTTTAGCCCAAATGTCTATAAAATCTTAACAAGAGAATCAATTTCACCCTTACATTATTGGATAGATAAATTTAAATGGCTATTGGAATAAATTCATGAAGAATGATGTGATAATCATGATTTTTTCTTGATTTTAGATTTAAATACCTTCTATTGAATCATTTAGATATGTTACAGAAATATCCAACCCAAACCTTGATATTCATCAGTACTTCTAGAAATTTATTTTTCTCTAACGGTTTCATCACATAAGAAGAACAAGGAACTTTCCATTTTTTTACCGATACACACATGATATAGTTCTCATAGAATACCCCAATCCATCGAATCCTGGAAAGATATAAAGTCATATTTAGTCTTCCACTTTATATTTAGAATAATTGAATGAAAAAATTCACATCTATTTTTCTCAAAATGCATTACATCTAAAAAATGATGTAATAAATTTGTAGACCAATATAGAAAATCAATAAATATACTTCTCTTTTTCCAATTATAAGCAACTTTAATGAAAAAATTATTCCTCTTTTAAGATTTTATCTAACCATTACCTGATAAAAAGAAGTGAAATATTTCAATTGATTAAGAATATCATATTATGACATACATTGAGGTGGTTGTTCAGTGTCAACAGTGTTATCAAACCTCTGGTGATTCTTCCTATATTGATGATCCAATAGAAATATTTATAGATGACCCATGAAACTGAAACTATAATGATATTTAATCCTTATATATCATGTATTCTTAATACTAATAGGACATGATAGTTTTCCCTTCATGCTCAAACCAAATATAATTTCATAAGTAGGGAAATCATTTATAGTCCATAGAAGGGAAACAAACATCTGAAATATTTTTTTTGAAGATGCATTGAATGTGCACACACTTATAACCAAAGCTAATTCAACTCTCTTATCAAAGGATGAAAGTAGATATCTTTATCATTATCAGGATCAGAATGTAAAAATATCAGTATAATCAAGAAATTGAAAGGTTTTTTCATACACAACCATGGAGGAAGATTATAAATATGAATAAAAATTGGCCATGTGTTGTGAGAAATAACCATCTGCCCAAATAGATTAAAACCATCACAGGATAGATCTAACATGACATTACACACCTTAGCTGCAAAATTGGGATATTGTGTATCAAATTAATGTCATGTTAATCCATCTATAAGATGAACCAACTCACCATTACCTTTAATTATCTCAACATCTTTCCATTACATATTGGATGATATTTCTACAGATATGAATAGATTTTAAACCTTGGGAATCAATGGAATTTTCCACATGACTTTCTGTTGCACACAACATTGAATGTATTTTCCTTCCATTGAGATGTACCAAATTCTTTACAATCATCATGTTCAAATGTTTCCTCCCAAAATAAACTATAATATTTCATACAAGCATGATATTTATTACTAGAAAATCCATGATGATTAATTAACATCCATTTCTTCTAATGATTTGAGGAAGTATCTACACCATTAGAAATAAAGTCCTTCAAAGTGTGAGAATGTAATCAATGGTGGAATTAGAAATTACATACATGGTGTTTCCATGATATAACTGCATTAAACATTCCAAATTTATCATTTTTTACATTCTATAAATACTAGAGTTCTGGAATATTCCATTAAATTTTTTACTCTCTCAACATCATCATCTTCAATATTTTCCTCATGTGTACTGATAACATTGCCTTCTTGCATTGGAATACTATCTCTCTCATGATGATGCAAAAATGGAAACAAATCAAATATCAAATTATTCATACCACTTCATTCTTTACATTAATGAATAGTATAATAATGTCTCATCTCTCTATGGTGATAACAAATATAATAGTTTTTTTTGAATTTCAACTTTCATTATATGGTAGAAAACATATTCCTATATTAACCATGGTCTTCCAACACATTTATAGAATGGAAACTGTATACAACATCCATCTGAAGCATTGTTAAAGGAAAAGATATAAAAAATCCAAAAAATTTAAAACTCAGTTGAAATCTGGTTAGTATGATACATACATCTTCTATCCATTTTTTATAGGAAAAAAGTTCCATTCCAAAAAAAATGTAAATCATAATTAAAAAATTCATTAAAACTAATTTTAATATTAAAGTCATGAAATAATACTAGTAGATAGAAAAATGAATAATAAGATAAATAAAATATTCTATAAGCAATGACTACAAATAAAAAACCAAGGTGGGTGTCCCTGACATTTAAGAATTCACTATCTTGGTCGATAAATTGAATATATTTGAGACACTACAATCCAAATAATTACCTTCTAATCACTAATATTTTAATAAAACCACCCTATATATCTATCCTTATACTCAATTTGGTCTACCATAAGGCTTAAATTTCATTCCTAATCAACAGGGGTAAGAACAAGTTTGAAGGACATTAACTTACATAATAGAAATATTTTCACCTGAATAAAAATATTACTGAAAAAATAACTCCATAAAGGAACCTAGGATGAAAAATTCATATATTTTTCATTAATATATATGAAAAAATGTTTTTTGAAATAAGGAACATTAAAAATTATGATAATAACATAGTGAAATATTAAATGTATTATAAAACATAAAGAATTAAAATATAAACATAATCACTATATTTTAAATATATCCAACTATCATATAAAACATCCAAAAAAAGGAAAAAGGGATTTTAAGACCAAGTGGCTATAAACATAAAAACATAAAAAAAATAAAGTAGAATATAAAACAACTATGTATACCCATATCCATGTGAAGAGTATGAATATTCCATCTATTATCACATCCAAACATGAAAAATAATTCGAATACCCATTATCTCAAGGTATATATTTTTCATTACATTCATGAACTGAGACCAAGTATATATACACACAAATTGTTTATAAAGGTTTTCAGAAAGTATTTTCTTTAGGATTATACTAAATTATATATGAAAACACTTTCCAAAAAAAAATATGACATCCTATTTTTAAATTCTTATAAGTAACGCAACAATTTAATTAAAGGTTGGGTTATAATATCCAAATAGTGTCTCATGCACACTACAATGAAAACCCACAAATGAAAGGACTGGGGACTCAACCCAGCAACTGGTGACCCAAAAACCCTTCCCCTTCCACCTCAACTGTGTGCAAGGGAATTTCAAATCAACTATTTAATTACTTGAAATAAAAGTATCTGCATCTACCAAATAATATATCAATTTTACTCAAAATATAATTTATAATAAACCATATCTATTATATTGGATGACCTAAAAAATATTTTTATTTCTTAGGAAATGAGAATGATATGTTCTATTAAAAAGAAGAAAAAATAAGAGATTAGTTTTGAATCAATGTGGATGATTATATGAAAATATGAAGAACTTGAATCATCTACTGAATATGATTTTGTAGAAAAAATAATTTTGGATTTTAAAGTAATTATGAATATAGTCTATAAAATATTTATAAAAGGAAAAGTTAAGTATAAATGAAAACTAAGATTTATATTATTCCAATATGTAGGTTTTAGAAATTATTCCATGAACAATCCTAATAAGAAAAGCGATTCATTTGATGATAATGATCATGATAAAAACATAAGAACAAGAAGTGGGGTAAGAGATAAAAATTAGTTAAAAAATTTGGTGATTGGAAAATAGAAATCATAAGAAGAAAAAGAAGAAGAATAATGAGAAAATAAATTGATGATAATACCTCTTCTTATATAAAATCTGAAAATTCTCATAAGAAATCCAAAACATTTATGGAACATGTTTAGAAGCATAATGGGTCCTCAATCATTAATTAGGATAAAGTTAAAGAGACTTATGTAGAGTGTATGCTTAGATATAAATTGAAATCATGTCTTGAGTATAATAAAAATTGAAAAATTTTGGTAAATGTTATAAAGAATTATATTTGAATGAAATATGATCTATAAAGAGAGTTTCTAAAAATAAAAACATTGTATAAATCAATGTTTAAAAATAATGAGAATTAGAAGATCCTAAATGGTATTAAATAAAACAATTGTGAAATAATATCTTAAAAATAATTTGAAGTAATAATTGAATCCTTCAACACCTATGAGAAATATAATAATAAATTATATTAAAATTTTACAATAAAATTCTAATTAATTTTAAATGTATTATTTAAAATTATTATTATAAAACTCAAAAATCTAGGAAAGGATATTCCACAAAGGATGATATAAAATAGGTATCCACATATATAGATGAATAAATATTACAAGAAAAATAAACTTCCCTACAAAATAATATATATTAGGGAATTTTTTTATATGAAAAGTAGTAATCTGGAAGGCATATTTTTTATATAATTTCATTTATTATAAAAGTTACATTTTTAAAGTCTATTTATTGTATTATAGAATGTTTGGTAATAAACACTTTTCATTTTGGTTCACATAATTTTACTTCAACAAATATATGAATCAATTATAATAAATTGTGTGATTAAAGATAAATAATCAGAAATCAATCAATCCATAGACACCAAATCATCAATATATCAACCCAAATAAATCCAAAATAGCACAGGCATCATACCTATACTCAAATAGTCACACACACTACCACTCTAAGATGAAACACTAAAAACAACATATACAATTCTATAAAAAAACATAGAAACCAAAAAAAGTTGTAAAACAAAAAAGAACATCATACCACAAATAGAAAAATTTTAAAGAGTTGGAATGGTTTACTTTTGGGAATGAATGAAAAGTCATAAAAATAAAAAAATAAACAAGAGATCTGAAAGATTTATAACTCACTTATTTGATGTTGATTAAGATTTTAATCAAAAAATAATTGAAATAGATTATATCAGTAGAGTATATGGAGGTCACCGCTCTCTCAGAAGTTTTCCACTCATCGGTCGCTCAGGATTTCATCACTATAGATGTCGTTCGTCACTCGGGAGGTCATCAGCCTCTCAAGAGGTCTCCACTATACATGTATCTAGTCAGTTAAGAGGTTGAAACTCAATATGGGGAGAGGGGAATTAGGGAAGATATTGTAAATGTGTTGGAGTCTTAAAGTGCCTAGATTTGTGCAAACCACATACCAACGGTTTGTAAAAACCGTTGGTATAGACTAACCTATACAGATGATTTCAAAAAATGATTGTTATTTATTTATATATACCAATAGTTTCAATAAAATATCAGTATATCCTAGATCTAGGAATTATATACCTATACTTTTCTTGAACCGTGGGTATATAGGCGTGTGGATAACCCCACATTCTAGTAATGATAATAATTATGAAAAAATATACCAACATGTCCATGCATAATAAAAATAATATCATGTGATATATCAAAATACCCAAATAATTATAAATATGTATAATTATATCCCACCCATAACATTATAAAATGATGATAATCATAAGCTCCACATGGAAATAAAATGTATAATAATCGTAGTCACGAAATAAAACAATGGGATGGAATGGGATTCATAAAGATTTCATAAATAATAAATTTATAGATTAACAATTGAGGTCACAAAATGAATAAAATAGATAATATTTTAGAATAAAATATCATCATTATTGAATTGAGAAGAGACAAACAAGAGTCAAAGAGGTTTTTGAGAAAATATAATCATTTTTAAAAATAATTTAAATTTACTTATAAATAATTATGAAAAGGTAGAAAGATGTATAAACCTAAAATATATATGAAAATAATTTATTTATGTTATAGGAATTCACATAATGAAAATAATTTGAAAGAGGAGATATTTCAAAATGAGGAAGTTGGGATTGAGAATCCCTTTAACTTAAATCATGTTATGTTTCATCTCATTTATACCTTATGTATAATAATATTATGTTTGTTAAAAAATGAAACCAAAATTGAATTATATTATTTTTTTCACTATTTATCCTTTCTAATTATTATATTATATTTGATAATACACTTTTTGAATTGTTAATTTCTTTTATGTATTGTTTTTATTTAAATATGCCATTTTATTTTAATTTTATTATTTTTGTTGAAGGTAATTTATACATAAGTAAATTTATTTATAGAAAATGAAATAAATGTAACTAAATATTTATATATTATATATGATTCATATAGTCCATCCATTATAATGATGATAAGAAGAGAGTTGACAATGTCCTCACAGGCAGTTAACCGGTCATTGACGGGACATTGTCAAGAGAGGGGGAAAGAGAAGTATGAAATATAAATATGTCTTAAATAAAATTATGAAAATAGGTTAAAATAATTAATATAATGTTAAAATTATACTTAATTAATTTTATAATAATTTGGTTTGAAATTAATATGGAAAATGGGATGAGAATAGGAAAATGAGAGAAAAAGATGATGAAACCATACCCTCTTCTCATTATTTCTTTCTTTCTATGAAAATAAATTCCTTGAATTCACAGAGTTGAGTGACTATATAACATAATTAAATATTATAAGGGTCTTAATAAAGGTATATTTGGTATATATTTGGCTTTTTTATGTGAGAGAGATTTAATTTTCTAGGGGCAGGTGGAGGGGGTATTTATACTTGAGGATAAGGGTATTTTTAAGGTAGATTATTGAATAAAATGTAATTTACAAGGTAAATATTATAATAGTGATATTATTGATATTTTAATTCATATTTGAAAAAAAATAAATTGATTTTCATACATGTTTATCTTTCCAAAATTTAATTCATTATTATACTAATAATTAAATTGGAAAAATGAAAATTTGTTATTTTAATGGAATATTATAAACTTTATTGTTTGGAAAATTATTTTTAGGTTTTTAATTATAATTTTCCAGATTATTTAACATATTTAAAAAATTATCAAGAATCAAATTGTATAATTTATTATTTCATTATTATATATTGAATAATATAATTAAAGTAGACTAGTTATGTAAAATCTATATTTTTATTAATCACTTAAATTTCATGAATTTCATAACATTATAAAAAAATTACCCTTAAAAAATTTTGAAGTGATGATTATAAAAAAGAAACTAATTTTATCATAATTATTTTCAAATTTCATTACTTTTAATTATTAATTTAAAAAATATTTTTATAAAATACATAAATATAACATTTTATTAAAAATGTGCTTATAATTTTTTTAAGTTATTCAATCTTGATATTAATTTCATGTAATTATAATTTTTTTTATAAAATTACATAGTATGAATTATATTTATATGGAAATATTGTAATTTAAGGTAAAATTAATATTCTAACTATTAGGTTACTATTCCTAACAATCAAGTAATTATTCATAATATATGTGTTATTATTCCAACAATCACATTTCTATTTAAATGGTCACAGTAATGTTAAAATTATTATAATTCCTTTTATAAATACCCTTTAATTCCTTCATTCATCAATCACCTCAAATTATCTCAAGGTTTTATATTTCTCATTTCAAATAATTTATTGGCTTGCACATGTTTTATAATTTTTTTACAATGTTATTATTGAGTATGATAATTCTTAGAGATCAAAGTGATCCATATTTTCCAATTCAGCTTTTATTTTTTACACTATCCCAATATTCTAGTTTCTATTTTTAGGGCTATATTTATTTTTTAAATGTATGGTTCCCAATTAATTAAATAATTTAATATGTGTTCCATGTGTTTAAATTATATTATATAAAAAATATTTATTCAGAATGAAAATTAAATATATATATATATATATATATAAATGTTTGGGTAGTTAAATTCTTTCCTTTTTTATAAATTTTATTCATGAAATTTAAACTCATATCTTCACTAGATATTATGTGAGATTACTTCTATTTCATTTCCTCTTCAGGTTCCCATGTGGATTCTTATTTACTTGTTATTTCTCTAAATCACTTTAATGAGGTGAGTGATCATGTTGTGTAGAACATTAGTTATTTCATCCATGATCTTCTCCAACTACTCTTCCAAAGAGAGATAATTATTCAGTTATACCACCTATAGATTTTCTATATGTGAGGGATCTGGTATGTGCTTACTTTAGAGAGATATGTGTAACACATCCTAAACTTGAGCCATGTTTGGTGGAAGTGATAGACTATATGCCCCTGATCCAATGAAATAAAGGATATAAAATGGGAAAATATACCTAGGGATGATATTTCCTTTCATTCTAAACGACATGAATCTATTCCATGGTGATATTTTACGGAAAAAATTTTCTCTAACTTCAAACTCTAGGCCCCTTCAATAGATTTCAGTATAGGTATTCTTCTCAGTCTGAGTAGATTTTATATATTATTGGATGACTTAGACCTTCTCTATAATATCTTGTTTAATATTGGGAAAAATTATCTTTTTTTAACCATATTCATCCCATCATGTTTATGTTCAACATCACTTATTGTATATATCTTCACACATGGATATTTGAATACTTAAGTGGAATTTGTTGAAAGAGAAATCAAAAAATTCAACACATTGATTCTATCCTCTATTAAATTACATTGTAAAATATCTCAGCATTTTCTCAAGTGTTTAAATGGTCCTTTCTTATTTTCTATCGGTTTGGTGGTGATAGGTTACACTAAATTTCAATTAACTATTTATAGAATGTTAGAAACTTCATCAGAATTTAAAAGTGATCAGTTGATGATGATCATAAATGATTGAAAGTGGGTCCCCATGCAGCCTCACTACTTCCTTTATGTATATAATGGAATGTTGGTCAAGTGATAAATATTCCTTAACTTTGATAAAGTTAGTCTTGGTGATTCAATACACCATAACCCATATTATATTTTTTCCTTTAGATTTCATTGGGACACTAGTGATAATGTCCTTAGTGATTTTTCCCATTTCTATGTTGGTATGGAAAATGGTTACATTATACCCTTTGAATTTTATCTCTTTTAATTAATGTGTTGACATACCAATAACTTTAAGGCTTACTTAACAATCTCCTTCTTCAATTTATCCCACCATAAGTGCACTTGAAGATCACAAGACTTAATTTTACTTCTAGGATATATGGGGAAAGATCATATATTAATATTTTAAAATAACTATTTCTTTATATAAGGCAATTAAGGAACCAAAATTCTAGTTCCAAATGAAATGAAACTCTAATTGTCGATGTTGAATTTTAAAAACATCCCTTCCTTTTTTTCTATCACATTCTTTTCAAGCTCTAAATCATTATTTTGTTCCTCCTTAGTCTTCTATATGACATATGGTTAGGAAATAATCTAGTAATGGTATTATATCTTTACTTACATTATTATTTACACCTCTATCCATTCCGAATTCTTGAATATAGGGTCTTTCTCAATCAGCATCATTTGACTGCTCTTTTATTTTTTTATTCAAAAATGTAGAACCATACATTAAACAAGCATTCAAGGCAGTCTAAAATGATATATCCCCAAGGAGTCCCACATAACAATACCAATACACTCTTGAGGTAAAGATACCACCCTATAGAAAACTACCAAGGGGTTATCATGACTAATCCCTCGAGAAAGATCATCCGCAGCAAATTTGGCCACCCTAGAAATATGTCAAACTGCATATTTTTCTGATTAAAGCATTAGCATCGTTATTCTTCTTTCCATGATGGTTTTAAATAAAGAAATAATAGACCCTAAATTATCTTTAACCATATTTTTTCCACATTTTGAGCTCTTTTTATGTTATTATATTCTTTAGTTTGTTGACATATATAAATATTACACACATCTAACCATAGAGGTAGTGACTCAAAATATTTAAAGCCAAGATCAAAACTACTAAATATAGATCATGTTCTAGGTAGTTTTTCTCATAGACCTTAATCTATAATGAAACATAGGCTATCACTTTATCATTTTTCAAGTTTAAACATTCCATAAATTTATTTGAATAATCATTTTACAAAACAAACCCTTATAAACACAAGGGTGGTGTGAGTAAAGGTTCAGTGATTAGACTATTCTTGATCCCCTTAATACTTTCCTCACATTAATCTGTATTGATTTACATTACCCATTTCTATATTAACATAGTTAGTGGGTTATAAAATATTGAAAAAATTCTCATAGATCATTGGTAGCACCAACTTAATCAAAAATAACTATGGATCTCAGTGACAGTAGTGGGTCTGGTCTATTCATAAATTTCTGTTATGTTTGAATGGTCTATAAAAATTCCATCAAATTTGATCAAATTCCACATGAATGTTACTTTCTATATCCATAATTATTACTTGTTTAACTTAGATTGAATTTTCTCCTTTCATAATCTCTCCAACACAATCCTTAAATGCTCTTCATATTACTCCAGTCTCTTGAAGAAAATGATAATATCATCAATAATTACTGCCTAAAAAATTTTAAGGAAGTATTTAGAGACTATATTCATAAAATAAATGAATATTGTAGGTTCATGAGTATGTATAAAGGTCATATCTATGAACTCATAGTGTCCATACATATTATAGAAGGTTACCTTCTGACTACATTCCTTCTCCACCATCTTCTATTGATATATATAATTAAGATCCACCTTTGACAACTACTGAGCTCCTTGATGTTTGTAGAACATATCATAAATTTTTTGAAGGGGATACATTTTCATTATAGTGATCTTATTAAGCCCCCATTAATTGATGAAAAACTAATTTACCCATCCATTTTCTTGAAAAAGATCACTAGATAACCCCAAGGTGATTCACTGGGTTACATGAACCCATTTTAAAAATTCAATTACAGTTTCTTCTTTAACACCACTCATTCGATTGGGACCATTATATTGGGACTTTTGGGAAGAGTTTATTTGTTCCATCAGTACTTGAGCTAAAAAAAGGAACTTTTAGATGATTCTCATAGCTCAAATTTCTCTATACACCTAGGTAGCACAAAGATATATAGAGATCTGAAGGAATATTTCTGGTGGGATAATATGAAGCATGAAATTGTTGACTATGTGTCAAGGTGTCTTGTTTTTTAACAAATGAAGGTAGATAGAACACATCCTAGAGGAGTTATTAAACTTCTATCTATTCCTATGTGGAAGTGGGATAACATTATGATGGGTTTTGTAAACGGAATACCAAGGACACCTTGAAAGAAAGATTCAATATGGGTAATTGTTGATCATCTCACAAAATCAGAACATTTCCTTCCTAGAAGAGAGGATATACCACTTTAGCACCTGTAAATACTTTATATTAATGAAGTTGTAAGATTTAATGGTTCACCTTTATTGATTATTTCTGATTGAGATCTCCAGTTTACATCAAAATTCTGGAAAATTCTTCAAAAGACTTTGAAAACTAAGCTTTATATGAGTATTTCTTATCACCCCCAAATTGACGAACAGTCTGAAATGACTATGTTAAGTTAATTATCTCTTGACTTCCAAGGGATGTGGGATCAATACTTTTTTTTGGTGGAATTTTCATACAATAATAGTTTTCATTCTAGTATTCAAATGGCTCCATATGAAGCATTATATAAAAAGATATGTCGAACTCTAACTTGTTGGGATGAAGTTGGTGAGAGGAAACATATAGGCCTAGAACTTATTTAAGACACCACAGAAAAGGTGAAGACAATCCACACCCATATTAAAGCATCCCAAAGTAGGTAGAAGAGCTATACTGACAACAAGAGAAAGGATTTGGAATTCCAAGTGGGAGATCATGTCTTTCTGAAAGTATATCCTAGTAAGTGCATCATAAGGTTCGGTAAGAAAGTGAAACGAGGCCCCAGGTACATCGGACTATTTGAAATTATGGAAATAATTGGAGCTGTAGCTTACCATTTAGCAATGCCGCCAAGTCTCTCCAAAGTTCATGATGTGTTCCTTGTGTCATTATTGAAGAAATACATGCCAGACCAAATGCATGTACTCACCTATGAAGAAAGAGAACTGGAACCTAATTTATCATACTGTGAAGAGCCTATTGGAATTCTTGACACAAGGGAGTTGGTGTTGATAAATCGGAAGACTCATCTTCTAAAGATTCTTTGAAAAAAAAACAGAATATAGAGGAAGAAAAAAAGGGATCCTGAGGATTCTATGAATAAGCACCACCCAGATATTTTTGGTTGGCTTTATACATAAATTTTGGATGAATAAATTTCCAAAGGAAGGAATAATAAAACACCCCAAACATTTTATGGTATGCTTCTCTTAAATACATTCTATTCATAGCCTATATTTCATAATGTACTATGTTCCTTTGAAACAACACTTGGTTATTTAAGAGATAGTCAAAACCTATCCATTAAACATAAATTTTCCACTTCTATGATTTGAATTTTGAAAAACGGTCATCTAGAGATGTGACCAGTAAGTCATTTGGATTCTGATAGAACAAACTTGATTTTTTTATGAAGAGTAACATACCTCTATGAATAGCAATATGAATATTAATATGACCCTTATAAATATTAAATAATGATAATATTTTATTTTCTTAAGGTAATAATATAATTAGATCTTAATTTATTTTTCAATGTGATATAGAACCAATTATATCTTTAAAATGGTTATCTTTCGAATTAACAATGATTTTATTTTAAAATTAAATTAAAAATACATAGAAAATAATTTACAAAAAATGGATTTCATTTTTTAATTATGAACATCGAAAAATGGTTAGGGTGAATTTCTGGGACTTTTCTAAAATACTTGAATTTTTCGTGAATATTAAAAATACTATTTTGAGTTTTTGGTAGTTTAATGGAATCATAATGATGTAATAATTAAATATAAAATGATGGTAGACTTTTTTAAAGTAACCTATGACATGAGGTGTCCCATTTGGAGAAAAACATGGGCAAATACCATTGGAAGGCCCATGGTTTCGCAAAAAACCACAAATGAGGTGTCCCTATAAATTAATAAAAAACTCCCTCTTAATTACTATAAATACCCACTCACCCCCTTCATTTTATTTCATTCCAAACTAATTATCCTCATATATCTTTTGGTATTACCTCCCTTGTAGTCTTCCCAATGTTTTCTCAAACCCCTAGGGTCCCAACATTCATGTTTTGGGAGTTACTCTACAGGGTAAAAGAATCAACCACCCTTCTCTTTTCTTAATGATTTCATTTTATCTTTTCTCTTTTGTTTTAAATTAGATTATGTAGATACTTTTCATTATATATTCCCCTTAATTAACATATTAGGTAAGAGTTATGGTATACCCCCTTTCTCTCATTAAACTATTTTATTAAATTTCAAGTCACGTCATTAGGCTGCCGAATTTTCGTAAGAGATTTCTCAATTTTTCTCTTATTTTAAGTTCCTTTCTTTTATACTTAGTTCTTAACCTACCTTAATAAAAATTCTATGATAATTTCATTACATTAAATAAACTAGAATTATATTATTCTAATGGAATATTTGATCATCATCTATATTTCCCCCTTCTCTTATACTATAAATGAAAACACCGTCTAAGATGTGTTAATTTATCACATTCAAGGACGACGAGTTCTTAATTTTCATTACCATCTTAAATTCTGGTCATGAAACCATTTTTATGGTTGAACCAAATAATAATATTTTTATTTAATCTCATTAATGTTCTTTAATCCCTTCACACTAATAATATGGAATAATAATACAAAACAAGTTCATTGTACACAAAACTGCCCAGCTAAATACAAGCGTTTATCAATAACTTTTAACTAATGATTCATATTCAAGTATATAACCTATAATAATTATAAGATAATTTATATCTCTTTAATTTCACTAATAATATATATTAACAATTCTGGATGTTTAACCACATTTCAAACTAAATTTCATTCATGAATACAAGTAAACGAATCATGAAAAACAAGGAAGAAAATGCTTCCAAAACAATAAAATTGAACCTCTTAAACCCATAAAAAGGGTCATGAATGAAACTAATAAGGTTATAATAAACCAATTAAATGTATAGTAGGTTATGGAATTATTAATAATTAAGAAAATGTTTATTATTCAGGTCATTAAAAAAACAAAGAACACACTCGAGCATAAGGTAAGGAGTTTTCTCATTTAACTTTCATTTCCATGAGATTTCCATTGTTTTCCAATTATTTATTATATGTGGTATATGTGTACTTGAATTTAATATATAATAACATGATTCTATTTGTATTCATGGTATTAAATGACTCATTTTAGGGTTATTAAATTATGGTCATATGATTCAACCGATTACATTATGCTAAGAGACTTTGTCTCAACTACTATTTTGTTGTGACTAACTTTGTATGGTGCACCTAATAATCCTTATGTGGTGTACCTACTGCACATTTGAAATTAATTTTAATTTTAAATAATATTTTTATTAAATATCCATAATCTCATATCGTGGATATGTTTGTTTTCTAAACCGTATACCATTTTACATACAGTATTTATTTGGAAAGTTATTTTAGCTATAGAAATTTTAATGAATCTATATACTCTATTATATATGGATATTGAATAGGAATATGGCTATTGAATCAATGTGTAAGTAATTATTTGGACATGAAGTGGAGATTAGGGCCTGCTATAGCCCTATGATGCATCGGTAGGTCTCATTAGACAAATCAGTTTGGCGACAAACCCTTCAAGTTTGTTTCCAAAAATCAGACGGGTTTCTAACCACAGAACTAAACTGTTTTAATAGTATTATGTTATTATGTGTGAGATACATGATTTACAATTATCAATAATTATATTTATTCATTATCAATTATTATTATCTATGATATTTTCACTATGACAAAATATATAGATGCAGTTTTATTCTGAGTTTATTAATGGTGTGAGTTTTCATTTATTCACCCTCCCATATTGATATGTCAAATTGTTTATGATTCAGTTATTATTGATTAATTATTATTATATTTTTAAACCTTACTAAGAATTTGATCTCACCCCTTTCATTTTCTACCTTTAATAGGTGATGATGAGGAGATAATTTATTGAGTTCCTGTGGATGCAGTTTTTAGTTTTTGTTATGTATTGTATTTTGTAACCTTTTCCAGTGTAATTTGAGTTACATCTATGTATATAGTTTCTTAAAGACTACTAAAATGATTGTTAATTTGGGATTTTTATTCCTTCTAACCATTCCAATATAAAAATTAATTCATTGGCTCCAGTTTAGAGGGATCGGGGCGTTACAGTTGGTATTAGAGGAAGTTTAGTAGAAAACTTGGAAACCAGAGTAGGAAATGTATAGTAGGGAACAAATCCCTAAGGTAGTATTTGAGGATAAATGTACAAGAATATAATTGTATTTTGGTAAGGAATATATTATGCAAATCCTTTTAGAAAATACATCCCTGCCTGGATATGAGCAGGTAGAGGTGGCTCTGGAACAGATGTACCTAGGAGTGAAAGCTCTGACAAGGAGTTTTGGGCTTGACCTAGGGTATCCTGGTACACGAAAACGGGCCTTACTGCACTCTTGGTTATGACACTCTCAGAGGATATGATTAGGGTAATTCATATTTTATTTACAATCCATTATTAAGGATTAAAATGTAAATTATTCCTCAAAGAAACCATTTTTCTGATTATGGGATTATCCATGCGTAGGATCTCAATTTATGCTAAGTATTTTGTTAAGTTAAGATTATACATTATGATTCATACCCTAATCTAGTGTGTGTAATTAATTAGAAATGGAGTTTAATAGAAGAAGAGGAATCAATACTCATAGGCAAGGCAAGGATCTTCCCACTGAGAAATTCAACACAAAAAATGTTGGAGCAGATCAAATCATGACTATATTGGGACAACTTACTCAGGTTGAAACAAATAACCATTCCACTCTTATGTTGGATCGTTTCATGCTTCATAATCCCCCATATTTCAAAGAGAATACTAATCCAGTGGTTGTTGAGCAATGGATCAAGTCCCTTGAGAAGATATTCATGGCATTAAGATGCAATGAAAATGAAAAGGTATTATTGGAAGTATATTTTCTCAATGGTGACTTTGATCAATGGTGCTCCTTAATTCAGAATAACACAGAGGAAGAAGAAATAGAAGATATGGAATGGGGGAATTTTAAGTAAATATTCTTTGAAAAATATTTCCCTCATGAGAAACGAACCGAAATGAAGTTGAAATTATTTAGCATAAAGCAATGGGAAAAAGACAGTGTTGTAGAGTTTGAGGCTAACTTCACAAGGGTAGATATGTATGTCGTAGATTATGTACGTGACTCATTAGACAATATTGATCATTTCTTTAAAGGTCTTAATCCAAGTCTTCAAAGGGCACTAACTTCTCAAACATTTTCATCATGTGATGAAACAGTATCAAGTTCCATCAAAATAGAGAAGGAATTTGCTGGATCAAATTTGTTCAGTGGAAACCATGATAAGAAGAGGTACTCTGATAACCAAGGGAAAGGTGAAGTGCCAAATAAGAACAAGGGAATGAAGAAATTCCCATTATACCAAAACTGTGGAAAGAACCATCTTGGGAAATGCTTAAAAGGCATGGGAATCTGCTATTAGTGTGGAGAAAAGGGTCATATATCTCATTAATGCAAGGGAAAGAAACAATTTGATGATGTTCAATGATAAAATTGTAGAGATATGGGAAACCATGAAAATGATTGTCCTAAGAACCAAGGAAACATACCTCAGAAAACACCAAGAGAGAAAGGGAGAGCATATGTGATTACAACCTTAGAAGTTGAAGTTCTTAATGGTGTGGTGGAAGGTACTTTAATTGTTTCCTCAAACTTAGACAACACTTTATTTGATTCTAGATAATCTCATTCATTTATATCTTCTCAGATTTCCAAGAAAATTATACAAGTTCAATTTGATTTAATAAAGTAGTTATTAGTCAAAACTACAAGAGGATGCATCACTACAACAAAGGCATGTCATCTAGTCCCCCTCATGACACATAAATGTTCTTTAGTTTCTAACCTTATCATCATACAAATGAATAACTTTGATATAATTCTCAGTATGAATTTTCTATCAAACTATGATGTGAATATTTATTGTAAGAAAAATGAAGTTACAATTTTTGAAAATGGTGTAGAATATCTTATCTTTAGAGTGGAGACCTCGCCATCTAATTCTTATCTAGACCCACCCTCAATATCTATATTTAATGAAATTATTAAATAGAAAGAAAACCCAATATCTATGGATGAGGAAAGAAATATTAAAACTGAAGATTTTCATATAGTGTAAGAATACATTGATGTGTTTCCAAAGGATTTACCTGGACATCCTCTAGAGTGGGAAATTGAGTTTTCCACTAACTTAGTTCCTGGTACAAGACCTATATCAAAGACCCCCTATAGAATGGACATTGTGGAGTTAGTGGATCTAAACGAACAACTAGAGGAGTTGAGTGAAAAAGGATTTATACAACCTAGTGTTCTCCATGGGGAGCCCCGGTCTTGTTTTTCAAAAAGAAAGATGTATCCATGAGGACATTCATTGATTATATAGAAATAAATTCTTTTACAATAAAGAATCAGTATCTGCTTCCCCAGATTGATGATTTATTTGATCAACTTCATAGATCTCAATAATTTTTGAAGATTGACCTTTGATCCAGATATCATCGACTGTGTGTGAAGAAGGAAGATATTCTGAAGACAGTATTTCGAACCAGGTATGGGCATTATGAGTTTATAGTGATTCCTTTTAGACTAACAAATTCACCATTTATTTTCATGGATTTAATGAATAGTGTTTTTAAGGAATATCTTAATAACTTTTTGTGGTATTCATCAATGATATCTTGGTATACTCATTAAGCTATGAAGACCATGAGTATCACTTGCGGATTATTCTGAAAACTTTTAAAGGAAATAAATTATATGGGAAGTTTAGAAAGTAAAAATTATGGCTTCAATAAGTTTCTTATCTAGGTCATATTATCTCTAAAGATGGAATCCTAGTTGATCATGTGAATACAAATGCAATCCAATATTGGCCCACACCAACAAACATAACGGAGGTATGTATTTTTATTGGCTAAGTAGGTTACTATCGGTGTTTTTTTCAGAATATCACCTGACTGGATAACATGCTAACCAATCTCACACGTAAAGAAGTTAAGTTTTTGTGGACAAAAGAATGTACAGAATGCTTTGATGAATTGAATAGAAGATTGTTCAATGCTCCAATTTTTACTCTTCCATCTGGATGTGATGGCTTTGTAATATATTGTGATGCATCAATGAATGGCACTAGGGCAGAAAATGTTTTTGACGATGGTTATTTTTTATTTTTAACATCGGATTTTGGCCGAAGTTATTATAGGAGATGTTATAAACAAAGTTTTTTACATCGTTTATTTTAAAACTGACGTAAAAAAACAAATCTAAAGCATTTTTCACGTCGGTTGATAAAAAACCGACGTGGAAAACGCTTTGGAGGAGTGCTTTATTATGTTAGTTATTTAATAACTGACGTGATATATACCCTTTCACGTTAGTTATTATATAACCGAAGGCATAAAGCACTCTTTCGAGGCATTTATCACATCGGTTATTTTTAAAACCGACGTGAAAAACCTATCTGCCAAGCGGTTTTCGATGTCGGTTATATAATAATTGACATAAAAACATATCAACAACGTTGGTTATTTCATAACCGACGTAAAAAACTACACATTTCAATTTGTTACGTCGGTTATGAAATAACCGACGTAAAAACCATTTCCCATGAAGTTATTACATCACTTTCCAAATAACCGACGTTATAACAAATAACGATTCCTTTTTTACGTCGGTTATGAAATAACCGAAGTAAAAAATCAATTTTTTTTAAATAAACACAAACCACTACTATGCCCGGACAAATCACCTGAAACAGAGCAAAATCTTACGAAAAACAGACAAGAACCCCCCCTAGATATCCCCTACCCCCTGGATAGCCCCCCACACCCTTGGACATCCCCACCACCCCCTGGAAATTCCCCCACACCCCTGGACAACCTCCCCCCCCCCCCCAAACCTCTTGTATACCCCCTAGACAGCCAAATCACCTGAAATAGAGCAAAATCATACCAAAAATAGACCATAACAGACCAGAACCCCCCCCCCCCCCACCACCACCACACCCCTGGACCGCCCCCCACCCATTGGACAGCCCCCCACACCCGTGGACAGCAATCCCACACCCCTGGACAGCCCTCTCACACCACTGAAACAGACCAAAAAGTTACCAAAAACAGACCAGAACCCCCTCACCCCACTAGACAGCCCCCACCACACCCCCGGACACCCCCCACAACCCTGGACTGCCCCCCCACCCTTGAACAGCCCCCAACACCCCTAGACAACCCCCCTGCCACATCCCTCTTGGACACCCCCCCCCCCACACCCCTGGACTGCCCCACCACCCCTGGACATCCCCCCACACCCCTGGACAACCCCCACCCTCCTGGTAACCCCACCCCCCCCCCACACACCCCTGGAATTCCCTCCACCCCGAGACTTCCCTCAACCCCTGGGACTTCCCCCACCATCTTGGAACCACCCCCCCCCCCCCCCCACACACACACACACCCCTGGACCCCCCCCCCCCCCACACACACCACTGGACTGCCCCCAACCCCCTGGAGACCCCCCCCCCCCACACCCCTGGACAGCCCTCCACCCTCCTGGACACCCCCCCCCCACCCACCCATACCCCGGGACTGCCCCCCCCCCACCCCCAGGACTGCCCCCCACCCTTCTGAACACACCCCCCCCCCCCCCACACACACACACCCCTAGACTGCCCGCCCCCCAACCCCACCCCCAAAACTGCCCCCCACCTTCCTGGACACCCCCCCCCCCCCCACACCCCTGGACTTCCCCCACCCCATGGACAACCCCTACACCCCTGAACAATCCCCCCCCCCCACCCACCCTCCTACACCCCCCCCCCCACACACCCCTGGACTTCCCCTACCCCCGGGACTACCCCCAACCTTTTGGACATCCTCCTACACCCCTAGACTTCCCCCCCACCCCTGGACATCCCCCCACACTTCTGGACAACCCCCCACCTTTCTGGACACTCCCCACACCCCTGGACTTCCCACCACCCCCACCCCCGCGACTACCTCCCACCCTTCTGGACACCTCACACACACCCCTGGACTTCCCCCCACCCCATGGACATCCCCCCACAGCCCTGGACAACCCCCACCCTTTTGGACACCCCCCACACCCCTAGACTGCCCCCCCCCACCCTCGGGATTTCCCCCACACCCATGGACACCCCCTAGACATCCCCCCCCCACTCGCCTAGACATCCCTCCCACCCTCCTGGACACCCTACCACCTCACTAGACATCCCCCACCACACCCATAGACCCCCACCCCCTACCCCCCACCCCACTAGACAGCCGCCACCACACCCCTGGACCCCCCCCCCCCCCCCACACACACCCTTGGACTGCCCTCCACCCCACTAGACAGCCCCCACCACACCCCTAGACACCCCCCCCCACACCCCTGGACTGCCCACCCCACCCCCTGGACAGCCCCTGGACAACTAGTATTGGGAGAGGAGGCATCGCCATCCCTCGGGGGGTGCAGGCCACTGGAAGGTACTCATCACTCCCACATGCGAAGCTTGATCTCTCAAATTGTTTCACATGTGGGAGTGATGAGTACCTTCTAGCGGCGTTCATCCCCCCGAGGGATGGTGGCACCTCCTCTCCCACCCCCATGGACTCCCCCCCATCCCCATGGTCACATTGGACCCCCCCCCCCCACTGGACATCCCTCCCACGCCCCTGGAAACCCCCCTCACCCCACAGGACACCCCCACACCCCTGGACACCCCCTCGACAGCCCCCCACTCCCCTGGACATCCCTTCCACCCTCATGAAAATGCTCCCACCCCTTGGACTCCCCCCCCACTCTTATGGACACCCAAGGTACCCCCCCACCCCACCGAACAGCCCTCCCACACCCCTGAATACCCCCCCCCCCCCATTTAACACCCCCTCACCCTTGTAACCCCTCCCCACAGACCAGAATCCATACCAGAAAAACCATCATAGGTAGAACAAAATAAAAAGTAGAGAAAAATTAAACATTCACATATATAACATTCAAAACATACAATGTCAACTTAACAAAAAACTAAATCCAACCTTAAAGACTACCAAATACACAATTACAATGACAATATTCAAAATTTCATTTTTCCCTACAAACAACTAAAATTCAATCAAACCTGTAAAATAATTTGACCATTCCACTTGTAAGTGTTTGACGTCTTGAGCACTATAGGGTTGAGGGTTATCAAATAGCTACAAATTAAAAGGATAGTAGTTGACGTGTATAATGAATAAATCAAATGAAATATTATGGCAATGTTTAAAAGGAAATCTTACCAGGTAAAAGTTCACAACTGTCCCAGTTGTTATTATTTCATACATAAATCTAAACATATAATATCCTCATTCGATGACACATTTTTGTTCATGAAAATTATTTTTGAATGATTTTAAATTCAATATATTATATTTATGTAATAAATAAAAAAGTACAAATTATAAATGGATATTTACCTTTACAATTACATATTTAATCTCCACGCTCCTTTTCTTTGTGTTTTTTCAAAAGTAGACCCATCCTCTGTTAGTAAATAATACGAATGGGATAAACTTTAAATTAATTATAATATATAAAACTATTGAGAAATTGAAACTTACTTTTCTAAAATTTTCTTAAAACTTTCCCCCACATCACCATGGACAGAGCATATCCAATAAAGTGACTTCTTCCTTGGGAAAAAACCGCTAACATCCAATGATCACTGATAAAAGAAAATTTAAGGTTAGTGGTTTTTTATGTTAAAAGATAATGAACTCTTTGAGAGATATGTGTTTCATACCTCTCACAAAAAAGGCACCATCCAACATTGTGTGACTATATTCTGTTTAAGTCTTTCAACAATATAAAGCATTCTTTGTTCCTCATCCAATGTACATGCTTCAGGGGAAATCAAATGCGGGTCTATGAACCCATATACATCTTTCCTCTGATTATTCTCATGAATTTTATAAATATACCTAATACAAAACAGACATAAGTATACATTTTTAATAAATATAATATAGGGAAAAGGTTTTAAGACTTACATGGAAAAAAATTGCACCACGTTGATGCCCAACTTATCTCCAGTAACAAGATCCATGATATTAGTTTTCACAATCCCCACAGTTATTACACATCCACAAACATGATATTACATTGGAAACTCATAATGATCCACCAAAAAATTTGAATATCTTGAAAATATTTCAAAATACTAGAATCAGTATCTGATTTCATAGCCATTTGTCTTTGTTGTTGTCTATACAGTATTTCTTTACCTTTGAAATACTCTTGTAAAAATTAATAGAAAAATATATTAGTTTTAAAATGATAAAACAACTTTAATAAAAATAGAAGATATAACATACATACCTCTATGGTAATGATTCGAAGAAGTCTAGATGGCCAAATTAAAAAACGGCTGATACTACGTCCAACTATCGTCACCTCATCTATAGGTAATGGTACTCGAGCTAATTTATCTATAATATCTTGTACAGTGACCCTATGATTCTCTACATCTAATTTTTGATGATGAACTATATCTTCTATACAATATTCCAGCCCATATGTAACTATATGATGTTGAGGATAATCAACACACAATTTTCAATCAGTAGGAAGTTGCAGCGGAGGATTAGGATAAAAAATGGGGTCCACAGGATGAGGTGGGGAGTGGGAGCTACTTGAGGAGGTGGAGGATAAATAATGGGGTCTGTAGGGGGGGTGGAGGAGTGGGAGATGCAGTCTGAAATTTTCTTTGCATGTCTTTAAACATAGACTGTACCGATGCTCTAATATTTTTCTCCATCATCGCATTAACATTATGAACTTCAGCCTCCAAGGAGTGTGTTTTTTTTATAATCACCCTCATCGTAAGTAGTTGAAGAACATGGAAACACTTTTCTTACCGACACACCTGCCTGATAAACTCATACACGACCAGGATGTTCGGGCTTTCCCAATGCTATAGATAAAATATCTTGCCTCCTAGTAGCTGTAAATACCCCCTGTGAGCTCTACTCCTCAAGAGAATCATGTATTAATTAATTTAACATTTCTGTAATGATTGACATTATATGAAGAAAATAGTTGACTTAAATAAATAAAATATATATCTTACAATCCTCTCAGCTACGATTCTCGAATCTTCTGAAAGATATTGCCCTTTTATCCCATATGATCTCTCTTCCATTTTTTATGTCTAGATGGAGGGGATAGAGGGGCCACCTCTCCAGAGCTTGAAGACTCATCTGTTAGTTTTTGTAATTTTTCCGCCATCATTTGTTATTCCAATAATGTATACCCTCCACAAGATAAACTATAAGGGTATACATTTTTATATTGGATCTCCTGATGATATTTCCTTGTTTTCTATAAAGTAAGATTAATAAATCATTAACAAAACATTAATAAGATAATTTATATAAGAAAGTTTATAAAATTTTACATTTCCCTTACCAAAAATGAATCTTTTCTTCTACTTTCAACAAACTTTCTCCATGCGTCTTCATCTATGAAAGGATATATACGACATGGATTGTCATGAATCCTATGACCAAAAATGAAATAAGATGTGAGGATTGATTTGAAATCCCTCCATCTCCTGGAAGCCATCGATAATCATTTCTTCATAACTCCTCCATTGTCAGGAATATCAAATGTCATTTGATAAAGAAGAGTTTAAACATATTATAAATACTAAAAACATTTAAAGAATATGAAAACAATAGAAAAAGATCTTACCAAAATCATCTCCCACAACTGATAGATTATCTCTTTGTCCACACTTCTCCAGTCTTCATACAAAATTCTTACTTTGATCTTACCCTGATTTGATATAAAACTCTTAAAATATTTTTCATTTGGACCTCTAGAAATATCAACCTCATCAATCTCAACGAGTATCCTCTAATCCAGTGTATGGGTAAGTGATAATTTTGGTAAACATGTGCACCCATGTCTACCAACTCTTGAACTCTTTGTTGTAATAGGAGCACATGAGAAATATTGGGGAACATCAAGAGGAGCATGTGAATGTTCCTCCCAAGAGGTATGGCCAATATGATCATCTCCCGAATCATGTGGTTGATCAACTGATTGATCTTTCATTATCCTTCAAATCAAAAAAACAAACATTAGTTCAAAAATATACAAATTAAAATATTTTAATACTACTATGATCATAAAATAGAAAATTGTACTAAGTTACATAATTGTAAACATGGTTAATATGGTAAACATGTTAAACAATGGTAAAGATGGTCAATATGGTCAATATGGTAAACATGGTAAACATGGTAAACCTGGTAAACATGGTAAAGTAATTATCACTGAACAAAAATAATATATACACAATTTATGTAATGGTAAACATGATAAAGTAAACTAAACAAAATTAAAACATGGTAAACCTGGTAAACCTGGTAAAGTAATTGTCACTGAACAAAATAATAGATATATAATTTATGTAATGGTAAACATGATAAATTAAACTAAACAAAATTAAAACAAACAAAAACTTGTACTTATTTTGTTTTAATACATGTTTTAATAAAGAAAAAACATACAATATCTAACATTTTATGTAAATAATAAATGTAAACAAGAAACAAACAATTGTTACCTGTAATTTTAGGAATGTAAAAATGGATTGTTTTCTCAAATTCCTTCATCGTGATCGTTCCTTATGGCACAAACCATGTATTCAACATGCTCATCATTATGTTCTGTTAATCTTTCCATGGAAGTTGGGATCTCACATAAATCAGCATCTTCATCAAGTTCATCCTCACCAACATATTGTTTTTTACCTTGTAAAACAACATTCCACTGTATATCTGATTGATTTACTACATAGAAAATTTGTTTTTCATGTGTTTCCATTATAAAATAATCGGCTATGTCTTCCAATCTATTCATATTAACAATTGTCATTCCAAATTCATCATGTCTGACACTGTTGTTACCGATAAACCATTTATAATTAAAAACTTGAAGTTTAATTTTAAAGTAATCAACCTCCCATATGTCTTCAATCCCTCCATAATATTCACTTGATGCAGAAATTGGGTTTTTTTCCCTTAGCACTCGAAAAATGAATTACTTCTAAAAACACAAATACACCACTATTTTGAACTGCACTTCTGTTGTCCTGAGCTTTCGTATAAAATGTATAGCCATTAATGTCATGACCAGACCATGTTATCACATTTAAACATGTACCACCCACTATCCATTTTAATGTCTCTGATACATCTAATCTACCAAGCAAGGTCTTTTTAAACCATGAAAAAAATGTTTTGTTGTTATCATTCAAAATCCACATTTCTTTCTTCTTTGGATGACATTGTTTCAACTCATTAATATGTAATGTGATATACAGTTGAGTGTCAGCTATGTTATTCAAGAAGTATGATTCAAAATTATTCATTTGTTCAGCTGACAACGATTTATTTGTCAAGCCATGAATCCCCTTTCCTTCATTATTAACTCGTTCATGGCGAGATGGAGGCAAACCTATGTGTTGCGCCGCAGCCAAGTAGCTCGTACAAAACTCTGTAACCTCCTCAGAAATATACTTTTCAATAATGGAGGCTTCAGGTCAATATGGATTCTTAACATACCCCTTCAATATTTTCATATACCTTTCAAAAGGATACATCCAAAAAAGATATACAGGTCTACAAATCTTTATTTCTCGAACCAGATGAATCATTAAATGCACCATTATATCAAAAAAAAGTTGGAGGAAAATACATTTCCAATTGACAATGTATAAAAATTTCATACTTTTCCAAAATTTTCAAAGCATTCACATCAATCACCTTATTACAAATTGAATTTAAAAAATAACACAACTTTATTATAGTCTTTCTAACACCGATGGTAAATATCCCATGCAATGCAACTGGTAGAAGTTGTTTCACCATGATGTGAAAATCATGAGATTTCATACCTATCAACTTCAAGTCCTTCAATGAGACAAAAAAATTTACATTTGAAGAATAACCTTGAGGCACTTTGATATCATGAAGACAATGAAAAAATTTAATTTTCTCCCTCTTAAATAATGTATGAAAAGCTGGGAGAAGAAATGTTCGTCTTCTATTAGTAGTGGGAGCTAACTCCAAACGTATTCCCATTGATAGTAAGTCTAATCTTGCATTCAACCCATCTTTTGTCTTTACTTTAATATCTAACAATGTTCCAATAAAACTATCAAAAATATTCTTCTCCATGTGCATGACATCAATATTATGTTTAACTCCATTATATCTCTAATATGGTATCTCAAAAAATATTGACCTTTTCTTCCAAATATGTCTATCATTACCACATTTTTGTGTCTTTCCCAATGTCACATCAAGTTTTTTCACCCTCTCAAAATAAAGATCAGGGTATAAAGGTTTTTGAGCAATATCAAATTCTTGTGAGCCATTGAATGCCTTTTTTGGTCTTCTATAAGAGTTATCCATAGGAAAAAATATTTGATGACCCATGTACATTGTTTTCCTCCCATGATGCAATTGACAATATGACGTCTGTTTTTAACAAATTGGACATGATTTATGCCCTTTAACACTGTATCCAGACAAATTTCTATATGCTTGAAAGTCATTTATAGTGAAAAAAAGCATTGCATGCAGTTCAAAATATTTAATTTTATAAGAATCATACACCCTAATACCATCCTCCCATAAAAGATTCAAATCATCAATCAACGATGAAAAGAAAACATCAATATCATTGCTGGGTTGCTTCAAACCAGAGATCATTATACTCAACTTGACATATTTGTGCTTCATACAAACTTTAGGAGAGAGGTTTTAAATTACCAATAAAAGAGGCCATGAACTATGTGTGATACTAAGGGTTCGGTATGGATTCATTCCATCTATGCACAACCCTAGTCTGAGATTTCTAATTTCATTTCCAAGTGTAGGATACTACTCATAAATTTTCATCCATTGTGGACAATCAGCTGGATGACATATTTTTCCATCACATAACCGCTCATCAGCATGCCATCTTAAACTTTTTTCATCATGTGAATTAGCAAAAAAACATTTTAAATGATGAATTATAGGAAGATACCAAAATACCTTTGAAGGGATCTTTGTAATCTCTACATCAGCCTGTGATTTTTCTTTCACCTTATATCGTGATGTACCACATTTAGGACACTCTGACAGAAATTCATATTTCTTCCTATATATCATACATTCATTTGGAAAGGCATGTATTTTCTTATATCCCAATCCCATCAGGCATAATATTTTCTTGGCCTTACAATGTGAATCTGGAAGATCGTTATCTTTTGGAAGAATGACTTTCATCAATTGTAGCAGCTCTATAAAACTTTTATCACTCCATCCATGTTTCACCTTCAGGTTAATCAATATTAACACTACCAAAAAAACGGTAAAATCTGTACAACCAGGATATAATGGTTTTTCAGCATCACCATATAAACGTGAAATTGTCGGTTCTATCTCAATTTGTTATGCTTTAATATTGTGAATCATTTCTTTAATTCCATTAGAGTCACCATATTTATAATCATCATCATTAGTGAAATTTCGTCCAGTTTCACCATGCCAAATCCAAGGGCTGTAACTCAGATCAAAACCATGAAAAATTATATTATCTTTTATCTCTCTACTTTTCAACTTCTTCATATTTAAACATTTTAGGCATGGACAGAAAAAATGTAACTACTTGGAATATTTCGTTTAGAAAATTCCAAAAATGCATCAACACCTTCCTCATATTCATTTCTCATTTTATGTACCGTAATCCAACTTCGACTCATTATTACCTATAACAAATATCAAAATTACACATCTTTTTAAGATAAGACAAATATATGTTTATATGAAAAAAAATATAATTTGAATGTAAAAATATTTTGAAATATATAACAAATCTATGCATATTTAAAAAAATATGCTTTAATATGATTTTAAAAAGAAAATATAGTTAGATATAACAGTTATAAATTCATCTGGGATCCTTTCTTCTTAAGGTTCACAAAGAATACATCCTGGTGAAACTGGACACCAAATTCACCCTTCCGTAAAAAAAATATGAAGTATAAATATTAAAATATGTATTTATTCAGTACTGAAAATTAAACAGATCCTAACGATTTGAAACCTATGGAAAGCCCCCCACCCCTCTGGACAGCCCCCCTGGACACCACCCCCCACCCCCTGGACATCACCCCCACCCCCTTGGACACCACCCCCCACCCCCTGGACACCCCTACCCCCTTGGACCACACCTCCCACCCCCTTGGACACCAACCCACACCGCCTTGGACACCCCCCACCCCACCCCCTTGGACACCCCCTGGACACCACCCCCCCCACTTGGACACCCCCCCCCCCCTGGACACCACCCCAACCCCCTTGGACACCACCACCCCCTTGGACAGCCCCCGCCCCCCACCCCTCTGGACATCCCCCTCACCCCCTGGATAGCTCCCACCCCTATAGACACACCCCACCCCCTTGGACATCACCCTGGACACCCCCCAACCCCCTAGACACCCCCACCCCCTAGACACCACCCCCTTGGACACCCCCTGGACACCACCACCCCCTTGGAAAGCCCCCCCCCCCCACCCTTCTAGACAACCCCCCCCCCCCCCCACACACACACACACACACCCTACACATCCCCCACCCCTATAGACATCCCCCCCCCACCTAATAACCCTATAACACATCGATTACTATTAAACCATCAATATAAAAATGAACAAACATCCCTAATGATATAAGGAATGAAGGAGAAGAAGTGGGAGAAGAAGAAAAAAAGAAACAAAGAATAAAGGAAGAAGAACATGGAATAAGTAACTTATTTAAAGAAATTCCATGGAATCCAAGAAAACCATGGGGCCTCCAATGGTTGATAGAAAATTGGAGAAAATGGAGTAAACCTGAGAATTAAATCAAATTTAAAATAAAAACTCTGATGGAGAAAATCACAGTGTAAAGCCTATCATCATGGCACAATGGGGTTAGGATAACTACGCATCTTTGAAAACCACAACATGGTCTCCCCCCTTAACCCATAATTTTCTTACATTCAATGACTGGTCAAAATATATATAACCAAATAGAATCATATTGCAACACCCCTCATTTTTTCATAATTCTTGAATCCCTAAAAATCATAGAGGAAACCTCAAACATAGATTGTGCCAACCCCCTTGGACACCACCCCCCATCACCTTGGACACCACCCCCATCCCCTTAAATAACACTAATAAATTATAGCCTAATATCCATGAAACAATAAAATCATCAGGTCATAATCTCACAAACCATGATGCAATAGTCAATCCCAACTGATACTTATCCCCTACCCCCTTGGACACCACCCCCACCCCCTAGACAACCCCTGGACACCACCACCCACTTGGACAACCCCCCCACCCCTTGGACACCACCCCCACCCCCTTGGACGACCCCTAGACACCACCACCCCCTTATACATCCCCCCCCCCCCCTCTGGACACCCCCACCCCCTGGATAGCCACCCACACCTATAGAACCCCCCCCCCCCCACCCATTGGACACCCCCACCCCTCCTGGACACCCCCACCCCCACCTCCTACCCCCTTGGACAACCACCTGGACACTCCCCAACCCTCTGGATACCCCCCCCCCCCAGACAACCCCCAAACCCTCTGGACAGGCCCCTCCCCCTTGGACAACCCCCCACCCACCCACCACCATGGAAATACCCCCCCCCCCCCCCACACACACACACACCCCTGGACTGCCCCCCCCCCCCACCATGGACACCCTAGACACCCCCCAGCCCTCTGGACAGCCCCCCGAACCCTCTAGACACCACCCACCACCCCCTTGGACACCCCCTGGACACCCCCACCCCTTGTACAGCCCCCCCCCCCCCCCCTCTAGATAACCCACCCACCCTCTCGACAGAACCACACATCTCTAGATAGCCCCCCCCCCCCCCCCCCGGACACCCCCACCCCTCCTGGACCCCACCCCCACCTCCTACCCCCTTGGACACCCCTTGTACACCTCCAACACTCTAGACAGCCCCCCACCCACCCACCCCCTTGGACATCCCCCAACCCCCCTTCAACCCCCCCCCCCCCCCCCCCCACCCCTCCACACACACACACCTTGGAATGCCCCCCCCCCCTTCAACCCTCCAGACAGACCCCCGAACCCTCTGGACATCCCCCACCCCCCTAGACACCACCCCCACCACCTTTGACGTCCCCCACACCCCCTTTGGATGGCCCCCACACCCCCCCTAGACTCTACCCCCACCCCCTTTGACACCCCCTGGACACCCCCACCCAACACCCCTGGACACCCGCACCAACTTGCACACCCCCCCCCAACCCCCTTGAAAACCCCCTGTATGCAAACACACACATGATAGAACACACAAAAATCATAAAATTGCATGATATCACTTCCATAGGTTTATTTTACCAGAAAATAATTTTTCATGGTATAGATGAACACTATGAAACTAACCATGATTTCAAGAACAAAGAAAAATAACATCTCAACAAATTCGTTTAGGGAATCATGGAAAAAACTGAAAAGGAGTCATGTGAGGCTTAATTGAGTGTTGTGAGTCGACATGATAGATATGATAATAGTAAATATGAATATTGATTTTGGAAAAATGAGGCTGGAGGGCACTACTTCGGCAAATCGATTCTAGGTTTTCCGCGCGAGGGAGACGTGTCGCAGGTCGCCCGATCGAAGAAAATAGAATGACTAAATACGGGGTGCGATAAATCATTTAAAAGATTTATCATGTCGGTTATTTAATAACCGATGTAGAAAACAATTTATCACGTCGGTTATTTGATGACCAACATGATATATGTCGCTTCATACAGACATGATAAATTGTTGATATTGGCTTTATCACGTCTATTTTTTATAACCGACATGGTAAAGCATCGATATTTCCTTTATCACTTCAGTTATTTTATAACCTTCATGATAAAGCACTGGGCTTTCTTTTATCACATAGGTTATTTTATTACCGACCTGATAAAGCGCGTGAGATTCGATTTGCACGTCGGTTATACAATAACCGACGTAAAAATACTAATCTCTATATATTTTATGTTGGTTATAAAATAACTGACGTAAAATATGGATCCTGATCGATATACCACATCGGTTATAAAATAACCGACGTGATATATCAATCATTATAGCTTTACACGTCGGTTATATAGAACCGTCGTGAAAAATTTCGATGTGTTAAATGTTTTTTCCACTACTGTGGTCTGGGTTGCTTCCTTATGAAAAATGGTAAATTTATTGATTATGCATCAAGGTATTTAAAGACTCCTAAGAAAAGTTATCCAACACATGATCCTGAGATAACATCTATAATCTTTTCTTTGAAGATATAGAGACATTATCTTTACAGTGAAAAATGTGAGATATACCCAGATCGCAAGAGTTTGAAATACATTTTCACACAAAAATAACTCAACATGAGGCAAAGGGGATGGCTCGAGTTACTCAAATATTATTATTTTTCAATACACTACCACCCAGGAAAGGAAAATAAGGTGGAAGATGCATTAAGCAGTAAAGATCATGGACTTCTGACTTAAATGAGGATTGAGAGTGATCCTATATTCATGGATCTACTAATGATGGATGTGGGAATTTTTTAGGAAGGGGAAATATCATTCCTCTTTAAAATGATTGATAAAACATCTTTACAAGAGAAGATAAAAATCTCTCAATCAGATGATAAAAATCTACAAAAGAAAATTATTACCATTACGGATGGGAGATTGGAAGACTTCGTGTATGAGGAAGATGTTATGAAGTTTGGGAAGATGTTATGCATTCCATCAGTACCTGAGCTAAAAAGGGAACTATTAGATCATGCTCATAACTCAATTTTCTCTATACACCCGGGTAGCACAAAGATGTATAGAGATCTGAAGGAATATTTCTGGTGGGATAATATGAAGCAGTAAATTACTAACTACGTGTCAACGTGTCTAGTTTTTCAACAAGTGAAGGCAGATAGAACACATCCTAGAGGAGTGATGAAACTTCTACCTATTCCTTCATGGAATTTGGATAACATTATGATGGATTTTTTCACCGGACTACCAAGGACACCTAGAAATAATGATACAATATGGGTAATTGTTGATCATCTCACAAAAATCAGCACATTTCCTTTCTATAAGAAAGGATTTACCACTTGATCACCTAGAAATACATTATATTAATGAAGTTGTAATACTTCATGGTGCACCTCTATATATTGTGTCTGATCAAGATTCTTGGTTTACATCAAAATTCTAGAAAAGTATCCAGAAGGATTTGAATACTGAGCTTCATATGATTACTTCTTATCACCCCCAAACTAACAAAAAGTCTTAAAGGACTATTGAAACTCTATAAGTCATGATTAGGTCATTCTCTCTTGACTTCCAAGGTATGTGGGATCAATAATTTCCTTTGGTGGAATTTTCGTACAACAATAATTTCCATTCTAGTATTCAAATGGCTTCATATGAAGCATTATATGAAAAGAGAGGTTGAACTGCAACTTGTTGGGATGAATTTGGTGAGAGGAAACTTATAGGCCCAGAACTTATTGAAGAGACCCCGGAAAAGGTGAAGACAATTCTATCCCATATTAAAGCATATCAAAGTAGTCAGAAGAGTTGTGCTGACAATCAGAGAAAGGATTTGGAATTATAAGTGGGAGATCATGTATTTTTTAAGTTATCTCTAAGGAAGGGTGTCTTAAGGTTCAGTAAGAAAGGGAAACCAATCCCCATGCACATCGGAACATTTGAAATTCTATAAATAATATGAGTTTTAGCTTAATTTTTAGCAATGTTGCAAAGTCCCTCCAAAGTTCATGATGTGTTCCATGTGTCATTATTTAAGAAATACATGCCAGACCAAATTCATGTACTCACCTATGAAGAAATAGAACTGAAACCTGATTTATCATACTGTGAATAGCCAGTAAAGATTATTTACACAAGGGAGTGGGTATTGAGAAATCAGACGACTCTGGGATGAAATTTCCAAAGGGAATAATATAACACCCTAAACATTTTATGCTATGATTCTCTTAAATACATTCTATTCATATTCAATATTTCATAAAACACTATGTTCCTCTGAAACAACACTTGGTTATTTAAGGGATTTTCAAAACCTATCCATTAAACATAAAATTTTCACTTCTATGTCTTGAATTTCGAAAAATGGTCATCTAGAGTTGTGACCAGTAAGTCATTTGGATTCTGATAGAACAAACTTGATTTTTCGATGAATAGTAACATACCCATATGAATAGTAAAATTAATAGTAATATGAACCTTATAAATATTAAATAATGATAATATTTTATTTTCTTAAGGTAATAAGATAATGATATCTTGATTAATTTTTCAATGTGATATAGAACTAATTATATCTTTTAAATGGTTATTTTTTGAATTAGCAATGATTTAATATAAAATTTAAATTAAAAATAAATAGAAAATTATTTTAAAAAAATGGGGTTCATTTTTGAATTCTACACGTTAAAAAATGGTTAGGGTGAATTTTTGGGATTTTTCTAAAATACTTGAATTTTTTCGTGAATAGTACAATTACAGTTTTGAGTTTTTAGTAGTTTAATGATATCATAATGATGTAATAATTAAATATAAAATTCTGGTATACTTATGAACAGTAAAATATTACTTGTGGTGTCCTATGTGGAAAAAATTATGGGCAAATACCATGGTCAAGCCCATGGTTTTTCACAAACCACTAATGAGGTGTCCCTCTTAATTAATAAAAAACTCCCTCTTAATTACTATAAATAGCCACCCACCCCTTCATTTTATTTCATTAAAAACTCATTATCTGCAAATCTATAGTTTTATTACCTCCATAGGAGTCCTTCCAAGGTGTCCTCCAACCCCCAAGGTCCCAACATTCATTTTTTGGGAGTTACTCTATAAGGTAAGAGAATCAATCACCCTTCTCTTTTCCTAAAGATTTCATTTTATGTTTTCTCTTTTATTTTAAATTATATTATGTGGAGATATTTCATTACATATTCCCCTTACTTTACATATTATGTAATATTGATGAGATACCCTCTTTATCTCATCAAACTATTTTACTAAATTTTAAGTGACGTTGTTAGGCTGTCGAATTTTCATAAGAGATTTCTCAATTTTTCTCTTATTTTGAGTTCCTTTATTTTATACTTATTTCCTCACCTAACTTCATCCAAATTATATGATAATTCAAGTACCTTAAATGAATTTTGATTATAATATTCTAATGGAATATTTCATCACCATCTCTCTTTCCCCCTCCTCTTATACTAAAAATGAAAACGACATCTGAGATGTGTTAATTTATCACATTCAAGGATGACGGGTTCTTAATTTTCATTACCATTTTCAATTCTGGTCATTAAACCATTTTTATGGTTGAACCAAATTATATTATATTTATTTCATCTCATTATTTTTCTGTAATCCCTACACACTGATAATATGGAATAATAATACCAAACAAGTTCATTGTACACAAACCTGCCAAGCTAAATTCAAGTGTTTATCAATTACTTGTAACTAATGATTGATCCTAAAGTATATAACCCAGAATAATTATAAGATAATTTTTATCTCTTTAATTTTACTAATAATATATATTAACAATTATGTATGTTTAACAACATTTCAAATGAACTTCCATTCATGAATTCAATTAAACGAATCATGAAACCCAAGGAAGAAAATGATTGCAAAACAATAAAATTGAACCTTTTAAGCCCATTAAAAGGGACATGAATGAACCTAATATGGTTATAATAAACCAATTACATGTATATGATGTTATTTAATTATTAATTAATGAATCTAAAATTTATTATTCAGGTCATTAAAACAAACTAAGAACACACTCGAGCATAAGGTAAGGGGTTTCTCATCTCAATTTCATTTCTATTAGATTTCTATTGTTCTCCAATTATATCTTGTGTGTGGTATATTTGTACTTCCATTTGATATATAATAAAAATATTATATCTATATTCATGGTATTAAATTACTCATTTGAGGGTTATTATGTTCTGGTCATATGATTCGACTGATTACATTTTGGTAAGAGACTTTGTCTCAACTACTATTTTGTTGCGACTAACTTTGTATGGTACACCAAATAATCCTTATGTGGTGTACCTACTGACCATTTGAGATCAATTTTAATTTGAAATTATATTTATATTAAATATCCATAATATCATATCATGGATATGTTTGTTTTCTAAACCGTATACCATTTTACAAACGGTGTTTATTTGGAAAGTCATTTTAGCTATGGAAATATTGATGAATCTTTATACTCTGCTCTATAGGGATATTAAAAAGGCATATTGCTCTTAAATCAATGTATAAAGAATTATTTTATCATTTAGTGGTGGGTGGGGCCTGCTATATCCATGCGATGCATCATTAGGTCTCATGAGACAAATCAGTTTGGAAAAAAAACCTTCAAGTTTGTTTCCAAAAATCAGACGGGTTTCTACCCATAAAACTAAAATGTTTTAACGGTATTATGGTATCATGTGACAAATACATGAATTCCAATTATCAAGTATTCTATTTATTCATTATTATTTATTATCATCCATGAAATTTTCACTATGAAAAAATCTATGGTTGCAATTTCATTCTCATTTTATTAATTGTGTGAGTTTTCATTTATTCACCGTGACATATTGATATGTCAAATTGTATATGATTCAGTTATTATTGATTCATGATTCCACTATTTATAACCCTTACTGAGCATTTGATCTCACCCCTTTCATTGTATACCTTTAATAGGTGATGAAGAGGAGATCATTTATTGAGTTCATGTGGATGAAGTTTTTAGTTTTTTTATGTATTGTATTTTGTAACCTTTTCCAATGTAATTTGAGTTACATCTATGTATCTAGTCTTGTAAAGAGTAATAAAATTATCATTTCTTTGGTATTATCATTCCTTATAACCATTCCAATAGAACAAGTAATGCACCAGCTCCATTTTAGAGGGGTCGGGGCATTACACTCCAAATCATAGGAAATTCCATGAATCTCCTTATAAAATACAACTCTATATTCTATCAGTATGAGAATTTCCTTAAGGTTGATTAATTCCATTAATGGAACCCTTTGTAAAAGATATTATTCTTCACTATGTGTCAATATACACACCATCGATTGATTTTTCAAATGAGATTCATGATCATTAGTGAATTTTTATATGAGCATGGGATGGTTCAGAATAAATAAAGAGATTTATTTTTCATGAAAATGGATGTGAGTTATATATAACGAGATTCAATACATGACCATAATATAATAAAATTCCAATAAGGGAGGGATTATGATATTCACTTGAAGTGTCTTCCCAAAAATGCTAATAGGAGAAGATTTTAACACTTTGGTTTCAAGGATCAAACTAGTAGGTGTTTTTATAGATATCCTAACTTCAAATTACTTGGTATCTGATTCAATAGTTATTAAAATATTTTATTATATAAAATAATCTATAGAACTATAATCAAATAAAAAATATTATTCTTGGGTGAATAGTAGGTGTACCTTTTATGAATTCATTTCATGTTAAACCTTAGTGGTGGTGATGGAATAATATTTCCCTTGATCCCTTGGCTTTAGTGGTTGTTAACATAGATTACACTCAAAGTCTAATGGTTTAGTTCACTGGATTATATAATGACCTACCTCTTTACAGTTGAAGTATTTAACCATGAGTGGTGAATTGGGAGTTACATTCCATTCCACCAACATGTTGTCCAACTTCTTTATGCCTCTTCTACATTCATGATATTGGTGACCTTCTCTCCCACACTATAATTATTTCCTTATAAATTTAAGGACATTCCCGTGATTCTTATTTCAACTAATTTTACATGTATGTGATCAGATATTCTTTCCTAGTTTTTCATTTGATCCCTCTACTTAAAACATTATTCTTATCTTCATATCTCCATATCTGTGGGACCATTATCTAAGCTCTATATATACCTTGAGATCACATTGAACTAATTATTTTTAACTTCCATAGTCGGAATTTCCAAATACTTTAAAAAATTTGGTTCTAACCAACTAAATAATCTATCTATTTTTTATCGTTGTTAATAAAAATCATTATGCATATATAGAAATCCTTGTGAAATTTTCCCCTTAAGGAGTAATAGATTAACACTCCCTTTTTAGGCTCTAGAAATTATATCTCTATATTTTATTAAAAATATCTAAGGAAATACTTGTTAAGAAATATATTATTAAAGTCCATCCACTCCATTTCTTCCATTTCATATTTTAGATACATATTCTTGTTAAATATCCACAATTGATCAACTTCTCAATATAAATGATAGATGGACATAGTAACATTACACTTCATAGAAATGTAGAGAATAGACAATATCCTTTCTATTGTGTTATTTCACTCTTTGATAATGATTTAATAATAAGATTTGCTAAATGTTGATAGTCATTTCCACATAAGGGACTCAATGGCTAGTTTCTCCTTCTTGGGTGAAGGTGGAAGTTTCATATGAACCATGTTATTGTTCATAGCCTGAGTTAAGTAGGTAAGATTTTGACAATATTTAAAACTACACCTCACAATTTATTGGGAATTTCATTCATATGATTATTTCATTTTTCCTTTTATGGGTTTTTGGTCTGGTTTCTCCTAGTTCATACCATTTTCTTTAATAGAAATTATTTGAAAAAATTTATGTAAGTAAAGAATGAATACGTAATTTATTATTATTCAAAAATTTATTCTGGAGTCATATATTATGGGATACCTATGTTTAACATATCTCTCTTTTAAAGTGATGATTTTAGGATCTTTTACATTAAAATTTTCTAACATTAAATGAAATAATAAATTTAGTGATAGTTCCTTCATAATGTTTTTTATAGAGCTTCTGATAAACTATAGAATATAATTTTTTGAGTATCAATATAAGTGTTCAACATGAACATTTTTTCATACACTAGGTTCAAGTCAAGTAAATGCCCAAATAACCTTTTTTTGGTTATTACCACAGGTACATCTATACTAGATTCACGTCCACTTATAATATCCAAACAATGATTTCATTACTCTAAACCCACATGCACATATACCTTACAAAAACATCAGAATGTTTATATTTAAATTAAAACTTATCCCTTGAGTTTTCTATAATTTTTATACTCACAATCCCCAAATTAAATTAAACCTTTTCTAATACCAAATATGGTGACATCAATTTTGTTATATAACTATTACATCAATTAAAATATAAATAACATAATAGTAATACATTATCATATCAATAGGCTTTGTATCTTGGAAAAATTAGGTTCATACATCACTTGTATATAATAAATTGTAAACATTATTTCAATCCTTCATCATAGTCATAAAGTTTCTCATGTTATATTTAGAATATGAATTCACATGAGGATATATATTAAATAAAAAGGTGAGATAAAATCCTATAAAGGGTAGGGATAACATTAAAGGAATAAGATATGTGAATCAACAATATGTGGGTGGGCATAATCCTAATCATCATATCATAAACATGGGATCATCGTCATATAAATGAGGAGATAATTTGATATAATAATGTAATGTGCAATATATATATATATATATATATATATTATAGAAACATCATAACATAGTGGTCAAATACCACAAAAATTTGTGAACAAAATTAGTATCATGTTAATGAATAGTATATGTGCATAAATCACAACATAATAATTTTTAACAAATCTAGTATCATGTTCATACATAATACACATAATATCATGAGATACATCACATTTACAAATGAATTAAGGGATATGTAATTTCAATCCCACCTATAAAATCATAAAATCATCATAATCATGTATGCCATAAATAAAGAGAACATATAACAATCGTAGTCATAAAAGAAAACCATGAGAAATAATGGATTTCATAGGGATTTAAAATATTATACATATATTTATTAAAAATTGGGGTCACCAAATGAATATGTGAGATTATATTTTGGAATAAAAGGTTTTCATTCTTGAGTGGATAAGAAATGGCTCATGAAGAGTCAATGTGATGTTTTGGAAAATAAAGTAATTTTGAATAACCATTGAAATTTAATTTGAAATCATTTCAAAATGGTATAAACATGTATATATCCAAAATGGAATTAAACTAAATTTTATGTACATTAGAGTAATTTCCTTAATAAATATAATGTGAAATATGAGATAACCCAAAAAAAATACTTGGGTTCAAGAATCCCCTTAACATAAACCTTGTTATGTTTCGTCTCGTTTACAAATCCTGTATAATAAAATTATGTTTGTAAAAACATCAAAAAAAAGTGAATTATATCCATTTATGAAAATATATATATATTCTATTTATTATATGTTATTTCATAACACTTTTTTTAAATGTGACTTGTTTTGATGTCATTTTTTTATTAAATTATCATGTTTACTTTTGATTTTGTTATTTTTGTTCAAGGTAATTTATACATAAGTAAAATTAATTTGAGAATATTTGAATAAATTTCATATATATATATATATTATACTATATATCCATGATTTTGGTCATAAGAAGAGAGTGGTAAATTTCCTCATTTGCGGTTAACCGACCATTGATGGGACATTGTCAAAATAGGAGGAAAGATAACTATGAAATATAAATATGCCACAAATATAATCATTATAGTTGGTTAAAATAAAAAAATATATTTTTAAAAATACTTAATTAATTATATAAGGTTTTTTATTTAATATAATAGTGAAAAATAGAAAGATAAGAGAAAAATAAAAAAGTTAATGAAATTTTATTATCTTCTTGGTGTTTCCTCCTTCCTAAAAAAGTAAACTCTTTGGAGTCTTAGAGTTGAGTGACTCATGAATGTTCCTAATTATGCTAAGGGTCTTATGAGAGGGAATTTTGGAATATATTTGTATTTGTTAAGTGATATAAATGTGTTTTTACAATGGGAGGTGGAGGGTTACTTATACTTGAGGAGAGAGGTCTTTCTAGGATATAATATAGAATAAAATATTATTTCCATAGTAAAACTTGTAATTGTGACATTACTAAAATTTAAAGTTTTTTATAAAGAAAATAAAGGGTTTTTATGTCTTTTCAAGCTATCCAAAAACTAAATAACTAGTTGATTAAAATTGATAATGAAAAAATGTCAAATTTTAATTTTAATAGAATACATTAGACATTTGAATTTTGAAAGTATATTTTAGGCTTAAAATTTGAATTTCATGCACTATTTAAATTTAGAAAAAAAATTGAGACTAAAATTTTACAATTCATTAGTCCATTATTTTATATATAATTATGTGATTAAAATACATAGATGATATAAATCTATATTTTTACTTTTCACATAAAAATTGAAGTAATTCAGAAAATTACTAAAAAATAATCATAAGAAAATTTTGAAATGTTGATTCTAAAAATGAAATTTTTTTTCATAAAATTTTTTTTAAAAAAATTATATTTTAATTAATAACATAAAATTACTATTCATATGAAATAAATTAAAATAAAATTTACAAAAAATGTGCCTAGAATTTTTTTTTCCATTGATATTTATTTGATGGAACTACAATATTAATATTTTCTTAAATTACCTAAGATAAATATTTTTTAATTAAATTTTATAATTTTTATGTCCAATTACTAATCCAACAATTAGGTTACTTTTCCCAATAGTCATTTTACAATTCTAAAAAGTCGTGTTACTATTACAATAGTCACATTACTATTCAAATAGTCTCATTACTTTTACAACAGACATATTACCTCATATAAAAACCATTTAATTCCTTATTTTATCTTGCACCTCAAATCCTCATAAGGTACTACGTTTTTATTTTCTAAAATATTGACTCTTTAATTGAAGTTATTTTTTTATAGTGTTATTCATGAGTGTGATATTTTTGAGAGGTGAATGTGATCCATATTTTCCAATTCTACTTGTTTTATTTTTTGTGAGTTTATTATAGAAATGTATTAGTTCCATTTTCATATATATATTTATTTTTAAATTTAAGGTTCCAAATTAATTAAATAAATATTTATGTATTTCATGTGTTTCAATATATTATATTATAAACATTTATTATTAAGAAGGAAAATTAAATATATATAAAATTTTTGGTTGTTACATTTTATTCCCATATATAAATGTCATCACTTAAATTTAAAATCACATCCTCATATAATAATAGTTTAGGTTACTTCTATTTCATTTCCTCATCATGTTTCCATTTTGCTTCTTCATTATTAAGATTTCACCAAATAACTGTAATGAGTTGAGTTTCTTTATTATGTAAACATTCATCTCTATGGTCAAATATAATCTCTAGCTACTCCTCATAAGATAGGTCATTCTCCCTTTGTACCACAGATAGATTCAGTACATGTGGGTGATCGGGTATGTACTTTCTTAGGAGTGATACATTGAATGAATTGTCACGACCCGTCCCCTGGGGCCCATGTCGTGACTACCCCAAGCCCACCTTCCATAGGCCAAGGGTGGGCGACTTGCACTGAAAAGTCATATCCCTAAAACCGGGAAGGCATTGCCTCTAAACCTATAAACTCACCCAAACCAAGCACACGACAAGATACAAGAACAAGGTAAACTATAAACTAAATAGGGTGTGTACAGTAAGTAAAGGGGCCAGAATACAAGCCCAACTAGAAAGTACAAGTAAAATTGAAAAATAACAGCTCTCGTGAACACCCTCTAAGGACCCTCCCTGAAGGGTAGGTACAACTCTCGAACCGTCGTCCCTGTAGATCGTCTCGTCTAATCTCCACCTTCAATCAGCCTCAAGTCTGGTACCCTAGACCTCGATCAGCGTTGTCCATCGTCTGCACAAGACACAACAAAGTGTGGATGTATCCCATGCAGGAGTGAGTATAACAATACTCAGTAGGGACCCTGAGACCCTCATAGGTCTCCTAGAGTTCCACAAAAGAAAACCCACAAAGTATTAAGAAATAGTCATCAACACTCCTTAGGTATATTCCCATAAATATACCTAAGTTATCAAGATATAAAAATGTTACACCGTGAAGGTAGAAGTACCACACCGGTAACACCACTAAGGTAAAAGAATCAGCTCACTCTAGGTATAAGTGAAGTATAGAAGTACAGATGATCAGTTTTGAATCTATATCATCTTATTATGTCAAGAGGTATTGTTGTTGATTATACGAGGTCTAAACCACATAGGATCGATAGGTACTAACCCCTGAAATGACCCACATAGGATCTGACCCACACAGGATCTCTATGTGCTGACCCACACAGGATTTGACACGCACAGGATCGGTATGTGCTGACCCAAGCAGGATTATTGAGCGCTGATCCACATCGGATCTGACCCAAATAGGATCAGTGCTGAGCCACACAGGATCGCTCAATACTAACCTCCATATGATCTGTCTCCAACCTCTGCCTCACTTCCAGCCACTGGATTCCCACTATTAGAACATTTGGGAGAACCACATATCAAGCCATTGGTTGTACCTAAACCACCTCCAAGTTCCACAAATAAGTATCCCAAAGGTATATCATGTCATAAGGGACCCAACAAAATAGATAGCGCGTCAATCGGACGCCCGGTCTGTAAGTTATTAGATTTTCCGCTCCGAGGGGCCGGTTGGATTCAGGGTTGATCCAACCCGGTCGTACTAAAAATTAATCAAAAACATAAGTGGAGTGTACCAAAGGGAGCTTCTCTATCCAAGGATACCAACATCGCAGATGGTTTATTAAACGGATACCCGGTTCTCATGTTACGGCCAAAAAGGCGTATCTGGGTCCGGATGGGCCTGGGTCCGGTCCGACCCGGCCCGACTCAGCATGGAGCGGCCCGATCTAGTTTGGATCGACCCAACCAGGTCCGGATCCGGCTTGGTTGGCTTGGGCCATGGTCAGCCTAGCCTACTGGGCCATGGTCTGGCCCAGACCGGGGTGCAGCCCGTGGTCGGGAGGCTCGCCGTGGCGGGGTCCGTCCTAGCGGACAACCATGGGGGAGCCCCCCCCCCCCCCCTCGGTAAACCTAAACAGTCCAGCGGACCATTTGGTCTCCCTGTTGGCATGCGGGACAACTTGACGGTCCTGCTTAATGTGACGCAGCCAGCCAGAACGGTCGGCCGATTCTCTTCCCAGTGGCACGGATGCACACCACTACTCCATCATGGCCAGCCAGATGATGGATTTCCTCCGACCTCTGCCACATCAATGTGGTCATGGTCTCTAGCTCAGGCGGTGCGGATGCATGCCTCTGCCTCTCCATGCGGCCGGCCGACGTGCCGGCTGCCACCCAGCTCTGTCGCGGCCGATGGGTCGCAGCCTGCCGCTCAACCAACAGCATGAACACACGTCGCCCTACCTTCACACAGTCATCTGGGTGCCGGCTACCGCCTTCTTCCACGATCCATCATAGCTTCATCCCAAGTCCGAAAATTATGACGTTCGCATATTCATGATCCTCGGGTCAAGATATCCACATCCATATGTCGCGCTCACGTGACATTGTGTTTTCAGTGCGCTTAATTATTTGGTGTTCAATAACGCATGAAGAACGCACGAATAATGAAAAAAAAAGTTCGAGGTATAAGTTCGGAATGATGGACATGTTTATTTGTCCATTGTCATTTTGAATCAATAATATGAAGAATCAACAAATTGATTTAATCATACTTCAAATTAAAACCCTTACCTTGATGTTCATTTGAGGTGTCATGAGGAAGGAGATGAAGTTGATGAAGGGGATTTTGGCATTCTTCACTCCTGCAACATGCTTCCTAAGCACACTCCAATGTTAACGTTCTTGATCTGAAGGGCTATTCTTCATTGGAGAATATTTATCCAAAGGTTCTCCCCAGCTCTATTTTTCCAATGATTACCAACAAATAAGTGACGAGCCAACCTAAATTGAGTTAAGATTATTAATTCAATTAAACTTGGCACATTAAAGTTGGAACATAAGGGATACACATTAAATTGGAAGAATTCAAATGGTTTCCTCACATTAAAGGAGATTTTAGGTGCTCCCTGCCACCATGTTTCAAAATGGAGGTTTCATGAAAATAAAATAAAAGTCGTTGTTTTATTTTATTTTTATTCTTTTAACCTCCTATAAAAATCAGGAAAACTAACTGTCATTGTCAACCTACTGCAGTCGAGGTAAAGGTATTCTTAAGAGAATATCGGTGCTGCGAGTTCAATAGTATCCTCAAATTTCAATTCTGAGCACCAGATCAAAAGTTACAAAATTCTGCTCGCACGTTTACTAAAAGTACCCGAAAAAAAGGTCATAAATTTATTCCAGGAACATCGGGCCTTTGAATCACATACCATCAATTTTTGTGGACTCGTAATAATTTCATATAATTAAAAAAATTACATGGAAAAAATCTGGGTCTTTACATTCTCCCCAACTCAGAACTTTACATCCCTGAAAACTACAACACAAACTAGGGAAACAAGTGGGGGTACTGAGCATGGATCTGAGCCTCCCTCTCCCATGTGATCTCATGGAGGTTCTCATGCTTCCAATGAACACACACCAGATGTATTGACCACCCACGAAGGACCCGCTCACGTCATTCCTCAATCTCCACTGGAACCTCTGAAAACATCTCCCCGTCGTCGATGTCCATCTCACCCCAATCAATGATGTGTGAAGGATCATGTACATATCACCTCAGTTGGGATATGTGGAAAATGTCATGCACCCGGTGAAACTGAGGTGGAAGAGCTAAGTTATAATCCACCTCACCAACTATGATTAGGACCTGAAAGGGTCTGATGAACCTCAAAGATAACTTGCCGCCCCGGCCAAATCTTCACAAACCTCATCGAGGTGAGATCCGTAGAAAGACATGGTCACCATCCTCAAACCCAATAAGACTTTGTCTTCTATCAGTGTTGGACTTCTGCCTACTCTGTGTAGTCTTCATCTGCTCCTATATGATCTGCACCTTCTCTGTGGTAGCCCGCACCATCTTTGGTCCCATGAGTGATGACTCCCCTGGGTTAGTCCAACATAGAGGTGATATGAAAGTTCGACTGTACAATGCCTCAAATGGTGCCATTCTGATAGTGGAATAATAGATTTTTTTGTATGCGAACTCCACCAAAGTCAATTGATCCTCCCAGCTACAGCCGAAATCTAGGAAGTAATCATGAAACATGTCCTTAAGGTTTCGAATGGTCCGCTCTGTCTGACCATCCGTCTAAGGATGGAAGGTAGTGCTCAACCGAAGTTGTATACCAAACATCTCCTACAACCCCTTCCATAGACAAGAAGTGAAATGTTCATCATGATCGGAGACAATCGTAGATGACACTCCCTGAATCCATACAATATCCTGCATATAGAGGCGTCTAAATATCTCTATTGATCCCTTCTCTCTGATAGGTAGGAAGTGGGATGACTTTGTCAGTCGGTCAACGATCACCCAGATGAAATCATGCCCCATGGACGTGCGTGGAAGTCCTCTCACAAAGTATATGGATATTCCATCCCACTTCTACTTTTTCACCTCTAGTGGCTAAACTAAGCCTACTGGAACCTGATGCTCTGCCTTCACTTGCTGAAAAGTGAGGCCCCATGAGACAAACTTTGTCGCTACTTTCTTCATTCCCAGCCACCAGTTCTGATGCCGAAGGTTCTGGTACATCTTCGCCACTCCTGGATGTACCGCTAGAGGGGATGTATGGAACTCCCTCAACACTTCCTCCCTAACAGCCACAGGTACCATAGTACGCCCTCTGAAGAGGTTGATGTGCTTCCCACCTACAGAAAATTCATCGGTTGTCTGTCCTGTAGATATCCAAGCATGTCGAGCCTTACGATCAGTTTCCTCAAGCTACGCCTCCCTAACTCGCTGAAGGAGTGGGGGAGTGACTGTTAGAGACTTAAGATAAGCAAATCTATCTCGTTCCACATAGGATATCCACAAAGCGGCTAGTTTCTTTGTTTCCTCAATCATCAACTGTATACCAAATCTCCTGTTGAGTGCATCTGCTACTACATTCCCCTTCCCAGAATTATAGACTATCTCGAAGTTATAGTCCTGGAGGAACTCAATCCAATGCCATTGTCTCAGGTTCAGGTCCTTCTGAGAGAAGATATACCTAAAAATCTTGGGATCAGATTAGACTATAAAACGTTCAACCATCAAGTAATGTCGCCACATCTTCAAGGAGAAGACCACTACTGCTAACTCCAGGTCATGGGTAGATTAGTTTTTCTCATGATGCCTCAGCTGTCGATAACCATACATGATCACTACCCACTCCTGCCTCAGGACACATCCATGTTTGGCCCATGATGTGTCGCAGTAGACAACTTACCCAACACCCTCCTCTGGTAGCCTCAAGATGGGGCACTGGTCAGTCTCTGCCTCAGCTCTGTAAAACTCTATTGGAATCTCTCCGACCACATGAAGGGTTTCCCCTTCTATGTCAATGTGGATAAGGGTTATGAAACTCTAGAAAAGTGAAACACAAACCTCCAGTCCGGACACTCTTCACTCCCATCAAACTCTTGGGTGGATTCCAAGAAAGTATAGCCTCAATCTTCACTGGACACACTGTAAATCCAGCCTCTAAGATGACGTGTCCCAAGATGTGAACCTATCAGATCCAGAACTAGAACTTCGATAGCTTACCATAAAGATGGTTCACTCAGAGTGTATCCAGAACTATCTGCAGATGATAGGCATGCTCCTCCCATGTCACTGAGTATATCGAGATGTCATCGATGAAGACTACCATAAATCGATCAAAGTATGGCTGGAATATCTTTTTTATAAATCCTATGAACACTGCTAGGGCATTAATCACACCGAATTGAATAACCAAAAACTCATAGGGTCTATACCGGTATTTTAATGTTGTCTTCTGCACATCCTCATCTCATACCCTGAGATGGTGATATCCTGATCTGAGGTCTATTGAGAAAACCACCGTTCTCCCTTCAGTTGGTCAAAGAGATCATCAATCCTCAGGAGTGGATACTTGTTCTTCACAGTCACCTGGTTCAAGCACCGATAGTCTACACAGAGTCTCAAACTCCCATGCATCTTCTTGGTGAACAAAATCAGGGTTAACCAAGGAGAAACAATGGGCCTAATGAACCCCTTGTCCCGCAAGTCCTCCATCTATACCCGCAACTTTCGAAGCTCCACAAGATCCATCCGATATGCTAGAGTAGATATTAGTGTCATACCAATGTACAAGTTGATGTAAAAATACACCTCTCTATGAGGAGGTAGACCCAGAAAATCATCAGTAAAAACATCAGCGTACTGGTCCACCACTACAGGATAGCTCGGACTCTCAACATCAACCACTCTGAGGGTAATTCTAGCCAACTGATGTGTGATCGGCTGCACCCTCCTCTGGGTAAGTCCATATTGTGATTCAAAGGTTCCCTCCTCACTGGTGAAGGAAAACCTAGTCCCATCCATGTGGACACACCGCGCTTTGCTCCTAATATAGTCAATCTAAGCATGGACTGTAGATAACCAGTCCATATCCAAGATGAAATCGTAAGGCCTCGACGTCGCTACTATAAGATCACAACTAAATCTCTTGCCTCATAGAGTAAACTCACACTACTGGTACCAGTGTGTAATCATAAAATTTTATCCTATAGAATTATATAGCTGTAAGGATCAATCCAATGACTCCACCAGTATCTCTGAGATCTGAACGAGGGTTGTGGAAATAAATGAGGGACTTGAACCTATGAATATAAGTACTATATCTACGGTGGAGTAGACACAGATCATACCTAGAATCATCTCTGGAGCGCCGTCGTTATAGGTCTCAGCTTCCTGGAGCTGATCTCATCCCCATCCACCTACTCCCTATGGTCGGGGTGGACCACCTGGTGGTGGTGGCGGTAGAACCTCGAATCACCACCCACCACCTACTGCACGGCCTGCTCCTCTACCACATCTACCTCCTTCTTTCGAACCTCCTCGATTGAATATTTTTCTCTACCCAGTAAGTCCTTTGACCGACTATTGGTCATTCGTATGGAGGGTCGGGCAGTCATGAGCCATGTGTCCCTACCGACTGCATGTGTAACACTGCAAGTCTCTCGCCTGTCCTGCACTGGCTTGAGAGCCCCGCAACACCGACCCTATATCTTGCAGTTGTCCAGCTGTAGGTCTGGTCCTCCTGGACCTCTGAATCATCTGTCTGCTTCCAGATGACGATGACTCTAGTACGTGTTGTCCAGTGGTGGGTCTCACTGTCGGTGACTGCTCAGCAAGGAAGCTCTCCACTAAGACTGATCACTCTAACATCCCCCACCTACATCAAGATGCTGAGAGAAACTATCGAAACTCTAATCTCTAGTATGATCCCATGCTCGAAGGTCTGGGACCTGATGAAAGGGTCCTTCACTATGTCAATGGAGTAGCATGAGAGATCAGTGAACCTCAATGAGTACTGAGCCATAGTCATGCTACCCTGCTGCAAGTGGATAAGCTCATGTATACATAGTGAACATAGGGTTTCTGGGACAAAATCTTCCCCCAAAAGGCTCTCGAAGTCCTCCCAGACAAGAGTCACCTCGTCGTGAACCTGGAGGATCAAGCTCCACTATCTGCTCACTGCTTCCGGAAGAAGACAGACGGCAAGGATCACCATGAGATCAGATGGTGTCCCTACCAGTCAAAAAACTCTAACCACAGACTCTATCCAGTCCTCAGCCGCCTATGGATCTGTGTCAACTTAGAACCTCGATGGCCTCTAGCACTAGAACTCGTGCAACACACTCAAGCAGTGTCCACCCTCAACTGATGAGGCTGGTGGCATCGGATGCCCAACGAGTAGTGGTGCTGCTGTTACACCACCCGATAGTACAACTGTCATAAGGGGTCCTTGCACAGAATCCTCATCGCTCGGTGGGATTTCATCACGTACTCTACCTAGAACCCTGACATGCTGTCTTCATGGAGGCATCCTGAAAGAAATAGGTGTGCCACGGTTAATAAGTTATACCTAGTGAGATGACTCAAAGAGATCACAAAGAAAACTTTTCAAAAACACAAACACAATTAGTGTTTTCATGCACTGAGTTGGAAATCATATGTCAAGGTCCTGGTGTATGGATACATCGGCCGCTGCACCAACACTGGATTCAACAAACTAATAACCACACTCATAACACTTAGCACTATTGTCAATTAAAATATCATAATACAAGTTATTTGGTAGAACCAAACTCCTCTGATACCAATTTTTCACGAATCTTCCCCCAGGGCCCATTCCGTGAATACCCCAAGCCCACCTTCCATAGGCCAGGGGATAGAAACTACCACTGGAAAGGCATATCCCTAAAACTGGGAAGGGATTGCCTCTAAACCGATAAATTCACCCAAACCAAGCACATAGCAAGATACAATCACAAGTTAAATTATAAAGTAAACGCAGTGTGTTCAATAAGTAAAGGGGAAGAATACAAGCCCAACTGGAAAGTACAAGTAAAACTGAAAAAGAACTACTCTTGTGAACACCCGCCAAGGACCCTACCAGAAGGTTAGGTACCGCTCTCGAACGGTCATCCTTATGGATCGTCTCATCTAATGTCCATCTTCGATCAGCCTCCAGTCTGGTACCCTCGACCTTGACCAGCGTTGTCTATCCTCTGCATAATACACAACAAGGTGTGTTCATAGCCCATGAAGGGGTTAGTATAATGATACTCAATAGGGACCTTGAGACCCTCGTAGGTCTCCTAAAGTTCCAAAAAGGAAAAACCACAAAGCACGAAGCAATAGTCATCAACACTACATAGGTATATGCCCATACATATACCTAAGTTATCAAGATATACAAAGGTAACACCGCGAAGGTAGAAGTACTATAGAGGTAACACCACAAAGGTAAAAGACCCAACTCACACTAGGATTAGGCCATCCCTATCCGGTTCGAGTTGACCCGACCATATTTGGGTCCGACCCGGTTGACCTGGGCCTCAGCAGGCCTGGATCACTATGCCATGGTCTGACCGAGCCCGCAAAGGTTGAATCCTAGCCCAACCCGCTGGGTGCGGCTCACATTCCAGCCTGTAGTCAGGTGGCCCGTCGTGGCGGGGTCTGTCCTAGCCGACACCCGGGGGAAGCCCCCCCCCCCCCCCCCCCGATTTACCCGAATAGTCCAGCGGACCATTCAGTCAACCTAATGGAATGTGGGACCACTTGGTGGTCCAATTTGGTGTGACTTGGCTGGCCGGAATGGTCGGGTGGTTCTCCTACCAGCGGTATGAACGCGCGCCACTGCTCTATCGCGGCCAATCAGATGCTGGTTGTCCTCAGACCTCTGTTGTGGCCAAGCAGCCATCGCCACCAGCTCTGGTGGCACAGAAACGCTCCCCCACCTCATCATGTAGTCTTCCAGTGTGTCGGGCCCCACCCCACTCCGTTGCGGCTGACGGGCCGCATCCTCCTGCCCAACCGGTGTCACAGAAGCATGCCGCCCTACCTCCACACAGCCGACCGAGTTCCAACCGCCACCTTCTTCTACGAGCTATCATAGCTTCATTCCAAGTCCTAAAATTATTATGTTTACATATTCACGATCCTCGTGTCAAGATCTCTACTTCCATATGTTGTGCTCAATGATACATTGTGTTTTAAGTGCACTTAATTATTTGGCGTCGAAGAACACATGAAGAACGCATGAATAACAAAAGAAAATGGTTGAGGTATAAGTGCAGAAAGATGGACATGTTTGTTTGGCCATCATCTTTGTGAATCATTAATATGAAGAATCAACAAATATATTTAATCACACTTCAAATTAAAACCTCTACCTTGACGTTCATTGGAGGTGTCGTGAGGAAGGAGATGAAGTCGATAAAGGGGCGCTGGTGTTCATCTCTCCCACAACTCACTTCTGAACCACACTCCAATGTAAATGTGGTTCATTTTAAGGGTTGTTCTTTGTTGGAGAATATTTCTCCAAAGGTTCTCCCAAGCTCCCCTTTTCCAACGATCCCCAAAAAAGAAGTGAGGAGCCAACCTTAATTGAGATAATATTATTAATTAAATTAATGTTGGCACATTAAAGTTGGCACATTAAATTTGACACATTAAATTGGGAGAATTCCAATGGTTTCCTCATATTAAAGGGGAGTTTGGGTGGTCCCCACAACCATGTTTCAAAATAGAGATTTCAAGAAAATAAAATAAAAGTTGTTGTTTTATTTTATTTTTATTCTTTTAACTTCCCACAAAATCTGAAAAACTAACTTCCACCCTCGACCTATTGTGGTCGAGGTAAAGGTCCCATTAAGTTAATATTGATGTTGTGATTTCAATGGTGTCCTCAGATTTCAATTCCAAGCACCGGTTAAAAAGTTACAAAGTGATTCTCATACGTTTAATGAACGTACCCAAAAAAAGTTTAGAACTTCATTTCGGGCACACTGGGCCTCAGAATCATGCAATTTAAATTTTTACGGACTCGTAATAATTCCATATAATTAAAAAATTACATGAAAAAAAATATGGGTCTTTACATGCATTATAAAATTGGTCCTGGTTTTGTAAAAATGATAGTTCATAGGACACTAGTCCGATGCGATAAACTATCTCAAATGGAACAATTTATATATAGTTAAGATTTATTTTCTTTCTATACTACATAAATCACTTACAATGTGGTATTAAAAATAAAAAGATTCTCTTTCTTCAATATCTAGTTCCCTTCTATGGTTGTCAACATAGATCTTCTTCCAAAACTAAGAAACTTTTTTATGATGTTGAATGGATTAAAACATCTGTATCATCTCTTATCGAAGATCAGGTACAAGTATTTTCCATTCACCAAATTCATCCCAATATGTATTAGTTCTATATCACTTCCCATATAGATCTTTATATGGGGAATTTGACTATTCAATTGGAAGATGCGGTAGTATGATAACTCAACCAATGGGTGATTTTGATCCCATCCCCATTTAAATTTCATTGAGAAATATCTCATCATGTCCTCAAGTGTATGAATGGTTCTTTAGATTGGTCATAGGCTTGGAATTGATAGTTTAACACCCCTATATTTTATAAAATATTTTTTTGAATAGAATTAATTTCTTTGATAGCTTTTGTTACACATAAAACATAGTTTTAACAATCCATGATATATTATTAATATCATCATTTAAACAAGACCGTTATAACCCATCTGTTAACCATGGTGGTATAATTAGAAATAAGAACTTTTTAAATATTAATTACAATGGTTTCATATAAGTAAAACCTATTGATAAAAAAGTACTAAATTTTTAGTAAATAAATTATAAGTTTGGAAAATACTATTTTCTCAAAAAACTGTTTTTATTTCATTTATTATACAAATAGTAAAAAAATTCTAATTTTAGAATGATTATTTGAAAAAATAAAATTTATTTCTGAAATATTCATTTCTAAATTATCTTTGAGTTAATTTTTGATAATTTTATGAAAAGTTTAATTATTCAATGAATAATAAAAAATGCCAACTCTTATTAGAAAACTTACATTTCGATTAAATCATTTGTAAAGTTACATTATAGAGACCCTGACCCCATAACTTGATTTCAGTGTCTAATTTATTAAATTGAAATAAGATACAATTAATCACATCCATAAGTACCTAATAGTTTAGTAGTCTTAGTAAATTAGATACATAAATTAAATTCTTTTTAAAATTGAAAAAATAAAATACACAAATTATTTTCATTGATAATACCATTATTAGACATATTTTATCCCTACATATAAATCAAAAAACACTTCTTAGTATCTTGGTTAAAATAAAACATAAGAAATGGGTGATCTTGTATGATCAGTAAGGGTAAGACTGTATCGAATGCTATGAATAAATAATGCATAATCAATAAAGAAAACTAAATAACTTATTCAAATTCCATTTAATCAATAACTAGAGAAAAATATGGCAGGAATAAATGATGATCAAATGATTCTATATAAATAATAACCTAATCATTAAAAATAAACCATGTATATTATATCTAATCAAATAATCATATGGAATATGAGTAACTGCATTCATGATAATGGAATTCATAATTCCAGACAATTAAAATATATTGTAGAGGCCTTGTTCCAATAAATCTAAATAAATGGATAATGCGTCGACCTAAACCCAATCTAGTTTGTCTCATGATATATACTGATTCATAGATGGGATATAGGAGGTCCCAAAAATAAGTTTCTAAGCCCAATTTATTCCACTTATGAAATGGGAGAAACATAATAAACGTAAACATTAATATTTAAAGACTAAAATATTTAATGTTAACACATAACCCAATCAATAAACATAACCATAATCTATCCAAAGAAAAATAGTGAATGGTGATAAAATTTTACATCCCCATTCAAATTGATCATAAATAATTTGGATAAATAATAAGGTTGGTATAAATACACTATATATTTAATATAACATATTTTAAATCTATGTTTGATTCCATTGATGAATAGAAATACCCTAAAAATATCCTTAAAAATATTTTTTTGAGAAAAATAACCCTTAAATTTCAAAATCACCCTTTAAAAGAAAAAGTTCACAATATATTTTGAAAATAAAAATTGCTAAAAATAGCCTTTTAAAACATGTAAACTAATAATTAAAATATGTATTTTTCATTATGGGTAGAAATTCTTTTCATATTGTACATGTTAAAATAAATATTTCTTTCACTTTTTTAGTAAAATACAAAAGGGTGTTGTTTTGAAAATGGCATGAAGATTCATTTCAAAAAGATTAAAAATTAAAAATTGGAAAATTTTTATTTAACAAATTATTTTTCAGAGTTTAAAAAAATTGAAAACATTTTTAGAAAATATTGTTTTTGACGAAAAAGGATTTCTAACCAAAGAGAAAAAAATCATATTTTCTTAAAAAACATTTTCTCAGTCATTTTAAGTACAAAAGTGTAGGAAAATGGTACCATTTTTTAAAAACTTTAATTAATAACCATATTAAAATAAAATATATTGATTATATGATATAAATATCAAATAATTCTCTCATGTGATATGTGAATATAGACAATCTCAAATAATGATGTGACTTGAAATAAACTTTTACCACTTTGGTAACTTCAAAATAATAATCCCCATAAAATAAATTACATTAAATAACATGAATATAAATATATTTATGACAAAAAATATCAAATGGGTAGTATATACACTTTACTAATTAAATAAGTGGTGAATATGGCATATGCCTCATGGAAGCAAAAGTGAGACGACATGCCCTTGCCTCAAGTCCAATTTCCTTCATACGGGTTTGTACTTCATGTATAATAATTTTAAGAATATTAACTTATACCAAAACCATAATAATATTTTTAATATCATATATGATCCTATTATAACATTTAACTACTTATTTGTTAATAATATATCATTATTTTCATTATTTCTGGTGTTAATTTCCCTATTTTATGATGCAAGTTTTATCATGAAAGTTCCAATTTTTGTGAATAGGATATATATATATATATATATCAGGTTTATATTGATAAAAAATTTATAAATATCATATTTACTATGTATATATATTTTTATAACCATTTATGAAATTTGGAAATGGAAAATAAATTGTATCTCTTCGTGGAGACTGTAGGTCATACGTACACACGAGCAATGATATCATCCTCTTAAAGAGTAAAAAGGTAAGAAATTGGGTGATATATTAATTTTAAAAAATAAATATAATTTTATATATATCATATATATTAATTAATTGATACTTATTACATTCCATGTAAATTGTATATGAAAAATGAATCTCATCACTTCGTGAGGCGGTAGTCCATTGTACATATAAGCGACGTTATCATATTTTAAATAGAATGGAATGTAAAATTTTATATGCGATATTGAAATTATATAACTATAATTATATCATTAATATCATATAAATTTTTCAAATTCATAATTATATATATCCTTGAAATTTTGTGGTGGAAAACAAATTATATCGGTTCACGCAGTGGTATACCATCGTACACAAAATCAATGATTTCATTTCCTGTTCAATGGAAGTGTGTATCAATAAATATTATTAAATAATCATAATAATATATAATTATATGTTATATAATGTTATTATTATATTTTAAGTTTTAATACAAAATTATAGGTGTGCAAAGAAGAGTGAAAATAAATGATATTTGTTAAGATAATTACCTTCTTTAAGAGAAACCTCCTTTTAGATCTCCTGTTAAGGACCCTAAAGATGGTATTTTGGGAGGTACATAAGCTATATAATACTTATAAGAATTTTTTGGAGATATTTTTCATGTTTTTTTCAATCCAAAGGGATAGAGGGGTCTGAATAAGTGAGGGGAGGGAGTGTGATTTTATAAGTGGGGAATAAGAACCCTCGTGGAAATTACATGGAAATTTCCCAAATGAATCCAAAATGATAAAATTATTCAGATGAAAAAAATCATAAAAATAAAATTAGGTTAGAATATTTTATTATATATGGTTTAAATATGTCTATTAAATCATATTTTGAGAATTTTATAGGTTATTTAAACTTTAATCATTTAAGTTTAAACCCATGAGAAACCCATTTTTATCTAAATTAAGCTTTGCTGTTTTTACTATCATTATAGTCCAAAATTAAGTTGAAATTTTTTAGATAATATAAATTATTATGATTACAAATATTTAATCCATTTTTCAAAATTCCATTCACATATATAGAAATTTTTAATTTAAAATTAATCCCACAGATACGATGAGAGTAGTTTTTCAAAGAAAAGTGATCAAAAGTTTACAAATTTTTTAAATCAAAATTAAATATAAAATTTATTATAATGAATTAAATTGGATTAATAAATATATAATTGAACTAATTTTATTTCTAAAACTATCTTACAAAAAAATTATATTTTTAATGGCTTTAAAAGAAATGAGAATTCTTAATAAAAACCAATATTTTTCAATATTCGCTGAAAAGTTTATCTTTTCAGAAATTCTCAAGATTAACTAAAATATAATTTTGAAATTTTGATTCCAATTTTTTTTAAATAAATTTTTTAAAAGTGGAAAAAATTATTTTAAATTATGTGGGAAAAACGCGAGTAGACTTTTTTTTAGAAAAATAAAGTTTTTAAGAAATCATTTCCTTTTCTTTCAAATGGTTATTATTTATTTATAATCAATATATTACCATTGAATTTATTTTTTACAAGTGTAAAAAATATAATTTTAATAATTATTTTAGTACTGTCCATAATCTCGAACTTAACAGTTAGGTTATAATTTTCATTTTTAAATAATAATATTTTAATTGTGTTTTCTTTTATTCAAACTCGGTGTTGCATTCATTTCAATCAATAAAATAGATTGAATTTATTTTTAATATATATATATATTTATTTATATATTGTAAAGTATAAAGATGTTATATTTTATTCTCTATTTTGTGTAGTGTGTCAAGCATTCTATTGAACATGATGTTCCTGTTTTAAAAATCTTGAGGTAATACATCCCCCCCAGAACCAAAGTAAGTTATGTCATCAAAAATTAATATTGATCTCCATAATTAAGGGTTTTAAATTTGAAAATATTTTTGTGGGAACCCACATCGTAAAAAGGGTTAATAAAACATCACATTATTAAGAGACAAAGGGGATTACAGAAGACATATTAAATAGCACATAATTAGGTTTATATGTAGGATAAAATTTGTAGGAAATGAAAACATGGACATGGAAGAAAAAACTAAAACCCAAGGATTAATAAAGAGTGATAAAGATAATTGATCACAAGAAATTTAATGACCAATGTAAAGTTAAGGACCTCAAAACAATAAATCTATGATGATTTAAAAGGATTTCAGTTAAATATAAATGAATTTATTAGGATAGAATTTGATTCAATATCCTGTTCCTAGTATTAAATAATTAATTTATCATCTAGGGAGAGAATATATAAAAATATACTTACTGGATATCATTCTATTTCATATGTAAAATTTCATCTTTTTGTTGTGCTTTAATGATTTTCTATTTCATTTCTTACTACAAGAAATGAGTATCCAAGATGAATTTTTTATGCATGAAGCACTAAATTATCTTTTAACAAATAATAATATTCATAAAAGCATGAAAAGACTTTTTATATATTTATATATACATTCCAGAACCAATATGGTTATCAAAAGTTATCTAATATAATAAATTAATCTACAAACCTCAAACATAACACCACTGGTTCGACATTAATATTTATCCATCATATATTTTAACTAAAAATAATGACATATTAACTAGGATATCATGTAAATAAGTTGTAAATGATAAACCCCTATAATACTTTGGTTGTGGGTTTATGCCTCATGGCCTTATTGGCTTCAACGGGTTGTCACTCAATATGTAGTTTTTTCTTTTTCTAAAACCAAATTAATATAATTCTGATAATGTCACTGAATTGTAATATCCCATAGTTACCTCAACATAAATTAATAGATAAAACTTTAAAGGTTACCAATACCTTCCTAAAAAACCTTGATCATTATTATCTCAACATCATACACATATTAAGTGTTATCATCCCTCAAAAATGGGTTTTACATAAAGTTGAACTTTCAACTTAATCACTTTTCTTGGTACTATCCCACACATTATTTCAAATCCCTAAAGAATTAATACAAAAATAAAATCCTTATATATTTATTAATTATTAAATTAGGATTATCATTGGTTAAAATAATCCTAAAACATGATAATTTAATTCAAACACAATCGCATTGATCATTCCACTTATTCTGTATTAATAGCATAAGCTTGACCTTGACCCCTTAGATTATTTTGAGGTATATTCCCTTAATTCTTGGGGATTCATTTGTGTCATACCTTATCTCCTTATAGTAGAATAATTGCACATTATAAAAAGCTTTCTTTCCTTTAAAATCATGAGCATGGTGCCCTTATTTCTCTATAATTAAAGCAGACTCCTTGTCCTTTTAACCATGTACCATGGTGTTTCTATACACAAGTATCACATGTTGGAAAATCCTTCTTCCCCTTATTCCTTTTATCTATATTTTTCTCTATCATCATATTCTTCTCTTTTTTACTTCAAAGTCATAATCTATATATAATTCTTTCTCAATGTTGATAGAACATGATACTATATCATTATATGATAAGAAAGTTTTATAGACTAGTTCCATTTGGAGTATTTTATTAATCCCATAAAAATAAATAGCCAATCTTGTTACTTGGATTACATACGTAGTTTGTATCATGGATTTCTATCCTTATAAATATGGATATATACTTAGTAACATTTTCAAATAATTTACATTTTAGACCTGAGAACTATATTTCCATATTCTATTGTTGCTCATAAGGAAAATATGTATACAAGAATATTACCTTGAAATCTATCAACTCTATTCTATATATTTCCACCTCATTATTAGTAGTTTGAATTAATGACCTCCATCGATCTGCATATCCTAAGAGATGAAAACACTACCATGAATACCTTCTCCCTTTCACTATATCATAGATTGATAAATATATTCCCTAAATAACTTATCCATTACTTAGTTAAAATGGATTTTTTGTCCCTTTTAATGATGGAGTTTGTTGATTCATGAAGCAATCTAATATCGTTACACCTTATTGTGTTTCGGTAGGCTGCTCCATACAAGAAAGTTTATTACTCATAACCTTAGTTTTATTCCCTAATATGGTCATAATTTGATTAGTTTTAGCTTCATCACTACCTCCAGCTTCATTATCTTTCCCAGGAAGAAATCCCTACCTAGGGTATGTGCATTAACACAGTTCTCATTCTTTCTATTAGGCGTTATTTATAAAAAATCGAATATTATATATTTGATGAAAAAATTCCTTGAAAACCTTCTCCATTTTCACTAATTCTTAGAGTAAGAAATATATTCCCTAAGGAACTTATCCATTACATAGCTAAAATGGATTTAAAGTCCCTTTGAATTATAGAGGACGTTGATGCATAAAGAGATATAATATCATTACACTATGTGTTGGACCAATAGGCTGCTCCATATGGGAAAGGTTATTACTCCTAACATGAGTTATTTTATCCAATATGGTCATAATTTGATCATTTTATGCTCCAAAACTATCTACATCTTCATTATATTTCCTAGGGGGGAATCCCTACATGGGGTACATGCATTAACATAGTTCTCATTCCTTCTATTAGGCATCATTTTAAAAATAGAATACACTGTATTAGATTATTACATTATGAAACATAATTTATAATCCCAAAACTAGTGAAATTATTAACATAAATTTAAAATTTTATTTATATATAATCTCCTAATCATAAAAATGGTTTCCATGGGTATATGTTTATTTTTAAATCCTTCATAATGGTTTGTAAAGAATTTTTTATTTATCCTAAGAATACTCACTAGTAGTGTCAAACCAAATGCACTGTAAGGCCCGTTTTCATGAACCAGGTGATGATTGGGTTAATAATAATGTGCCCTTTCTAGATTTATTGCCCCTAGGTACATCTGTTCTAGAACCATGTCCACCATTAGTATCCAGACATGCATATATTAAAAGTAAAACACAAAATATAACTTTATTAAAAAACTTTAGGATGCTATTCAATACTTATCATCAAAGTTTATGAAAGGGTTATTTTTCCTAATCTATGTTTTCCAAAATCCAGTTCCCATGGTTTTTTCTAAACGTCCTCTAATACCAATTATAGAGACCTTGGCCCCAGTATCCCAGAGCTGGTGTCTACCTCCTTACATTGACCTAATATACAAAGAATCGCATCCCAAAGGACCAAAAAGTTTAGTAATCATGGTAAAATATATACAAACATAAAATTTTTATTAAAATTGAAAACATAAAATTCATAAAGTATTTTCTTTAAGAACACTATTATTCCTCATAATGTATCCACGCATATAAATGAAAAATAAATTCCTGGTATCATGGGGAAAATAAAACATAAGAAACGGGTGAGCTCAGATTCTCATTAAGGGTAACCATATAGATTAAGCTACGAATATAAAATTTATAATCAATATGGATAGGTAAGTAACTAAAACACATTTTATTTAATCAATAACATGACCATAATATGGCTGGAATAAATGATTATCAAATAATTCCATATAAATAATCCCATGATATTGAAAACTAAACCATAGATATTATAACTAATTGAATAATCACATGGAATATCAAAAAAAAATTCATAATGATGGAATGAATAATTACAGATATCTAAAATACGCTATCAAGGCCTCGTTCCATGACATCTAAATAAATGGGCAAGGGCTCGGCCTAAACCTAATCTATTTTGTCTCATGATTCTACCGATGCATCGAGGCTTTATAGAAGGCCCCAAGCATTAGTTACAAAGTCTTTTGGATTTCTCATATTAAAGGGGTTAAACATAATAAATATAAAAATTCATATTGACAAACTAACATATTAAATGTAAATACATACCTCAGTTAATAAACATAATAATAATCCATCCAGAGTAAAATAGTGAAGGGTAATAAAATTGTACGTCCTTAGTTAAATTGGTCATAAATGATAAATATAAATAATATGGTATCAATACAATATAAAATTTTTGGATCATAATTAAAATAGTGGTTTGATGTAATTTATGAATAGAAATACCATGAAAATATCCTTAAATACATTTTATTAAGAAAAATAACCTTTTCATTTTGAAAATCACATTTTATAAAAAAGTTGAGAGAACATTTTGAAAATAATTTCCATTGAAAATAACCATTTAAAACATTTAAAACAAGTATTAAAATATAGATTGTTAATTATAGTGATAAATTTATTTCATGTTGTACATGTTGAAATAATGACACCATTCACATTTTCAATAAAATCCAAAAGAGAATTATCTTGAAAATGGAATTAATATTTCTATCAAAAAAAATCAAAAATCAAAAATGGGTAAAAGTGAATTCAATAAATTATTATGGAAATGTTAAAAACAATTTTTAAATTTTTTTATAAAACATGGGTTTTATTGAGAAATGATTTTCGTCCGAAGAGATAAATAATGTTGAATTTTCTTAAAAAAAATTATCAATAATTTTATATACCAATGAGTGAGAAAATGGTTATATTATTTAAAAAAATAATTAATAACCAAATTTCAATAAAATATATTGATTTTATGATATAAATATCAAATAATTTTCTCAATAGATATGTAAACATAAAAAAATCCTGAATAATGATGTGATTGTGAAATAAATTCTTACTATTTTGGTATCTTCTAAATCGTAAGCCTCATAAAAGAAATGAAGTAAAATTAAACTTTAAATACCATTAAAATAAATAGATTCATGATATAAAATATCAAAGGGTAATTATATACACCACATAATGGAATTATTTTTGAATATGGTATATGTCTCATGGAAGTAAAAGTGAGATGGAAGACCCTTATGTTAGGTCTGATTTCATTCATACATATTTATAAAAACTTTACAATGGTTTTAATAATAATATTAATTTATTAAATAGACATAATATTATTTATAATATCATCTAGCATCCTATTATAGCATTTTACCACCCATTTGTTAACAACATTTTATTATTTATGGTATTTGGGGTGTTAATTCCCTTATTTTCTCATTCATGTTTTGTCATGAATGTTATGGTACTTTAGAATAGTATATATATTTATATCATCCTAGGAATTATTAGAATATTATAAATATAATTTTTAATCATTAGATAAATTTTTAGAACCATTTATGAAATTCATCCTTGGAAAATGAATCGCGTCTCTTCGTGGAGACGGTAGGTCATACAGATACAGAAGTGACAGTATCATTCACTTAATGAGGGAAAGGGTAAAGATGGGGTGATATATTAATTTTAAATATTACAAATAATTTCATATATATTACATATATTAATTAAATTTAACATTATTTCATTCTTTGAAAAGCGTAAGAGAAGAACGAATCACATCGCTTCGGGAGGTGGTAGTTCATCGTTCACACAAGCAATGTTAACATATTTGAAATAGAATGGAATTTAAAACAGTATATGTGATGTAAGATCCAAGGTAAATAAATAATAAAACATATCTCATATTTATTAATATTTTTTAATTAAATATTAATTTTACTTTAAAAGTATTTCTACGTTCGATAGCGTACCTGATACGCAACAACAGGTTTCTTTGAAATCTTACGTTACACACTAATAATCTTATATTATTATTTTAAATGGTAGTCAACTCCTAGCTATTGTATTGGCAGGAATGAAAAAAACTAAATAAAATATGATTATACATGTTTGTTAAATGTATTTACATTTATCCAATAAAAGTTAGAGGCTTAAATTGTGAATGAATCTAATTTTAACCATAATTTACATTAAAAGGCTGATTTATCGCCTTTTAATGGTGAACCCTCTTTAAATATAGTTTTATTCACTTTAATACATTCTAATTGACCAAAGAAAATCCTTATTTATAATGGGTACATCAAAATTTTCTTTGTGTACATTTTTGGAATTTTTCCGATAAAGTTCATTTTTTAATGAATAGTGAAAAATATTGTATTTTAATTCAAAAGTGCCTTTTAGTATAATTTATTTATATGGTTAAATTATCTTTTTAATTTTTTTTAAAGTGAAATTAAAATATACTTTTACAATTTAATCCAATGTGGGTTATTAGAATTAATTTCACTTTGAAATTGGACATAAACAAGTATTAATCTTTTGATAATTATTGTTTCTTAAAAACACGCTATTTGTTTTGATAACACGAATTAATTTTTAAATTAATTAATGCCACTTCTATGTTTTTAATTTGGAAAAATAGACATCAATTTTTAATTTGTAATATCAAATAATGCTTAGGCTTAATTTTTGGTATTTTTTCGAAAAACTTCAATTTTTGAGGAATAGTGAAACCACTTAGTAGAAGTTAAAAAACCTGACTTTTTCATTTAAATAAAATTTTACCACTTCTGTAAATTGAATTTAAAAAATCCAATATACATTTTTGTTAACAAGAATTAAAATTTGGTTCATTAAGATAAATATAATTTTTTGGTGAATAGTAATTTTTGACTTTTATTTACCACGATTAAAGGTAAATAAGCTAATTCATGGTTAAAAGAATATTATAATAATTCAAAATTACCTTAACACATGCCCAAATATTATTGGTTGGGTCATTTACGACCATGGTCATCTTTGGGTCAATTTTGGGACCCCATTGAGCCACTTGAGAGTGATAATGACAATTTAGATTAATTAGTTTAATGTGAAGACAAAATTGACATTAACAAAAATCTTTTAGTAATTAATTTTTATATGGTGTTATATCAGTTATATTTTTGTCTATAAATATTATTTGGAAATATAAAAAGATATAATATATCATGGTATTTTTTTATAATTTTTAGACAACAAATAAATTAAATTATTTATGACACAATAATGATGCAGTATTTACCTCATTAATAAATGATTTAAATAAATAAATTATAATGATTAAAATATTATCCAAACCATGTCCAATTATGATTTGATGATTTTATTCCGGCCATAAATCTTCTTATCTTCGAATATAATGATTTTGGGACCATTACAAACTGAATATCATTATATTATAAAATAATATTTTCACACTTTCCTAAAGAACCCCTCCTCTCCCTTATAAAAGGAGACCACTTATAACCAATTTCTCACACCTCTCAAGTCGTTTGGATCATCCAAACTATGCCCAATTAATCTCTCTACATCCCTTCCCTCCTCCTAGAAGCCTTACCTTATGAAGAAGGCACTTCGAGAAGTCCTTTGGTTCAAACCAAAGGGAGTTACCCAAATTAAAGGTAACAGTTTCTCTTAAATTGTTTTCTTTTATTTTAATTCTTCATCTCCTAAACTATTTTTATTCCTTTCTTTTGTAACAAAACCAGTGTCCTAAATATACTAGGATGTTTTTATGAGAAGTATTCTAACTACACTTACACACACCTCCATCTAATAGATGAAGAACATAATGTTTTTTTGGATGGAAAACTAAAGCCTCACGAAACGATGATTGTTCAAATATCTCCAACCGCCTCTCATGGTGGACATTATTATGGGACTGTATTTATATATGATATATATTATGTTTATGTTTATTCTTATGTATTTTCTTTTTATATCACACTTTTATGGTTTCCATAGTGGGTAAATACGATAATCTCATTTGAGGAAGCGCGGACTACCACCCCCTCAAAGTGATGCGACTCGTTAATGCCTTATGTGGGATGTATAAAAGATAGAGTTAATGATATTATATATGATATTATAATATAATTATAATATACCTATGTATCATTATGTTTTAATTCCATTAAAAGAATAAATAGAAATGAAATTAGTGTTCATGCGTAAGTATGGCTTACCGTCTCCATGAACAGTGCATTTCATTTCTTACCTCTAAATGTCATGTACTATTATACATACATGTATATACTGGATATATATGATATATATGATATCTAAATAATTAATATAATTCTGGATATAATGAACCTTTGACCACATGAACAACATGTAATTATAAGAAGTCCATTTTTGACTCAAGTACCAAAAATCGACAAAACGGACATTATTAACTTAAATGATTACATAATGTATATTACATGGTAATAAGTGATATAAAAGTAATAATAAAAATTAAATATTTTCTCAACCAAGAATAAATTAACTTTATTTTATTATTCAGGAGATTAAAGAACGATCGAGTCAAGTCAGACACGAGGTAAGGGATCTGACCTCTCTCTTTCTTTTCAAGTACTCTATTTTATGTCATTTCATTAATACTCCATGTTATTATGTTGGAGGATGTTATTTTATATTCACCATACTATAATTTGTATTTTCATATGATAATATACCCTATCTTACTCTCATCAATTTATTTTAAGAATTTTTAAGTGGCATCGTTAGGCTGCCGAATTTTTGTAAGGGATTTTCTTATCTCACTTTTAATTCTATGAGATTTCCATTGTTCGTCATTTATTCATTGAATTTGGTGTATTGTGTACTAAAATTTGATATATATTATCATTATTCTCATTATATTCATGGTATTCTGTGATTAATTTGGTGGTTATTAACTTTTGGTCATATGACTCGGTTGATTACAACGTGGTAAAGGGTTTCGTCTCACTTTTTATTCCCGTGAGATTCATGGTATATTTTCCAATATTTACTTTTTTGTGGTATATGTACTGACCATGATTGTACTATTTATGTAATATAATTTCATTTATGAGTATTTATATCCTCATTTTATGATCTTTATTTCATGTGGCGTAGGTTTTGTAAGTTACCAAATCTATAAGGGAACTATTCACCCTCCTCTTTATAAAAGACTTCTTTTTGTTATGTATTCTAATTTACATATTATTCTGTTGGGATATGTTATTATATATCCTTATTGATGTAAACTTAATATCCAAGTGATTAGATTCCCTTTTTTATCTCATCAACTCATTTTTTTAATTTTAATGTGATGTCGTTTGGCTGTCGAATTTTTACAAGGTAACCTCTTAACCCAATTTCAATTCTTTGGGTTCAACTTGTACTTATTGAATATGTCATCCAATGAATATGTGTGAATTACCTATGATTGTTTTACACTTAATATAGACTTATATTGGGTTTATTTATATTTTTCACACATAATTATGTGATTTATTTATCCTTAATTTAAGGATACCATCTTTATAAGGGATTTCATCTCAATTTACATTTTCATTGAGACTTCATTGTTGTTATGCACCAATTCACTCTAATATGTTGTATATACTGTAATTTGACATATTATATCATGAATCCATTTATTCTCATGATATTATAAAGTTCTGATTAAATGTTATTCCTCAATTATTTGTATTCAAGTGTCTCTCTTTTTGTTAAAAAACTCTTTAACTAAAATATAGTTTTAAATGTTTTAAAGATTTATTCTTCTAAATATGTCTCATTAATGTAATTTTTTTACAAATGTGTTTTAGAATTTATTTATATGGACATTAATGTTTTTAAATGATAATTTATTTAAAAGCTTTAAAGTGGTATGAGACACTTTGATTAAAAAATCTCTTTTTAAATGGTTTTGAAAATGATTTGATAAAACATTGTTTATTTATATATATTGCTTTGATATAATGGAATGTGGAAATATTATCTTTTCTTTATAAATGTGTTATATGTCATGATTATGTTATGGTTATTGGGCATTGTTTATGTATATGGGTTGTTCCGTGATAAACCTAGGGCAGGTGAGCCCGAGATAGCTCTACAATGCATTGGGTAACGAGATGGAGGTAAACATGATGTTTCTTCTAAGAGATTTAGGGAGTATACTGTGATGGGTATTCCAAGTGTAACTTCCTATGTATCTGTGATAGCTACAATGTAATTTTGATATGGATTCCATAAGTAACCTTTATGATTTATGATTTGTGTGTGTTATTCATAAATCTCATGATTTCATAAGGTATGTTATGATTGAAAAGTATGGTTTCATTAATTTGTATTTATTGATGGGATAATGTTTTCTATCCTAATTTTATAACCATTACTAAGATTTTTATGCTCATCCCATGTTTTGGAAATGTCTTCCACAGGACTTAAAGATGAATTGGGTCAATGATGGGATAAAAGAAAAGTCATGCTATCTAAAACATGGAACTAGACATGTTTCTTTTTAAGACTTGTTATTTTATGAAAAAAATGGATACTGAGTAGTAGTGTCTACTTGTAATATTCAAGTTGTAGTGTAATAGTTATGGCCTAATTATCTAAAACTCTAAACCTGAAAAGATCCTCAATGTGAATTATTCATTTAATTCAATATTATGTAATGTTTAAGGCTGGGTTTTTATATTTGGTATCAAAGTTTGGTTTAGATAACTTTAGAGGTTAGGGTAAAATTTAAGCATAAGTGACATTACCATAATGGTTAGGATTTTAGAAATATTCATGGTTATTTTTATAAAGTGAATGAGTTTAAGATAACATGAATATGTATATCTTAGTGTTTACCCTTATCATAAGATATTATATGATTATTTTACTGATATACTCACACTGACCTTTTTGGTTATAGTAAATGGATGGATCTAGCAGGAACCAAAGTAACAGTGGATGTGAAGAAAACTTTGATAGTTTTCTGAACGAGCAGCTGAATGATATGGGAGCTGTAATGAGAACGCTTGTGGTTATTCTAAACCAACTATATGGTGTCATGATTGACCACGTAAACCTTAGTGATTTTTATAAGACATCATATATGCAAGAAACAAATCCCTACGATTGTTCGGGTAATAATCATAAAGGTAAGTATGTTCAAAAACCTATGTTTCAAAGATGTGGAAAGAAACACATAGGAAAATTTTTCAAAGGGATAGAAAGATGCTTTAGATGTGGAAATGAAGGTCATAAAGCAAGAACCTTCCACAGAAAAAGGAAGCTTCTAGTTGGCTCTAGGAATGGGAAAGATGTTATTTCTGAAGGATCAACTGAATGTTTTAAATGCGGTGAGCATAATCATTATAAAAACACATGTCCTATGAATAAGTTTCGGGAATGAGATCACCAGGATCATACAAATATTCATTTACCAATACCTAATACCATTCTGATTGAGGATGAAGAAACTGACAATGACCAATGAAAGGTATGGATTATTTCTTAACATATGTTTTCCTATTATTGAAATCTTAGGATATAATTCATTATTTTGTTTGTAGGAAAGAGGTTTTTCATAATAAGTTGGGAAATAATGGTTAATGGATCACGAAAAACTTTAAATGAGTAAGAGGTCAACATATAAGGGATTCAAGAGTTATGGTAGATTTTAGGATGGTGAAATTCTTAAAAGTATTAAGTCTCTTTTGATGATGGGATTACATTAGAAGACTCTTTATAGTATGTGTAACCCTGAAGTTTGATATATGAAAATTCTATTCTAGGAATAATTATCTTTTTTTGTGTTTATAGTTATAAATAACCATTTGGTTTTATATGATCCTTGAATTTGAGGCCATTACCTGTTAATACATTTTGTGATGAAAAATTAAAGTTATTAGATAAAATTTGTGGTTAAAATATTTTATGGTTATTTTTTATGAATTTATCTCTTTTGATAATATTATAAAATTATGTAGTTTTTGAAAAGGGACAACACACAAACCGTGTCACAACCCATTGCATTGGACAAAGCTGTGGGAATCGAACCCACAACCAAAGTGCGACTAGTATTTATCTCCTACCACTGGACTACGTGAAGTCCCTGGTTATTATGACTAATTATTTTTAGTTATATGATCTTATGAATTAGGAATAAGTTGATTTTGGGTTATCTATGGAAATGATTAACCTATCATGGAGGATATGTGATTACGTTAATTACTTTTCAGTATGAGACTTTAAGAGTTACAGATGTTATTTGGAGATAAATGTTAAGATTTACCTTGGAAGACTATGTGATTAAATCCCTCAGAGATTTGGGTTTCAATCTTTGTTTTCATTACTTTGAAGAATTTTAAGGATAACTGTTTATTTAATGGTCTTTCTTGAACCTTGGGTTATTTTTGTTGAATTTTGGAGATTAAGAGTAGTATTTCTTTTTATAAAGGATTGTCCTTTTGGTGATTATCTGATCTTATACTAAACATCTTGGTTTTAGTTAATATCTAAATACATGGGAAATATATAGTTCATCTTTTGTGGATTATTTTATTCTCTCTAAGTTTATTATAGCTCTCTTAATGAAAAAAAAAATTCATCCTGAATAATCCTCGTTTGGAGAAAATATGAGTTTCTGTTAGAAATCTAGTAAAAGATGAATTTCTACATGACAAGTAAGTATATTTCCTTATGTTTTTTATTAAGATCATAAATAAATTCCTCAATGAAAAGTAACTTTAAACAAAAACCCTATCTTTTAACTTTTCTTACTGGGGAATCAAAGACTGTTTAACCCATCACAAGTTTGTTATTTTCCGGTGGTTAACTTTCTCCTAAACATGTTTCCTAACACTCTCCATCAGAACTTGACCCTTTGTTTTCTCCTCCATATCCTTGTTTTCATGTAATCTTAATATTGGTTAACTCGGGTGACCTTTTTTATTCTCTTTATTTCTTTTAAAGTGATAGTTTTATTGACTCTTTTTCCGATTTTGGACTTTCAAGGAAGTTTCTGTGCCCTTTTTTTTAAATTACGAGGACGCAATTCCCAAAAGGGGGGAAGGATGTAACATCCCAGGTAAATAAAGAATAAGACATATTTCATATTTATTAATATTTTTTAATTAAATATTAATTTTACTTTAAAATGGTTTCTATGTTCAATATCGTACCTGATACGCAACAATGGGTTTCTTTGAAATCTTACGTTACACACTAATAATATAATATTATTATTTTAAATGGTAGTCAACTCCTAGCCATTTTATTGGAAAGAATGAACAAAACTAAATACAATATGATTATACATGATTGTTAAATGTATTTACATTTATCCAATAAAAGTTAGAGGCTTAAATTGTGAATGAATCTAATTTTAAGCATAATTTACATTAAAAGGCCGATTTATCGCCCTTTAATGGAGAACCCTCTTTAAATATAGTTTTGGTCACTTTAATATATTTTAATTGACCACATAAGATCCTTCTTTATAATGGGGATATCAAAATTTACTTTGTGTAAATTTTTGGAATTTTTCAGTTAAAGATCATGTTTTAATGAATAGTGAAAAATATTGTATTTTAATTCAAAAGTTACTTTTAATATAATTTATTTATATGGTTAAATTATCTTTTTAATTTCTATTAAAGTGAAATTAAAATATATTTTTACCATTTAATCCAATTTGGGTCATTATAATTAATTTCACTTTGAAATTGGACATAAACAAGTATTAATCTTTTGATAGTTATTGTTTCTTAAAAACACGCTATTTGTTTTGATAACAGGAATTAATTTTTATATTAATTAATGTCACTTCTATGTTTTGAATTTGTAAAAATAGACATCAATTTTTTATTTTAAATATTAAATAATTCTTAGGCTGAATTTTTGGTATTTTTCTTAAAAACTTCAATTTTTTATGAATAGTGAAACCACTTAGTGGTAGTTAAAAAAAACTGACTTTTTCATTTAAATAAAATTTTACCACTTCTGTGAATTTAATTTCAAAAATCCGACATACATGCTTGTTAACAAGAAGTAAAATTTGGTTCATTGAGATGAAAATAATTTTTTGGTGAATAGTAACTTTTGAATTTAATTTACCGCGGTTAAAGATAAATAAGGTAATTCAAGGTTAAAAGAATATTATAATAATTCGAAATTACCTTAACACTTGTCCAAACCTTATTTTTTGGGTCATTTATGACCATGGGCATCTTTGGGTCGATTTTGGGACCCCATTGAGCCACTTGGGAGTGATAATGATAATTTAGATTAATTAATTTAATGTGAAGACAAAATTAACATTAACAAAAATCTTTTGGTAATTAATTTTTATATGGTGTTATATAAGTCATATTTTGTACTATAAATTTTATTTTCAAATCTAAAAATATTTCTTATACCATGGTATTTTTTTTATAATTTTTAGACAAAATATAAATTAATATATTTCTGTCACAATAATGATGCAGTATTTACCTCATTAATAAATGATTTAAATAAATAAGATTATAATGATTAAAATACTATCCAAACCATGTCCATTTCTGATTGGATGATTTTATTTCGACCATGACTCTTCTTCTCTTTGAATATAATGATTTTTGGACCATTAGAAACCAAATATCATTATATTATAAAATAATATTTTCACACTTTCCTAAATAGTTCCTCCTCTCCCTTATAAAATGAGACCACTTCTAACCGATTCCTCACACCTCTCAAGCCATTTTTCTTGTCCAAACTCTGCCTAATTAAGCTCCCTACATCCCTCTCCTCCTCCTATAAGCCTTACCTTAGGCACAAGACACTTTAAGAAGTCCTTTGGTTCAAACCAAAGGGAGTTACCCAAATTAAAGGTAACAGTTTCTCTTAAATTGTTTTCTTTTATTTTACTTCTCCATCCCCTAAACTCTTTTTATTCATTTATTTTGTAACAAAACCAGTATCCTCAACATACTAGGATTTTTTTATGAGAATTATTCGAAGTACACTTACACACACCTCCATGTAATGGATGAATAACATAATGTTTAGGTGGATGGAAAACTAACGCCTCACGAAACGATGATTGTTCAAATATCTCCAACCGCCTATCATGGTGGCCATTATGATGGGACTTTATTTATATATGATATATATTATTATTATGTTTATGCTTTTTTATTTTCCATTCATATCACACCTTTATGGTTTCCATAGTGGGTAAATACGATAATCTCATTTAAGGAAGTGCGTACTACCGCCCCCTCAAAGTGATGTGACTCGTTAATGCCTTATGTGGGATGTATAAAGGATATAGTTAATGATATTATATATTATATTATACTGGAATTATAATATACCTATGTATTATTATGTTTTATTTCCATTAAAAAAAATAAATAGAAATGAAAGTAGCGTTCATGCGTATGTACGGCTTACCGTCTCCATGGACGGTGCATTTCATTTCTTACCTCTAAATGTTATGTACTATTATAAATACATGTATATACTAGATATATATGATATATATGATATATATGATATCTAAATCATTAATATAATTCTGGATATAATGAACCTTTGACCAAATGAACAACATGTAATTATAAGAAGTCCATTTTTGACTCAAGTACCAAATATTGACCAAGCGAACATTATTAACTTAAATGATTACATAATGTTTATAACATATGAATAAGTTATATAAAAAGAATAATAAACTTGAAAAAGTTTCTTAAGAAAGTATAAATTAACTTTAGTTTATTATTCAGGAGATTAAATAATGATTGAGTCAAGTCGGACACGAGGTAAGGGATCTGACCTCTCTCTTTGTTTTCAAGTACTCTATTTTATGTCATTTCATTAATACTCCATGTTATTATGTTTTAGGATGTTATTTTATAATCACCATAATTTAATTTGTATTTTTATATGATTAGATACCCTCTCTTACTCTCATCAATTCATTTTAAGAATTTTTAAGTGGCATCGTTAGGCTGCCGAATTTTTGTAAGGGATTTTCTTATCTCACTTTTAATTCTGTGAGATTTCTATTATTCAACACTTATTCATTGCATGTGATGTATTGTGTACAGACATTTGATATATATTATGATTATTCTCATTATATTCATGGTATTATGTGATTCATTTGGTGGTTATTAACTTTTCGTCATACGACTCAGTTGATTACAACGTGGTAAAGGGTTTTGTCTCACTTTTTATTCTCATGAGATTCATGTTATATTTGCCACTATTTCCTTTTGTGTGGTGTATGTACTGCCCATGATTGTACTATTTATGTAATATAATTTCATTTATTAGTATTTACATCTTCATTGTATGATCCTTATTTCATGTGGCATATGTTTTGTAAGTTACCAAATCGGTAAGGGAACTATTCACCCTCCTCTTTATAAAAGACTTCTTTTTGTTATGTATTTTAATTTACATATTATTATGTTAGGATATGTTCTTATATATCCTTATTGATGTTAACTTTATATCCAAGTGATGAGATTCCCTTTTTTATCTTATCAACTCATTTTCTGAATTTTAATGTGATGTCGTTAGGCTGTCGAATTTTTACAAGGTAACCTCTTAACCCAATTTCAATTCTTTGGGTTCAACTTGTACTTATTGAATATGTCATCCAATGAATATGTGTGAATGGTCTATGATTTTTTTACACTTAATATCAACTTATATTGGGTGAATTTATATTTTTTACACATAATTATGTGATTGATTTATCCTTAATTTAAGGATACCATCTTTATAAGGGACTTCATCTCAATTTACATTTCTATTGAGACTTCATTGTAGTTATGCACTAATTCACTCTAATATGGTGTATATACTGTACTTTGACATATTATATCATGAATACCTTTATTCTCATGATATTATAAAGTTCTGATTAAATATTATTCCTCAATTATTTTTATTCAAGTGTCTCTCTTTTTGTTAAAAAACTCTTTAACTAAAATATCGTTTTAAATGTTTTAAAGATTTATTCTTCCAAATATTTCTCATTAATTTCCATGTTTTCAAAATGTGTTTTTGGATTTATTAATATGTACATTAATTTTTTCAAATAATAATTCATTTAAAATCTTTAAAGTGGTATGGGACACTTTGATTCAAAAATATCTTTTTAAATGGTTTTGAAAATAATTTGATAAAACATTATTTATTTAAATATCTTGATTTGATATATTGGAATGTGGAAATGTTATCTTTACTTTATACATGTGTTATATGTTATGATTATGTTATGGTTATTGGGAATTGTTTACGTATACGGGTGGTTCTATGATAAACCTAGGGCGGGTGAGCCCGAGATAGCTCTCCAATGCATTGGGTAACGTGACGGAGGTAAACGTGATGTTTCTCCTAAGAGATTTAGGGAATAGAATGTGATGGGTATTCCAAGTGTAACTCCCTCTGTAGATGTGATAGCTACAATGTAAGTTTTATCTAGATGTCCTAAGTAACCTTTATGATTTATTATTTGTGTGTGTTATTCATAAATCTCATGATTTCATAAGGTATGTTATGATTGAAAAGTATGGTTTCATTAATTTGTATTTATTGATGGGATAATTTTTTCCTTCTTTATTTTATAACCTTTACTGAGATTTTTATGCTCATCCCATGTTTTTGAATTGTTTTCCACAAGACTTAAAGATTAATAGGGTCAAGGATGGGATCAAGGAAAATTCATTCTATCTAAAACATGGAACTAGACATGTTTCTTTTTAAGAGTTTTTATTTTATAAATAAAATGGATACTGAGTAGTAGTGTCTACCTGTAATATTAATGTTTTAATGTAATATTTATGGCCTAATTCTCTAAAACTCTAAACCTGAAAATATTCTCAATGTGAATAATTCATTTAATTCAATATTATGTAATGTTTAAGGTCGGGTCCTTATAGTTGGTATCAAAGGTCGGTTTAGATAACTTTAGAGGTTAGGGTGCAATTTAAGCATAAGTGACATTACCATAGTGGTTAGGATTTTCGAAAGAGTCGTAGTTATTTTTATAAAGTGAATGAGTTTAAGATAACATGAATATGTATATCTTAGTTTTTACTCCTCTCATAAGTTATTATATGATGATTTTACTTATATACTCACACTTACCTTTTTGGTTATAGTAAATGGATGGATCTAGCAGGCACCAAAGTAACAGTGGATGTGAAGAAAACTATGACAGTTTTCTGAATGAACAGATAAATGATATGGGAGCTACAATGAGAACTCTTGTGGTTATTCTCAACCGACTATCTGGAGTCATGATTGACCACCTGAACCTTAGTGATTCTTATAATACATCATATATGAGAGAAACAATTAACTATGGTTGTTCAGGTAATAATCATAAAGGTAAGTATGTTCAACAACCTATGTGTCAAAGATATGGAAAGAAACACATAGTAAAATGTTTCAAATGGACAGAAAGATGATTTTGATGTGGAAATTAAGGTCATAAACAAGAACCTCTCATGGAAAAAGGAAGTATCTAGTTGACTCTAACAAAGGGAAAGAAGTTCTTTCTGAAGGATCAATTGAATGTTTTAAATGTCGTGAGCATGGTCATTATGCAAACACATGTCCTATGAAGAAGTTTCGGGAATGGGATCACCAGAATCATACAAATATTCCTTTACCAGTACCTAGTTCCATTCCGATTGAGGATGAAGAAACTGAAAATGACCAATGAAAGGTATGGATTATTTCTTAACATATGTTTTCCTATTATTGAAATCATAGGATATGATTCATGATTTTTTTTGTAGGAAAGAAGTATTTCATAATAAGTTGGTAAATAATGGTTAATTGATCATAAAGAACATTGAATGAGTAAGAGGTCAACATATAAGGGATTCAAGAGTTATGGTAGATTTCAGGATGGTGAAATGCTTGAAAGTATTAAGGCTATTTTGATAATGGGATTACATTTTAAGACTCTTTATAGTGTTTGTACCCTTGAAGTTTGATATATGAAAATTTTATTCAAGGAATAATTATCTTTTTTTGTGTTTATAGTTATAAAGAAAAATTTGGGTTTATATGATCCTTGAATTTGAGGCAATTGTCGGTTAATACATTTTGGGATGCAAAACAAAAGTTATTAGATAACCTTTGTGGTTAAAATAGTTTATGGTTATTTTTTATGAATTTATCTCTTTTGGGAATGTTATAAAATTATGTAGTTTTTGAAATGGGATAACACACAAACCGTGTGACAACCCATTGTGTCGGACGAAGCTGTGGGAATCAAACCCACAACCAAAGTACGATTGGTATTTTTCTCCTACCACTAGACTACGTGAAGTCCCTGGTTAGTATGACTAATTATTTTTAGTTAGATGATCTTATGAATCAGGAATAAGTTGATTTGGGGTTATCTATGGAAATGATTAACCTATCATGGAGGATATGTGATTAGGTTAATTACTTTTCAGTATGAGACTTTAAGAGTAACTGATGTTATTTGGAGATAAATGTTAAGATTTACCTTGGAAGACTATGTGAATAAATCCTTTAGAGATTTGGGTTTCAATCTTAGTTTGGATTACTTTGAATAATTTTAAGGATAACTGTTTATTTAATGGTCTTTCTTGAACCTTGGGTTCTTTTGGTTGAATTTTGGGGATTAAGAGTAGTATTTATTTTTTTAAAGGATTATACTTTTGGGGATTATCTGATATTATACTAAACATTTATGTTTTAGTTAATATATTAAGACATGTAAAATATATAGTTTATCTTTTGTGGATTATGTGATTCTCTCGAAGTTGATTATAGCGCTCTTAATGAAAAATAAATTCATCTTGAATATTCATCATTTGGAGAAAATATCATTTTGTGTTAGAAATATAGTAAAAGATGAATGTCTGCATGACAAGTAAGTATATTTCCTTATGTTTTTGGTTAAGATCGTAAATAAATTCCTCAATGAAAAGTAACTTTAAACAAAAACCATGTCCGTTAACTTTTCCTTCTGGGGAATCAAAGACTGTTTAACCCATCACAAGTTTGTGATTTTCTGGTGGTTAACTTTATCCTAAACATGTTTCCTAACACTCTCCATTAGAACTTGACCCTTTTTTTCTCCTCCATATCCATGTTTTCATGAAATCTTAATATGGGTTAACTCGGGTGACCTTTGTGCTTCTCTTTCTTTCTTTTAAAGTGATATTTTTACTGACTCTTTTTCCGATTCAGGACTTTCAATGAAGTTTATGAGCCCTTTTTTTAAATTGAGAGGATGCAATTCCCAAAAGGGGGAAAGGATGTAACATCCCAGGTAAATATAGAATAACACATATTTCATAATTATTAATATTTTTGAATAAAATATTAATTTTACTTTAAAAGGGTTTCTATGTTCGATAGCGTACTCAATACGCAACAACGGGTTTCTTTGAAATATTACGTTACACACTAATAATATAATATTATTATTTTAAATGGTAGTCAACTCCTAGTCGTTGTATTGGCAGGAATGAACAAAACTAAATACAATATGATTATACATGTCTGTTAAATGTATTTACATTTATCCATTAATGTTAGAGGCTTAAAATTGTGAATGAATCTAATTTTAAGCATAATTTACATTAAAAGGCTGATTTATCACCTTTTAATGAAGAACCATATTTAAATATAGTTTTGGTCACTTTAATACATTCTAATTGACCAAATAAATTCCTTCTTTAGAATGGGGATATCAAAATTTACTTTGTGTAAATTTTTTGGAATTTTCCGATAAAGTTCATTTTTTAATGAATAGTGGAAAATATTGTATTTTAATTCAAAAGTGCCTTTTAATATAATTTATTTATATGGTTAGATTATATTTTAAATGGTTTTAAAGTGAAATTAAAATATATTTTTACCATTTAATACAATGGGGGTCATTAGAATTAATTTCACTTTGAAATTGGACATAAACAAATATTAATCTTTTGATAGTTATTGTTTCTTAAAAACACGCTATTTGTTTTGATAACGGGAATTAATTTTTAAATTAATTAATTCCACTTCTATGTTTTGAATTTGGAAAAATAGACATCAATTTTTTATATGGAATATCAAATAATGCTTAGGCTGAATTTTTGGTATTTTTCTGAAAAACTTCAATTTTTTATGAACAGTGAAACCACTTAGTGGTAGTTAAAAAAAGCTGACTTTTTCATTTAAAAAAACGTTTACCACTTCTGTTAATTTAATTTAAAAAATCTGACATACATGGTTGTTAACAAGAAGTAAAATGTGGTTCATTAAGATGAAAATAAATTTTTGGTGAATAGTAACTTTTGACTTTTATTTACTGCGGTTAATGGTAAATAAGGTAATTCAAGGTTAAAAGAATATTATAATAATTAAAAATTACTTTAACAATTGTCCAAACCTTATTGGTTGGGTCATTTACGACCATGTTCATCTTTGGGTCTATTTTGGGACCCCATTGAGCCACTTGGGAGTGATAATGACAACTTAGATTAATTAATTTAATGTGAAGACAAAATTGACATTAAAAAAAATCTGTTAGTAATTAATTTTTATATGGTGTTATATAAGTCCTATTTTAGACTATAAATATTATTTATAAATATAAAAATATCTCTTATATCATGGTATTTTTTTATAATTTATAGACATCAAATAAATTAAATTATTTATGACACAATAATGATGCAGTATTTACCTCATTAATAAATGATTTAAATAAATAAAGTTATAATGATTAAAATATTATCCAAAACATGTCCAATTCTGATTGGATGATTTTATTTCGAACATGACTCTTCTTATCTTTGACTATAATGATTTTTGGACCATTATAAAAAGAATATCATTATATTATAAAATAATATTTTCACACTTTCCTAAAGAGCCCCTCCTCTCCCTTATAAAAGAAGACAACTTCTAACCAATTACTCACACCTCTCAAGCCATTTGGCTCGTCCAAAATCTTCCCAATTAAGATACATACATCCCTCCCCTCCTCCTATAAGCCTTACCTTATGCATAAGGAACTTCAAGAAGTCATTTGGTTCAAACCAAAGGGAGTTACCCAAATTAAAGGTAACAGTTTCTCTTAAATTATTTTCTTTTATTTTACTTCTCCATCCCCTAAAATATTTTTATTACTTTATTTTGTAACAACACCAATATCCTCAATATACTAGGATGTTTTTATGAGAATTATTTGAACTACACTTACACACACCTCCATCTAATGGATGATGAACCTAATGTTTCTATAGCTGGAAAACTAATCCCTCACGAAACGATGATTGTTCAAATATCTCCAACCGCCTCTCATGGTGGCCATTATGATGGCACTGTATTTATATATGATATATATTATTTTTATTCTTCTGTATTTATCATTTATATCATGCCTTTATGGCTTCCATAGTGGGTAAAAATGATAATCTCATTTGAGGAGGCACGGACTACCGCCCCCTCAAAGTGATGTGACTCGTTAATATCTTATGTGGGGTGTATAAAGGATAGATTTAATTATATTATATATGATATTATATGGGAATTATAATATACCTATGTATAATTGTGTTTTAATTCCATTAAAAAAATAAATAGAAATGAAAGTAGCGTTCATGCGCACGTACGTCTTTCTGTCTCCATGAACGGTGCATTTCATTTCTTACCTCTAAATGTTATGTACTATTATAAATACATATATATGATAGATATATATGATATATATGATATCTAAATCATGAATATAATTCTGGATATAATGAACCTTTGACCACTTGAACAACATGTAATTATAAGAAGTCCATTTTTGACTCATGTACCAAATATCGACAAAACGAACATTATTAACTTAAATGATTACATAATGATTATAACATGGTAATAAGTGATATAAAAGGAATAATAAAATTTAAAAAGGTGATTAAGAATATATAAATTAACTTTATTTTATTATTCATGAGATTAAATAATGATCGAGTCAAGTCGGACACAAGGTAAGGGATCTGACCTCTCTCTTTGTTTTCTAGTACTCTATTTTATGTCATTTCATTAATACTCCATGTTATTATTTTGGAGGATTTTCTTTTATATTAACCATAATGAAATTTTTATTTTCATATGAGGAGAGACCCTCTCTTACCCTCATAAATTTATTTTATGAATTTTTAAGTGGCGTCGTTAGGCTGCTAAATTTTTGTAAGGGATTTTCTTATCTCACTTTTAATTCCGTGAGATTTCCATTGTTCGCCACTTGTTCATTTAATGTGGTGTATTGTATACTGACATTTGATATATATTATCATGATTCTCATTATATTCATGGTATTCTGTGATTCATTTTGTGGTTATTAACTTTTGGTCATACGACTCAGTTGATTACAATGTGGTAAAGGTTTCGTCTGACTTTTTATTCCTGTGAAATTCATGCTATATTTGCCACTATTTCCTTTTGTGTGGTGTATGTACTTTAAATGATTGTAATTTTTATGTAATATAATTTAATTTATTAGTATTTACATCTTCATTGTATAATCCTTATTTCATGTGGCGTATGTTTTGTAAGTTACCAAATCGGTAAGAGAACTATTCATGCTCCTCTTTATAAAAGACTTCTTTTCGTTATGTCTTTTAATTTACATATTATTATGTTGGTATATGTTATTATATATCCTTATTGATTTAAAAATTATATACAAGTGATTATATTCCCTTTTTTATCTCATCAACTCATTTTCTGAATTTTAATGTGATGTCGTTAGGCTGTCGAATGTTTACAAGGTAACCTCTTAACCCAGTTTCAATTATTTGGGTTCAACTTGTACTTATTGAATATGTCATCCAATGAATATGTGTGAATGACCTCTGATTGTTTTACACTTAATATCCACTTATATTTGGTGTATTTATATTTTTCACACATAATTATGTGATTCATTTATCATTAATTTAAGGATACCATCTTTATAAGGGATTTCATCTCAATTTACATTTCCATTGAGACTTCATTGTTGTTATGCATCAATTCACTCTAATATGGTGTATATACTGTACATTGACATATTATATCATGAATACCTTTATTCTCATGATTTTATAAAGTTTTGATTAAATTTTATAACTCAATTATTTGTATTCAAGTGTCTCTCTTTTTGTTAAAAAAACTCTTTAACTAAAATATCTTTTTAAATGTTTTAAAGATTTATTCTTCTAAATATTTCTCATTAATGTCCATGTTTTCAAAATGGGTTTTAGGATTTATTAATATGGACATTAATTTTTTTAAATGATAATTCATTTAAAATCTTCAAAGTGGTATGGGACACTTTGATTCAAAAATCTCTTTTTAAATGGTTTTGAAAATGATTTGATAAAACATTGTTTATTTAAAAATATTTATTTGATATATTGGAATGTGGAAATGTTATCTTTACTTTATAAATATGTAATATATTATTATTATGTTATGGTTATTGGTCATTGTTTACGTATACGGGTGGTTCCATGATAAACCTAGGGCGGGTGAGCCTGAGATAGCTCTCCAATGCATTGGGTAACGTGACAGAGGTAAACGTGATGTTTCTCTTAAGAGATTTAGGGAATATATTGTAATGGGTATTCCAAGTGTAAATCTCTATGTAGCTATGATAGCTACAATGTAAGTTTGATATGGATTCCATAAGTAACCTTTATGATTTATGATTTGTGTGTGTTATTCATAAATCTCATGATTTCATAAGGAATGTTTTGATTGAAAAGTATGGTTTCTTTAATTTGTATTTATTGATGGGCTAATGTTTTCCTTCCTTATTTTATAACCCTTACTGAGATTTTTATGATCAACCCAAGTTTTTGAAATGTTTTCCATAGGACTTAAAGATGAATAGGGTCAAGGTTGTGATCAAGGAAAAGACATGCTATCTAAAACATGTAACTAGACATGTTTTTTTTAAGATTTTTTACTTTATGAAAAAAAATTGATACTGAGTATTAGTGTCTAATTGTAATATTCAAGTTGTAATGTAATAGTTATGGCCTAATTCTCTAAAACTCTAAACCTGAAAAGATCTTCAATGTGTATTATTCATTTAATTCAATATTATGTAATGTTTAAGGTTGGGTCCTTATATGTGATATTAAAACTACATAAGTATTATAATATCATAAATTTAATAGAAATTTTTTAAATATATCATTATATATATCCTTGAAATTTTTTGAATGAAAACGAACTACATCAGTTCCCAAGGTGGTAGTCTTCTTTATAAACGATCGATGATTTCATTTTCCATTTGAATGAAGTGGAGATGGATAAATATTATAACATAAACATTATAAAATTTTATTATATGATAGATACTTTTTTTGTTATATTGGAAGTGTTAATACATAATTTAATTTCTAAAAATAAAAAATAAAATGAAAGCGATTTGTTAAGATAATTACCTTCTCTAAGAGAAACCTCCTTGGGATATCCTCTTAAGGTCCCTGGGGATGGTATATTGGGATAATTATTTTTCTGAGAGAATATTTTAGTTTTTTTCAATAAAAAGGGTTATATGTGTGAGATTAGTGATGGTAATGAGTACCCTTTTATAATTGGGGAGACATGACCCTCTTGGAAATTACTAGAAAATTTTCCAAAAAATCCAAAATGATAATGTCATTCACATGAAAAAAGATTTTAAAAAACCTTAGGTTTGAATTTTTTATCTTATAATGTGTAAATATGATCATAAAATGATATTTTGACAAGTTGGAAAGTCATTTTAACCTTTAACTTCTTATTTTAACCCCATGATAAGCCCATTTTTACCTTAACCTTGATAATTATTCTTTTTCTATTTTTTAAAATCCATTGAGGTAAAAAATTAAGTTTAACTTATTATATAATATAAATTATGACTATTTAAAATATGGAATCCATTTTTCCAAATTAAATTCATAGAAGTGTTAAATTATAATTTAAAATTAACTATATATATGTGATGAAAAAATAGGTTTTGAAAGAGGAAATATTTAATGGTTTAAAAATATTTAATATAAAAATTTAAAATGAAATTGATTAAAATTATCCAAATTGGATAAATATAAATATATAATGGAGCTAAAATTAATTTTATAACATTTTAAAACAATTTTAATTTTTTTAAATAATTTAAAATGAATAACAATTCATAATAAAAACTAGTATTTTTCACTATATTCTAAAAAATTAAACATTCAAAAATTATGAAAAAATAACCCAAATTTAATTTTAACATGAAGATTTAAATAATTAATTTTATTTTTTAAAACAAATTCTCTATAGGTGGTAAAAATTAATTTTCAATTATATGCGCAAAGAGAGACTACACCGCCTTTTCTAAAAATTCTATTTTTCTAGAAAACACTTTTTCTTTCAAATGGTTCTTATTTTATTTATAAACAATATATAATCATATAATTTATTTTATATTTATGTAAACTATATAAATTTAAAAAAATTTATTATTATTATCTATACTCATCAATATAACATATAGGCTATATTGGTTGTCTTTAAATAATAATATTTTAATAGATTTGTGTTTCGTTCAAAAATAATGTTGAATGAATTAAAAGATATCAAAGGGATTTAATTTATTTTAGAAAATTAATATGTATTTAAGTCTCATAATTCTAAAACTATTTGGTTCAACCAATACCTATCCAAATACATTTCTTAATTCCCTCCCCCAATCCTAATGAACTTAGTTTTATTAGGAAACTCTCTTTAGATGTATTTAGGTATAAACCTAATGAGGTTCTCCGAAGAAGTGGTAAAATTACTAAACATGTGTTTTTGTTTTTTTTATTCCTCTACATACTTAAAATTTTCTACATATATGATGATATAATAACACCAATATCATGAACAGATGTAATTCATTTTCCATCACCACCTATAACATAAGGATATTATTATGGATTTAACATTTTCATATGATATTTATGAAATAATTATACTTATGGAATCATGATATCACATATACCTTTTTACCTTCCATTCTATGGGAATATTATAACTTCACTTGTGTGTAAAGAGGACTGCCGCCTTGCGAAGTGATCTGATTCACTTTTCACTTATTATTTATATATGAAGTAATATGTATAGTTTTAATGAAAATATTTTATAAATATTACTTAATAATTATTCAATAAATTTATAATATTATTTACCTTTCTTTTGTTTCATCCTTAGGGAAAATGCAAACATCGTTCATGTGTACATACAACCTACCGTCTCCATGAATGGTATAATTATTTTTACATCACTAATTTTATTGATTACTATAAATATATAATAAATATATAATATATTTATATCATGGTTAAAATTATTTATATTTTTTAACCATTATCAAAATGAAATTATTGAAAATAAAAAATCAAAACATGCAAGAAAAACAAAGAAATTATTTCCTAAAACGTGATTTTAACATTTACTTTTTAATAAATGGGTAATAAAAGTTTATAAGAGAATAATATATGATATGAGACATATGAAAATGGTTCTGTAATATATTTATATTAATCCTATATTTTTCATATTGTAGGTATGGGAATGTATAAAGTAAGTTGAGACTAAAGGTAAGGAAATTTCATCTTATGTTTATTTCCATGTGACACATGCCATATTCACCACTTGTTTATTTCGTGTGATATATATAGTACCCATGAATGTATATTATTATTATTCTCATGAAATTATAGTATCCACATATATATATAATTTTATTTCTTCCATGGGTAATATGATTCAATAAATACCAAAGTGGAAAAACATTTATGTTACAATCTCAATTTTTATCGTGATTATTTATGACTAAGTTTCCAATTATAAAATATTATGACCTATATCTAAATAAACACATTAATTTTCTTTTACTATAGTTATTTCAAGAAAATAAATATTATAATTTTATTTTCCTTTATTTATTTAATTAATATTTCAAAATAATTTTTTTAAGAAAAATCAACAGTATTTTTCTCTTCGGTTAAAATCCTTTTTATTCCATGTCCATGTTTTCTAAAAAGGTTTTAAAAAAGTTTTAAATATTCTATAATTATTGTTTAAATAAATTTTCACACATGTTTTAATTTTTACAAAATGGTTTTAAAATAATCTTCTTGTCGTTTTTTGAATGAGGTATTTTTTACTTTTACTTAAACTGCGAATGGAATATTTGTTTTAACACATAAAAAATGAATAGAAAATAATTAAAACTGGCCATTATTTTATTTTAAGATTAATTTATATTATTTAAAGATTATTTTTAAATAAAATTATTTCCAAAATATTTTATTAATTTATATTTTTTAAAAATTATTTTCAAAGAAATGTTATTTTACTCTAGAGATGTTCATAGTGATATTATTTTCCAAAATATTTTAAATATAACATGAAATAATTTGATGTTACATAAGATTTACTATGGATATGATCCAATAATACCATATTTATTCATTATATTGATGGGTTATGTTTATAATGAAAATATTTTTATAAACCCTATTTCTTTTCCATGGTATATGGAATGATGAAATGTTTATAAAAACCATTTATTTTTATGGGTTTTGATATGATGAATGTTTTATAAATCCCATTTTTTTCTTGGATCATAATATGATAAATGTTTTATGAAGCCTCTTTATTTTCATGGGTTTTGATATGATAATTTTTTTATGAAGACCTTTTATTTTCAAGTGTTTTGATATGATGAATATTTTATGATATTGTGGAACATGTATGTATGATTTCCATTATGCGATGAGTGGGACCTATATCTCCCTCCAATTCATTGGGTAGATATTATCATCACATGAGAATTATAAGTGGAATGGGGAGTGACCCTAGTTTAATAAGGGATATTGTTCACTATGATAATCATGGATGTGAATCTTGACTACTATAATGGTTTTTGGAGCGAACTCATTCAAATATGATGTTTTTTGGAATGATCCTTGACAACTAATGAAATTATTTTCTATGCTTATGTATATACCACAAATATATGTATAATTATAATGTTATTCTCAAATAGATTATGTACTTTTATTTCTTTTTGATTTAAACCTTATGAACTACCAATTGTTTTTCCATAAATCATTTTTATGATCTATGATATATAGGGTGTGGTTTTCAAATGTCAAACACATGTTATTATACCCCAATTCCCATTTTATTATTATGTGATCATTAATATCTCTCTTTATTTACCCATACTGAGCATATGATCTCACTATTTATTACGTTTTATTCACAAGGTTATTAAGAAAGGTTTTATGTATAATAGGTCTAAAAATGGTGGTATATTTTAAGAAATTATAGGGAGAAGATGTATTTCACATATGACCCATTTTTTATGTTTCCATGTTTCCAAAAGAACTAGACCTTAACAGTTCTGGCTTAGATTATTATGTTATGAAATGAATATTAATCTATTAAAATATAATATCTATGCATGAAAATTGTGAGACCCTATATTTGGTATCTGAGGAAAGTTTAGTTAATCTTTTGGAAACTAGGATGAGAAAAAAATAGTGAGAACCTTAAAATAATCCTATTTATAAGAGAATATCCTATGTTATAGAAATTTAGGTAGTGTGATTTTTCTAGAAATACATTCCTATCTAGATAATACTAGTGAACATGGTTCTAGAATATATACATCTAGTGGTAATAACTCTGAAAAATTAATGCTAGTCCTGACTCAAGCATTACCTAATACACGGAAATGGGCCTCATTACACACTTGGTTCGACACTCATAGGGTATATAATTTAGTTAATTCACATTATTTTTAAGAACCATCACATAGGATTTGATTAACGACCATTAATAACCTAGGTTAAGTATAATATTTCATATATTGAAAAAAGGTGTCATGATTTAGACATCCTATGAGTGGTTTTTCACGATTATGTGGTTCCACGCTATGATTATTATTTCTTACACAATTATTTTTGGGTTGTTTAAATGGATGGAACCTAAAGTAATAATGATAATGATGAGTGAAATGGAAAATTAAATGATTTTACTCTATAGAAACCTAATTTTATAGTAGCTAGAATGAAAAATATCATGACTGTGCATACCCAACTTTCTCAAGATATGTATCATGTAGAACTTTCAAATGAGAAATTAATGGAGCAATGTTTTATTGTTTCCTTCATAAAGAAATTTCCACTTCTCATAGTAATTTTATTGATCCCCTAATTTTTTGATATTGCAATTTGCGCCAATATTTTACGATTAATAATCAATTGCCTATTGTGCAGATCGTGTATGAATAGACTATAGCAATAGGAGGATTCCCTATTCCCGCTAATTACTGCGCTTATCCGAGCGATCCACAAACTACGAAAGTCTCTTTTTTTTCGATCTCTATCCCGATGAGACGAAACCAAAGCTCTTATTTTTTGTTGAGTAAAAGTTCGAGTAAGTCTTGAATGAGCTCCTCGAAAACTTGATGTAAATAAACGAATTTTTTTTCGCCGTCTACGAGCTATATATCCTCGTCTAATTCTGGTCATTGACTAAATGAAACTTTGATGAATAACTAATAATTTGAGTTTCTTTTCTTTTTTCAGTTATTCTTTTACCCCTTATCGGTCTATTAATAACAAAATAGATTTTTCCAATGTATAAAATATAAATTCCAACAGTTTTTGCTACAATAACCTTCCCAACCACGATCTTTTTTTGATAGGCATTTTTAACCTAGATACTATGATACTATATATAAATATAAGAATAAGAATATAAATTATGAATATTGGTGCCCAAAAAAATGGATTATGGTGGATTACATCGTTTCTATGGTGACTTATTGAAATGAAACGGTGAGGTCCTCTCTATACACCGGAGCCCTTTTCCCTGATTTTAGGGCATATAGATCACTTGTACAGTTCACATGCTTTGGCTCGACCTATGGAATTATCCAGTAGTAATAGATCTTTCACAACGAGATCTACTTTATCATATACGAGTGACGGTATTGGATTATGAAGGTTAACTAGTACTAGGTAGCTGACCCTGTTAGTCCGTTCTTGCACGTGTGATAGACTTTCATTTACTTGACTATACTATTAATAGTTTCCCCCGCTTAATGGAATTCAATTGGCTACCAATGGGAGAAAAATGGATTCTTCAATTGAATGGATTGATTTGCACCAACGTAAAAAATACATAAATTTCATACAAGGGAATGGATTCCTTTTTCGTTTGTAGAGATAGTGAATGGAGTGAAATCCGATTCACTGGTGGTACTGATCATTGATACTGGAAAATCCGTTTCTATTTTTCCAGACTCTGTGATCTGAACGAGTCGCACATACACCTTCGTACATGTTCCTCAAGCGGATCATTTATGAAGAAGAGGATGAGCTTCCAGAGAATGATTTGGAGTTCTTGCAGAGTGGAACCATGCAGTACCAGACACGAGATAGAGCTTCCAAAGAACAAGGGTTTTTTCGAATAAGCCCCTTTTGGGACCCCGCAGATCCACTCTTTTTCCTATTCAAAGATCCGCCCTTTGTCTCTGTGTTTTCACATCGAGAATTCTTTGCAGATGAAGAGATGTCAAAGGTACTTCTTACTTCCCAAACAGATCCTCCTACATCTATATATAAACGCTGGTTTATCAAGAATACGCAAGAAAATCTCTTCGAATTGCTGATCAATCGCCAGAGATTGCTTAGAACCAATCGTTCATTATCAAATGGATCTTTCCGTTCGAATACAACTCCATTCGAGAGTTTTCCGTATTTATCAAATCTGTTCCTATCTAACGGAACGCTATTGGATCAAATGACAAAGACATTGTTGAGAAAAAGATGGCTTTTCCCGGATGAAATGAAAATTGGATTCATCATGTAACAGTAGAAATATTTCCATTCCTTAGCCGGAAATAAATGTGGCCATGAAAGAGGGATTTAGTGGAACAGAATGTGGGGGTTAGAGTCGTGAAAAAACTTGTTTATTCCATATTTTGGACCTATGTTCCATGGAACAATATGCTACTGTTGATGAAACATGGAAGAATTGAAATTCGATCAAAACACTATGTATGGATTCACTGCCTAAACAATAATTCTTGAACAGCGAACAACTAGAGCCTTTGTTATTCTTATTGATCACTACATCCAAAAATTTCCATGAAAGATGTAACATATGAAAATCAAAAATACGCATGTCTGAAATGGTTGCTATCTGCTCCAAGAACTAATCATTGGTTTCACTGAATAATAACTTAAAATAAGAGAAGATCCCCACCGCTGCTTGCTCATTGAACGAGCATTCTCCATGAATTTTCCTTGAAGAGGACTCGAACCTCCACGCTCTGTAGCACGAGATTTTGAGTCTCGCGTGTCTACCATTTCACCACCAAGGCATCTTGAAAGTGAATCGTATTGGATGTATAGTGGAATATATGACAAAGGTGCTGATGTGTTGGAGTATTTCGATTGATTGGTCATGTCATTCATATACCCGAGTAAGACATCCAATTTCTTCGATTTGAATCAAAAGATGGACTCAAACCGATTTCTCGCAATATAAATGATGCCCAAAGAAGAGTGGTGAATAGGGTGGTGAATGAGAGATGTCAAAAGAAGGCCTGTGGTGCTGCGCCTATCTCATTCCATTCGATGGAATTGTTCGCTCTTAAGTAGATCATTTACGTGAGGGGCTCTCTTTGCTTGGTTTTGTCTAGTCATTACTTGTTAATTCTTTTTTTTTTTGATTCCCTTCCTCATTCTTCTCGATTCAACCTCTGATAAAATGATAAAAAGAGCAGCACCCTGGTTCTATTTCATCTCTTCAAAACAAGTTTAGTCATGAGTGAGCATATCAATAACAATGTAAATATACTATTCATTATACAGTGTACATAAAATGAAAATATAATTTTGGTTTTTTATCATTTGGTTGAAGATTGATCAAAATTTGACTCTTATAAAGAATATGAGTCTAAAAGATACAATTGACTCCATGGAATGTGTGGAGTTAAAGAAATTATTTTTTTAATAATTACTTTCCACATAAATTCACATCAAAATGGATTAATAATTCCTTGATTAAATGGATAGGGAAAATGAATCTTTGTTTACCTATGTGGTGAATTTTATTAGGCATATGAGGTATGCTTTTGGTATTATCATTCAACCTAAAAGTAATGTTGATCGATTAATTAGTGGCTTAAAACCAACGTTCCTAAGGGTGTTTTCCAAGAAACATTAGTATATATGAAGAAAAAAAATTATTTACTTTCAAGGTGGAAATGGATATTGGGGTTACCCATCAATTGTATGTTTTTAATAAGAAAAGAAAGATTGAATTAAATGGAAACTCTAAAAAACATGAAAAAAATTAAATGATATTTTCTTCATGCCCAAAGTGTGTAAAGAAACATTGGGTAAATTTTATTAAGTGGACTGTAAAATGTTTTATATTTGGTAAGGAAGGTCATCATGTAATTTATTAATGAAGTGATGGGAAAAAGTTAACTAATAATCAAAATAGAGAAAAAGATCTCTAAAATTAACTACCCACACTCCAGTGTTTCAAATAAAGAGCATGGGAATTATACTAACCAGTGACCAAATATGAAGTTTAATGATGATGATCTATGTCAAATACCTCTTAAGACAATATTTAAAGGGAAGTATCATTTGGTCACTTTTTCAGATGAGGACAGAAATAACAACATGTATAAAGGTACACTTACCATCCACTCTAGAACTTATAATATCTTATTTAACTCTTTATTTACCAACAATTTTGTATCTAATTTTTTTTATGGGCATTAAAATTCTACCCCAATGATTATATATTGAATTATCAGTGAAACCCCTTAATCGCATGATGATTTCATCTCAAGTATATGATTTTTCTTCAGTTGAATTTAATGGGAATGTGCTTCCTAAAAATATGTTTATTCTCTCTCTAGTTGAATTTGATGTTATCTTAGGCATGGATTGGGTTTACCAATATAAACTAACATCCATTGTTGAGGAAGCGAAGTAATGATTGATATTCCAACCCAAGACATGATTTTCTATCACTATGAAGATAAATATGAACATATGATGGAGATCACATCCATTTAATGGGTCTTCATTCCCATTCAAAAAGGGTGTTTATCTTAGATTATTGGGGAGAAGCTCAACATAAATGATATACCTATTATATGGGAGTTTTTTTATGATTTTTCTAGAAGAGCTTCATACACTTCCATTGAAATGTGATGTTGAGTTCTCAATAGAATATATACCCAGTGTCAAGCCTATTTTAATGACTACCTAGAGAATATCCTAAATTGAGTTGGATGAATTGAAAAAGAAACTCTAGGAGAACCTTGTTAAGGTATTAATTTTAAAGTGTGTCACCATGGGGTGCACCTATTCTATTTGTTAAAAAAATATAGAAAAATGTGACTCTACGTTCATTATAGGGTATTAAACAAGATAATGATCAATAACATGTATACCCTACCCGTATTGATGACCTATTTGATAAACTATATAGAGATCACTAATTTTACCATATTGACCTTAATTATAGATATCATCAATTAAGGGTCATGAAGGAGGATATACCCAAGGAAATATTCTATACAAGGTATGGACACTATGAGTATACATTGATTCCATTTGATCTTACTAATTCCCCCACTATCTTCATGGATTTAATGAATATAGAATTTAAAGATTACCTTGATCATTTTGTGGTAGTATTTATATATAATATTTTAATTTATTAAAATAGAAAAGAGTATAATGAATAACACTTGATAATTATACTAAATACCCTAAGTAGAAACTATTTGAAAAATTTAAAAAGTGTGAATTTTTCCTAAAAAGGATTCATCATTAGGTCATATGTTCTCAATAGAGTATGTATCAGTGGTACATTATCCTTGAACAACTACTGCGAATGAGATCTGAACTTTTCTTGATTTGGATGGATATTATTAATGGTTTGTGTTTGATTTTTTTATACTATCTAATATCCTCAACAAGTTGACTTAAAAGGGACGAAAGGCCCTTTATATGGAAAAATGTGAGGAAAATTTCAAGGACCTAAAGAGAATATTAGTCATCTAACATGTGGTTTAATTACCCTTCATCAAAAAGGGTCTATAATATATAGGGATGCATCAAATAATGTATTGTGAAGTGTTCTCATGTATAATGACATGGTTATAGATTAAGCCTCATGAAAACTGAATATTTAGGAGAAAAATTTCCCAACTCATGATTTGGAGTTGGCTATGGTAATTTTTAATTAGAAATATGGTTGTGTTATATTTATGAAAAAAATTGTGATATATGTGATTATCACAATATTTTAATGTATATATTCACACAGAATGAGTTAAACATAAACTTGAAAATAAGGTTAGATCTAATTTTAGATTATGACAGGTCAATAAATTACCACCTTGGGAAAGAAAATAAGGTGTTATATTCATTGATTTAAAAGTATCATGTTTGATTATCAATTATGGGGATAAAAAATACAATATTTCAATATTTTTAGAGGATAGATCTTGAAATATTAAAGTAAGGGGAGCAATATTATATTTCTCAAATAATTTTTCAATTATCTTTTAAATTGGGGGGAAATAGGTATAGAAGGATGATATGGAACTATAAAATAAGGATAAAAATATTCCTAAGTTTAACCTTGACCATGATGGAATGATAAGTTTCAGGAACCATGTATGTATTTTTTCCATGTCATATTTAAAGAAATATCTATTAGAAGAAGATCATAGTTCTTTATTCTCTATTAATCCTAGAAGTATAATTAAGTATAAAGATATGAATGAGTATTTCTAGTGGGATGGAATTATGAGAGATATTGTAGAGTTTATATCTCATTGCTTGGAATTTCAACAACAATGTGTGAGACAAAAAAATTATAAGGGGATGTTACAACCATTACCCATACAAGAATGGAAATGGGAAAATATCGTCATGGATTTTATCGTTGGATACCCCAAAATATCTAAAGGGAATAATGATATCTTGGTTTTAGTCAATTTCCATAAAAAGTTAGTACACTTAATCATTATAAAATAATATTTATCTCTAGATTATATTTCCATAATAAGCATTAGGGAAGTGTTAGGTGTGCATGAAGTACCACATTCAATTTTATCCGATCGGGATCTAAGGTATACCTCGACGTTCTGGAAAACTCTATAGTAATCTCTTGATATAGAGTTTAGTTTTAGAACTATTTATCATCCTTAGACATAGGGTTAGTCTGAGAGTACTATTCAATACCTATAGGGTATGTTTATATCTTTTTCTATGGATTTCAAAGGAGGTTGGGATCAATACCTTCTTATAGTTGAGTTCTCTTACAACAATACCCTTGAATAAAGAATTCAGATGATTCCATATAAATACCTCTATGTAAATAACTATTATATTCTAGGATAAAGTTATATAATGGAATATATTGGGACTTGAGAAATCTAAATAAATGGAAGATAATGTTTGATCCATTTAGTAACTCATAAGGGTAGTACAAAGTTAGCAGAAAGGTTATGTTGGCAATTGTTGACTCAATCTGAAATTTGATGTTGGTGAGAAGGTGTTTCTATGAATTTCTCCATAGAATAAGGTAATGGGATTTTGAAATAAGGTGAAAATAATCCATAGGTATATCATTCACTTTTAAATTATTGATCGTATCATGATGGTAGCTTATGGATTGGAAATTCCACCGAACATCTATTACATTCATAATGTGTTCCATGTATCTCTCCTAAGTAAGTACATACCTAATCCATCACATGTACTAAACTCTAATTTTATACCATTTTATCATCATATTTATTGTAATTAATAACCATTTGATATTTTGGACCATACATAGAAATTGCTACGGAACAAGACCGCTCACATAGTTAAATTTTTGTGGTGAAACCACCTGCTTTAAAAATCTTTGTGTAAACCTGGGGATGTAAGGAGGTAGAAATATCCTCATTTTTTGGTACCAAAGTAAAATAATTTAAAGGTAAAATTTAATTTTAATAGGGGTATAATGTAGCACCATGATATTTTGAATAAATTTAATTTCTTTGATATCTTGTGTTGAACACAACACCAAATTTTATTGATTCATGGTATACTATTAATGTTTTCATTTAAACGAGACTGTTAAAACCTAGTTATTAAACTTGTAGTATGAATGGGAATAAACACTTTTAAAATATTATGTATAATGGTTTTATATAAATTAAACATATTTAAAAAATGTACTTAATTATTAATAAAGTTGTTATATGTTTCGAAAATACTATTTTCTAAAAAAATGTTTTTATTATATTTTATAAACAAATAATAAAAGTTATTTTTTCAATTTTTGAAGTTTTATTTGAAAAAATGACCTATATTTTTGAAATATTCATAGAAAAATAATATTTGAGTGAATTTTTTATAATTTTCAGAAAATATTAATTTTTTAATAGTTAATAAAATATTTTCTTTTATTAAAAAACATCATTTTCATTTAAAGAATTTAGAAAGGTCCATATTTTTTAAAAAAATAAAAATAAAATTAGCTCAATTATATATTGAATAATCCAATTTAAGTTATTGAAATCAATTTCTTATTGAATTTTTATATTAAAACTTTCTTAACTTTTGAAAATTTCTCTTTGGAAAACCATTGTTTAGTCACGTGTTTTGGTTTATTTTTAAAAGAAAATTTTCATTTTCATTTAATTAAATTGAAAAAAAATTATTCCATATTCTTAATTATAATGATTAATATTATATAATAATTTCAACTAAATATTTTTTAAAAATTAATAGTAAAAATAGTAAAAAAATAATTACTATGATTAAGGTTAAAATAGGCTTACCAATGGGGTTAAACTAAAATGATAGAAGACTAAATGACTTATAAACTTGTCCAAAATCCCTTGGATAGAAATATTTAGACCTTATAACCAATATTTTTTAACAATTTTTTATTTTTTATCCTTATTTCATATCAAAAACATGGGTTCAGTTTATTCTTTTTAAACATTCCAAGTGCATCCTCTCCCAAACTTATAAAAGGACACATATTATACTATTTTGTTCACTTTCTAAAACCCCATTGAATATTACATTACATTCCCATATCAATTAATTAATTCCCTAATCACATCCTACAAGACTTTATTTTATTATTAAAAACTCCTATAATGGCTTTAGGTATAAACCTAAAGAGGCTCTCCAAAGAAAATGTAAAATTATTAAACTTGTGTTTTTGTTTTATTTATTCCAATAAATTCTTAAAATATTCTCAATATATAATGATATAAAAACAAAATTATCTCCCATAAACATATATTTTATTATTTTAATTTCATAACCAATATCCACCTTATATTCCGTCAAATAGGAAATGAAATTGTCGATCAAGTGTACAAGAACTACCACCTTGCGAGCCGATGTTATTTGTTTTCCATCACCACCTATCACTGATAGATATAATGATGGATTTAATATATTTATATGAAATTAATGAAATTATTATACTTATTGAATTATTATACCCATATACCTTGTTTAATTTCCATTCTGTGGGAATATGATAACATCACTCATGTGTACAGTGGACTACCGCCTCATGAAGCGATGCGACTCTTTTTTTACTTACAATTAAATAGAAGTTAATAAAGATAGGTTTTATAAAAATATGTAATATATATGAAATAAAAATTATCCAGTAAATATGATATATTATTTACCTTTCTTTTGTTTCATCCATCAAGAAAATAGAAATAATGTTCATGTATACGTACAACCTATCATCTCTAAGAACGGTGTAATTCATTTTCAATATCCAAATTTTATGGATCACAGTAAATAAATATATGATGAATATTATATATATATATATATATCATGTATAAAATTATTTATTTGATATAAACATGACAAAATTTAAATGATTGAAAATACCAAATCAAAACATACATGAAAAACAAGGCAGTTATTACCCAAGACATAATTTTAACATTGAATCATAAATAAATAGGTAATAATAAGTTATATGAAAATAATATTTGGTATGATACAAATGAATATAGTTCTATAATATATCTATAATAAACCTATAGTTATTATACATAAATTTAAGATGTGTAAAAAGGAATTATATACTTAAGTAAATGGATTTCCATCCTACTTTTATTTCTATGTAACACATGCCATATTCACCACATGTATCTTTTTCAAGTGTATATACAATCCAAGAATGTAATTTATGATTATTTTCATGAAATCATGAGATCTAAATTTCCATATAATTTTATTTATTTCACAGGGGTTATGATTTGAATGATACCAATGTGGTAAATGTTTTATATTATAATCTCATTGTTTATCGGGATTATTTATATTTATGTTTTCAATTATGAAATATGATAAAATATCTCTCAAGAAACTCAGTAATTATATTCTATTAAAGTTAAATCACGAAAATACATATGCTCCTTTAATTTTCTTCCCTTTATGTACTCAATATTTTAAAATAAATATTTTAAGAAAAATCACCTTTAATTCTATCTTCAGTCGAAAATCTATTTTTTTCTATGTATATGTTTTCTAAAAATGTTTTTAGGAATGTTTTTTATATTATCCAATGGATATTTAAATAAATTTTTACACATGTTTTATTTTTTTAAATGGTTTTAATGTAATTTTATTTTTCATTTTTTTAATGAAGTTCTTTTTACTTTTACCAAAAAAAATCATTGTTTTAAAATGAAAGACTTGAGTGAAACATCCCACCAATATGAAAATTGTATTTTTTTTGAAGATTAGATTATAACTATTAAATATTATCATCAAATAAACTAATTTAAAAAATATTTTATTAATTTTATGTTTTCAAAAGTTTATTTTAAAATAATGGTTATTTTCTTCAAGAAATGTTCCACGTGAAATTATTTTCAAAATAATTTTCATTATAAGATGTCATAATTTGATGTTAATTAAGTCTTGATAGGTATATTATCCAATGATACCATATTTTTTATTTCTCTTTATGGTTTTTGGTTATGGATATATTATTTTTATGAAACCCACTTATTTTCTATGATTTATTATATGATGGTATGTTTATGAAACCAATTTATTTTCATGGGTTATGATATGATTAATGTTTTATGAAGCCCATTTATTTTCATGGGTTCTGGTATGATCAATTTTTATGAATCTCGTTAAATTATATTGGTTTTGATATGATAACTATTTTATGAAACCAATTTCTTTTAATGGGTTCTGATATAATAAATTTTTTATGATCTTGTCGCAAATGTATGTATGATTTTATTTATGTGATGGGTGGGACCAATATATCCCTCTAGTTCATTTGGTAATGATTGAAATCTCATTATATAAACAGCACTCGAATGGTGAGTGAACCCAGTTTAGTTAGGGAATTTACCCACTATGATATTATTATGAGTGAACCTTGACTACCATGATGGTTTGGGGAGGGAACTCATTCCACTATGATAGTTTTAGTGATAAGACTTGGATACTTGTTCTTATATGTATGAAACAAATCTACGTCTTATGACAATGTTATACTCTCATGTATTATATACTTAGAATCCATTATGATGCATGTCTTATGAACATCATATATTTATTCCATGACTTAAGTTAATGATATTTGATATTCATGGTATGGTTTTTAAATGTCAAGTTCATATTCTCATACCCTTATTCCCAGGTTATTCTTACGTGACCATTGATATCTCCCTTGGTTATATTTAATAAGCATCTGAGTTCACACTTTATTATTTTTTCTTCATGAGGTTATGGAGAAATTTTTTATGTATGATAAGACTAAGAATAGTTCTAGATATATTGAAATTAGTGAGAAAATATCTAGTTCACATGTGAATCAGTCTTTTTTGTTTCCTATTTTATAAAGGCACCAGACCTATATGTTTTTGGAATGTATCATTAAGTTATGAAATTAATATTCATATATTAAGATTTAATATCTATACATAAAAAGATTGGTCACTATTGATAGGTCATACTGATGTTTAATTCATTATTTAGAGAATGTTGGAGACTTCAATATAGTTTAGAAGTGAACCATGTATTAAGATAAAAAATGAACAAAAGTGTAACACCCCAAAATTCTAAATTACAAATTTGTATTCAATAAAGTTTATGACATGAAGCACGAAGTGTAAAAAGGGAATATATTAACCTGATACATTAAATAAATATGATATATTTAGAGCTTTTAATGCATGCAACAATAAGTTATCTTACATCACATACAAGAGAGGCCATCTTTAATAGATTGTGTTACATGCAAGAGTGACCTTCCTCGATAGCTTGTGTTACACGCAAGACCGAGTCTCACCAAATAATAATGTATTATAAAAATATTACTATTTAATATGATATGATATAACCTTGTCGTTATGTTAGAAATTATTAAAATTATTAACTAAATTATGAAAATTTATGGTTTATATAAATATAAGATCAATTAATTAGTTACAAATTAATTAGAAATGAATATAAGAGCTAATGGAAAATAAATGGAATATTTTATAGAAAAATATTTTTAGGCTCACAAAGTTGTTTTACCCTAATAAATTAAATTATTTATAATTATTGAGTGATATTAATTTAATATATATAAATTATATATTCAATATAATATTATTTATATTCATTCAATTTTTTTGAGAATCATATGGTAAGAACAAACCTAATATTTCACATCAAACCAGTTTTTTTATTAAAGCAAGTTTACCTCCTTTTAATAGAGAACCAATTTTAGATAATAATTTTGAAACTTTAATTGATTTAATATGTCACAATAAACTTCATTTTTGAAATATAAAAAACAAAATTAGGATACGGTTATTTTTTGATATTTTTTTAATGTATTTCATTTTTTAATGAATAATTAAAAATAACAAAATTTAGTTCACAAATTATTTTTCATATAATTAATTTATAAGGATAAAATATACTTTTAATTGGTTTTTAAGTTTTATTAGATAATATTTTTATCAATTAATACAATTTATGTCATTTGAATCAATTTTACTTTAAATTCATTATAAAATCATTGAAAACTTTAAAAACACGCATTGTCGTCCTGCCTGAGAGATGAATTTTAAATTAATTTCCCCCACCTTTATGATTTAAATTTATAAAACTAGATTCCATATTTTGAATAATAAAAAATTTCTAATTTATAATATGAAAAAATTTGTTTTCAACAAAAAATATTAGTGAAAGTAAATAAAATTAATTAAAACGATTAAGGTTAAATTAATCTTAATAAGGGACTAAACATTAAACAAAAAGACAAAAAAGACCTATAAACTTTTACAATAACTATTTGATAGAAATATATTAACCCTATACTATCTTTTCTCAAATTTGGTTCATTATTGGATATACTTTCAACATGAAAAATGAGTGAATAATTCCTTTTTCAAAATATTAAAAGAGTGACACTCATCCTTCACTATAAAAGGTCCCAAATTCTCCCATTCCTCCCACCTCTAAAACCATTTATGTTCACCCAATATCTACACAAATATCTTACCACAATACCTCCCCTAAAACTTTAATCCTTACTTTGGGGATAAATCCTTCCAAGGAAGCATTTTTTTATAAACTAAAAGGAGTTACCTGATTTTTGTGGCAATGCTTTCCAACGATCACCTTTGTTTCAATTAATTCTCCACCACCTAAAATATTATTCTTCCATGTTAATATATTAACACCAATATCATAAATATTCTAGTATTTTTTTATTATAATGATTTCACCAATATTTACACACACATTCGTCTAATGGGTGACGAACATACTATTTATGTGAACTGTGAACTACCGCCACACGAAACGATGATTGTTTGTTCTTCCTTTACCACTTATCATAGTGGTGAATATAATGGAAAATATGTTTATATTATATAAGATACTTATTATTTCTTTATACTTATTTAATTATTTTATGGAACATGCATTTAATACTTTCCATTTTTCATTAATACGATGACATCATTTGAGGAAGTGTGGACTATCACCCGCTCAAAGTGATGTGATTCAATTCATACTAAACATAAAACGTATTATGGATAATTTTAATAAACATATATTAAATATATATTGTAATGTAATTATAATATAAATTTATATACATTTCACTTACTTTTAATTCTATTAAAATATGACAAAGAAATTGAAGTAGTTATCATGCCTACGTACGACTTACCGTCTCCATGAATGGTGCATTCCATTTCTTTTCTCCAAATATTACGGTTTAGTATAGATACATGTATACAAGATATATATGATACTAAAATCATGATTCACATTCTATAGATGATTTAACCATGTTATATTTAATAATAACAACAAATAACAAGTTAAAACATACTCAACAACTAGGAAATTAACACAAAAAAATAGATAAAATAATGAAAGTTCATTAACAAAGGGTAATTAGATATTATAAGAGAATCACATATGATATTATAAGTATTAATATGGTTTTAAAATTAGTTTTTAACATGTATAAAACTATTATACATGAGGTTAAAGGAGGTTCACCCGAAAGGAAATTCAAGGTAAGACATTTTGTCTCAATTTACATTCTGCTGAGACTTATTTGTTATTATCCACCAAATCACTTTTATATGGTAAATATACTTACATTTGAAAAATATTATAATTAATATACTTATTATCATGAAATTAAATTTTTTTAAAGTCATACGTTCATGGTGGTAATGATTAAACTGTTTCAATGTGTTATGGGATACTTTGGAATGTTTGAAGATTATTCTCCTCATGAATTTTCTTAATGATTATCTATGCAATCTCACTTCCTTTTATGATTTTCAAAATCCTATTTAGAAAATAAATTTATTATAATATTTTATTAGTGGATATTTTCTTAATTCTTGGGTTATAGATATTATTATTTCCTAAACTGTATACCATCTTACATACGATGTTTACTTTTACAGTTATTTGATTAACTGGGAAATTATTGATAAATTTTTATTTCTAATTCAATAATTTTATTTCATAAGGAATTTTATTTATTTTTTTTATTCAATATGAGGAATTATTTTTACCAAAAATGAAGTGTGGGGCCTTGAATTTATAAATCCCGTCGATGCATCGACATGTTCTCATTGTACATATAAGTTTCACAAATTAAATAGGTTTCTATACATAGTTTTAAATGATATTTTGATAGGTATTGATGGTATAGGTTTTCATGTTACTTATGCATGATGTCAATTAAGAAATCATTTCCTTAATATATGTTTTAGTTATTATTAATTCCATAGATTTTGTGTCGATATATCTATGGATACATTCAATTTTCAGTTCCTTGGTTAAATGGAATGTGTTTTAGTTTCTTAATTTTACATATTTATTTTTCCTTATCTAGTTATTTGAATTGAATGCATTTATATTATTACATTTATATATTGTTTATGCAAATACTTATCAGTTTATTGGTCACATGGAATGTGATTTTATTTATTTACCATTTCATAATTATTTTTCACATTGATCCGTTATTGTTTCTGCTATGTTTTTCTCATACTGATAATTTGATCTCACCCTTATTATGTTTATTTCCCCAGAAATACAAGAAGCGTACTATAAAAGTTAAACAGGGATTTAATAGATGGAATAATGTTATTTTGAAATTTATTTATTTAAAAATAATAAAAATATATGTTGTTATTAGTGTATTCATTTGTATTACAAGGCTCATTTATGTATCTGGTTTACCAAGACTATTAATCTCTTTGGCCCTTCAGGATTTTATTCCTTGTAATCATGATAATGTAATTAGTAGTAGACACCGCCTCTCAAAATTTGGGGTTGGGTCACTAGAGTCAGTATCAGAGGAATTTTAGTACTAAGTTTGGGAACTAGATTTAGGAAAACAAAGATTAGAGAACGTAACCCTAAGGTATAATTTGAGGATAAGTGTAGAAAAACACCCTAGAATTTTTATAAAGTAGATATTATGTGGATATTTCTAGAAACGCATCCCTATCTGAATACTACAGGTGGATGTTGTTCTATTATATATATACCAAGGATTGATAACATTGCCACGGTGTTCAGAGCCCGACTCAGGGTAACCTAGTACACGACAATGGGCCTTACTGGGCACCTAGTTTGACACACCCAAGGGTTATGCTTAGGATAATTCACATTTTATTTAAAAAAATTGAATTATTTTAATAGATAATTACAATTAATGACCTAGGTTAAACCTAATGTGTTTTATATTGAAGATAAGGTGTCATTATTTAGAAATCTAACTAATGATATTTTGGATAAACCCTTGTCCAAGGAAGGTCCTATGTGGAAATAAATGGGTAAAGTATTTATATATTAGAATTATATTAAAAACATAGTTAAAAGGATATTTTTTGATTAACCTAATTTTAAGGATTTATATTATATTTATTTTTGAAAATATATTAATTTTGATTTAGAAAAGGAAAAACTATAAGTTGGGTGACAATGTCACAAATCGAATCTGGTATCCATAAAAACCAGAACCCAACCCGACCTATGGTAAGAATAAAAGGGCGTTCTCAATTCCCATAGGCTATTAAAAGTTCCCAAGTATCAAAAAATGGAATTTGGGTATGATTTACCTGAGTTTATAAACATAAAATTACAAAAAAATCCAACATAACAAATCTCAATTTTTCGAAACAACCCATCTTTTAAAAAAATTCATAATTGAATTACATAATTTATAACAATTCTCAAGGACTATAACAAATGAATAAACCCAAAATAGACATCCAAAGAACCACCTCATGGAAATAGGTACCACCCTCAATCCATCTCCATGACACATCACAAAAAAGGACCGATAGAAACCCAAACCATTGTCCCTAATAGATTTACCCAAACCTGCGACAAAATAACCAAGTCTACTTACACCCAAAAGTGTAAGTAGGGTTTGAGACAAATAATAGTAGGATACCACCACTAAAATATTCCATGTTATAAACATTCAAAATTGAAAATATTTTAAGTTTTTATAAACATGAAATTCTAATAACAATTTTAAAGAGATGAAACTTTAAATAAAAACAGTTCTCAAGTGGGATACTTTAAGGAATTAAAACTTTTAAATAGAATTAAAAAGATACTAAATTTTCCATCCAAACATACCATATTCCAACAATAAGAAAATATTATCTAATGAGCACAAGAAATGGAAAAATAACCCCTATGCACTAGCTCATTGTGGGTCCAAGGTACCCTGTATCTCGGTGAAAGTAACCATCAAAATATCTGTTCTCATGCACATGAGCCACTAGTAGGGAGAATACCCATAACCTAGTGGTTCTCCAAAATCATCATCATAATATTATAATAGTTTAGTTAGTGTTGTCATCGTCAAACTTTCTACATGAAACCAGGGCCAAACCCCATTAGATCACTAGCATACTAGTACACTTCCACCCACCAAAATACCTAGGTTTCCCTCTTATGATCAAACAAGTTCAAAAAGCCATGAAATATAATTTTAACATTCATATACCACTTCCACATAACAAGCCCACCAAACAGCCCACAAACTTGTCACATAATACCCCTTTCACAAAAAAAATCATTTTTCACATCATACTCACACAAAATATCCCACAAACGTGTTTCGTGCCTTTATTAAAATTTGATAAAACATTTCATAAATTTATAAAACATTCTAAAAATGTTTAAAATTATAAATAACCCTTTTTCCTTTCAAAAACCCAACTTAGGTGTAAAAAACCGGTTCTTATTCTTGAGGTACGGGTTTCTTCTTTCTCTTTTCCTTAAGCGTTTTTTAGAGAATAAGGAAAATGGGGAAAATCACCTTTTTTGGGTACATGACATACTTTTCCACACGCTGTGTACTTTGGAAGTGTGAGATGAGTACACAAGGCATGTAGACGTGATGGCAATGAACGATGTAAAAACTGACTACAGGTCGTGTAGTGGGTATTTACACGACGTGTAGTCAGTCGGCAGGTGAATAGTAAGGCGGTGAAGGCAGCCGCCAGCTGAGCGTCAGTACATGCCCTGTACTCATAGAGTACACACCGTGTACTCATATCGACTAATGAATAGTGCCACGCTGGCAAGAAGCCGCCAGAGAAACAGTTAAAAAAATTGAAAGTACACGTCGTGTACTCAATAGTACACGCCATGTAGTCTGTTTTTTTCGCTTAAAATGGGCAGTAGCCTCCCCTGTTCATAGAATTGAGTTAGAACTAGAGGAGGGATTGGGAGAGATGGTCAGAGCTTTGGAGATCACCCGAGCAAGCACTGGTAATCCGATTCCACCTCCGTTGATCTCGTTGGAATCGTACGGGTAAGCCCTTCCTTCTCCTGGAACCATTATTTCCAATTCTTACACTAAGGTAAGTTATTTATGTTTGAATGGGTTTTTATTTTACCTCAGATCTACATCGTTCTCGGGCATTTCAAGGAGCATCGTTCACGTATATCGATCAAGGGCGATCGAGGTAGGTGGCTTGGTGTTTAAATTCTAACTGTTGTGCATTTGTGTGTACCATTTTGCTATGAACCCACGTTGGGGTGTCATGTGGCTGAGGCCTTGGCTGTTTTGAATACCTATAATTTCATAAGTAATTAAATGTGATAATAAACTGTTGTTTGGGATTGCTTCTTGGATCCAGGACCACCCCGGGGGTGTGTTCCTCTGTTTATCCGTTTGGCCAGGATACCCGAGGGTATTCCATGTTTATTTTGTGCATTACTTTTGTCTTGAGAGGAATTTTATATAATTTTCTTGTTATACTTTGGTCTTGGCCCGGTAACTTACGCCTGAGGGCAGTGTTTTATGTTATCCTGAGGGTGTTGTTTTCTTAGCCCGAGGGAAGTGGTTATTATATAGCCTGAGGGTAATGCGTCTTATGCCTGAGGGCAGTAGCTTTCGTTCTTGAGGGCGATATTCAGTATGCCTGAGGGAGAGATTCCATACGCCTGGGGGCGCTATTCGTAATGCCTGAGGGTAAGGATGAGGGCATTGTTATATTATCCTGAGGGCAGGGTTGTGATTAGATCGAGGGCTTAGTTATGAGGAACATTGAATATTATTAAATTGAACTGCTAAATAAATATTTAAATGGAAATGAAACTAGTAAAGTTAGTTACTTTTGAGTACTGATTAGTTTATTGCATTTATTGCTGCACACCGTTTTTCGACATGTTCACTGATAGATGGGCACGGGCCTTTGTTGGGTGCCTACTGGGATTTATTTCTCACACCCTGTTTAGGTTCATGTCTTTAGCCCCAAAAAGATTATATTTCTATAGGTATGGATAAGGGAAAGGGTCCCTATATAGGTACATGAGTGTTGCTGAGTTGTAGGGGAGCATGGGACTGACCTCAGGATTGCGATGCTGCCGGTTGTTTTGTTTTGTTCTGTCGTACCTGTACTTTCCATTGTATCGTATTGTACTGATGTGTAACATGTTCTGGCTGTTTTCATAGAATAGTGACATGATGCATCTTGATATATATATATATTTATGACTGTTGTTTCTTTTTACTTCAGACGTCCTTTTCAGTTGTATATTATTTACTGCTTCAGCTGTTGTTGTATGTCTATTCTTGTATTCCATTGTGCTACACTTTGAAAATGAGGGCATAGTTTCCCCACTATCAGACCTGGGCCCTTTCTGCTAGTCGGAAGCCTCTGGCGTTTGGGGAAATGCGCTTGAGGTCATGTGACCAACCGGTTTCGAGGCACCCATGGAGTGGTACCCAGATCTGGGATGTTACAAAGTGGTGTCAAAGGGGTTCTTTTCTTTGACTTACTTTTTAGAGCCTTAGTCAGGGATAGGACACAAATAGTATTTGGTAATAATTTGTGCCTGGGAGTAGTTAACCCACGTATAGGTAAAATCCAATTTACCTCATGTTGCAATTTTATTGATTTTTCAATTTACAGTTGACATGATTTTCACCATTGGGTGACGCACTTGTGATTTTGCTGTTTATATGTTATCCATGGGTTCTATTTAGTTGCAACCCGATGAGATGAGGGTATTCCATCTCATGCATCATTTAGGCACATGCTAGAAATCACAATCCATGCATAGTTCTATGCCATGTAGACACATTAGAAATTGCATGTTGTTGTGATAGTTGTTTTGCTAGAAAAGCATGTTGTTGTGATAGCTGCTTTGATAAATACCTACTATGTGATATGGTATTTTTGTGTGAGCATGTTGGTAGAATGGACACCAAACTTTATTTTTTGTGGAGTATGGGCCCTCAATAACCGTAATTTGGTAGATTATTGACTTTTTTACCTGTGTATGACATGTATAAGATGCCAAACATTGATTCGTTGGGAGTGTAGTCCCTCATGGATCAAGATTTGGCACTTTGGTGTTGTTTTTTAGTATTTTATAGGTTTCAGAGTAGTATCTGAGGCTTACTGTCCGGAAAACCCAAGATACACACCGTGTAGTTCCTTGTACACATGTCGTGTACTCTTCTGTTCGGGAAGAAATAAAAACTTTTTGAGTACACGTCATGTGCCCTCAGTACATGTCGTGTAGTATCTTCCCGTGTCATAGACCATGTGGGCGGGGACACGGGGTAGGGAAAGTCTTGGGAAAAACATGTCGTGTACCAGATGTACATGCCATGTAGTGTTAACCCGGAGTCTTCCCATGTAACTAACAACACGGACGGAGGAAACCTTGAGACATACACACCATGTCCACCTTGAAACACGCCATGTAGTCTGACCTGGGGACCCAGCTGAGTAGCTAACAAACACGGGTCGGTGTTACTTCTAATTGAACACGCCATGTACCTGAGGGACACACCATGTAGTCCTTACTAGTGGGAGACCATGTGGACTTAGTTGTGTGGATAGGGAAATAGGGTGGTGTACACGCCGTGTGCGGGTGTAACACGCCGTGTGCGGGTGTAACACGCCATGTAGTGTCATCCCAGTATTCGGTCATGTCACAAACAACACGGGCAGTTGGAAATTAAACCAAACACGTCGTGTAGATTCCATACATGCCATGTAGTCTTGTTCAAGTGAGCCATGTGGCTTAGCCGTGTAGAAGGACTCGGGCAGGTAAGAAGGATTTAAGTACACACCGTCTGTTTGGGGTGTTACATGGCCAGTTTAAGATGGGGTACACACCCATGTAAATGGATTTCGAGAACACGCCGTGTAGTTTTATACACGTCATGTAATCAAGTTTTGTAAATTTTGAAAACTTTCCTTCACTGTCTCTTTGTTTTCGGACTTTGATAATCTTGGTCTAAGGTGTTTATTTGACCTTGTAGAGTCATGCCACCGAGACGACCACGTGTTGTTCTCTAGGAGAGTGGCAATGATTATACTTCAGAGATGGTAGGCCATGGGCTACCAGTGGATCCTTCAGTAGATCCAGATGATGTGCCAGCCGTTATACCGGGCATAGGCGTAGATGCACAGTTCCGTGAAGGCTTCATACCGTTCATGCAGACCTTTCAGGGAGCACCACCGGCTACCACATCTATGGCTGAGCTGAAACGTATCTTCCAGTAGTAGCATCTTCCTATGTTTTCAGGGGATGGAAGACCACAGGTTGTGGAGTCTTGGCTGGATTAATTTCATATTATATTTTAGAATCTTGAGACACCTCCAGGGCGGAGGGTGAAGCTCGCGACTTAAATGCTGCGTGATTCTTCCAAGATGTAGTGGGATGTTACCACCCATTCATAGCATCACAGAGACATGGCATGGGAAGATTTGCAGATAACTTTTTATGACTTCTTCTTCCCAGAGACATTGAGGGCAGATAGAGCTTGAGAGTTCATGAATCTTCAACAGGGCGCTATATCAGTGATGGATTATTCTTGTCGTTTCACTGATCTTCAATGTTTTGCACCTATTATGGTGGGTGATGAGATGTTGAGGGATAGACATTTTGAGGATGGTCTTCGATATGACATTTGTGCACTGGTGAATGTTTCCAGGTTGCCTACTGTAGATGCTATTGTGAACCAGATACTGATCACCGAGAAGAATCTTTGGGAAGCTATTGGTGTGATTCAAGGTGGTTTGACACTAGTTTCTAGTACTATTTCTACTGGAAATAGGAAGAGACATATGTAGTTCTCTCATGGTGGCAGTACAAGCCAGAGGAATACTTCAGGTGGCCAGATCAGGTGCTACCAGTGTGGTAAGAAGGGGAACAAGATACAGCAGTGTCCACGTGACCCAGTGGAGTGCCGAGCTTGAGGAAGATGGTTCATCTACAGCACTTTTGCAGGGAATTTCTACCAGTGGATAGTGAGAGGGGTTCTATATATTCTCTTCATACGGGAGTAGAACCATCAGCTTCTTACTAGTCGGGAAACTGGAATACATTAGGGCATACAGGCAGGGATGGTGGTTATGGTCGTGGTAGCCAGACACCGAGATCCCAGAGGCAATAGGGCGGGACAGATCAGGGTAGCCAGGCTGTGTCATAGGGCCACAGAACTGGGTAGGCATATGCAGTGAAACAGACCCAACAGATGCAGGATTCTAGACCTTCTACTATCAGAGGTACTATTCTAGTAGCTTCTGTCTTATCTTCAGTACTTTTCGATACGGGTGCTACACATAGCTTTGTATCTGTGCCGGTTGTGGAGAGCCTTAGGCTCTTTGTTTCTTCTTCATCTAATATTATGACACTAGACACTCTGTTAGGGACTAGAACGGCTGGTGTGCGTCAGTGCAAGGAGTGGCCACTTGAGGTTGGTGGGTGTCACTTCCTTTTGGACCTCCATGTCTTGGAAATGAAGAGCTATGATGTCATTCTCAGGATGGACTGGTTGGTTCCCTTTCGAGCCTTTGGAGACCTCTATTGTCGCAGGGTGGGTTTCACATCACCAGAGGGAGGAGACTTTCTATACAAGGGAAAATGGGATGTTCAAGCGTGTCGAGTTGGACCAGAGCATCATGGGTAAGGTGGAGTCACAGCCCAGATTGTGAGTTTATATCTAGATGATCAGGGGACCTGTCAGAAGGACTTCCCTCCAGTGGTTAATTGTTTCAGGTATGTCTTTCTGGATAACTTTTCAGGTCTACCTCCAGAGCGTGAGGTGGATTTCTTTATTGAGATTGTTCGAGGAGCGGCATCGGTATCCATTCCTTCTTATAGGATGGCTACACCTGAGTTACAGAAGCTCAAGAGACAGTTACAGGAGTTACAGTCAAAGGGTTTTTTCTGACCCAGTACTTCTCCATGGGGTTCTCTGGTCCTTTTTGCGAAGAAGGAGAACGGTACCCTCAGACTCTGTGTGGATTATCTAAAGTTGAACCAGTTGATGGTCAAGAACCGATATCCCTTACCAAGGATTAGTGATCTTTTTTATCAAATTCGAGGTGGACGAGTGTTCTCGAAGATTGAATTGAGATCAGGATATCATCAGTTGTGTGTAAGACAATTTGATATACCTTTCACAGCCTTCAGGAGTAGGTATAGTCTATATGAGTACTTGGTTATGTCATTCGGACTCACGAACACGCCATAAGTTTTCATGGCTCTGATGAATCGTGTATTCCATCCTTATCTGGATTCTTTGTTGAAGTATTTGTGGATGATATCTTGGTGTACTCTCGCACTCGACACGACCATGCCACCCATCTTGAGATCATATTGAGTACACTGAGAGAGAATTGGGTTTATGCTAAGCTTTCAAAGTGCCACTTTTCAAGGGACCAAATTCACTTCCTAGGTCATATCATATTAGAGGCAGGAGTTTCAGTTGACCCAGAGAAGGTGAGAGTAGTAGTTTCCTAGGAGTATCCTAAGAACGTGATTGAGATATGGATTTTCTTGGGGATGGCTAGTTACAACTAGCGTTTTATACAGGACTTCTCTTGCTTAGCAGCGCCGTTGATGGGTTTGACTAAGAAGGGTGTAAAGTTTGTTTGTTTAAAAGCTTGTGAGACAGCCTTCCAGGAGCTGAAGGGAAAGTTGACATCAGCACCAATCCTGATACTCCCAAAGCAGGGAAAGAGCTATAGAGTTTACTATGATGCATCAAGTATTGGGATGGGAGATGTGTTGATGTAGGGCGATCGAGTTATTGTGTATGGGTCTCGGCAGTTGAGGCCACATGAGAGGAATTACCCGATGCATTACCTCGAGTTGGCTGTAGTTGTTCATGCGTTACGCTGTTGGAGACATTATCTCTCAGGATAAGATTTTGTTATTTTCACCAACCACAAAAGTCTTAAGTATATCTTTACTCAGAATGACTTGAATATGAGGCAGTAAATGTGGGTTGAATACCTTCAGTCCTTCAATTTTGAGCTTTCCTGTACACCTGGTAAGGGAAATGTAGTTGCTGATGCACTGATCAGGAAGACTCAGACACAGGCGGTTCATGAGGTCAGTGGTGAGTGGTAGCTTATGGCTTTGTTCTCTGAGATTCATTTGGATGTGCATGACGGTCTGGGGAAAACCTATCTTTCATCTTTAGCTGTGACTTCTACCCTCCTAGATAGAGTGAGGATGAGACAAATATCTGATTCAGAAGGCCTAGTTCTATGGGAGGTGGTGGAAAGTGAGGATCCTCATCCTGGATGGACGATAGGCGATGATGAGGTACTGTGTTTCCATGGACGAGTATGGGTTTCAGGGGATATATATGAGGAGCTGATGCGGGAGTTTCATGGTTTAGATTAGGTAGTTCATCCTAGAGTTACCAAGATGTACCATGACTTGAGACGTCAATACTGGTGGTCGGGTATGAAGAGAGAAGTATCTGGTTTTGTTATGAGATGTTCCACCTGTCAACAGGTGATGGAAGAGAATCAGAGGCCAGCCGGACTGTTACAGTAGTTACCCATTCTAGAGTGGAAATGGGATGATGTCGTGATGGACTTCATGACTGGGTTGCCTAGGTCACCTCGAGGCAATGATTCCATGAGGGTTTTTGTGGACAGACTCACAAAGGTTGATCACTTTTTGCTGATCAAGGAGACCTTCAGTGTTGATAAGATCGGAAGGTTGTATATCTGAGAGGTTTTACGTCTTCATGGGGTTCCTCATTCTATCATTTCAGATAAGGATGCATGTTTTACATCTTGTTTATGGAAGATTTTTCAGAGGGCACTGGGTACACAGGTGCTTCTGAGCACAGCTTACCAGCCTCAGACTGATGGTCAGTCAGAGCGTATGATATAGGTGCTAGAGGACATGATGCGTGCATACGTCCTAGACTTTGGGGGATCCTAGGAGAAGCATATACCCCTAGTTCAGTTTTCCTACAGTAACAGTTTTCAAGCGACTATTGATATGTCACCTTACAAGGATTTATATGGTAGGACATACCAATCACCTTTGTTATGGATGGAGGCAGGTGAGTTAGCTTTACTGGGAATACATCTAATACAAGAGACTTCTGAGCAGGTCCAGTTGATTTAGAAGCAGATGGCTACTACACAGTCTCGTCAGAAATCTTATATTGATCGTCGTAGACGACCCTTAGAGTTCGTGGCCAGGGATCTGGTTTTCTTGCGTGTTTCACCAAGTTTTGGACACAGACAGATCAGGAGACAAGGTAAACTTTAACCGAGTTATGTGGGGCCATTTGAGATTCTGGAGAGACTCGGTCCGGTTGCCTATCAGTTGTTATTACCACAAAGGTATTGGGATATGCACGACGTCTTCCATGTATCTAAGTTGCGTAGTTATCATTCAGGCCCCTCTCACGTCTTTTAGCATGAGGAGGTTGAGCTTCATGTCGATGCATCCTTTGAGGAGCATCCGATTTGTATTGTGGATTAGAGAATGAAGTTTATCTGAGGCTGGTCAGTTCCTCTCGTACGAGTGTTATGGCAGCATGGCTGAGTGTAGGACGAAACCTGGGAGTGGGAGACTGACATACGTGCTCAGTGGCTAGAGTTTTTCTGAGCTTTATCTTCGCCACCCATGGAAAGAAAATTCGGGGATGAATTTCTTTAAGGTGGGAATTTTGTAAGAATCTGGTTCTTATTCTTGAGGTATGGGTTTCTTCTTTCTCTTTTCCTTAAGTGTTTTTGAGAGAATAAGGAAAATGGGGAAAATCACCTTTTTGTGGGTACACACCTTGTACTTTTCCACACGCCGTGTACTTTGGCAATGTGAGATGAGTACACAAGGCGTGTAGCCGTGCTAGCGATGAAAGGTGTAAAAACAAACTACACACCATATAGTGGGTATTTACACATCGTGTAGTCAGTCAGTAGGAAAATAGTAAGGCGGTGAAGGCAACCGCCAGCTGAGCATCAGTACACGCCGTGTACTTATGGATTACATGTCATGTACTCATGTCGACTGATGAACAGTGCCACGCTGGCGAGAATCCGCCAGAGTAATAGTTAAAAAAATGGAAAGTACACGCCGTGTAGTCTGTTTTTTTTTCACTTAAAATGGGTGGTAGCCTCCCATGTTCACAGAATTGGCTTAGAACCGGAGGGCTTGGGAGAGATGGTCGGAGCTTCGGAGATCACTCGAGCGAGCACCGAGAATCTGATTCCACCTCCGTCGATTTCGTTGGAATCGTACGGGTAAGCCCTTCCTTCTCCTGGAACCATTCTTACCAATTCTTCCACTAAAGGAAGTTATTTACGTTTGAATGGGTTTTTTTTACCTCAGATCTACATCATTCTCAGGCATTTAAAGGAGCGTCGTTCACGTATATCGATCAGGGGAGATCGAGGTAGGTGGCTTGGTGTTTAAATTCCAACTGTTGTGTGGTTGTGTGTACCATTATGTTACGAACCCACGTTGGGGTGTCGTGTGGATGAGGCCTTGGCTGTTTTGAATACCTAGAATTTCATAGGTAATTAAATGTGATAATAAACTATTGTTTGGGATCGATGCTTGGATCCAGGACCACCCCGGGGGTGCATTCCTCTGTTTAGCTGTTTGGCCGAGATACCCGAGGGTATGCCATATTTATTTTTTGCATTACTTTTTCCATGAGATGAATTGTATATAACTTTCTTGTTATGCTTTGGGCAAGGCCCGATTACTTGTGCCTGAGGGCAGTGTTTTACTTTAGCCTGAGGGCGTTTTTTCTTAGACCGAGGGTAGTGGTTATTATATAGACTGAGGGAAACGCATCTTAAGCCTGAGGGTAGCAGCCTTCATGCCTGAGGGAAATATTCAGTCTGCCTGAGGGAGAGATTCCATATGCCTGAGGGCACTATTCGTTATGCCTGAGGGTAATCCTGAGGGCGTTGTTATATTAGCATGAGGGCATGGTTTTGATTATCCTGAGAGCTTAGTTATGATGAACAATGAATGTTATTAAATTGAACTGCTAAAAAATATTTAAATGGAAATGAAACTAGTAAAGTTAGTTACTTTTGAGTACTTTTTAGTTTATTGCATTTATTGTTGCACACCGTTGTTGCACATGTTCACTGATAGTTGGGCACAAGCCTTTGGTGGGTGTTTATTGGGATTTATTTCTCACACCCTGTTTGGGGTCATGTCTTCAGCCCTAAACAGATTACATCTCTGCAGGTATGGATAAGGGAAAGGGTCTCTATACAGGTACATTAGTGTTGTTGAGTTGTAGGGGAGCATGGGACTGAGCTCAGGCTTGCGATGCTGCCGGCTGTTCTGTTTTGTTCTGCTATACCTGTACTTTCCATTGAATTATATTGTACTATTATGTAACATGTTCTGGCTGTTTTCATAGAATAGTGACATGTTTCATCTTGATATATATATATATTTATGACTGCTGGTTCTTTTTACTTCAGACGTCCTTTTTCAGTTGTATATTGTTTACTGCTTCCACTATTGTTCTATGTTTGTTATTGTATTCCGCAGCGCTACAATTTGACAAATGAGGGCATAGTTTCCCCACTATCAGACATGGTCCCTCGCTACAAGTCGGCAGCCTCTGGCGTTTGGTTAAATGCGCTTGAGGTCATGTGACCAACCTGGTTTGGGGCACCCGTGGAGTGGTACCTGGATCTGGGACGTTACATTAGGTGAACAAACTCACCAAAAAAGTACATGTACATCTTTTTCCCACTTTTTTAAAATCAATAAATCATTTACAATTTTTATAAAACAATATTATTGGGTATAACCATGTTTTTTACACAAAACCCATTTCAAAACCCTCTTTCCAATCCAAAATATACACATGAAAAACAAAACTTTTCAAACAAATATGCAACTTTGAAACTAAAATATTAATAAATACTACCAAAAATGGTTCCCGCACCAAAAATAATGTAGAATGAACATGATAAAAATATAAATTATGCAAATCTAACTCATCTTAGGATGCATACACATGGAACCACCTACCATTTGTGCCAAAAAGTCCAAACTGGTGTGCGAAACATCAATTGCACCACCACCGCACCACAAGGAAGTGAGATCAAGAACTAATCCACAAGATTTCATAAAAAAGACACAAAATCAAACCCTATGTATAATCCCTATCTTCTCTACATTTTAGAACCTCAAGAAAAGTGTAAGAAACACTAAGAAAATTGGAGTAACATGAGAGGAAACTCACTTAATTGAGATATATTGAATAAAACACCCCAAATACACTAGAAGATGAATTTCAAAACAGTAAAAAATTAAATTGAGGTTATAATAAGGATGAGTAGGTCATTTGGGAACTCAAATATAGGGAAACGAGTAAAAATTGAAGGATTTTTGAAAGAAGCAATTTACCTCTTCAAATATAGACAATTTGAGAAATCCAAAGAATTTTTTCCCTAATTCACGATGAATATGAGATCCAAAGAATGGTAGGATAGCATGGGAGTGAGACTTGGGTAAGTGGGATCAAATGAGAGTTTTAATATCCAAAAAACATAAATATTTAAGGATATATTAATGATTTAAAAAAATTAAATCATCAAATGGGATTTCGGGCTGGCCCAACACCTTTAAAAAAACACAAATCCATTATTATTATGGATTCATATTGGTTCTAAATTGATATGGTGGTTTTAATATACCATAGGATACCAATTTGGAAGTGTAATGGGTGTAAAATGTTGAAAATTAAGTAGTTATAAAAAAAATATTATTTTTAAATCTAGAAATGGGCTTATGGTTTGGAGCAAATTTTGAAAACCCACTAGTTCCACCAAAAGGCATAGGAAACCCCCAAAACAAAGCATGAATAGAAATTAAATGAAAAATGCCTTTAAAAGAATTCATGGGTATGACATACAACCAACAAAATCTGGAAAGTTCATGGGCCATGAACTCATGACTGAAGGACGATAAGGGTTTCACACCAACCACTAACCTATGTAATGTCCTGTTTAATTTTTCACTGTTTTTAGTTAAAAGATTTGTTGAATAAATGTTAATTCTGAACCAATAATATCACTTTTGAGTATTAAAAGTTGATCTATTAACAATATTGTTTTTTGAATATAGTTAGAGATAAATAGTTAGACGTGTCACTCTTTTATATGCCTTAAAATCCATTAAATTTTTTAGTGCTTTGGGGATAAAAGTTAATTTTTGGATACCCATTTCTTGAGGTAATCGATGGATTAGAATTTGATTAAATAAAAACCAAAAGATAGGATTCTTTATATGAAATTTAAACCCATAAAATAATAATATTTCTTATATTTTTTTCAGTAAAAGAATTACTCAGCATTACAAAATTACTTCTAAATTAAATTTTGTCCTAATACCAATTTTTTTTTGAATTTATAGTGTCTTAAATAATAAAATATTTATGGATTTGAGGCCCTTGACTTTCCATTGATCATTCAATTTTGTTTGATTGATGATATTATTCGATCTCAATAAATATTTATGGTTTTCCTCTAAGTACGTATCTTTACTTGACACTACTTTTCTCCAACTTAGATACCTAGTTATATTTTATTCCATGTAATCCATATACTTCCCACTCTCTCTTTTCCAGAAGATGTTTTATGAACTCTTCTAATAGTGCGGGATTTCAATATAAGAAATATCAAAAAATCTATCACTAATTTTGAGTTTAAATTCATAGGAAGCAATTTAATTAAGGTGTTGAGAATTTAACACCTCAAAATTCTAAATTAAAATTTTGTATTAAATAGTGTTTATCACACACAACTCTAAGTGTAAAAAGGGAATATATTAACCTGATACATTACAAAATAAATATAATATATTATATAACTTTTAATGCACGCAACACTAAGTCATATTGAATCACACACAATAGATACATTCCTTGATAGCTTGAGTTACACTTAAGAGTGGCCTTAATTGATGGCTTGTGTTACACACAGGACCGAGTTTCTCCAAATAACAATGTATTATTAAATTATTATTATTTAGTATAATATGATATAACCTATCTGTTATGTTAGGGTTAATGAAAATTATTAACTAAATTATAAAAATGAATTGATTACATATATATATATATTATTAATTAATTATTTATAAATTAATTATAAATGAATATAAGAGCCAATTGAAAATAAAATTAATATTTTATAGAAAACTATTTTTAAGATCACAAAGTTGTTTTACTATAATAAATTAAATTAATTATAATTAGGGAGTGATAGAGATGTAATATATATATATATATTATATTCAATATAATATTTTTTATAAAAATATAATTGATTTTATAAGCATAAGATAAGAACAAACCCAATATTTCACATAAAAACCTATATTTTTATTAAGGTACTTTTACCACCTTTTAATGGAGAACCCATTTTAAATATTAATTTTTAAACATTAATTGATTTAATATTTAAAAATAAACTTAAATTTTGAAATATAAATATAAAAAATAGGATGGGGTTAATTTTAGAAGTTTTTCTGAAATATTTCATTTTTTAATGAATAATAAAAAATATTGAATATTAGTTCAAAATAGAATTTTCATCTAACTTATTTATAATGTTAAATTATATTTTTAATTGGGTTTAAAGATTAATTATATAATATTTATATCAATTAATACAATTTATTTCATTAGTATAAATTTCAATTTGAAATTGATTTTAAAAACATAGAAAAATTTTGGGTGTTTTTACTTTAAAATTTGCATTGTCATCCCGCCTATGGGATGAATTTTAAATTAATTTTTTCACTTATATGATTTTAATTTGTAAAAATGGATTCCATATTTGGAATTATCATAATTTATTATATCTAATAATAAAAACTTGGTTTTTAACAAAAAATATTAGTGAAAATAGTTAGAATTAATTACAACGATTAAGGATAAATTAAGCTTAATAAGGGACTAAACCTTAACAATAAGACCCAAAATTACCTATACAGTAGTCCAAGAGATATTGGAGACCATATATCTACCCTATACTCTATTATATATATTTTTTTCATTATTGGATTCACTTTCAGCATGAAAAACAAGGGAGTAATTCCATTGTCAAAATATTACAAGAGTGCCACTCCTCCTTCACTATAAAAGGCCACCAGTTCTCCCCATTCCCCACACCTCTAAAACCACTTAGCATCAGAAAATATAAACCCAAATAGCTTCCCAATATCACTCCCCTATAATTTTAATCCTCTATTTGGGTATAAATCCTTCCATGGAATCGTTTTGGTATAATTCAAAAGGAGTTACCCGATTTTTTAGGTAATGATTTCCAACGATCACTTTTCATTCAATTTCTTCTCCACCACCACAAATATTCATATTACATGTTCATATAATAACACCAATATCCACAGTATACTAGGATATTTTTATGCTAATTTTTAACCCTTCACTTACACATACATCTATCTAATGGGTGATGAACATAGTATTTATATAAACGGAGAACTACCGACTCACGAAACAATGATTGTTTGTTCTTCATTTACCACCTATAAAAGTGGTAATCATCATGGAAAATATATTTGTATAACTTATATATAATATTTATTATGTTTTTATACTTTTTAATTATTTTATAAAACATATATTTAATACTTTCCATTTTTCGTTAATACGATAACATCGTTTGAGGAAATGTGGACTACCGCCCCCTCAAAGCGATGTAATTCGATTCACATTAAACGCCGAACGTAATAATGATTATTTTTAATAAACATATATAAAATATATTACATAAATAGGATAATAGAATTATAATATACATGTATATACATATAATTTACATTTCATTCTTTTAAAATAGGACGAAGAAATGGAAGTAGCATTCATGCGTGTGTACGGCTTACCGTCTCCCTGAACGGTGCATTCCATTTATTATATCAAAATATTATGGTTTATTATAGGTACATAGAAATGGGATATATACTAGATTCACATCATGTTTTAAATTTTTTATATTATTTAACCATGTTATATTTAGTAAGAACAATAAATAACAAGTTAAAACATACTCGACAAATAGGCAATTAACACTCAAAATAGTTAAAATAATGAAAAGTTATTAACAAACGGGTAATAATATATTATAAGAAGATCATGTATGATAACATAATTATTAATATGGTCTTAAAATAAGCTATTTAAAATTTTCAAACTATTATACAATAGTTTAAATTATGTTCACCTAAAAGGAAACACAGGTTAATGGATTTCATCTCAATTTACATTCCATTGATACTTATTTGTTGGTATGCACAAACTCACTTTTATATAGTGTATATAAATACCTTTGACACATATTATCATGAATATTCTTATTATAATGGTATTATAGGTTTATTTTAATTTCATACCGTGATGGGTATTATGCTTTAAATGATTCAATGTGGTATGGGACACTTTGAAATGTTTAATGATTATTATCCTCAAGAATGTTCTTGATTATTATCTTTAAAATCTTAATTAATTTTTTGATTTTCAACTACGTATTTATAAAATAACTTTATTTTAATCAATTATCATTGGATATTTCATTATTTCTTGGGTGATGGATATAATTATTGGCTAAATTATATACCATATTACATATGGTGCTTACTTTGACAATTATTTGAATAACTAGGGAATTATTGATAAATATGTATTTCTAGTTAAATATGGTTATTTGATAAGTAATATTATTTATTTTATTATTAAATATGGGGAATTATTTATAATGTAAATGATGGGTGGGTATCAGAATTTATATAGCCCCTTGATGCATCAACAGGTTCTCAGGAGACAAATAAGTTGCACAAATTAAACAGGTTTCAATCCATAGTTTTAAATTATCTTGTGAATGGTCTTTAAGGGATATGTTTTAATATTTCATAGACATGAAATCCATTAATAAATAATTACATTCATATTAGTTTCATTTATTATTCATCCATGAGATTTATTGTCAACATATCTCGGGATATATTTCATTTTCAGTTCATTGATTAAATGGAATGTGTTATTGTTTCTTACCTTTCCATGTTTATTGTTCCTTATTTGGTTATTTGAATTTAATTTGTTTCTAGTTATTACCTTTCCATATTTTTTTTAAATTCCTTCTTAGTTTATTATTTATATGGTATGTGAGTTCAATTATTTACCATGTCATAATTAGAATTCTCATTGATTCATTATTTCTTCTGCTATATTTTTCACTTATTGAGCATTTGATCTCACCCTTATTGTGTTTCATTCCCCAGGAATCCAAGAATTATACTATTAATGTTATAGAGGTATTTATTAGATGGAATAATGTTATCCTCAAAGTTATTTATTTATAAAGAAATAAAAAATATATTATAATTAGTGTATTCATTTGTATTACAAGACTAATTTATGTATCTGGTTTACCAAGACTAATAAACTCTTTGTTATTTCGATATTTGATTCCTTATAATAATTCCAATGTAATTGGTATTAGATGACATCTCTAAAATTATAGGGTTGGTTCGTTACAAAAAGTGGTTCCCTATACATTTCCACCACTTACTTTACATATATGATGGAATGTTGGTATAGTGATAAATATTCCAAATAGTGAAGAATTGGGATGACTTGGTGAGTTTATACAGAAAACCCCATATCATATTTATTCCTTCAGATATCTTCAAGAGACCATTGATAATGTCCATGATGATTTTTTCACAATTTTTATGTGGGTATGGGTGATGTTTTCATTATCTCATTGAACTTCTATTTCTCTACGTTAACTTGTTTACCTGAAAATCAATTTGAGGTCTACTTGAAAATCTCCTCTATCATGTTTTTTCCAAAAGAGTGTTATCAAAGATCACAGTACATCATAGTAAATCCAGTATAGATGGATAAAAATTCAATATGAGAATTATCAAATATCTTTTTTATTATCTTAGTTGATGAAGGCACCTAATGTATAGCTCCAAAGTAAATGGAACCATATTTATCAAGGTTTAATTTGTGAAAATTACAATACTTATCTACTATGAACATATTTTAAATTTATAAATCATACCTTTATGCATCCTTGATATAATATTAAATATATTGTTATGAAATCATCTGTGAAAGGTAGGATGACATCCATGCCATTCTGATTTTTAGATCCATACATTTAATATACATAAGATAGGGTCCTTCTCAATACACATCATAGATAATATATTATTATCATTTATAGTAATACTATCAACTACTTTATTTTCCTTTTCAAGATAGTATTGAGTAGATAAATCATTGTCCTTGATCAACTTTAACCACCATCATTGACGCATGTTTCCATATATCTGTTTGAATATACACTTTAGACTCTTGTGATATATATATATATGTCACACTTCTCATCATAGATGTAGTGCCACCAAATATTTAAATCTATGATCTAAATACTAACTCCAAATCATTAATTTTGTAGATTATATGATTTTATTTCAACTATCATGAGGTATAGGACGTCACTTAATCTATCTGAATGTTTTCAAAACCAAATAATTTCTTTTAAGAATCACTTTATATCACCAAAATTTCTCCACTTGATGGTATTATGAGTATATGAAAAAATTATTAACCTATTTTTTAACTCCTTAAATATTTACCCACATTCATAGGTTCATATATAATTTACAACATTCCTTGTTAACATAGTTAGTGGGTTAGACAATCATAAGAGATTCCTTAAAAATCATCTATAGTATCAATTTAATCCAAGAAAATTGATATTCTCTAAAACTCTAGTGGTTCTAGGACATTATTTAATTTATTTTTTTTCCTTGAAGGTTCCATAGAAATTACCTCACTTGTGATCAAGTTCTCTTAGAATGTGACTTGAATCATCATAAAGTCCCAATTGCTAAACATATCATATTTTTTCTAGTTTCTTGGTGTTTCCAACAAAATCCTTATAATACCTTCATATTCCTCCATTATCTTAGAGTAAAAGAGAGTATAATGAATAAACACTATTAGAAAATTATCAAAGTAGACTCTATATAATTTATTCATAAAATCCTATAAGATTTCTAGGGAATTAGTCTGACCGAAGGAAATCACAATGAACTCATAATGTCTATACGTCATAAAGAAGGTTTTCTTATGAATATATTATATCTACAAATTCAGCTGATGATATTCGTAATAAAGATCTACCTTTGAGAAGTAATGAACTCTTTGATTTTTATAAAATAATTCATCAATACTAGGCATGGGATGCGTTCTATTTATGGTGATATTGTTGATATATTGGTAATCAATGGACAACTACATTGACTGATCCTTTTTATTGGTATAAAGAACTAGCACACCCCTAGTTGATGCACTTGGGAATATGATACCATTGCACAAATTACATTGTATCTACTTCATTAACTCCTCCAGTTCGATTATGGTTATCATATAGGGATTTTTGGAGATATTAGTTGCTTTGTGTATAAGTTATTTTGAGAACTCTACCACGTTGTCTAGGTAAAGTCTAGAAAACTCTTCTATAAATATATCAATAAATTAATTCAAAATTATAATTTCATTAAGTTTGATTCTTTCCTTTGACAAAACCATTTGGGAAATATATGATTCTTCAATGGGTATCAACACCCACACCATTGAGTGATTTTCCAAAGGACATTCATGATCATCCTTACATTTATACCAAAGAATGGGATGGTTCATAATATAGAAAGTGATTTACTTATACTAAAAGTAGATATGGGATCAATATAATCATTTCCAATCCATTCCTAGTATAACATAAAATTACACCAAGGGAAGGATTTCAAGATTCGATGAAAGAATATTACTAAAAAATTTAATAGGAGACTTGGGTATGAATGATAACACCACTGGGTATTTTTATATATATATCTACTTTAGGGTATCAATAATATGATTCATTATTTATAAGAAAAATTCACTATATAAAAGAATGCATATAATTATAATAAAACAAAAAAATTCTATTATTGAGTGAGTAAAAAGTGTACCTTGTATTAATTCATATTCATGTTCCACCCAAATGGTGGTGATGGAATATGATTTCCCTTTCTCACTTGACCTTAGTGAAAGATGAAATTGATTACCCTAAAATAACCATTTTTTAGTGCACTGACTATTATAGTGTATGTTATCTTTCATTTTTAAGCATTGAACTATGGTTTGTTCATTTTTTTGGTTCATTCCATTCCTCCACTATAGTGAATGAATTCTTCATTTATTTAACATTAATGAGTTTGGTGGCCTTATATTCCACACTTTATATATTTTTTTATATCTTTGATGAAATTACAAAGATTATTATTTCCACATATTTTAAATGTGGGTGGTGGGATATTATTACAACCTCTTATATTCAATTCTTTTAGTTGAAAATTCATTGTTTACTTGTTATCTCCATATACAGGGGATTATTATCTAAATATAATCTCTAGTTTGAGATCGCATTGAACTAATTCTTTGTAACTCCTGTAGAATCATATAGAAAGAGAATTTTGATGATGTGGTTTCAAACCACAATAGAGTTTGAGGGGAATACTTGTTATGGAATATATTCAGAATGTATTCCCACTCCATTTATTGCATTTCAACTTTCAGCTTCATATTATTGATCAATGTACAATGTTGTTCAATTTCACCATCTAAATTATTGAAGACCAAAGAAACTTTTTTCTTTTTAGAATGGTGGGTAAAATAAAATATCTTTACATTTAATATAACTCACTATCCAAAACAAATGGATCTAAATATCTGTAAAAATTCAGTGGTAATTTTTTCATAAAGTACTTAATGTCTAGTTGCATGAACATTCCACATGATTTAGGTTATTTTTTATATCATAATATAGTTGGGTAATAATCATATTAAATTTTTTAACTCTACCTCCCATTGTATTTGGAATGTCATTCAAACATTCATTGCATTGTCTGTAACATGGATTATTGGTCTCGTTTCTCTTAATTCACACCATTTTCTAAAATACAAATTTTTTGAATTAAACCTATGTTAATTAATCATGAATAAATAATTTATTTTTTTGGGAAAATTAATTCTAATGTCATATATTATGGGATTCATATGTTTAGTATTTATTTATTATCAAATGATGTTTAGAGGATCGTGTAATTTAAAATTTTATAACATTAAAATAAATAATTATATTAGCAATATATCCTCTATAATGGTTTGTATTGAGTATCTGATTAACTGAAACATATCCCCTGGGAGTTTCGAACTATGTGTGCATAAATATATCTTTATCATGCACATATAATAAGTTTATTTAATACAAAATAATCCATTTTAGGGTTATTAACCCTTGGTTTATCTGTACAAGAGCCACATACACATGTATTATCCTAACATGGATTTAATTTATTTGAAAACACATACTCATATAATTTACTAAAACACCGAGATTATTACACTAAAAATCATACTTATCCTAGGGGTTTCACCAATGTTTTCAAGTCCTAATTCCCAAATAAAATAAACTAAGATATGATACCAACTATGGAGACCCAAATTTATCTTACATGGATATTATATGATTTTAAGGATAAATTAAATGACAGTAATAAAATACAAGATGAAAAATTAGTATTTGAGGAAAATTAGGTTTGCTCAATACTTGTAAATAATAAAACATAATCATTACTTCATACCATCATCATTTTCCCCCTAATATCTCTTATGTTTTCCTTATTGCATGTATTAATCAATGGATATACACCAAAGGGTGAGATAAAATTATAGTAAGGGGATTAATAAAATAAAATGAATAAGAGACATATATCAATAGTACATGGGTGTGTATAATTATCATCATCATATTAGAAACATGGCATCATAATAATTAACATGATAGAATCATTTGAAAAAAGATTGTAATGTGGAATATTAATTATAATGAGACATCATAACATAGTGGTCAAATAACACACATAGTTGTGAACATCTATCGCATCATGTTCACACATAACAAATGTCTATAAATCATTATATAATAACTGTGGAAAAGATAGCATCATCTTAACACCTAATATAAATAATCTCATGAGATAGATGACATTAGACAATGTGTTTTAGGGATATATAATTATTTTCCCACCCATCACATCATAAAATTCCCACAATCAGGCATACCTCCTAGAAAGAGAACATATAACCATCACAGTCAAGTAAAAACCCCATGGGAAGAAATGGGTATCATAAGGATTTCATAAATAATAATTTTATGGATTAACAATTTGGCCTCCCAAATTAATGTGGAAGATAATATTTTGGTATTTTAGATCATTATTCGTGAGTAGAGAAGAAACAACTCAAGAGAATTCAATATGATGTTTTGGAAGATAAATTAATTTTAAGAAATCATTGAAATTGCATTAGAAATTATTTCAAAAATGTAGAAACATGTATATCAGTATAATTAAAATAAAATAAATTTTATGGATGTTATAAGAATATCCATGCTAAAAATAATGTGAAATAAGTGATAACCCAAAAAATAAAGACTTTTTTTTGAGAATCCACATACCTTAAATCCTGTAATGTTTTGTCTCATTTACTCCTCCAATATAATAAATTTTTTTTGGTAACACATGAGGGTAGAAATTAATTATATTTATTTATTTTAGTATTGATCCATTATCATAATTGTATTCTATTTTAGAACACTCTTTGTAAAACATGAATTGTTTTAATGTCATGATTTCATTAAACTATCTCATTTTGTTTTGATTTTGTTATTTTTTTCAAGTTAGTATAATCATAATTGAAATTTATGAGGATTCATAAATTATATTTAATTTTATATTTATATATTATATATAATTCATAATATCTCTCTATGATTGTGGTGATAAGAAAAGAGTTGAAAATTTAATTATAGGTGGTTAAGTGACTGTTGATGGGACATTGTCAACAATGTAGGAAATGGAAGTATGTCATATAAATATTCCCTAAATATATTCATTAAAGTAGGTTAAAATCATTTATATAATGTTAAAATACTACATAATATGTTTTATAAGGATTCGGTTTTAATGGAATCGGGAAAACATGGATGATAAGAGGAGATGAGAGAAACAAATTGATGCAATCATAACCTTTTCTTTGTGTTTCTTCCTTTCTATGGAACTAAATTCATTGAATTCATGGACTTGAGTGATTCCAAAACGTTAATAAGGATTATAAGAGTCTCAAATGAATTTACTTTCATTTTCTTTGTAGTGTGTGTGAGCTGTCATTGGTAGTTGTACCTAAATATAATATAAGAGTCTTAAGAGAGGGAATTTGTTAAGATCGGTTTCATTGTTAAGTGATAGAGAAGTGGTTTTACTTGGGTATGGGTGGGGTATTTGTACTTGAAAATATGGGTGTTTTTAGGATAAAATATTTTAAAGAATTATAATTTCCTAGGTAAAACTATTAATAGTGATATCACTAAAATTTTAAGCCATAGTTGAATAAAATAAATATTTTAGGATATTTTAAATCTTTTCAAAACTTAATTCATGTGTTTACCAAATGGAATGTGTAAAAATAAATTTTTATTTTAATGGAATACTTTTATGATTTGGATAATAAATTTTAGGTTTAGAATTTTAATTGAAAGGATTATATGAATTTTTAAACCTTTTTTGGTAGAGGCTAAAATTATATAATTAATTTGGTTAATATAACATAGTGAGTGATGAAATTAAAATAGATCAATTATGTAAAAACTATATTTTTACTATTCACATAAAAATTGAAGTATTTTTTAAAATTACCAAAAAAACCACTCTAAGAAAATTTTGAAATAATGATTATAGAAATTACATTAATATTAGAAATATAATTTTTTATCATTGGTAATTTTAATTATCAAAATTAAAATTATTATTTTTTATGAAATGCGTCAAAATAGAGTCTATTAAAATTGTTCTTATATTTTATTTACGATTTTTAGTCTTGATATTTATTTTATTAAATCATAATATTTATATTTTGTAAAATTAATCACAATATATAAAATTTATATGAAATTTAACTATTTTGAGTCAAATTAATATTTCAACGGTAAGGTTATTATTCCCAATGGTTATGTTACTATTCCCAATGGTCATGTTACTATACCAAATGGTTTGGATACTATTTCAATAGTCACATTAGTATTCTAAAAATCACATTAATGTGATATGGATCATATTACCTCTTATAAATACTTTTTAATTTATTAATTCATCATTCACCTTATATTCTCTAAATGTTCTAAGTTTTTCATTTCAAAAATGTCAATTGGTTTATTTATGTTATGTATTTATTTATAGTTATATTATTGATTGTGATAATTCTAGGAGATCAACATGATCCATATTTTCTATTTCTACTTGTTATTTATGTTTTTATTATCTTAATATACTAAATTTCATTTTTCATGGCTATGTTTATTTTTTAACGGTAAATTTACCTATTAATGATATAAATAATTATATGTTGCATTCCATCAAAATATATTTTATGAAAAAATATATTTATTCAAATGTAAATTTCAATATATATAAAAGTTTGGGTTATTAAAATTTATAAATATCATTTAAAATTTCTTCTAAATAACTTTTATACTTAAATTTCAAGAACAATTTTTCAAGTTAACTTTTCGACTTCCATTTAACAAAAAATTCTTTTTCACAACTTCTTAGTTATCTACTTTTGAAACATAAAACATTTTAGAATATACAACCTTCAATTCCACTTAAATAGTCAATTTCTAGACATACAAGTCCAAAATAACTTATGTACATTAAATTTACTTCTAGAACAACTCTCGCTTCTCTTCCAAGATAACATCCAAAACATATTACTTACATTTATTTTCAACAAATTAAAAAAAAAAAATACCCTAATTGAAACATAAGGTTATCCCTATTATCATTTATTATAATGGGGGTATGTCTTACCTAGGTGTATAAAACTTATTTTAATTGATTAAGGGTATCAATTTTTTTGGCCTATTTCAAACTAATTATATTATGATAAAACAATTTGACCAGGATTATATATTAACTATATGAAATTGAACTCATTAGTTTATATCTGATCTATTTAGTTTAAATTGGTTAATAAAAAAGATATTGTTTAAATATTTAATTTATTCCAATTCTGTAATATAACGAAATATAATTGAAAAAAATCCATCACCATATGTATCAAGAAAAATATAAATATGACTAAAATTCAAAACATAAAAAAATCATTGATTAACAAATAAAATAATAAATCAATTATTAAAAAAAAGTTAATGATCATGAACTTTTTTTAGAAGGTCATTAGATAAAAAAACCAACAATCATAAAATATATTATCACTTTTCGTGGTTTTTTTCTATAAAATCAAAAAAAAAGTTGTAAACTATCTTTAAAAAATTAAACATGTGTTTTTTATTTTTATTAATATAACAGTTTAACTTATTTAAATTTAAATTTATCATATGTTAATTAAATTTATTTATAATTAATAATTAATAAGTATTTATATAATGAAAAAATAATAATTAATTACAAACAATCAACACTACTAGTATCAGAAAATGTTTATATACATTATTAAATTGGAATATTTTGGTTAAGAGAATTTAGTCTTTGAAAAACTAAACCAATCCAAAAAACTGTGTTATACAGTATTCACTAAAAAATTTAAAATGATTCACTCACTTAAAAATGAATTTTACTAGTTCATGTCATTTTTGTTTGATTATTTTTGGCTAGATATTTTATCATACATACCTCTAATGTTTGTGGTCATTTTATGGGTATTTTATTTTGATGTGTCAAATTATTGGCATTGGAACTAAATTTTGTAATTATTCAAGTAAGCAGTCCATCATTTATAATTTGAGATGAGTTTTACATTTTCAGATAAATGGGATGATGTCATCACCAACTCCATTTTGGGTTGACTAATATATTTTGATGTTTTTTTTTCTATATTTGGTTATTAATAAACTCAACTATTGTATGTGGGAATCCTAATTCAAGCACAAAGGGTGAGGTATAAGTCGTCTAAGAAGTTACTAAATTTTTGGTCAAATTAAAATTTGGGAAATTAAATTCCTTTAATAAAAAAGACTTATGATACAACATGAACCTCGAGAATATAACTTCTTAAAAGTTACTTGGTGAATGTGAAATTATTATTAAGTGATTTTTTAATTAATTTAAACAGGAAAATATTATTTATTAATGGAAATATGTTTATAAATAATTAGTATAGAATAATTGGTTAAAGAATTCAGGGAATCATGTTTGATTTTAGTTGAATATACAATAGAAATTCAGTTAGGTGCATTTGAAGGTACCTCGGAGCCAATGAAATAATAATAAAATTGTTTTTCATAGGAAATAGTTATTGGGAAAATGTTATTTTCTAATAAAATCCTTATCTAAGGAAATCAATACTAAAATATATTACCATATATGCTCCTAGATAGACCATTTAAATTAGGAATTTCACATACATTTTACATATCCTATAAAATTTATTTGAAATGTATTCCAATTTGGGATATGAATAAAGGAGAATAATTAGTGGTAATTTTATCTTGGGTGTATATAGTGTGATAAATCTATCTAAGGAGTGGAATTTTTTACAGTGTGTAACTATTTTTTATGACCTAGATATGGTTTATTATTATATGGATTGATTAGGGTATTTTTTAGATATGTGTAATATTTTTCTATTATTAGATACTGATGAAGACAAATGATGGTCTGGGGAACCTCCAATGTCATTTGGTAATGTCAAATCTCTACACTTAATAGATTATAAATGTTTTAGGTAATGGATTGTAATAGTGAAATAATAATTATTTCACAAATTAAATATGAAAATAATGTATATAAATATGTATTTATATTGAGAGGTGGTAGGATTTTCATTTAATACTCAGTATGAGCATACAAAAAACTATATTTAATAAGAAATTTGGAATCAACTAAGAATAATGGTATGAAATATATATAGGTTTCTATAAATTATCAAAGTAATTAAATCAAGTTGGGGGTTATATATTATATATGTTAGTTATTCATTAGTAGGTGACTTACACTATGATGAATTATTGTGGGATGATTTCTACCATTTAAAAAGAATCGTAGTGTTGTTTCATTGAAAAAATGGGGTATAGTAAGTGAATAAAAGGTTTATCAAATTCATTTTTCACTTTTTATGCTTGAAAATGTTTCTAAGGGATGATAATATTGAGGATAGAGAGTTTTTAAAGCTCTATTTTTTTCAAAACTATTCTTGTAGTTTTTTCGAACATATTTTAGTGTGTGTTTTTACATTTTAGGGGCCTGTATATATAATATGTTATCTTGAGGGATATATATATACTATGATTTTTGGAATAATATATAGTGTAAGATATTAGGGATATAACATGATGTTTGAACATTTGTATATGTTGTGATATATACCACACATTCCAGAGGATAATTTTTTTGTTGATCCAGTGGTTAAGATACTATGTTATTGTTTCTACCACACACATGCACCCATGAAATATTTTGTTTGTTCATACCTAGTTTCCAAATGTACGAAGTTTCTAGGACATTATCAATGATGTTTTTTTGTTTTGAATTGGCTAAGAGATTGGGAGGTCATTCTCAATTCACCATATCAGGGGGAATTAGTTCCCATTACTGGACTCTCTCATATATTTAAGACATGTTCGTGAATCCTTTCCAAGATCTAGTGTAGAATATGTTACCACTATGTGTGTTGTTTGATAAAAATCTTGGGTCAATGTGAATATGTCTATGTGTCAAAGGATCTTTATCGATGTAAAAAAATTTATGTAACAAAGATTATCTATCAATGCAAACATATTTATATATCATAGGGTTCCCATTGACATGACCATTTAAATATATAAAATTTTCTCTATGGATGTGACCATTTGTATGTATCATAGGTTTTATTTCAATGTGACGGTCGTTATATATTATGGAGGGAGTAGGTTTTTAAGGTGTTAAGTTCAGTTCAATGAGAGGGCTTACCAATATATCTCTATAAAGTAAATCAAGACCCATTTATTTAAGTTCTTATTAATAGGAAATGTCATACCTTTTATGATTATTCTATAAGGACTATCATGGTGCTTTTTATGGTCATGAAATAGCAGCCAAATGATTTTATTTTTAATGTCTTACATCTAGGAAAAAATTAATTCTAGGAGAATCATGCTTAGAAATGGTCTATGTGGCAAATAGAAATGAGAAACCCATTCTAGTTATTCTCATAGGGAATATTTCCCCTTTATTATGGTTATATTGTTGGGACTATGATACTTTTATGGAGGATTATATGGACAATAAGGAATATATCCCAATTAGGAGTTATATGGATTACTAAAAATGACCTGGTGAGGATGAACCATGTATAGAATATAGTCTAATGAGATCATTTTTTACCTGGAATATAGACTAGTTAATATATGGATAAAAATGATGGGTTTGAACCTAAGAGTTACATCATATATATCTTAGATAATATAAATAAAAGACCATGTATTTTGAGGTGCGCAATTTGAGGTCATGTGTCCAGAATGCACCATACGGTAAGGATGTTTTCATGTGGTTTTGTGTCATGTGATTATAAAATCATTTTAATGATAGAGTAAAAAAATTATTGTGGTGGTATTACACATTCTAATCCCATTTACTACCAAAAGAACATGAAGTACACATGTGGGGACTATGAATACACTTCCTGGAGAAGCCTTATATTGTATATGACTTGGGCGGAGGTAGGATTTCATAGATTGTACTTAAGTTGGTAGCCCCTTGAAGCTGAGTTGGGGAATAAACCTAAGAAAATTACCCTGAAAAAAATTACCTCATATCTACTGATGATTGGTTATATGTACAACTAGGCTGATAGGGTATAAAGACCTATGGGAAAGAGGTTGTGGATTATACATGGGAATCTATTACATAGATTTACTTGCCTATTTGATGTCTCTTGTTAATTATATATTCAATGGGAATATGGAGGGGGATTATAACTTGGATATAGAACCATATATGCATAGATAATTGAGTGGATTGGGTCAACCCACTCAAAAACATGGTAGCGAAGATGACAACCTGAGTAAGAGAAATTTTCACCAGTATCCTCATGATGGGTAACCAAAATTTTAAGGGCATACATGATAATGAATACATTTAGGTTCCAATCATATTAGGGTTAAAAACTAGTAGAGTGGTTTTATTAGGGTAATAAATGATTAAAATTTTGCACACTAATGTGCATAATTTGATCATGTATCTCAGGAGGTTGAGTAGGAGGCCTGAGAGAATTCTATCTCGTAATGAATTAAACTGATCTAATGAGTTTCCACAAAAAAATTGTGAAATCATATTATAAAATTTTAAAATCATAAGAGATATATGAGACAAAAAGTATTTGATATATTTTTGGAATCTTAAATTAGGTTAATGATGCCCTGGAAGAGGTACCTGGGTGAATTTTTACCCTAATAGGAGACTAGGTGGAATTGGGGTTCCCTCATTGTAGATAAAGGTGAAATGGTTCCCTATTGAGATACTAGGGAGAACGGTTCCCTAATAATTATCTAGGGTAAATGGGGAACCCCAGTGGGATATAGTGGTAAAATTGTAACAACATAAAGATTGTAAGTAATATTTTTTGTTGGAAACAAATCTATGTTATATTATATTATACAGTATTATACACATACATCACATAAATAAATCGACAAAAATTTATTTCATTAATAATAATCATTACATTAATTAGAAAATAGAACCATGAAAATTCTAAACATTACAATGGGATAATAAATATAAATTAATAAAATCATAATGGAAAATATCATATCCTTTCCAATTTTCTAGAATCATCACCCCCATAACCAACTATATAAAAATGAAATAAAAAATTTCTAAACCAATCGACATCATAGAAAATGAAAATATAGGACATTTTCATTAATTGTAGTGAATTTTTAATTAATTAATGAAGTATTATTTATAGGAGTTAATATGGCCATTATAATAGTAACGTGACAGTTCGAATAGTTACCTGAACATTGGGAATAGTAACCTTATAATTAGAAATGATTACCTTAATGTTGGGATAGTGATTTGAACTCAAAATAATGAAATTTAATATATAATAATATTAATCATGATTAATTTATGAAAATTTAAATATTATAATTCCATAAAATAAATATCTAGATTAAAAACTGTAAGAACCCAGTTTTTGCTGCGAAAGACTTTGGAATATTTCTTGATGACATTCCAGAGTAGTTCCCTCAGACGGTGTGCGATTCTGAGCCCCGGAGTGGCCGGAATTAAATTTTCAGTGCGTTCACACTGGAAATGCCAAATAAATGGTATAACTCCTAAATGGCGGACCGAATCAGGGATCCGAGTGTAAAGATAGGTCTGGAATGGGGTTTTTACCCTAGGGACGATATAAAACGTGTCAGCGCGGGACGTTTGGACCCCTCACTCACTTTCGGAACATTAAACGGATAAATTAATTTATTTATTTATTCGTTTAATGGTGAAACGCTAGTATATCTTAAACGGTGGCTCAGATTGGAAAATCGAGGGCACCGTTGAGTTCGGAGCGTGCCTTTTACCCTAGGAGGGGTATAAGTTTTGCGGGCACGGGTCGTCTGTGAAAAATGGCCCCAGGGGCGTTTTCGTAATTTCGCACCCTTAGGCGTTGAGTTTTATAACATTAAAATGGAAGCTCGGAATCAGATTCTGAGACCACCGTTGTTCTTGGGAGGTGGTGTTTACCCTAGGAGAGGCTTAACCTTGACCCCGTCATGCGTTTCGGGTGCGGGTCAAAATTGAGGATTAAATTAATTAAAATTTAATTAATTTAATTTTTCTTTTTAAACCCTAACCCCACCCCTCTCCTTCTCTTTCCCCCTGGCAGCCCCTAACCTCCTTCTCCTCCTCCACCTCTGGCAAGGTGGCTCCGGCGAGGCAGCTCTGGCAAGGCGGCGGTTCGGCGACGAAGCTCCGGGAAATACCCACGAGGTAGGGTTATGCATTTTGCGTTTTAATTTCCAAACCCCCCCTTTGAGTTAGATTTTATGTATCGATTTGATGTTAAACCTTCAAAAAAATCCCATAGATGCATAGTATACTTTTTTATCTCTCCAACGCATCTTTCGGAATCAAAATCTGAGTTTGGAGGAGGTCGAGGTTGATCACCGAAGTTTGCGGGTTTTCGAAGGTGATCCCGGCCGGTTTGGGTGCTCCGGCGGTCCGAGGCGCGGCGGCAGGGGCTTCGGCAGCGGCTGGCGGCGGCGCCCCTCAGCGCGGCAGTGCTCTTCGGCGGAGGCGGCTGACGGCGGGGCTCCTTGGGTGAGACGCTGGCGGCCGGGGTTCCGCGCGGCGGCTTCGGCGTAGGGCAAGGGGAAGGAGGGGTCGCGGGGCGCGCGTCCCCGTGCAACACGACCGCGACCCGCGTATCGCGGGTCCCTGCGGGAAAGTGGAGACCGGCCTTGACATCCGGTCGGTGGCGGCAGGCCGCGGCCAGCTTGCCGCGGCGGAGCGAACCGGACCCGCGGCCGGGCCGCGGGCCGGCTGTGGGCGGACCGGCCGGTCCGGCCCAAGGGGTCCCCCCCCCCCCCCCCGTTTGGAATTTCCGTCGCCCGTAGCTTTCGCTACGGGTGTCTGTTTTGTGTGCCGTCAGCGGCAGCGTGGACCTCGCATTGAGGGGAACACTTTGAGATTGTTTTGGGAATTTTTAATTCCCGAAATGACGGGCCGCAGAGGCGCGACGCATCTTTAAGTGGTTTGTCATTTTCCGGGGGAACTTGTCTTGGACGGCACGGACGCGTCCGACATCCGTTTTAAACGCCGTCAGTGGCGTTGGGACCCTGACACCGAGGCGAAGCTTTCCAGGGCGGTTCCAGGAATTGAGGCCGAAGTTGAGGCGTGGGACTTACGGCCCGTCTTTTGAGCTGCATGCATCGTTTCACGACTTTTCCATCGGACGTCCGTTCGGGGCACGCGAGCAGTCGTTTCTGGATGTTTTTTTTTCTCCGAGGGGATTGCAATGGTGCAATCCACCCGCCCTAATTCGGCACGAGGGTGCGGGGCCCGCGAGGGCCGTTTCAGGTTTTGACGGTGATTTTCCATCTTTATCACCAGGCGATCATTTTGGACAAGTGAGTAGTCCATCTTGTGTGCTTTTTCGAGAGGATAGCAACAGTGTGATCCGTTCGTTGAGTTTCGGGACCGGGATGCAGGTCCCACGTGGCACCGCTCGTGTGCGGTGCGCCGGAATGCATCTTTTTCTCTGGATACTCGTTCCATGCAAGTAAGCAGTCAATTTAACGTGCTTTTTCGAGAGCATTGCGATGGTGCAGTTCTCCTGACCTTTTTCGGGGACTTGGTGTGGGTCCCACCCGACCCGACTACGGTGAATAGTACCCTTTTCACCGGGTGTCCATTTTGGGCGAATGAGTACTCAATCCCGTGTGTGTTTTCAAGTGGATCGCAGTGGCGTGACCCGTTGGTTCAGTTTCGGGATCTCGGGGTGGGCCCCACACGGGTTTGGTTACGGTGAATAGTACCTTTTTCACCAGTTGACCGTTTCAGGTGAGTAAGTAGTCTATCTCGCGTGTTTTTCCGCGAGGATTACAACGGTGTAATCCGTTTGGTTGTGTGGAGCCTTATACGCGATCTTATTAAATGTGGAAGCATGAAAGGTGCTCCGATGGCGGTTCGGTTTGTAGTGGACCCTTGGCGTGTGATCGCACACTCTTGGAAGAGTGATATAAATGGTTCACAAGATGTGGTCGGATGTTCCTGGGCCTTTGAGTTGGAGATTTTACGTCACACCTTCGCGTTGACGTTGGGTGTCGTGTGCACGATGGCTCTTGGGCTGAGAATGTGGTATACTCTGAGAGTATACGGGAATTCTTGGATGTACGGGTGGTTTGTACCTGAGAACGTTTGTGCGCTTAGTTGGGGTTGACTTGGTGCCACATGTTGTGTGGGCCCCACGTGTGTGTCGTGATCTGCTTTGCATACTTTGACCTCTCGTGGCGTAGAGGGTCCCTCTGTGCTCGTTTATTTGATCAGCAGGGTGGATTTTTTTCCCTAGCTCGGTGCTCGTTGGTTTGACCAACAGGGTTGAGTGGTCTCCCCCTGGTTTCGTTCTCGATGGATTGGCCAGTAGCGGTGCTAGTGACACCCAGTGATGGAGCAGGCACTAAACTTCTTTTGGTTGAGTTGTTCTAGAGTTGGGTGGTTGCGCGATACCCACTCCGTGTTTGGTTGGCCAGTGTTTTACCCTCCAGTGGATATGGCCAGAGCAGTTCTGAGTTTTACCCTCCAACGGGGCTAGTCAGTGGGTTAATCATCGACTTCTAGGGTCTACCCTCCAGCAGAGACTAGGCAATGGGTCACCTGACACTCTTAGGGTCTACCCTCAAGCAGAGACTAGGCAGTGGGTCACCCGACGCACTTAGGGTCTACCCTCTAGCAGAGACTAGGAAGTGGGTCACCCGACGACCTCTTAGAGTCTACCCTCCAGCAGGGCTGGGCAGTGGGTCGCCCGTCGTCTAGTTCGAGGTCTACCCTCCAACAAAGCTGGGCAGTGGGTCATCTGTCGACTTATTCCAGGTCTACCCTCCAGCGGGGCTGGGCAGTGGGTCGCCTGATGATGTATTAAGGTCTACCCTCCAGCGGGGCTGGGAAGTGGGTTGCCCGATGAAGTATTATGGTTTACCCTCCAGCGGGGCTGGGCAGTGGGTCTCCGGATGATGAATTATGGTTTACCCTCCAGTAGGGCTGGGCAGTGGGTCACCCGATATCTGGTTATGAATTACCCTCCAGTAGGGATGGGCAGTGGGACACCTGTTGGCATTCCAGACTCAGCTCTTTCTATTAGGCTAGTCTGTGTCTTTCCTCCGTGACAACTGGAGCGGGACCCTTGGTTGTACGGGTCAGTGATGGAATAGCTTTGACTTTGAGGAGGCCTCTTTACTACAAGACATTGACGAGGTGTGGTTTGACTTTCCCTAGAACTCACAAGTACAAGGGGCACATTCCCCACTGAGACGCGTTCTTGTGACGCGATCTAAAACTGTGCGGGCGAGTCAGTGCCGCCCAAAGAGGATAGTTTCGATGTTTGGTGATTGAGCCCCTTGGCTTGCGATTTGGGGCAGACGTGCGGGATGCTGGGCATCGATGGTGTTACTTCTGGAACTGTTGGTGACTCGTTTTCTTGGGCTGAGCTACGGGACGAAGATCTCCTTGCAATATTGTTCGGGCTTCTTGCTGAGCATAAGGATATGTATATACCTTGTTCCAGAACCCACTTCTTGGGTTTGGTTACTCTCCTTCCAGGAGAGGCGAAGACGCGTGGGGTATGCCACGTGCTTTCCGTGTCTAGCTTCTCGTGGTTGGACGAGTCTACTCTCATGCTATAGGTAGCGAAGACTCGACGGGAAGTTCATCTTCTCACCGTTTCCAGCTCTTAGTGTCTGGACGAGTCTACCTTATTTCCTCTTGTTGGGTTGAGCTGGACTCTTTGTTGCACCCTTGGTTGTACTCCTTTACTTTCCCTGTTCGCTCTACTGCTCACCCTTCAGTACCTCCTTTGTTGCTCCCTCGAGCCTTCGGGGTATCCTACTGAGTATTTTTATACTCACCCCTTCTTGGGATTTTCCCACACTTGTTGTGCCCTTACAGACGACGGACAGGTTGGTCGTGACTTTAGTGGAGCGTAGAAGCTTGGGAGCTTGGACCGCGTGCGGTGGTCGTGGCCGGGTTCCAGGTGGGAGACCCGTTAGCTATTTCTTTTTGTTTACCTGTTTCTGGGTTGTGGAACTTTTTGGTTGGGTGCGTGTTTTGCCCCTTTTCTTTTCAGCTTGTACTCTGTACTGTTTGGAGGTCGATGCACTCTTGTGGTTTATTTATAGCAGTTTCCCTTTACTTTCTTTTTACTCTACACTTTTGTATTGAGTGTGCTGCGTGTGTGTGTGTACAGGTTCTTAGGAAAAGGCATCCCCGAGTTGTTGTGCCTTCGGCACTGGTCGCCATCCCCTGGCCTATGGAGGCGGGCTTGGGGTAGTTTCGGCTCGAGCCCGGGTAGGGTCGGGTTGTGACAAAGTGGTATCAGAAGTGGTTCGTTCCTTGGGACGTTGTGCAGATGTCCCTAAAGGAGTAATTGGTTGGGATATAGGGAAACAGTGTTAACGTGTCTCGAGAGAGGCTCTCAGGCCAGGGAGTCCAGTGATGGTGCGGCGGCCGACGTATCCATTCACCAGGACCTTGATAACCCGCTTGTCAACTCGGCATGCTGAGACACTTGTTGCCGGGAAAACTTGTTTCTGCATCATATAGGATTGAGTCTTTGACTGTCCTTCTTGATTCATCTCCCCATCATTGTCTTTATTGGTATATACATATATGCTCATCTGACCGCGGCACTCCTTGATAACATTCAGGATGTACCCGTGAAGATAGCCAGCCAGGATACCAGCTTTGGTTCATGACAACAACCCTGTGAGCTACGAGGCCACATTCCAGAACCCATCATGCGAGCCCCTTTCTCCGGGTGGGCCGGTAGCAGCACCCCCACCTGTTGAGCAGCAGACAGTTTCAGCAGAGCAGGCTGAGCTTGAGCGCAGATCGAGCGCGCTCCCTGAGTTCCAGCGGTAGAGACTGCTGAGGTTCAGTGGTGATCCAGACCCTCAGGTAGCAGAGGTTTGGATAAAGGCAGTGGTTCACCTTTTTAGGCTTGAGAAGACGCTGGAAGATCAGAGAGAGGCCTTGGCAGCCACCCTTTTCCATGGATCAGCTTGGCGTTGGTGGAGTCTGGTGACTCAGTTTCTTGATGAGTCATCGCTTTTGTGGGGCGACTTCCATTTGTTGTTCCGTGAGGAGTTTTGCCCATCCTCCTTGCACTCCTTTTGAATTCAGGATCTCCTACAGTTTCAGCAGGGAGGGATGATGGTGGCCGAGTACGCAGCAAGTTTTGCAGACCGTGCACGCTTTTACCCGGACATGGTCCATGACGACAACATCCGAGCGCGGAAGTTTGAGCAGGGTCTCCGCCGAGAGATTCATGCTGTCATAGTACCCTTGGGAATTTCCACATATGCTGGGGTTCTAGAGCAGGCGCTGGTGACAGAGGGCTCCCTGTCACATTCTGGGGTTGGTGGTGTTAGCATGCACGTTGGAGCCAAGACGTCTGCTGCAACTAGCGGGTGCCGGCAAGCAGAACCTCGACGCAGGTGGCCTTCTGACAACCGGACTCAGGGGCATGGTCGTACACCACAGTGGTGCTGTAGGTCACCAGTTCAGCCCAGATAGAGTTGGTGATATGATTGTGATGGGAGAGGTCACCTAGCATGAGACTGCCCGACCTGAGTTGCTGAGAGCTTCGGGCAGGCAGCAGGCGCACCACCACTGCAGAGGCAGCGCTGTGATCGGAGTACCGCTCAGAGAGGTGGTGCTAGCAGAGGAGCAGGAGGAGCTGAAAGTGTAGGAAGACCTTACTAGGTCTTCCCATCACCACTAGGTGGTCCACGACAGGCTCCGAGAGCTGACTGTTGGGACAGAGGACAGCCGCGAGCTTTGGATGTCTATGATCCTGTAGAGCATGAGGTGATAAGAGGTACGCTCTACATCTCTTCTACTTTTTGCAGTAGAATTGTTAGACTCTGTATGTGGAATTATTTCCTCCCTTATCCTTACTTGAGGTGTTACCAAGGTGGTGTGTGGTGTCGGTGTAACCCTGTGTTAGTATGATAAAAGGCGTGGGACCTTTTTCCTTTAGTTGATGGTGTCGACTCCTTCGCCTTTCGAGCATGTAAGAGAGCCTCAGTTGTGGAATATTTTGTGACCAGATATCCTTGGGTGTTCCACCATATGGATATTCTGAAGGAGGGAATCATCGGGCCTTGTTCCAGGTGTGGGTGGTGATTCCAGTTGTGGCGTGCGACGAAGTGGTTCGGTCGGGGAGGTGAGTTACTCCCGAGGTCCTTCAGGCCGTTTGAGACCGTGCGAAGGGATGGATAGGTTCCCTACCACTTTTCCCTAACCCCAAAGTCTAGAGTGGGTGCACAACATCGGCAAGGTCCGACCTCACGTGAACGTATCAATACTTTGGTCTGTGTGCAGTGATGCAGAGCTGTGTGTGAGTTCTTCTGGGTATGGGGGTGTGGGCTTAGTACCCTGTGTTGCTCCCAAGTTTTTCTTTTCGGGGATGAAAATCTTGAAGGAGGGAATGATTTAAGAACCCAGTTTTTTCTGCGAAAGACTTTGGAATATTTCTTGATGACATTCCAGAGCAGCGCCCTCAGACGGCGTGTGATTCCGAGCCCCGGAGTGGCCAGAATTAAATTTTTAGTGCGTTCAAATTGGAAACGCTAAATAAATGGGATAACTCCAAAATGGTTCACCAGATCAGAGATACGAGTGTATGGATAGGTCCTGAATGGGTTGTTTACCCTAGGAACGACATAAAATGTGTCGGTGCGGGATGTTTGGACCCCTCTCTCGCTTTCGGAACGTTAAACGGATTAATTAATTAATTAATTTATTCGTTTAATGGTGAAATGCTAGTATCTCTTAAATGTTGTCTCGGATTGGAAAACTGAGGGCACCGTTGAGTTTGGAGCATGCCGTTTACCCTAGGAGGGGTATAAGTTTTGCGGGCGCGGGCCGTCTGTGAAAAATGGCCCCAGGGGCGTTTTCATAATTTGGCGCCCCTCGGGCATTGAGTTTTATAACTTTAAAATGGAAGCTTGGAATCAAATTCCAAGACCACTGTTGTGATTGAGAGGTGGTTTTTACCCTACGGGAGGCTTAACCTCGACCTCGTCGGGCGTTTCGGGTGTGGGTCAAAATTGAGGATTAAATTAATTAAAATTTAATTAATTGAATTTTTCTTTTTAAACCCTAACCCCACCCCTCTTCTTCTCCTTCCCCGTGGTAGCTCCTCCTCTCCTTCTCCTCCTCCACCTCTGGTGAGGCTGCTCCGGCGAGGAAGCTCTGGCAAGGCGGCGGTTCGGCGATGAAGCTCCGGGCAATGCCCATGAGGTAGGGTTATGCATTTTGCATTTTAATTTCTCATCCCCCCTTTAAGTTCAATTTTATGTGTTGATTTGATGTTAAACCTTAAAAAAAATTCCATAGATGCGTAGTATACCTTTTTATCTCTCCAACACATCTTTCAGAATCAAAATCCGAGTTCGGAGGAGGCTGGGGTTGATCGCCGAAGTTTGTGGATTTTCGAAGGTGATCTCGGCCGGTTTGGGTGCTCAGGCGGTCTGAGGCGCGGCGGCAGGGGCTTCGACGGCGGCTGGCGGCGGCGCCCCTCAGCGCGGCGGCGCTCTTCGGTGGAGGCAGCTGACGGCGGGGCTCCCTGGGTGAGACGCTGGTGGTCGGGGTTCCGCGCGGCGGCTCCGGCATAGGGCAAGAAGAAGGAGGGGTCGCGGGGTGCGCGACCCCGTGCGATGCGACCCGCGTATCGCGGGTCGCTATGGGAAAGCGGAGATCGGCCTTGATGGCCGGTTGGTGGCGGCAGGCCGCGGCGGAGCGAACCGGACCCGCGGCCGGGCCGGTCCGGCCCAAGCCCCCCCCCCCCCCCCCCCCCCTTGGAATTTCCGTCGCCCGTAGCTTTCGCTACGGGCGTCTGTTTTGCGTGCCGTCAGTGGAATCACGGACCTCGCGATGAGGGGAACGCTTTGAGATGGTTTCGGGAATTTTTAATTCCCAAAACGAGGGTTCGCGGAGGCGCGACACATCTTTAAGTGGTTTGTCGTTTTCTGGGGGAACTTGTCTTAGACGGCGCGGACGCATCCGACGTCCGTTTTAAACGCCGTCAGTGGCGTTGGGACCCTGACACCGAGGCGAAGCTTTCCAAGGCGGTTCCAGGCATTGAGGCCGAAGTTGAGGCGCGGGCCCCATGGCCCGTCTTTTGAGCTTCGTGCAGCGTTTCACGAGTTTTCCATCGGACGTCCGTTCGGGGCCTGCGAGCAGTCATTTCTGGATTTTTTTTTCTTCGAGGGGATTGCAATGGTGCAATCTGCCCGCCTTAATTCGGCACGAGGGTGCGGGGCCCGCGAGGTCCGTTTCGGGTTTTGACGGTGATTTTCCATCTTTATCACCAGGAAATCATTTTGGACAAGTGAGTAGTCCATCTTGTGTGCTTTTTCGAGAGGATCGCAATGGTGCGATCCGTTCGTTGAGTTTCGGGACCGAGATGTGGGTCCCACGTGGCACCGCTTGTGTGTGGTGCGCCGGAATGCATCTTTTTCTCCGGATACCCGTTCCACACAAGTAAGCAGTCAATTTGACGTGCTTTTTCGAGAGTATTGCGATGGTTCAGTTCGCCCAACCTTTTTCAGGGATGTGGTGTGGGTCCCACCCGACCCGGCTATGGTGAATAGTACCCTTTTCACCGGGTGCCCGTTTTGGGAAAATGAGTACTCAATCCCGTGTGTTTTTCCGAGGGGATCGTAGTGGCGTGATTTGTTGGCTTAGTTTCGGGATCTTGGGGTGGGCCCCACACAGGTTTGGTTACGGTGAATAGTACATTTTTCACCGGTTGACCATTTTAGGCGAGTAAGTAGTCTATCTCGCATTTTTTTCGTGAGGATTACAACGTTGCGATCTGTTTGGTTGTGCGGAGCCTTATACATGATCTTATTAAATGTGGAAGCATGAAAGGTGCTCTTGTGGCGGTTCGGTTTGTAGTGGACCCTTGGCATGTGATCGCGCACTCTTGGGAGAGTGATATAAATGGTTCACAAGATGTGGTTGGTCGTGCCTGGGCCTTTGAGTTGGGGATTTTACGTCACGCCTTCACGTTGACTTTGAGTGTCATGTGCACGATGGCTCTTAGGATGAGAATGTGGTATACTCTGGGAGTATACGGGAATTCTTGGAGGTACGGTTGGTTTGTACCTGAGAACGTTTGTGTGCTCAGCTGGGGTTGACATGGGGCCACACGTCGTGTGGTCCCCACGTGATTGTCGTGATCTGCTTTGCGTAATTTTGACCTCTCACGACGTAGAGGGTCCCTCTATGCTTGTTTGTTTGACCAGCAGGGTGGAGTTTTTCCCCTGGCTCGGTGCTCGTTAGTTTGACCAGCAGGGTTGAGTGGTCTCCCCCTGGTTTCGTTCTCGATGGATTGGCCGGTAGTGGTGCTAGTGACACCGAGTGATGGAGCAGGCACTGAACTTCTTTTGGGTGAGTTGTTCTGGAGTTGGGTGGTTGCGCGATACCCACTCCGTGTTTGGTTGGCCAGTGTTGTACCCTCCAGTGGATATGGCCAGAGCAGTTCTGAGTTTTACCCTCCAACGGGGATGGGCAGTGGGTTACTCATCGGCTTCTAGGGTCTACCCTCTAGCAGAGACTGGGCAGTGGGTCACCCGACACTCTTAGGGTCTACCCTCCAGTAGAGACTGGGCAGTGGGTCACCTGAGGCACTTAGGGTCTACCCTCCAGTAGAGACTAGGCAGTGGGTCACCCGATGACCTCTTAGGGTCTACCCTCCAGCAGGGGTGGGCAGTGGATCACCCGTCATCTAGTTCCAGGTCTACCCTTCAGCAAGGCTGGGCAGTGGGTCGCCTATCGACTTATTCCAGGTCTACCCTCCAGTGGGGCTGGGTAGTGGATCGCCTGATGATGTATTAAGGTCTACCCTCTAGCGGGGCTGGGCAGTGGGTCGCCCGATGAAGTATTATGTTCTACCCTTCAGCGGGGCTGGGCAGTGGGTCGTCGGATGATGTATTAGGGTGTACCCTCCAGCAGGGCTAGGCAGGGGGTCGCCCGATGAAGTATTATGTTCTACCCTCCAGCGGGGCTGGGCAGTGGGTCGCCGGATGATGTATTTGGGTTTACCCTCCAGCAGGGCTGGGCAGTGGGTCACCTGATATCTGGTTATGAATTACCCTCCAGCAGGGCTGGGCAGTGGGACACCTGTTGGCATTCCAGACTCAGCCCTTTCTATTAGGCTAGTCTGTGTCTTTCCTCTGTGACCACCGGAGCGGGACCCTTGGTTGTACGGGTCGGTGATGGAATGGCTTTGACTTTGAGGAGACCTCTTGACTGCAGGACAATGGCGAGGTGTGGTTTGAATTTCCCTATAACTCACAAGTACAAGGGGCACATTCCCCACCGAGACGCATTCTTGTGACGCGATCTAAAACCGGGCGGTCAATTCAGTGCCGCCCAAAGCGGATAGTGTCGATGTGCGGTGATTGATCCCCTTGGCTTGCGGTTCGGGGAAGACGTGTGGGATGCTGGGCATCAATGGTGTTACTTCTGGGAATGTTGGCGACTCGTTTTCTTGGGCTGAGCTAAGGGATGGAGATCCCCTAACAACGTTGTTCGGGCTTCTTGCTGAGCATAAGGATATGTATATACCTTGTTCCAGAACCCACTTCTTGGGTTTGGTTACTCTCCTTCCAGGAGAGGCGAAGACGCGCAAGGTATGCCACGTGCTATCTGTGTCTAGCTTCTCGTGGTTGGGCGAGTCTACTCTCCTACTATAGGTAGCGAAGACTCGATGGGAAGTTCATATTCTCACCATTTCCATCTCCTTGTGTCTGGACGAGTCTACCTTCTTTCCTCTTGTTGGGTTGAGCTGGACTCTTTGCTGCACCCTTGGTTGTACTCCTTTACTTTCCCTGTTCGCTCTACTGCTCACCCTTCGGTACCTCCTTTGTTGCTCCCTCGAGGCTTCTGGGTATCCTACTAAGTATTTTTATACTCATCCCTAGTTGGGATTTGCCCGCACTTGGTGTGCCCTTGCAGATGACATACAGGTTGTTCGTGACTTCAATGGAGCGTAGGAGCTTGGGAGCTTGGACTGCGTGCAGTGGTCATGGACGGGTTCTAGGTGGGAGACTCGTCAGCTGTTTCTTTTTGTTTACCTGTTGCCGGGTTGTGGAACTTTTTGGTTGGGCGCGTGTTTTATCCCTTTTCTTTTCAGCTTGTACCCTGTACTTTTTAGAGCTCGATGCACTCTTGTGGTTTATTTATAGAAGTTTCCCTTTACTTTCTTTTTACTCTACACTTTTGTATTGAGTGTGTTGTGTGTGTGTGTGTACAGGTTCTTAGGAAAAGGCCTCCCTGAGTTGTTGTGCCTTCGGCGCTGGTCACCAGCCCCTGGCCTATGGAGGCGGGCTTGGGGTAGTTGCGGCTCGAGCTTGGGTAGGTTCAGGTCGTGACAAAAACTCAAAGAAAATATAAGCAATTTTTTTAATAAACTTTATTTTAATGTATTTCATAAAAATCTTAATTTTTATATAAAAATTTAAAATAAATTCTAATAGAAAACTAATTTGATAAAATTAATTAAAAATTTTAAATCATAACTTTAAATTTTTCATAGTTTTATTTTTTGGGAATCTTCCTAAATATTTAAATTTTTAAGTGAAAAATAAAATAACAAATTTTTTATAATCGATGTATTTTAAATTACATTAATTCATGATGTAATAATGAACTAATAAATTTAAAAAAAGTTTTTTTTAAAATAAATATATTATATTTGATAAATGATCCATTTAAATATATTAAACATGTTTTCTAAACCTGAAAAATATTTTCCAAAGTCCACAGTCTAAATGATTCCATTGAAATAACAATTTTTCATTTTTTCCACTTTTCATTTTATTAAACAGTTGAATTAAATTTATATATGGGTTTAAATTCATAAAACTATTATATTTTATTGATATATGATCCATAATTTTATTAATATCACTAGTACATGTTTTACCTGGGATATATAATTTTATTCAATATTTTAATCTAAAAATACCCCTCTTCTCAAGTATAAATAATCCCTATCCCTCCCCATGGAAAACCACTCATCCCTCAAATAAAAAATCAAAAAAACTACCAAAATACTATATCTTTATCCCCTTAAAATACCTAGGGATTTTTTGGAGTGACCATCTTCAAGTATCAAGGGATTTTAGTGTCATATAAGAGAAGCAACACTGAAAAAATAGTATGTTTTTATCAACTCTTCTGCGTGTTTTCCAATTCTATTCCTCATTTTATTTATCCCTTACAAATTTAAATATTACAATATTAATTATGTATTATTTTTTACATTATATTAATTATTTTATCCTCATTAAATAATTATATCTACTATGTGATTATATTTCATAATTCTCATTCCTCCTCCTAGGACAATGTTCTGTTAACTATTAGTAAACCACCAACGAGGTTGTTAACAACTGTTTTATTATCAAAAACCTTATGCTTTTTTATAATAAATTTTTTATTAAATATAAATTTTTTAATTTATATTTTCTTAGATTCAGGAATTAATTACACTAATGTATAAATGTCCTTAAACAAAAATATAAAAACCTGATAAAAATTTAAATTTTTTAAGGAAATGTGGTATGAAAATGTTTAGTTTAACCAAGGGAATTAATAAATATAATAAAATTATTATAATTGATAAATTTTGAAAAAAATGATAATAATTCACTTCTGTTTTAGTGTTTTAATGATCCTATATTTATAATTCATAAGGTGAAAATGCGATGAAATAATGCGAGATTTTAGGTAAGGGGGTTCTAAAACCCAAGAAATTTCTTTTTTAGTTATATCCTATTTCACATTGATTTTAGTATAAATATTCCTATAATATCCAAAATATGTCCTTTAAATATTATTTCCCGTTTATTTTGTAGATATACATGTATTTACCATTTCAAAATGTTTATTTACCCTTTTACAATGCTTTTTCAAAAACACTTCAATTTCCAAAACATCTCATGAATCATCTATGACAACCCTGCTTTTTATTACAACTTAAACAAGATTTATTACATAAAACATCACTTGATACAACAAAGAAGATCTAGAGGTTTAGTGTATTTGGGAATTGGGATCATTACATAAAAACTTGAAACATAAAATACAACATCTTTATTGAAAACTTCCTTTACATGACCACTATATTCCCCCATACTTAGCATTGCATGGGATAACATGAGGACATGCATAAGATAAGGGTGAGTTATAAATCCCAGTAATGGAATACACATGGAATAACATGAGGAGTACAATACATGTTAGAAATTAGGCATATCAATAGAGCACAAGAGAAACATGAACATAAAGGCAAGATAAAGCATGATAATCATAGCATGGAAATTTGGCAACAACACTTAACATAGAATTAGCATGAGCCAAGACTCATTGCACATAAAGCATGAGTAAATCCTCATTGCACATGAAGCATGAGTAAACCCTCGTTTAACTTGAATTATAATGAGTCGACACTCATTTCACATGACATATCATGATACTATACTTTACCCAATTCATTGTAGCGCTATAAGGGTGCACCCTTCTTAAACATTTCATTTCATGCATAAGTGTGCCACATGGATCATAAAACATTGATTCATAAAACATAATCATTCATTCCACGATGAAGTAATGTGGAATTCATATAAGAAACTTTATAATCAATAAGTAAATTTACATAATGGTGAATACCCTTGATGGAGAAATGGGCATGGTATTCACTACACAATGGCATTGGCTTAGAAAATCAGTGCGATTTCGGCAGTGTAACGGCGTGACATAAGAATTCATAAAAACAATTGATGAGAGAGAAAGGGGTGTCTCATCATATTTAAATGAAATGGACAGTAAGGGGGTAATATAGATACATGTCCAACCAATTTTAATGGAATTTAGATTCATGATACAAAAGTATTGCTTGAATGTAAAAGAGGGGAGAGAAGTTCCTTTTGGAATTTTGACATTGTAACGGGTGTACATGGGGGGAATTTAATGAGAGATAAAGGGGTCTCCCATTATTCAAAAATTAAGAGGGCAGTCTGGGGGAGGTGCAAAACCATACCCCATCATTTATAATTGAAATTAAAAGGGCATAACAATATGAAGAAAATTGGACAAAAATGAGAAAGGAAGAAAAACCCTTACTTGGAAGTGTGATTCCAAAGGCTAGAGAGAGGCTTGTGAGAGGATTCTTGGGAGATTGGATCACCTTTGGAGGATTATAGAGAGAGTAGGGTAGAGTTTGGATGAACTCCAAAGGCATTTAGCGAGGAGGAAGTAGGAGCTTGGGTGGGTTTATATAGGAAAGGTTAGGGAATTTTTTATTATTTAGGTTTGGGTCCCCTTACATTAAATTAATCCAAACCAAAAACCATCCCATGGTTTTTGCCCATTGTTTTTGGAAAAGGGAAGAGGAAAATAATATTTTATAAGGCCAAATTCCGAACTTCTTAAAATAATTGGGTTGCTTATGTGGAGGTGAGTCACACTCCCATGGAAATTAATTTAAAAAGACAAGGTGTTTAATAAGTCTTGAGGGATCCATTAATGCTTTGAAAAGTAAGTCAAACAAACCCAAAATAACAGTATTTTAATGGTAAAACATATATTGTCCAAACATAAAGATTATAGTATTTTATTACATCACTATTGGGTCATTATGATGTCATAAAACACATTATATATTTAAACGGTATTTAATTTTTACCCAAAAATTTGACTGTCTCAGAAAATTATGAAAAATTCACCATTGGATAATTTCGACATCCTAATTTTAGAAATAGAATTTATTTTATCTAAATAATTTTTTAAATATGTTAATTTTCACTTTTAAAATAAAAACCGACATTTATCGAAAATTCACGGGTTTTAACAGAAATGGATTTCAAACCTTAATAAAAATTATAATTGCATTCATAAAATTATAAGATCATTTATATTTAATAAAAATTAATTTAATAATAATAATAATATTTTATTAAAATATTATTTAATTCAAAAATCCCTTAATTTAAAAAAATATATAATTCTTAATTAAATAATAACTAAAAACACTATTTGTACTTTAAAAACTATTTATAATGTATTGATAATGACAAGAAGGTATATTTATTATTATATACAAAAATAATATACATGAACATAGTACTAGAGATTTGTTACATAAGCCCTTAAAACAGCCGCATAAGACCTAAAGGTAACGTGTGCGATGGTGACGGACTCTTGGGGTGGCTCGGATAACGTCGCTCAAGTTGTAATTTCTATCAACTTACACTTCTTCCGTAGACGTTTCTATTAGAGCTTGACATGATGAAGCTTATCTTGGGCTTGGTAAAGAGTGAATCCCAAGGATGCCACCTCTTTTCTGAGCTCCGACAAATGGGCTTCATATGGAGCAATTCTACTGGATGAGGCCATCGCTTCTTTTGTCTGAGTAAATTGGATTTGTTAAAGACCTATATTTATACTAATCATGTGATCATTGTTCAACGACTATATTAGCAATGGTCAAAATTATTAACCTAAAACCAAAGAAGTTGGCATTTTAACTTAATAAATTTCGCCCTCAAAATTTTCCTTTTCCCGCACTAAAAAAGATGTGGGTAACTCAGCTTCATCATTTCCTCTGATTCCCAAGTCGCTTCTTCAAACTTGTGGTTTCTCCACAACACCTTGACGAGGGGAATTGTCTTATTTCGTAGAACTTTTTCTCTACGATCTAATATTTTCACTGGTTTCTCCTCGTAAAAAAGTTCATCTTCCAATTGTACCACCTCATAAGAGAGTACATGTGAAGGGTCCGGTATGTACTTCCTTAAGATGGATACATGAAAGACATCATGTACTTTGGCCATGGTATATGGAAGTGGTAGTTGATAGGCCACAACCCCGACATGATCAAGAATCTTAAAGGGGTCGATGTACCTTGGAATTAACTTCCCTTTCTTTCCAAACCTCATGACCTTCTTCCATGGAGATATGCGTAGAAACACCATGTCTCCAACTTTAAACTCAAGGTCTCTTCGATTGTTATCTGCATAACTCTTCTGTTGACTCTGGGCTGCCTTGATATGATGCTAAATGGTTTTCACATTCTCCACAATTTCTTCGACCATTTCCGGTCCAAGCAGCTTACATTCACCGAACTCATCCCAACACGCCGGTCTTCTGCACCTTTTCCCATAAAGGGCTTCATATGGTGCCATTTGGATGCTTGAGTGGAAACTGTTATTATAAGATAACTCAACCAGAGGCAGATGTTGATCCCATCCTCCATTAAAGTTCATTGAGCAAGCTCTCAACATGTCCTCATGTGTTTGGATAGTCCTCTAGTATTGGCCATCAGTTTGAGGATGATGGGCCGTACTGAATTTCAGTTCAGTATTCAGAGCATGTTGAAGACTCTTCCAAAACATAGAGGTGAATCTTGGATCTCGGTCAAACACAATAGATAGTGGTACTCTATGAAACCTTACCAATTCCCTGATATATATCTGTGCCAGTTGATCTAAAGAGAAATCCTCCCGAATAGAAATCAAGTGTGTAGTCTTTGTAAGACAATCCACAACAACCCAGATTGCATTATTGCCTTTGGATGTCCTTGTAATTCTAGTGACAAAGTCCATGGTGATGTTCTCCCATTTTTATTCTGGTATGGGAAATGGTTGCATCATCCCCTTAGACTTATGCCTCTCTGTCTTCACTTGCTGACACACCAGGAACTTTGATGTATATTCAGTTATTTCCTTCTTCATATTATCCCACCAAAAGTTTTCTCAGAGATCTTGATACATCTTTGTGCTCCCTAGGTGAATAGAGAAATTTGAACTATGTTCATCATCCAAATGTTCCTTCTTCAGCTCCGGACTCGGTGGAACACATAGTCTTTTCCCAAATTTCACAATTCCTACTTCATTAACATTAAACTCCGAGGATTTCCCTTTTTTGATAGCTTCCACTTTTTCCTGAATTGTCACATTATCCTTTTGAGCATCCTTTAACCTTTCCAAAACAGACAGTTGAGAAACCATTTGTGAAAGTATTGATGATGTTCCCTTCTTTAGGATTTCCATGTCCATATTCATCAAGTATAAGAAGATTGGATCCTTCTCAATTCTCATTATTGATAGAATCGTTGGGTCCTTTCTACTTAGGGCATCTGCCACCTTGTTCGCTTTCCCAGGGTGGTAATGTATTGAACAGTCATAATATTTGATGAGCCTTATCCATCTTCTCTGGCGCATATTAATCTCTTTCTATGTGAATATATATTTAAGACTCTTTTGGTCAGTATATATCTCACATTTCTCCCCATAGAAGTAATGCCGCCAGATTTTCAAGGCAAAGATCACCGCTGACAACTTCAGATCATGCATTGGATAGTTTCACTCATGGATTTTCAACTTCCTTGAGGTATAGGATATCACTTTATCATTCTACATCATCACACAACCTAATCCCTTCTTCAAAGCATCACTGAATACAACAAAAAATTCCCCACTTGTGGGTAAAGTGAGCACGGGCGCAGTGATAAGCCTCCTTTTCAACTCCATGAAGCTTTCTTTGCATTCATCACTCCAAGAAAACTTTACTCCCTTCTGAGTTATCTTGGTAAGAGGGTTGGAAAATCGTGAGAAATTCCTCACAAATCGTCGATAATATCCAACTAACCCCAAGAAGCTACGGATATCCATTACCGATGTTGGCCTTGGTCATCCCTCAATTGCATCTATTTTGGAGGGATCCATAGATATCACATTGCTTGTGATGATATGGCCCAAGAATGAGACCTCATTTAACAAGAACTCACACTTGTTGTACTTTGCACAGAGCTTCTCCTTGAAAAAAGTCTCTAGTGCAGTTCTTAAATGCTCCTCATGATCCTCTTTGGTTTTGGATTATATTAGAATATCATCTATAAATACCACCAAAAATTTGTCGAGGTAATCTCTAAAGAATCTATTCATTAAGTCTATGAAGATTGGTGGAGCATTAGTGAGTCTGAAAGGCATTACTATGAACTCATAGTGCCTGTATCTTGTGCGAAAAGAAGTCTTGGGGATATCTTCCTTCTTCACCCTTACTTGATAATATCCTGACCGCAAGTGCACCTTGGAGAAGTATTGTGCTCCATGAAGCTGATCAAAAAAGTCATCAATTCATGGGAGAGGATACTTGTTCTTTATCATGATTTTTTTAAGTTCACGATAATCGATGCAAATCCACATTGACCCATCCTTCTTCTTGACGAAGAGGACTGGTGCACCCCATGGTGAAGCACTTGGGAATATAAACCCTTTATCCAGATTCTCTTGTAGTTGTTTCTTCAGCTCTTCAAGATCTAAAACATCCATTATATATGAAGTCTTGGATATTGGTAAAGCCCCAGGTATATGTTCAATTGATAATTCAACCTCTCTTCTAGGAGGAAGACTAGGCAGTTCCTCAGGAAACAATTCAGTGAATTCCCTCACAATAGGAATTTCTTCAAGGATGGTTTCTTCCTTGGACTCAATCATCTAAGCCAGATACACGTGCTCATAGGGCATTAATATCTATGCTTAAGATGATGGAGCTAAAGGATATTCATCTTACTCCTTACACTTGTAAAGAATCGTGGGTCAATTCTCCATATGGAGTTTGATTTCCATCTCCCGACAATTTATGTTGGTTCTATATAAGGAAAGCCAATCCATGCCAATAATTGCATCAAATTCCACCAGAGGAAGTATGAAGAGGTTCGCCGGGAAATTCAATCCACAAATTATAACATGGGAGGACTGATATTCATGGGATGCAATGATTTCCCCATTTGTCGTACTCACCAACATCTTCACTTCCATGATTTGTGGTGGTGTAGGGATTGTTCTACTAAACATTAAAGATATAAAAGAATGCATAGAACCTGAATCAAAAAGTACATTCGCTATTCTTGAATGAATAACTAGCGTACCTGTCACCACATCGTTGTCGGGGTTCACTTCGGCAAAAGTGATGGAAAAGGCTCTTCCTTGCTGCCTTGGAGGTTGTTGGTTGCCTCCAAAAACCCTTGGATTAGGGAACTGATTTGCAAAATGACCTGGTTCTTTGCATTTGTAGCATTGAACAATGAGTTGAGGTTTGAACGGAGCATTCCTCTCCTCTGTCGTAGCCGCGGGTCTTTCTTGTCGACAGTTAATAGCTTGATGCCCTTCTCTTTCACACCTGAAGCATTTCATCGTCCCCTTAAGGAAATTTCTAGGGTGCTTCTTTCCACACTTTTGGCAAGTGGGGTGATGGATCTTCTTAGCACCGTTGGATTTATCCATCGGACCACCAGAATTGAATTCCACCTTATGCTTCTTATCCCCATGATACCCCAGTGATTCTCCGATCTCCATTTCGACCTTGAGGGCACATCAGACAATTTCCTCATAGCTGTCGAAGTCATGGATTGCTAATGCTTTCCATAGTCTAAGCTTCAACCCACCAAAGAAGTGGTCAACTTTGCATTCTGGGGTAACGACAAAGCCGGAAGCGTATCGTGCAAGCCTTTTGAAGTTTGCCTCGTACGCTCCAACAAATTATTCATCTTTTTTCTTGAGGGAAAGGAATTCCATTTCCATCTTAAGCTGGAGGGTGCATGGAAAATATTTATCGAAAAACATCTTCTAGAAATCCTTCCATTCCAACGCCTCGATCTCCTCCTTAGGCTTCGTATTTTTGATCAACGTCCACCATTTATCAGCTTCACCCTCCATACGATAAGCCGCCAGGAGAACCTTCTATTGTTCAGAACATTGAAGGATTGAGAAGATTGTTTCAATGGAGTTGATCCATTGTTAAGTGATCGTGGGATCAGATGATCCACTAAAAGTAGGAGGCCTTTGTCTTATGAAGCTCTCGATAGCGACTTCTTCTTTCTTAGGGGGGTTAAACGTTCTTCCTGACCTGTGTTTCTATTCAAAACTTGAGTTAGCTAAGAGAGAAGCGTGAGAAAGTTCATCATTCTCGCTCCCATTGGATTTCGCATCTCATTAGTACAGTCATCACTGTTCAACGACTATATTAGCAACGGTCAAAATTCTTAACATAAAACCAAAGAAGTTGATATTTTATATAAACATAAAGAGACATTTAATTAGATCAAAAGGGATTTCCATTAATGATACTTTGGGTCGTTACATCATCTTTACTAGTTTCTCATTCAAATAAGAAAATGATACTTTATGAAAATTTATGATATCCCATATTTTATTTTTAATCCTAATATTCTTTTCATGAATTATGATGTGTGAAATATTTTACTAAACCTATTCCTTTTATAGGTTATTTTATGACTATGATTATTTTTCTTCTAAGTGGCATGAATGATTATGAGAATTTTATAATGTGATAGGTGGGATTGGAATTATTTTCTCCTCCAATTAATTGGGTAATGTGATATATCTTAGGATATTATGTGTATTATGAATGAACATGTTGCTATATTTTTTTATAATCATGGGGTTATGATTTAGGCACCTATGTTACGCATGAACATGATGCTAACATTGTTTGCAACTATTTTTGGTATTTAACCACTTTTTTTATGTTTAATTATTATAAATATGTCACATTCCATGTATTTATCATATATTTCAATCATTATTATGATGATGGTCATATTCTTATGATACGATGATGTTGATTATTTTCACCCATGTATTATTGCTTTATATCCATTATTCCTCTCATTTCATGGATTTTAGCTAACCCCTTATATTTGATGTATATCCTCTGGTGACTACATGTAAAAAGGAGATCATGAGAGCTTTATAAGGATAAATAAGAATAATTTAAATATTTTTTAATTTTTATTATGTAAAATTTATGTATGAGCCTAATTTTCCCCAAACATTAAACCATTGGATCCTGGATTATATCACTATCGTGTTTTTTTTATAAAAGTGATTTATTATTTATGTAAGGAGAATTTGGGTCACTATAGTTGGTATCAGAGCACAGTTTAATTAATTTGGAAATTATGATTATAAAATGTTATTAAAATCCGTAATAATAAGTATATGTATAGGAAAACATCCTAGAAGAATAATTTTAGAAAAAGGATAAACATAGGGGTCCCATATTATATGACTTTAGAATTAAATTGCATATAAGAATAAATTATTTATTCACAATTTGTTCAGTTATGATTTTTCAATACTTTTTTATTTTATAAAATTGTTAAAACTGGGATAAACCTTACTAACAACCTATTTGAGGGACAATGCAATAATTATCCAAAAAACATTCACATTGCCATGAGGGGTGGATTTCAGTACTTTATGGAAATTATCACCCAATTTTTGTAGGTTATGAATAATAATTTTAACCGTAAAAAATTTCCACCTTCACCCAAGAAGGATCAACTGGATATCAAGCCTTTTACGCATCAATGAACTCCTAAATCTACTGGCTTTTCTAATCCACTTATCACTAAAAAGTGTGGCAACTCAATAGATAATATATTTCTAATGATGCACTATTCTGAGAATGAGAAGGTGACTCTGTTCATCTATCATTTTTATGGAGAGGCCTATCAATGGTGGTAATTGATAAAGAACATCAATATGATGGATGAAATGGAATATATGGTGTGATAAGGCTTTATGAAAGTATTTCTTAAAAATTATTTACCTTAAACTCTTTGAAAAAATTATGGATAACGAATTCATAGAGATTAAGAAAAAGGATGGTGAATTAGTCACAAATTATAAGGAAAAATCACAAAGATTGTGAGATATGTGTCAGGTTTCATTATCAACAATGATAGAAAAATAGAATGATTCTTTAGTGGTTTAAAACCAAACCACAGAAAGTCTCTAACAATATAATACTTTAAGAGTTATGTGGATGTAGTTTGATGCTCTCTCTATGTTGATATAGAGGTTTTTTTAATGGTTCCATGGTTATGGGGATAATAAATTAAATATGGAGTTTCAAGTTGGAGGATCAAATGACAAAGGAGGAAATAATATCCATGCACCCACATGTAAAAAATGTGGGAAGAAGCATCCTGGTAATTTCCATGATGGGATAAGGAAATGCTCCAAGTATGGGAAAGAAGTCCACCAAGCTCATGAATATTTAAGATATATGAAAAATATGACCATTATGAGGGATAAAATTAAGGCACCACCCATGGTTCAATGCCTCAACTAGTGTGATAAATTAGAGTATAAAATCTAGTGCACTAAATTATGAGTTGTTGAGGGTAATATGCATTAGCAACTACTAAAGCAGAAGGAGAATGGGAAACCATATTCTATCACTATAGTTGAGGTGGAACATTAAAATGAATACATAAAAGGTAGAGTTCCTATATACTCAATAATGGAAAAAATGTGTTTGATTATAGTTCTATGCATTCCTTTATATCAAGAAAGTTTACTAAAACTATTGAATCAAAACATTTATACCACAAAGTAGTGATATCCATAAAAGACCTAGTTATTTGATCAATAAAACCTATGAGTGGGACTCTTATCCTATTATAATTAGTGGAAGTATTATTCTATAAAATCTCATTATATTTTCATTGGTGGAATTTGATGCTATATTGGGGATGGATTACTACACATTATATAGATCGCGCTTTAACTATTAGGAAAAGGAAATGTATTTTAATATTCTAGACCATCCCATGCTCCGTTCCAAATGAAAGGAAGAACATGAATCTACTTTGGATAGTCCCTTGATGGTTTAGGTGATGATACCCTATTAATATTATACATTTCCCAAATGGTTGAGTTTAAGGGGAGAATCAACATTGAGAAAATTCCCATTGTTAGGTAATATTGAGATGTATTTTATGAAGAGTTGCATTGACTTCTACCAGATCATGAGGAATATTTTTCAATTTAGTTCATACATAGAGACACTCCTATCCCTAAATTTCTCTATAGAATGGCCCCAATCAAAATGGAGTAGTTAAATGAGAGGTTTCTAGATAATTTGGATAAAGGGTTTATATTCCCTAGTGCATCACTTTATGGGGTGTTATTTCTCTTTATAAAGAAAAAGGTTGGATCAATATTGTTATGTATAGATAATTTGGATCCTGAAATGACCTCCATAAAGAAAAAGTGCCCCATTTCAAGGATTTATGGATTTTTTTATCAACTAAGAGGATCTTAGTACATCCCAAAATTGGATCTTAATTCTTTATTTCACCATCTATATGTTAAGAAAAAAGATATTTATAATACATCCTTCTGAAAAAGTTATGGGCTCTATGAGTTCATAATGATTCTATTCGGGATTTCTAATTCCCCTAAAATCTTCATGGATTTTATAAATAGATTATTTAGATACTAAATTTACATATTGTGGTAGTATTTTTTGATGATATTCTCATTTACTTAAAGAGTATGTAAGAACATGAAGTGAATCTGTGGATTATATTAGAAACATTAAGAAAAGATAAAATGTACACTAAGTTAATAAGTGTGACTTTTTGATGCATTAAGTCGCATTCTTAGGGTACATGGTCACAAGTAAGAGAATTCCTATGGATGCCTAAAAAAGAAATTGAAGAATATCCTAAACTCACTAGTGTCATAGAGATCAGTAGTTTTCTTTTCTTAGGAGGGTAATGTCAATGTTTTGTGAGAAATTCCACATGATTTTCTAGCCAAATAATTAAGTTAACACTGAAAGGGGTAAAGAATTTTTGGATGGAAGAATATGATAAAAGATTCAAGGTGCTTAATAAGAGGATAATAATTGCACCTGTAATCACACTACCATCATGTAGAGAAGGTTTTATGATATAAAGTGATGCTTCGAACAAATTTTTGTCTTGTTTACTCATTTAGAATGAAAAATTGATAGTATGTGCCTCACAACAACTGAATATCCATGAGAAGAACTCCCATATGCATGATTAGGAGTTAGTATCTGTGATTACTGCCTTGATATTTAGAAAAACTACATATATGGTGATATTTTTTGTCATATATACTAATCAAAAGAATATAAAGTATATATTCACATAGAAGGATATTAATAAGAATCAGTGTAGATGGTTATAATCGATCAAGTACTATTATTTTTTTATTCTCTATTATCCATAAAATTTAATCAAGGTAATTGATGCTCTTAATAGAAAATAAACTATTACTCTATCCATGATACAGATTGAGAAATACATTATCTTCATAGATATGCAAAGGATAGATCTAGATATCGTAATGATAGGAAATAAATCCTACCTTTCCCAAATGATTACCCAACCATATATTCAATTTGTTATAAGGAGGCATAAAGGGATGATCTAAAGCATCAAAAATGGGTAAAAGAAGTAATTGAATGGATTCTCCATGAAATCCATATCTATGATGATAGTTTGATTCAGTTGGGAACTAGAAATAGTGTACCTTCATCAATAGATATAACAAAATAATCTAGTTTATATTGTGCATATATCTTCTTTCTCCATCTATCTTGTAAGTTCTAAGATATACCATGATCATTGAGAACACTTCTGGTGGTATAACATAAAGAAAGAGATCACTGAGTACACCTAAAAATGATTGGTATGGAAGAAAGTTAATTTAGGGTGATAGAAGTCCAAGGGGATAGTGAAACCATTGTGCATACCCACATAAAAATAGGAAAACATCATCATGGAATTTTTCATCGATGTCCTGAATATATCCAAAAGATAAAATGTGATATGGTTTTTGGTGGATCAACTCACTAAGACTTACCACTTCATCAATACTAAAGAATATATTTTTTCTTAAACAACTTTCCAAGATATATGTAAAGTAAACAATGAGTCTCAATGGTGCTCCACTTTGAATCATCACTGATCATGATCCAAGTTTCACTTCTATATTTGGGAGAACTCTTATATATGCTCTGAATACCGAATTGAATTTCAGTATGGCCTTTCACCCCCAAAATGATAGATAATTTTAAAAGACTATTCAAACACTTGAGGACATGATATGATATCACTCAATAGAATTTAAAGGAGGATGGTATAAATATATCCCATTAGTTAAGTTAACATACAACAAAATATTCAAATAAAGTATTCAAATGGCTCCATATGAATATCTATAGGGGAAGCAATGTTTAACTCTTAATTTTTGGGATAAAATTGCTGAATGAATGCTACTTGGACCAGATCTTGTACAAGATATGATAGAGAAGGTTCAAGCTATCCAACAATATATAAAATCTTCTTAGAGTCAGTAGAAGATCTACGATGAAAACAATCAAAGGGACTTGAAGTTTGAGGTCATATAAATTTTTTTCCTTTGAATATCACCATGTAATAGATTCTTGTGGTTTAGAATGAAAGGGAAGCTTAGACTTAGGTAAATTGTCCCCTTTAAGATCATTAATTTCAAAGGATAAGTGTCCTATCAGCATGAACTTTCACCAAATATGGCTCAAGATCATGATATATTCCATGTATCTCTCATTAGGATGTACATACCCAATCCCTCAATCCAGAGGTGGTAAAACTGGATAATTAAATCTCATATAAGGATAAAACTATGAAAATATTGGACTGTACACATAATATTCTATGAAAAAAATACAACTCCCCTTATCAAATTGTTATAAAAGAACCATAAATATTAAGATCCAATGAAGTAACCAGAGGATACAATGAAATAGAAGTACCCACATTGATTCAAAACTAAGAATATGATATAAAATTTCATGGATGAAATTTCAAAGGGGAGAATTATGTAACAACCTATAGTTTATAAATGATATTTTTTAAAATAAATGTGTGTTCTATTAAATTATAAAGTATAATAAACATAAAACACTTAAAGAATCCAAAAAAAATTAATTTAATTAATAAATATTTTTATATTAATCAGTAACTAAACTCATGAAAATTCAAAACATTACAATGGAGAATATAGTAAATTAGGAAAAGTCAAATGGGAAAAGTTGGATCCTTCTAATATTATAGAATCATCTCCCCCAAATCCAACACAATAGAAAGATAGAAAATTTTAGTGAACCAATCAATGTGATAGAAAATGAAAATATTGAACCACGGTGGAATTTTAGTCAATTTTTATTGAAGGAATTAACTAGTATTTATAGGATATAATGTGACCATTAGAATATTAATGTTATAATTAAAATAGTAACTTAACCAATATGAATAGTAAATTGACCGTTGGAATAGTAATTTGAACTCAAAGTAATGAAATTAAATATAAATAATATTTATCATGAGTAATTTAAGTGAATATAAATGTTTTAATTCTATAAAATAAATATTAATATTAAATACTCAAAGAAAATATAATCACATTTTCAATATATTGTGTTTTAGAGGATTTCATAAAAATAATTATTTTATATTAAAATTAAAACTACCTATGTTATAAAATTATTTTGATAAAATAAATTTAATCTTTAAAATTTTCACATTGAAATTGCTCAAGGGCAATTTTTTAGTAATATTATAATATATTTTAAATTTTAATTGAATAATAAAAATACAACTTTTCATAATCGATGTATTTTAAATTATATTATTCGTGATATAGTAATGAACTAGTCAATTATATAAAAAAAATTGACCAATAACATATTAAATTTGATAAACGAGTCATTTAAACAAAATAAACATGTTTTCCAAACCTAAGAAATTATTTTATAAAGTCTAATGTATTCCATTAAAATAAAAAAATTTCATGTTTTCTATTTTCCATTTCAATAAAATCTGTAATTATAATTATAAGTGGGTTTAAATTCATAAAAAAAATATTTTTTTTATATAGTATCCATAATTTCATTAATATTTACTTGGATATAGTATTTTATTCAATATTTTAATCTAAAAATACCAATCTCCAAATTATAAGTGACCCCTCTACCTCCCCTTTGTAACTCACTCCTCCCTCACTTACAAAATAAGAAACTCTACCGAAATCCTCTCTCCAATTCTCATTTTAATCCTTAGTTACATTTTAGAGTAACCAACTCCAAGAATCAATGGATTTTACTATCTTACAAGAGAAGCAACACGAAGAAGAGGGTATGTTTTCATTACCTCTTCTTTGTGTTTTCCGCATATCTTCCTATTTTTATCTATCCCTCCCAAACTAAAATATTCTTAGATTGATTATGTGATATTTAAAAATTATATTAATGATATCATCCTACATAAATAAAAATATGTACTATGTAATTATATTTCATAATTCTCGTACCTCTTACTTGGATATTGTCACGTTAATGGTGGGTTAACCACCAATGAGGATATTGACAATTATTTTATTTTCACCAACCTCATGTATCATTATAATAAATTAATTATGAGATAATTTTTATAAATATATTTATTTTATTATTTTTTAATTAATTCTGGTAATTTCTAAATGGCCCAGAATAAAAATAGTGAAATCAAAGAAATACTAGAAATTTTTAATTAAAACAAGATATAAAAATGATTTCCATTTAACCAAAGGAAATAATAAATATAATTCAATTATTATAGTTGATAAATAATGACAAAAATAAAAATAATTCATTTTTTTAATAAACCTATTTTTATTATTCATGAGGTGGAAAAGTCATGAAATTAAGAATGATTAAGGTAAGGGGATTATCAAACACAACATATTTTTTTGGTTGTCTCATATTTACCATTGATTTTTACAAGAATGTTCTTATAATATCAAAAATATTTTCTTTCAATATTATTTTTTATTTTTTTAGGGATATACATGTTTCTATGCTTCTGAAATATTTTCCAATTCATTTACAACTCTTTTTCAAAAAGACATCAATTTCGAAAACATATATTGAATCCTCTTGATTTGTTTCTCCATTTAAAGAAAAAAATGATCGTTTATGAATAAAATTAGGATCTATCTTATTAATTTATAAATCCTAATGTTCATTTAATGTATTATAATATGTGAAATAGTTTATAGAACATGTTCCTCTGTATGTGTTATTTCATGGCTTCGATTGTTATCCTTCCATATGGCATTCATAATTATGAGCATTTTATGATTTGACGGGTGAGACCAGAATTACATAGCCCTCCAATGCATTGGTTAATGTGATATATATCATAATATTATGTGTATTATTTGTAAACATGATGCTATATTTGTTCATAGTTATGATGTTATGATTAATTTGCATATGTTATGCATGAACATGATGCTAGCTTTTTTCACAACAATGTGTATTATTTGACCACTATGTTATGATATTTAATTATTATAAATATGAAAAATTCTAGGTCTTTATTAATTGTTTAATTAATGATTATGAAAATGATCACATGCTTATGATATGCTGATATTGGTTATTCCCACTCATGTACCATTGATTGATTCCCCTTATTCCTCCCTTTACTAAGATTTTTTCTCACCCCTCTTCTTTGATGTATATCCTGAGGTAACTACTTGTGATAAAGTGGTCATGGTAGATTCAGAAGGACAAACAAGACTAATTTAAATAAAATTTATGTTTTATTATGTACAATTGATGTATGATCTTAATTTTTTCAAAACATTAAACCTTTAGATCCTGGATTGTATCACTATTATGTTGTTTTTCTTAAAATTGATGTAATAGTCATGTAAGAAAAATTTGGTTCCCGATATAAATAGAGTCCAAATAGTCATATAGGCTGAATGAGGTGATCTAATTAGAGATTAAGGTAAAGTGCCACCCTAGTGGGAGTTTAGGGAAGAGTTTTACGCTAGTGGAGGTTTGAGAAAAATGTTCTCTCTATTATGGGATGAAAAAATTAGTTTCCTAAGTTGTGTTTTTGGGTAAAAGATCACCATTGTATAGTTCTTGGGATTATAGTATCCATAAGAAATGTTATGTAGAATTTTTACCATATTATTATGTTCTTAGGTGATTTGGGTACATGGGTCCTTATTTTTTGTCATATAGGAGAGTACTTTTACTTATTTTTAAAGTACTAAGTTTGAACTTTCCTTCCATGAAGGTTTTATTGTGATATTACTTTGAGTAACTAAATTTCAAAAAAATATGGATTATTTAACTTTGTTTTAGGCATAATAACCAACCAGATATTTGATGAGAAAACCTGGTCCAAGATAACTTCCTACGTTACTTTTCCCCCACAAAATGATACAAATGCGGACCCCATTGGCATCCATTTATAGACCAAGGATAACATGGGAATATGAATCTATTGTGGGGTACCTAGGAACATGCCATGGGTGAAAATGAGTGTATCACATTATTAATCATGACACATGACCTTATTGAAACATTTGAGTGCATGGGTGTTTTCACATGAGATGGGTGAAGGCCACTAGGATGAGATAACTTGAGCACCGAGCATGGAGACAAGGAAAAAAATATGGGTGTATCAACTTGAGATACTATAATTGTGAACCTATTATACACAAAAAATGGATATTCCACTACTTAATGTCCATTAAAAAATAATGGTATCACGAATAAATTCCCTCGTCAAAATTAGATCTGATTTGTATAAGGAAGGTTGAATTTGATGTTATGTATGATATTTCTGTGAATTTTAAAATTAAAGGAAGAACACACTTAGTTTTGGTGGATATATCAAATTTTATACTAGTATTAGGGTGTTGGATGTGGGTAATTATAATATGATCATCAAACATGTTAAAGCTAACTTCATCACATGACGTTGGTGCACTAACTTGAGAACTAAAAACGGGAATGCTAACTTGAGTGTCAAACATGGGTGTGTTAACAAGAACATAAGATACAGAAACAAAATATGAAGTGATAGATTCAAATATTTATATATATAAGGGGTAAATTCCATTTTATAACACCTTTCATGTATCTTGAGTGATCCCAGAATCTATACACTCTCAATTCACCTAAGCCTCATGATCAAATCAAGGTAAGAATGGATCCATTTTTCCTAGCTCATATTATATTTATTTGAGATTTCTGAGAAAATATTAACAATCTACCTTGGTGAACATGCCATGTGTGAAGGTGTTTCATGTTCATAGATAATCAGAACACCTAGGTGAAGATCCTAGGTGAATCTCATTGGAATATAACCTCTGTGAATCACCTGGGAGAATATCCTCAGTGAAGACCTCGAGAAATATTTCATCTATTGAATAATTTTTTCCCAATTTTACTCATGATAAGATTACTTCCCTATGGTTTTTATTCTTATTATTTATTTTATATTGAATCCACTAATCATTGTCAAATTATTTTTATAAACATAAGATGACCAATTATTTGAAATCCATTCGATATGTTGATGATTTTCCGGTATTAACCCACTAATTCAAGACATCATTCAAGGAAATACTTGTCAATGTATACCACACATGTCATTTCTTATGAAAACCATGAAAAAGAACCATTAAAACTAACTTAAATCAGATTTCTTCACTATGTGATCATGGCCGCTTAATTGCTACGGATATCACAAAGCCCAATTCCAACCCACTGATCTCATGGGTATCAGAGGACGCTAACTATATAAGTGCCAGAATATTTTCATGGGGATGACATATTAAAGAGGAGAAGGATACCCCTCTATATATATTTCACTATTACAAGTCATCTCTAGATAATCAAGCTTATATATCAGAGACTCAAACACATTACTACACATCAACCATTGAATTATCAATTATATAAAAAATTATTCGATTGGTATATGATTTTTACATGTGTTAAAGTGATGGTGTAACACTAAAATGGATGTAGGTATATTTTTTTATCATATATTCAAATAATTCTAGGACCAGTTTAAGTGAACTAGAAATTTTTAAAGCCATGTGGGACTCTTAAACATATATTTACATGAATACTAACATTATTCCAGAGCTTCTCAGCCACGAGATTCCATACAAGAACATAGTTCATGTGGTTTATAGAGTGGTGAGAATTAGTTTATGAGACATGTATATGATTTCTAATGCACTAATTCTTGAGGTTATGTATAAATAATTTTTTCTCCTTGAGGCTGCATAGTGGGATCTCAAACAAACACCCTCTTTATCCCAAGAACTCTTGAGAGAATTCATTAATATTTTGGGGAGGAGCCCCATCCATTTTTATACATTGGATTGGATATTGGGATGAATATATTTATGGTTAATAGAGGGAATATACACATCTCATGATTCCCAATAGGATTCCCCATCATGTAGAAAAGGGGAGATCTAGGTACATATTGTCTAGAACTAGAGAAAGGCTATTTTGGGGAATGTGGCTATGATTTCAACCTATAAATTGAAAATTATACATAGTTTGTATCATTAATCACCATATATCATTGTGGTTATCTATTATAGATTCATGAATCATACAATTAAATTTTATTGAACCCATATGTGATCGAAGATGTATTGGTAGAGAGGAATTATGTTGGCCTATCAGTCCTAATGCTTGTAAGAATACACCATTTTTTATTGTACATCCACAATGGGAAATAAAACTTTCATATCTTTAGAAACTTTAATGTTTTGTGGGATTTTGTGGAAGTTTATCTCAATATTTAAAATATCCTTAGTGATCTCTAGATTATATGGTGTCAATTAAAAATTTTATTCAAGGTGTATCAAAAATTAGTCCATTATCATTGATGGGTGAAAATGATTTAGAAATACTAAATCTATGTTTATATTTAAAATTTATCCATTATGTGGATCCTCTCACCGACATGATTATTAATGATAAAAGTGGTGAGCATGTGTAACAAACCAAACATTTTTCTATTGAAATTAACATCTTATAATTATTTCATATGGTATAAACACATAATAGAACATGATACAAGCTTCATAAATAATGAATGAATGAAATAAAAAGTGTTTCTAGAAGTTAAGTAACCCATACCAATGAAATAGTAACTTGACCTTTGGAATATTAATGTGAACCTTATGAATAGTAAACCAGCTAATTGAATAGTAACATCACCAATGAAAGTATTAATAAAATATTTCCATCTTATAAGTAACATAATAATATAATTATAACATAGTATAAGTAAATAAATATTTTAGAGATTATTAATTTAGTGTTCGTCTATTTGTAACTCATAAATATTTAATTGTAATTTTATGAAAAATTTAATGATTTAAAAGAAAAATTATTTTCAAAAAATGTATTCATAAATTAATAATTTTATTTCTTATGATTATATGATAATTTTATTAGCTGTTAGTTAATTTTTGAAAGTGATAAAATATAAGTTATAATTTTAAAATCTTTATTTTTCAAGTAAATTATATATTTAATTAAAAATTAAATTTATCATATTTAGAAAATTATTTTCATAAAATAGAGTTCATTTTTGAATTATACACATCAAAAAATAGTTAGGGTGAATTTTTTATATTTTTCTGAAATACATAATTTTTTTGTGAGTAGTAAAATACGATAATTTACTATATATATACATTATAGGATATATACACTATTAATTAGGTCATAGATGTTGTAATCACAATTGTTTTAAACTAACAAGAACTAATTAATCTATTTAGTATAAATAATCAACACTGTTACTTATCTTGAGAAAAATAATAAAATAATGAGTAAAATAATGAGAAAACACCCCTCTCATCCACTATAAATATCACTCCTCACCACCTATTCTCCTCATACCTCTTGATCCTTGAACCTTGTACAAATTATTCCCAAATGTCCTTAAAAAACCTCTCCACCATATCCTAGAGCTTTCGGTCTTAACAAAATACCAAAACCAATCCTCTAAAGAGGTTCTCAAGAAGAAGGAATCAAGAGGTAAAACCCTCTTCTGTTTTCTTTCAATTTATTTTAAAGTTCCTTTATTTTATTTTTATCTCCTCACCTAACCTCATAAAAATGGAATTAAGACTATAATATATTAAATATAATATACTTCTATCATGTTTATGGAATAATTATTCATCAATATCTTCTTCTCTCTCTTTTACTTTAAGAATGAAAGCAACCTTTGTGAGGTACCGATTTACCACCTTCGTGAACAATGTGATTTCATCTTTCAATTATGTCTTAAAGTATGTTCATTAAACCATTTTTAGGTTTAGAAAATATTATTATATATTTATTATATTGTATTCAAGGTTATGGAATCATTATTTACACATGATATTAATTTATAAAACAAAATGAGTTCATTGTGATAAAAAAGCTAAATTAATCGAAATGATTGTCATTAATGATTATCTAATTATTCATCCTAAATTATGGAACAAAAATGGTATTTTAGTATTCTATATGTTAATAAATAACATATAAGTTCATTTCTGAACATCTATCCTCAATATACATGATTTTTGATACACATATACAAGTAAACCGATCATGAAAACTGAGGAAATCAACACTCCCAAACGATGGAATTGAATATATTAACCCATAAAAGATTACATAAATTGACTTAATAATGTTATAATAAATAAAATATATTTATAAATGGTTCTTTAATTTTTAATTAATTAATATAATTTGATTATTTAGGAATTTAAGACCAAGTGAAGAATCATTTAGTACATAAGGTAAGTGATTATGCCTGAACCTACATTATTCCTTGGGGTTATTATTCATATCTTTTTACCCTAATGAAATTATATTTTATTGTTATGTGCATATTATTAATGATGTTTTTATATTCCAAAATCATTTATCTATATTAATTCACCAATATTTTTAGTGATATACATGTTTTTTAAATATTCCATACTCAATATTTTCCGATAAGCAATCTTGATTTAAGGGAACTTCCTGAATTCTTACCCATTTTCAAGTGTACTTCATAATATGTTTTAATGAACCATTATTTTTCTAAAATCACTCATTTTATCATTAAAATGATAACTTGGTACAATTTTTCTTTTATACAAACAATTGTGTCTTTTCTATTTTAAATAATCTTGAAAGTTTTCCCTTAAACCGTATAAAAATGTTTTATTTATAAAGTTTATTAAACACTATTTTCACTTAATTTTGACATATATTATCATTATATATTCCTATATTATTTTATTAATGTCCATGTATGATTTAATTCCTTTATTTTGTAGACAAGTTTATGATACACCTATTTGTTATTATTTTGACATGATTTTGATACCCCAATTATTTCCATGGGTAACCCTTATTTTTATGTTTGATTACATATGTATAATCCATTATGTTGAAATAATATTTATTAACATGTTATTATGGGTGATCCCAGATATCTTTCTAATGTATTGGTTAAATTTTAGTCTCATGAAACGTTATGTGCAACGGTCTTGATGGTTATCCATGACTTGTTCTCCTCTATGTGTAATGAGATTTGACTCGTGTTAAAGTCATGTTTTATGTTACATCTAAATTAATATGAATCCATGATTATATGATCCCATTTTATGATTCCTTATGTTTAATCAAGTTCTATTCTTTCTAATATCATTATTATATTCTTTCTAACTCATGTGCTAAGCTTTATTTTAATGTGTATTCCCTTACTGGGTTTTTTAGCTCATCCCATTGTTCATGTTGTACCCAGGTAATCATATATAGATGTAAGGGCTAAAAGGAATTTAGGATCTCATAATGGATGATAAATAAATAAATTTCTTATTTAGTTCCATGTTATCAATTTTATGTACTTAGTCTTCCAAGACACTGGACTTTAAAATCCTTGGCTGGTAATTTGTTGTTTAATTATCCTTAAAATCATGTAATGATATGTGTAAAAGACTAGGGTCTCTATAGTTGGTATCAGAGGACAATTTTAGTTATTTTTGGAGACTAGGAATCTAACACATTATTAAGAACCCTAGGGATAAAACTAAGCATGAGAAAACGTCCCTAAATTCTGGTAAGTATAGAGTAAGTGGTTTATCAAGAAAATACATCCCTATATGGATACTAAAAATTGACGTGAATCTGAAACATATGTACATAGGAGTGAAAACTCTAGAAAGGTGTTCTGAACATGACTCAAGTTAACATACTATATGTTAACTGGCCTTACTGTGCATTTGTTTTGACACTCCCAGGGATATGGTTTGGTAAATTCATAATCTCATTAAAAACAATTATTATGGTAACAATGAAATTTCCCATAAGAATATATAATAGGAAACAGATCATGGATAACCTAGATGAAAACCTAAGGAATATCTAGTATGGATTTAATTTTCATTTAAAAGTTTAACCCTTTATGGTCAAAGTTTCCTTTTATTATTCTAAGTATTCAATCCCCCTAATTTCACTTTCTTTTTCTTAGCTAATGGAAGGAAATATAAGAAAACGTGCCAATAATAAATGTGATAGGGAATGTGATTATTTCCCTAATGAAATTCCAAGTATGATGGGAATGGGTGCTCAAAATTTCAAGATATTACTTCCTCAACTGGATCAAGTTATGAATAATAACTTGAATCACATGGAACACCCTCTTTCTCCTAAGAGAGATAAAGTTGTCATTGAATCCTTCATGATGCAATGGACTCCCATTTTTAGTGGATCTTCTTATCCCCTCCTCATGGAATAGTGTATTAAATCCGTTGAAAATATATTATCTGTCCTCCAATTCTCAGAAGAAGATAAATTTATGCTGGAGATCTATCGTTTTGATGGGGAAGCTGATCAGCGGTGGACACTGATCAAAAATATGAAGTACAAGGAGAAAATTGATTCCATGGAATGGGAGGAATTCATGAAAATGATTTTAAATGAATATTTTCCCTAAACCCTTTGTATCAAGAAAGAAATAGAGTTCCTTAGAATTATTCATAAATTAGAAGAGTCTATTGTGAAGTATGAAGCAAACTTGACAAGGCTTGAAAAATATTCCTCCATCTTTTTCATGAACACTGAAAGCAGGGTGGATCGCTTATTTATTGGACTGAAGACGAGTCTATAAAAATCATTGGTGATTCAATACATTTACATTTATGAGGAGATTGTTTTTTGTGTCCTCAAGGTTGAAATGGAGATTGGATACTATAAATATTCTCATGGTCCCAATGAAAAAAAGTAAAAAATAGAGTCTAATACGGGTGGATCTACAAATAAATCCCATGATATAAATAAGACCAAATATCCTACATGTCAAACTTATGGGAAGAGGCATCCTGGGAACTATCAAAATTGAAATAATAAATGACTGAAATGTGGAAGAATGGGTCATCTGGCTAAGAAATACTGAATGGATATGAAGAATGCCACTAAAATAGAAGAATAAAGGAAGGTTCATATCAATACATAGCTAGTAGTGCAGTGTTTCAACTACAAAGAACATAGGCATTTTGAAAACTAATTCCCTAAGACCAGGGGTTTTTGAAGTCAATCAAAAACAACCTCTAATTAAACATGGAATGGATTATTCTATCACTACTACTGATGTCGATTTGGATAATGATGTGGTGATAGGTACACTGGTTATACATTCAAGAATAGAAAATGTACCATTTAATTCTGTTTCAAATAATTATTTTATATTTGTAAGGTTTAGTAGATCTATTCAAACAACACCTCAAAATTTGGATGTGAGTTATCTATAAGAATATAAAATAGGGAAATTATTTCATCCAAAGTACATAACTCCTTCCTAGTTAATGTTTGTGGACTAAACCTCCCAGAAAATCTTTTCATACTTCCTTTGCTGGAGTATGATGCTATATTGAGAATGGATTTTCTATATTTATACAGATCCAACATCAACTATTTGGAAAGGTAGATCACTTTTCACATCCTGAAGAATCTTTTAATTCTTTACAATTGTAAATAAGTAGATGAATCTCTTTCATAATCATCATTTCAAGTGTGCATATTACTGATTTATGAGAAATCATATCTTGATTAAATGATTCAGACAAATGAGATGATTGTGCTCAAATACATGCCCATCATGAGGGATTACACTGATGTATTCCCTGAAAAATTGTTTGGCCTTCCTCCTGATCAAGAGTTTGAGTTCTCAGTTGATCTTATTATGGAATATCTCCCTATATCAAAAACACTTTATATAATGGTCATTGTTGATCTAAAAAAGGTTAATAAGTAGTTACAAGAGAATCTGGACAAGGGTATTATACACCCGAGTGCTTCACTATGGGGTGCACCAATCCTCTTTGTCAAGAAGAAGGATGAATCAATGCACCTCTACATCGATTATTGTGAGATCAATAAAATAATGATAATGAAAAATTATCCCCTTCCTTGGATAGATTACTTTTTCGATCATCTACATGAGGCTAGTTATTTGACAAAGGTGGACCTTCAGTCAAGATATCTCCAATTAAAGGTGAGGAATGAAGATATTTCTAATATTGCCTTTTGAATGGGGTATAGACACTATGAGTTCATAGTTATGAAATTTACACTCACTAACTTTTTAACCATTTTTATGGATTTAATGAATAGAGTATTTAGAGATTGCCTTAAAAAATTGGTAGTATTTATTAATGATATACTGATATACTCCATGAGTGAGGAGGGACATGAGAAGCATTTGAATACTGTGCAAAAGACTTTTAAAAAGGAGAAAATATATTAAAATTATAGTAAATGTGAGTTATGGATGAAGTAAGAATAATTCTTAGGCCATGTTATCACCATAAAAGAAATAACTATGGCCCCTTCCAAGAAAAAGTTAATCATAGAGTGGCCCAGGCCAACTTCAATAATAGATATTTATACTTTCCTTAGTCAAGATAGGTATTACGGATGAATTTTTAAGAACATATCATGATTTTAAAACCCAATAACCAAGATTAAATGCAAGAGAGTAATGTTTTTCTAGACTCAAGAATGTGAGAAAATCTTTAAGGAACTAAAAAATAGGCTTATCACTATGCCAGTACTCATACTCCCTAAAATTGGTGAACTATTTATAGTGTACAAAGATGATTAAAAGAAAGGCTTAGGATGTGTAATGATGTAAAATAATAAAGTTATAGCCTTCACCACAAGTTAGTTTAAAATTTATGAGAAAAATTATCCTATGCATGATTTGGAGTTGGCAGTTCTGATCTTTTCATTGAAAATATGGTAGCATTACCTCTATGGGAAGAAGTGTGAGATATATACTGATCCTAAGAGTCTCAAATATATAGTCACATAGAAGGATATTAATATTCCCTAGTGAAGATGGTTTGATCTCATCATGGATTGAAACTACTTAATCCACTGTCATACTCGTAAGGAAAGTCAAGCTATGGATGCTCGGATTAGGAAGGATCCTTTATCATTATCAATGATGAGAATGGATTAGGATCCAATCTTCGTAGATTTGTAAAGGATGGACATGAGAATTATTAAGTAAGTAAAATCACCAATCCATTCCCAAATTATTTCTCAATTATTCCTTATGGTGAAAATAAAGGATGATCATAGAAATGATGTAGAAATTCATAAAAGGGAGGAAGCTATCAAAAATTGGAAATCCTCATAGTTCAAGATCGATGAGGATGGAGTCGTAAGATTTGGGTCATGACTATGTGTACCATTCAATCTAGAGATAAATAAAGAGCTTCTAAATGATGCACATATCCCAACCTTCTCTATTCACCCAGGGAGAAAAAATATGTATCGAGATCTCTAAGAGAAATTTTGGTGGGACAATATGAAAAAGGATATCACTGAATATACATCAAATTTCATAGTATTCCATCAAGTAAAGGATAAAAGGAAAAAAATATAAAGGGGTTATGCAACCATTACTCATACCAATATGGAAACAGGAAAAGATCACCATAGACTTTGTCACTATGACTTCCAAATATATCTAGAGTAAACAATGCTTTATGGATTATTGTGGATCGTCTTATAAAGACATCTCAATTCATCACAATTTGAGAGGACTTCTCATTGGATAAAATTGCATGGATATACATCAATGAAGTGGTAAGGATTCATGGAGTACCACTATCTATTTTATCTAACCGAGATCTGAGATTCATCTCCATGTTATGTAAAATTCTGTAACATGCTATAAGAACTGATTTGAACTATAGTAAATCCTATCATCCTCAAACGGATGGCCAATTTGAGCGGACTATTCAGACACATGAAGACATTTTTAGAGCATGTTCTACAGACATCAAACGATGATGGGACCCACATATGCCAAGGTTCTAATTCTCCTAAAACAATAGTTTCCACTCGAGTATCCAAATGGCTCCATATGAATCCCTTTATGTAAAAAGATGCAAAACACTAGCTTTCTGGGATGAAGTCAGTGAACATAAGCTATTAAGACCAGAAATGGTTGAAGAAATGGTGGATAAGGTGAAAACCATTCACCATCACATCAAGGTTTCCCAAAGTTGACAAAAGAGATATGTAGACAATCGTTGATGGTACCTGGATTTTAAGTTTGGAGGCATGGTATTCCTCCTCATATCTCTATGGAATAGGATCATGAGATTTAGGATGAAAGGGAAGCTAAGTCCCAAGTACATCAGCCCCTTCGTGATCCTTGATTTTGTCATAGAAGTGGCCTATCAACTAGAACTTCCACCAACAATGTCTCAATTAAATGATGTATTCCACATATTCCTCTTAAGGATGTACATACTGAATCCTTCACATGTACTGACTATAGAGGTGGTACCATTGTAGAATGATATTTCTTTCGAGGAGAATATAGAGAAGATCTTGGATCTTAGAGATAATGTTCTATTCAAAAAACTACTCACTTGTTCAAAGTACAGTATAAGAACAATAAGCATGAAGAGGTAACATGGGAACCAAAGAAAGCAATTAAAGAGAAGTACGCACCTGTTTTCAACATAGAATGTAAAATAAAATTTTGAGAGTGAAATTTCATAAGAGGAGAAGAATGTAACAACCCAAAGATTTATCTATAGAAATTCCCTTCTTATAATTATTTCATATGGTAAAAATACATAATATAACATGATAAAAGCTTCATAAATTATGAATGAATGAAATAATAAGCATTTCTAGAAGTTAATGAACCTATACTAATGAAATAGTAACATGGCCTTTGGAATAGTAATGTGCCCCTTATAAATAGTAAACTGAATAATTGAATAGTAACCTCACCGATGAAATTATGAATAAAATTTATCTATCTTATATGTGAAAATAAAATATATTTATATCATAATATAAGTAAATAAATATGTAATAATTATTAATTAAGTGTTGGTATTTTTCCAAGCCAAATACATTGAATTAAAATTTTATAAATAATTTAATAACTTAACCGAAAAAGTATTTTCAGATAATGTATTCATTAATTAATATTTTTATGTCTTAATATTATAATATATTTTTATTTAAACTTAGTTGCTTTTTCAAAGTGATATAATATGAGTCATAATTTTAAAATATATATTTTTTGATTAAATTATGATTTTAATTAAAAATTAAATTTCTCATATTTAGAAAATTATTTTCATAAAATGGAGTTCATTTCTGAAATCTACACATAAAAAATGGTTATGTCGAATTTTTGTGATTTTTTTGAAATATTTGAATTTTGTGAATAGTAAAATATAGTAATTTTCGATATATATACATTTTAAGTTTAATAAACTATTCATTAGGTCATGGATGATGTAAGAAAAATTGTTTCAAACTAATATGGTCTAATTATTGTATTTAGTCTTAAAAATCAACATTATTTCTTATCTTGATAAAAATAATAAAATATTGAGTAAAATAATGAGAAAACACCCCTCTCCTCCACTATAAATATCACCCCTCAGCACCTCTTCTCCTCACACCTATTAAGACTTGATTCTTATAAAAATTATGCCTAATACTCTTTATAAACTTCTCCCCCAAATCCAAAATATTTTTATCTTAACAAAAGACCAAAACCAATTCCTTAAGGAGGTTCTCAAGAAGAAGGAATCAAGAGGTAAAACCCTCTTTCAGTTTTTTTCAATTTCTTTTCTAGTACCTTTCATATATTTTTTTATCCTCAACTCCCCTCATCCAAATGTAATTAAAACTCTATAATATTAAATATAATTTAATTTATCATGTTTGTGAAATAATTCCTCATCAATATCCTCTTATCTCTATTTTACTTTAAGAATGAAACATCGTCTATGAGGTGCCGATTTACCACCTTCGTGGATGACATGATTTCATCTTTCAATTCTGTTTTCAAGGATGGTCATGAACCGGTTTTTATGGTTGAACCAGATTATAATATGTGTATTATATTTTATTTAATGTTATAGAATCATTTTTCTCATATCATATTACCTTAAAAAAACAAAATGAGTTTGTTGTGATAAAAAAACTAAATTAATCGAAACAATTCTCATTAATGATTTATATAATTAATAATCATAACTTCATGTAAAAAATGCTATTTTAATATTATATAAGTTCATTAATAACATATAAGCTAATTTCTGGACAAATATCTTCATTATACCTGATTTTCAATACACATATACATGTAAACCGATTGTGAAAACCAAGGAAATAAACGCTCCCAAACAATGAAATTGAATCTTTAAAACCATCAAAAAGGAAATAAATGAACTTAATAAAGTTATAATAAATAATATATAAGTATAAATAGTTATTTAATTATTATTTAATGAATCTAATTTTACTATTAAATATATTAATATTAAGTTAAGAATTGTTTCAGACATAAGGTAAGGGATTCTACCCGAAACTTCATTATTCCTTCAGGTTATTCTTTATCTCTTTTTACCCAAATGAGATTCTATTTTATTGTTATGTAAATATTCTAAATTATTTTTATATTTTCCAAAATAATTTATCAATAACCATTCATCCTTATTTTTCAAGTATATACAGTTTTTTAAAAGGTTCCCCACACAATTCTTCCTGATAAGCAAGCCTGATTTAAGGGAACGTTCTGAATTCTTATCAATTTTCAAGTGCGCTTCATGATATTTTTTAAGCCACCATTATTTTTTAAAAATTAATCATTTTATCATGAAAAACAACCTTTTTTCAATTCGGGTTTTATATAAACAATTATTTCTTTTTCATTTTAAAAAATCTTGAAAGTTTTCCCTTAAACCGTACAGAAATGTTTTATTTCTAATGTTTCTTAAACACTATTTTTACTTCAGTTTGACATGAATTATAATGATATATACCCATATTCTTATATTAATTTCCATGTATGATTTATTTCCTTTCTTTCATGGACACTTTTATGATACAACTATTTTTATGATTTTGACATGATTATGATAACCAATTCTTTCCATTGGTAACCCTTATGTTTATGTTTTATTGCATATGTATAATAATTTATGTGGAAATCATATTCATGAACATGTTATTATGGGTGCACCCAGATAGTTCTTCAATTCATTGGGTAAATTTTATTCTCATGAGATGTTATGTGCAATGGTCTTGGTGATTATCCTTGACTCGTGCTCCTCTATGTGAAAAGATCCTTGACTCATGGTCCTCTATGTGCAACGAGCTTTGACTCATGCTAAATTAGTGTTTTATGTTTCTTCCACATTATTATGAATCCATGATCATATAATCCCATGTTATGATTCATTATTTTTAATCGTGTTTCATTCCTTCTTATATCGTTATGTTATGCCTTCTAACTCGTTTGCTAAGATTTATTTTAATGTTTATTCCCTTACTGGGATTTTTAGCTCATCCCATTATTCATGTTATCCCCAGGTTATCCTATGCAGATGTAAGGGCTAAAAGTAATTTAGGAGCTCACAATGGATTATAAATAAATAAATATTATATTTAGTTCCATGTTTTTATTTTTATGTACCTTTACTTCCAATAAACTATAAATTACAATCCTTGTCTTGTAATTTGTTTTTTAATTATTCTTAAAATCATGTAATGATATGTGTAAAAGGCTAGGGTATCTATATTATGGGGTAAAGGTCACACAAAATTTCTGCAATGGATTTTATTTTAGAAACTCAAACTGACTATGATATTTTCTATAAATCTTAAACACTATATTAGTTCAAACATAAATTTTTATGTGTAAATAATGAGTTTAAATATAAATTGAAAAATTGTTAGTTGGAGGAACAACCCATTATAGTGAGGCTATTATGGGTGATTATGGTCTAAGATAACATTTTGGACAAAATCAATTTACATTTTCTAGATTCCTTCATCATTCTTATAACTATATATTACTAATTTTGTACATTATTTTACCCAAATGAGATATTAGTGTCTCGTTTCCCATAAATCTGCATAACCATGAAATTTAATAATGGGAAAAGGAATAATATAAATTCTCACAATAATGGTATTAGTAGTTATATATCTGGTAATTTTAATCAATCTTTATGGAAATCCTATCTACTACTTTGAATTGAATATCCATTGAATTAAGAGTTGGATCCAAATAGATCTATTTGATAACCATGGGGAAATACTTTGGATATGAATGATTGGATGGGTATGAATATTTTTCCAGTGATCTTTATCTTTCCTCAAATCTTTTAAATATCCTATACAGTGTTGCCTCATAATATATATATTCTGAGGTTTCATTATTTTGGAAAAACATTCTTGAAATGATAAACACCATGGACTTTTGGGATTTCTTTAAAGGTAGAATCTATTTTCCTTCACTGGGAAACAATAATACATCACCAAACATAAACCTTAAGACCTACCTTATTGAAGTCGATGTACATACCCGAGATAAGGAGATGTTGATATTCTCTACTATTAAATAGGTTCCCACAACAATGTGGGTGCAAGATATAACCAATCTCGGTAATGTATAAGGGGGGCATTAACAACAACCAAGCTTCAAGGTTAAATAATTTGATGAATATTTTTAATCTATGGATGTAGGAAAAAAATCTACTTTAATGAGGCATTTTTAATATTTTAACCCCTTTTGATTATTTTCACTTTTCACTTTATTTTAGAAAATTGGTATAATAAAAATACATGTGTCATATATATAATAATCCATAGGTGTAACCTCAATAAGAGATTCCAAATCAACCACCTATGGGGGGGATTTCATTCAAGTAAATGGTGATAATAGTAGAAGAGAAAATGAATCCATTTTCACTCTTCCTACATATGAATACTTCTCCTCAGAGAGTAAGATAAAATACTCCTATTAATGAGATAAGTAATTGGTGGAAAATCAAAATTATATCCATGTATATTTTTTATTGGTAAGATAGGATATTTTTTGGGTTTATCTTATATAGTGTGCATATCTATCCAAATATAGATATAATGATTCATTGATTAGAATATATTTTCTACAAAAGGTACCCTTATAAGGTGGACCAAAGGACTATCATGAGGTATGAAAAGATTAAATCTAACCATTTATTGAAAAAATAGGTTCAATTGAGGTAGATGGGATAGTAATGACATCTTCTCTGGTCATCCACACCATCAGATGGACAGATGGCTCAGGATTAATTTTCTAGTGTGATAAATGAATTTTATATCACTGTACCGACCATTAATTTTTATGACCTAGATCATTGTCATTAACAAGGATACAGACTTAATGAAATATCTCCTAGAAACCATAGACATCACCACCTATCTAGTAGATTTCAAAGTCTTTAAAAATATTTTGTATTGATTTGAGTTTTTTTCTTCATCTAATCACTCTCACACATGACCTAAAATTTCTAATATTCTTTCTTGTATCGATCAATCTATAGATAATATTTATAATGAAATTTATTGAAGATATATTATTACAAGGTCTACTTGATAATTTCATATATATATCTATATATTTATTCAATACATATTATAATAATAAATATTACATAACCTTAATGATTTAATTTATTTATAGACTAGATTCATAATCATCTTTTCTTCCTAAATGATTTTAAATATCTTTCACAATTTTCATACCACACAATACAATTCTTATACATACTCTACTTAAAAACTTTCCTTATAAGTGATGGAAATGAAAACATATGAATGGGTGAGCTCAAATGATCTATAATGTTAAATATACAACATATCAATCAATAATCATACATGAAAATAATATAAGTATAAGGGTATCGAAAAATGATCATAAATTATGACAGTCACATCTAATAAATCAAATATTTTTAATCCTAAACCATGGAATAATGATTTGTTATATCTAAATAAATAATTTATAAGAGTGTAGAATCATCAATAATCAATCATAATCCAATATAACATATCATAAGTATAAAACATATGTTTATAGAATACACATAGGCATAGAATACCATTACCTTATTAATGAATCACTTCTAAGTCTGTCATAGTAGATTTGGGTTCACTCCCCATTCTATTATTTCATTAGTTAAGGTTCAATCCTAAGACTATCACATAGGACATAGTCCCTTAGTGAACTGGGTTCACTCACCATTCAAGTCTATATTATCTCATGATATTTCAATATTTACTCAATGCATTGGAGGGATATATAATTCTAATACCAATCAAACATAATGAAAACCATATATATGTGTTCTACAAAATCATAAAAACATTCATCAATTCACCATAGCATAAATCATGGAATGGAAATGGTTTTTTTTGTAATTTCAATATTTTATCATAGTATAACCTATTGAAAATAAATTAGTTTCTAAATATTTTATCATAACATAATTAATTTGAGGGAAATAACCAGGTTTCATAGAGTCATCATTAATCCATCATCATCATAATACATCTAATGAATTAATTTTCATAGTATCATAGTAAAAAATTCCCAGTGATTCATAACAAACCTTAAAAGAAGTTTAAATAGATATAAAATACCATTAGTGTAGAATTTGAACATATTTGTGAGAATAGAGAAAATACCCTTCTCTTTTGGAATCTTTAAAAAATAAAATTTTCCAGAATAATAAGAAAAATATTTTCTTTAAAAACAACCATGGAAACCTTTAAAGGAAGCTTAAAATTAAATAATAGTCATGATGGAGATAAAATTCATTATTATAGTAAATATTAAAATAATTAATCCATTCACACTTTGGTAAACAATCAAAAATAAATAGTTCAGATAAAATTGTAAAAAATTATTTTTATTCCAATGAAAATTAATACAATTGTCATTGAAAACTACTCTAACCAATCATTTAGGTGAGATTTTGTTCCTTTTCCATGCATGTTTCAGTTTTACGGTTCTAGTACTTGAATATTTACCATGTTTTCATCATATATATAACATTAATAATGTCATATTTATCATGTTTATTCATTATATATACTTTTTATAGAAATTATTATAAATTACTGATGAAAAAATAATTACATCACTTTATAGAGAGGGTAATCTATACGTATTAATGAGAGATGATTCCACTTTTCATTTGATGAAACATAATAAATTTTAATAGTAAATAAAATTTATAGGGTAATAATTATATCATAAATATCTTATTTATTCATTATATATATTCTTAGGAACATCCATCTAAATGCTAAATGAAAAACAAATCACATCGCTTCCTGAAGGAGCTAGTCGATATATACCCATACGCGACGATATCATTTTCCAATGGATGGGAAGGAGATAAAAAATTTCTATAAAATTAAAATTAAATTATCTATTAATGGTGAGTATATTTATTCTATAATTTTATGATGGATAAATAATATTTTTATTATATTTAAAAAGAATAAAAAATCAAAATTATCGGTAAGAATGTATACATATTCTTTAGGTATCCACTTTGAAAATAACTTCAAGGGTTCATGGATTATATATTTGGAATACCACAACATAAAATTCATATATAAGTATTTTTTTAGAGTATTTGGGAAGATATTGTTAAAGTTAAAGGGATCATGTAGTGTGTATATGAGAGGATAGTATGTACCCTTTTATAATTGAGGTGGGTGGCTAACTTGTAAATACTAGAATCATTATTAAATAATATATGTCTTACTCAAGTTAAGTGTCTCCAAAATTGAAATTATTCGATCATAGAAAATATAAGTTTGAAATTAAATCATCCAAGAAAATTAAATTTTGTTTTTTGTGATATTTTAAACCTTATGTCTTAGGTTAACCTCTCTTTTAACCCTTTAAACCATTACTATGTTTACTAGATTTTTACCACGTTAACAATTCATTAGGGAAAAAAATAAGTTAAAAATATTACCTAATATTAATTAGGTTTTTTTCCAAATATTTAATCTATTTTACAAGATTTTTTTTAAAGTGGCATAAATCCATTTTAAAATAATTGTGAAAAACGCAACAAACACCATTTTTATAAAAATATTTTTTCAAAAAAAATGAATCTATTCTTATTATATACCATGTAAAAATAATTATATGAATGTTTAATTTTTTTATTTAATATATTATCCAAAAAATTCACTATGATTATTCATCAATAGTGATTGATTTAATTTATTAAGACGAAAACAAATTTCTCGCATAAAATAAGTTTTTCATAAAAAAATCACTTTTTAACCTTAAAATGATTTTAATTTCATTTTTATCCAATTTAAAACCAATGAATTCATTTTCACCATGTATAAAAATACATTTAAAAAAATTAAGTCTTATTCATACCATCCAATCCAATTTATTGGGGATTATAATCAAATTTAATAATAATATTTTTATAGTATATCACAGTTCATTTAAAATCAAGACGTTAACCTACACACACCATCATCCAATATCATTAATTTTTAAATGACCATAATATATTAATGGAAATCAATAATAGTTTGGAATTCCTTCATCATATTTTTTTAGCATGTCGTCCCTTGAATCACACATCATTCCTTGAGTGTATCAAGTTAACACAATCTTTTTATGGATATCAGTAACGAGTGTATCTGATTTCAAGGGACCCCTTACACGGAAGTCTCATACCATTACTCATGATATAAGAACCTCATATTTACTGCATCATCATCCTCTATTCAATATGTTGTTAGTGTTTTCTTGGACATGGGAATACTAATTGATTTATTATTTTTTCAATCTCTATACTTCATGAATCATAACCTAAAACTCTGTGCGCTATTGTCTATACATTATAACTTTATGTAGTTTGAAATTTATTCAAAGAGATATGACCATAAAATTTAGCATATAATCCAAATCACAATATCCTAAATTTTTAGTGAAAGAGACATAAAAATTTCTAGATAGAAAATCTTTAAAGGGTCATCTAAGAAAAAATCCAGTCCTTGCTTGATAAATTTCACACATCAAGAGATTAATAAAAAAGTTAGAGCCTAATGGAAAAGAGTAACAAATCATGTAGGTAATATGTTATGACCATAGAAAATTCCAAGTTAATAACACGAAATCCATTAGTCGAAGAAATTATTAGAGTAATAATTTATTAAATCCCTTCACCTTGGTGATGTGTTACATATATTCTGACACAACTTTAGGGTAAAATAATCCTCTTGGAATAGCATTTTCCCTTTAACCTACTTCATGTCCCATGTGTATGAATATTAGGAAACCATTTATTGATATTGGTAATGAGTGTATATAGTTTATATGGACACCTTTTAATTCATATGAATACATTCCCCATGTTGGCTCCTACATATGTGAATCTATTTTGGCCTCCTAACTAGAGGGGACTTTTCTTGATGAAAAATTTTCATAGATCTCGGTATTCCCTGAAAACAATGAAGCAGAATCTATTAAATGAGGGTGATTCACTTTCAACACCAACTTTTATATCTCATCTCATCATCCTTAGTTCAAAATCCTTATGATGTGAATTACAAAACCCATAATCCAACTATTTAAGTGGATTTTATATCCTCAATGTCACGCTAGTATATACATTACCAGTTCTCTAGGAAAGAATACGGTACCTCATTATTGAAACTTTTGATGGTCCCCATTATGTGACCCCAATCTACATGATATATGATATTAGTATCATGACCTTAAAATAAATGTCTCCATTTTTCTAGGTGTCCTATACTAGTAATTGACCCCCTATTAACATTGAGTTTAATTTAGACCTACTGTATAGGCTATATCCTTCATACCTAGTCCATGTATCATGACCTTAAACCAAATGGGACTTGGTTAATTCATCATAACTGTAACCCATGTGAAATTTTTTCATTTATTTTTGAACTTAAAATATATCCCTTGATAGTCCAAATTGGAATACCATAAATTTCTAGTAAAATAGACATAAAACACCTCGAAATGATAACCCATAAGGGGAAGTTTGATAAAACCTAATGTCTATTCTCACTAAGATCTTCATAATTAGGGTTTAGGAAAAATTTAGAGCATAAAGGAAAAAACATTAGGTTAACAATGTGATTATAGTAGAAGCTAAACAATGCTCACTTCACACCCCCCCCCCCCCCCCCCGAGTTTAGGAAAATGTAAGAGAAATAATGTACCAATTCTTAGTAGTGTTAATGTGATAATTACAAAAAAGCAGGGTCATTATGGTAAAAACCCCATCTTGAGTGATCATATATAGAGACTTAATTCATGTCTTTAGTGTTTTAATCACCACAAATATTCTATGAATACTTATTACAGGTGTGTTCGAATCCAATGGAAACCTATTCTTGACTATTCTTACATGCCCTAGATTGGTTCCAATATATGCACCACTAGTTTGGAATGTTGACTATAGGTCTTCATGACTTTTAAATAAGGATATATAATTTACATGAAACCTTAAACTACTATAAATTAATCCATAACCCATGTGTGATTCATGATCATCCCTAGAATGTGTGATCTATATCATCACTCGGATTCAAATTTCTATAGATAGGATTTATCTATTTTATTAATCAATTATTCAAATGGATTAAGTATCGAAGATATCATGCCTTCATGAATAATACCCATTAAGAATGAAATGATTTGGTACCTCAATATCATACCTTATTACAATAAAAGGTTCATGAAACTAAACTTCATGAAACATTGGTCATACATGAATTTACATAAACTAATTGATGAAAGAAACATGTTACTCATCAGGCCAAAAACCCATAAAGGGTGGTCTAGGAAAAAAATTAAGATTCTAATCACTACACATACACATTGAATGATCTATGAAAAAATGATCATTCAAAATAAGGCAGAACACATATAACACTTGTTATTATGAAATCCCTCAAAGGGAGGACTTGGAAAAATATATTTCCCTATCGACTAGAGCTCACTCATGTAAAGATTAGGAAAAAGTATGAGAAATAAAGTAATGGAAAAAAAGATTATTTGGGTAGATGATAGAATCCTATAAATAATTAGGAAATTATTTTTAGGCCCTTAAAATTGGATAATCTGATAGAATTACATTTCCATAACATGCTATCCAAAATCACCTATCTGAGTATTCCATTTATCTTTATTCCAAATTCACCATATCTAGTGTGTATATGATAGTGCATATAACAATATCCATCAGGATGTTTCACCCATGTCGAATTCATCATTATCCTGAATGGCCTATCTCTAGATCATCGACGATGGTGTTTATTCAAATATCCATCCATAAACTATGTGGTAGTTGACTGTGTATCTAATTATCTGATCACATAATCATAGCTCGGTCTCACAATCGCCTAAATGTATCATTATTATGTGATCATAGGGGTTATGTGATATCTTATTCTTGATTTGTACATGTGATCACCTAACCTTATTTTTCTCATGTGATCATTTCACTCCTCTTGTATCATACTCATTTAATACCTTTGTTCCAATTACATACTCAAAATCATATCTATTTATTCCATAAAAGGGTAAGTAATGAGGCTATATCCCTCATGGTAATCATCCTTAGTGTAATTCCTTAATCTTTTCTAACTCAAAGGGAAATATTCCCCATGGTTTCAGTCACCCTTCCTTTTCTACCAGTGGGATATGAGATAATTTTATTGGTTGGATCATGTGTAATCCCTATAAAAACCTATATGAACTAAAATGAATCTGATTCCTATTATAAACAAGATATATAAGATTGTTTTTCAAGGATAAAGCTCTATATTTTTTATCAAAATTACATCATATATATATATATATATATATATATATTCAAATCATATCCTTCCAATTGGCCATATTCCCTATGGAGATAATAATTCCCTCGTGATGTTGTCATCAAATTCCTCTATATATATTTCACATTACAATATTCTATGTGAATGCCCATAACCTATCTTGAAATATATAGGGGATCCATATTATTATCCACTATGAAAATTTAAAACTCATAAAATCACCAATACCCCAATCCATAAATCTAGATATGACTGATTGTTTCTCAAATTGAGAGTGACCCACGGGGGCTTAGATATTGTGGTTAGTTTTTTAAGTAATATTTACCATATTATATGTCCTAAGGGAATGATATTAAACATCTTGGTTAGTGTCATTTTTACATGATTTTACAACATCAAAACTATAATTTAAAGAACCTAAACCTAGCAGCCTGAAGTTATCGGTTACTTTTTTTAATTATCACTAGATACAAGAAATAACATCCTGATGGGACGAGTAGTTTGGTACTCTGGTAAAATTAGAAACAAACTTTAATCTCACATAAAAATTGAAATTTAAAATATAATATATTATTTTATTTGAAAAAACCATTATCCCCTTTAGTATATCCCTGCATAAAAAATCACAATACACATTCCTAGTATCATGGGGAAACGAAATATAAGAAAGGGTAGTTCTTAGATGCTCAGTAAGGGTATGTGTAAAATGGAAGATTTCATGAATAATTATGGAATAATCAATATGGTATGGTAAGTATCTGAAAATATATTCCATTTAATCAATAAATTTATAATGAAAAACAATATGAAAGTAAAAATTATGATTAAATAATTCTATATAAAAAATTATGTGAGCTTGATACTCATCCATGGATATTGTAACTAATCAAATAATCACATAGAAATAAATAAATAGTCTCTTATTCAGGGAATGCATAATTTTGGATATCATAAACATACCTTCAAGGCCTCATGTCATGACATATTACAAAAATGGGAAAGGCCTCAGCAAAATACCCAATTTGGTTTGTCTTGTGAGATATATTGATTCATCAAGGGGCTATTATGGCCTTATCCATAACTTACTAAGTCCAATGCATCCCCCATATAAAATGGGTGAAACATAATCAACATAAACATTCTTATTGAAAAACTATCATATTAAATTTGCATACCTTCCCCAATCAATAAGCATAATCATAAACCATCTTGAGTAATATAGAGAATGGCATCAAAATAGTACATCCCCAATCAAACAGGTCATAAACCATCTAGGGAAATTAAAATAATGGTATCATTACAACATATACCTAGTAGATAATATGTAAAGGAAGTTTTTTTTTGTTTATGAGTATAAATACCAAATCTTATTAAATATATTCTTCATGAGAATAACCTTTTCATGTTGAAAATAAATTTTAAAAATTAAAATATTTAGAATGTTAAGAAAAATATATATATAAATAATAATGAAAAACTTTAAAGTAATATTCATAGAAATTAATGGTTATTATATTGGTTAATTCCATATATTTCATATAAGTTTAATAAATTCCTTTCACATTGTTGTAAACAGGTCAATAGTGCATTATTCAAAAAATAACTTGAATATTCCTTTCAAATAATTTTGTAAAAACTCAAAAATGAGTAAAAAATTAATTAATAAATCAGTTGGAAATTGTTGAAAAATCCTTTAAAATATTTCTAGAAAATAAGAATATGGATTAAAAAGGATTTTCAACCGAAGAGAGAAATAAATTCATCTTTTCTTAAAAACATTGTCTCGATAATTTTAAGTGAAAAGGAGAATAAAATGGTACTATTACTTTAAAATTTCATTAATAAATATAGGATAATAAAATATATTGGTTTTATGATATAAATATCAAAAAATTATCTTAAGGTAGACTTAAATGTAAACAATCATGAAAATGATGAGATTGTTAAATAAACCCATACCAATTTGGTAAATTTTGAATCATAATTCCCATAAAAGAATAACATCATATAAAACATTAAATACCATGAATATAAAATATTCATGATAAAAAATATAAAATTTAATTATATAAACCAAAAAAATGAATAATTATTGAGTATGACATATGACTCACAGAAGTATAAGTGAGACAAGAAACCCTTACCTCAGGACCAACATCCTTCGTACATTTTCAAACCTTCAGTATAATAAATAAATCATTATATAAATATATTATAGAAACAAATAAAATATATCATACCATATGTTATTTACTTATAATATTTTATCACCCATTTTTAATAATCCTTTATTAAAATCATTGTCCTGGGTGATAACTGCTCCATCGTCCATTTATGTTTCAGGTCAATGGTTTAGGCCCCTGTACATTGATCATGGATAAACCATATCAATAATTATATTCATGATATATATATATATAATATACAATAAATTTATATTTACATCCATCCATAAATTTTATAGACAGAAAAATGAAATACACTATTTATGGAGATGGTAGGCTATACGTACGCATGAACACTATTTTCATTTTTTGAAGGATAGAAGGAAAGTAGCATACATAATAATTCACATTTATAGAATAATAATTATATATTATATATTATATATTCATTAAATATATCCTTATTACCATCTAAGTTAAACATAAATAAAAAACAAATCACATCACTTCATGGAGGTAGGAGTTTACATGTACGCATGATCGATGTTAACATTTTACAAAGGATAGGGATGTAAGAAGTTTGATGTGATATTATAATTAAAATATTATAATTATTTCATAAGGGTAATATATAAACATTAAACCAATCATAATAACTATCCATGAAATATGGTTGTGAAAAATTAATTTTATTGTTATGTGGATACGGTAAGTCGTACTTACGTACGAATAATACTTTCACATCTCATTTGATTATAAAAAACGTAGATAATGGTGATTTCATTATCATAATTATATTTTATTATATTTAGGATACAAAAGTTATTATTTTATAATATAAAACATATATTTAGAGTAGATAATGAAAAGGTAAAAATAAATTGATCGATTAAGGCAATTACCTCTTCTTTGAAAGAACTCATTTATATCTCCACTTAATGATACTAGGGTAGTTCTTTTCGGAAAACCAAAACCTAAATAATGTGGATAATTGAGTTTTTATATTATTTTTTAAGTGTATGGGTGATCTAGATGGCCCAAAGAGGTGTGATGAAGTGAAAGGAGAGGATCCATTTTGAATGTGAGGAGGGAGAACTATATGAATTTGTTAAAACATTAAAAAATAATAGTCATTTTGTAGCTAAAATGACCCCAAAATTCTAGATAATTGAAGCTCAGATATTATGGAGACTAATCCCCATCAAATAAAAATAATAATGGGATTATGTGGGGTGTTAAACCTTATCATTTGTTTTAACCCCTTAGTTAACCTACATTATCAATAATCGTGGTAACGTAGTTTTCACTCTTAGAGGATTGTGATTTTATATATAAGGTAACTATTGACACATAAATGTAAAAGAGATGAAATTTTAGACAACATATTATCACCCCTTCCATATTTATAAAATTTAATTATTTTTAAGTAATTTAATAAAATTTCATTTTGATAAAATATCATTAATGTTAATTTTTACACCAGTAATTTAATTTGACTTAAACGTCATAAAGAAAATGATGGAATTAAAATATAAACCTTCTAATCAACAAAAATATGTCATATTAATATTTAAAATTATTAGAACACTATAAATCACTCAAATTATATTACTTTTAATATTTTTAATATAAATATTTCTATTTTTTTAATAATTGAATAAATACTATATCAGTGTTGAACACTCATTTAAGGTAATTATTAAACCACTAAAAATTTGAAAAAAATTACATAATAAAAATAATTTCTTGATGCTAAAAATATGAAGTTATTCATAAATTGATTTTGTCCCTATGTGAACACATAAGAGATATTTAATACTAAGATAATGACACAATGAATTTCATTTATTTAAATATTATATATATCATTTTCAATGGAAAGTTTCAATTAAACAAAAAAATTGATCATAGGGATATAATAATAGAATTAGCTTCATCCAATAAAAATTAAGATGTAAAATTATTGCCTTCTCACTTAGTTTTAAGGTATATTAACTAGATTTACCTTTTACCTAGGTGAAAAAATTTACCATTGTTACTATTTATAGTGGAAAAAAATAAATGGAGTCTATTTACCAAACATAAACCTCCTAATTCAAAATATCGAATAATTTTTTAAGATTCAATTTATATGAGTAGAAGTAATTAATTTAAAATCAAAACTCAAAATACAATGAAAAGTAGTTTTTTCCTAAAAAATGACTTTTATGTATAAAAATGATTTTATTCCAAAATAAATCATAATATTTATTCCAATTAACTTAATTAAAATATTCATAATATTATATAATTAATTTTAGTTGGAAATAATTTTAAGAAAAGGATTTTTTAAATGCTCCAAAAAAATTATTGTTTTAAAAAAATACATATTTAAACTATTAACTTAAAAAATAATTTTTTACGAAATATCCAAAAAAAATACCCTAAGATAATTTTAATTTTTTTATTTCAGAAATTATTTTATTTTTTAAAATTAATATTTATAGAATTTCTAGGAATTAATTATAATATTTTCTCAAAAAAATATCATTTTTTAATAAAACTTATTTCTAAAGAATAAAATAACCTTACTGAGAATTGATTACTTATTCCCATGCATTAATTAATGAATTTGTATTTAGTAGGTACTTTATTTATATTTCATTATTTATTTAATACTACTAATTCCCAAAAATTCAATGGAAAGTTGATAATTTTTACATAATATATTAATATTTTAATACAATATTGATGTTATTTTAGACTCGATATTGAATGTTCTATACACTATCAAATGCAATATTCTTGTAAAATATCAAGGTGTAACATATGAGTACTGTAATTCATGTTTGTATAATATTTTTAGGATCCCTCATTGAGGTTTGATCCTAATACTAATTCTAATCAAGTTTTCTCATCCATCAATTGATGAGGAATGAACCCACCCCATGGGAATCCTTCCTAGGGTTAAGGATCAATACATATTATGATCAAGTGAAATGGGTCTGATCATCTATTATCCAATGTTTCACACATGGACCATTTCTCATGTGGGATTATATATCTACAATGATCTCTCCATCAATATGATGAAAATGATTCTATTATGAACCTCATCTTTAGGTGAAATACCATATAAAATAACTCATTCCATCAATGTTCAATACATTTAATAAAACCTCTCAATTAATCCCCTATATGAATAAGACCCACTCAATTCATAGTTGTTAAACCATTAACAACTCATATGTCCTTATAGAATGAAGTTAAACTACATGGCCTAAATCTCAGTCAAAGTATGTTAAACTATCTAAAAAGATCTTGACCACATGACATTACACTGCATGTTATTGACCTATCACAAAACCTTAAACTATCTCACTCAAACTACATTGGATTTGATTCTTGTTATGATGGGATACGTAAGCCGCCTAGCTATGTTTCAAACACAAATTTATTAACCATAAATTTCTATCATCATTAGACAATATTTAAAATTAAAACATTTACAACCTTACATCACTTGGTTATACTCCCATGAGTCTAGAAATCTCATCCATTATGTCCATATTCATTTCGAACCATCAACTACTCAGGTCATATTCCGGATTGTAACATGCCCCCACCTACATGGTAATATTCATTTCAGGTCCAATCATGTCATCCTCATTGGTCCATACTCCTGATAGGGACCAATATTTATGTAAACATACTTCCTATGAAACTAACTTGTCCTTTTTAGTATATATTCCATGAAAGGTCAACCAAAAAGGGCCTATCAAGAATAATTTCCATGTTAACCATTTTTATGCATCTTCCAGCTAGTCATCCTAAATACATGACGTTAAACTAGATAGATTGGTCCTTTTCACATGACATTAAAAGCTAATATGTGGAATGTTATGTGGTAAAAATATACAATGATTTTGATTCATTGTACAAGGATATATAGAAATCCTCTTCATAGGCCCATTAATGATGTCATGAACACCAACCACCTTCCTTGATAGAGATAAACTCTACCACTCCTAGTTGTGATTTAAAATTCCATGACCAATTGACAAAAATCGCTAAGTAAAAATAATATAAATATTAAAAACCTATGAAATGTAAAAATAGATTTATTCATAGAGAACCTATTATAAATATAGGCTTTCACCCTGATAGGATACCTCTGATATGTATAGACGTTCACATCGACACATTCCAAAAACTGATTACTAAACATTAGGGTAATCAGTCCTGTATAAGGATCTTGGAAAAATTCCTGAACATGACTTGAATATATAACAGATACCAAAAGTTGGATATAATTCCACACAATAGTTTTTGATGATCCCAATCTATCATCCTCTCAACCAATGTGAGATCCTAAGCGTCGTTGGTAAAAAAACCCAATGATCACTAGCCATTGGAAAACTGGACCATAGCTCTTTATAGATGTGGGAGTCATTGGATGTTTCCAGATCCCAAAATGACTCCCATTAGGAATCGATCAAATCATACACTCATCTTCATTGTCTAAGGTTTATGTATTTATATTAAAATATATAAATCAATCTCATATGGATAGTATAAATAGTAAACATTTCACTAAAGAGGTAATGTCACCAACTATTGAGACCATGAAAAACTGTTGCATATTCTAAATAACAGTTGGATAATTATTTTCATGTGAATGAATTTAATGAGATCCATACACCACAATATTATATTCTTTTATAATAACATAGCCCGTGACTATATACGAAGCATCAAAAAACACCACATGAACCTTACCTATTTCTATAATATCAAAACATGTGTTTATGTCGAACATCACATAAATTCATCAAAATTAGTCTGAAAATTAAATCCCATATGAATATTAGTTTTTTACTAGAAATATATTTCAACAGTGATGAATGATTTGAGAATTATTCCATGTACTTCCTATAATATCCTACCAAACCCAAGAATATTCAAATATAAAAGAAATTTTGTGGATCTTCCCATAACAAGAAATGATTCACAATCTAAATATAAACTTAGTTACCATGTTCTGAAACCACATTTCCAAATAACTTAAATTCTCAAATATAGAAATTACAATTCAATAAAATCTCATAAAAGCAAAGATCCATCAAGATTCCCTGAACCAATCTGAGGTGACACTCATTATCTTCATTAGTTCTCATGTAAAATAGAATTTTTCCCATAAATATCATGAAAAAAGGAGTTAGGGTACTGGTGTAAAATCTAATTCAACAAGTCCATGAAAAAAATTGATTGTTAGGTATCTTAAATGGAATCACACAAAATTAAAAGTGATAACACGTGGTCTTGAAGATGGTATTTGAAATATTTGAATCCTTAACTCTGAGTTTATGAAATATAGGCATATGGTCAATTTTCAAGGATCAATTTTATGCTATTAATTGATCAAAAAATTCATTGATATGGGGTAAAGTATTCTTATTATTTAATATCTTCTAATTCAGCTTCTAATTATCATTAAAAAAATATAAAGCCTCATCAGCCTTTTTTGAGAAAAGCACTAGGTCTTCCTTAGGTAATAAAAAAGGTTAAATTATTCCCTATGCATTAAAATCACATAATAGAAGATTATAATTCTTCAATTCATCTAGATCCATACAGTTTAAATTAATGGATATTATTTGAGTTCTCAATACTAAATTAACCAAAATCATGACTTCCCTCTTTGGAGGAATACATGAGAAATCATCTACAAACACATCAGGATAATATTTAACCACCAAAGGAATATAAAAAACCAGATTTTTATCACTAATATTTACTATAAATGTGTAAATCTATATTACATGTTATAGTAATGGATATCTGCTTACGTAAATCTTGGATCCCAATATCCCTGGAAGATTTAGGTGTTCTCACTAGAGGTAGTAAATTACACCCAATGTAGATAAAATGTAATATCTTCTCTATAGATAACTATCCAACCCATATTGAGGATAACATAAATGAGATCCAAGTTGAGAACCAAAATAGACTAAGCTATATCAACTTTAGATATCGAGAAAAAATAATAGGGACATCAAAAACCCTTCTCCTTATTCATTCCAAGAGGTTTCATCAACTCCAAAAAAAGAACATGAGTTATATTAGAAGATTAAAAATATTTAAAAAATGGGTCAATATAAATGAATGAGAGGAACTAGTACCATATAAAGAATTCACTAGAGATGAAATAATAAATATAGTACCTCTCATAGTTGCCGGTATCATATCAGTATATACCTAATACTCTTACACTTAATGAAACTTATTCATTCCAAAATTTTGTGGATGAGATCCAAAAGTCTTTGAAACATTGGAAAACACCTCATACCATTTTTGTGTTGATGATTATTATCTATAACATGGAGACGTAAAATCATGATATAACTTTTGTAAGTGACCTCATAGTCTACATGGGTTATATATTTTTGGGGGTGGAGGGAAATTACATATTTTTTTCCTTGACTTTATTTATAGGTAGTATGTTAATGGTGCATTTCTTGATACTATAGAGGTTTCATTATAAGTATGGTTATAGGATCCATGGAAACTCCCTTTTTAAGCCTCATTCCACTTCCCTTTATTTCCAAATAAGTTACTAAAAACAATTTTTGGATAAAGAGGAATACCAACTAGCCTCAATAAGCCTACTAAGTCAATCTCTTCCATCATAACTCTATCAACCACCTCAACATAGGATATAAACTTCTATATTTAAACCTAAGCTCTAATATCCAGCCTCAAGACCATCTAAAAGATCTTAGAATTCAAATTATCACTCAATAAAACCTTTTGATTGAAACAAACTATCTCGTAAAAGAAGTCATTGTATTCCATTACAATCCAATCACTTTGTTGGAGGGGTGGAACTCTATTATTTTTTACATCATCGAATATTTAGGAAAAAACTGCAATAATAATATAGTTTTAACGTCCTCTAAATCCAAATATTCATATTGTTTTTATTGAAAAAACTATTCCCCACCATCTCTAGATAGGTCCATTGAGTTTAAAAGTGAGACATTTTAATTTTACATAATCTGGAGTTTCCATGAAGTAGAAAACCAACTCGATCTTTCTCATGAAATATTATGCTTCTAGGGGATCATCCAACCCCTATAAGGATGGTGTTTTATGGTGGAGAAACTCTTAGGATTGATCTTTATCTCCATTGGTCTCTAGTTAGACCTCTCTAACCCAGTCTATATAAGGCCCTGATCCATAACATTGACTACTCGTATTATCATCTCCATAAAATTATAAACAACTGGATGGTTTCTTTATAGAACATCTTCCATGAAACCCTCCTAATGAAAATTATGAATGATTTTTCCCATAATAAACTAAATGATAACTATATGGGATATATTAAAGGAAGGTTACATGATAATACAAATTTAGATAGTGGAAGTCAAAGAGTACATGGCAAGCACAAGTGCTAACCCAAAATAAAAAAACCAATGTACTAAAGATAAATGATATCCCATATCTATGTGATATGAGGGAAAACACCTCACTATTATACTACAAAAATCTCACACCACACTAACATAGAAACTAGTCAACACCATGTGGTACCTTTGCTTTATGTGCATATAGCATCCCGTCTTTTTATAACATAACTTTTCATTCCATTACACGGAACTGGGGATCTTTAAGGTTTAGTGTCTTGGAAACAAGGAACATAAAACATGAAACAAAAAAAAACATTGTTCTTAAACACTTGAAAGGATTATCCTCATGTTCACCCTAGGCTCATTACTACATCTCATAACCTGGGGACATACATCAAAAGGAAGGGTGAGCAGAAGGCCCAGTAAGGGAAACAAGTGAAACATTTTACATATGAACTTGAGATACATCAATAAAGTCATGAAAAGAACTTTAAGGCATGAGAAAGAAAATCATGAGGAATTTCATAATAAAAATAAAATTTTCCATAACTTGAAGATGTGGCTACATCATTTAACATAGACAATCATGAACATATCACCAAGGTCCATCCCCAAGGTGTCATTTGAAAATTACCAAGGTTATTCACCAAGGTATCATGAAAATTGTAATCTCTAGTGGTTACATCATTACCCAATGCATTGGAGCGCTATCAGGGCGCACCCTTAAATTTGCCTTTATTATCATGTGAGCCACATATATCATCATCAAACATTTCATAAATAACCCATATAGCATAAAATAAATGGGTTTCATTTCATAATCATAACGTTTTAAAAACTGCTTTAAAGACATGATCTTTACGTCACTTTAAACCCACGGAAAGGGAAAGAGGGTTTCATGTATGTAATTCCCAGAATTTAAAATAGAACATTTTGATATATATGTGAATACCCCAATATAAATAAGAGCTTTGAGTATTCAATTTATAACATAAAATAATTTTTAGAAAAGAGAGAGGGGCATTTTGAGACGAAAATTCTGCAGCATAACGGCTAAGTTTCGGGGTTTTAGAAAACATTGAAATGAGAGGGGACATGGGTCACCCACTCATAAATGATCCATAAAACAGTAGGGTGAAAGAATAAGAAGGACATATGGACATGGTAAAGAAATTTTAGGGACATACCATTTGAAATGAAAAACATGGAAGGAAAAAAGATTAGATTTCTCTTATGAAAGTTCGGCAGCCTAACGGCGTTACTTAAACCTCAACAAAAAATGATTTGAAAAGATCAAATAGGATCTCTCATCATGTGAACATAAGAGTTCAGTATGATAGATATAGAGATAATTCCCCAACATAACAAAAGTAACTTGAAAGAATTGACATGAAAGTATAACTTCAAAACGAGAAGGGTGAAGAACCACTTAAAAATTCGGCAGCCTAACGGCGCCACTTAAAACATCAAAATACTGAATTGAAGAGATCAAATGGGGTCTCTCATCATATGAACATAAGAGTCCAGTATGATATATATAGAGATCATACCCCAATATAACAAAAAGGAACTTTAAATAATTGACATGAAAGTTGGACTTCAAAACGAGAAGGGTGAAGAACCACTTAAAAATTCGGCAGCCTAACGGCGCCACTTAAAACATCAAAATACTGAATTGAAGAGATCAAATGGGGTCTCTCATCATATGAACATAAGAGTCCAGTATGATATATATAGAGATCATACCCCAATATCACAAAAAGGAACTTGAAATAATTGACATGAAAGTTGGACTTCAAAACGAGAAGGGTGAAGAACCACTTAAAAATTCAGCAGCCTAACGGCGCCACTTAAAACATCAAAATACTGAATTGAAGAGATCAAATGGGGTCTCTCATCATATGAACATAAGAGTCCAGTATGATATATATATAGAGATCGTACCCCAATATAACAAAAAGGAACATGAAAGACTTGAATGAAAATAGAACTTGAAAACGAGGAAGGTGAAAGAATCCCTTAAAAATTCGGCAGCCTAACGGCGCCACTTAAACATTCTTAAAACGAATTGATGAGAGCAAGGGGGGGTCTCTCATCATATGAACATGAAATAGGCAGTTGGATGAATATAAAATAACATCCTCAAACATAAGAACATGGAGTATAAAAGAAAAGACATAAAAGAGATTACTTGAAAAGAAAGAGAGAGGTCAGATCCCTTACCTTAAAATGTAACTCTTAAACCTCAAAGGTTGGGACCTTGAGGGCTTGGGGGCACCTTGGGAGGACTCCTTGGGAGGTAATGAGACCAGAAATTCGTTGGAAATGAGTGTGGAGTCGAATGGGTGAGAGGAGGGCTTGGTATTTATAGGGAAAGTGAGGGGACAAGGCATTAATGGCCAAGGGACACCTCACATGTGCTTTTCTCAAACCCATGTGCTCTCCCTTGTCATTTATCATGGAGTTAGGCCACATGGGGCCCCCAAAACAATAATTCATCACCCTTGGCCGGCCAAACCTCAAAAGATATCATGACATCATCATGACACCATTATGATGTCATTAAACATACCGAAACCCTAAAACTGTATTTTTATTATTCACTGAAAATTCAACTTTCTCAGAAAAATCCCAAAATTTCACATTAACCAAATATCAATGCTCTGATTTCAAAAATGAAATCCATTTTATAAAAATAATTTTCTAAATATTTTTAATTTAATTTTTAAATAAAAACACTATTCATCGAAAATTCATTTTTTTCAGAAAAAACCCCAAAAATTACCATAACATAATATCGATGCTCTGAGATCAAAAATAAAGTCATTTTCATAAAAATAATTTTCTAATTATTTTTAATTAAATTTTAATTAAAAAACACTATTCACCCGAAAAACTAATACTTGAATAATAATTAATGAAACTGTTATTTAACTATTTTATTGAATCACATTACTTAATCAAGGTGCCTAGATTATTTTAAAACTTTATTTAAGTGAGATTACTAATCCATTTGGTCATATTACTAATCCTAATCATAAAATCACTATTCATAATTTACTATTCATCAAAAATCAAGTTGATCTTATTAGACTCTAAATTTAGTACTGAACATAATTGCAGAAGACCATTTTTTGAAAATCATTACACATTTTTAATTATTTAGGGTTTACATAAACATATTTAAAATATCCTTTTCTAAAATTCATCAAAAATTTGCATACTATATTTATCCGGTCATTTGAAAATTCATAAAAGAAATCAAAATTTTATTTAAAACAAAGGATTACACAAGACAGTTACGGTCTCCTTACATAGCCCCTTATCACACCAGCATAGGACCTAAGTGTAAGGTGTGCTAAGGTGAGAGAATCCGAGGGAGGCTCGGCCAACATCGCACGAGTAGTAATTTCTATCAGTTTGAACTTCTCGCGAAGGCGATCCCGTTCTAGCTTTATACGATGAAGTTCAGCTTGGGTTTGGTCCAGAGCAAAGCCCAGTGGTGCTACCTCCTTCCCAAGTTCTGTTAGATGGGCATCGATCGGTCCAAGACTACTGGGTGAGGCCATCAAATCTTCTTTCTATATTAATTAACCAATATTGCTTGTATTTAGAGACAATAGTCAAAATGTTTAGTTTCCAGCGGTCATATTGACCAATGGTCAAATAACAGTCCAAAATCAACAGTCTCATTTTAATTATACTCATGTTACCAAATAAAACATTTTTGTTGAGTATAACAATAACACATAAAATTAAAAAACAAAATTTATTTAAAAAAAAAATTCGGGTCGTTACAATCTTCCCCCCTTAAGAAATTGCGTCCTCGCAATTTTAAAATTGGGTTTTGAAATTTCATTGAAAGTCCCACATCGGAAAAGGAGTCAGTAAAACTATTACTTTAAAATAAAGAAAGGGAAGTACAATGGTCACCCGAGTTAACCCACACTAGGGTTCCATGTAGGAAAACATGGACATGGAGGAAAAAACAAAGGGTCAAGTTCTGAGGGAGGGTGATAGAGAACATGATTAGGAGAAAGTTAACCATGAGAAAATCCCAAACTTATGATGCGTGTAAACGGTCTTTGATTACCTAGTAGGAAACGTAAACCAACAACATTTTTGTTTTACGTTTCTTTTCATAATTTTGAGGATTTCATTTACTACATAGAACAAAAACATAAGAAAATATACCTACCTTCAAGTAGAGTTTCATCCTTTAACAAGTCCCTACCAACACTAATATTTTCTCCAAATGACGATAATTCAAAAACCCTTGGTCTCATAAAAGCACAAGAATCATCTTCTATAGAATCACATAATCTACAAAAGATTAACTATCTATTTCTTCTATCTTTAAACATTATCCCAAAAACAGAAAGGTTAAGGTAAAACAACTCTTCAAAAAGAAATAATCCCATAGGAATGGAAACTACTTTTAAATCATCAAAGTTCCATGGTGCTACCCAAAGTTCATCATAGACCATTCCATAAATAAAGGTCCTTAAAATTCCTCAAAACAAACCAAACTAAGATTGAAACCCAAATACAATAAGGATTTTATAACATAGTCTTCCAAAACAACTTCATTGTTCATCTCCAGACAACATCAACCACTCCTAACATCTTATAAAAAAGTAGCTAACCTAAACATATTTTACCCAAGATAGGTTAGTCATTCCCATAAGTAACCTAAATTACTATAAGTTCACCTTAAATTCATCGATTCCTCAAAATATAAGTCAACCTTACTTCTCAATGAAAATACCGTAGTAATCTATTTACCTCGATCAAATATGGTTCCCAAAATAATGAACGTCTTCCAAAATAATAATCATATTTTAATCCCCTAATCATCCCTGTCATATTAATACAAAAATCGTCGCATTTCCTATCACATTGGTTGTCGGAACATGTTCTTCCATTTCCCACCATTAACTAAGAAGAGAAAGCATAATTAGGGGCTTAAGTACTTAGCTAATAATCATGAAAAGGAACTGAAAGCATATAAGGATAACTTGTATATGAAAGGTATACCCTAACTTGTGATCTCCTAGGTTCCCATCTAGGTTATGAATGATCATATATTCTTATGTGAACCTTTATTTTATTTTATCTTTGTTCCTTTAAGAATGGTTCATACCAAGCTTATGAATTTACCAAAGCATATCCCCCGGGAGTGTCGTAACCAAGAGTGCAGCAAGGCCCGTTGTCGTGTACCAGTTCCCGTTCGAGTCTAGCTCAAAGCGGTGTTTTCGGGTTTTACCCCTATGTACATCTGTGCCAGAGCCACCTCTACCTGCTCGTATCCAGACAGGGATGTATTTGCTTGGCAACCCCTTACTCAATACTCACCAAAATACCAGGAAGATTTCCTATATTAAACTTTTCTATAGGGTTCCTCCTAGAGTTTTCATATCCTAATTTCCACAAATAACTAAACCATCCTTTGATACCAACTATAGCATCCCGTCTTTTTATAACATAACTTTTCATTCCATTACACGGAACTGAGGATCTTTAAGGTTTAGTGTCTTGGAAACAAGGAACATAAAACATGAAACAAAAAAAAACATTATTCTTAAACACTTGAAAGGCTTATCCTCATGTTCACCCTAGGCTCATTACTGCATCTCATAACCTGGGGACATACATCAAAAGGAAGGGTGAGCAGAAGTCCCAGTAAGGGAAACAAGTGAAACATTTTACATATGAACTTGAGATACATCAATAAAGTCATGAAAAGAACTTTAAGGCATGATAAAGAAAATCATGAGGCATTTCATAATAAAAATAACATTTTCCATAACTTGAAGATGTGGCTACATCATTTAACATAGACAATCATGAACATATCACCAAGGTCCATCCCCAAGGTGTCATTTGAAAATTACCAAGGTTATTCACCATGGTATCATGAAAATTGAAATCTCTAGTGGTTACATCATTACCCAATGCATTGGAGCGCTATCAGAGCGCACCCTTAAATTTGCCTTTATTATCATATGAGCCACATATATCATCATCAAACATTTCATAAATAACCCATATAGCATAAAATAAATGGGTTTCATTTCATAATCATAACGTTTTAAAAACTGCTTTAAAGACATGATCTTTACGTCACTTTAAACCCACGGAAAGGGAAAGAGGGTTTCATGTATGTAATTCCCAGAATTTAAAATAGAACATTTTGATATATATGTGAATACCCCAATAGAAATAAGAGCTTTGAGTATACACTTTATAACATAAAATAATTTTTAGAAAAGAGAGAGGGGCATTTTGAGACGAAAATTCTGCAGCATAACGGCTAAGTTTCGGGGTTTTAGAAAACATTGAAATGAGAGGGGACATGGGTCACCCACTCATAAATGATCCATAAAACAGTAGGGTGAAAGAATAAGAAGGAAATATGGACATGGTAAAGAAATTTTAGGGACATACCATTTGAAATGAAAAACATGGAAGGAAAAAAGATTAGATTTCTCTTATGAAAGTTCGGCAGCCTAACGGCGTTACTTAAACCTCAACAAAAAATGATTTGAAAAGATCAAATAGGATCTCTCATCATGTGAACATAAGAGTTCAGTATGATATATATAGAGATAATTCCCCAGCATAACAAAAGGAACTTGAAAGAATTGACATGAAAGTATAACTTCAAAACGAGAAGGGTGAAGAACCACTTAAAAATTCGGCAGCCTAACGGCGCCACTTAAAACATCAAAATACTGAATTGAAGAGATCAAATGGGGTATCTCATCATATGAACATAAGAGTCCAGTATGATATATATAGAGATCATACCCCAATATAACAAAAAGGAACTTGAAATAATTGACATGAAAGTTGGACTTCAAAACGAGAAGGGTGAAGAACCACTTAAAAATTCGGCAGCCTAACGGCGCCACTTAAAACATCAAAATACTGAATTGAAGAGATCAAATGGGGTCTCTCATCATATGAACATAAGAGTCCAGTATGATATATATAGAGATCATACCCCAATATCACAAAAAGGAACTTGAAATAATTGACATGAAAGTTGGACTTCAAAACGAGAAGGGTGAAGAACCACTTAAAAATTCGGCAGCCTAACGGCGCCACTTAAAACATCAAAATACTGAATTGAAGAGATCAAATGGGGTCTCTCATCATATGAACATAAGAGTCCAGTATGATATATATAGAGATCATACCCCAATATAACAAAAAGTAACATGAAAGACTTGAATGAAAATAGAACTTGAAAACGAGGAAGGTGAAAGAATCCCTTAAAAATTCGGCAGCCTAACGGCGCCACTTAAACATTCTTAAAACGAATTGATGAGAGCAAGGGGGGGTCTCTCATCATATGAGCATGAAATAGTCAGTAGGATGAATATAAAAGAACATCCTAAAACATAATAACATGGAGTATAAAAGAAAAGACATAAAAGAGATTACTTGAAAAGAAAGAGAGAGGTCGGATCCCTTACCTTAAAATGTAACTCTTAAACCTCAAAGGTTGGGACCTTGAGGGCTTGGGGGCACCATGGGAGGACTCCTTGGGAGGTAATGAGACCAGAAATTCGTTGGAAATGAGTGGGGAGTCGAATGGATGAGAGGAGGGCTTGGTATTTATAGGGAAAGTGAGGGGACAAGGCATTAATGGCCAAGGGACACCTCACATGTGCTTTTCTCAAACCCATGTGCTCTCCCTTGTCATTTATCATGGAGTTAGGCCACATGGGGCCCCCAAAACAATAATTCATCACCCTTGGCCGGCCAACCCTCAAAATATATCATGACATCATCATGACACCATTATGATGTCATTAAACATACCGAAACCCTAAAACTGTATTTTTACTATTCACTGAAAATTCAACTTTCTCAGAAAAATCCCAAAATTTCACATTAACCAAATATCAATGCTCTGATTTCAAAAATGAAATCCATTTTATAAAAATAATTTTCTAAATATTTTTAATTTAATTTTTAAATAAAAACACTATTCATCGAAAATTCATTTTTTTCAGAAAAAACCCCAAAAATTACCATAACATAATATCGATGCTCTGAGTTCAAAAATAAAGTCATTTTCATAAAAATAATTTTCTAATTATTTTTAATTAAATTTTAATTAAAAAACACTATTCACCCGAAAAACTAATACTTGAATAATAATTAATGAAACTGTTATTTAACTATTTTATTGAATCACATTACTTAATCAAGGTGCCTAGATTATTTTAAAACTTTATTTAAGTGAGATTACTAATCCATTTGGTCATATTACTAATCCTAATCATAAAATCACTATTCATAATTTACTATTCATCAAAAATCAAGTTGATCTTATTAGACTCTAAATTTAGTACTGAACATAATTGCAGAAGACCATTTTTTGAAAATCATTACACATTTTTAATTATTTAGGGTTTACATAAACATATTTAAAATATCCTTTTCTAAAATTCATCAAAAATTTGCATACTATATTTATCCGGTCATTTGAAAATTCATAAAAGAAATCAAAATTTTATTTAAAACAAAGGATTACACAAGACAGTTACGGTCTCCTTACATAGCCCCTTATCACACCAGCATAGGACCTAAGTGTAAGGTGTGCTAAGGTGAGAGAATCCGAGGGAGGCTCGGCCAACATCGCACGAGTAGTAATTTCTATCAGTTTGAACTTCTCGCGAAGGCGATCCCGTTCTAGCTTTATACGATGAAGTTCAGCTTGGGTTTGGTCCAGAGCAAAGCCCAGTGGTGCTACCTCCTTCCCAAGTTCTGTTAGATGGGCTTCGATCGGTCCAAGACTACTGGGTGAGGCCATCAAATCTTCTTTCTATATTAATTAACCAATATTGCTTGTATTTAGAGACAATAGTCAAAATGTTTAGTTTCCAGCGGTCATATTGACCAATGGTCAAATAACAGTCCAAACTCAACAGTCTCATTTTAATTATACTCATGTTACCAAATAAAACATTTTTGTTGAGTATAACAATAACACATAAAATTAAGAAACAAAATTTATTTAAAAAAAAAATTCGGGTCGTTACAGTGCAATAGTTAAAAAAATTCCAACACATGCCCGGTGATATGTGCAAGTTGTAAGAAAACATGCCCAATAGGATTCTTCTAGGTGTTCTATAATTAGTCATTATAAAACAAACCAATTATTTTCATTTAAATAATAAAAAGAAATAAAATATAGCATTACACTATTTTCAATAAATCATGGAAATACTCCCTTTTAGAAAAGTTTATAAATCATTCATAGACAAACCATTTTAAAATATCATTTTCAAATAAACCAATTCTCATAATATTTATAAATAATAACTCCAAAATAATTACCATGTAAAACATACATAGGGTAGGTTAGGTCTTGGTTAGTAAGTATTACCACATAGTCTCTGTGATCAAAGGACACATAGTGTTCACATTACCCAAAGACACTCATCTTATGGGGTGGAGTCCACTACCATAAGTGTCTATATGCCTCAACAACATTTAGTTGGTATTGTAATCATAATTACATATTAGTGATTATCCCATGTCTACCACCTATTAAGTACATCAGGTTACCATGTAACATATACCACTATAGGAGAATTTCAATTTCATAAATGACCCACACATTTTGAATTTAATTATTATAAATGACCCACACTTGGAGGATTTCACTTTCACAATTCAAATAACTTTAAAGGAATGTCACACATCAATACCCAACCACATAATAAAACATTCATTGAAATAAATTTCCATTATCAATACAAAATGAAACATTTGTTTTAAAAAATTATATCAATCGTCATATTTAAAGAATCATAAATCATGCCTTAAATAAATTTTAAAAAACTAATTTCTAATGAGAAAGTGATCATAGTTTAATAAAAAAATGATTTTCATGAAACTGCCTAGATCAAAACTTGGTATTTATAATGATCAAATGGAATACACACTATATGGAATAAAAATAAAAGGAAATATCTAAACCATGAAACCCATATCAAGAATCTAGGGTTTCACAAACTCTAGATAAATGAAGATAATTAATATATCTCACCAAGATGATTAATAAAGAAGTGAAAAATGGTTAATGAATATTCAGTCTCTTCTTTCCTTCTATATATTGGATATAATAAAATTATCGATATATTATGACACACACCAAAGATTTGGTGATAAAATTCATGTTGTAATATTCCTTCGAAAAAATAGAAGATATTGAAATTAATGATGAAGAAAAATGATGAACATATTCATACAATTTATTTATAAGATCCAACACTACATGATCCATAACAATTGATCTTTAGAAGGTCTAGGATCTACCAAATCTCTTAGAGTAATCTTAATGCTCCTGAACCTTGGATGTAAAAAAATAATTAGACAAATGACATGTGTTTTAAGTATGAAAATATATTTTTGGATTATTTAATTAATGTTACATGGTGTGACCATACATTTTAACAAACCGTGAACCAACCATGTTTTCAATTATATAATGGTTCGATGTTTTCATACATAGATAATACATCATTTTATTAGAATAAAGATATAATACCTAACAGAACTATAAAGGTTTATCGTCTTTTAAGATTAGATATAAAATATTCTTATTTTATGAAAGATCTTAAACATCTCCCATATAGATCTTCCAACTTAGTTCTCTTCATGGGAATACCTACTAAAAACTTTCTTCATATCATGTGGATAAGAAACATAAGTAAAGGGTGATCATGGATGCTCAGTAAAGGAAAAAAGGGTCATATCAAGAAAAACATAAGGATATAAAAACATGAACATAATTTTTAAAAATCATACTTTCTATAATAAATATTGTAATCTTGAGTCATGGAATGTTTCTTTGTAGTTCATAAGACATAAATCATAAAGGAACGTGATCCATGAGAAAATAAAATTGGAATAAAACATGTAATTTTAGAAAATACATATACCTAAAAAATCATTTCTTTATTAGTAAAGACTCTTTTCCAAGACTATCATTATAAGGACCCAGCCTTAAACATTACATAATCTAGAATTAAGTTAATAATTCACATTGAGGATTTTTTTCAGGTTTATAGTTTTAGAGAATTAGTAAATAAATATTAAATTACATCTCAAATACTAAAAATTAGACATTTCTACTCAGTATCCCTTTTTCCATAAAATAAAAACTCTTAAAAGAAAAAAAGAATTATTTTCTTGATACAAATATTCTGGAATTCTTCCTTTCTGTTACCCTTCCTTATATCCTATGAAATACATTTCAAAAATGTGGGATGAGCATAAAAAGATCAGTAGCGGTTATAAAATAAATAATGAAAACATTAGTCCACAAATAAATACAAAACATAAGATCTTTAACATACCTCATGAAATCATATGATTTATGAATAAAAAATGGAAATCATAAATCATAAAGGTAGCTTGTGTCATCCATACCATACTTACATTATAGATCTCACAACTACATAGGGAGTTACATTTGTAATACCCATCACAGAATATTACCTAAATATCTTAGGATGATCATTAATGTTTACCTCCGTTGGGTCACTCGATGCATTGGAGAGCTATATTAGGCTCACCCAACCTAGGTTTATCACAGAACCATCCATATACAAAGACAATTCCCAAGAACCATAACATAATCATAACACATAACACAAGCATAAATGAAAGATAACATTTCCACATTACAATCATAATATATCATACTAATATATTGAAAAAAACAATCCATTATCAAAACCACTTTCAATACCAAAATATGTAAAAAGAGTATATGGTATTTATTTTTCTTTTAAAAACATTATGGCTTGTTAAGGAAGAAAAATATCAAATAATGCTCGTGCGGAGGAATGGTCGTTGTAACCGCATACGTTAAAAAACATTCTTTTTGTAATTTAGTAAAATGATTCATATAGAAAAGATTCAATTTGAATGAAATTAAAAGTAAAAGGGGTTTATACACCGTATAAAATTAATTTGTGTATAAATCAAAGGATGCCACAATTAAAGGAAATTGAGACGAAGTCCCTTACAAAAATTCAGCAGCCTAAGGATGTCACTTTAAAAATAAAAAAAATGAGTTGATGAGATAAAAAAGGGTATCTCATCACATATACATAAAATTTACAACAATAAGGATATAAAAGAACATGTCCCAACATAAGATAATGAAAATTAAAATACATAACATAAAATAAGTCTTTGACTAAAAGAGGAGGGTGAAAGGTTCTCATACAAAAAGCATATCATTAAATTAAGGATAAATAAATGAAATAACTTTGTGTGAAAAACATAAATACACTCAATATAAGTGTATATTCAGCGTAAAACAATTATAGGTCATTCACACATATTCGTAGAATGACATAATTAATAAGTATATGTTTAACCCAAATAATGTAAATTGGGTTAAGAAGTCCCCTTACATCGTGTCTGACTTGACTCATTCATTATTTAATCTCATGAATAATAAAATAAAGTTAATTTATACTTGATTCAAAAACATTTTAAAGTTTATTATTCCTTTTATATCACTGATTACCATGTTATAAACATTACATAATCATTTAAGTTAACAATAGTTGTTTTGTCCATATTTGGTACTTGAGTCAAAAATAAACTTCTTATAATTACAAGTTGTCCATGTGGTCAAAATTAAATTATCTCTAAAATGATATTCATTATTTAGATATCATATATATCATATATATTCAGTGTATATATGTATTTATAGTAGTACATAACATTTGGAGATAATAAATGAAATGCATCGTTCATGGAGATGATAAGTCGTATGTATGCACGCACGCTACATTCCTTTATATTTCATATTTAATGAAATGAAAACATAAATATAAATAGATATATTATAATTACAGTATAATATTATATATAATTTCATCCTTTATACGTTCCACGTATGGCATGAATGAGTAATATCACTTGGAGGGGGTGGTGGTCTGCACTTCCTCAAATGAAATTATCGCATTTATCCATTAGGGAAACCATAAAGGTATGATATAAATGAGAAAATACATAATCATAGAGACAATATAAATATAATATATATCACATATAAATACAGTTCAATCTTAATGGACACCATAATAGGCGGTAAAAGATAATTGAATAATCATCGTTTCGTGAGGCAGTAGTTCGTCATTCATAGAAATAGTATGTTCATATCCATTAGATGGAGGTGTGTGGATGTGTAGTTAAAATCCTAATTATAAAAAACCTAGTATATTGAAGATACTGGTGTTTTTATAAAATAATTGAATAAAGAGAGTTTAGGGGGTTGGAGAAAGAAAATGAAAGAAAAGAACTTGAGAGAATATGTTATCTTTAAATCAGGTAACTCCCTTCGGTTTGAACCAAAAGGCTTCCTTGAATTGACTTATTTATAGGGAAAGGATTCTAGTAGGAATAGAGTAATTTTGGGATCTTCTTATAGTATATTTTTTACGATTAAAAGTTATTGAGAGGTGTGAGTAATGGGATAGGGGTGGTGTCCTTTTATAAGAGGGGGGAGGGGCTCTTTATGAAAGTTTGAAAGTATTATTTTATTATAAAATTATTTCTATTATAAAAAGGTCAAAATATTATTTAATTCAAATATAAGGTTAATATAAGTAGAATTAAAAAATCCAATAATAATTGGATAAATTTTGGATAATTTTCAAACATTATCTTTTTTATTTAACCCTTTGTTAACTTATTTAACTTTTACCATGTCCTCTTATATATTTATACTATATGGTTAATATATTTAATATAAAAGGTCAAGAGACCACAAAATTGATCATTTATAAAAAATTTAACATTATTTAAGTCATTTTTCAAAATCTTAGATTTTTATGATTATTTTATCATTTAATAATAAATTAATTGTTTTAACAAACTCATTTATGTCAATTTATAAATTTTTCATATCAAGGCTTTTAAAAAGTCTATAACAACTTGATTATTTATAAAAACCATAATTAATATAAATATAATAAGTAATTATTACCCCTAAAATTCTTTTATTGCATAAAAATTTTCAAGATAAATTTAGTTTAATATTTAAAATATAATTTATTTGAATCTTATATTAATGAAGAAATTACAGCATTTCCATTGTGTCATAATTATGCTTATTTATTTAAGGTCTAAAAATTATAAATAAAATACCATGATATAGGAAATATTTTTATATTTACAAATAATATTTATAATTGAAGATATCACTTATATAACCACTTATAAAAAATAGTAAAAATATTCATGTTTAGGTTATTTTTGTCCTTACTTTAAATTAATTAATATAAAGTGTCATTATCACTCCATTGTGGCTCCATGGGGTCCTCAAATTGACTCAAATATGTCGTTGGTCTGAAATATCTCATAATATTTTGTTATTATAAGTTCAAGGGTAATTTAAAATTATTATAATATTATTTTTCACCCTTATTTACAAGATTTACCTTTTAACCATGGTAAATAAAATATTTACTGAAGTAAATATTCATAATGTATAAAAATAAATGTTAATTATTTACACAATTTGAACCACCTGATTCCAAATATGGAATCAATTTTTCCAATTTCAAAACACATAATTGGAAGAAGATAATTTAAAATTAATTCCTATTGTCAAATCTAAAAATCATGTTTTTAAGAAATAATACCTATCAAAAGATTGACCTTTTTTATGTCCAATTTAATAGTGAAATTACTTTCAATGACCAACATTGAATTAACTGGTAAAAATATAATACAATTACATTTTCAAACCAATTGAAAGAATAATATAACTATATAAATAAATAAGATGAAAAGGAATTTTTGAATTAAAATGCAATATTTTTCACTATTCATAAAAAATGAACTTTATCAGAAAAGTACCAAAAATTTACCCAATGTAAATTTTGATGTCCCGCTTATAAATAATAAGTTTATTTTGTCAAATATAACATATAAAAGTAACAAAAAACTATATTTAAAAGTGTTTTTCAATTAAAAGGTGGTAAAATGACCTTTTAAAAATATTTGAGTATTTATGCTTAAAAATGGATTCAATCTCATTTTAAGCCTCTAAATTTTATTGGATAAATGTAAAAACATTTAAAAAATATATGTAATCATATTTTTGTTAGTTCTATTCATTCCTTCAAAAACAATGTTTAGGATTTAACTACCATTTAAAATAAAATAAAATAATTGTTTTTTAGTATGACTCAGCCTTGTTTCCAACATGAGATTTCGGAGAAACCCATTGTTGTGTGTCAGGTACTCCATCGAACATAGCATCAATTTTAAAGTAAAATTAATATTTACTTCCCCAATATTAATAAATATTAAATTGTCATATTATTTATTTACTTGGTATGTTACATCCTTCCCCCCTTTTGGGAATTGTATCCTCCCAATTTTAAAATTGAGCTCGAAAAAATCTTTAAAAGTCCCACATCGAGAAAAGAGTCAATAAAACAATAACTTTAAAAGAAAGAAATATAATTACAAAGGTCACCCAAGATAACACATACTAGGATTCCATGTATGAAAACATGGATTTGAAGGAGAAATTAAGTGTCAATTGTTTATGGAGAGTGATATAAAACATGACTAGGAGAAAGTTAACAACAAGAAAACCACAAACTTGTGATAGGTTAAATGTTCTTTGATTCCCCAGTAGGAAAAGTAAATGGACACCCTTTTTTGTTTTAATTTACCTTTCGTAAAATTAAAGATTTTATTTATGATATTTAATAATAACATAAGGAAATATACTTACTTTTCAAGTACAATTTCATCATTTAATAAGTTTGTACCAAAAACTCATATTTTCTCCAAATGATGAGTATTTAAGATGACTTAGTCACACCTTAAGTGCTAGAATAAACTTCTAGAGAATTACATAATCCACAAAATATGAACTATATATTTCTCCTATCTTTAGACATAAACCAAAACCAAAATGGTTAGTACAATATTGGTTAATCCCCAAAATAATAATATTTTATAAAAAATAAATACTAATCTTAATCTCCAAAATTTAACAAATAATACCCAATGTTAAACAAATACCATTTAATAAAAAAAATTCTTTAAATACTTCAATATAATCCAAACTAAGATTGAAAACCAAAACATAGAAGAATTTAACCACATAGCCTTCCACAAAATTCTTAACATTTATCTCTAAATAACATCAATTACTCTTAAAGTCTCATACTTAAAATTAATTAACTGAATCACATATTATCTATGATAGGTTAATTATATCCATAAATAACCCAAATATCCATTTGTCCACAATAAAAACATAGATTCTTTCAAAATAAAATTTCTACCATTAATCAAAAAATGAGATCCCATAGTATTCTATTTTCCTTAAGCATATATTGTTTCCAAAAGAGAAAATGTCTTCCAAAATAAAATTTATCACTTAATCACCGAATCGTTTTCCTATACTAAGTATAATCATTTGATAAAACATAAGTTCACAAAATAAATTTATTTGTGATCCATAAAATCATGTAACTAAAAATAGTTACTCATACTAACTAGTGACTTCACATATTCTAGTGGTAGGTGATAAATCCCAATCGCACTTTGGTTGTGGGTTTGATTCTCATAGCTTGGTCTGACGTGACAGGTTATCACACGGTCGGTGTGTTATCCCTTTTTATAAAACTCAAAAATAACCCTAACATGATTTAAATTCAATGATTGTTTTATACCTATCATTTTCATCCCAACTCATAATGACCTCAATATCTTAATTCATGAAGTTATATATATTGACATTTTTACCTCCATAAAATAACAGTATTCCAAAATAAATAACATTGTACCCTGATCATGGTGTCCACCTAGTTTCATCATCATATTGTTCACGTAGATAGATGGTACATGTATTGCAATAATTATTTTGATATCCTTAAAATTCATCTACTTCCTTTATCCAAATAAACCTCGTACAACTTGGGTCATATAGGTGTTCACAAAAAAATAGTTTCAAAAAACAATCATGTATGACATATAATTTCAAAAAAATATGATAAAACTTGATTTTTATAAAACATTCGGACCGAGTTTGAGTTGAAACATTAAATCAATGGTCCTTTTAAAATACTGTAAGTATGTTCTTAAAGACTATAATTTAAAAGAAAATACAAATAGGTTGTGTAAGGGTCTTTTTCTTCATCACCTTTTTCAAAATCATAACATGCTTCAAAATCTTGTGATTAGGTAAAATATTTGAAAATGGATTGATAATATTAACCTTTATTGAAAATATGAGAATATTGACAAAATATGATTTGATTAAATACAACCCATGATCCATGATGGTATCGAGGTATAGAGAAGGTGTTTGATATCTCAAACAATTTCTTCCAAGTGAGTTTTATGTTAGAGAATGTTTCAGAATTGTCTAGACATGACTTTGAAATAATTATTGAAAGAAAGTCATCAGGAATAGTTAGGAATTTCATTTGAGATCCTCCTCCTACCATTTGTAACAGACTTTCCTTGATCTGAAAAAGTTACAAAATAAGGATTTAACTTAAGGAGTAGACATAGAGACAAACCATGTGTCTAAAAAAACTCATAATCCCTAAAGTTGTCTAAACCGAACTCTGATTCCAACTGTAAGGCCCCATCCTTAAACATTACATAATCTAGAATTAAGCTAATAATTAACATTGAGGATCTTTTCACGTTTAGAGTTTTATATAATTAGGCCATAATTATTACATTACATCTCAAATACTAAAAAGTATACATTTCTAGTTAGTATCCATTTTTTTATAAAATAAAAACTTGTAAAAGAAAACAAGAATTATTTTCGTGATATAAATCTTCTTGAATTCTTCCTTTCTCTTACCCTTCCTTATATCCTATGAAAAACATTTCAAAAAAATGGGATGATCATAAAAATCTCAGTAAGGGTTATAAAATAAATAATGAAAACATTAGTCCACAAATACATACAAAACATAATCTCTTTAAAGTACCTCAAGAAATCAAAAGATTTATGAATAACACATGGAAATCATAAATCATAAAGATTACTTGTAGCATCCATAATATACTTATGTTGTAGGTTTCATAGCTACGTAGGGAGTTACATTTAGAATACCCATCATAGTATATTACCTAAATCTCTTAGGAGAAACATTAACATTTACCTCTGTTATGTTACCCCATGAATTGGAGAGCTATCTCGGGCTCACTAGTCCTAGGTTTTTCATGGAACCACCCATATACATAGAAAATCCCCAAGAACCATAACATAATCACAACACATAACACAAGCATAAAGGAAAGATAAAATTTTCACATTGTAATCACAATATATCATTTCAATATATTGACAAAATAAATTCATTATCAAAACCATTTTAAAAACCAAAATATGTAAAAAGAGTGTATGGTATTTATTTTCCTTTTAAAAACATTACGTCTTGTTAAGGAATCCAAATATCAAATAATGCTTGCGGCAGCGGAAAGGTCATTGTCACCGCATACATTAAAAAGAAACATTCTTTTTGTTGTTTAGTAAAACGCTTCAAAGAGAAAAGATTCCCTTGGAATTAAATTAAAATTCAAAGGGTTTTATACACTATATAATATAATGTTGTGTATAAATCAAAAGATGCCTGAATGAAAGGAGATTGAGATGAAGTCCCTTACAAAAAATTTCCAGCCTAATAGCATCACATTAAATTCAGAAAATGAGTTGATGAGAGAAAAAAGGGTATCTCATAACTCAGACATAAAATTTACAGAAATAAGGATATATAAGAACATATCACAATATAAGATAATTGAAATTAAAATACATAACATAAAATAATTCTTTGACTAAAAGAGGAGCGTGAAAGGTTCCCATACAAGGAACATATCATTACATTAAGGACAAATCAATGACATAACTATGTGTGAAAAACATAAATACACCCAATAAAAGTGTATATTAAGTTTAAAACAATCAGTTGTCATTAACAGATATTCATAGAATGAAATAATTAATAATTAGAAGTTTATCCAAAGAATGAAAATTTGGTTAAGAAGTCCCCTTACCTCGTTTCCGACTTGACTAGTTCGTTCTTTAATCTCCTGAATAATAAACTAAAGTTAATTTATAATTTCTTAAGAACCTTTTTCAAGTTTATAATTTCATTTATATAACTTATTACCATGTTATAAACATTACATAATCATTTAGGTTAATAACAGTCATTTTGTCAATATTTGGTACTTGATTCAAAAATTAACTTCTTATAATTACAAGTTGTCCATGTGGTAAAATTTCCATTATCTACATAATTATATTCATGATTTAGATATCATATATATCATATATATTAAGTATATATATGTATTTATAATAGTACATACCATTTGGAGATAATAAATGAAATGCATTGTTCATAGAGACGGTAAGTTGTATGTACGCATGAATGCTACTTTCATTTCAATTTCATATTTAATGAAATGAAAAATTAATGATAAATAGGTATATTATAATTCCATTATAATATCATATATGATTTTATTAACTCCATCCTTTATACATTCCACGTATGGCATGAATGAGTCATATCACTTTGAGGGGGTAGTAGTCTGCACTTCCTCAAATGAAATTATCACATTTACCCATTATGTAAACCATAAAGGTATGCTATAAATGAGAAAATACAGAGGAATAGAGTAAATATAAATATAATATATATCACATATAAATACAATGTCATATTAATGGCACCATAAGAGGCGGTTGGAGATAATTGAACAGTTATCGTTTCATGGGGCACTAGTTTGTCGTCCACAGAAACAGTATGTTCGTATCCATTAGATGGAGGTGTGTGGATTTGTAGTTAAAATACTCATCATAAAATCAACCTATTATATATAATATACTAGTTTTGTTATAAATTAATGGAATAAAGATAATTTATGGGGTTAGAGAAAGAAAATAAATGAAAAGAACTTGAGTGAATAGGTTACCTTTAAATCGACTAACTCCCTTTGGTTTGGACCAAAAGGATTTATTGAATTGGATTCTGCCTAGTGGAAGGATTATAGGAGGGATAAATGGATGTTGGGATCTTCTTGGAGCATAGTTTGGAAGAACTAAAGGTCTTGAGAGGTGTAAGTAATGGGTTAGAGGTGGTGGCCTTTTATAAGAGGAAGGAGGGGATCTTTTGGAAAGTTTGAATGTATTATTTTATTATAAAATTATTTTCTATTTCAAAAGGTTAAAAAATTATTTAATTCAAAGATAAGATGCATATAAGTCCAAATAAAATCATCCAATAATAATTGTATAGGTTTTGGATTTTTTTTATTCCTAATCTTTTTTATTTAACCCTTTGTTAATTTATTTAACTTTTTCCATGTCCTCTATATATATTCATACTATATGGTTAATATATTTACATTAGAATTTCAAGTGACCTAAAGTGAATGATTTATGACATTTTTAACATTATTTAAGTCATTTGGCCTAATATTGGATTTTTATTATTATTTTATCATTTAATAAAATATTAATTGTTGTTTTTTTAAGAGGTAGAGCCTCAGTCAAAGACCAAGGCACTATTTATTTCTCAAAAAAAGGAGTTACAAAATTATAAAAGATGGAATATTATTACAATCATTATCATAAAAGGGGAGCGAAAAATCAGGCAACTCATCAAGCTAGGTAATATCCTGATTGACCCCCTTGTTGGCAAGACTATCAGCAACCATGTTCGCTTCACGGAACACATGTGTGGCAATGTAATCAAGGTCTATGAGCGAAGCAAGTCATTTAATCCATTGAGAGGTAAGAGGACATGAAAGGTGTACCACCCCCTTCCAAATAGATTGAACAATAATGGTTGAATCACATTCAATCCATATCTTGTGCCAAACCTTTTGTTTGGAAAAGTCCATTGTATGAATGACACCCATCATTTTCGCTTCCAAAGTTGAGGTCGTACCACATCCACTAAAGAAGCAGCCAAGGCATCTGCCAAGGAAGTATCTAAAAATGGCACCACAACCTGTCGGACCCGGGTTTACTCTAGAGGTGCTGTCGACATTCACTTTGATTCATCCTGGAAGTGGAGCTTTCCAGAAGACCTCAAAGGTGCATCGAGGTTGTCTATAATATCCTACAATCCAAAGACGGCGAAGAATCTCAAAATCGCCAACAGAGTTGTCACAATGATCTTTCTGAAGAGAAGAAGTATCCTTAATGGCAATGAGAATATGTGTTTTACCTGCATTGATATTGAAAGAGAAATTATTATGAATGAAGTTATTTCTGTCATACCAGATCACATGCAGGAGTTCCGTCACTACAGTCAAAAAAAGATTCTTGATTTGCTTCAAAGAGTCCCAATTAGAAAATCTATACCAACTTTATTCTTTTGAAAAACCTTCATTTATTCAAAAATAAAAAGTTATTATTACCCCTAAAATTCGTTTCTGGCATAAAAAGTTTTAAAATAAATTTATTTTAATATTTATAATATCATTTATTTGAATCCTTTATTAATGAATCAGTTACTACATCACTATTTTTTCATAATTAAGTATATTTATTTAATGTCTAAAAATTATAAATAAAATACCATGATGTATGAAATCTTTTTATATTTCCAAATAATATTTAAAGTTGAATAAATCACTTATATAAACCCTTATAAAAAAGTTTTTTAGTAAAAATATTCATGTTTATGTTATTTTTTTCTTACATTATATTAATTAATATAAAGTGTCATTATCACTCCCAAGTGGCTCTATGGGGTCCCCAAATCTACCCAAGGATGGATTGGTTAGAAATATCTCATAAAATAGGGTTAGGACAAGTGTAAGGGTAATTTAATATTATTATAATATTATTTTTTACCATTATTTTCCAGATTTACCCTTTAACCATGGTAAATAAAATATTTACTGAAGTAAATATTCATAATGTATAATAATAAAATTTACCTATTTATAAAATTTGGAACTCCTAATTCCAAATATGGAATATATTTTTCCAAATTCAAAACACATAAGTGGAAGAAATTAATTTAAAATTAAATCTCGTTCTCAAAACCAAAAGGTGTGTTTTTAAGAAATAATACCTATCAAAAGATTAACCTTTGTTTATGTCGAATTTAAGTGTGAAATTACTTCCAATGACCAACATTGAATTAAATGGTAAAAATATAATCCAATTAATATTTTAAACTAATTAAAATAATAATATAACTATATATATAAATAATATGAAAATACAGTTTTGAATTAAATTGCAGTATTTTTCACTATTCATAAAAAATGAACTTTATTAGAAAAATACCAAAAAATCATCCAAAGTAAATTTTGATTTCCCACTAATAAATAAAAAGTTTATTTTTTCCAATGGAACATATAAAAGTTAGGAAACCTATATTTAAAAGGGGTTCTCCATCAAAAGGTGGGAAAATGACCTTTTAAAAATATTTGAGTATTTATGTTTAAAATCGGATTCATTCTCATTTTAAGCCTCTAAATTTTATTAGATAAATGTAAAAAAAATTAACAAACATGTGTAATCATATTTTAGTTAGTTATGTTTATTCCCAAAAATAAAATGGCTAGGCGTTAACTACCATTTAACATAATATTATATTATTATTTTTCAGTATGACTCAAGCTTTTGAGCAACATGAGATTTCAGAGAAACCCATTTTTGCGCGTCGAGTATGCCATCGAACATAGAATCTTATTTAAATTAAAAAAAATATTTAATTTGTAAATATTAATAAATATTAAAATGTCTTATTCTTTATTTACCTGGTATGTTACATCCTTCCCCTATTTTGGGAATTGTATCCTTGTAATTTTAAAATTGGGCTTAGAAACATCCTTAAAAGTCCCACATCGAAAAAAGAGTCAATAAAACTATCAATTTAAAATAAATAAATAGAAGTACAAAGGTCGTCTAAGATAAAACATACTAGGATTCCATGTAAGAAAACACGAATTTGGAGGAGAAACTGAGTGTCAAGTTCTGATGTAGAGTGATAGAAAACATTACTAGTAGAAATTTAACAGTAAGAAAACCACAAACCTGTGATAGGTTAAACGGTCTTTGATTCCCTTATAGTAAAAGTAAACGGACAGCCATTTTTTTGTTTTATGTTCCCTTTCATAATGTTGGAGAATTTATTTCTGATATTTACTATGAACATAATGGAAATATACTTACTTTTCATGTAGAGTTTCATTATTTAATATGTTTCTAACAAAAACTCATATTTTCTCCAAATGATGAGTATTCAAGATGACTTGGTCACACATGAAGCTCTAGAACCAACTTTTAGTGAATCACATAATCCAAAAAATATGAAATATATATTCCCTCTATCTTTAGACATTAACCAAAACCAAAATGGTTAGTACAAGATTAGATAATCCCAAAAAGAATAATCTTTTATAAAAAGAAATTCTACTGTTAATATCCAAAATTGAATATATAATACCCAAAGTTATACAAAGACCATTCAATAAACAATTTTCCTTTAAATACTTTAATATTATCAAAACTAATATTGAAACCCAAAACATAGAAGAATTTAATAACATAATCTTCCACAATAATCTTAACATTTATCTCCAAATAACATCGGTTAATCTTAAAGTCTCATACTGAAAAGTAATTAACCTAATCACATATTCTCTATGATAGGTTAATCATTTCCATAAATAACCCAAATCACCATTTTTTCACAATAAAAAACATAGATTCTCTCAAAATAAAATTTCAACCATTACTCCACAAATGAGATCCCATTGTATTCTATTTTCCTTAGGCATATATTGTTTCCAAAAGAGCAAACGTCTTCCAAAATAACCTTTATCACATAATCACCAAATCATTTTCCTATACTAAGTATATCCATTTGATAAAACATTAGTTCCAAAAATCAACTTATTCTTGATCCATAAAACCATCTAACTAAAAATATTTAGTCATACTAACCATAAAATTTAGGTATTCCACTAGTAGGTGATAAATCCTAATCTCAATTTGGTTGTGGGTTTGATTCTTGTATCTTTGTCCGACGTGATAGGTTTTCACACAGTCTGCTTGTTGTCCCTTTTTATAAAACTCAAAAATAACCCAAACAATATTTAACCTCAATGGTTGTCTTATAACTCTCATTTTCATCCCAAATCACAATAACCACAATATCTTAATTCATGAAGTGTTATATATATTGACCTTTTTTTACATCTATAAAATAACACTATCCCCAAATAAAGAACATCGTACCCTATTCATGGTGTCTACCTTGTTTCATCGTCATCTTATTCACATATATTGATGGTCCATGCATAGCAAAAATGATTTAGAGATCCTTCATAATCATCTGCTACCTTTATCCAAATACACCTCATACAACTTGTGACATATGGGTGTTTACAAAAAAATAGTTTTGGTAAATAATCATGTATAGAAAATAATTTCAAAACATATGCCAAAAATTTCTTTTTATAAAACATTTAGACCGAGTTTGAGTTGAAACATTCAATCAATGTTCTTTTTAAAATACTATAAGTATGTGCTGAAAAACGATAATTTAAAAGAAAATATAAATAGGTTTCCCAAGAGTCTCCTTCTTCAGAACCTTTTTTAAAATCATAATAGGTTTTAAAATGTTGTGATAAGGTAAAATATTTTAAAATTCCTTGATAATATTTAAATTTCCTGAAAATATGAGAATATTGAAAAAATAGGATTTGATTAAATATAACCCATAATCCATGATGGTATCGATGTATAGTAGAGGTGTTCGATATCTCAAATAATTTATTGCAAGTGAGTTGTATGTCAGAAAATGTTTTAGAATCGTTTAGACATTACTTTACAATAATTATTGCAATAAGTCATCAGGAATATATAGGAATGTCGTTTGATATCCTTCGCCTTCCATTTGTAACATACTTTCCTTGATCTAAAAAAGTTACAAAACAAGGATTTAACTTAAGTAATAGACATAAAGACTAACTATTTTTCTAACAAAAACTCCTAATCCCTAAAGTTGTATAAACCAACCTCGGATAACAACTGTATGTCCCCAGTCTTAAATATTACATAATATTTAATGAAGTTAATAATACACATTAAGGATCTTTTCAGGTTTAGAGTTTTAGAGAATTAGGCCATAACTATTACATTACATCTCAAATACTAAAAAATATACATTTATACTTAGTATCCATATTTCCATAAAATAAAAACTCCTAAAAGAAAACAATAATTATTTTCTTGATATAAATCTTCTTGAATTCTTCATTTCTCTTACCATGCCTTATATCTCGTTAAAAACATTTCAAAAACATGGGGTGAGTATAAAAAGCTCAGTAAGTGTTATAAAATAAATAATGAAAACATTAGTCAGTCAGTACATACAAAACATAATCTCTTTAACATACCTCATGAAATCATAATATTTATTAATAACACATGGAAATCATAAATCATAAAGGTTACTTGTGGCATTCATAACATACCTATGTTATAGAATTCACAACTACGTAAGGAGTTGAATTTTTAATACACATCATAGTATATTTCCTAAATCTATTAGGAGAAGCATTAACATTTAACTTTTTCACGTTACTGAATGCATTGGATAGCTATCTCGGGCTCACCCATCCTAGGTTTATCACAGAACCACCCGTATACATATACAATGTCCAAGAACAATAACATAATCATAACATATAACACAAGAATAATGGAAAGATAACATTTCCACATTGCAATCAAAATATATCATTTTAATATATTGACAAAATCAATCCATTATCAAAACCATTTTCAATACCAAAATATTTAAAAAGATTATATGGTATTTATTTTATTTTTAATAACATTACATCTTGTTAATAAATCCAAATAACATATAATGCCTGCGGTGGTGGAAAGATCATTTTCACCACGTACATTGAAAAGAAACATTCTTTTTTTCATTTAGTAAAATGATTCGTAGAGAAAAGATTATTTTTGAATGAAATTAAAATTCAAAGGGGTTTATATTATATATAAAATATTGTCATGTATAAATCAATGGATGCCTAAATGAAAGGAGATTGAGATGAAGTCCCTTACAAAAATTCGGCAGCCTAACGACGTCACTTTAAAATTCAAAAATGAGTTGATGAGAGAAAAAAGGGTATACCATCACTTGTAAAAACATTACAGCAATAAGGATATTGAAGAACATATCCCAACATAAGATAATGGAAATTAAAATACATAACATAAAATAAGTCTTTGACTAAAAGATGAGGGTGAAAGGTTCCCATACAAAGAACATATCATTACGTTAAGTATAAATCAATGACATAACTATGTGTGACAAACATAAATACACCCAATATAAGTGTATATTATGTTTAAAACAATCAGAGTTCATTCACACATATTCATAGTATTACATAATTAATAAGTAGAAGTTTAACCCAAAGAATGGAAATTGGGTTATGAAGTCCCCTTACCTCGTGTCCGACATGACTCGTTCGTTCTTTAATCTCCTGAATATTAAACAAAAGATTATTTATACTTTCTTCAGAACCTTTTTTAATTTTATTATTTCTTTTATATAACTTATTATTCCTTTATACATTCCACATATGGCATTAACGAGTCATATCACTTTGAGGGGGCGGTAGTCTGTACTTCCTCAAATGAAATTATTGCATCTACCCATTATGGAAACCATAAAGGTATGATATAAATGAGAAAATAAAGAATCATAGAGACAATTTAAATATAATATATATCACATATAAATATATTTCCATATTAATTTCCACCATAATAGTCAGTATGAGATAATTGAACAATCATCATTTTGTGAGGCAGTAGTTCATCATCCACAAAAACAGTATGTTCGTATCCATTAGATGGAGGTGTGTGGATGTATAGTTCTAATCCTCATCATAAAAAAATCCTATTATATTTGAGATACTATTTTGGTTATAAAACAATGTAATAAATAAAGTTAAGGTGGTTTTAGAAAGAAAATAAAAGAAAATAACTTGAGAGAATACGTTACCTTTAAATCGGGTATCTCTCTTCGGTTTAAACCAAAAGGCTTTATTGAATTGTCTTCTTCCTAGGGGAAGGATACTATGGAGAAGATAGGAATTTTGGGAGCTTCTTGGAGCATATTTTGGATGATCCAAGGGGATTTAGAGGTGTTAGTAATGGGTTATAGGTGGTGGCCTTCTATAAGAGGGAGGAGGGGCTCTTTATGAAAGTTTGAAAGTATTATTTTATTATAAAATTATTTTCAGTTTCAAAAGTTCTAAAACTTTTTTAATTCAGAGATAAAGTGCATATAAGTCTAAATAAATTCAGTCAATAAGAATTGGACAGGTTTTGATATTTTTTAATCCTTATCTTTTTTATTTAACCCTTTGTTAACTTATTTAACTTTTACCATGTCCTCGTATATATTCATACTATAAGGTTAATATATTTACCATAAAATTAAAAGCGAACCATAATGGATAATTTATGATATTTTAAACTTTATTTAATTAATTTGGATGAGTATTATATTTTTAGGATTATTTTATCATTTAATAAAATATTAATTGTTTTAAAAAAACTCATTTATGTCAATTTATAAATTATGAATATCAAGACATTTAAAAAATATATAACAACTTGATTCATTCAAAAAACCTTCATTAATTAAAATATAAAAAGTCTTTATTACCCCTAAAATTCGTGGATGGCATAAAAAGTTTCAAAATAATTTATTTTAATATTTATAATATCATTTATTTGAATCCATTATTAATGAAGCAATTATTGCATCACCATTATGTCATAATTAAATTTATCTATTAAATGTCTAAAAATTATAAATAAAATACCATGATGTATAAAATATTTTTAGATTTCCAAAGAATATTTATAGTCAAATATATCACATATATAACCCCTTATAAAGAAATTTAGTAAAAAGATTAATGTTTATGTTATTTTTGTCCTTACTTTAAATTAATTAATATAAAGTGTCATTATCACTTCCATGTGGCTCCATGGGGTCCCCAAATCGACCTAAGGATTACCTTGGTGGAAATGATCTTATATAATAGGTTTAAGACAAATGTAAGGGTAATTTAATATTATTATAATATTATTTTTTACTCTTATTTACCCGATTTACCCTTTTACTATGGTAAATAAAATATTTACTGAAGTAAATATTCATAATCTCTAAAAATAAAAGTTACCTATTTAAATAATTTAGACCTACTTCTTCCAAATATGGAATCCATTTTTCCAAAATCAAAATATATAAGTGGCAGAAATTAATTTAAAATTAATTCCCATTGTTAAAACCAAAAAGCATGTTTTTAAGAAATAATATCTGTCAAAATATTAACCTTTTTTTATGTCCAATTTAAGAGTGAAATTACTTAAAATGACCTAAATTTAATTCAATAGTAAAAATATAATGCAATTACACTTTAAACCCAATTGAAATAACAATATAAATATTTAAATAAATTAGATTAAAAGGTAGTTTTGAATTAAAATGCAGTACTTTTCGCTATTCATAAAAAATGAACTTTATCAGAAAAATACAAAAATTTACCCAAAGTAAATTTTGATTCCCCAATTATAAAGAAGAAGTTTATTTTTTCAAATGGAACATATAAAAGTAACAAAAACTAGATTTATAAGGGTTTCCCCATCAAAAAGTGGTAAAATGACCTTATAAAAAAATTGAGTATTTATGCTTAAAATTGTATTCATTATCATTTTAAGCCTCTAAATTATAATGGATAAATTTAAAAAAAATAACAAACAGGTGTAATCCTATTGTAGTTAGTTCTATTCATTCTTGCCAATACAATGTCTAGGTGTTAACTACAATTTAAAATAATATTATATTATTATTTTTTAGTATGACTCAGCCTTGTGTGCAACATGAGATTTTGGATAAACCAATTGTTGTGTGTCAGGTACGCCATCAAACATAGAATCCCCTTTAAAGTAAAATTAATATTTAATTCAAAAATATTAATAAATATGAAAATCTCGTGTTCTTTATTTACCTGGGATGTTACATCCATCCCCTCTTTTGTAAATTGTGTCCTCGTAATTTTAAAATTGGACTCAGAAACATCATTAGAAGTCCAACATAGGAAAAAGAGATAATAAAACTATCACTTAAAAAGAAATAAAGAGAAGTAAAAAGGTCACCTAAGGTGACACATGCTAGGATTCCATGTATTAAAACATGGCTTTTTAGGAGAAACTAAGTGTAAAGTTCTTTATGGAGAGCGATAGAAAACAAGACTAGGATAAAGTTAACAACAAGAAAACCACAAAGTTGTGATAGGTTAAACGGTGTGTGATTTCCCAGTAGGAAAATTAAATAGATAACCCTTTTTTTGTTTTAATTTCCCTTTATTAAATATGGAGAATTTATTTATGATATTGACTAAGAACATATGGAAATATACTTAGTTTTCCAGTATAGTTTCATCCTTTAATAAGTTTCTACCAAAAACTCATATTTTCTCCAAAAGATGTGCATTCAAGAGGACATGGTCACACCTGAATAACTAGAATCAACCTCTATAGAATCACATAATCCACAAAAGATGAACTATATATTTCCTATATCTTTAGACATTAAATAAAATAAAAATGGTTAGTAAAAGATCATATTATCATCAAAAGGTTAATCTTTTGTAAAAATAAATACTACTCTTAATATCCAAAATTGAACAAATAATACCCATTGTTCAACAAAGACCATTAAATAAACAATTTTCCTTTAAATCCTTCAATATAATCCAAACTAAGATTGAAACCCAAAACATAGAATGATTTAATCACATAGTCTCCCACAAAAATCTTAACATTTGTCTCTAAATGACATCATTTACTCTTAAAGTCTCATACTAAAAAGTCATTAACCTAATAACATATTCTCTTTGATAGGTTAATCATTTCCATAAATAACACAAATCTCCATTTGTCCACAATAAAAACATATATTCTTTAAAAATAAAATTTCAACCATTACTCCACAAATGATATCCCATAGTATTCTATTTTACTTAAGAATATATTGTTTTCAAAAGAGAAAATATATTCCAAAATAACCTTTATCACTTAATTACCAAATCATTTTCCTATACTAAGGATATACATTTGATAAAAAAAAGTTCCCAAAATCAACTTATTCTTGATCTATAAAATCATCTAACTAAAAATAGTTAGTCATACTAACCAAGGACTTCATTTATATCAGTGGTAGGGGATGAATCTCGATCGCACTTTGGTTGTGGGTTCAATTCTCGTATCTTTTTCTAACACAACGGGTTGTCACACAGTCTGCGTGTGGTCTCTTTTTATAAAACTCAAAAATAACCCTAACATGATTCAACCACAATGGTTTTCTTATACCTATCATTTTAATCCCAACTCATAATGACCGCAATATCTTAATTCATGAAGTGTTATATATATTTATAGTTTTTTACCTCCATAAAATAACACTTTTCTCAAATAAAGAACATTGTACCCTGATCATGGTGTCCACCTGGTTTCATTATCATCTTGTTCACATATATAGATGGTCCATGCATTGAAATAATGATTTATAGATCCTTCAAATTCATCTACTTCCTTTATCCAAATGCTCCTCGTACAGCATGGGTCATATGGGTGTTCACAAAAAAATAGTTTCAAAATATAATCATGTATGACATATAATTTCAAAACATATGATAAAACATGATTTTTATAAAATAATCGGACTAAGTTTTAGTTGAAACCTTCAATCAATTGTCCTTTTAAAATATCATAAGTATGTGCTGAAGGACTATAATTTAAAAGAAAATATAAATGGGTTGGGCAAGGGTCTCATTCTTCATCACATTTTTCAAAATCATAATATGATTAAAAATCATATAATAAGGTAAATTATTTGAAAATGACTTGATAATATTTACCTTTATTGAAAATATGAGAATATTGAGAAAATATTTTTTGATTAAATACAACCCATGTTGCACAATGGTATCGAGGTATAGAATAAGTTTTTGATATCTCAAGCAATCTCTTAACAGTGACTTGTATGTTAGAAAATGATTTAGAATCGTCTGAACACGACTTTGTAATAATTATTGTGAGCATGTCATCAGGAAGAGATTGTAATTTTATTTGAGATCCTCCTCCTTCCATTTGTAATAGACTTTCCTTGATTTGAAAAAGTTACAAAATAAGTTTTTAACTTAAGGAGTAAACATAGAGACTAATCATGTGTCTAAAAAAACTCCTAATCCCTAAAGTTTTTTAAAACAACCTCTGATACCAACTCTAAGACCCCGGACTTAAAACTTACATAATCTTAAATTAAGTTAATAATTCACATTGTGGATATTTTCAGGTTTAGAGTTTTATATAATTAGGCTACAACTATTACATTATATCTCAAACACTACAAAGTATATATTTTTACTTAGTATCCATTTTTTCATAAAATAAAAACTCTTAAAAGAGAACAAGAATTCTATTCTTGATATAAATCTTCTGAAATTTTTCCTTTCTCTTACCCTGCCTTATATCCCATTAAAAATATTTCAAAAACATGGGATGAGTATAAATATATCAGTAAGTGTTATAAAATAAAGAATGAAAATATTATTCCATCAATATATACAAAACATAATCTCTTTAACATACCTCATGAAATAATAATATTTATGAATAACACATAGAAATCATAAATCATAAAGGTAACTTGTGGCATCTATAACATAATTATGTTGTAGTTTTCACAGCTACATAGGGAGTTACATTTTAAATACTAAACACAGTACATTCCCTAAATCTCTTAGGAGAAACGTTAATGTTTACCTATTTCATGTTACCCAATGCATTGAAGAGCTATCTCGGGCTCACCCACCCTAGGTTTACCACAGAACCACCCATATACATAGACAATGTCCAAGAACAATATCATAATCATAACATATAACACAAGCATAATGGAAAGATAACATTTCCACATTGAAATCACAATATATCATTTTAATATATTGACAAAATCAATCCATTATAAAAACCATTTTCAATACCAAAATACGTAAAAAGAGTATATCGTATTTATTTTCCTTTTAATAACATTACGTCTTGTTAAGGAAGCCAAATATCAAATAATTCTCGCAGTTGTGGAAAGATCGTTGTCACCACGTACGTTAAAAAGAAACATCCTTTTTGTCGTTTAGTAAAACGCTTCATAGAGAAAATATTACCTTTTAATGAAATTAAAAGTCAAAGGGGTTTATACACTGTATAAAATAAAGTCATGTATAAATCAAAGTATGCCTGAATGAATGTATATTGAGATGAAGTCCCTTAAAAAAATTCTACAGCCTAACGGCGTCGCATTAAAATTGTGAAAATTAGTTCTTGAGAAAAAATGGGTATCTCATCACTTGGACATAAAATTTATAGAAATAAGGATATATAAGAACATATCCCAACATAAGATAATAGAAATTAAAATACATAACATAAAATAAGTCTTTGACTAAAAGAGAAGGGTGAAAGTTTCCCATACAAAGAACATATCATTACATTAAGGATAAATCAATGACATAACTATGTGTGAAAAACATAAATAAACACAATATAAGTGTATATTAAGTGTTAAACACTATTAGTTCATTCAAACATATTCATATAATGACATGATTAATAAGTATAAGTTTAACCCATGAAAAGAAAATTGGGTTAAGAAGTCCCCTTACCTCGTGTCTGACTTGACTTGTTCGTTATTTAATCTCCTAAATAATAAAATAAAGTTATTATCTACTTGATTCAGAACCTTTTTCAAGTTTATTATTCCTTTTATATAAATTATTTTCATGTTATAAACATTACACAATCATTTATGTTAATAACGGTTGTTTTGTCGATATTTAGTACTTGGGTCAAAAATAAACTTCTTATAATTACAAGTTGTCCATGTGGTAAAACTTCCATTATCTCCAAAATTATATTCCTGATTTAGATATCATATATATCATATATACACAGTATATATATGTATTTATAATAGTACATTACATTTGGATATAAGAAATGAAATGCAACGTTCATGGAGACGGTAAGCCATACGTACGCATGAACGCTAATTTCATTTCTATTTCATATTTAATGAAATGAAAACTTAATGATACATAGGTTTATTATAATACAGTATAATATCATATATAATATCATTAAATCCATCCTTTATATGTTCCACTTATGGCATGAACAATTTATATCTCTTTGAGGGGGCGGTAGTCCGCACTTCCTCAAATGAAATTATCACATTTACCCATTATGTAAACAATAAAGGTATGATATAAATGAGAAAATACATAATCATAGAGGCAATATTAATATAATATATATCACATATAAATATATTTCTATCTTAATGGCTACCATAAGAGGTGGTAAAAGATAATTGAAGAATCATCGTTTCGTGAGGCAGTAGTTCGTCGTCCACAGAAACGATATGTTCGTATCCATTAGATGGGGGTGTGTGGATGTGTAGTTCAAATAAACATCATAAAAACAAAATATTATATTGAATATAATTTTGTTGTTATAAAATAATGTAATAAAGATAATTTAGTGGGTTGGATAAAGAAAATAAAATAAAAGAACTTGAGAGAATATGTTACCTTTTAATCGGGTAACTCCCTTTGGTTTGAACCAAAAGTCTTTCTTGAATTGCCTTCTACCTAGAGGAAGTCTTCAAGGAGGAATAGAGGGATGTTGGGAGAATTTTTGAGCAGAGTTTGTATGAGCCAAGGGGATTCATAGTTGTGAGTAATGGGTAAGAGGTGGTGTCCTTTTATAAGGGGGTGGAGAGTCTCTTTTGAAAAGTTTGAAAGTATTATTTTATTATAATATGATTTTCGGTTTCAAAAGAACCAAAACTTATTTAATTAAAATATAAAGTGCATATATGTCAAAATAAATTCATCCAATAATAATTGGATAGGTATTGGATATTTTTTAATCCTTATCCTTTTTATTTAACCCTTTGTTAACTTATTTAACTTTTACCAGGTCCTCTTATATATTTGTACTATATGGTTAATGTATTTAATATAAAATTAGAAGAGACCAAAAATGGATCATTTATTAAATTTTTAAAATTATTTAAGTCATTTTTCCAAATCTTATATTTTTAGGATTATTTTATCATTTAATAAAATATTAATTGTTTTAAAAACTCATTTATGTCAATTTATAAATTATTCATATCAAGACTTTTAAAAAAATATACAATTTTATTATTTCGAACAACCTTAATTAATCAAAAGATAAAAATTCATTATTACCTATAAAATTTATGGATGGCATAAAAAGTTTCAAAATAAAATTATTTTTAATATTTATAATATCATTTATTTGAATCCTTTATTAATAAAGCAATTACTGCATCATCATTGTGTCATAATAAAGTTTATATATTTAATGTATAAAAATTATAAATAACATACCATGATGTAGGAAATATGTTTATCTTTCGAATGAAATTTTATAGTCTAAAATATAACTTAAATAACCCCATATAAAAAACTGTTTAGTAAAAATATTAATGTTTATGTTATTTTTGTCCCTACATCAAATTAATTAATATAACGTGTCATTGTCACTTTCAAGTGGCTCCATGGGGTCCCAAAATAGACCAATGATTCCCTTTGTCAGAAAAATCTCATTAAATAGGGTAGGACAATTGTAAGGGTAATTTAATATTATTATAATATTATTTTTCACCCTTATTTACCAGATTTACCTTTTAACCATGGTAAATAAAATATTTACAGAAGTAAATATTCATAATTTCTAAAAATAAAAGTTACATATTTACAAAATTTGGACCTCATGATTTCAAATATTAAATCAATTTTTTTATATTCAAAACACATAAGTGGAAGAAATTAATTTAAAATTAATTCCTCTTGTCAAAACCAAAAGGCATGTTTTTAAGAAATATTACCTATCAAACGATTGACCTTTGTTTATATCCAATTTAAGAGTTAAATTACTTCCTATAACAAAAATATAATTAAATGGTAAAAATATAATCCAATTAAACTTTAAAAAAATTAAAAGAACACTATATCTATATAAATAAATTAGATGAAAAGGCAGTTTTGAATTAAAATGCAGTATTTTTTAATATTCAGAAAAAATGAACTTTATCGAAAAAATATCAAAATTTTACCCAAAGTAAATTTAGATGTACCTATAATAAATAAGAAGTTTATTTTGTCAAATTGAAGATATAAAATTAATAAAAACTAGATTTAAAATGGGTACTCCATCAAAATGCGGAAAAATGACCTTTTAAAAATATTTGAGTATTTATGATTAAAATTGGATTCATTATCATTTTAAGACTCTAAATTTTATTGGATAAATGTAAAAACATTTAACAAACATATGTAATCATATTGTAGTTAGTTCTGTTCATTACCACCAATACAATGGCTATAAGTTAACTACCATTTAAAATAAAATTATATTATTATTTTTTAGTATGACTCAACCTTGTGTGCAACATGAGATTTTGGAGAAACCCATTGTTGTGTGTTGGTATACCATCAAAAATAGAATACCATTTAATGTAAAATTAATATTTAATTTAAAACTATTAATAAATATGAAAATGTTTTATTATTTATTTACCTGGGATGTTACGATCATAGTGGAATGGATTCACTCCCCAAACTAGCATACTAGACAAGGTTCACTCCCAAGAATGTCATGGTGGACAAAGTTCCTTACTGAACCGAGTTCTCTCCCCATTCTAGTTCGATCTATCTCATGAGATATAAATCATCACCCAATGCATTGGAGGGAGATATATTTCCCACCCATCACATAATGAGAACCATACATATTTTTTCCACGAGAACAAAAATCATTCATCATATAATAACCCATAAAAAAATGGGTTTCATAAATATTTCATCCTAACTTAGATAATAGAAAAGAAACAAAATTCATAAAAATCATTCTATCATAAACCTAAACCATTAAAAGAAATCATAAGAATTGTATCATTGGATCATATCCCCAGTAAAACATAAATAACATAAAATAGAATTATCTTATATGTAAATTTATTTTGAAATATCACTTGAAATAATTCTTAAAAAAATATATTTTTCATTTTGAAAACATTGTTTTATAGCCATGCTATTACAAAAGAAGAAAATTTCTCTAAAAATAACCAGGTGATATTTTGAAGTAAGCTTTAAGACATTAAGTAATCATGAAATAAAAAAAATATACGCATACTGTATAAATTAAAAAAAACATTCCTTTCATATTTTTATCAAAAAATCCACAAAGATCCTTGTTTGAAAAATGAAAAAAATATTATTTTCAAACCATTTTATAAAAATTAAAAAATGGGTAAAATTGAACTAAATTATTATAATATAATATTAAAAATATTTTAAAAATATTTTTTTAGCAAACATGGATATGGAAGATATATATTTCTCAGTGGGTTCTTAAATGTAAACAATCCCGAATAATGATGAGATTATGAAATAAAACCTTACCACTTTCTAATAAGTCGAATCATATGCCCCATGAAAGAAAGAAAATTATATGGATATTTAAATACCATAATATTAAATATAATACTCATAAAATAAATTCATGGGTAATATATAAATCACACAAAAGAAACAAGTAGTTTATAATGTATGTGTCCCATAGAACTAAAAGTGACACAAAAATATCTTACCTCTAGTCTTGAATTTATTTGTTAATATTGAAACATCATTTATAATAAATATAAATTTAATATACATGTATTAAATAACCATATATCCATAATATGATGTTTTATTTTTTTATAACATCTTATCACCTATTTATTAATAATTTGTTATTAAAATCACTGTTGTGAGTGATAACTATATCATTTTTTAAGCATGTTTAGGTTTGGTAGTCCTAATCCTTAAAATTTGATCATGGTCTCACAATTTTCATAATTTTAATAATTTTTTAAACAAAAAAATATATTCACCATATAAATATTTATAATCATTCACAAAAAAATGAGATAAAAATGAATTACACCATTCATGGAGATGGTAGGCCGCATGAACGTTGTTTCCATTTTTCATCTAATGGAAAGAAAGAATGGAAAATAAAAAATACAACTTTACAGAATAATTATTATGTTATATATATCATATATGTTCTTAAAAATAAACCTTATTTTCCATCCATGTGAAATATAAGTGAAAACAAATCACATTACACTCTGGATATGGTAGTCCATACATACGCACGAGCAAAATTATCATTTCCTAAAATATTGGATGATGATAATTTAGACATAATATAATCATTATAGAGGTATAATTATATTATAAATATCATAAATAATCACTAGTACCATCATAATACTCATCCATATAATATGGTGATAAAAACATAATTGTATCGCTACGTGGAGATGATAAGTCGTGCATATGCACAAGTGATACTTTCACTTCCTGTTTGATGGGAAAGAGGGTGTATAATGGTATTTTTAAAATAATAATAACATTTAAGAATATTTATTATGATGAATTTATTATTTTATGATAATCATCATATATTTATATGATGTAGAGAAGAGTATAAAAATAAAATGATCAGTTAGAGCGATTACCTATTATTCTGTGTGTCTCCTTTGGATCTCATCTAAATTGCTCTAGGGATGGTCTTTTGAGAAGACCAGAACCTATAGATTGTTTCTAGGTAGGTTTAAAATATGAATTTCTAGGTTATGTTCAATATATAAGGCTCAAAGTGATGTGATTAAGTGAGGGAGGAGGTTTCCATTTATAATTGAAGTGGGGGAACTTTTGGAATTTCTCAAAAATATTAAATTGTATTAAATTAATTTTATATAAAAATACCAAAAAATGGATATTTATTCAAATATAAGATAATATAAGTTTTTAATTCCATAAAAAAATAAACTTTATACAAGTTTTGGTTTTATTTTTAACCTTATCATTTTGATTAACCCTCAGTTAACCCATTTTATTTTTAACTATGATAAAAACTTTTTCAATATTAAAAGGTTTTAATTTTTACTTATGTGATTTTAATTAGACCATAAATGAATAATTTATGACATTTTAGACCATATTGTTGGTCGGATTGGATACTCAAGAGGGGGGGTGAATTGAGTTCCAGTAAAAAAATTTGTTAAAAAAATTTGTCTTAAAAGCCCCCAATTAAAAACAAAGTTAAATTGTAGTGAATTTATATAGATTATAAATGTTCAATTAGCTTCTTAAAGATTTATTAGATCTCAATAAAATTAATCACAGGATTAAATTATCTTTTGAATCTAACTTACTGGTTTACAACAAGTATAAACAATTATAAATTAACTATCAAAGTAACTTTAAAATAGATTTGTATTTCAAAGTAACAGCAGCGGAATATGAAATATATATAGTATATTTATGACTTAAATTAAAATTCACAGCAGATGTAACCAAGAGGTTCAGTCTCAAGTAGAGTCTTAGTCCTCTCAAATATATATATATATATATATATATTTGATCCACACCCTGGATCAGGGTTAACAACAGTTCAATACTATCCAGGTCCTAATACATCTACCACAGTTATTTGTGGGAAAATAAAGTCAACAGCACACAGGATATCCAGGTCACACTTGACCTCTACCACTATTCTCAGTGGGATACAGTATGATTTATGGAGTTTGGAATGAGGATTCAGTATCCTCCAGTTCAGCACAGGAGACAGTGTATGTGTAAAATATATACACAGTAAACACACTGCTCAATCGGTAAATAATAAGTCACTTAGAGAGAGTATGTGAAAGTTTAGGAAGCTTTAGTAATCGGAAGTGCAGCTTTGGACTCGTTGGATTTAGCAGAGATACTTCTGAGTCATTTTGTAGTTTTTCTGTTGAAAACAGAGTATCGTGGTTCAGCTTGATGTCCTTCATAAGTGAGTGTGTTCTCTGATTTCCAGTGTTCTTCGTGTGTTCTTCAGTAGTGTTGGATTGCATGCATGAGAGTTCTTTTGAGATCTTGCAAATTCCCCCTTCAACTTCTTTGTGTGTTCTCCCTTTTCGTATGTAAGTTCATGGAAGAATTCTCTCTCTATGACTTTTTTATGCACACCCTTTTACTGCAGCTCGATATTACTTTTATTCCACAAGCTTCGACAATAAGAATGATTACCTTTTCATAGGTACGAGGTACGGTCTCCTGACATGCCAACAACTAACATTAAATATCATTAAATGTATTAAAAACATCAAATATGACCGTTGGAATTAAATAAGAGTTTATATAAATTCAAATAGTTTTCATGAATATCGGTGAGTCATGAGATCGGTGAGTCACTTTGAATCCGCATCAGTTTCAGTAGCATCAGCATTGGTGGCTCATTAATCATCGGTAGCCATCAGTGCGACCATTGTCAATGGTGTGCTCGTTCATCATCGGTGCAACATTTCACCATCGGTGTGACCGTTCACCATCGGTGTGACCATTCATCATCAGTGTGACGTTTCACCATCGGTGTGACCGTTCATCATTGGTGCGACCGTTCATCATCGGTGCGACCGTTCATCATCGGTGCTACTGAATATAACTAACGGTGAGTCAAGACAAGAAATTCTCACAAAGTTTCTGTTCAGTCCCGAATAATTCCATGTCACTAATAGTACATAACTTAACATAGATAAACATGTGTAAACATTATTTAAACAAATATAAACACATTTAGAATAATTTGAACTAAAATATTAAAGTGTCATACATACAACAATGATTTGTAATTATTAAAATAACTATCTCACAAAGAGTTCAAAAATCTCCCCCTTTTTGATAATCACAAATCAATGGCACAATAAAGAGAGAATATAGTAGGTTATTCATTATGCTCCCCCTATAAAAAATAATATATTCCAAAAGATAAAATAGAGTTATAATAGAAAATAGAACTTATATAACTGAGTCATTCACCCCATATAATACAAGTCGGATAAGTCATTTTTCCCTCTGTGTATGCATGTAGTAATGATGGCTCATATGCACATTCAGTTCACCCACTCATATACATGAGCTTCATGATTTCTCATGAGCTTCCTGATTTCTTCCTGATTTCTCCCCCTTTGGGATTATCAAAACTAATATAGAAGGAAGATAAGACAGAAGATTCCATAGAAAAATAAGGTTTGAAAATGATGATAAACATCATAGACACAAGTAAAAAGTATAAGAAATAGACACCCTATCCAAAATTGACAGAAACAGATATTTCTCGGTTTGCAAGGGAGCTTTTCCTTTAGTAGTGAGAGGAATGGATGGTCCAGATGGCAGTTGGGTGGAAGGTTGAACCGGACGGATGGAGAAAGGAGGCAGGACAACTCGAGTTGGACGAATTGTGGGTTCCAAGGTCACCTGCTGCGAACAAGGTCTTTCTGAAGGATGATGTTGAAAGACTGGTCGAATACTGGAGAGAGCTTGAGAAACAGACATCTAACCGAGAGCAACATCTGATGATTGCAGAGACTCAGCAATAGTAAAAACAATGGCTTTAGCTTGCACATAAAAGTAGGGTTTGATCAAATTGATGAAGTCCTGAATTTCTTCTCCACCGTACTTCATAGCATTTTCAAAATCATCCTTATTCTGCATGAAATTTTCTAATGTAGGAGTAAAATCCTTCAACTGCTGAACTTGAGCTTTAAAAGCTTGAGTCATTGGAGGGAGTCTCAGATTATCAGCCAGTACTTTAAAATGATGATTCAACACATGTTTGGTGTAGATCTTAGAGAAATAATGATCCACTTTCTCCTTAATCTCTTTTTGAGCCTTGGTATCATCGATTGAATACAATTGCACCATCTTGTGAATATGATCACTATGCTCTTTCATCTTTTTCAAAGAATCTAAATCCAAAATCTTCCCAATAGCTTACATCTCTTCTCTAACAACATCTTTTAAAGCATTAATCTCGGAACCAGTAATCTTGGTTACCTTCGAAGAACTAGCCTGAGTAAAAACTTGTGTGATCTCAGCTTTCAACTTCCTCAAATCTGCCTTCTTCAAATGTTCTATTAGATTTCTTAAAACTTCCATCATACCAGAGATGGTTGTTCTGAACTCTCATGATAGAGAAATTATATTGATGCCTAAATCCGTGATTGTTTGATTCAAAGAGGTAATGTGCCTGTCAATCAACTCACTATAATTGCACAGGTCTGGTTTGATAAGGCTTACCACTCTTTGAGCCAACTCATCCATAGCAGCTTTAGATAAAGTAATAGGATAAGGAGAAGGAATATGAGATAACTCACTTTTCACAATCTTCCTAATAGCTTGAATCAATTAAACCTTAAATATATCAAAGTCAGATTTAGCAACTGCAGGATCAGGTCTAGCTTGAGACACTGAAGGATCAGGTTGGACATTTTCTCTTTGCAAAAACTTGGAAACTAATTGAGCCTTAACTAAATCACTTATGCCTACAAGATCCATTTCTAAACCTTCTTATTCCTATAGTTAATCTAATCCCAGAACAGCAAGACCAGGATATTCTTCCCATTCGGATTTTCATGAAGGGTACATAGGTTTCACAAACTGAGCTCATCCAGAATTTTTAGGAAGAACTTCCCCATCCCAATCACTCTCCAACTGTTCTGTCCTCTCAGCCTCAGGGACATTTTCTTACTCAATTGGTTGGGGTTGAGGATCATCTTGGATCATATTCAGACCTTCTATAGGTTGAGTATCAGCATCATAAACATCACCACCATCACTATCACTGCCACCACTACCACCATGACCATCAACACCACCCTCATCACCATAATTTCCTTCATCATCATCATTATCATCATTAACTGATCTCTCACTTGAACTGTCTGTGCTTCCAGATTCATATTCCTCAGAAGTTGATTCATCAGTCTAACCTTCTTATTCATCATCTAAAAAAGGTCCAATCTCTGGTAATTTTAGAGGAGGGCTTGTTGAACCAAATTCCATCCTTTTTTTATTCGGGATAACAGTATCAGGATCACTCCTCTCATCAGGATATGATTCAGCCTCTTCTTCAGCATTCAGATTCTAAGCAACTTCTTCTTCTTCTTATGTTCCTTTCTTACTGGATTCACCAGTTTCCTTAGGAACTACTGCTTCCTCTTCTTCATCCAAATAAATCACTTTCACACTAGGTTTTAAACATGGATCTCTTATCTCCTTTGGTCTCCTTGGATGATCAGTAGGGTTGAAGGATTCATATAACTTTTATTCATAAACAACCCATGCTTTCTTCCACGGGTTCCAATTGATTTTCATCCTCTTACAAAAAACTTTGTTGAAACAAAAGCTAATTGATTAGATACACTCATCTCCATCATCCACACAGCCCAAGAATTTCAGCATGGCAGAAATATGTTTAGAATAAAATAGAGTAGTATCTTTCTTTGAAGGTTTTATCATCTCAACAATATGCTCATCAAAATGTCTACACAGATTGATCTTTTCACCATTCAAAAAAAGTAATAGCAGAAAAAAAATCCTGATACTTTACTGAAGCAAAATCACCTTTTCTATGACATATTTGATGTTGAATAAATTTAAACAGGATTCGATTCTCACCATCCAACTCAGCAACAGTTATCCTTCGCGATTCATACTTTCCAATCAAAAACTCCAGGGCTGGCTCATAAGAAAAGTAATCAGTCATGGGAGGAATATTACCAAAATAGTTCTCGTATCTTTCATTATGAGGTACCCCTAGACATTCATCCCACTGTTTTGATGAAAAATTGATCTTTTTCCCTTTTACTATAGAAGATAATCTCGCAGCTTCTACTCCATTCAAAACTATATCTAGGTTCAAATAGAACTCATGCACCAGCTTTGGGTAAAAGACCCTATCATTATCGTAGAACCAATTCTTCCAACCTTGAATTTCCAATACTTTTAAGAGAACGAACTTTCTAGATAAAACTCATTCTGAACATATATCTTTTTTAGCTAGAACTTTCCATTCTTCTAGCTCCGGGTTCACAGACCTCTGTGTCGTACTGCTCGACTCACCTCGATCACGCTTGACAGGTGAAGTTTCTTCAAATTCCTTTCCCTACCTCTTCTTCTTGTCCATTCTGAGGTTTGAGATAATCGAGAGGCTTGGAAATATTTAAAAGTCTTGGGTTACAGATAAGAGAACAGAGAGTTCGGCAAGAAATGGAAGGTCAACAGTCTTTAGAGAATGAAATAGCCGCGTGTCATTATTTGTATCATTTAGGGTTACAAATAATAAAATATGGATTAAGTAAAACAGCGTCGTTTTAAACAGACTAATGATTTTTTTAAAGAAAAAAAGTACAACCTAATCGGTAGCACTAATCAACTTGACAGATCAGTCTGACAGATCGATTTCATAGATCAGTTTGACAGATCGGTTTGACAGATCGGTTTAATAGATCGGTTTGACAGATCAGTTTGATAGATCGGTTTGACAGATCAGTTTGACAGATCGGTTTCACAGATCTATCATTCCCAACTCTTGTTTAATCGAGTCTATTCTTTCATAATTTAAGGGCTTGGTGAAAATGTCATCTAATTGATGTTCAGTACCAATAAACTCAAGAGTAATATCACCTTTTTGGTAGTGATCTCTCAAAAATTAATGTCTGACATCAATGTGTTTGGTTCTAGAGTGAGACACAGGGTTCTTTGAAATGTTAATTTCACTAGTGTTATCACAGTTGATTGAAACATGCTTAAAATCATATCCATAGTCCAAAAGAGTGTGTTTCATCCACAGAATTTGTACATAGAAACTACCAGCAGCTATATACTCTGCTTCAGCAGTAGAAAAAGCTACAAAAAATTTTGCTTTTTACTACACCAAGATACTAAGTATTTTTCCAATAAATGACATGTTCCAAATGTGCTTTTTCTATCCAACTTGCAACCAGCAAATTCAGCATCTGAATAACTCATTAACTCAAAGGATTTTCCTTTTGGGTAAAACAAACCTAAGTTTACAGTGTGTTTAAGATACTTAAAAATTTGTTTAACAGTAAGTAAATGAGATTCTTTTGGATTATCTTGAAATCTTGCACACATACACACACTGAACATAATATCTGGTCAACTAGTAGTAATGTAAAGTAAGCTTCCAATCATACCTTTGTAATTTGTTTGATCCATTGGTTTCCCAGTTTCATCTGCATCCAATTTATAGACTGTACTCATAGGAGTATCACTTTCCTTAAAACTATTCAAACCAAAACGTTTTAAAAGATCCTTTTTATATTTAATTTGATTCAAAATAATACCATTTTCATTTTGGAAAACTTGAAATCCAAGAAAATATTTGAGTTCTCCCATTAAAAACATTTCAAATTCATTTTTCATACTCTTTGAAAAACCAGTACATAAGGAGTGTTTATAAGATCCAAAAATAATATCATCAACATAGATTTGTACTACTAAAACATCTTTAGAAATTCTTTTAATAAAAAGAGTTGGATCAGCAATCCCTTTAGTAAAACTTTTTGAAACAAGAAAATTACTAAGTCTATCATACCAAGCTCTTGGATCTTGTTTTAAGCCATATAAAGCTTTAGAAAGTTTAAAAACTCGATTTGGAAAATGAGGATTAGTAAATCCAGGTGGTTGTTCAACAAAAACATCTTCTACAATAAAACCATTTAGAAAAGAACTTTTAACATCCATTTGATATAACTTGAAATTCAGATGAGCAGCATAGGCAAGTAGAATTATAATAGCTTTTAATCTAACTACTGGTGAAAAGGTTTCCTCATAGTATATACCTTTTTCTTGACTATATCCTTGTGCAACTAATCTATCTTCGTTTCTAACTATGTTTCCAGAATCATCAACTTTGTTTCTAAAAACCCATTTAGTGCCTATTGTTAAAGTGTCCTTAAGTCTGTCAACTAATTCTCAGACTTTGTTTCTTTCAAATTGATTTAAATCTTCTTGCATAGTCATTACCCAAAATTCATCATTGATAGCATCATTGACATTTTTAGGCTCTATCTATGAAAGAAAGGCTTGATGTTCAATCTGTTTTCTTAGATAATCTCTAGTATGTGTCCCTCTATCAAGATTACCAACGACAACATCTAAAGGGTGATTCTTTAGAATCCTAGTTGATCTAGTAAAGGTAGGACTAGAAATTTCAGGTTCATCTCCAAGTTCGGGTTCAACAGAAGTAGATTCTGGAATATGTCCAGAACTGGATATTTTTATAGCAGGTTCTTTAGTTTTATCATTAAGGTCCAGAACATCCAAATCTTCTTCAAGATTTTCAAGAGAGGTTTTAGGCTCATGTGGATCAGTTTCATCAAACATGATGTGAACAGATTCTTCCACACATTTGGTTCTTTTGTTAAAGACTCTATAGGCTTTTCTAGTTAAATAATAACCAAGAAAAATTCCTTCATCACTCTTAGAAGAAAACTTGTCAATATTATCCTTTGTATTAAGAATAAAAACTTTGCATCCAAAGACTCTAAAGTAACTAACTTTGGGTTTTATATTATTCCATATTTCATATGGAGTCTTCTTAAGAACAGGTCTAATCAGGACTCTATTAATAATATAACAAGATGTATTCACAGCTTCATCCCAAAAGTAAATAGGCAGGTCATACTCATTAAGCATGGTTCTAGCTATTTCTTAAAGGGTTATATTCCTTCTTTCTACTACACCATTCTGCTGAGGTGTCCTAGGAGAAAAAAAGTTGTTACTATATCCATTGTGCGAGTAATAAGATTCAAACTCTTGATTTTTAAACTCACGGCCATGATCACTTCTCAGAGTTTTAATCTTAATTCCACTAAGGTTTTCTATAGACTTGGAGTATTTGATGAAGTAAGAACAAGATTCACTTTTGTGAGCTAAGAAGTATACCAAAGTATATCTAGAAAAGTCATCTACTAGGACATAGACATAGTGCTTCCCATTTAAACTAGAAACTCTAGAAGGTCCAAACAATTCCATGTGAACCAACTCGAGAGGTTGAGAAGTTTAGACTTCTTTCTTTGATTTAAAAGAAACTTTATGTTGCTTTCCCTTTTAATAGGGATTACAAACTTTGTCATTTGGGAATTCATGTTTAGGTAGGTCTCTAACCAAGTTCTTCCTAGTCAGTTTTCTAAGTGAAAGGATGTTGTAGTGTCCCAATATTCTGTTCCAAAGCCAAGACTCTTTATGAAAATCATTTAAGCAAGTAACATTTTGTTTGACTAAAGAATTCAGATCAACAGCATAAAAATTTTCATTTCTCAAGGCAGAGAACACTAAAACATTTTTAGATTTAAAAACATCACAAGAATAATTTTCAAATTTAACATTAAACCATCATCACACAATTGAGAAATACTTAACAGGTTATACTTAAGTCCATCAACAAATAACACTTTAGAAATCAAAATTGAATCAGTGTTACCAATTTGGCCTAGGCCGATGTTTTTTACTTTAGAATTATCACTGAAGGTGACATGGCCTCCATCAATCTTTATTAAGCTTTTAAAGAAATAATAATCTCCAGAAATGTATCTCGAACATCCATTGTCCAAGTACCATACCTTCTTGTGAGAAATCTTCAAACGTGTTTCCTACAAAACAGATTTAGATGGAAAATGACTTTGGTACCTAGATCTTCTTGGGTCCAGACAGGTTAGCAATCAATGATTTTGGTACCCAAATTTGTCTTATGGGTTTCATACAAATTACAGAATCAAAATATTTTGAAAGATAAACTTTATTTGTTCTATAACCATATGGATAACTAGTTGAAGCATATGAATTTCCAGAACTGGAGCTAGCAGAATTTTGTCCAGACTTAGGAATAAATTTAGTTTTAGTAAGCTGTCTTTTTCCCGGTTGGTATCCCAAACCAGTAGTATATTTTGGTGCAATTTTCTTTCCTAACATTTGAGTTAGAGTATTCTTTCCATTTGTGATTTTTTCTAAGTCCTTTATGATTTTCTCATTAGAAATTTTCAGTTTAGTATTTTCCTTTATCAGTTGAGAATTCTTTTCCTTTTCTATATCAAAGGAAGATTTAACATTGGTAGTGAGAGCATGCTGTTTTTTAAGGATTTGTACTTGTCCTTAAGTTCATTACAGGTTTCTTCTAGCATGTTACAATATTCAAATAGTTCCTCACTAGAAATGTTTTCAGATTCAGAATCAGTTCCAGAATAATAATCATTCAGTATAGGGGAAATAGGTACCTCAGAGGTATTGTTCATGAAGAACATGTTGGCATGATTATTTTCAGAATCAGAAACTTCAAATTCTCTTGTTCTGTCTTCTGAAGCACTACAAGTAGCTTTCATGGATTTCTTGTACTTATTGTCCTTGTAGTTATATTCCTTTTTGAACTTCAATTTTGGATAGTCTTCTTTAATGTGACCTTTCCTTTTGCATTCATAGCAGACAACTTCATCATTCTTGTTAGGTTTTTTCCAATCCTTTTTCTAATGTCCCTTATTGTCATACTTTCCTTTGTAGTTTGATTTTCTAAATAATCTCTTCTTCCTATAGAACTTCTTGAATCTCTTGGCTATTTGAGCCATCTCTGCATCACTGTCAGAGTCTGGATCTTCACTTGTTGAACTTTCAGTTTGTATTTGAACTTTGTCTTTGTCCTTGCTCCTTGAAGTAGTAGATTTAAAATCTACAGACTTCCTTTTAGGTTCATAATATTCTTCCTTATTCACCTTGAGTTCTTCTTCATACATCATAATCTTACCAATAATCTCCTTGAATGGTAGTTTTCTTATGTCACATGATTCTCTAATTGAGACAGAAGTGCCTCTCCATCGATCTAGTAGACATATTAATATCCTCATGATTTGTTCCGTAGCAGTGACATCTCTTCCAAGAGAGATCATTGTATTGAAAATATCATTGAACCTAAGATACATGTCAGAGATAGGTTCATCAATCTTCATTTTAAAATTATCATATTTAATAGTATATGTATTCATTCTCATTTCTTTAACATTAGTTGTTCCTTCATGAGAAACACTCAAGGTATCCCATATTTCATAGGCAGTTTTACAAGAAGGTATTATATTGAACTCTTCATATCCCAAAGCACAATACAGAGCACTCATAGCTTTACAATTATTATTGTAATCTGTCTTATTAGCTTCATCCCAATAGTTCTAACAGTTGCTGGAATCTTATATTCAGTTTCTATAGAAGTCCAGATATCAAATCTCATACTCTCTAAATGAATTTTCATTTTCATTTTCCACTGGGCATAATTTGTACCATTAAAGAAAGGTGTCTTGTTGGTAGCAGCACCTTCTAATCTATTATCCATAACTAGAGTACTAGAGTTTAAAAAATAACTTTAAAGAGATAAAATTTATAACTAACAGAAATTTAATATCTTTAAAGATGCAACTAAAATCACAGTTGAAAAGCAGAAAGTTTTGAAAACTTGTATTAATAAAAAAACCACTGATACCAAATGTTGGCCAGAGTGGATACTCAAGAGGGGGGGTGAATTGAGTTCCAATATAAATTTCTTTTAAAAAGATTTGTCTTAAAATCCCCCAATTAAAAACAAAGTTAAACTATAATGAATTTATACAGATTTTAAATGTTCAATTAGCTTTTTAAAGATTGATTAGATCTCAGTCAATTTAATCACAGGATTAAATTATCTTGTGAAGATAACTTACTGGTTTACAACAAGTATAAACACTTTCAAATTTAACTATCACAGTAACTTTAAAATAGATTTTTATTTCAAAGTAATAGCAGTGGATTATGAAATATATATAGTATACTTATGAATTAAACTAAAATGAACAGCAGATGTAACCAAGAGGTTCAGTCTCAAGCAGAGACTTAGTCCTCTCAAATATATATATAAAAATTCTATCCAAACCCTGGATCAGGGTTAACAACAGTTCAATACTGTCCATGTCCTAAGACCTCTACCACAGTTATTCGTGCGAAAACAAAGTCAACAGCGCACAGGTTGTCCAGGTCACACTTGACCTCTACCACTATTCTCAGTGGGATACAATATGATGTGTGGAGTTTGGAATGAGGATTTAGTATCCTCCAGTTCAGCATTATAGATAGTGTATGTGTAAAATATATACAGAGTACACACACTGCTCAATCAGTAAATAATAATTCACTTAGAGAGAGTATATGAATGTTTAGGAAGCTCTAGTGATCGGCAGTGCAGCTCTGGACTCGTTGGATTTAGCAGAGATGCTTCTGAGTCCTTCTATGGCTTTTCTGTTGAAAATAGAGTATCATGGTTCAGCTTGATGTCCTTCACAAGTGATTTTGTTCTCTGATTTCCAGTGTTCTTCATGTGTTCATCAGTAGTGCTAGATTGCATGAATGAGAGTTCTTTTGAGATCTTGAAAATTCCCCCTTCAACTTCTTCGTGTGTTCTCCCTTTTTGTATGGATATTCATGGAAGAATTCTCTCTCTATGCCTTTTTTAAGCACACCCTTTTACTGTAGCTCGATCTTCCTTTTATTCCACGAGCTTAGGAAATGGGAATGATTACCTTTTCATAGGTACGAGGTACGGTCTCCTGAAATGCTAACAACTAACATTAAATATCATTAATTGCATTAAAAACATCAAATATGACCGTTGGAATTAAATAAGATTTTATAGAAATTCAAACAGTTTTCATGACTATCGGTGAGTCATGAGATCGGTGAGTCACTTTGAATCTGCATTGGTTTCGGTAGCATCAGCATCGGTGGCTCATTAATCATCGGTAGCCATTGGTGCGACTGTTCTCAATGGTGCGCTCGTTCATCATCGGTGCGATGTTTAACCATCGGTGCAACCATTCACCATCGGTGCGAGCGTTCATCATCGATGCGATGTTTCACCATCGGTGCGACCGTTCATCATCGGTGTGACCGTTCATCATCGGTGCGACCGTTCATCATCGGTGCGACCGAATATAACTAATTGTGAGTCAAGACAAGAAATTCTCAAAAAGTGTATGTTTAGTCCAGAATACTTCCAGGTCACTAGTAGTACATAACTTAACATAGATAAACATGTGTAAACATGATTTAAACAAATATAAACACATTTAGAATAATTTGAACAAAAATACAAAAGTGTCATACATACAACAATGATTTGGGATTATTAAAATAACAATCTCATTGAGAGTTCAACACATATAATAGCTCATTTTTATTTTTAGATTATTATTATTATTTTAATAATTTAATAAAATATTTTTTTGATAAAATATGATTAGTGTCAATTTTGACACTATTTATTAGGTTGAATTTAAAAAAAATACAATAAGATTAATTTAGAACAAATAATTTAATACTCACCAAATATTTCATAATAATCTATAAAATTCACAGAGAACCTTAATTAATTAAATTATATTTATTTTAATATTTTTTAATATCATTTATTTAATTATTTCATTAATTGAATAACTACTCCATCATCATTATGTAATTATTTAAGATACATATTTATACACTAAAAAATAAAAAATTACCAATATGTATATTAATATTTTATATTTCAGAATAATATTTATGGTTGAAGATGTATTCTAGATAACACCATATTAAAAACTATATAGTTATTAATAACATGAATGTGACATCATTGAATTTTTGTTAGTTAAAATATTATAAATATCATAATATTGTCCAAGTGGCCTTAAAATTCATATAAAAAATCATATCAAGAAAATATGTTTATTAAGTTAATAATGGACACCTAGATTTACTCATAACAAACCTTTTTCTCCATGTGGACACATAAGAGATATTTAAGATAAAGAATGTGACATTTTGTGACTTTATTTGATTTAAATAATATATAAGTCATTTTCACGGACAACATTCCATTAAATAAAAAAAAATTGATCCTTAGGTGTTATGGGTCGAATAAAATTCATCCAATAAAATGTGATAAAATATTAGGGTCATTTTATTTTTGACCTAAATTACTCAATTTACCCTTTATCATGGTAACAAAATTTATTAAGATTACTATTCCTATTGGCTAAAAATAAAGGGGAAATATTAACAAAATTTGGACCGTATGAATCCAAATATGGAATCCATTTTTTAAAATTCAAAACAATAATTATTTATATTTTAATTTAAAATAAAATCAGAAAAACTCCATGAAAAACAGTTCTTCGGAAGAAAAAAACCATTTTTAAACATAAAAAGTTTTTATAATAAATTCATGTATAAAATCCTTTTAAAACCCACAATTTAATTATTACAAATCAAAATTAATTTATTAAAATTTAAAACTAATATAGAACATAATTTTACCTTGTAAATAATTTAAAATAAAATGAATTTTTCAATAAAAATCAATATTTTCATTATTCCTTGATAAATAAAGGTTTTTAAAAAATTATCAAAAAATATTTTTAAGATATTTTTTATAATTTGAATTCAAAAATAAAATTAATTTTTTTAAAATATATTTTCTAGAACTTATATAATTTAACATCTACTCATAAAAAGAAGAAAAAACTTATTTTTGAAGAAAATATATTTTTTGAAGAATAAAGTTACTTAAATAAAAATTATGTGATCATTTTTCTAATCAATAACCAATATATTAATATTGAGTTGGAATTTTATATTTATTTCATAAATCAGTTATTCACATTCATTCTTACCAATTTAATTGCTATGTAATAACAGATATATAATATTTTAATAATATTATGCAGTTATTCAAAACATTCTATTGTGTGTAATTCCAACTATCAATGAAATCAAATTATTTTAAAAATGAATTTCATAAAAATATCTGGTTGTTAAAACTTCTATAAAAAGGAGATATTTTCATGGGTCTACAAAAAATTTTGTATAACCATGCACCAATAGTGTGAAATGTCATTATCCTATGTTACATGGTTTGAAGAGAAGGATGCATGGTTTTAACTCAGAATGTGTAAATAGTTCTCCCTGATATAGGATCTGTAAGAAGATGAATAGTTTCCTATGAATTGCGCATGGTTTGTATTTACTTTTCCCCAAATGTTCACATTCTTGGAAACCTATAGAAACTCCCCAAAACCACCTAAGAAGAAACCGAAACAAAACATGGTCAAAGAGAATGATTAAAAGTACATGAAAGTGGCATTGGGATGTTAAAACATTTAAAACCTTAAAATAAATACAACATATGAAAATATGTGGTGTATAAGGAGGTATATAAAAAAATTATTTCAAAATAAAAATAAACATAATCAATTTTGATTAAAAATGAGATTGTGAAATAAATTTTTACTGATTTGGTAACTATTGAATCAAAACTCCTTAAAATGGAAAACCTAAATTAAAAAATTAAGTACCACTAATAAAGATTATTTAATAATACATTGTGTCAATGGTAAAGTATATACACTATATAAATTAAATTAGGTTCATGATATAAAATATGTATCAATATTGTGGATTTGAGATGAAAAATCCTTTACTTTGATTCCTCCTTGGTTGGAAATGTAATATCGGCCTGAATAATAATTTTAATTATATTAAGTACTATCATAAAACTTTTTTCATATATATTTAATTATTTAAGGTCATTTTATAGTCAATTTTAATACATTCATGTAATAGTTCTTGTTTACATTGACTATGTAAGGTTATTCTATCAATTTCTTCAAAATTTCATAAGTATATTTACCATGGATAAAGGAGTTATGAAATGGTTTCATCATCTCCATAGTCTTAATAATTTCATTATTTTAATTTTTTCATTATATATTGTTTTATAATCATCCATTTATGGTGGTAATAGAAAAACAAATCACATTACATCATAAAGGTGGTGTATAAAGTATGCATGCACAATGTTATCATTATACAATTGAAGGAAAGGTATGAAGGTAGATCATATTTTATATTTATATAATAATAATTATTTTATAAATATAATATATATTCTTTAATTTTTAATTCCTAACCATCCAAAAAAAATGGTTGTGTAAAAATAATTACACTATTACCAGCAGACGGTAGGTTGTACATACGTACAAGCGATATTTTTATTTTCTATAAGTTTTAATTGAGAGAGAAAAAGGATATACCATTAAAATAAAAACATCATAGTATGTTTAATATACTAATTTAATTATTTTAAGATTATGATTGATGATTTGGAGGTGGTTTAAGAAGAATGGAACTTAAAACATCTCTCTAAGAACATATACCTTTTTTTTGAAGCCTCATTTTGTTTACACCTAAATCCTTCCTAATGTGGTATTTTTTTAATACCAATACCTATAAGAAATATGGAGGTATTTTGGACTAGTAATTTTTTCATAATTGGATGATTTATGTGTCTCTATATTTTTTTATAACATTGGAGAAGAGGTCATATTTTATAAGTGAAGTAAGTGGAAATCTTGTAAATATGTGAAATATTAATATATAATATTTTTCTAAATCGTGTAAAATTGATTAAAAATTACATGTATTGTAATATATAGAAGATAATATCAATATAAATGATCTAATACAATTTATAAATGCTTATGTGGCATTATAAATCTTATCTTTTTATTTCCCCTTTCATCAACCTCATTTAACATTAACCATGGTAATAAATTTTTCATTCCTCAAGGGTCATAAAATAAAGACTATAAATTTACAATGGAACATACATGGAACATTCACAATATCCAATATTTTTCACTTTTAATTGATTTATGATAGGATTTATATTATTTTATATGTATTTAAAAATAATTTTTAAACATTAAATGCCATTTAAAGTCATTTCGTTAATATTCACAAAATTTTGCTTCAAATACATCAAGATAAAAATATAATTAGAATATAACTACTTTCACCGACACTTAACCATTATAGATAACCATAACATTAATGTAACATCATAATTAACATAAAACATATTTCTTTTAAATCTTTTTTAAAATCATTTACATGTTTTTTCACTACTTACACAAGTGATGTGTTTATATTTTGTAAATCTTATAAGTAATTATATTATCACTAAGAATTTACAACAAATTAATATCATATATATAGTTTATTATTAAAAAATAACCATTTACATTCATTAATGTATCATTTTTATCAATTTCTATATCTTGAAAACATGATAGGTGTGGGAGAGTTACATTTTGTAATTACTATTTACATAAAATAATAAAATTGTTATAATCAAAATAAAGTGAAACAAAAAAAGAAATATTTTAATTTTTATTAATATTATGGATAAAATATAGACATACAAGGAGATTAAAGAATATTTTTTTTATATCATGCAATTTTAACCTCGATTAACCAATTTTACCCTTTACTATTGTGATACACTATTACCGTGGTTACTATTAATTATGTCTAAGATTGTGATGGAACTTATTAAAAAAATTTCATATGATGATTCCAAATATATAATCTATTATCTATTATTTAATAACATTAAGTTTTAAAATTTACTTTTAATTCAAGTGTGTGTTACACAATGAAAAAGAATTTCTATAAAAATACTTGTTCTAAGCATAAAAATAATAATATACTAAAATCATATAAGATTTTGATTAAAAAGAAATTAGTTTAATTATTTTAAATAAAATGAAACTTGTCTGACTTTTAAAAAATTCCAAAATTTTATTCAATTTTTTAATTTACAAGATTTAATCTAAAGAAATGCTAGGTTTTACGAAATCATTAATTTTAGTATTCATCCAAAATCATTCTTTTCAAAAAAAAGACTAAAAATTTTATGTTAAAATTATTTTTAAATTACTATTTAGAAAATAATGTACATTTTATCAAATAATGTTTCTAAAAGTACTACAAATTAATCAAAATATCTACATACAAAATGTGATAAAAACCAGTTTTGAAGAAAATGTATGTTTACTATATTAAATCAATTTATACTCATTACTTATATTGTAACCATCATTAGATGAATTTTAATTTATTTTATTAATATTTTATCTATAAATTTCATTAAAATAATTTATCCATAGTGATTAACTTAATTTATTTTAATTAAAATACTTTGCACAGATAAATTAGTTTTCTTGAAAATATCTTCTTTAATATTATATAATCTTTTCCAAAATTGAGATCTTATTTCCTTAAAGTTGATAGGTAAATTTGTCTAAATGATAAATAGTCTATATATATTTCATAATGTGGATTCTACAATTCATATCATCCAATTCAAATGCTAGTTTATAATGGTTATTTTTAAATAACATTTTTTTAATAATATTTTTTAGTTTGTTTAAGTTCATTGTTGCCTATAATAAAAGATATTATATGTAGTATTCATAAACTAAAATCATATAGTGTTAAATCATCTCCTCCTGGTAGAAATTTCATCCTAATGATTTTACTTCATCTAGAGTATATCATGACATAATAATATATTTTTCATGAATTTTAATTTCTATTTTAGGACTAAGAAACTTATTATTTCATAAATAAATATTTATTATACTATATGTGATATTTTAAAAGAATTATACTTTTTAATGTGTATCTATAAGTGTACCTTAATATTTATTTGTTACTTTCCACAAAAAAAACATGATTGATTTATCTTCTATGTATTAAGGAATTTTAAAAAATATGATAACTTTATTTGATTCCTTATATGTGCTTCGATCAGTTTTCTACCCATAAATAATCTCATATTGAAAATTATTAATGAAAATATGACTTTTTCATGTTTGAATAATTAAAATAAACTTTTAAAGGACCACGAGATCTGTTAAGGGTTTTTTATTTCTTGTGTGAAATATTTGTATACCTTTGATTTCTCCTCTTTCAAGAAATTTACAAAAATCAATAATTGTTATTATAATTAAAACAAATATTCAATAATGTAAAAATTAAAATGGAGGATTAATCTATAAAATCTCAATAACAACACCCAAGGTCCATAATTAATCACTAAACCCAAAAACTCATTAGAATATTCTCAACAAAATTTTAGTACATGATAATCATATATTCACAAAAAAATTAATATAATTACCCATATATAAAAACACATACTAACCCTAAAGGTTATATTGGATGGTGAGGGTATTCCTTTTCTTAAAAGTATCACCAAATATTCCATCCTTGGAGACTATTTAGAAAATAAAAAAATAACTCAGTGACAAGATTCACACATGCTAAATTAATCAAATAAATTTTTCCTATTTGATTTCCATGAATGATTTCCATGTGATTCTCATACTATTCTTCTCCTTTATAATATTCTAAGATATCATCAATAAATACCACAAATAAATTATCAAGGTAATCCTTGATGCTTGGATCATTGGTTCAAATAGTTCCCTGTATCCTTATAGTTAAAACATATAATATTAGTGATTTATTTCTTTCACTTCCATTCATATGCTATATAGACCTTATATCTGCACTTGTAACAAAAACTCATTCCCGATAAGCAGTTAACATGATGTTTCTTCCACCAATTATCACACGTATGAAGTTCCATACAAACCTTCTTCACCTTTTCATTATATTTTTATTGGATCTAATTCATCCTTTTCTTCTCTTGATTAATTTTGAATACATATTACTTAGATAATTATTTATATATCTATATGGAATTTTATATTATATCAACATATTACAAAAATAATTTAGAGACTAGTTCCCTTAAGAGGCTCAACATAATTCCATCCAAGAAATAATCAATCTTAATTTTTTGATTTCATACGTAGCCCATATAATGACTTTCTAATCTCATAATGATTTTTATATACTAAGAGACACATTCCCCTTCCTTCTATATTAAATTAATAAAGTTACTTTCCATATCATCTTGTTCTTCTCTAGAAAAATATTTTATCAATGAAAATATCCTTAATGGTTTTCTAATTCATTTTCATTATCACCTCCTACTTCTTAGTATTTTGAATCAACGACCACTATTGATCTGTATCTCCTTTTCAAAAATATACTACTATAATAAACTTTTCCATTTCATAACTTCCAAAATACTATAATATCATTTCAAGGGACGTGATCCATTTCCAAACAACTAATGGACTAGTTTCTCCATTAAAGGATGAAATATTCTTTCATATAAAGTGATCCAACATACGTTCATCGTGTTATGGGAGAAAAGTTTATTCCATTTGGGTAAGGTTATTTTTCAAAACATGGGATAGTTTCCCAAACAATGACACAAACATAATTAACTTATAACATCATGAATATTGATATATAAAATAAAAATCCCTAAATTTTCATAACCATTATAGAGGTTTATTTTAATTCTCATGTTAGCTATGTTCTTATAAAATTTATTTCCCAAGGGTCTTACTATACTTCATTTGATACCAACTATAGCAGCCCAAAATCTAGTTATCCAAAGATGGTGTCTACTTTATTACATTGGTATGAGATACAAAGGATCACACCATGAAGGATCGATCAAATTATCTATATTGGTATATTAAATATATACATTATTTCAATATTATATTGGAAAAAATAAAACATTACAATATAACATTATTTCATCCTTAATGATTATTCAACGAATTCATATTCATGTATCAAGGAAGGGAAAACATAATAAAGTTTGAGCTCACATTCTTAGTAAGTGAAATAGTACAATAGAATCTATCAAGAGTTGATAAGTAATAACGATGTAGAAGAGTGAATAATAATTACATATTCAAATTCATTAATATCAAGATCATGAAATACATGGATTAAAGTGGATAATGATAACTGAAATCTTACTAATGGAAATGCATAATATTAGACATTCATTATCATATTGTAAATTACTCATCCAATATATCACTACTCTTACTGTCAATGCCTTATTCGTGAAATTATATTGGAATGGGTAGGTATACACCAATTACCCAAAAATTGTTTCCACCTTTTTCGTATTACGAGAGCTATTGATAAATCAGGGGGATATCAATAACTGAATCAGATATATAATATATAATAAATATTTATTATAAATAAATAAAAATACATATTTAATTAATAATATAGGTCATAAATATTTCCCCATTAAATAAAATAACTTTATTAATAAGCTTCTATAAACTAATACTATATATATAAATGGAATATAGTGAAGACAACATCAAATTAGTGGAAATGATACTTTAAAAATAAATAATAATAAAAATATATAAATGGGGGATAAAATAATATCCAATGAAATTATGGATAGTGATATGTAATATGATCATGAGAATGTTAATGACCACAAAACCATGAATTAGTAGAGGATGGAAGAAGTCAATTAATTCATCATAGCATAACCAGTGGAAAATACATGAGATTCATAAATATTTTAATATCATCTAATCATAATCCAACCAGAGAATAAACATGTATTTTTTTCTTTAGATATTATCCCTAGTGAAGAATAAAAAACATCTAGGGATATGGAAATTGATGAGAAATAACATTCAATCATTTCTTTGAAAAATGAGAAAATAATATTTTCTTTTGGTTTCCTTCAAAACTAAAAAATCCCAAAATTTTGAGAAAAAAATTCTTTGAGAATAAACATGGAATATTATAATTGATTATTCAATGTGAATAATGTTTTTTATGGTGGTAAAATTCATTCATTTGGTAAATTTCAAAAAAAAATATTCCTTTCACACTTTTTGCAAAAAGTCCAAAAGTTCCACATTTAGGAAATGATAATAAGGTTCCTTTAAAAAATTGAAAAGAAAGTTAAATATTTTTTAAAATGAATATAAATAATCATTTTATCATATAAAATTACTTTCTTGAAAAAAAATTAATGGACATGGATATGGTATAAAATGTTCATTAACTAATGATAAAATAAGGTTTACTTTTATGAAAAACATATTCTTGATCCTTTTAGTGCCAAATAGAGTAAAAAATTGAATTAAAAATGGAAACCTCATAATAAACCATAATTAATGAAAATATATTGGTTTTAAGGAGAATATATCATTAAAAAATTCAATAAAAATTTTAACATAAAAAATCTCAATAAAAGATGAGATTGTGAAATAATTCCTTACTACTTTTGTAACATTTGAGTGAAAAATACTTATAAAAGAAAAACTAAATTGAAACACTAAATACCATGAATAAATTTTATAATATTAAAATGGGGTAGTATATATACCACATAAATTAAATTAAGTGCATAATATAAAGTATCTCTTAATGGATTAGAATTAAGATTAAAAACCCTTACCTTGGATTCCTTATTTGTCAGATACATTATATCTATCTGAGTAATAAATTTAAATAAATTAAATACTTGACCAAAAACCATTTTCATATATATTTAATTAAATAAATTCACTTTATAATTATTTTTAATCCATTCAGCAAATATTTCTTGTTTATATTTGTAACTTAAGGTTGTTTTGTCGATTTTACAAAATTACTTTGGTGTTTTGACCATGGTTATAGGTGTTATAAAATTATTACATAATCTAAATAATAATAATAATTTCATTAATATAATTTTTTTAATTCAATAAAATTTTAGAATCATCCTGGTATAGTTAAAATAGAAAAATGAATCACATCACTCTACGGAGGTGGTAGTCCACACATACGTATGAATGACATTATCATTCACTAATGGATGAAATGGTAAGAAGGTAAATGATATATATTTTTTCCTAAATAATAATTATGTCATTAATATCATATATATTTATTAATTAAATTTTTATAACAATCTAACTAATTTTATGATTAAAAAATATTTAGACCACTACGTAGATATGGCGGGTCCTACATACACACGAAGGTTGTTTTCATTTTCCATATGATAGAAAGGATATAGAAAATGCATTTAATATTAAGAAAATATTTATGTATGGTGAATATACTTATGTAATTATTTTAGGATATTTTATTATGATTTAGATGTGGTTTAAGATGAAATGGACTTAAAAAATCTGGGAAAGAACAAATGCCTCTTCTTTTGGTAGCCTCCTTTAGCTTATAACATATGACTTCTTCAAGTTTCATTCTAGTGAAACCAATACTTTTAATACATGGGTAGGAATTTTTAGAAGGTATTTAATCTATTATTGGTTGATCTATTTTTCTCAAGTAATATAGAGAAGAGAGGAGAGGAGGTTCCCTCTTATAAGTGAGGCTGGTGGAAATTTTGTAAATAGAGGAAATGTTAATATATAATATTTATCTAACTAATATAAAATGGATATAAATTTAAATATATTCCAATATAATGAGGTTATGGTCAAAATAAATTCATCATAAATCTTTTTCAAAGAGTTTACATGAAATTTTAAACCTTATAATTTGTTTTAACCCCCTTATTAACCCCATATAACCTTAACTCTATAAGCAAATATTTCAATCATTAAAGATCTTGAAAGTAATTTTAAAAATGTAAAGTGGTGCATACATGGAACATTCATGATATCCTATAAAAATTAAATTCCAATTAAGTTATTATAGTATGTTTATAATTTGATAATGATTTTAAAAAATTATTAAATACAATTTAAAGTCATTTTTTGGACTATTACAAAAAATATTAATTTAAATACATCATGTTAATAAAATAATTAAAATATAAAAAAATTCACCAAAAAATTATCATATATAATTATCCTTAAAATTTATTTAACATTGTAAATAACCCAAAAGGTACCAATTTTTTTTAAATCATTTACTTTATTTCCTTTTGGCTTGCACAGGCACATCACCAGCATTGTGTAAACGTTATAGTTAATTATACCATGAATAATTTTTTGAAAATTACTATCATGAATATAGAATAATAATAATCAATTTTATTATCTATATCTATTCAAATATCATTTTTATTTATATCCATATCATGAAATCATAATAATAGAGAGAGATATTGACATTTTGTAATTACTCTTTACTTAAAAAATTATAAAGAACATAATCAATAGGAAGTGGAAGAAAATTCCTTGTTAAAGAAGTTATGTGTATTATTGAAAAAATATGTAAGTGTCTGAGATATTTTTAAGCCTTATCACATAATTTCAACCTTTATTAAACTATTTTACCCTTTACTATAGTGATATACTTTTACCATGGTTATTATTAATTCTGTATAAAAATTAATTTGACCTTATTACATTAATTTAATATGATAATACCAAATATATAATCTATTTTATATGAATTAATTTATATAAATGTTAAAAATTAATATTAATATAAATTCATAAAACACAACTAAAAACATTTTTTTAAATACCCTTTTTAAGTAGAAAAATGATTACATTCCTTAAACTTGTATAATGTTGATTACAAAATAATTAGATTAATAATTTTTTATAAAATTAATCTTATTTAAATTTAAAATAAATCTAAAATATAGTAGTTATTTTATGTTACTTTATTTAAAAAAATTAAATTTCAATTTCATTTAAAATATGTATTTTTCTCTATTCACCCACAAATCAATATTTTTTAAAAAAATACACTGTTTTATCTGAATAATATTTTGAAATTATTATTAGAAAATTGGTTTTCATTTTACCAAAAAATCTAAATTTTATAGAAATTAATCATAATATTCATGCATAAAATGCAATAAAACCATTTCTGAAGAAAATTTATTTTTGAAGTATAAAATGAATTTATACTCACTTGCTATCTAGTAACCACCATTATATAAATGTCAATTTATTATATTAATTATAAGATCTATAAATACTAATCAAATCAATCATATATATTTAGTAACATACTATATTTTAAAAAAATACTTTGCACATATTAATCAATTTTATGAAAAATGTCTCCTTTTATCTTATTTGAAGTTATTAAAAAACGTGTTCTTATTTTTTTAAAATTAATCATTAATTTTATATCAAGGATTAATTTTCTTTATATATTTTTTAATGTGGTTAATACTATTCATACACTCTAATTCAATGTCTATTTTATAATGATTATATTTAAAAAGTCATATTTTAATATTATTTTACGGTTTGTTTTTGTTTGGTTTTTTGTCTATCGTAAGATATCATACAAAGTATCCACTAACTAGAATCTTGTGGTTCTAAAATTCTTATTTATTATACTAATAATGTAACCTTAATGGGAGGATAAGAGTGTTCTATAGCCTAGTGACCTAAAAAATTGGGTGAGGATACTTCCACGGTTCCAAAGGATAAGATAACATTAGTGATCGAAAAGCCTATTTTGGCCGATGTATAAGCATATGCTGAAGGAGATGCTCATAATATAATATAAAAAATGGAAACACGTTAATATTCTAGTGATTTAATAGAAAAATGGAAGTATCTATAGTGAATTTTTTGATCCAAGACCCGCTATTAAACATATACATATCACTTGTACCATTTATAACACAATCATTTCAAGTGGATGTTTAAATCATAAATAAATTCATACCCATGTTATAATAGGCAATTTATATATAAGATAAGGTTTTACTATTGCTAATAGGAATATAGAGGGATTAATCAATCTTCATTCTGGAAGAACTGTTTTTGAAATACATTGTTGTCTCTGAGAGAGACTCTAAACTCTACCAAGAGTCCCCTGACTTTCAATGTCCCTCACTACAAAAAACATGAAAACTATAGAAGGGGTTATTTTTGAATTCAGAAGGGGTTATAACCCCTTTTAAATACATTAGTGGTGGTTATGAAGAACCGCCACTAATGTGCTCACCTACTGTTAGTAGAGGCAGTTTTGAGGAAGCGCTCGTAAATTAGTGATGAATTTAGCAGAAGTTATAGTAGAGGGGGTTTAAACCCCCTATAATTTTGTCTGAAATTTACCACAAATGGTTGGTGTTAAAGGTGGTTATAACCTCAACCGCCTCAAGTAGAGGGATTTAGGGGTTGTTTAAACCACCCCTAATTACAAATACATTAGGGGCAGTTTTCACACAACCATCCCTAATGTTTCTCTTTTTTTTTAAAACCCAATAACCACCACTCACCTTTTCTCTTCCCCCATTACCGCCTATCCTATTCCAACATGTACCCATGGCCTCTCCTGTCGTGTCCCGACTGCTGCCTTGTTCCCCATTCCCCTCTAGTCGCATGTCCCAATCTCCTATGTGTGTCCCCGCGGCTCCAGCCTCTCTAGTGTGTTCCAGCTGTTCTTCGGTGTGTGTGCCCTGGTCCAGCTAGTCTCATATCATGTTCATATCCCATGGTCATCCCTGGTTTATCCCTCTTGGTCTTCTAAATTTGGAAGTGTTTTAAAATTTATATCCCATCTAAATTCAAACCATTTTTCTCTCCAACATACCTCCTTCGACTAAACCACTACAACCGTTCTCTTCTTGTTTATATAGAACATATATTATTTTATTTATATATATTGATAAGTTAATTAAAATATAATTTATATTCATAATATATTTAAATACATATAATAAGTTTATTAAAATATGCATATATATTAATAAACATATATATATTAACAAATTTACACATATAATATATATATTATTGTATTTATATATATTAATAAGTTTATTAAAATAAACATTATTAAAACAATATATTTTAATACATCTAATAAGTTTATTAAAATAAGAATATATATTAATAAACATATATATATTAATAAATTTACACATATAATTTATATATTATTGTATTTATATATACTAATAAGTTTATTAAGATAAAAATTATCTACATAATATATTTAAATAAATAACATGTATCTATATTTATATATATATGTATATATATATTTTTTGCACACCTCTATAAATTATATATTTACATATATTTAAATAAAATTATGTATGTATTTATAAATACATTTATATCAAACACACACAAATGCAAATGAGTATTTATATATTTATTTGTAATTGTTTATATTTATTTGTAATTGTTTATATTTATTTGAATAAATGTATTATATATATATATATTTATTTACCCAAATATATTATGCAAATATATATATATGTATTATTTATATGTACACAATTAATATATATATATATATTACATATTTATATGAATATAATATATTATATATTTTATAAATACATTCATATATGTATTCAATATATACAATATATATTATGAATTTTTTTAAGAAAACAATAAAGGTTCACAACCCCTCTGATCTCTTAAATTAGAGGGGGTTTGAAAACCCCCTCTAATGTAAGACATTATTGGGGGTTCAATAGGGGGTTTTGAACCACCACTAATGTCTTATATTACAGGTGGCTATGAACCCCCACTATTTCCTTAAAAAACAAATTCTGTATAACACACACACACATATATATATATATATAACACCTATAAAATCCAACTAAATATATATATATATATGTATGTATATATATAGCTCCACTAACTGAATATATAATGTCTGCAAGTAAATATATAGCACCACTAATTATTAAAGTAGTGACAATTTTAATATAACTGTCTCTAAAATCCAACAACATATTAAAAAAATGCTAAAAATTTTAGAGGAGGTTGTGAACCCCCTATAAATTATATTATTATAGAGGGTTGTGTAGAACCTCATCTAATGTTACAAAAAATGAATTTAGAGGGGTTTGTGCATAACCCCCTCTAAATAACCCCCTTATAATGTACTGTTTTTTTGTAGTGCCTCTTGAGAACATGCATAGAAGATTATATGGAAGAAAATTCATAAGTCACCCATGGAGGATCTGAGAATAAAGTTGAATCATATTCACTATATCTTCCTAATTATATGGTATGGTTGTTTTGATTTCAAGAACATTCATGTCACTGTAAAAGAAATTATTGAGGTGCAAGGATAGGATGACCTGGACCGACTGCTTCTTTACAAAGAAGAATCTTAAGCACAATCATCTAATCTCTAAGATGATGTATTTTTGTAAATCAATCCCTATTCATATTTGTCTATAGAGAAACAACACATAACTAATGAACTAGTAATTTTATTGGACTGCCCCTACTAGGAGGTATATATTGTTGAAAGAGGATAAATAAATCATTGGATACTAGTCAAGGATGCAAAGTAGATGGTTAAGTTACACTATCAGGAAAAATGAGTTATGCCCCATAGAGGAAGCAGGAGTTTCTAAAAAACCTAGTATTCAAGAAAAAATGGATTATGATATATGATTAATTAATGAACTTCTACCCTTAATTGAAATTTTTTTTGTTATGCACTAGCCTTCTTAAACAGAGAATCCAATTTGTGGATTCTCCTCTTCTATTGAATTAAAAAAATAAGCTTTTCTATCTAAACTTATTATCTAGGTTTTTCCTCTTCATTACCTCATTATAATTTCACATGAACTGATGAATATTATGAATATTAATGAAAATACAAGAGTATCCTTTTGAAAAATAAATTGAACATACCTCCAATGATGCTTGAGTATGTAATGGAATATGATGTGATCCATCAATTTAGAGACACATGCCTTCTGATGGGTATATGTAGGTGAAATATAGTGTAATATATACTGTTAACATTCAATGAAAGAATCCTCAGAGATAAAGGTCGACATTCTAGTTTCCTCGGTTGTGTTTTCTCATTGATGAGTAAAGGAATTCCAGATATATAGGTGTTAGTACCATCATCGTACATTAGTGGTTAATTCACATGGATATGAGGTATTTGAATTGAGTAACATGATAAAACCCACATAGGGGAATCTCTGTAACACCCCAATCCTCCATGGTACGTTTTTCATTGAATAATGCAACAGCTTGCATTGTACGCAACTTCGAGATTCTAACACACTATGACCAATCAAAGTAGCCGTTATGAATAGTAATACCCACTTTTTGAAATTTTATAAATTTTATCACTCAAAATGGACTTTTTTTGGATTATAAATATCAAAATTATCCTAGGGTAAAATTTTGGTACTTTTCGGATAACTTTTATATTTTGATGAATAATGAAAATTACTAAATTTTAATTAAAAACAACTTTTTTTAATCAAAATAATTAATAGTGATAAATTATGAATTTGAGTGGTTTTAAAGTATATTTAGAATATATTTTTACCATTTAATAAAATTTTGGTCATTGTACATAATTTCACAATTAAACCGGACATAAACAAGTGTCAATATTCTGATAGTTATTGTTTCTTAAAAACACGCTTTTTATTTTGACAGCGGGAATTAATTTTAAATTAATTTCTTCCACTTCTGTGTTTTGAATTTTGAAAAATGGATTCTATATTTGTAATTAGGATTTCCAAATTGTGTAAATAGGTAACTTATATTTTTTGACATTTTGAATAATTACTTTGGTAAATATTTTATTTACCATGGTTAAAGGGTAAATCCGGTAAATAAGGGTAGAAAAATAATATTATAATAGTAATAAATTACCATAAAACGTGTCCTAACATTATTGGTTGATATATTTCCGACCATGGGAATATTTGGGTCTATTTTGGGACCACATGGAGCCACTTTTAGGTGACAAGGATACTTTATATTAATTAAGTTAAAGTAAATACAAAAATGACATAAGCATATATCTTTTAGAAAAAACAATTTTTATATAGGGTTATATATGTTATATTTTCAACTACAAATATTAATTAGAAAGATAAAAATATTTCCGACATTATGGTATTTTATTTATAATTTTTAGACATTTAATAATTAAATTTATTTATGACACAATAATGATGCAGTATTTTCCTTATTAATGAAAGAATCAAATAATTGGTATTATAAAAGTTAAAATAAATATAATTTGAAAGTTTTGATGCCATCCATGAATTTTATTGGTTAATATGACCTGTTAGGATTTCTTAAATGAATTTCGTTATAATTAATAAAGTTTTTAAGACTTTAAAAAAAATAAATTACTAAATTTATTCAAAATTGAAAAAAAAAATGAGTTTTTAAAACAAGTATTATATTATTAATTGATATTCTATTCCTAAAAATCTAAGGTTAGACCAAAGTATTTATATAATGATAGTTGTATCATTAATGGACTACTTGGGGGTCTCTTGGATGTATATAGTAAGTTTATTAACTATATAATATAAAAATACAAAGTGACATGGTAAATGTCAATCTAATTAACTAAGAGTTAAAACTAAAAGATAAGGTTAATATAATGTCCCAAACCCGTCTAAAATTCATTGGTTGAAAGGATTTAGACCCATCCTCACCTTATACTTTAAATAATACACTTTGGATCCATTAGAAACCGAATATGAATTTATTATAAATTAATACTTTAAGTTTTTTCTAAAGAGCCCCTCCTCCCCTTATAAAAGGACACAACTTCTAACAAATTCTTCACACCTTAAAATCCTTTTGGTTCAGCCAACCCCTGACCAAATACTCTCTAAAATTATCTCAATTCAACCTATAGGTCTTAATTTGATCATAAAACCAACCTAAGGATCCCTTTTGATCAAATCAAAAGCAAGAACCCGAAGAAGGGGTAATGTTTTCACCACACTTTTTCAAGTTCCTTTCTTCATCAACTTCTTCTTTCTTTGTTATTTCCTTTATAAAATAATAAATCCAGTATATTCTATATATTTTTATGTTATTATAAATATGGTACAACCATATTCAGTACTCAATCCATCCTTTGAATGACATGTCACTATATGTGCGTACGTACGGCTTACTGTCTCCACGTCGTGGTGTAATTGTTATTCAAAAACATTATTATTTGGATGGGTATGATAATGATATGTAATTGATGTAAATAATAAATATAACATGATTATGATTATGGATATATGATATAACATCCAATTATATATTATTTTAATTTCAAAAGAATGATATTGTCACTCGTGCGTACGTACGGACCACCGTCTCCACGAACGCGATGAGATTCATTCCTCATCGTATCCATGCAATTATAATTCTCATTTGATGATTAAAAATAATTTTTAAAGACTTGATATCATTCTGGATATGAATAAGATACAACATATCCATAACAAACATGGTTTATGTAACAAAATATATAAAAGAAAATGAGTAAGTTAACACCCGAAACGATGATAATACTAAGATATTATTAAAAAATCGATGTTAAAAGATCATATATGATATCATATTAATGTATATAATTATTGTATAATTTAATAACAATTATTTTACCATTATACAGGAGTTTAACCTACCCTAAACCAAGGAAAAGTACAAGGTAAGGGTTTATTTCACAATCTCTTCATTATCCGAGGTTGTTTATACGTAATTATCTACTGGGACCTCTTTATCATCCACATCCATGTTTCTTAAAAATGTATTTCAAATCATTCTTACTATTTTATAGACTATGGGTTAAAGTCATTTATACCCTTTTTTTACTTTTTATAAGATCTTTATAAAGGAATATTTCCATCGTTTTCCAAACAAGGTCCTTTTTAACCTTTTCGACAAATTAAGGCAAGAATGTCTTTTTTTAACTTATATGGAGGGTGCGGATATTTTCTACCGTTGTAAAATATTCGAATATTCCCTTACAATCTTATAAGAATATTTTCAAATTAAATGTTTTATTTTATATTTATGTTACTTTTAAATGATTTCAAAAAAAGAGATATTTCTCTCAAATAGTTTTGACTTCATCTATGTCAACATACTTTGATGGATTTTAAGATTATTTGAAGTTGATTTATTATGATACAAAACTTCCATATTTTATTGAAGGTTTTGTGATATGTGTTACTGTGGATTTGTTATTTTTATACCATTCATGGTTTATGGATAAAGTATTTACATTTCTTATGCTAGTTTTAATACGATGGTTTATGTTATGTTTAAACCTGTTCATATGAGGAATACATTGGACTTAATAAGTGACGGGTGGAGCCCGCTATAGCTCCTCGATGCATCGGTAGGTCTCATGAGACAAACTAGTGTCTTGTCATGAGGCCTTGACAAAATCTTATTTGTAGTCTTGGCACGAGGCCTTGGATTCGTGGTTATGATAGTCTGGCATTATGCATTCCATCATTATGAAAGTGGTTATTGATATTGCATGTGATTATTCGATTAGTAGAATATCCATGTGAATAAGTAAATGGTATTATTTCATTTTATTTCTGCCATATTATGTTGAAGTTCAAGTTTAAAAGGCTTTTGTTTGATTTATACATTGCCTTAAATTTTTATGTTTATTTATGAAAGTTTCCATTATATTGTTATCCTTACTGAGCATCTGAGCTCACCCCTTTCAATGTTTTATTTTTTCCAGGATGTGAAGAAGTATTTTATGAATGACCTGTAGGGATAGTATGAGTGGATATGAATAAAAGATGTTTTTGTAGTTTTTCACTTTATGATGTAATGTAATACTTATGAATATATCTAGTGTTTCTAAGGATACTAAACTGATCGGTCTTTCAGAATTTGATCCCTTGTGATCATGCCAATGTTATGTAATAATGCACCGACTCTGGGTAACTAGGGTCGGGGCGTTACAGTTGGTATTAGAGGAAGTTTAGTACAAACCTTGGAAGCTAGATTTAGATAAACTCTGATTAGAGCACATAGACCTAAGATGGACTTTGAGGATTATTGTAGAATAACCTCATAGAATTTTGGTATTGTAGAGATTTTGTGAGTTTTCTAAGAAATAAATATATGTCTGGATACGAGTAGGTAGAGGCAGCTCTGGCACAGAAGTACCTAGGGGTAAAACCCGAAAACACCGCTTTGAGATAGACTCGAACGGGAACTGGTGCATGACAACGGGCCTTGTTGCACTCTTGGTTACGAAACTCCCAGGGGATATGCTTAGGATAATTCTCATTTTCTTTACAAACCATTATGAAGGGTTTATGAGTATATACTTCCTCAAAGAAGACATTTTTATGATTATGGATTATATCCATAAACTGTTCAATTTATGGTAAGTGTTTTACAGGTTTGGATTTATATATTGTGATTCATAAACTAATATATTGTATGCCATTGTTTAGAAATGGAACCTAGTAGAAGAAATGGAAATCATATCAATGCACACACTCCATGTAGGGATTTCCCTCCTGCTCAAGATAATTATAGTGGTGCTGGTGATGCAACTGGTGCTAATCAACTAATCACCATATTAGGACAACTCACTCAGGTTATGAATAATAACCTTACCCATATGGAGCACCCCGATCCACAGCATGGAGGATCAATGTTAGATCACTTCATGAGGAAACAACCACCAAAATTCAATGGGGGTAAAAATCCACTAGTATCTGAGAAATGGATAAGTTCCCTAGAGAAATTATTTCAGGCTTTGGGTTGTAGTGAAAGGGAAAAGGTTATCATGGCATTTTACCACCTCACTGGATATGTTGATCAATGGTGGTCATTAATTCAAAACACAAAGGATGATGAAGAAGTATCAAGTATGGAATGGAGGGAGTTTAAAGATATTTTCTTATAAAAATACTTTCCTCATGACCATCGAGCAGATATAGAAAGGAAATTTCTCAGTCTGAGGCAAAAGGAGGATGAGAATGTCGCAAAGTATGAAGATAACTTTACAAGGTTAGTGAGGCATACAGCAGATTATATACGTAACCCGAGGAGTAAGATTGATCGTTTCTTTTATGGGTTAAAACCATTTCTCCGTCGATCATTAGTCTCACAATCCTTCTCATTATACGAAGACATTGTATCATGTGCTATAAAGACAGAAAAGGAATTCTCTAAATCTTATGACAATAAAGTAAAGCAAGAGAAGAAGAGAACGGTGGGACAAGAGACAGATAAAGGGGAAAAGGTAAAGAAGGATTTTCCATTATGTGATAATTTTGGGAAGAAACACCCCGGTACTTTCCTAAAAGGAATGGGAGTTTGTTACAAATGTGTAGCAAAAGGTCACCAGGCTCGTGATTTCAAGGGAAAGAAAGATGTTGTCAATGTTGAATGCTACAATTGTAGAGAAATGGGGAATTATGCAAATGAATTCCCTAATCGTCAAGGAAACTTACCTCAAAAAGTCCAAGGGATCAAGGCCAATCTTATGTTGTTACTACAGTTGAAGTGGAATAATTAATGTATTTGTATTTTTGGACTCAAGGATTATATTCTGGTTATAAGAATAATGTGATATATATAAGGATTGTACTACAGTACTTGTTGTTTTCATTAAGGTTTTAATATGACTAAGGTAATCATATTTTCAGTATGTGAAAATAAAATAAACTTTACTTTGTATGGGGAATCTGATGTGACAATTGATTTTGGAATTTAGATACTTTTTACAGAGAGTCTGGACAGAGGTACTTTGGATAACTATAATGTTTGGAATGGATTAAGTTGAACATTGGATAGTATTGTTTAAGGTTAAAACAATTCTTATGATTATTTTTGGAATATTATGATGATATAGTTTTAGTAAAATGACAACCTGCAGGTCGGGTGATAACCTGTCGCATCGAACAAAACTGTAGGAATCGAACCCACAACCATAGTGTGACAGGCCCTTATTACCTACCACTAGTCTACAAGAAGTCCCTGATTATTAGAAAATATTTTTCTTCATTTTAATGGTATGTGTTAATATTTGGAACCTTATACTATTGGGGTAAATATAATATTTTTGAGTTCTATTATCTTTTGAGTGAAAGATGAGTTTGTGGTAGAAATTAGTCGAAGGATGAAACTATACTTTTCAAGTGTATATATATATATATATCTTATTCTATGAATAAATTAATTATTAAACTTTAGGGAAGGGATATTAAAACCAAAAATGTGTTATCCTAACACCTTATGTTTTGTTGAACTGATGATATTTTAAATCATCATAGATTGATGGCTTTGAGGCCCTTAATTTTACACTTGTTTTTGATTGATGACATCAATCACTCCCTATAAATATTTACGTTTTTCCTCTAACTATGTGTCTGTAATTGCCACCAATTTTCTCCTATTCTAAACCCTAATTTGGTAGTGACATTATTATTTCCCTTTCCCTCTTATTAAAACTAAATTTTATTAACTCTACTTTCGATATGGGTCTTCCACAAAAGTATTTTCTATTTTCAACCTTTTATTTTTGAAAAACAATTTCAAATTCTGAGGATGTAATTTATTGAAGGATGGGATAATGTAACACCCCAAGCTTCCACGGTACGTTTCCCTTTGAATAATGCAATAGCTTGCATTGTACGCAACTTTGAGATTCTAACACACCGCGACCAATCAAAGTAGCCGTTATGAATTGTAATACCCACTTTTTAAAAATTTATAAATTTTATCTCTCAAAATTGACTTCATTTTTTGATTCAGAATATCGAAATTAGTCTAGGATAAAATTTTGGTACTTTTCGGATAACTTTTATATTTTGATGAATAGTAAAAATTACTAAATTTTAATTAAAAACAACTTTTTTAATCAAAATAATTAATAGTGATAAATTATAAATTTGAGTGGTTTTAAAGTATATTTATAACATATTTTTACCATTTAATATATTGTTTTTCATTGGACATAATTTCACAATTAAACCGAACATAAACAAGTGTCAATCTTTTGATAATTATTATTTCTTAAAAACACGCTTTTTGTTTTGACAGAGAGAATTAATTTTAAATTAATATCTGCCACTTATGTGTTTTGAATTTGGAAAAATGGATTCCATATTTTGAATTAGGATGTAAAAATTGTGTAAATAGGTAAATTTTATTTTAGGACATTTTGAATAATTACTTTGGTAAATATTTTATTTACCATGGTTAAAGGGTAAATAAGGTAAATAAGGGTAAAAAATAAAATTATAATAATAATAAATTACCCTAAAACATGTTCTAACATTATTGGTTGATACATTTCCGACCATGGGCATATTTGGGTCGATTTTGGGACCCCATGGATCAATTTGTAGGTGATAAGGACACTTTATATTAATTAAGTTAAAGTAAATACAAAAATGGCATAAGCATATATCTTTTAGCAAAAAAAAGTTTTACATAGGGTAATATATGTTATATTTTAGACTATAAATATTAATTATAAATCTAAAACTATTTCCTACATAATGGTATTTTATTTATAATTTTTATACATTTAATAATTAAATTTATTTATGACACAATAATGATGCAGTATTTTCCTTATTAATGAAAGAATCAAATAATTGGTATTATAAAAGTTAAAATAAATATAATTTGAAAATTTTGATGCCATAAAAGAATTTTATTGGTTAATATTACCTGTTATTATTTCTTAAATGAATTTGGTTCGAATTAATAAATTTTTTAAGACTTTACCAAAAATAAATTACTAAATATTGTCAAAATTGACATAAATGAGTTTTTAAAAAAAGTATTATATTATTAATTGATATTCTATTCATAAAAATCAAATTTTTTACCAAAGGACTTATATCATGATATTTTTATCATTAATGGACCACTTTGGGGTCTCTTGGATGTATATAGTAAGTTTATTAACTATATAATATAAAAATACAGTGACATGGTAAATGTCAATCTAATTAACTAAGAGTTAAAACTAAAAGATAAGGTTAATATAATGACCCAAACCTATCTAAAATCCATTAGTTGAAATTATTTCTACTCATACACATCTTATACTTTTAATAATCCACTTTGGATCCATTATAAACCGAATATACATTTATTATAAATTAATACTTTAAGTTTTTCATAAAGAGACCCTCCTCCCCCTTATAAAAGGACACAACTTCTAACCAATTCTTCACACCTTCAAAGCCTTTTGGTTAGGCCAAACCCTGCCCAAATACTCTCATAACTTCCCTCAATTCAACCTAGATTTCTTATTTTGATCATAAATCCAACCTAAGAAGCCCTTTTTATCAAATCAAAAGGAAGAACCCGAAGAAGAGGTAATGTTTTCACCACCCTTTTTCAAGTTCCTTTCTTCTTCAACTTCTTCTTTATTTGTTATTTACTTTCTAAAATAATAACACCAGTATCTTCTATATACTGTGATTTTATTATAAATATGGTACAACCATATTCAGTATTCTATCCATCCTTTGAATGACATGTCACCATACGTGCGTACGTACGGCTTACCGTCTCCACGTTGTGGTGTAATTGTTATTCAAAAACATTATTATTTGGATGGGTATGAAAATGATATGTAATTGATGTAAATAATAAATATAACATGATAATGATTCTTTATATATGATATACCATCCAATTATATATTATTTTAATATCAAAAGATTGATATTGTCGCTCGTGCGTACGTACGGACTACCGTCTCCACGAACGCGGTGAGATTCATTCCTCGTCTTATCCATGCATTTATAATTCTCATTTGATGATTAAAAATAATGTTTAAGCACTTGATAACATTCTGTATATTAATAATATACAACCTATCCATAACAAACATGGTTTATGTAACAAAATATATAAAATAAAACAAGTAAGCTAACACCTGAAACGATGATAATACTAAGACATTATTAAGAAATCAATGTTAATAGATCATATATGATATCATATTAATGTATATGATTCTTGTATAATTTAATAACAATTATTTCACCATTATACAGGAGTTTAACCTACCCTCAACCAAGGAAAAGTACAAGGTAAGGGTTTATTTCACAATCTCTTCATTATCCGAGGTTGTTTATACGTAATTATCTACTTGGACCTCTTTATCATCCACATACATGTTTCTTAAAAATGTATTTCAAATCATTCTTACAATTTTATAGACTATGAATTAAATTAATTTATACCCTTGTTTGAATTTTTATAAGATCTTTATAAAGGAATCTTTCTGTTGTTTTCCAAACAAGGTCCTTTTTAACCTTTTTGACAAATTAAGGTAAGAATGTCTTTTTTTAACTTATACGGTGGGTGTGGCTATTTTCCACCATTGTAAAATCTTAGAAACTTCCCTTACAAGCTTATAATAATATTTTCCAAGTAAATTTTTTATTTTATAATTATGTGACTTTTAAATGATTTCAAAAAAAAGAGATATTTCTCTCAAATAGTTTTGATTTCATCTATGTCAACATCCTTTGATGGATTTTAAGATTATTTTAAGTTGATTTATTATGATACATAACTTCCATATTGTATCGAAGGTTTTGTTATATATGTGACTGTGTATGTGTTATTTATATACCATTCATGGTTTATGGATAAAGTATTGACATTTCATATGCTAGTTTTAATACGAATGTTTATGTTATGTTTAAACCTGTTCATATGAGGAATGAATTGGACTTAATAAGTGACGGGTGGAGATCGCTATAGACCCTTGATGCATAGGTAGGTCTCATGAGACAAACTAGTGTCTTGTAATGAGGCCTTGACAAAATATTATTTGTAGTCTTGGCACGAGTCCTTGGATACGTGGTTATGATAGTCTGGCATTATGCATTCCATCATTATGAAAGTGGTTATTGATATTGAATGTGATTATTAGATTAGTATAATATCCATGTGAATAATTAAATGGAATTATTTCATTTTATTTCTACCATATTATACTGAAGTTCAAGTTTAAAAGGATTTTTTTTAGTTATACATTGCCTTAAATATTTATGTTTATTTATGAATGTTTCAGCTATATTGTTATCATTACTGAGCATCTGAGCTCACCCCTTTCAATGTTTTATTTTTCCTGGGATGTGAAGAAGTATTTTAGGAATGACCCACAGAGATAGTATTAGGGGATATGAAGACAATATGTTTTTGTAGTTTTTCACTTTATGTTGTAATGTAAGACTTATGAATATATCTAGTGTTTCCAAGGCTACTAAACTAATCAGTATTTCAGAATTTTATCCCTTGTGATCATGCCAATGTTATGTAATAAGGAACCGACTCTTGGTAACTAGGGTTGGGGCGTTACAATTTCATAGTGAAGATTAAGATGTTCAAAAGGGGTTGAGTACCCTAAATTTATAAACATTGTGCATTTCACATGGTACATCATGATTGATATATAGAATAAATAAGAGTTTTATTATTAGGATAACATAGATATGTGTTTAGAACTAAGATTGGGGGTCTCAGTCAGTGTTAGTTCCTAATAATGTGATTTAAACCATTATTCCATTTTTCACCTACACGCATATTTAGTGAATGAATCATGTTACCTATCTTACTTATATCATTTCTAGTTGGAATATATGAATGGTAAGAAGGAAAGAACACAAATGGACATCAGAATTTGTTAATGAGGTTATCTTATAATATGGAATATTATATCCCATATTGCATCATGTTTGTTATTCCATACACACACTTCCTTTTTATTATAAATAAAATCATAGTAAAGGGTATGATCTTGGAGTTTTTATCCTAGAACAAACTAGATACATTACAAGAATCAACTCATTGTTTCTTTAGTATGAGAATATTGACTTTCACTTCCCTCATGAGTGATTTCGAGAGATATCATGAGTCCCACTTGGACTATATGGATCAAATTTTCTTCCTCAATTCACATTATTCAAAATTATTTCCTTAAACTTCTTATAAATGTATGACATTATAATATCATATGATGGTTTCTCAATTCATTTGTAATGAATTCGATTAGAAATGGTTATTATTGAGATCTCATATTCACCTCTTGTTTTTTTATTCTTCTTTAATAGCACATGCTAAGGAACATATAAATAAAAAATTCACATTATCTTCAATTATTAAAGTTTGTAAAATAGTGTGTAGTATCTAATTGCTCTCCTCTTTTATTCATTTTTTTATTAGTCTTGAAAAAATGTATATCTTATTAAAAATAGTTGGGTTCTCACTCTATTTTTTAAAAAAGATTTCAAACTATTCTCTTTCTCTTCCCCATCTATATATTTATCTCAAAGGATCTCATAAATATATTTTTTTATATGTGAATATATAGAATCCGTTAACAAACGTCATATCTAAGATATATTCTTATTTTCTATTAACATATTCACATATTTATATCCACATTTTCTTGAAAAATACTCCAATTCATTTCTCAAATACATTTTTTAGAATACCATTTCTCTTTTTATTCATAAGTCTCTACAATCATATCTCATTTAAAGTGTTTATGAAATTTTATACAAAAACATTAATTATGGAAATGTTTCCTTTTTCATTATTCTATTTCACCACAGTAATTTATCAAAATATAAAAAAATATTACTGATTGGTAACTTATGAAAAATAAATTATGTACCTAATGAACTCCTTTGCATGTGCCTTAAGAAGATCTCTAGTGTACCTTAAAATCTAAATTGTACATATTGATCTTCACTAAATGTTCTCTATAAACTCAGTATTAATAATATATAACTAAATGAAATATTCAATATTTATTATCATCTTAACTCTTAAACATAAAAATAATTTCTACTTGATCCATGACAAACCATCATTATCATTGTGGAATTTACTCATGAGAGATCCAAAAATAATCATTTGGTCTAACACCTTCATAAAATACCACAATGTATTTGAATTTTTTGTTTATGACTTCAAACTTCACAAAAAATATTTAGAATTCAATTAATTAATTTTATAATTCATGAATATTATTACAAAGTTTTTATATACCCTTTCAAAGTGTATGTAAACTCTTTAGGAATTCACACTTCTTGAACTATTGTGCTTATGCCTACCTCAATCCCTTACTTCTAGAATTATAAGAGTAATCCCATCACAAAATATGATTATGGTTAATAGGTATTCTATTGATTCATCTTGAGCTTAATTTGATTATTTTTATAATCCTTCATTATATAAACACTTTTGTAAAATAATATTCAAGAAATTCAATATGGTACATGAAATAATATGACATAGACGATGTTGTTTCAACCAAACAATGTGTGTTGTTTACATATTAATAGTACTAATATTTTATATCCCCACATTAGAGTTCAACATGGGAGTACTTGTATTTATTAACTTTTACATGCTATTAAACCTCCAAAAAATCCCTTAGGTTATGACATTCGATGTGGGTCACCATGATACCCGGTATAGTGCTTCTTTCCCTGTCTGTGATAACATATGCAAGATCTCCGCTCCTATATAAATATGGCCTCACTAACCTTATTTTAACCATTTCCATATGAACATGATAGATTATTTCTTTTTGATTCCATCTTGATGGATGGAATATATATTTTTAAATTCATTTTTCAACGACTTATACAATTTTATTCCAGCCACTCACACATAGTTACCTCTCAGTATTAATAATTTTACAACCAATATTAATTTTATAAACTTGTCCATTGATACATAGTTTTTTTCCATTTATAAAAATTATACCAATACTTAGAGAAATTTAAATGGGAATTTATCTAATGTTAATAAACTATAAAAAATAACATGAAATTATTTTCCCAAAATTATAGAAATGAACATACAATTCTTAAATGTAGTAAAATAATTCTAAATGAATTCCAAACATAATTCAACCATTTCAAGGAAACTTTAAATTAATTCCAACACTTCAAATAACATTTATATTATATAAACTAGCCTTTAATAATTTAGTTAATAACCTCCATTTCCTTATAAATATGACAAGGAAACTTCCTAGATTCAAGGAAATCATTTCATCGTTAACATGCATAGATTGGGAATTCTAACTTCTAATCAACAAATATGTGAATTGAAGAAAATTTCAATGAAATTACACTTCTTTACATATTAAAATATTCAAATATAACATTATGATCATTGGATATTGTTTAATAAAAAACAAAAGAAACACAAAGTGGGTCCAATAATCTACCCTTTTGTATTTTTTGTCAATACCAACTATAAAAAATGGAATAACAATATGTTATTCCATTTGACTTATTATTTTTCATAACTTTACATTTGTTTATCTATCCCTCTTATTGAAATTAAATACAATGTATATGAGAGAGAGTGGTATCACATCATAACTAATATATGTGACATCAAACATCTCATTCTAGTTCTTTGTGATCCATGATTGGTGTATACAATAATATGGGTTCATTTAGAGAATAAAGATGCCCCTGACACCCCAAATATAAAATAAAATCCTATGAAACCACATTATTCAATGGATGATAAAACATTTTTAAAATATTAAAATTACTCATTACCAATTGTTTTAGTTATTACTATGCCAACATGAAAGATGAATTATTAAATTCAAATCAACTCATAGATTAAAACATTCAAGAAAAACCTAAAGGATTTATATCATATGAAATTATCCTATCCACTTTTTCTAAATTTTCATATCCATGATATTGATAAAAACAAATTCTATCTAATAATATTAGGTTTTGATTGTTTAAACCCAAGTTTGAGTGAATTTTAAATCATAATGTGTGAATGAAACTTTTTCAAATAACCATCTAGATTTTTAGATTTGTGGGATATGATTATGGAATCTTCTCAAGACCTTTATTAGTTTTCTCCCCATCATAGAGACACTCTAAATAATCTTCATCAAGGTGTACATATGCATTATATAGGCTTTAAGATATCTATGTTGAGAGTGTACCAAAATGGAACCTTTCAAATTACTATCAAAATTTGATAACCAGTATGCCTCCCTTGGTTCCCCCTTCATATTTTTCTTAACCTATAATTCTCAGCATGGTAAAAATATAAATATAACTGAATTGGTAAGTTAATGAGCTGTAACTACTTTCTTATCAATGCGAGTAACTGGGTTAAGAATTTATTCTCAATAAATTTTTTTTTCAATTTTAACGCTAGGTCTTGATGAACTCTTCATTTATGCACTGCATGATTTCAATATTTCTTATAAATAATGGGTAATTTTTCTTTCTTAGTTTTTTTTGGGTGTGATACTTTGTTCATTTTATAAGCCATCAAGGTACATGAAGCACTTGGGGAAATATTAATACTCTTTTTAATTATATCTTGGGAAGGTATGAATTTTAGACAATCCTTCGATTTGTGTCTAATATACTTTGACCTCCCTCAAAACACATTAAATACCTTTGGTCATTATTTTTTGACAAGCTCTCATAAAATTTAGATTATTCATCAAGAATAATTTTTTTCTATTCTAGATTTATTTCTTTCTCCATATTTTCTGGTCAAATAATCCTAGACTATTTAGGTATGTTACCACCCCTTTAGTTCTTCCCATATGGGTTCTTAAGAATAATATTCACCAAAGTAGTCTTCTTATAATTTTCATAGACTTATTTTCCATTCTATTCAATCTTTCTTATTTCAATATGTACATTCATATCATATTTTTATGAGACCGTAGTAAATCCTTTTTCACCACCATAAAGAAAAACCTTTAAGTGTAGAACTCATTTGAAAACATTGATTTCAAGTTACAGAGTTATTTTCAAATACTTTTATATCATTGAGAGATAGAAAAATTATAAGGCCCCAGCCTTAAACATTACCTAATATTTAATTAAATGAATAATTCACATTGAGGATCTTTTCAGGTTTATAGTTTTATAGATTTAGGCCATAACTATTACATCTCAAAAGTTACAAAGTAGACACTTCTACTCAGTTTCCATTTTTTCATAAAATAAAAACTCTTAAAAAAATTCATGTACAGTTCCATGTTTTAGACAGAATAACATTCCTTGATCCCATATTTTACCCTATTCCACTTTATGTCCTGTGAAAAACATTTAAAAAACTTGGGATGAGCATAAAAAGATCAGTAAGGAATACACAAAGAAGGAAACTATTAGTTTTTCAAAACAACAAGTAAACCATGAATACTTTAACATGAGTAACATTTTTCACCTTTATAAAGTAGTAAATACTCTTCACTAAATAAAATATCACTACTTACCCTTTTGTAACAAAGCGATTGCCCATATAAATAACACATAACATATAAAGGTAACTTGGGACATAAACATACTTAAATGGAATAACCATACGGTCGACTTCCACACATGTCACTAAATGGAATAGCCATAAGGCCGACTTCCATACCCAATGCATTATAGGTTATAACGTAACCACCCGTCCTAGTATTCACGACACCACTCTTAATTTGGTTTATCACATAACCACCCATCAAATGTCCAAGTACCATTAAAAATTCATAAGACATAAAACAAATATAAAGGAAAGAAAACATTTCCACATTTCAATCACAATATATCACTTAAATATATTGATATAATAAATCCATTATCAAAACCATTTTCAATACCAAAATATATAATAGAGTATATGGTATTTATTTTATTTTAAAAAAAATACGGTTTGTTGAGGAAGACAAAGATCAAATAATACTCGCGGCGGTGGAAAGGTCATTGTCACCGCATACATTAAAAGAAACATTACTTTTTGTCATTTAGTAAAATGATTCGTAGAACAATATTCCCTTTGAATGAAATAAAAATTAAAAGGTGTTTATACAGCGTATAAAATAAAGTCTTGTATTAAAACAAAATATGCCTCAATGAAAGGAGGTTGAGACGAAGTCCCTTACCTGGTGTCCGACTTGACTCGATCATTCTTTACTCTCCTAAATAATAAACTAAATTTAATTTATACTTTCTTAAGAACCTTTTTCAAGTTTAGTATTCCTTTTATATCACTTATTTCCATGTAATAAACATCATGTAATAATTTAAGTTAATAATGTTTGTTTTGTCGATATTTGGTACTTAAGTCAAAAATGGACTTCTTATAATTACATGTTGTTCATGTGGTCAAAGGTTAATTATATCCAGAATTATATTCATGATTTGGATATCATATATATTATATATATCCATCATATACATGTATTTATAATAGTACATAACATTTAGACGTAAGAAATGAAATGCACCGTTCATGGAGACTATAAGTCGTACGTACGTATGAACGCTACTTCCATTTATATTTCATATTTAATGGAATTAAAACATAATGATACATGGTGGTATTATAATTTCAGTATTTTATAATTTATAATATCATTAAACCTATCCTTTATATGTACCACATATGTTATGAATGAGTCATATCACTTTGAGGGGGCGGTAGTCCGCACTTCCTCAAATTAAATTATCATGTTTACACATAATAGAAACCATAAAGGTTTGTTATATATATAAAAATACAAAATCATAAAGAAAAAATAAACATAATATATATAATATATAAATATAGTTACATATTAATGGCAACCATGAAATGTGTTAAAAGAAGATTGAACAATCATCGTTTCGTGAGGCAGTAATTTGCCACCCACAGAAACAGTATGTTCTTTAACCATTAGACGGGGGTGTGTGTAAGTGTAGGTAGAATAATTTTCATAACAACATCCTAGTATATTTATGATTCTGTTGTTACTATGTGATCAAATAATAAGAAGATAGTGGTGAGTGAATAAGGAAAATAAAAGGAAGAAACTCAAGAGAATACATTACCTCTAAATCGGGTAACTCTTTTTGATTTGTGCCAAAGGCTTCCTTGGGAAGACTTATGCCCAAAGTGAGGTTTAAAGGAGTAATATAGGGCTGTGGAGAGATAATATGAGTAGAATTTAGATGAGTAAAGGTCTTTAGAGTTGTGGGTAAGGGGGTAGAGGTGGGGGCCTTTTATAAGAGGGAGGAGGGTCACTTTTGGAAAGTCTTGAAATGTTACTTTATTATAAAATGGTTTTCGGATTTTAAAGGTCCCATAATGATATATTTCGAGTATAAGGTGATAATGTTTCTAAATACACACATACAATAGGTTTTATACAATCTTAAGTCTTATATTTTACATTTTATTTTCATTTTATTTTAATCGTTCATTAATGAGGTAATCACTGCATCATCATGGTGTCATAAATAAATTTATTTACTTAATGTCTAAAAATTATAAAAAAACACCATGATGTAGGAAATATTTTTATATTTCTAATGACTATTTATAGTCTAAGAGATAATTTATGTAAACAAAATTAAAATTGTTTTACTTAGGTGTTACATAGTTTGGTTATATTTTCCTTTCTTTAAAAATAAAATGATAAAAGGTCACTATCACACAAAAGTGATTCCATGGGGTCCCTAAGTTGGTACAAGGAATCCCATGGTCGTAAATGACACAACCAAAAGTATTTGGACTCATGTTGGGATCATTTTATATTATTATTATATTATTTTATTACCCTTAACCACCCGATTACTAATTAATCATGATAATTAAAGATAATTGTCGTCGTTAATATTCATAATGTCCAAAAACAAAAAAGTCTTAATTACATAATTTGGACCTTCTGATTTCAAATATGGAATCCATTTTACCAAATTCCAAACACATAAATTGCATTAATTAATTTAAAAATAATTCTCGTTGTAAAAACAAATAGCATGTTTTTAATAAACAATATCTATCAAAAGATTGATAATTGTTTATATCCAATTTCAAAGTGAAATTAATTATAATGACCACCATTGGATTAAATGGTAAAAATATATTCTAATTAAACTTTAAAACTATTTAAAAGGATAATCTAACCATATAATTAAATTAGATGAAAAGGCAGTTTTGAAGTAAAATACAGTATTTTTCACTATTCATTAAAAAATGAACATTGTCAGAAAAATACCAAAAATTTATCCAAAGTAAATTTAAATGTCCCAATTCTAAATAATAAGTTTATTTTGACATATAAATCTTATAAAATTGTCAAAAGTTAGATTTAAAAATGGTTTTCCATCAAAAGGCGGTAAAACAATCTTTTAAAAATATTAGAGTATTCTATGCTTAAGATTAGATTTATTCTCATTTTAAGCATCTAAAACACTATATAATTCATAAATAGACATAGATATGAAAATATATTATTCTTTAATTACTTGGTATGTTACAAAAAATGATTCTATTCATCTATGGATTTTTTTTATTTTCATGGGTGTTCTCCCCCACAAAATAGGCCTCTCTATTTTTCAAGTAATTAAACCGATATTCCAACTATCTGTAGTGATATGTATAAACCTATAACATGAAAAATATTGACCCAAAACCTTTTATTTATTATTTTTAACTATATTCTATACACCATTTCATAATTTATTTTTTATGTATTACATTTTATTTTGGATTCATTTAGGAAAAAATTCATTATATTATTACATCTAACAACCTTAGATGTAATAGTGGGCTCCTCATGGTTTTTCCTTATCTATATTTGAAAATATTTTCAAATAAAACATACATTATTAATGACAATAGATTTATTGTAACCATTATTCATATAAATGGGTGGTATATTTGTTTTTTAGCTACTATATTGACCATTTGTTAATCTTATGATGTTTTTTCCACTAGATAGAGGTATTTTGTATAAGAAACCTCCTTGGTGTTACTAATAATAGTATATTTTTTCTTAGTTTATTAGGATGGTTTAGATATTTACTCTTTAATATTTTCAATTTTTATTTTAATTTTGAGACATATTATATTGAGGATATGTATCTCATCTTCAACTAATATTACCATTTTATTTAACTCCCTTATTATCATATAATTTTTATCATAATATGTATTATTTATATATCATAGTGCATTATCAATATCCTTTATCTTTCCAACATTGATTTTCATATGAGAATTATTAATTTCACTGTATGTTTTTTGATCTACTTCCAGTGCATAAAACCTCTAATCAAGCGAATGGTTCTTTTCTTCATGTATTTTTTTACTTCTTCTTTATCATGTATCTTATTGATCCACTCATTATAAAAACCATAATATACTTATTCAATACTCTAATTCATATATTTTCAATATATAACTTGTTTGGAGAGATTTATCGAATGAACATCCTTTATTAAAATGGTTTATCAAAATTTTCTTAATCTTCCTCTAGTTTGGTTACATCATTCTGTATTCTTTTGAATGTGCCACAAATAAAATTGAGTATATAATTTTGAAATTTCATTAAGAGATTAATCAATTAGGAACATTAATAATAATATACACCATCAAAATATTATCTAGTTGATTGTATCTAGTGTACTATGAGATATGGCCCCCTTCTCTCCTGGATAGCTCTCTCAATCATGTCGCACCTCTCCTCCATTTAGGGTTTTCCCCATCGATATAGAATCATCTTCCAAATTTTTCTCTCTTATATCATTATATTGATGCTTCTTTACTCTGTTTTATTTTCAAGTTTCTATCTATGTCCTTTTTTCTTTTCCTCGGATGGGTTTCTCTCTTATGGTGACCTATTTTTTCCACAGGGCCGATGTCTTCAGGCATCGCAGCAGTTTCCTGACCTTCGATGCTCTCCTAAACTCTTTTTTCATCCGTCCAAGTCAGGTTTTATTTACCTCTATGATTGTGGCTCACTATTTATCTCTTTTTTGTCTCAATCTCTTCTCTTTCTCTCAAATCTACTATACTAGACTCTATCTCGGTTTGATGTAGTGGCTCTTGTGGAGGGTATGGTATGTGTTGGTTGAGATATCATTGGTTTTATGGGAGTCAAGAATCATGTTGGATCTCTTATTCCTTATGGTTTTAGTATTCTTCTTTGGTTTCAGTTTGTGTTGTTATATTCTCTGGTGGTCTTTTATTCCTACTGGTATTTTTTAGGCATGATTTATGTTTGTTATCATCATGTTTTGGATTTTTTTTCAAGGTTTTCATCATCAATGAAAATAGAAGTTCTTGGTGCTCATGTTTCTTCTCGACAACGTCCGATATTTATCTGATATTTCTCTAGATTCCAACACTCTTCTCCCAGTCAGTTTTGTGTGGTTGTATTCAATGTGTCTTGGGAGGTGGGTTTGAGTGGCAGTTGTCATTTCAATAGGTTGTTGTGCTTGGTGATGTTGTTTTTTCTGATTGATCATTATATTTGGTTTTATATTTGATGTTATATGATATTCTATTTGGATTTTATTTAGAGGTGAAATTGGATTTCTATTGGTGTATTTCATTGGATCTATGGTGTGGGTGTGATTTATGATTGGGGTTAGGGTGCAAGATGCGAGGTGGAGTTGGATTTCAATTTGGTTGTGGCTTTGATGTTCTACAGTGTTCTGTTTGGAGTTTCTTTAGTGTTGACGTTGGATTACTATGGTTGTATTTCACTAAATCTCTAGTGTGGTTGTGATGTACGATTGGGGTCAGGGTGTGAGATGAAAGGTGACTCATCAACCTAGGTAGTGAATAGTTTCTATTTTTAATTTGAAATTTTAAACTTTGAAACTTTTAATTTGTGATCAATGGGAGGCGTGGTGAGTGGATGTGACGATATTTGTAGTGGATTACTAGGAAATTTCATTGACTGGGATTGTAGTCTCTATCCTCTATGATTCATATCTCATCCATTCACCCTTTTCTTATTTTATGTTTGAATTTGGCACTGTGTATGTTTTGAATTTTGAAATCTCAGGTCAGCTGTGAGGTTACCACTAACCTAAAAGTGGCTTTTAAAAATAAAAAAAGGATTAGAAAAGATTATCTAGAGATTTTATATTCAATAATTTTAATTGGTTCTTATGTTAGAAATTTATTATATAAAAATTCAGTTACCTCATCCTCATATAAAGTATTTATATATTTTATGGTAGAGTGGTTGTATATATCCTTAGCAGTTGGTTCAACCGCCAAATATTTATCTTCCATGATCATTTTTTTATCAATGTTACAAGATAGAGAATAAAAATTTTATTCCTCAATACATTTTATGGATGTATTCTTAATACATGTTCTTCCAAAAGATATATTATTTATAGATATGATATATTTACTTCTACTTTGATTACATTTAATTAGAAGAGTGTTGTTATTTTCTTCTTTCTTAGAAGAAGCATACCTAAACTTATTTAAATCTATTTTCTTATTTTTTTTCAAGGTCTTGGAAGATGTCTCACCCAAGGATACTTTTATATGGATCTTTCAAACTTATTAAAATTTTTACTTCATAAAACCTTTATAAATATATACTCAAAATTTTCAAAAACATAAAATCATTTATTATTTATTTTCTAATTAGATGTTTTTCTATGCTCTGATATAAATTTTTAGGATCACATATGTATGTGACCAATAGTGAGAGGGTTGGGGTTGGGGGAATCATTGTTATAGAATCATAATATGATTTAAAACTCAATCCATTTTTTCACCTCCTCGCTTATTCAATGAATATATATCTATATCTATTTCTCTCTATCTTATACTTGGTTTTCATGTATGAATGGTAATTGAGAAATCACACAATAAGAAAATAAAATTCATTAATGGGGTTGTCCTCAAAGAAGGATAAATATGTCTTTAGTGAATCACTTTTATTATCCTATATATAGAGATTCATTTTTATTATTAAGAGAATTGCATGAAAGGGTATAATCTTGAACCTATTATGCTGAAACAAACTAATTACACTACAAAAATCAACTCTCAGTTCTTTTGGTATAAGAAAATTACTTTAATGTAATTGGGTAAAGGTCTACAGAGATTAAAGGAGTCCCTCTTGGACTATATGGATCAAATATTTTTCCTAGATTCACAATAAATACAATGGATACATCGATCCCCATTAGACATTATGATATTAGAATATCATTGGATAGATTCTCAATTCCGTCAACATGAATATGATATATAGTTGAAAATATTATGATTTATTATCCTTTATTCACCTTTAATAGGGTTAATTAAGTAACATATGAATAAAACATTGGTTCATAATATCTTCAATACATGGATTCTGCAAAATATAGTGCAGTACAAGCCCACTCACCTCCTTTTTTTCATCAAAATGAAAAAATGTATATCTAGATCTAGAATATAAAGTGATCACTCCCTTTTTAAATATTATTGAATATTCTCATTTACTTCCTCCGCTATAAATTTTTCTCTAGGGATATTGAAAACATTTATTCCCTGTATTTTAGTACAGAAAATCCAATCAAAAACATCAATCCCATGATCTCTTCTATTTTTCCTCTATGTGGTCAAGTGGGTCTCTCCCTACAATCATAGAATTTCCTACATTTTGTTTACTAGATATCATTAGTACATTTATAAGAATAAAATATCAACTTTTATTATTCACAATACTAAACAAATACTATATCTCGCTCTATTTTTTTATGGTATTTCTTAAAATAACAATAACAATGGTTGTGTTTTAGTTCTCATCATGTGATTTTAGTGTGGATCCTTCATCTCAATATATGAAAATATTAAAAAAATTCATACCTTATGAAGATTTTAGATTTACCCAATGAATTCCTTTGCATATACCTTAGAAATATATCATTTTTGCCTTAAGAACTCAATTATACCCTACAATATTCAGTGCATGTAATCTACAAACTCAATCTTTATAGGATCTTTCAAATAGTTGTCTTCATTTTTCATTGTCATCTTCATAATTAAATTTGAAACAAATTTATTCTTGATCCATGGAAAACCATCATTTTTATCATTATATTTAATCTTGAAATCCTGTAAAATAATCATCTAATATAGCACTCTTAATGAAATCTCTCAATGTATTTGAAGATTATGTTTACTTGTTGAACATCATAAAACACTAATAAATTCAATACATTACTCTTATAAATTCATGATAATTATTATGAAGTATTCATCTAACCTTTTTAAGTATCAAAAAAATATTCCATATATCAATATTCTTGAACTTTTGTGCTTCCACGAACCTCAATCTCATTATTATGGTTTCCATAGAACACTCTCAGCATGAACTATGATTATAGTTACCATATATTCTGATGAATCTTCTTCAGGGTTTTCAATTATTAAATATATGAACAATAGTGCAGTGTAATATTTTGAAAAATGAATAATTGAATAAGAAATAGGATCTCATATATGACATCGTATCAGATAAACAAAACATGTTACTTAAATTTGAATAGTACCATTATTTCACTATACCAAATCAAATTTTATCATCCAATAATTCTTATTTATTAACCTAAAATGATAGAAACCTGTCATAAAATACCTTAGGTCCTAACCATCTCAATGGTTCACCATTCCTCCCTTCACAGTGCTTCTCTCTCTGTCTATGCTGACTTGCATAGGCTTTATGCTCCTCTCTACAGCTATCTTCACCATCTCTACTTTATACATGGCCAACTGTCTTTGATTATAGGATTCTTGGGTGGTGTCATCTTAATTTATTCCATATATTTTTAAATTAATTACTTAATTACCCATAGAAAGTTATTCTAATAACTCATACATAGTTACCATGCACACATTTTAAATTTTTATCCATTGTCAAATTTTTAGCACCCAACTACTGATATATAGTTGTCTATAACTCATATAATGTCAATGTACACTCAAATAGAGTATAAATGTCACTAATATTAATTTATCTAGACACTCATATGAATATAAAATTCCCTTTTATAAATTTAATCCATGATATCTAATCTCATAGAATAAGTAGAAAATATATAAAATGGGTTCAAAACATAATTCAACCATTTCAAGGCATCTCAATAATACTTCCAATGATTCAAATCCAATTTCCATTATCTAAATGGGTCTTTAATAATACAATGATAACAAATATATTGTATTATGGATATAATTGTTTTACTTCCAAGAATTAACATAATCATTTTATCCTCATCATTCATATCGTTGGAATTCCAATGTCTAAACAATTAGCTTAGGAATTCCAACCAACATCCAAGAAATTCAACTTATTTACATATTTACATCATCCAAGATAACTTCATTATCAATGAAACTTATTTATAACAAATATAACACATACAAAGTTTTTTCCAATAGTGATCTAATTTTTTTCAAATTTTAAGGGACCTGACCAACATGACTTGATTTTTTTTGGTACCGTATGGTAGACCACACATAATTTTAATATCTTTCCATTAAAAAAATATTTTACATAAGAATAAAATAGGGGGACTTAGAATATATTTATATGGATTTTAATTAGGTTGAACTTTACAGGAATTCCACCTATCAATGCTCAATCATGTTTAGATCATATTAGATATATGTCTAGTGAATGAAGACTCAAATTTATCCTAGTATTACATTTATAGGTTTTCAACATGATGATTTCTACATCCCTTTACATGGGTTGTTTAAATTATTTAATGATATACCAATGTAGTTATTTTTTATGGTTGAATAGCATTGACCAATGGGTGAGGTAGCCTTCCCTGTAATGAGAGAATGAAATAACATGACATGAATGAGTTCAAAGTGTCACAAGTATAAATAGCCTTGTTGATTAGTGTATATTTATTTAGGAAATAGTGTGTGGACCCATTATTTTTAATGATAAATTCTAGGAAATGATTCCAGTGTCATGTCATTTAGTATACGGAGAAAATGGACTTTAAAGGTTGAAGAACAATATTTCATACTCTTTCTTCAAGAATGTGTATAATTCATGAATATGTAACATCAAGGGTATTCAGACAAATGTGAATAGTTAGATTATAAAATGTGTAATTAATAACTCAAATTATTTGAATCCTAAAATAATGGTACAAAATAGGTATTTATGTGATGAATTTTTAAATTATTATAATTATGTGAGTCTGTGATTCTTCTAGTGCATATAGAGATTTGAGTACATTCACCTTAGGATAAAGATGAATTTGGTTGGTTGTTCTAAATTTAATGGCATGAACATTACGAAGTATATTTGTCACTTTGAGTGGAGTAAAGTAGTTAATGATTGATAATTAATTGTTTCTATTGATTTAAACACCTATGGAATGATGTAAGATTCTAAAGAGAAGGAAATTAAATAATTATTAAGTATTATAAAGGTTTCACAACTATGAACTAAGAAAATTTATATGATTAAGTGATTTTATATGATTGTGGAATCTATAAAATTATTTTCCATTCAAACATTTTCCTTAAATAAAGGTTCCACCAAGTATATTGTGGATTTTTAGGGCCATATAGTGGGACCTATAATATTTATGCTTTATTTTTTTGCACTCTAACTTTATCCTAGGTCAAAAAAACTATGACCTAATGAGTGGAGTGTTTACTTAAACTTAGTAATACCTTTATAGATTTTCTACCCAAAAATAATCATTTATTTTTTTATCTTTATTTTAATAATTTTTTAATTTAAACCATTTTGTTCTTGATTTTAAGGTCACATAGCTTTGATTAGATGGTACTAAGGTTTACGATCATACAACATTAACTAAAAAGCTAGATAGTATAACTAATGAGGGAATAAAGAAACCCAATTTAAATAAGGATCTTAATTTGTATTGACCATCTTGAAAGGTGATACACATAGTTTAAGTTCATGATGACTGAAATAATGTGGCTGATGTTTAGTGTCACACAAAAATTTTCCAAACATGAGATAGTATTTATATCATTGAGTGAGAAAAAACTCAACATAAATTTAATAGATCAATGCTATTGTAAACCATCTTGGAAAGGAGTGCACATAGTTTAAAATTGTGGTTCTTGGATCAACAATTGGGTGTGTGATTTGATAACCCACATGGTATTTGTGATCCAAAAGTATCCCAAAACCTTTTAATTGGGAATGAAAATTATTTAAATCATGATAAAAATTATTTTAATTAAAAGATTTAGATAGTACATGTATTCCAAGGATGACCACATAATAATATTTGGAGTACGGGTTCCATTATAATTCCATCAAATACATGAAAATATTATAGGATCTTCTGTTGAGGATAAATGAACCTATTGTTTATACTTTTGAATATGAAAACATAAACATTACTAAGAAGATGTGTCCCTTTGAGTTGAATACACATGTTAATAATATCTATGAAGGGTTTATAGATATTAAAACAATTATGTAATATGTTTTGATTTATGGAAGGAAACATCTAAGAGGTGGCCAGAATATCCCATTCATGATCTAACCATGATTTGACTATTTAGATATGATAAAAATAGAATATTCATGGATGATTATTTGTGTCTAGAAAAAATATAGTGGATCTAAAAATCACTATATATATCAAGGAAACATGAATTAATCCCCATGTAGTTATTATAATATGGTATCCTTGTTTAGGTTATAGTTTAGGTAAACCATGGCATATTTGGGAGGAAATGTAGTGATATACATATTATCTCCAAGGAAAGAGATCTTTTCCAGACTAGTACATTCTTAGCATTATTTCATAGATAAATAAATCTATAATTAAGGATCCTATATATATATGGATCTAACTTAGAATAGGGGAATTTAATTTTAAATGTGTAATCATTAATATGGATCCATGCACTATTTAAGATCTTATGTGGATTTTCATCTCATTCTAGAAAGTTAGAAAACACTGGTAGGTTTATCTATGATGTTTAAGGTTTTTTGGATAGATCACATGTCATAAAATATGTCATCTTACAAAAATTAACTATTATATGGGAGACATATACCAATATTTTATTGTGTGAAAATTATATTTCTTCATCTCAATGTTGAACCCTTTAAGGGAAAACCTGATGTGAATGGAGAAAATACATGTATCCAAATGGTGTGGGGATTTGATTTAGATCCATAGGTAGGCCTAAAAAATTTATATATTCATCATTATGTATATTTTTGTAATATAAATTATGAAACAAATAGTTTTGACATGTATTTTAGGGCATTTCATCTTGGTTAAGGTCAATAAATGGGAAAGGGAACAAGCACTGAGACCTCTAACATAAATTTGGATCTCGTGTATGGAGAAGGGTTGTGATGGTGATAGGGATTTTCATATGAGACTAATATAATTTATCTAAGTGTTAACATATATCCTAAAAGATTATGAATTAATACACATTTAGTTCTTATGAAATTGATCTATTTGGTTTCCTTAGTGAGATAAGGAAAGATGTATCCCAACATGAAATAGTAAGGGTCTCACTACCTAGGAAAATCAATGCGAGTAGAATCTATAGATGAGAGTAGTATATGAGATACCAAGGATCACAACATATCCAGTTTTAATAGTAATCAAGACACAGATAGTTTATATATGTGGGATAATGATATGATCATCTTGTCTTAGAGTCGAGTAAGGGTAGGTAACATGAAATTAATAAATTGATGGTTTTGGATCAAAAAAATTAGATATCAAAATTGGTATTGTGAATTTATCTAGCTATTATAGTTTATATGTAACTACATTTCCTAAAACAATAGGAATTAATAAACACATAGTTATTATGATAATTAAATTTATCTAAGTGATAATCAATAAACAGAGAAAGGAAACCAGCATTGAAAACTCCAACATGGATCTAGATCTTGAGTAAGGAGAATAAGCCTCACATTCCCTACTAAACAACCTGAGAGGTTGTGTGTGGGATACCTTATTTCATTTAATTTTACATCATGTGAATATGAAAGACCTATATACTTTTAAACAAGATGAATCTCAATCATTCTAAGGGGGAAATAAACAAGAACCCCTAAACTCATGTGAGGCATGCTAGGTTTGAGAAACAAGAGGAAATTGAAATATTACTAACATCACATGAGAGAACAGTTTGAGAGTGTAAGTATAATATACATCATGTAGTTTTATTTCATTATATAATGATTTTTTTGTGAAGTTTTACATCATGTGACAAGTATTTAAGTGTTATTAAATTTAATTTCATGTTGTATTGACTTTATGATATGTATTTTAACATCATTCTACTTGAATTTTGTGAACCCAACGTAATGTTATGAAAAAGTATTTCAAGACAATACTTATATATATTTTTTGTTTTATGTTCTCTCCATCCATAATGATGACTATATAGACATTGTTAGAGTAGAACTTATGTATTCTATATGGTCCCTCCCATTTTGGTTCAATATTTGGACATATATTCTTAGGTATCAATAGCGATCTAGAGATAGAACTAGTTCTCCAATGAGGAATGAGTATAGGAGATAATTATTATTGAATTATCATATGATCTGGTTTTAATGAATTTCATGTATGTGTAGTTTGTATAACAATTTCATATTAATATTTTCCAACTCAACCAACCACTTCTGGGACTGTTCATCTTTAGATAGCTAATTACATATAACAATGCATGGTGAGGGGAGATGAACCTCTTTAAGTAGGACTGCCTTCATTTTTAATATGAGTGAATATGTGGTATATTTTTTATTAGTGTGGGTTTTGGTTTTATAATTCCACAAAGTATTTTTTTTTTGGAAATGACTTCTTATCTCTATCAACTATTTTTTGAAGGATATTAGATAGAGTCTTTATAGAATCATCTATCTATCTATTCTCTCCTACAAGGTAGCATGATGAAGGCTAGACTAAATGATGTATTCCTAATTTAGACTTTTCAATTCAATAGAGTAGAAATTGGCATCGTTGTCTATAAATATTGAGGGAGGGACACTATATCTGGTAATGATAATTAAATTTATGAAATTTATGATAGATTTTTTTTCTGAATTCCATGGGTGATATAACATTACCAATTTATGGATGAATTCAATGGTGTAAAGGATGTAATTAGACATCCTAGATATGTTTGGGGACATTAACACATGATATATATTCCCTAGATATAAAATAGTCAAGAATATTTAGTGGTATGCAATAGTTTTGGGGGTTTATGGATGTATTTGTTGCATATCTTGAAAGCATGAAATTTCATAATTAACTCTACATGGTCTCTCATTATTGATGAAAAGAATTATCCAAGACTCCTAGTTTGATGAGAGAGATTGGATAATGAATTATGAGAACCGCAAGGGCTAACATTATATTCCTAAATTAAAATTTGGGTCTCTCATCCTTCAATGCATATGAGGATTTCTCCATAAAAGACTCACTTATAGAGTACTTACTAGGAATTTAGTTTATCAAAGAGGGTGAAATTTACAACTTGATACTGGATAAATTGATTTTTGGATCAATCTGATGAAATAATTTCTCTCTAGTGGTAGTCCACTATGGGGGACAACCATCTGAAAATAATATCAATTGGAAAGTATATCATATCATCTTTTTCTGGAGTGGTGTTGATCACATTGATTCCCTCTATAAAATTATTAATTAATTGAGATACCACTCTATATTGTATAACGTAGGTGACTATTTCATCTTATCATGGATCTTCTAAGGATATAGTTTCATTTTTACAATGCATCAACACATGTATTCTTTAAATGTGGTATGTGATACAATATTATCTCAGAGGGGAATTATTCCATATAACCTCATATGTAATCATGCATAGAGATAAATTCCTCCTTTTTATTATGATATTCACCATTAATATATTTAATCAAAAATTCAATATCACCCTTGATAATCAAACATGAGACTGACATATATTGAGCTAGCTCTAAGACTGTAATGAGAGCTCTATATTCTACTTCATTATTAGTGAAACCTTCAGAAAACATAAATGAATGGAGAATAACATCGTATGTTGGATATATGAGAAACATTTATAATCTAACTATAATGATATTCAGTAATTCCATTATTTACTTGGTTAGTCTTATGGAATCACCATCAAAATATATCTACCATGTTTGGGGATCATTATTAACGTAAAAAATATCCACTTCCGGGAAATTCATATTCAATAGTTCACATATTGGGTGGGGTGTGTAGAAAATAATTCTATCAATTCCTACACTTTTATAACCATTTGTGTCATGAAATAAATGTCAAAAAAATTTAGGATGACTACCCATCATTCCATACATCCAAATAGTATTTTAAGACTGAGGGTATATTTTAGTGGATAAATACTAGGGACCAAGTGAACCTCATGTAACTAATGGTAGTGACTTAACTTTTCTACCATGATAAATATATAAAATTAACTGTTATTAATATTTGAATAACAATTTTTAGTATCCCACAATTTCCTTATAAGTTAATAAATACTATTCTCCTTTCCTGCATCATTCTTCTATGAAAAAATGAAACCGAGTGATCGCTTTATGGTTTTGATTTAAAAATGAGTATATTTACTTATATGAATTGTATCAATTATAGAAGTATTAAGAGATATTATTTGATATTGTTAAAGTTTCTATGAAAATATTATTTTTATGGATAGGTGAGTATCTTATTCATCGTCTTTATAGAGGATAAACACTTTATCGTGAGGTTATCTATGAATAATTTCATATTTGTGAGTCATCCCTAAATCCCACTAATTAAATTTATAATATTTTTAGGTATTATGTCAATGATTTCCTTGTTTTAATTTGATTTTAATTTTATTCCATGATGGTACACCAAAAATATAGAAAATTTCCTCAATGTTACCTCAAAAATCACATTTCAGGGGGTTTGTCTTCAAGCTGTGTTACTATATTATATTGAAAATTTTATAAATCTAAGTAAAATTATCAAAATATCATTGGTATTTAACTAAAAATCCATCAACATAACATTACATGGTTTCCTCTATGAGGGGAGGGAAGATATAGAGCATGGAACATTGGTAGGTGGAACTAAAATTCTTTATGTTATATAGAATTACTTGATAAAAATATACCCCTTGGGATTTCTTTAAATAGGTGACTAACTCATACTCATAGACCATATATATTTTTTTGTAACTTGAATACTAATCCATAAAATATAGGGTCTAGAAACTATTAATTTTATTTGTTAAAATATCAATGATCAGGACTAAGAAATCTTCCTTTGGGAAGTTTCAGTTGAAATCCCAAGTGTCAATGCAGACATAGATTTTCATATTATTATTTTTGATTGAGATTATATTATAAATCCAATTAAGTTATTTAAATTATTCAATGTAGATATATTTGATGTGATTATCTAATTTTTCTTCCACTTTGGCAGTATGGGTAGTGTGAATTCTCCTAGCGGCCTACTTGTAACCATGATAATCATTTGGTTGACCCAAATGATGGGTATCTACATTGGTTTTTGAACAATTAATTTATATATTATTCTAGTAAAATACATATTGGTGTTTATAAATAATGATATGTACATGTATTTATCCTTGTGACATGGTGAAACTTATCAATGTGGGTCATAAGTCTTCCTCTATAATTAGGTTCACTTATATGATATCATCAATATTGGTAGAGACGCATTCTTAAAAATAATGGAGGTGTGTCTCTAAGATGTTATTTTTATAATTCCTCTACTTTAATATGATATAAAGTGGTTATCATAGAGTAATTTATAATAAGGAGACAATCTCATCTCTTATATATAATGAGGGAGTCTCTTTAGTTTCTAAGGGTGATGATGTAGGGGAATTATAAATATACTTCTCTAGGATATTTTCTCCTTAACCCCTACTATAATTAGGGGTAGACATTGTTCACATATCCTAAGATTCAATGGATAATTTTGGAGTATAATCTACTAATTTTGATAATAAATAATCATATTTCTATCCTAAAAGTTATAATAAAGGGGTAACTTTAGATCTCAAAGTCAATGGGGGAGTATTTTATTGAGGGAATCGTTAACTTTACCAAGAAACCATTATTCATCTATAAGATAAGGCTTATCAATAATTGATATCATTATATTGGTGTGAAATGTGCATAGGAATAAAGCTTGTATCCTTCCTTAAGGGATGAGTAATATTTGATCAAAGGAATTCAACTTTGTGATATGGGAATTAGTCATACCGACCCACATTTAGATTTTCCTAGGATTGATATTGATTAGTATAGATGGTGTTGTTTCCTTTTCCACTATCGATGGTGGCTACTCAGAGGGGGGAGGGATTCCTAACCATCATAATATTGAAAGGTAATCAGATTATTTTACCTTTAAAATAGTACATGCATGACTTGATGAATTCCTATATCTAGAGTTATTACCTCGTTCTAATTGATGGTAAGTGCATAATTGTCACTGAGGTTATTGAATAGATTGATTGGATATATTTTAATGATGATAGGAACCATGATCCAGATGGGAATTTTACACCACTAATTACGTTCTGTAAAGACCCGTAAAGTTCAAGGAAATTTTTTTTCTTAAATTCTTTGGGATTTTACGAGTACGTAGTTTATGACGGCACCTAATTCTGAGGCCCGGTGTGCCCGGAATAATTTTTTCTGAAGTTTAGCTTGGGCACGTTCATTGAACGAACAAGCGGGTTTTTCTATCTTTTGAATCGGTGCTCAGAATCAAAATCTGAGGGCACCGATGAGTTTGCAGCGTCGGTAATTGCTTAAGGGGGCCTTTATCGCAGTTGCGTTTTAAGCGGGTTGGGAATTAATTTTTGGGGAAATAGTTTAAAATAAATAAAATTGGTGGCACAATTTTATTTTTATGGTTGGTGGTTAATTTCTCCCAAAGGGTGTTGAAGGTGGGTCCCACACCCACAAAACCTCCCATGGGAGGATATTTGTGGGTTGGGGCCCACACATGACCTAAACCCTTGATCTTCCCTAAACCCCTTAAACCCCCCCCCCCCATTAAACTCCTTGTGTTTAATGTTGGAAAACCCCTTGTATTTAATTGGGTAACTCCTCCTCTCCCCACTCTCCCACTTTAATTCATTCCAACACACACATAATCAATTAATTGAATTAAGTGTTTGAATTTTGTAATTTGAATGCATGGTATGATTTAATAAAATAAGAGAAGACTTATTTTATTTTGGGGGTTGGCTTGTTGTGTGAGGATTTTGGGAGAGAGCCTTTGTGTGAAGAAAGAAGGAAGCTCCTCCTTCGTTGAAGAACGACATCCTCTTCAATGAAGAATGACTCGGCGACCCTGGTTTCTCCATCCATTTCTTCCTCTGCGACAAGGGAGGGGACATCAACGCGGGAGCTCTCCGATGACGGGCAATCATCTTCTTCTCTCTGTGATAAAAGAGGAGACGTCTTCTCCTCGGGTGCACACCGACAACGATGGAAATGATGCCATCATCTGCGGCGTTTGACAACCGAAAACTTCTTTTCGAGGTAGGGGTTAATTCTTTTGTTCGAGTTTAATTATTGTTCTTCATTGCCTAAAGATTGGCCGCTTGATATCGTCATAACAGGAGGAAATTGGACCGCAAAAACACAGTCGTTTCTCCTCCCCTTTTTCTTGATGATCATCATTGATGTTTGAGGCGAAGGCGGCATGGTGTCATTGCACCGCGCGGGGACGAAGAGGACCAGGGCCGGAGCGAGCCACAGTGGTGGTGCACGGCGCCATCACACCGCACCGGTGAGGCCGAAGGAGACCGCGGCCAGGAGCGGGCCGCGGCGGTGGTGCGGGGTGCCATAGCGCCGCGCAGGTGAGATGAGCCGCGGCCTTAGGCCGCAACGGACCAGGCAGGGGCGGCCGGCCAACCGGGCGCCGGCGTCTCCAGGAGGTGGGACCCATAAGGGGTCCTACGGTGGCTCACAACCGGACGGCCATAAAGGTCGGCCGTTACCAGGAAATCGGGGGAGAGTAACCCCCCCCCCCCCCCGACCAGAATTTAGGGCGGACCCCACTGGGTCCGCCGTTTCCAGAAAAAGGGGGCACGCCCCTCGTGCCCTGCTCAGCCAGCGTCGAGCCGCAGCCTGCTTCCGAGCTAGGCCGCACGCCGCATGGGATGGGGTGGCCGCGCCGGCCGGGCGGGACCGCGCCCCGCCGCAGGCTGGGCCGCGCCAGCCGGGCCGCGCCCAATCAGGCCGGACCTAGACTCGAGTCGGGTCAACCCGGTTCGGGCTGACCCAGGGGGTATTGGGCCGGGTCGGACTGGGCCCAGACCCCCTATTTTCGGACCAGGTTCATTCAAACGCTCATATCTTGGGCTACGGACCTCCGATCGACGCACCGTCAGTTGCGTACGGATCCTTGGATCGAGATGGTTCTTTTAGATTACTCCACTCGAGGTTTAGATGACTATGGATATCGGTCGGGTTAGAAACGAGCGTATTTCTAACTGGGCCCCTAGGATGGAAAATCCAATATCTCTCAGACCGGGCGTCCGATTGACGCGTCGTCTGTCCCATTGAGTTTCTAATGACGAGACAGAAATTTGTGATACATCAAATCTGGACTTAGTGACAGTTGATGTATCGACCCCTTGGCTCATGGAGCAGACCCTCCCAGAATCGAGCATGTTGTGTGCGGGAACCCTAGAGCTGGTTGCGACTGCGACGACAATGGCGATTGTACTTGGATCCTACATGGGTTCAGCAGTGATAACGACTATACTTGGATCCTCTGTGGGTTTATCAGCGATGATGACTATACTTGGATCCTACATGGGTTCGGCAGCGAAGGTTACTGTACTTGGATCCGACATGGGTTCGGCAGCGATGACTTCTGTGCTTGGATCCTACGTGGGTTCGGCAGAGGAGATGATTCAGAGGCTACACCTAATAATATCTACCCCTCATTGTGAGTAGTATACCTGTGTGAGTTGAGTCTTGACTTTCAATCATTATCTTCTATATGATTGTCTTACTTTCCTGTGTGGATTGGGTTATGATTTCCTATGTGGACTAGGTTGTACTTGGGATCGTGAGTTGGAGAAGAACTTGAATTGATGACTTAGGTATATGTATGGTCATATAACTAAGTAGAGTTGGTTGATATTTTGTATTTGTATCTTTCCTTTGTAGATTTTGGGAGACCTTCAGGGGTCTCGGGGACCCTACTGCGTATCGTATACTCACCCATTCACGGGATATTCCCACACTAAATTGTGTTGGATGCAGATGACGGACAGCGTTGATCATGGTTGAGGCTTGTGGATAGGGACGGTATCCGGAGGTGGACTATTAGGCGGAACGTATACGGAGCGGACAGATGGATTCGAGGAGATGAGGAGACCATATCTACCCACCCTTCAGGTGGGGTTCTCGAAGGACGTCTTGTGGATGTTGCTTTACTTTTCAGCTATTGTACTTCACTTTTCTCAGTTGTACTGTACTTTCAGTTGGGTTTGTATACTGGCCCATTTACTTTTCAGCACTTACTTTTGTACTCAGTTTACTTAGTGTTTAATTCATCTTGCGTACTCTGTTGTGTTTGTATTCTTATATAAAGGAAATGTCTTCCATTTTATTTGGATTTACGCCTTTGGTGCTAGTCGCCATCCTCTGGCCTATGGAAGGCGGGCTTGGGGCAGTCACGGCACGGGCCCCGAGGACGGGTCATGACAAATTGGTATCAAAGGAGTTGGTTCTACCGCAGAACTCAGGACTCTGATAATTTCTTCTATTTGATGAAATAGTGTTAAGGGTATTTAGTGTGGTTATTAGTCCAGGGAGTCCAGTGTTGGTGCGGCGGCCGACGTATCAATACACCAGGACCCTGACTTCTGATTTCCGACTCAGTGCACGAAAACATTGATTGCATGTGTGTTTTAAAATTTTTCTTTGTGATTACTTTGTGACAACTCACCAGGTATACTGTATTAACCATGGCGCACCTGTTTCTTTTCCAGATGGCCCCATGATGGTAGTCAGCTTGGGTTCCGAGCTTTGTGCGAGATGGCAGCCCACTGAGCGACGAAGCCTCAGTGCAGGGCCCCATTACAGTGGAGGCATCGGCAGTACCTCTACCCACCGGGCCACCGATGCCACCAGCCCCAGCAGCTGAGAGTGCACATCACCTGAGTGCACTGCACGAGTTTCAGTGTCAGAGGTCGCCCAGGTTCCATGGAGAGACGGACCCTCAAGCAGCCGAGGGTTGGCTGGAGGCTATCATCCGAGTCTTCATATTAGTAGGGACACCAGCTGACCTCATGGTGATCCTTGCGGCGAGTCTCCTACACACAGCAGCAGGTAGATAGTGGAGCCTGATGCTCCAGGTGCACGACGAGGCATCACTACTTTGGATGGACTTTGAGAGCCTCTTTCGCTCGGAGCTCTTTCCAGCCACCCTCCGTGCGGTGCGCATCTAGGAGTTACTACAGCTACGGCAGGGCAGCATGACAGTATCCCAGTACTCGGTGAGATTTACTGATCTCTCGCGCTACTCCACAAACATGGTACGGGACCCATTCTTCCAAGCCCGGACTTTCGAGCAGGGACTGAGGCATGGGATCAGGGCTTCGATGATCTCCCTCAGCATTCTGACGCAGGCAGGAGTACTGGAGTGAGCCTGTAAGAACCCGGATCTTCGTTTCAGGTATGTCCTTCCTTTTTCTGGAGTTTTTGAGAAAAATAAAGTTTTTGAAAATTTTTAAAGTACACGTCGTGTACTCTTTTCCCGCTCGAAGCCGTATACTGGTCGTGTCCGAGCCACACACACGGTGTGTAGGGGTGATGTGGAGGCCGATTTTGGCAGAGTACGGAAAGACCTAGTACACGCCGTGTACTCTAAAAGTACATGCTAAGGACTTTATTTTTTTCATTCAATGGACTGGGGTCGCGCCTAATGGACGAAAAGCTCTTCTTCTCCATATTCTTCGTCCGAGAACGTCGGGAATCCACGGATCTTCGACAAGCCACCATTACTCCATCCGTTCTATGATTCGAGCGCAGTCGATTGCGTTGGAATCGAAGCGGTGAGTTCTTCTTTCTGCTTGAGCCTTGTTTTCCAATTCCTTTTCCTTTCCAATTTATCGTGGCTTGAGAATTTTGGACATTTTCTCAGATCTATGACGTTCAAGGGAGAATCGGTCGTCGTGGTTCAAGTATATAGATCTCCTAGGATCGAGGTAGGTGGTTTGTGACTTACCGTTCAAAGTCTTTGAGTTTTATGCTCAAATTCCACCAATACCCGTGAATGGGGTATTGCGTGTTTTCTGTATTGCCCTTGTTGTTTTTTCTGCCTTGCTTGTATGCTTGAGTATAGGTAAATTGATCATGTTATAGGATGTTTTATTGTTCTTGGATGTTTTTCCCATGATTTTTTTTGTTTACGATATTTGGGGTCTCATTTTCCTTTGGCTGTTACACCTATTTCCATGCCTTGTGATTATAGGTTGGAGTGAAATTGATAACATGTTTATTACCCTATAGACTGTTTAGCCAAGTAGCTCTATAGGTGTACTTTGGCCTTATAGAATTGTTATGCTTAGACTGGCATGGTACAGAGAGAACCTGGTGCTATAGACTATAAGGGATAGACCGAGTGAGCTTCCCAGAGAGTCTTAGATATTATAGACTATAGGAGGGTAGACCGAGAGAGCTTCCTCAGAGAGTCTTGGACATTAGACTACAGGGGATGGACTGAGTGAGATCCCAGAGAGTCTTGGATATTATAGACTATAGGAGGGTAGACCAAGTGAGCTTCCTTAGAGAGTCTTACCTTGTTTGAATCTCTTTAAGAACCTTCCCAAGCTAGAGGAGGAATTGACCGAGTGTGCTTCCTCAGAGAGTCTATGGTATACCTGAGGCTATAGGAGGAATTAACTGAGATAGCTTCCTCCGAGAGTCTCTAAACCTTGAGGCTAAGAGGTTTAGACCATGTGATCTTCTTCAGAGAGTCCCTGACTACCCCAGACTATAAGGGGAATTGACCGAGTGTTCTTCCCCAGAGAGTCTCATAAATTCGTATGACCAAACCAGAGGGGTTAGGCTGAGTGCACTACCCAGAGGGTTGTGGTACTTCTTGGATAGGACCAGAGGGGATGATTGCGAGTACTTCCCAAGGTTTTTCTTGCTTGTTAGTTGTTTTCTTCACTGTTTTTGTTGTTTGTGGATTTGATTACTGTTTTGTATCATCCTGCTTTGCTGCTTATTGTTTACTACCTACTGTTGTGCTCTTACTGTTTACTGTTTTATTTTATTAATTTTACCTGCCATATACTCACTGACTTTTAGGAACAGATCTTCGGTTGGTTGCCTATTGGGATTTTATCTCTCACCCTGTTTGGGCCATGCTTTTGGGCCCAAGCAGACTATGTTGTTTTAGGTATAGACAAGGGAAAGCTCCCTTCGACTTCTGATACTTGATTGCTTGGATCAGGAGAGAAAGGGACTAACCTTTGGCTTGCGATGCTGAGGAGTTGTTTACTTTTCTTGTACTTTTTTTGGTATTGTGGTGTTTTACAGCATTGTGACTAGTTTGGATACTTTACTAGATATGTATCTTGCATCATTCCATATATACATATGTGCTCCAGTTTGTTGATTTAGTCTTCCACTGTTTATTATCGTTGGTTATATACTACTTCCACTATTGCATGTTTATTTCTTCCATTGTGTACTCTTCCAATGAGGCCATAGTTTCCCCACTATCACACCCAAGGCCCTCGCTGCTAGTCAGTAGCCTCTAGCTTTTGGGGAAATGCGCTTGAGGCCATGTGACCAACCGGGTACGGGGCGCCTCTGGGTGGCATTCGGAACCAGGACGTTACAAAGTGGTATCAGAGGCATTATTTTCTCTTGATTTACTATTTGGAGACTTTAGACAGGGATAGGATAGATTCGGTACTTGGTAATAAGTTATTTCTGGGAGTAGCTAACCCGTGTATAGGGAAAATCTATACTACCTCATTTATTGCAGTTTTCTGGTTTTGAGATTTTACAGTTAAAATGATTTCACCAAAAGTGATTCACATGCTTTGTGCTAATATTGTTTTGACTATTGCAGTTCTGTTTCTATCGCAACCTGATGATATGAGGGTATTCCATCTCATGCATCATATAGGCACTTGTGGAGATCACATTCCATGCATTATTGTCATGCCATCTGGGGTGAATTAGCGATTGCATGCTCTTGTGATAGACTTTGTGTAGATTACGCATGTTTTTGTGATAGATACTTGATAGAATCTATGATTCCTTGTTAGAGGATTTTTTATATTGTGCTTTGCTTAAATGAATGCCAAATTTTGATTCTTGAGTTGTTATGGGCCCTCTTGAATCAGAAATTGGTGGATCATGATCCTATTTTCTCTTTTCTATGACTGTATGAGATGCCAAGCTTTGATTCTCGGGGATTATGGGCCCTCACGGATCGGAATTTGGAACCTCTTTGCCTTGTTTGTGTGTTTTCTGGGCTTCTGTGTAGTTTCTGAGCTACTGCCCAAAAAAACCCAGAATACACGGTGTGTAATTTTTGACTACACGACATGTAGTTTTAGACCATTTCACTAACCGTGTGAGTAGGGAAACGCTGTTGTAGAAATGCCTTCAGGAACACGCCATGTATGGTAGGTACACGCCGTGTAGTTTCGATCCGTGTACCCGGCTGTCACTAACAACACAGGTCGGTGTCACCGTCTTCCATACATGTTGTGTGGGTAAAGAACACACCGTGTTGTCTTGTCCCAGGTACCAGGCCGTGTTGCGGACAACACGGGTCGGTGTTAACTTCTCTTATACATGCCGTGTTTGTTTGGGACATGCCGTGTAAGGGTCAACCGTGTAGACGACCATGTAACTAACAACACGGGCCACCGAGACCGTGCCTAGTACACGTCGTGTCCCTAGGGAACACGATATGTAGTCCAGGGTTAGTTCGAACCGTGTGGGTTAGCCATGTAAGGATACTTGAGCAGGGTTTTAGAGTACAAGTACACGCTGTGTGTGTGGACAACACGCCGTGTAGTTTGGGGTGTTAAACGACCTTTCAGGCAGGGGTACACGCCCATGTTAAAGGCTAAAATTACATGTCGTGTAGTTTTTATACACATCGTGTAGTCTCTTTTTGTAAAACTTGATAGTTTCTTTCCCCTGTTCCCATTTTTTACTCCTGTGTTTTCAGTCCTTGTTAATTATGGTCTAAGGTGTTCTTTTGATCTTTCAGAGTTATGCCTCCAATACATCCTCCAGTTGTACATCAGTTTACAGATGGTGATCAGACACTAGATATGGCTGATCAGGGACCTCTTGTTGATCCTCCTCTTATGCCAGCCTTGGCACCAGTAGTTATACCCGTCATAGGAGCCGATATGCAATTCAGGGAGGACTTCTTGAGGATGATGCAAACTTTTCAGGGAGCGCCGCCTCCTGCCCCATCGATGGATGAGTTGACGAGGGTTTTTCAGCAGCAAAATCCTCTTACTTTATCAGGGGATAGAGGAACCCAGGCTGTAGAGTTGTGGTTCGAGGCCACCCTGACTATCTTCGAGCACCTAGAGATACCTCCAGAGAAAAGGGTAAAGTTGGCTACTTATATGCTCCAGGACACTGCCAAGAGGTGGTGGGAGCTGATCTCACAGTCAGGACGTCAGCAGGGTATGTCATGGGATGAGTTTCGAGGTACCTTCTATTACTACTTATATCCGGAGACCCTGAGGTCCGATCGATTCTGGGAGTTTATGAGTCTGCAGTAGGGTACTCTTTCTGTTATGGAGTACTCGTCTCGCTTCACTGAGCTGCAGCATTTCACACTGATCCCGGCAGGTGACGAGTTGTTCCTTGCTTGGAAGTTTGAGGATGGTCTCAGGCAGGAGATCCATTCCCAGGTGAATATCTTCTAGTTGACTTTGATATCCTCCATTTTCAACCAGGCACTGATTACTGAGTGCAATCTAAGAGATTCTGGAGTAGTGAGCTAGGGAGGTTCATCGTCCAGAGCTGGTGTTCCTCCTACGGACAGTAGGAAGCATTCTAGAGAGTCTTCTTGAGGAGATCTGCATTCGCAGGATACATCTTCTGGAAGTTATTTTTTATGCTACCAATGCGGTAGGAGTGTGCATACTAGGCCTTAGTGCCATAGAGATCCGATGGAGTGTCGATCTTACGGCAAGATGGGTCATCTAAAGTGGTTTTGTCAGATCTTTTCACCTTCAGCTGGTGGTAGGGGTTTTTCTATGACACCATGTTCTGGAGATGCTTCACCAGTTTCCCACCAGTCTGAAAACTGGAGTTCTTCCGGCCGTTCAGGCCGAGGTGGAGGTTTCGGCTGTGGTGGTCAGTCACCAGGTCATCAGCGACAACAGAGTGGATCAGCTCAGAGCGGTCAGCCAGAAGCGTAGGGCCGTGGTGCAGGCCAGTCTTTCGCCATGGAGAAGACCTATCAGGATTAGGATCCCGACCATTATACAGTTCGAGGTACGATCTTAGTAGTCTCAGTTTTATCTTCAGATATTTTTGATACTGGTGCTTCCCATAGCTTTATCTCTGTTGTGGTTGTGGAGATCCTTGGGCTCTGTATCTTTTCGTCTTTCGACTTGTTGACTCTTGACACGCTTTTGGGAATGATGACATCTAGTATACATCAGTGCAGGGAGTGCCCTAGTGAGGTTGCGGGGTGTCACTTCTTATGGAACCTCTATGTCCTAGAGATGTCGGGTTATGATGTCATTCTTGGGATGGACTGGTTGGTTCCTTTCTAGGCAGTCGTCGATTGTTATCACCGCAGGGTGAGTTTCGTATCACTAGAGGGTGGATCTTTTCTTCATAGAGGTGAGTGGGATGTCCATGCGGGTAGAGTCAGGCCAAAGCATCATGGGCTAGGGGAAGTTACAACCCATATTGCTAGTCTTTATCTAGATGACCAGGGGACTTCACAGTTAGACTTTTCCCCAGTGGTGGATCAGTTCAGGGATGTCTTTCCAGAGAACTTTTTGGGTTTATCTCCGAAGCATGAGGTAGAATTTTTGATTGAGCTCATGCCTGGGGAGGCACTGGTGTCCATTCCTCCCTATAGGATGGATACACCTGAGTTGCAAGAGATCAAGAAGCAGATGGAGGAGTTGCAGGCAAAGGGTTTTATCCGACCCAATACTTCTCCTTGGGGTTCGCCAGTCCTGTTTGCGAAAAAGGAAGACGGAACCCTTCGGCTTTGTGTGAATTATCGGAAGCTGAACTAGTTGACAGTCAAGAACTTATATCCCTTGCCGAGGATTGATGACCTCTTTGATCAGCTTCTAGGAGCTCAGGTGTTCTCGAAGATCGAATTGAGGTCCGGATGTCATCAGTTGTGCGTTAGGCCATCAGATATACCTCTGACAGCCTTCAGAAGAAGGTATGGTCTATACGAGTATACAGTCATGTCGTTTGGTCTCATAAACGCGCCAGAAGTTTTCATGGCACTGATGAACTGAGTGTTCCATCCATACTTAGACTCCTTCGTCATGGTCTTCTTAGATGATATCTTGGTGTACTCTTGTACTTGACACGACCATAATACCCATCTTGAGATTGTTCTGAGTACACTGAGAGAGCATCAGTTGTATGATAAACTCTCAAAGTTCCACTTTTGGATGGATAAGATTCACTTCTTGGGTTACGTCATCTCAGAGGCTGGAGTATCTGTGGACCCATAGAAAGTGAGAGTTATAGTTTTTTGGGAGCATCCGAAGAACGTCTTTGAGGTATGGAGTTTCCTAGGGCTAGTAGGGTACTACAGATGCTTCATTCAGGACTTCTCATGCCTAGAAGAACCGTTTACAGGTCTGTCCAAGAAAGGGGTGAAGTTTTTATGGTCATATTCTTGTGATTCAGCCATTCAAGAGCTGAAGGGGAGGTTGACGTCAGCACTGATACTAGTCTTTCCAGATCCATGAAAGGGCTACACTGTTTACTATGATGCTTCAGGTATCGAGCTAGGTCTGTGATCATGCAGGGAGATGGAGTCATTGCGTATAGGTCTCGGCAGTTGAGGCCACATGAGAGGAATTACCCGACACATGATCTGGAGCTGGCAGCTGTTGTTCATGCCTTACGTTGTTGGAGACACTACCTTCCGAGAGATCACTTTGTGGTTTTCACCGACCACAAGAGTCTCAAGTATATCTTCACTCAGCATGATCTGAATCTAAGAAATCATAGGTGGGTTGAGTATCTTCAGTCCTTTGACTTTGAGCTCGCCTATACGCCGTGAAAGGGCAATGCAGTTGCTGATGCGCTGAGAAGGAGAACTCAGATTCAGGTAGTTTGGGAGGCCAGTAGTGAGTGGAAACTTATGTCCCTATTCTCTGAGATGCATTTAGAAGTGCACAATAGGAAGGGATAGACTTTCCTATCTTCTGTAGTTGTTACCTCTACACTTCTTGATTGGGTAAGGATGAGGCAGCTATTAGATTCAGAGGCCTTAGTCATGTGGGAGAGTGTGTCAGGAGGAGACCCTCTTCCTGGATAGACGATGGGCGAGGATGAGATATTGTGTTTCTAGGGACGTGTATTGGTGCCATCAGACATACACGAGGAGCTGATGTGGGATTTTCATTCCTCAGTTTGGGCAGTTCATCTTGGCGTCACCAATATGTATTGTGATTTACACCGCCAGTACTGGTGGTCTGGTATAAAGAAAGATGTTTCTGGTTTTGTCATGAGATTTCTATATGTCAGTAGGTGAAATCAGAGCATCAGCGACCAGCGGGGCTTTTACAGCAGTTGCCCATTCCCGAGTGTAAGTGGAACGATGTCGCGATGGACTTCGTGACCGGGTTGTCGAGGTCACCTTGAGGAAATGATGTTTTTTGGGTTGTCGTCGACAAACTCACGATGGTCACACACTTCTTGCCGATCAAGGAGACCTTCAGTGTTGATGATCTGGGAAGGTTGTACATCTGAGAGATTGTACGTTTACATGGAATTACACACTCCATTGTTTCAGACAGGGATGTGCGCTTTACTTCTTGGTTCTGGTAGGGACTTTAAAAGGCCTTGGGTACACGGGTACTTTTGAGTACAACATACCATCCCCAGACAGATGGCCAGTATGAGCACACGATCCAGGTGCTTGAGGATATGCTCCGAGCTAGCATTCTAGACTTCATCGGTTCCTGGGAGAAGCATATACCTCTTGTGTATTTCGCCTACAACATCAGTTTTCAGGATACCATTCAGATGGCACCTTATGAAGCTATGTACGGTAGGCCATGCCGATCACCCTTATGTTGGCTGGAGGCAGGAGAGGTAGCTTTGCTGGGACCTTGTCTTGTTCAGGAGACCTCTGAATAGATATAGTTTATTCGGAAGAGGATGGCTACAGCATAGTCTCGATAGAAGTCTTATGCTGATCAGCGGAGGCGACCTCTGGAGTTCGAGGTCGGAGATCAGTTTTTCCTGCATGTCGCACCGAGGTTGGGACACAAGAGGATTCAGAGAAAGGGTAAGCTTTCATCGAGCTACGTCGGGCCGTTTGAGGTTTTGGAGAGAGTTGGGTCGGTTGCCTATCGGTTGTAGCTACCTCAGAGGTACTGGGCCATGCGCGACATCTTCCATGTCTCTCAGCTCCAATGTTACTTTTCAGACCCGTCTCATGTCTTTCAGCCCGAGGAGGTTGAGCTTGAAGCGGATGCGTCATTTGAGGATAATTCTATCCGGATTGTTGATCGTAGTGATAAGGTTCTTTGTGGCTAGTATGTTCCTCTAGTATGGGTGCTATGGCAGCACGGGCGAGTACAGGATGAGACTTGGGAGAGGGAGGCTGAGGTTCGATCGCAGTGGTCGGAGCTGTTTGGGGTTTCTTCTTCTACGCCTCTCTAGGGAAATTCGGGGATGAATTTCTTTAAGGGGGTAAGTTTTTAAGAACCCAGATCTTCGTTTTAGGTATGTCCTTCCTTTTTCTTGAGTTTTTGAGAAAAATAAAGTTTCTAGAAATTTTTTAAGTACACGCCATGTACTTTCTGAGTACACGCCGTGTACTTTCTAATTACACGTCGTGTACTTTCTGAGTACACGCCGTGTACTCTTTTCCTGCTCAAAGTTGTGTAATGGCTATGTCTGGGCCACACACACAGTGTGTAGGGGTGACGTGGAGGCTTATTTTGGTAGAGTACGGAAAGACCTAGTACACTTCGTGTACTCTAAAATTACACGTTGTGTACTTTCTTTTTTTCATTAAACAGACTGGGGTCACGCCTAATCGATGAAAAGCTCTTCTTCTCCATCTTCTTTGTTCGAGAGCGTCAGGAATCTGGGGATCTTCGACGAGCCACCATTCCTCTATCTGTTCTCTGATTCGATCACGGTTAATTGCATTGGAATCTCAACAGTGAGTTCTTCCTTCTGCTTGAGCCTTGTTTTCCAATTCCTTATCCTTTCCAAGTTATCGTGGCTTGAGAGTTTTGGACGTTTTCTCATATCTACGACGTTGAAGGGAGAATAAGTCATTGTGGTTCAAGTATATCGATCTTCTAGGATCAAGGTATGTGTTCTGTGACTTACCGTTCAAATTATTTGAGTTTTATGTGCAAATTCCACCAATACCTGTGAACGGGGTATTGTGTGTTTTCTATCCTGCCCTTGTTATTTTTCCTACCTTGCTTGTATGCTTGCGTAGAGGTAAATTGATCATGTTAGAGGATGTTTTGTTGTACATGAATGTTTTTCCCATGCTTTTTTCTGTTTACAATCTTTGGGATCTCGTTTTCCTTTGGTTGTTACACCTGTTTCCATGCCTTGTGATTATAGGTTGGAGTAAAATTGATAACACGTTTGATGCCCTGTAGACTATTTAGCCAAGTATCTCTATAGGTGTACTTTGGCCTTATAGAATTATTATACACTGAATGGCATGGGACTGAGAGAACCTGGTGCTATAGACTATAAGGGATAGACTGAGTGAGCTTCCCTGAGAGTCTTAGATATTATAGACTACAGGAGGGTAGACTGAGAGAGCTTCCTCTAAGAGTCTTGGACATTAGACTACAGGGGATGGACCGAGTGAGCTCCCAGAGAGTCTTGGATATTATAGACTACAGTAGGGTAGACCGAGTGAGCTTCCTTAAAGATTCTTACCATGTTTTAATCTCTTTAAGAACCTTCCCATGCTAGAGGAGGAATTGACTGAGTGAGCTTCCTCAGAGAGTCTGTGGTATACCTGAGGCTATAGGAGGAATTGACCAAGATAGCTTCCTCAGAGAGTCTCTAGACCTTGGGGATAAGAGGGTTAGACCACGTGATCTTCCTCATGGAGTCCCTGAATACCCCAGACTATAAGGGGAATTTACCGAGTGTGCTTCCCCAGAGAGTCTCATAAATTCGTATGACCAAACCAAAGGGGTTAGGCTGAGTGCACTGCCCAGAGGGTTGTGGTACTTCTTGGATAGGACCAGAGGGGATGACTGTGAGTACTTCCCAGAGGGTTTTCTTTCTTGTTATCCATTTGCTTCACTATTGTTGTTGGTTATGGATTTGATTACTATTTTGTATCATCATGCTTTGTTGCTTACTGTTTACTGCCTACTGTTGTGTTGTTGTTGTTTACTGTTTTTTTTTGTACTTTTACCTGCCATATACTCACTGACTGTTAGGCACAAATCTTCAGGTAGTTGCCTACTGGGATTTTATCTCACATCCTATTTGGGCCATTCTTTTGGTCACAAGAAGACTACATTGTTGCAGGTATAGACAAGGGCAAGCGCCCTTCGACTTCTGGTACTTGATTGCTTGGAGAAGAAGAGCAAGGGACAAAGCTTTGGCTTGCGATGGTGAGGAGTTGTTTACTTTTATTGTACTTGTTTTGGTACTGTGGTGTTTTACAGCATTGTGATTGGTTTGGATGCTTTCCTAGATATGTATCTCACATCATTCCATATATACATATGTGATCCAGTTTTTTGATTTATTCTTCCGCTGTTTATTATCGTTGGTTATATACCGCTTCCGCTATTGCATGTTTATTACTTCTGTTGTGTACTATGCCAATGAGGGCATAGTTTCCCCACTATCACACCCAAGTCCCTCACTGCTAGTTGGAATCCTTTGGCATTTGGGGAAATGTGCTTGAGGCCATGTGACCAACCGGGTACGGGGCGCCTCTAGGTGGATTCTAGAACTAGGACATTACAGAGCCCTTCTTGTGGAGAGATTTCTTACTGAGCCTACACCAGAAGTGAGGCCTATCGTAGGGTGAGATGTAGTGGAGTCTTCTACAGCCGGTAGTAGACAGATGTCATAGAGGTCCAAGCGGACTAGACCATCAAGTGGGAGACCTCAGGATACTTGTTCGGATGTGCAGGGCACACGCAGCAGAGCCAATCATACGAGATCCAGGTAGTGCTATGCATGCGGCGGGCAGGGTCACATGGCTTGTGACTGCCCAACCTGACATAAAGAGGAGCAGTAGACGGTTGAGGGACCACCCAGGTAGAGGTAGAGGTTCGACCGTGGCAGTCCGCAGGGAGCAGGCAGATGAGGTAGAGGAGCTGGCCGAGCAGCAGGTGGTGGATGACGCTTCGAGGCTCTACCACCACCACCACCAGGAGGTCCACCCCGACCATAGGGAGCTGGTGGATAGAGGTAGGCTCAGCTACAGGCAGTGGAGTCTTATGACCATGGCGTACCTGAGATGATTTGAGGTACTATCTGTGTCTACTCCACCCTTTCTACAGTTCTTATAGACATAGGAGCGAGTAATTCTTTCATTGTCGCTGCCCTTGTTCGGAGCTTGGAGATTTTGACAGAGCTGTTGGCTCGACCCTTACGGCTAGAGACTCCTACGGGAGTAGACTCGACGATTACGCACTGGTGTCGGTAGTGTGTGCTTACTCTAGGAGGTGATAGCTTCGGCTGGGATCTTCTTGTAGCGGTTTCGAGGCCTTACGACGTCATCTTGGGCATAGATTGGTTATCTATGGTCCATGCTCAGATCGACTGTATTAGGCGCAAGGTGTGGTGTGTCCACACAGATGGGGGCAGGTTCACCTTCACCGGCGAGAAGGGAGCCTCTACAGCGCATGATGGACTCTCGCAGAAGAGAGGGCAGCTGATCACACATCAGTTGTCTAGTCTCATTCTTGTAGCGGTTGATGTGCGGAGTCTGAGTTTTCTTGTTGTGGTGGATCAGTTCGTGGACGTTTTTCCTGACGACGTTTCAGGACTACCTCCTCGCAGAGAGGTAGACTTCTATATTGACCTGTACCCCGTGACAACCCCGATATCTACACCAGCATATCGGATGGCTCCCGCTGAGCTTTGTGAGCTACGGGTACAGCTGGAGGACTTGCAGGGCAAGGGATTCATCCGACCCAGTGTTTCACCCTGGGCTTCTCCGATTTTATTCTCCAAGAAGGCGGATGGGAGCTTGCGACTGTGTGTCGACTACCGTCGCCTGAACCAGGTGACCGTGAAGAACAAGTATCCACTTCTGAGGATTGAAAACCTCTTCGATCATCTCAAGGGAGCACGATGGTTCTCGAAGATAGACCTCAGGTCAGGCTATCATCATCTCAGAGTTCGAGATGAGTATGTGCAGAAGACGGCCTTCAGGTGTCGGTATGGCCACTGTGAGTTCTTGGTTATGCCTTTCGGCGTAACCAACGCTCCAGTAGTGTTCATGAGTCTCATGAACAGGATATTCTAGCCTTACCTTGATCGATTTGTCGTAGTCTTCATCGATGAAATATTGATTTACTCGACTACTGAGGAGGAGCACGCCTACCACTTGAGGGTTGTACCGGATACACTCCGAGAGCACCAGCTTTATGATAAGCTCTCGAAGTGCTAGTTCTGGATTCGAGAGGTCCACTTCTTGGGGAACGTCATCTATGAGGTGGGATTTGAATTAAATACTATGAAGATCGAGGCAGTACTAGCTTGGGAGCCACCTAGGAGCGTGACGGAGGTGCGGAGTTTCCTAGGTATGGCTGGGTACTATCGGAGATTTGTGTCAGACTTCTCCAGAGTAGCAGCACCACTTTCAGCTTTGACAAAGAAAGGGAAACCCTTCGTGTGGTCAGATAGATGTCAGCAGAGCTTTCAGAAGCTGAGACAGAGATTGACCAGTGCACCCATCTTGAGGCTACCGGAGGTGGGAGTAGGGTACGTAGTTTACTGTGATGCATCAGGGACCGGACTCGGGTGTGTCCTGATGCAGGATCAGGTAGTGATCACCTATGGTTCCCAATAGTTGAGGAAGAATGAGTAGAACTACGCTACCTATGACCTAGAGTTAGCAGCAGTGGTCTTCGCCTTGAAGATATGGTGTAACTATCTAATGGGAGAGCGCTTTACAGTCTACTCTAACCACCAGAGTCTCAGGTACATCTTCTCGCAGAAGGACCTGAACCTGAGACAGTGGCGATGGCTCGAGTTCCTCTAGGACTATGACTTTGAGATAGCCTATACTCCTAGGAAGGGGAACGTAGTAGCGTATGCTCTCAGTAAGAGTTCAGGCATTCATCTACTTGGAGAGGCGACAGAGAAGTTAGCCACTTTGCAGATATCCTTCGTGGATAGAGATGAAGCAGCCTTTCTATAGTCGCTCATAGTCACTCCTTCATTACTTCAGCGGGTCAGAGAGGTACAACATAGGTACGTTGACTGTGAGACATGGCGTGCATAGATATCCACAGGATAGGCACCTAATGGATTTTTTGTAGTAGGAGAGCATGTCATCCTTTTTAGAGGACGTACCATGGTACTAGTTTCATTGTAGGAGGAGGTTCTAAGGGAGTTTCACACTTTCCCATTAGCGGTATATCCAGGAGTAGAAAAGATGTACTGGGATCTCAGACGATGGCACTGGTGGCCAAGTATGAAGAATTTTTTGGTAGAGTTTGTTTCACGATGCCTCACCTTCCAGTAGGTGAAGGCGGAGCACAAGGTACCAACATGCTTGGTACAACCCTTAGAGGTACCGTAGTGAAAGTGGGACGGGATATATATGGATTTCGTGACGGGGCTTCCACGTACATCTAGAGGACACGACTCCATATGGGTGATCGTAGACCGACTCACCAAGTCAGCCCACTTTCTACCTATCAGAGAGCAGGGATCATTGGAGAGCTTAGGACACCTCTACATTCAGGAGATCATACGGCTTCATGGTGTGCCATCGACTATCGTCTCCAATTGAGATGCTCGCTTTACTTCCCAGCTTTGGAAGGATTTGCAGGAGGCGTTTGGGACGCAGCTACGCTTGAGCACCGCCTTTCATCCTCAGACGGATGGCCAGACGGAGAGGACCATTCAGACACTCGAGGACATGCTCTGTGCATGTGTCCTTGACTTTGGTCGCAGTTGGTAGGATCACCTACCCTTGGTAGAGTTTGAGTACAACAACTGATACCACTCTACCATAGGGATGGCACCATACGAAGCACTGTACAGATGACCTTGCAGATCACCTTTGTGCTGGACATACCCTGGGGAGTTAGCACTCGTTAGACCAGAGATGGTTCAGGCTACGACAGAGAAGGTGTAAATCATCCAGGAGCAGATGAGGACTGCACAGATCCGACAGAAGTCCCATGCTGATAGGAGGTGGAGACCACTAGAGTTCGAGGATGGCGACCACGTTTTCTTACGGGTCTCACATCGACGTGGATTACAGAGATTTGGCCGGGGCAGAAAGTTATCTCCGCGCTTCATCGGACCATTTCAGGTTCTCAACAGGATCGGCGAGGTGGCTTATCGCCTGGCTCTTCCACCTCAGTTGCACTGGGTGCGTGACGAATTCCACGTATCTCAGCTGAGGAGATACGTGTATGACCCGATGCATATCATTGATCATGGAGAGGTGGAAATCGATGACGGGGCGACATTTACGGATGTTCCGATCGAGATCAAGGATCGACAGAAGCGGGTCCTACGTGGACAGTTGATTCCTCTAGTGCGCATTAGGTGGCAGCACGGGAACCTCCAGGAGAGCACATGGGAGCGGGAGGCTCAGATGCGTGCACAGTACCCTCATTTGTTTCCCTAGTTTTTGATGTAGCTTTACGGTGACGTAAAACCCTGAGGTGGGCGTAAAGTAAAGACCCGTAAATTTCAAGGAAAATTTTTTCTTAAATCCTTTAGGATTTTATGAGTACGCAGTTTTTTACAGCACCTAATTCTGAGGCCCGGTGTGCCCGGAATAATTTTTTCTGAATTTTAGCTCGGGTACATTCAGCGAACGAACGAGCGGGTTTTTCCATATTTTGAACTGGTGCTCGGAATCAAAATATGAGGGCACCGATGAGTTTGTATCACCAGTAATTGCTTAAGGGGACCTTTATCACAGTTGCATTTTAAGCGGGTTGGGAATTAATTTTTGGGGAAATAGTTTAAAATAAATAAAATTGGTGGCACAATTTTATTTTTATGGTTGGTGGTTAATTTCTCCTAAAGGGTGTTAAAGGTGGGGCCCACACCCACATAACCTCCCATGGGAGGATATTTTGGGGGTGGGTCCCACACGTGACCTAAACCCTTAATCTTACCTAAACCCCTTAAACCCCCCATTAAACTCTTTGTGTTTAATGTTGGAAAACCCCTTGTTTTTAATTGGGTAACTCCTCATCTCCCCACTCTCCCACTTTAATTCATTCCAACACACACTTAATCAATTAATTGAATTAAGTGTTTTAATTTTGTAATTTGAATGCATGGAATGATTTAATAAAATAAGAGAAGACTTATTTTATTTTGGGGGTTGGCTTGTTGTGTGAGGATTTGGGGAGAGAGTCTTTGTGTGAAGAAAGAAGGAAGATCCTCCTTCGTTGAAGAACATCATCCTCTTAGACGAAGAATGACTCGGCGATCCCGGTTTCTCCATCCACTTCTTCCTTCATGACAAGGGAGGGGACATCGATATGGGAGCTCTCTGACAATGCGCAATCATCTTCTTCTCTCCGTGATAAAAGAGGAGACGTCTTCTCCTCGAGTGCACACCAAGGACGACAGAAACGATGCCATCATCCACGGCGTTTGACAACCACGAACTTCTTTTCGAGGTAGGGGTTAATTCTTTTGTTCAAGTTTAATTATCGTTCTTCGTTTCCTAAAGATTGGCCACTTGATATCGTCATAACGGGAAGAAATTGGACCACAAAAACACAGTTGTTTCTCCTCCCATTTTTCTTGATGATCATCGTTGATGTTTGAGGCGAAGGCGGCGCGGTGTCATTGCACCACGCGGGGATGAAGAGAACGGCGGCCGGAGCGGGCCGTGGCGGTGGTGTGCAGCACCGTCGCGCCACGCCGGTGAGATGATCTGCGGCTTTAGGCCACGGCGAACCAGGCAGGGGCGGCCCGCCAACCGGTCGTCGGCGTCTCCAGGAGGCGGGACCTAGAAGGGGTCCCGCAGCGGCTCACAACCGGCCGGCCATAAAGGCCGGCCATTACTAGGAAACCAAGGGGTGTAACCCCCTCCCCTGACCATCATTTAGGGCAGACCCCACTGGGTCCGCCGTTTCCAGAAAAAGGGGGCGCGCCCCTCGCGCCCCGCTCGGCCAGCGCCGAGCCGCGGCCGGCTTCCGAGCCGGGCCGCAGGCCGCACAGGTTGGGCCGGCCGCGCCAGCTGGGCTGGGCCACGGACAATCGAGCCGGACCTGGACCCGGGTCGGGTCGACCCGGTTCGGGCCAACCCAGGGGGTATTGGGTCAGGCCGGACCAGGCCCAGACCCCCTATTTTCATACCAGGTTCGTTCAAACGCCCATATCTTGGGCTACGGACCTCCGATCGATGCACCGTTAGTTGCATAGGGATCCTTGGATCGAGACGGTTCTTTTGGCTTACTCTAATCGAGGTTAAAACAACTATGGATATAGACAGGGTTAGAAACGAGTGTATTTCTAACCGGGCCCCTGGGACAGAAAAGTCAATATCTCTCAGACCGGGCATCTGATTGACGTGTCGTCTGTCGCGTTGAGTTCCTAATGACGAGACGGAACTTTGTGATACATCCACTCTGAACTTTGTGATAGTTTATGTATCGACCCCTTGGCTCGTGGAGCGGACCCTCCCGGAATCGAGCATGATTTGTGTGGGAACCCTAGAGCTGGCTGCGACTACGACGACGATGGCGACTATACTTGGATCCTACGTGGGTTCGGCAGTGAGGATGACTGTACTTGGATCCTCCGTGGGTTCGGCAGTGATGATGACTGTACTTGGATCCTACGTGAGTTTGGAGGCGAGGGTTACTGTACTTGGATCTTATATGGGTTCGGCAGCGACGACTTCTGTACTTGGATCCTATATGGGTTCGGCAGAGGAGATGATTCAGAGGCTACACCTAATCATCTCAACCCCTCTTCGTGAGTAGTATACCTGTGTGAGCTGAGTCTTGACTTTCAATCATTATCTTTGATATGATTGTCTTACTTTCCTGTGTGGATTGGATTATGCTTTTCTGTGTGGACTGGGTTGTACTTGGGCTCATGATTTAAAGAAGAACTGGAATTGATGACTAAGGTATATGTATGGGAATATACCTAAGTAGATTTGGTTGATATTTCATATTTGTATCTTTCCTTTGTGGTTTATCCTTTGTTGATTTTGGGAGACCTTCGGGGGTCTCGGAGTCCCTACTGAGTATCGTATACTCACCCCTGCATGGGCTATGCCCGCACTACGTTGTGTTGGATGCAGACGACGGACAGCGCTGATCGTGGTTGAGTCTTGTAGAGCGGGACGGTATCTGGAGGTGGACTATCAGGCGAAACGTATACGGAGCGGACAGATAGATTCGAGGAGCTGAGGAGACCATCTATACCTACCCTTCAGTTGGGGTTCCTGGAGGACGTCTCATCGATGCTGCTTTACTTTTCATCTATTTTACTTCACTTTTCTCAGTTGTACTGTACTTTCAGTTGGGTTTGTATACTGGCTCATTTACTTTTCAGCACTTACTTTTGTACTCAGTTTACTTAGTGTTTACTTCATCTTGCGTACTATGTTGTATTTGTATTCTTATATAAAGGCAATACCTTCCCTTTTATTGGGATTTACATATTTGGTGCTAGTCATCAACCCCTGGCCTATGGAAGGCGGGCTTGGGGTAGTCACGGCATGGCCCCAAGGACGGGTCGTGACACTTTCATTCCCTATTATAGAATCATTCATCAATATATTTATATTTGTGGGAGTTAAAGGGATAATGTCACCATAAAGTACCCCAATTTTCACAACCTTCCCCCATTGGAAACCACTACTAATCTCGTAGTGATGATGAGAGAGACCCAAAAAACACACCCCCAATAGGCCTCAGGTTAGAAACTAACACTGAGGGTATAAAATATACATATGGGAGGCATTATCCTCATAATTACTAGGAATACATAAGAAAAAAAACTGATCAAAAACATAATACATATAAAAAAATATTCAATATAATCTCACAATTCATGAATATTTAAGACATATTCAAATCTAAAGATAAAAATACCAAATAAAACTCATAAGCATCAGATCCACAACAAAACCCATTCTCCCAGCTAGTAAAACCCAACTCAATCATGAAACTCACCCTAGGAACAAGAAAAATATTTTATATAGATAGGGGTGAGAATGAAATGTATACCCGTTAGGATCATACTCAAGACCTTTCCTGAAACGTGGAAGAATCATACTAAAGAAATAGTGAATAAGTATTAGAAGCAGTAAGCATATTACTTGTAAAATATAACCTAGTATGACCAAGGTTCACTCACCAAATATCATAGCCATGAATAATAAAATAATATTAAATTAATATATCATAAAGGAGCACCATAACCACTTATCCATTGGTTTTTTTCTCTTTTGGGACCAATGCCAAAATTATTCTTATCCTTATATATCAGACCAAGACCTGACAGTTACCTATTATTTTATTTATTATTTTTCTTTATTTATTTCATATTTTTTCTTTGTAGTTTTAAATGAATTTTAGTGGTTTTTGTGTGGTAGAAGGTGGTGTATAGTTGGGGAATGTTTTGGGAAAATAGTGTGACAACCACCTGTAAACTGTACAGCCTAGGGATAGGTGTTGATTAGACCACATAGTTAGTTATATGGTCATATGACCATACCAAGGAGTTTGGTGTCCTAGGATAATGGAACTGGGGACCCACATGGTTAGGAACACTGTTGGGTAAATTGTGTATCTAAAATCATGTGGCCTCTTTTTTTGGGACAGAAGTACCTACACAGATGGCGTACGGTCTGGAAAACTAGACGGACAGACCATTTGGCCTACCCAGGTTCAAAAAAATTATTAAATTAAATAAAATAAAAAATTAATAAAAATATTAAATAGAAATATAAAAGGGGTTTTCTTCCCATCACATTCCCTATTCACTTGCACTAAACTCTTGAGGGACCTTCTGTTATGAAACCTCCCCCTCTCTTACATTCGATTCATTCTCGATGATCCTCCCAATTTTTTGTATGATCGTCCAAGGTTAGATTCTGTAACACCCTGAGATTTTATGAAAAATATTCTTTTTAATTTCATTTATGTCTTGTGTTGTACGCTACACCAAAAGAATCTTGCACTACATGCATCCCTGACTTGGCTTGCATTACACGCAATCAAGACATTCTTCGATAGCATGTATAGTACACAATACCAAGTTTCACTAAACGAGATATTATTATAATATTACTATGAACTAGCCATTATGAATAGTAATACCCACCTTTTGGAATTTTATAAATTTTATCTTTCAAAATGGACTTCATTTTTGGATTCGGAATATCGAAATTAGCCTAGGCTGAATTTTTGGTATTTTTCTGAAAACTTTCAATTTTTGATGAATAGTGAAAACACTCGGGTTAATATTTAAAAAACTGAATTTTTATTTAAATAATTATTTATTTTATTTAAATTTATTTTAGGTCAAAATTGATACATAATACCTATATAATTTCAAAGTAATTCATTGGAGTCATTTTTTAATAATTTTAGATATATAAAAATTTTATTGAACTTTTCACCGTCTTTTACCCACCTCTTAGGAGAATTTACAAATTCACATAAAACTTAATTTTACCGATTTTGTGAGTGGAATTTCAAAAATCCAAAAGATACGGTTAATATCAAGGACTAAAATGTGGTTCAATGAGATGAAAATATTTTTTGGTGAATAGTAACTTTTTACTTTTTTTACCACGGTTAAAAGTAAATAGGGTAATTAAGGGTAAAAATGATATTAATATTACCCTAACACATGTCCTAATTCTATTGTATAAGTGTAATTCGACTAAAAACAACCTTAGGAATAAAATATGACTATTTAGGCCCACTTGGATTAGATTAGGACATTTAATATTATTTTATTTAAAGAATAGTTAAAATAGTTAAAATCAAAGTTTAATAACTAAAACATTTTTAATATAGGGTTATACATAAGATAAATTCAACTATAAATATTCATTAGAAATATAAAAAGATTTCCTACATAATTGTATTTTATTTATAATTTTTATACTTTAAATGATTTAATTTATTTATGACACAATGATGATGCAGTAATTATCTTATTAATGAAATATTAACATAATTGATGTTATAAATACCCAAATAAATGTAATTTAAGACTTTTTATGAATTACACTAATTTTATAGGTTAATATGACATGTTAGAATTGATTTAATCGACTTTTTTTTAACTAATAATTCTGTTAGGAGTTTCAAAAAAATCAAGTACCAAATAGTGTCAAAATTGACATAAAATAGTTTTTAAAACAAATATTATATTATTAATTGTTATTTTATTTATAAAAATCTAAGGTTTGGCCAAATTACTTAGATAAGGATATATATATTAATAATGAACCACTTGGGGTTATTTGTTCTTGTTATAGTAAGTTTATTAACCATATAGTGTAAGAAAACAAAAAAGACACGGTAAAAGTTAAATTATTTAACTTAGAGTTAAATCTAAATGATAAGATTAAAATAGTAACCAAAACTTGTCCAAATTATATTGGATGAGAGTATTTAGACCCATCCCCTCCTTATATTCAAAATAAATCAATTTTGAGTTATTAAAAACCGAATATGACTTTATAATAAAATAATATTTTTAATTTTTCTAAAGGTGCCCCTCTCCTCCCTTATAAAAGGGCACCTCCTCCCTCTTCTCCTCGCACCACTTTGAGCCTTCAAGCTCGGCCAACCCCTGAAAATTTCTCTTCTCCACTTCCCTAGTAATATTCTAGAGGTACTGGTCTTCTTCAAAGACCAATTTTAGTTCCCTAAGAGGGGGTTTAAAAGAGGCGTGTCGAAGAAGAGGAGGTTCGGATACGTACGAAGCATATCAAACCTAAGGTAAGGGATAATTTTGAAAATCTCATTTTTATCCGAGATTGCTTATACGTAAGTATTTACTGGGGTTATTTTTATCTTCCATGTACATGTTTTCTAAAAGTTTTTTTATGTATGTTTAATGTCCTTTTTACCTATTTTGACTTTTACTACATGGTATGTAAGGAATCTTTCTTCTGTTTACGTTACGAGGTACTTTTTGACTTTTTTGACAAAAGTATGAGGAGAATTTTTTTTTAACTTATACGGCATGAAATGATTTTTACGATTTTATAAATCCTTATTTTAATGAATCTTCCTCCAAAATATTTTATGAATATTTTCAAAAAAAATACTTTTATTTTAAAAAGTGTATGGAATTTTGTGAAAAGAAAATGATTTTGAAGAAGAAAGGATATTTTCCTTAAGAATTCATTTCAAATTTTTTATCAAAACCAATTTCCATCTAAGATGAAATTATTTCATATGTGTATGTTTCAAGTATAAAGTACCTATTATTTACATGGTTTCACTTTTCTTATTTTGAAATGATATCCATTTATTTTATATAGATTATGTGATGATGGGATGATGTTTATGAAACCAATTTTATTTGTTGGGTTATTATGAATGATGTATGTTTATTTTGTGGCATAAGTAAGAATTATTTTATTATGAGATGGGTGGGACCTATATCTCCCTCCAATGCATTGGGTAAAGATTTATATCTCATGAGATAGACATGGATGGAATGGTAAGTTAATCTGGTTCAGTGTTACAGGACTGAAACAAGGAATGAACTCGATTCATAAAGGGACTTTGTCCACTAAGATGATCTTGGCAGCAATGCCTTGGCTACTATGGAAATCATATCATGTGATTAATGTTTTTCCACAATTACAAGTTTTATTCTCAAGATATTTTATCATGATTGATGTTCTATTATGATCTATGCCTTACGTACTTCCATATTTTATGTCATTGCTCAATATTTCGATGTTTAAACATTATGTTCATGTTTTTATGTTCAAATGTATATGGTTTGTTTTATTTTCTCCATTCTTACCCTTACTGAGCATTTGAGCTCACCCTTTATATATTTTCTTTTCCCTAGGATTTAAATAAAGGTTTTAGGTAAGAAAAAAAAAGGGGAAGATCTTTATGGGGGATGTTGAAGATCCTTCACCACGATTAGAAGATTATTTTCCAAGTTTCCAAAGACACTAAACTATTACGGTCCTTTGGTGTCGATTTTTGTTATATGTTAAGCATTCCGCAAAAGTATTGTAATGTCCATGTATGTCAGGCTTTGGGTATCTACAGATTCTACTCTTATCCTCATACTTATTATTTATTTATTTCTTAGTTAAATTTTTCTCTCATGTGGTGTGTGCACTATAGAAAAAACCTATCCCTGATAGGGAGTTTTTTTGTTGTATCTTAGTTTCAAGGGTTCTTAAAGATCATATTGAGGCCCATTCATTCAATATTAATCAAATTTAGTGACTCATGGCTCCTTTAAGATGGTTATAACACATATATGTAGCTAAACACACACACACACACATACATATATATATACCCTCTTTGTATGTATTCCCTCGTTGTGATTGGAATATATAAAATGGGTTAAGGGTGCATATATATATGAATAGAAGAATATTTTTGTCAGTGTAAAAGATGGATTTTGTTTTGATAAGATTTTCATTGTCTATCTTTCTTCCATAAACATCTTTAAATTGGATTTAAGATTCTATCATCGAAGGTGACATGATTTGAGGATGCTTCAATATTCCTAAGAATTTAATTTAAAATTTAGGATTTTTTGGTGCTTTAAAAGTGAGTTTACCTTATTATATTGAATGTATATTTAATTTAATTGTTGTGGTTCTTAGACTCAGATTATCACTTTATTTCTATGTTTATTCCCAAAACATTCAACATGTATTTCATTTTTTTGAGCATTTTTTGAATGTTTTTTTAATACAAAGCATATTAAAAGTTCAACATAGTTTTCTAACTAGTTTCTATCATAGAAAGTGAAATTTTCCAAAGGTTTTTTGGTCTGTCAACTTGGTTTTATAAAAATGGCATAACGACTTGGGTTGATTTTCTAGTAATCTTTGAGAGGATTACTAACCTAGTGTCGTGTTGAATGTGAATTACATACATATACATATATGGGAATGTATATGTGTAAATAATTTGTTCATATTTACTAATGGGTAATGGAATATGTGCATATGGTTAATGAATGCATATATATATAGTTGTATATGTTGTAAGTGTGATATGTGGTTTTGAAACTCAAAAATATTTGGGAATCAGTGTTTTCATAATGTATTGTGTTTCTTTTTATGTGAAGATTCTTGGTTATAAATGTTTTTATAAATGTAAAACCTTTCTTGAGGAAATCCCATTAAATAAAAAATGTATCATGTATGTGCTAAAGGAATGAAGTGTGGCATGTTCTTAAGGAAAGGGGCATATGTCGTGTTTTTGGGAATTGAAGAGGGGATGTTCGTAAGGTGGAATATCGTAGGTGAGGAGGCCTATAGGAATTTCAATAAGTATGTGATATATATATATATATATAAGATATTTTGATAAAAAATAATCTCAATTTATTATCATGGGAAGCCTTGGGTAGTTAGGTGGGACACTTAGGTAAACATTCTACAATAGTTGAGATTACACATTATCTAGTGGTCCTAATTAGGTAACCAGACAACCCAAAGAATTTTCCCCTCATTTGATCTAGGAATGGTGTCATCTAGTTTTAGGTAAGTGTATTTTTTAGTATGAGATAGGATGAGATTGGTTTTTATGGGTGAATTTATCTTTGTCCTAGGTTGTCTCCACTAGCACCTTAGATCCCATAACACTTGTTTTACATGTAAAATACTTTCCACTATTTTCATGTTTCTTTATAAAGTGAAATCTATGCTTTAATTTCATACCAAGAAACCTATTTTATCATTAGTTATCTTTTGTAAGGAATTTACTGAAATTATTTTCATATCTAGAAAAATATTTTGAAAATATGACGGAATGTAGTTTTTTTTAAATAGAAGATTGTTACTTGTTTTTTATTAAAATAGTAGAAAATCCTATTTTTATATGTATTATTTTCAAACTACCAATATTTGGATATCAATTTAAATGTATGGAATAGGGTTTTGTTTATCCTTGGAATCCATATTAAGAATTTTAATACTCATGACTATATTCTTTATCATTTTTCAATTTCAGGTTCTTTCCTAGTTTTGGTTACTCATGGAGTGATCATAGTTTCGTGGTTGGTGGTGACCTGTAAGGTCACATTAAGGTATATCTCATTTTTTTTCTTTTTAGCTACTAGAGATTATTTTATTGTTTTTTTATTTATCTATCTATTTTTTCAATAGATAAATCATTCCCAATTGAGTTTAGTATGATGCTTGATGCTATTTTCCAACCCAAAAGATTGGGAATGCCTCTTGGGCCTTGTTACAGGCCATCTTGGGTTCCCATTTTGGGGTCGACCCGGGTTGGTTTGTGAAAAATGGAATTAAAGGAAATATCCTTAGTTATTTGGGGATGTATGATAGTTTGGAGCTTAGATTTTTCGAATTTAAGTAGTTAGTCATGGGTATGTTCTTGATCACCACCTATTAGTAAGGAAACTTGAATTTCTAGGGTGGTTAGGGATGGTTTGTCATTAAAATATGAGGTTGTATATTTGCTGTTTTTGTGTTTTTTCTTTTCATTTGAGTATTTTTTTTTTTATTGTATTTGAGAATTAGTGGTGTTTTTGAGAAACTCCATGGGTTGGAGTATATTTTTAGAGGGAATTATGTGGTTCACAGTTACTATTAATTATATGAAAAGCCTTGTGCTTACCTTGCATATGCCTATGTTGACCTCCAATGTACTCACATGGTCAGTGAACGGTCTATAAAACCATGAAGTCAAACCATGTACAATGGTTTTTCCTTTCAAAACATTAATATTTGATTGTTTGAATGTTTGGTTTCTATTTTTTGTCCTTATTATTGGTTTGAGTTAATTTTTTAGTGTCCTATATGAGTTTAAAATAATTTTTGGTTTACCAATGTTGTATTTCCAAAATGAAAAAATTTAGGTTATTTTGAAAATTAAATGGAAATTATTTTGGACTTTGAAAATTTTTTATGAAATGTGGGAGGAAACAGAGTTGGATGTTCTTTTTTTAATGAAAAAATAATGGTTTTAAATTTTTTAAAACAATTTAAGAAATGATTTTAGATATAATCAACCTTTCTTTGACCTTTTTCATTCTTTATAAATTCTCACATATGTGTACATTTTTTGTATATGCATAATTTTATGTATGAATAAATGTGTATAGTGGAGACGGGTATGAACATATATGTGATGCTTCATAGGATACCAATTCTAATTGTCTGATTTAAAAGGTTTGATTTAGTTTTTCAAAGTGGATTTCAAAAAAATTAATTTCAATTTTTTGATGAGTGATTTTTCATGGTTGTTTTTTTTATTTTGGGGGTTTCCTTATTGGGATATTTGGATTGGTTGTGTTGGGTAAGGTATTGAAATGGTGTTCTGATTTTGGGGGTTTTTTTTATTGAAGCCTAGAGTTTTTTTTTAATTCAATTTTTTTTTTCTTTTTTTTAGAATATTCCCCAAGAAATTATCTGTAAAGAATGGTTGTTTAGTCTCTAGGATGTCTTCATATTCCATTTAGTTTGTCTATTTGAGTCACCAAAAAATGGATCTATAAGTTGTGTTACCAAATAAGTGATTTTGGTTGAGGATTTATATATCTTAACTAGAGGGCCACAAATTCTCAAATACATCAATGCTCTAGTCATAGGTCATGGAGTGAAGTTTTTCACACAGTGGAGGATATTCTAAGTGTGGGTGATCAAGGTACAATCAATTTTTTATTATATAAAATTTAACACCATAATAATTTACAATATTTTACTTTTATAATAAATATAATTTTCTTATTATCATGCTTTATATATAATGTAAATCTTACACTACACACCACACTGAGTTAGCTTGCGTTACATACAGGACAATGTTTTATCTCTTTTTAATGGTGTACCTTTATTAAAACTAAATTTTATTAATTATATTAATTATATTTTTCAAAATAAACTTCATTTTTGAATTCATAAAGTCAAAATTATCTTAGGATTAATTTTTGGTATTTTTTTGAGGCATTTCATTTTTTGATGAATAGTGAAAAATTACTGCATTTTAGTTAAAAACTGACTTTTCATTTAAATATTTATCAATGATAAATTATATTTTAAATTTTGTTTTAATTAACAAAATATATCAATTATACATATATTAAACCAATTTAGTTCATTGGAATCATTTTTATATTAAAATTTGACATAAAAACACATTGAACTTTTGAAAGTTTCTACTTTAAAAACTTATTTTCTTGCCACATCTGCGAGATTAGAGTTAATCGTAATTTTTCCACTTCTGTGATTTCAATTTTGAAAAAAAAGAAATAAATATTTATAATCAATAAGAAAACTAATAATAATATCAACTTAATTTTTTACCAAAAATATTAGTGAAAATGATTAAAATTAATTATGGTGATTAAGGTAAGATTAAGCTTAATAAGGGACTAAACCTTAATATTAAAGACCAAAATGACCTGGAAACTTGTAAAAAATCCATTTATACCAAAAATTTGACCATATTTTCACTTTTTTATAATTTTATGAGTTATTGGGATATTCTTAAATAGAATTTCCTTATATAAAAGGTTAAGTTAGGAAAAAAAAGAGAACTGTTCTTACCTTTAACATTTATAAAACTTTGACATATGTAAAAACATCATATTCTCAGTTATATATATCTTTATGAAAGATAAATAGGTTATTATTATCATAATAATTTATAAATAATTTTTATAGATGGTTTAGTTAATTTAAATTCTTAAGAAACGCCGACGTAGTGATTATTTTATTAATAATTAACTAAAATAAATTATACTATAAATATTAAAAGTGAAGTGAATTAATTTAATTATTGTTTTTATTTATTTTTTATATTTACATATCATTTTAAACATATTTAAAACTAATATAGTTAAATTCCAATATTATATTAATATTTTAAAATTAAAATTAAATAATTAATGTCAAAATTGGAAATATTGTTATTTCACGGTAAATGATATTTTATTAAATTATTTAAAATTAATAAAAATTATATATTATATAAAGTGATTTTTAAGTGTTAATAAATATTAAATATTATCTTTTAATGTTACAATTGATATTTTATAATTAATATATTGAACCTTATGTTGTTGGAATGTTGTTAACATGGTCTGAGTTTAAGTAGTGTTTTAGCGCGTCATATGCACTTGTTTTAAAATTAATTCAAAAAAACATCATTTTTTATTTTATAAATTATATGTCATATTAATAATTCATTGGATCTATATTTTATAATAAATATAACTTTATTTTAGTCTTAATGGTTAAATTAATTAGGTTAGAAGACTAGATGCTTTAATAAAACCCAAAATTATAAAATTGGGGAATCTTTGAAGATAACCAAATTACTAAAATGAAAATATTTTTGTTTGTTTTAGGATTTTATATAACATTATTCCTATTTAATACATTATTTTTCCATTTTTTGAGGCACTTTAGGTAGGTTATACCTCCCATTAATGAATATCTTTTGGTATTTACAAGAGTGTCACTCCTCCCCCACTATAAACAGGTAAGCACTCTAGTAATTAATTACACCTCTAAACACACTTTTTCTCAAAAAATATCTTCCCAAATATATCCCCAATATCCATACCTTAATATTATATGAATTTCCTTGGGAATAAAGTAATCCAAGTAATCCTTTTGGTACAAACCAAAAGTAGTTACCCGATTAGGAGGTAACAAACTTCCTCAGACTCTTTAGTTTTATTTCCATTATCTAACCCCTAAAATATTATTATTATATTATTGTATAAAAACACCAGTATCCTAAATATACTAGAATATTACTATTATAATATTTTTATCTGCACTTAAACATACATCCATCTAATGGGTAACGAACATATTATTTCAATGTATGGTGAACTACTACCTCACAAAATGATGATTGTTCATTTTTCCTTTACCAACTATCATGGTTTCCATTATGATAGAAAATGTATTTATATATGATATTTATAATCTCTTTTTTCTTTTCTAATTTTTATTTAGAACATACCATTATGTTTTCCATCTTGTGTAAATACAATAATTTCATTTGAGGAAGTGTGGACAACCGCCCCCTCAAATCGATATGACTCATTCATGCCACATGTGGAATGTATAAAGGAAGGTTTTAATAAAACTATGTAACATATATTTCATAGAAATTATACTTTAATTATAATATAAATATGTATAAATTACTTTTTATTTGTTTAATATGACAAAGAAATGAACGTAGCGTCCATGCGTACGTACGGCCAACTATCTCCATGAACGGTGCACTTCATTCCTTATCTCCAAATATTATGGATTATTATAAAAACATGTGTACTGAATATATATTATAATTAATTAATGTTTTACATTATGTATATAATTAAATCATGATCTAATTAATAGGAACAACAAATGACAAGTAAAAACATACTTGAGAAAATTAGGCAATTAACAACTAAAATAGTAAAAATAATGGAGTGTTAAGAAATAGGTAACAAAATATTATAAGGAATTAATATATAATATTATAAACATTATTATGGTTCTATTAAAAGTTAGTAACATATTTTAAACCACTATACAAGAGTATAAATACCACACAACAAAAAGGATGGTTAAGGTAAGGTATTTCGTCTCAATTTACATTCCATTGAGACTTATTTTTGTTATTCACCAATTCACTTTTATATGTTGAATGTGCTAAACATTTATATGTTATATCATGAATATCATTATTATCATGATATTATATGTTTAATTTGATTTATAGGGAATTATTATTTAAGTGTTTCAAATTGGTATGGGACACTTCGGAATGTGTAAAGATTATTTTTTCTCAGAAATGTTTTAATATCAAGAACCCTTATTGTTAATTATCATCCTAGTATGTATTATTGATAAATAAATATTATTTATTCAATATGGATATATAATAATACACATTTTTTATTAATTAAATTTATTATTTTATTTAAGGAATACTTTGGATGGGTAAGACACGGGTTGGGGACTTTTTAAGGTAAGCCCTATAGGTTGGGGACTGATTAATGAAAGTCCCTTGATGCATCGGTAGTCTCATGGTACAAAATTAGGTCGAAAAAACCCTTCAAGTTTATAAAAAATTTGATATAAACTCTCTTTTTAATGGTATTGACAGTATATTTAAGGTTGGACAAACCAAAATGGTTTATAACTAGTATGTTTTAAACCATCTTGTGAATGGTCTTGACAATAATGGCTCCATGTACCTAGGAAACATAGGGTCCAATAAATAAGAATTAAAATTATTGAGAATTCAGTTATTATCATTATTTATCCATGATTTTTTTTATAGACTTATCAATGTATTTTCTTATTTCATAGTTTATTGATTAATGTCATGTGTTTCAGTTTCTTACCTTTCCATATTAATATTGCCTTATATAGTTATTTGAATGGCATGTGTTATCAATTATTTACCTTTCCATGTTAATTTATTCTCATTGATTCATTATTGGTTCCTCTTTAATTTCCCTTACTAATAATTTGAGCTCACTCTTATTATGTTTCCTTTCACCAGGTTATGAAGAATAAATATTTGAATAAGATTTCAAGGATGCAGTTTATTTTCTTTTATTATGTATCATTTTTGTATTTTCTATTTCCCAATGTATTATGAAAATCATGTATGTAATATCTATTTCCAAGAATTATAAACATATTGGTCATTCAAGATTTTATTCCTTGTAATAATGAAAATTTTATAAAATAATGCACCGACTCTAGGCTTCTGGGGTCGGGGTGTTACATCAGAGTGGAAATCGTTAGAGTTTTCCCTTGATGTATTTTTCAATTTGGGAAACCCTGTCTATTTAGGAGATCTAGGTGGATATCATTTAATGGTTTAAAATTTTCATTTTAGATGTGTTTGATGTCTCAACTATCCCTAAGTGTAGTGGTGATGGTACTAGTATAGGGAAAGGGAAGAGATCATGGTCTTCCCTATCAAGAAGTAGTACAAATAGGTCGTCGTGTTTCTTCTTGCTAGAATTTACCTATAGTAGATCTATGAGTTCCATAAGTGTGGGGTTTTAGGGAAAAATATTCCTATATTTTTATGATCTCCAAAGACCTACCATACCAATATATAATTTCTTCATCTACAATAGTTTTTCTAGGGTGTTTACAGGAGGTGATGTGGATATAAATCCACCCCTTGGAATGACCCCCTAGCCAGTTTAAAGAAGCATGGTGATAATACCTATTATATTAAAAGATTTTATTGAAGAAAATGTTTATTTTTTTAGGTGTTGTTTAATTTTGTTTCTTTTTATTATTATAAAGAATGGGTGTTATTTATTATTTGGGAAACATTTTCTTAAGAAAAGTTTATTTTTGGAATGGAAATTATCTATCTTGTGGTGGGTGTTGATGGTGTTTCTTATTCCATGTCTCATCTCCCACAGATTTGGATTTTTCTATTTTCATTATTTGTTTTTCCTTGGGAAATTAATGTTATACTAGATTCCTAATATGGTGAAGATTTCATAATAAAAGGAGATTATAGTGAACCTAGTTTTTGAGATCCCTGGATGGGGAAATTCCTTATTCCTTCCCTGTATAACCCCAAACATAGTAGTTTAGTCAGTTTGAGAAGTGGTCCACATGAAAGATTCTCATGGTGATCCCAAATAGACCATAGTGTATTTCCTTTATTAATTTATGCTATGGGTTGGTGTGTACTGTGTTTTGATGTTGTGTTTGGATATTTGAGTATCATTCATTGAATCCAAGGTAGATGTTTTGAGTTCATCAGTCTTACTCATTCTCTCTTCTGATGTGGGATAAATTCTTTGAGGATGGTATTTTTATTCTATTAATGGACATTTATTTTTTCAATAAGGGTGACTGTTAGATCTTGTTCATTGAGTTTCAGGAGCCTTGTCTCGGGTAGCGGTTTGTTCTCATCTTACATTGTGATCAAGTGAATCATTTGAGATTTATGGGGAAATAAAGTATCAATGGTGGGAAGAATTTTCACCCCCTGATTGGAAACGTCTATATTATTTTATTTATTTATTTTTCATACTTTTGTTTTATTTTTTTTCAGTTATTTTCCTACAAATATTGGTGGTTTTTTAGAGATGGTTGATAGTGCATGATTGGCATACTATTAGGGGAAATTGTGTGAAAAACCCCTTGCAAACCATATGGCCCGAGAATAGGCACTAGGTGGACCACATAATAAGGTATATAAGAATTTTACCTTCCCCAAATGTAATTGTGTACTAAGGTAGAAGCACTAGGTCCCTTCATAGTTTTGGAATCCATGAGATCAAATACATGAGGCCTCTTTTGTTATGGCTGAAGTACCTACATGATTGGAGGACATTATGGAAGATTATATGAACAAATTGTGCACCCATCCTAGTTTCAAAAAAATATGAAATTAAATTAAAAAAATAAATTAATAGTAATAGTAAATAAAACCCTAAAAGGTATGTTCTCCCCCTCACCTACCTCATTCTCATTCATTATTCCCAAGTGTGGCCTTTGACCATATGTCCTCCCCCTCTCCTCCCTTTTATTCTTGGATGATTATTCTCTATATTTCTAGTGTGATCATCCTAGGTAATATTCTCATCATCTCATCCTCCACCTTCTTCCTCTATTTCATTATTTCCTTTTTCTCTCATGTGGAGTGCAATTCATGGCCAAATCCTTACTTGAATAGCATTTTTTTGGTTATCTCTTGATTCCTAGGGTTCTTGAGGACCATATTAAGGCTCATTATTGTGATTTTCATCAAATATGATGACTTGTGGCTCTTTGAAGGTGGATTTCACACATATAAATAGGTAATAACATATATATATATACACACTAATTTTGTATATATTCCATAATAGAGTGGGGAATATATACATTTGGTAAAGGGGTTCATATGTGTGTGTGTGTGTGTGTTTGTTTGTTTGTGTGTTCTTATATGTGTAGGTGCATATGTTTTTAAGTGTAAAAGTGGGTTTTTTTCTTCATCAGGGTTCTTCTTGTCCTCTCTTTATTTTTTGGATATCTTTGAAATGGATTTGGGTTGTTGTCATCAAAGGAAACATGTTTTGATTTAGATTCATTATTTCTAGGTCTTTAATTTAAAATCTATGATTTCTTGGTGTTTTCTATGTGTGTTGAACTTATCATATGAAATGTATATGTTATGTGATGATTTTGGTTCTCAAAATTGGATTCTTACTTCCTTTTTAAGTCATTACCCTAAGCATTCAACATGGATTTTATTGGTTTGAGAATGTTTTGAAACTTGTTATTAAATTAATATAATATTAAGGGTTCAAATGTCTTTCTAAATGGTTTATAGCATATAAAGTGAAATTTACTAGTGGTGTTTTGGTATTTCTGTCTGGTTTTGTAATATGGGGAAGATGGATTGGTTTGATTTTACAGGAATACTTGAGAGGATTAATAACCTTGTGTATTATTGAATGTTACCTACATTCATATACATATATTGTTATATATCTATAAATTCTTCTTTTTCACATATTAATTCATAAGGAGTGGAATATATGTAGTAGGATAAAGGATACCTATATATATAGATGCATATATATTGTAAGTGTGAGATGTGGTTTTGAAACTCAAAAATATTTGGGAAATACTATTTTCAAAAAGTTATGGTGTTTATTTTAAAGTAATGAGGCCAAATTAGAACTTTGAAATGATTATAAAAATAGAAAACTCATATTTATGCAATTACCTTAAATTTTAAAGGTATCATGTATGTGTTAAAAGTGTGAAATGTGGCATGTTCCCAGCGAAAGGTGTTTGTGCCTTATTTATGTGACTTGGGGAGGGGTTGCGCTTAAGGAGGAAGATCAGAGGTGAGAAGGAATATGGGATTTTCAATATATATATGTGGTATATATATATATGTGTGTGTGTGTGTGTGTTTAAATTAATTTGATGAAAGTGACCTCAATTTATTATCATGGGAGTCCATGGGTAGTTAGGTGGGAGCCTTAGGTACACATGTTGCACTAGTTTAGATTACACATTGGCTGGTATCCCTGAGTAGATAACTCGACTACCTATGGGATGTGCCCCTTGTTCAAGCTAGGGAGGGTGTTTATGACAGTTATGGTAGTGGATTTGTATGTATTAATCTATATGATATTGACAGTGATTATTGTATTTAGATTCATCACATGAGATCCCATGACACATATTTTACATGTATGCCACATTCCTCTATTTTATTGTTTCTCTATAAAGTGACATATCTGGTTTTTTTTCATACAATGTCACTTGTTTTATCACTGTTTATATTTTGAAATTAATTTAATGAAATGTTTTTCTTATCTTTATTTTTTTTAAATATGATGGTAAGTATTTTTTTTAAATGGATGATTGTTACTTTTTTTCTTAAAAGAGTAGAAAACCTTATTTTTATATGTCTTATTTTCAATATAGAATTATTTTGATTTCTCTTTAATGGTAAGGAATAGGAATTTTTTTCCTTGGAATCGATACTGTGAATTTTAATGACCATGCCTATATTCTTTATCATTTTCAATTTTCAGGTTCTTCCCCAGTTTTATCCTCTCATGGGGCAAGTATAGTTCCACGGTTAGTGGTGACCCACGAGGTTAGATGGAGGTATGTATAGTTTTATTTCTTTTTTTCAACTAGAATTTATTTATTGTTCTATTTTTATTTATTTTTATTTTTTTTATGATCTAAAACATTCCTTATTGAGTTTATATTAATACCCAACACTAGTTTTCATCCTAAGAGGAGAGAGAATAACTCTCGGACCATATCATGGGTTGGCTTGGGTGTTTGGTTCAAGGTTGACTCAGATTAGTTTGTGACATAATCCTTTACACAATCATGTCACATAACACCATATATCACATAAAAAGCACACCACACACCTCATCCATGTCATCATAATCATCCCATATCCTCTTCCATATATCAAATGTCATTAATAAATCACATATCTAGTATTGTAGGGTATGGTGATCATGAAGGACATCATCCTCACACCCTCCTCCTTCCATACACAATCCCCACCATATCTGTAATCACCCAAATTTTTAAAAATTAAATTCCATTATAAATGAATAAATTCATTATTGTTTAATATATTAATAGAAAATACTTATACTATATTTTTTATCTTGTACTATTATAATATATAGATATATATATATATATATATAATTGTATATTGAGAATAAAATACCATTAATCATCATAACAATTTTTAATATAGTCAATATATAGTGACCATTAATATTAGCATATATTAAGGATTATAATAAAATATATTTTACATAGAAGGAGGAATTTATAGTCATGGCCAGTAGAATCATACCCTATGAATCCCATTTTCGGGAGCATACGAGGGAGATATATTTTCCGGAATTTTCCCTTAACCAATCCCAAGCCAAGATTATATATATATATATAACTCAATAAAAACCATTAATGAGATATGATCTAGATAATAGAGATCAAATACCAGCCCATGTTCACCAAACCACGCCAAGAAAGTACAACAATTACACAACATTCCATTTGGGCGTACAGTGGTGTAATAAGTGGTTGCGTATCTAGACCACAATAGTATGAATTTTTATATTTTTTTAATAAAATAATAATTACATTTATTAATTTTCATTTATACTTTATATATATATATATATATTATTATATAATTATTTTTATAAAAATTGTATTTTGATAATAAAAAACCAAAATTTTATTTTTGGGAAATTTATAGTTTCAAATAAAAAGTAGTTTTGATAAATTTATGAGTTTTTAAATAAGTATTATTTTCATGAAATAGTATTATAAAATAGTATTAATTTAAATATAAATGATAATTTAATTTAATGATGTCTCGTGTAATTTTTATAAGGGACAGAACGTTGTTTATGTAGTAAAAACTAGTATTTTCAATAAATTGTTGGGACCAAGTTGGCTGAAGGTGTTTTTCAGATTGCTAGATGTTTGATGTTTGCTTAAGGTGTTGGTTTTTTATCTTTATGAAAAATCACCTCACTTTTTTCTAGTGTTTGTTCAAAGGATTATCGAACATATATGATCAAATAAAAATTTATCGGGAATGTCCCTCAATTGATATTTTTTGTTATGAATGTTGTTTTTATGAGTGTTCTTGTATTTAGACTTATCTTTATGAAATGAATCTTTTTATAATGAACTAGGAAGAATTATTGGATACATAATTTGGTAAGAGATGTTTGACATACAAATTCAGATGATGATTTATCGATCTCAATGTTTTAAACATCGTGAAGAAGACATAATACAAGAAGGAATTTATAGAAGAAAGGAGAAATTAAAATTTATATTGTTTCTTTGATCTTGAAGTTTTTAAAACGTAAATCATCAAATAGAAAAGCATTGAACACAGAATTTGTTTAAATATTGGAAGATTTAATTTGATGAAGTTTGAAGAATCGCAATGTTGCTGATCAGACATAGTTCATTGGATGCAGATATCAAATCATTGGATGAGCTACATATACCAATACATAGGATGGGATTCAAACATAGAACCATTGGATGAGTTTTTGAAACAAATCAATCAAAATATTTGTTGAAAAAAATCAATCAGAATATTTGTTAAAATCAATCAATCATAAGAGTTCTTGACACCAATCAATCAGAAGATTTTTTTATACCGATCAATCAAAAGATTTGTTGAAACTAATCAAATTAGAATAGTTGTTTACATTGATCTATTAGAAAATATGAATTATTTGAATTCATTGGATAGTGTGTTTGAAACCGATAATTCATCAGATGTTGAGTTTCATCATTCATAGTTTCATCAAACTGAAGAGCATTTGACCTAATAAAGAAAGTTTATGAAAATGTAAGATATATATAATTTTGTATCAGAAATTTTTTTTAGGATTTTTAAGTCTTTATAATATACAATTATATTGTCAAGTATTATCAGTTTTTTTGGATATTTGGAGTGAGAATATTTTATTTTACTTGTTTCTATTTTGGTTAATAGAACCAGAATAATGAATACGGTTTTATATTTTGATGTTTTAGACTGTCTTTATTTAGAAAAAGTTTTCTAGTGAAGTGTTTTTTGGAGAATAAATTGTTTCTAAAGTTTCATTGAAGGGTGTAGAAGAATATAGATGTTTATAGAAGTCTTAATTTGAGAAGGATTTTATAATTAAGAAATTTTGGTTGAACGGGAAAATTATTTTGAGTTCCTGAATTTTCTATTTCAAGTGAACCTATATAAAAGAGTGAAATTTCAACGTACTATGACATTATTCATGTAAAAAAAGTAAGAGCACTGTAGTTGTGGTTTCAAACTGTTTATCAAACAAAATTTTTAGATCAAGGTTTTCAGATATAATTTCTAAAGGAAAGTTTATGGATAGAATAAGTGATTAGAGAAGAATTGGTCATGATTCACTAAATTGGAATAGACAATTGGATGAACTAATTAGTCTTGTTTATAAAAATAAAAAACAAATTGAGGAATCATGCAGTGTGATCGTACTAAATTTGTATGAATTTTAGAGAATAATTTCTTAAATATTACTAGGTATGAAAGTGAAGAGCTATTATTAAAGAATAAAAAAGTGAAGTTTATTGAAAAAGAATACTGAAAAAGTTTTGGACCTATTGGTAATGGTTTTTAAACTTGTTATAAATTCCAGTTTTCATCTTTCTTTCTAGAATAAGAAAATTCATTGTTGCATTGATCATAGTGCTATGAAAGTGTAAGGGTATTTCATACTTTTTGTAACCACTCAAAAGAATTATTTTCAATTGTATTATGTGGTATTGGATTATTTCTAAACCATTATAAAGACTGGATATTCATATTGATTAGTAAACCTAATAAATACATTTCTTCTAATGGATGTGTTTGAAAGTTCTTTTCTAGAAAAGTTGTATCTCTTTAATAGGAGGAAAAAGTTATTAGTAAATTTAACATAAAGGAAAAACATATCATGATTCACCCATCCCCTATCAATAATTATATTGATCCTGTGTGGAACTTTTCAATTAGTATTATAGAAAGTTCCCTTCATTTTCTTTTTGATTATGTTTGAAGATATTTTTTTATGGATAATTTGAATTGTGAGAACAGTAAGGGGATTATTTTTTTATAGAAAGAACTGTCATATATGGAAAGATAAAATAATTCCATATCTTATTTCCCTTGGTTATTATGTTTTGGAGGATTTTATAGATGGATTTCCTCCTCATGCAGAGAATGATCCTCTTACATTTATTTATAAGAAAAATCTATAAATGGTGGAAGGGATAAAAATGATTTACTTTTATCACTCTTTAAAAGTTAATTTTTTAGAGTGATGGGAGTGGGAACTACCAATGGTATTTAGAAAATATAATAAAATATATATATTAATATAATGGTGAAGAAGGTAAAGTTACAAATTTGGAGACTGAAGTATGAAGACCTCAAAATGGGTGACTATAAATCCATTTGAGACTTTTTCATAAGGGTGAATGAAATTATAAGAACTGTAAGTTTTCTTGATGAAAAGTTGTAAGATTCAACATTTATTTAGAATAAATTATGAATTATTCCTTATAATTTTGATGTGAAGTATTCATCTTTAGAAGATATAGATCCTGAAACTCTATCTTTGGATGACTTACATAGCACACTCAACACATATGAAATGAGAAGATAGAAAGTTATGAAAATTAAAATAAAAATTTGATCAATAAATATCCTTAAGATGATTCAATAAAGGAAAATCTAAAAACATTCTCAAATATGAATAATTTTATGAATCCAACACCGAATATGAGATTAGTAATAATTTTTATAAATTTTTATCCTTGTTATCTAAAAATTTTAAAACAGTCACAAGAAAGTAAAATGGAAAGTTACCTCTAAAATGATTTGGTTTTAGAACTATTGGGAATTTTTCTAAAAATTACCCATGAATAATAGATTTAGAAGAAGGTGATGAAGATGACCCAAATTCAAGAATATATTTTAATAAACATGACGATAAATCTAAATCTTATTCCAAATAAAAGGATAGAAAGATCTCCAAATCCAAAAGTAGAAGTTTTTTATCTAAGGATGAAGAAGATGATGACAGTAAATTTAAAACTAAAAAATTCACTAAATATACTACAGAAAATACATTTATTGAAAAATTAAATGATGAATATTTTTTGGTTATAAAATTATTAGTTCTAAAGAATATACTCAGTTATGATTTTCCCTAAAAATATAGTTAAAAGAATGTATTCGAAAGATTTTAAGATTTGAAAGATAAATCAAGAAGTTGAAAAGGTAAATTTTTGTAGCAAATAGTTATGAATAATTTTTTAAATATAAATCCATTTTGTTGGAAGAGATTGATCATTTGAATAAATATCTTGAAAAAAAAATGAATATGAATGGATTTATTAAATTAAAGATAAATTTGAATAATAATGAATTAGAACAAATGCAATAAAAGTTATCAAAAATTGTGTAGGGAGTTATGAGTTTCAAAAAATATATTTATGAAATTGGTGAATGTTATAAAAGGTTTAAACCTGATAAATATAAATAAAACATAACTTTACATGTTTAAAATATAAATGAATTTGTTCCTAATGTTAAGAAAGTTGAGAAATTTTTCTATGTTTCCAAAACCAAATAATTTGAAAACTCATATGTTTCAAAATTTTCAAAGTATGAATAAAATATTATTGTGACTAGTGATTTTAATAATGATGGGAAGAAATATATGTTGAAGGATAAAATTTTGAAAGATATCATTAATTATGAACCTTAATAAAGTATTAATTTGGAAAGTAATAAATTTATAGGAAAAGAATGTTCACAACTTCAGGAAGTATGGAAGTTATAGATTAAAATATTCTTTCTATGGCTATTGCTGGTATTGTGCAAGATTTGGACATACAGTAAATATGGGTTGGTTCAATCAAAAATACTACAATTATCCTATGAGTAAGAGGAAGAAATGTTTGAGGGGGATTAAATATTATCAATGAAGGAATTTAGAGAAAGATGGTATGAAGGTTGAAAATATTTTAAAAACTTTGGAAACTATTTATAAAACATGTTAATAGCCTAGACATATTGAAAAATAAGTTCTTGTTTTGTTACCGGCACAACAAAATTTTAATAAAAATTCTCAAAATCTGTATGTCAAGAAATATAAAGGCAAAGAAAAGTATCCTATTGTAGAAACTTCTATTAAATATAAAAAAGGATAAAAACCTTGGATTTTGGATAGTGGGTGGTCCTCAAATATGATAGAATATTTGAAGATTTTGAAGAATTAAAAAGACTTTAAAGAAGGAACAGTGATGTTTGGAAATGATGAATAACTCGGAATCAAAGGTGTTGGATCTAATATTATTGGGGAAGAAAAAATTAAATCCAAAATTTCATTGAATTTTTATGGGATAAAAAATGTTTAAGTGTTTCAAAACTTTTTTTATTAAGGTAATAACGTTTATTTTCAAAAAATATTATTTTTTTGTGAAAATATTATAAGATGTAAAATTTGTTACAAATGAAAATATACAAAGAGGAACTTGTTTCATGTTGGTGATGTTTGGAATTCATGTTATCTAATAATGATGGAATAAAATAAATTGTGGCATAAAAGGTTGAGAAATATGTGTTAGAGAAATATGGGAAAGTTAACAAAGAAATATAGCATTCATTGTATTTTATATATGAAAAAAAAAGAAGAAATTGTTGTTCTATTTTTCAAAAATGTAAAATTACAAACATAGTTCATAAGAAAATCGAAATTCATTAGACTCATCCCCTAAAGCTAATTAATTATGAAATTTATGGAAAAATGATAAAAGAATCAACTTTTTGAAATAAGTACATTATTTCTTTAATTGATGATTTTACTCTCATTAAATGTATTGTGTATTTGTAACATAAAGAATAAGATCTAAAAATGTTAAAAAGATTCAGGAGAAGAGAAAAAACGAAATATGTAATTTTGTGAAGAATTTACCAACTGATAATTTTGGTGATTACAAAAATTAATAATTCATAAATTATCTTGAAAAAATGGTATTCATCATAAGTTCAGTGCACCTTACACACCATAGAAAAATGGTGCTGCTGAAATAAATTATAGAATTTTGGTGGATATTGGACGTATAATGTTAATCAAACAAGGTATATATCACTACTTCTAAAGTAATATGATGAGTAAAATAGTTAATATTCAATATATGTGTTTCTATAGACCAAGTTATGATATGAATCCTTATGAAATTTTTTAAAATGAAATTCCATGTTTGAAACACTTAAGATTTTTTGGGAGTGAATGCATCTTAAAAAAAGTGGAAATATTGTAAAATGTGATTAAATATGAGAAGATGGAATTTTTATTGGCTACAATCCTAATGGTAGAGGGTATATATGTTTTAATAATGAAACATATGAGTTATTTGATTCTGATGATGTAAAAGTTTTTTAAAAATATTAAAAAGAAGTTTCACAAAAACATATATGAAAGGAATATGGAGAAAATTAAATATATTTTGTTGAGAAACATAAAAATAATTCCAATAATGGTGATGTCATGAATGTAAAAGATTTAGAATCAACCATTTATAGTAATGAGGAATAGATTTTTACATCTCATCCTAGGATGAGAAAATAGGTGGAAGTACACAACATCATTGGTGATTAAAAACAAAAAGTTCAAATGATAAGAACATCAATGTTTGTTGCACATAATTCCTTATATTCCAAAGTTGAGCCAAAATATTTTTGATGAATCGTTTGAGCATTAAGAGTGGATTCATTCTGTGAATGAAGAGATATATCAGATTGAAAATAATGACATATAGGAACTTGTACCCAAACCAAATAGTAAAAATGTCATCAATACAAAGTGTGTATTCTAAAATATATAAAATGGAGATGGTGAAGTGATACAAAACAAAGAAATATTGGTTTTAAAAGGTTACTCACAAATTGAAATTATTGATTATGATGAGACTTTTCCCCTATAACAAGGTTATAAACTATCAGAATCTTTCTTGAAATTGATTCACAGTGAGGTTATAAAATTTTTTAAATTGATGTTAAGTCTGATTTTCTTAATTGATAACATGATCAAGGAGGTTATATTTAATAAAAATTTAAATTTTTAATTGGAAAATATTAAAGTTATGTGTTCAAGTTGAAGAAAAATTTTATGGGTTAAATTAAGCTCTGAGAGCTTGGTATTACAAATTGGATACCTACTTAAGGAAGTTGAACATTAAGAATGGAAGAGTTGACAATAATCTCTATATAAAATAAAATCAAAAGATCTATATTATTATAATTTTTTATGTTGATGATACTATCTTTTCTGGTAATTATTGAAGAACTAGTGACAATTTTTCTAATGATATGAATATGTTATTGGAATGTCCATGTTTGGTGAAATGAAATATTTTCTTGGCTTACAAATATCAAAAAAGAAGAAAAATATTTTTTATCTCAAGAAAAGTATGCTATATAAATTCTTAAGAAGTTTGGGATGGAAAATTTAAAACCTTTTTCCACACTAATTTTGGTTGGAACCAAGTTTTCTAATGATGGAGAAGGAAAGGAAGTGGATTCTAAATAATGTAAATAGTTGATTGGAATTTTTTTCATATCTGAATACCTTAGGACTAGATATTTTATATGATTTTAATTTATTTGAAAGATTCTAAAGTTCTCTAAAATAATATAATTTATTATAAAGAAAATTAATTCTCAGATATATCATAAGAATAATATATTTTAATATCAAATATAACATCTCAGTGAGAATTGATTTGTTTAGTTATATAGATATTGATTGGGAAGGAAGTGTGGGTGATAGAATATCTACATCTAGTGAAGTTTTCTTTATTGGGTAAGGTCATGTGATTTGGTGTACTAAAAATAAAAATTATTTAAAACTTATATGTCTAAAGATAAATATATTTCCTCTACTCAAGATGAAACACAACTTATGTGGATGAAGACTCAGTTGGGAGATTTTATAATTAAAGTTTAATTACCTCTTCTCTTGGTTTGGGATAACCAAAGTGCAATAAATCAAACTAAAAATATAATGAAACATTCTCATTCAATTCATATTAATATCAAATATCACTTCATCATAGAGCATGTGGAGAATAATGAACTCAAGTTGGAATATGTTCCTACAACAGAGCAAGTTGTTGACATATTAACAAAACCTTTACCAAAGAATGATTTTTATAAACTAATGATGAACATTGGTGGTATTAGGGAGATAGTGCCTCACTCTTTTGGTGTTCGTCTTCAAGATACTAGATTCTACTCTCCCTATTAGGGTTTTACTCCCTTCCTAATAGCGCCCAACCTTTCTCCTACTGCTTCTCTCCAGCCTCACCTCTCTTTGGGTTCTCTTCTCCGCCTCTCAATCTTTGTTTCTTACTTGATGGGTTTCTCCTCCATCCCAATTTTTTCTCTCAGGTTTGGAAATTTGCCTCTTGGTGACATCCCCTCTTGTTTTTGTATCACTTTGGGTTCTATTTAGGGTTTCAATCCCAGATTTCTATTAGGGTTTCAATCCCGATCACTTTCTCTTTTTGTGTTTTGCTAGTTCGTCCTAGGTTTCTCTATGGGTCTCAAATATATGTTCCATAAAGAAGTTTGGCTTCCCATTTCTCTACTCTGGAACCTGTTCTCTACCTCTCTCTTGGAGGTGGATTACATGGTGGTATCCAAAATGCTCTGGGATGTGAGTTTGAGTGGTTAAGGGTATTGTGGTGACTTCATCTTTTTAGGTCATGGTTAGTTAGTGGTGATGGCTTTGCGGTTCATCTCAATAGAGGACCTGGTGCTTGTGATAAACTCTAGTTTCTAGGTTCTTCACACCCTCCTAGGTTAGTTGGGTTTGTTAGCTTCTGAGGAGTATTTGGGATGTGTTTGTGTGAGAGATTGGGTGTCTATGGAGCTATGACTTGTAATTCCTTTCACTGGTTTCTATCGACGATGGGGAAGTTTATTTTTTTGATTTTCAGGTGTTCCAGTGATGTGTATGGAGATGTGTGTTCTTATGATGTGTGTGGAGTGGATGTTGATGGTGAATAGTTATTTTGGTGGTAGACGTCAATGAAGTGGACGTCGGTGTCGAGCGATGAGGATGGTGATGACTGTGATGGAAGCTCTGGCTACGATAGGGGCGATGATGAAGGTGGTGATTCTAAGAAGCTATGGTGACCGAGGTGACACGATGTTGGATATGTTTTCACATTGAATCGAGGAAGGTGAGTGAATCAAAGCTTACATGGCTCGAGGTGGATCTTAGATCAAATCATAATGATGATGGTTTGAACATGGTACAGAAAGTGGTTTTATGTTTTTGAATCTTGAATTTGAAAATCCAGGAGGCACAGTGCTTTGGTTATGAAGAAGGAGAATGTCATGTATTTCTACCTGATTTTGGAATATGGTGATGTTTTTGTAATGTGGTGTAGTTTTTCGAATCTTGTAATGTACGGTTACCACTTAACTTTAAAGTTTATTTCATAAAATATCAAAAAATTGGATTTGGATGAGGTTGAACATGGGAATCCAACCTATTTCTCTCCAAAGTTGAGGTATGTTTTTCTATACCCTATCTCATCTTGTATATGGATAGTGTACGTAGTTAAGGTAGAAACAAATTATGTTTTATAAACCTATCCATTGGTATGTGCTAAACCTTTTAAGGAAATCATGTATTTAGGGGGAGTTTTTTTAAACTGGGTAATATGTAATCTTAGTGTGTAAATGTGTAAACTATTTTAATAGTTTGTTGAATTGTTTTTAGGAAACATTGTTCTATAGAAATTTTTTTGATAAGATTAGAAGAGAAGATAATTTGACATGTTGTGAATAGAATATAGCAAGTTTGGTTTTCCAAAATATGTTTCCTACATCACTAGTTATGGACAACATGGTTTTTTTGTTCAATGATTCTTATTTCCTATATTGATATTTATCATGTAGGATTCGAATTTTGTATAAGTGATCCATTTCATGAGTTATAAAGTTTTATCAATTTATGAATCTTAGTTGAAAATAAAATCTAAAGGAGAAGATTGTCGAGTCTAAGTTGGCGGATGGTGCTTTTCAGATTACTGGATGTTTGATGTTTTCTGAAGGTGTTTTTTTGTTAACTTTATGAAAAATCACCACACTTTTATTTTTATTCTAGTATTTTCTTGAAGTAGTATTGGACATAGATGGTCGGAAATGGATTTCTTAGTAAAGTCCATCAATTGAATTTTTATGTTCTGAATGTAGTTTTTCTGAGTGTTCTTGTCTTTGGAATTATCTTTTGGTTATAGATTTTTTCAAAATTGACTAGGAAGAAGTACCAGATATAGAATTTCATAAGATATTTTTTGAATAAAAAATCATATGATTATTTTATGATATAAATGTTCTAAACATCATGAATAATTCATGATACAACTAGGATTTTGTAGAAGAAAAGAGAAATGCGAATTTCTGGTTTTTCAATTTTTTTAATGTTTTTCGAAAGCATATCATTAAATCTCAAAGCACCAAATTTAGAAGTTATTTTAAGACTATAATCTTGAATTTTATTAATTTTAAGTAATCTCAATGTTTTTTATTGGATTTATTTCATTAAAGGAATATATTGATCCATCAAATGAGCTACAGATACCATTCCATAGGATAGGATTCAGACACCAATCCATCTATTGAGTTTTTGACACCGATCAATTAAATTAATTATTAACAGTGATCAATCAAAATATTTTTTGACACTGATCAATCAATAGAGTTGTTAAAACTAATTAATCATAATAGTTATTCACACTGATTAATCAAAATAGTTGTTAACACCGATCGATCAGAAGAAATTTAGACACCGATCAAATCAGAAGAGATACAGACATTGATCCATCAAATAAGCTAAATGATATTGATTCATTAGATGATCTATTTAAAAATGATAAGTCGTCAAATAATGAGTTTCATTGGTTGCAGTTTCATCAAACTGAGGTCCAGTTGATGAAATGAATAAATTTTATGAAAATATAATACATATAAATGTTGATATCAAATAGTTGTTATTGGGTTCTTAATTCTTTATAAGATGCAATGATGTTTTAAAATATTATCAGTTGGTTTGGAGAATTTGAGTGAGAAGTCTTTTATTTAACTTGATTCTATTTGGGTCAAGAGAACCATAATTATGAATATAGTTTTGAACTGGGATGTTTCAAACTATTTTTTAACGAATAAAGTTTTTAAATGAAAACTTTTTTATGGATTAAAGTATTGATGATGTTTCATTGAAGGTTGTAGAATAATATAAAAGTTTTTAGAAGTTTTCAAAAGCATTAATTTTATAGGGAGTTTAGAATTGTAAAATTTTAGTTGAGATGGAAATTTTTTCAAGTTATCTCCAATTCTATTTCAATCACGCATATATAAAGGGGTTTAATTACAACATACATTGACACTATTCATGTTCAATAAAGAAGAGTGATGGAGTTGTGGTTTCAAACTATTTACTGAATATAATTTTCAAATTAAGGTTTTTAGACATGATTTTGAGTGGAAAAATTATAAATAGAAGAAGTGATTAAATAATAGGTGTCCAATATTCATCAGATCATACCAAAAAATTAGACAGACAAATAAGTCTTATTTCTAGATATATGAATCGGACAGGGTGATTAGACTTACTTTGTAAAAAGTCCATGGAATAATTTATTACCAGCTATCATGTATAAAAGTGAATAATTGCTCTTAAAGAATAAAAAAAGCAATGTTTTTTAAAGATGCATAGTGAAAAAGTCATGAACCTATTGAAATATATTTATAAACTTGTTAAAAAATCGAATTTATATCTTTAATTCTAGAAGAAGAACATTCACTATATTTTTTATCATAGTTTTGTACAAGTGTAAGGGTATTTCCAACATGCTATAACCACTCAAAAGGATTGTTTTCTAGCAGATTTTGTAGTATTAGATTATTTCCAAACCATGATAAGGACTATATACTCTTATTGAGGAGTGAACCTTATAAATACTTGTACTCCTATGGATGTGTTTAAAAGTTTGTTTTCCAACAAAGTTGTATCTCTTTAATAGGAGATGATTATTTTTAATAAAGTTAACATAAAAGGAAAAATATATCACTGATTTACCCCTCCCACTCTCAGTGATTACATTGATCCAATGTGGACCTTTTAATAAATAGGTATTTTTTTTAAAGTATAGATTCCTTAATTTGATAAATTATTTTGATAAAATAAATATAATTTTTTAAATAAATAGATTGAAATTATACTATGGAAAATAATAATAATTTTTCTATACCGTTGATTTTTTATGTAAAAATTAAATATTTTATTAATATAATATATGTATTAAGACGTCAGAATTTCAAAAACATGATGTAATAAATGAAAAAAAAAGAATTCATGACTAAAAATAAGGTTTCCCTTTAAAATAATGTGTTTTGAAGTTATTTTATTAATTTTACAAAACAATAATAAATCATACAAATCCATTATTTTATTTTAGAGTTTTAAAAACAATTCTTTATGAACATGACTCACTTACACATCATGAATTATATTATTTTAATTATTTTAGTTCATAAACTAATAAAATGTCCCAAACCACTACTCTTTGGTAAAAACCATGGACAAAAACCATGGTAAGGTCTGTGGTTTTGTTTATTTTATTAATTTAAGTTGAAAACCTAGGAATAGAAATAAATAAAGAAATCATCCTTCTATTGCTATAAATACCCACCCAACCTCCCATTATTCTTAATAAAAACCCCATTGATAATGAATTTAATATCTCTCTTTAGTTCACTCCCAAGGTAGAGGAATATATTCTAGGGACTGTAGCAGTACTGTAGCAGGTACTGTAGTAGGCACTGTAGCAAAACTGTACATTGTGCGGTACTGTAGCAGAACTGTACACTATACATGTATTGTAGCAGAACTATACATTGTGTGGGTATTGTAGCAGGCAATGGAGTAGTATTATAGCATGTACTGTTCGGTACTGTAGTAGCTAGAACTATTCACCTTGGGCTATTGGTTTGGGCTTGGAGTCCTTAAGGCTTTCAGGCCACCCATGCCTTTGGGTTAGTAGGGCCTTTGGGCCACCTTTAAGGCCTTTGGGCCACCTCAAGGCCTTAGGGCCACATGCATTTTCCCCAGACACACTACAAAAAAGGATCAGCCCCAGAAGAGGATTCAGAGCAAGTTCACTCACCAGAGCAGAGCCAAATAGATTTTTTAGAAGAGAGGGTATGGCTATGCCATCAGGACCAGCATGTGCTTACACGAGAAGCCTAGACAGACGACCATGTGAAGGTGGAGAGCTACTATCATGATGTAGATGTTGGGGAGGTGCAGTTCCTTGTAGATTGTCTGGTTGAATTCCCTAATACCTTTAGGTCATGTAATATCTTAATCCTATAGCCCATGTAATCTCTGAGCCTATGGGCCTTGTAAGGGTTCCCCCTCATCCCTTGAAAGGGGGGTTATCAAAAATCAATAAAAATGAAGGCCTTCGGGCCATTCGGAACAAGGTGTTTTAAAACTCTTAAGATGATCCTCCCAAAATTTTAGAATCACCCTCTCAAGGTAAGGGATTATCCTCATCTTCCTCTATTTTCAAGTGCACTCTTTAAGTTAAGCCTTTTTATTTACAATTGTTCACGTTGAAATGCATATTTATATATCCATTTTCTATCCTTATGATTCCTGGGTAATGAGAGACCCCCTTTCACACTCATAAATTTGTTCCATGAAACTTTATTTACACACATTATTCTGTCTAAATTATTCCAGGATTTTCTGATCCAAATTTAATGTTGTTAATACACATCCCAATTTCCAATTAATGGTATTTATCTAGTTTTATAAATCCTTCCTTGATTGTATAATTCTATGTATATAACCCAAACTCCTTAAATTATGGTATTAAAAGTGATGAAATATGTTCTTTTGTTGTATGATTTATGTGGAATTCAAATGCATGTATATGATATGAATGTGACTAGTAGGGAAATAATTATATATCCCTATAATGCATTGGGTAATTCTTTTATCTCATGATATACCATATATGGTGCACATGTGGTTAGCATAAGCACACTATGTTATGTTTTCTTAAAGGTTGGACCTAACTTATTCTTATGATGTGATGTTTTATGTTGTTTCTATATTCCTATAATGCCTTAATTTTATTATCTTATGTCATGATTAGATGTTTATGATTGTGATTATTATCATTCTTATTCATCATGTTATGCCTCTGGACTCACATGTTCTATTTTACATTACTCTATTCCTTGATAATTCACTTACTTGGCTTTATATCTCGCACCTTTCTTATGTATATCCTATGGATATCACATGAAGTATTAGAGGATTAATGGAATTAAAGGGCATGTTATTGATTTTTGGAATAATTTCATTGTATCCATGTTTCATGTTATTGTAATATGTACCAAATTACCCAATAACACTATAACTGTCAATACTTTTGGATTGTATTAAGTATATATATATGTAATAAACCATGAAATAATGTGAATAAAAGATATGGTTTTTCCAATTCTATATCAAAGAAAGGTGTAGTTATTTTTGGGGACTAGGATTATAAAAACATACTAAAAACCATAGGGATAAGAAAAAACATAGGAAAAATACATATGTTTTTTAATCTAAAGAGTGCATGGTTTTATGAGAAAATACATCATTGTATAGATATTGTAATGTTGTTGCGGTAGTGGAGGAGATGTATCAAGTGGTGGTAACTGTGATGGGATTATTGGGTATTAACTTTACTTGCATCTAGTACACAATAAATTGGACTTGTTACGCACAAGGTTTGACACTCTTAGGGATATGATTTGGTAAATTCACAAGTTAATTATAAACCATTATAAAGAACATGAATAATGGGTTAGGTTAGAAAAACCAATATACAAATTACTATATATGACCTATATTATTGACTAAAAAAACATGAGATAAGGTGAATATGTCATTTATAAGTTTCTCCTTTTATGTACACTGGTTACCTTTTTAAATATCTAAAAAATCTCATCCATAAGTCTATTTTGGATGAAATTAATGATTATAACCATAATCAAATATTCAAATCTAGTATTTTTATCCGTTTTTATGAATCTAAAATGACCTATATGGTTATGATTTTATGTATTCATTCATATAACGAAACCACCTCAAAACATGGAAGTAAAGTTATAGAAAAAAATTAAAAAATGATCATTTATTTCACCCTAAATATATAAATTCTACCATATCAGTATTTGAGGGATGAATTTACTAGAAAACCTTATGATAATTCCTTTAGTATGATTTCATTCTATTCTTGGTATAGATTATATTTCCTTATATAAATCCAATATAAATTGTTGGGAGATGGAAATCTCCCATCATATTGGGAATCACTCTCTGATTCTATACAAGTGTAATAAAGAGTATGAATTGCCTTTTTATTCATCATCTCAATAAAGGATATTATTTATTTATGAGAAAGAGTATCTAGATCAAATAATTGATACTGAGGATAAGATCATCCATGTTGACTATCCCATTATAATCGAATATGTCAATGTTTTTCAAATAGAATTTCATTATCTTCCTTCTATCCAATAGGCGGAGTTCTCAATTAGACTTATACCTAGAGTTTTCCCAATATACAATACTCTATAGATAATTACAACTATTAAACATATTGATTTGAAGAATCAACTATAAGAGAATTTTGATAAGGGGTTTATATACCTAAGAGCTTCATCGTGAGGTGTGTCATACCTTTTCATTGATTATTTTGATATCAACAAGATTAGGATAAAGAAAATGCATCCTCTTCCTTGGATTGATGACTGGTTCGATCATTGATGTGGAACCTAGTAACTATCTATAGTAGATCTATAGTTGGGATTTTATCAAGCAAAGGTGAATATGGAGGATATGTTGAAGATTTCTTTTCATACAAGTTAAAAACATTGTGAGTTCATAGTGATGACATTTTGACTCACTAATTCTCTAACAATCTTCACAAACATAATGAATAGGGTCTTTAAGGATTCCCTCAATAAATTTTTGGAAGTCTCTTTAAATGATATTATTATATTCTCAAAAGGATATTAGGAACATGAGGTGAATTTGAATTATTTATTAAAGACCTTGAAAAGGAAATATTTATATTCAAAAAAAGATAAATGTGAGTTTTGGATAGATAAATTTACATTATTAGGAAATTTTATCACCAACAATAGGATATATATTTGGATCCTTTAATTATAGAGTCAATTAAAGGATATACATGACCAAAATCTATGGAAAATAACTATAGTTTTTATAGATTATATGGGTACTATCATTGACTTTTAAGAAACTTCTCATGATTTCATATCACACTAACCAGAATAAGTCAAATGGGAATGATTTTTTTCTATAAATATGAATGCAGAGAGATGTTTAAAGAGTAAAATAAGAGGCTAATCACTACATATACACATGCATCATCCACCAGTGGGGAAGGATTTATGATCTATAGTGATGAATAAAAAAAATATTGGTTTGTTTAATCATGAAAAAATAGAATAATATCTTATACCACCCAAAAATTAAAGATTGATGATAATGACTACCCGAAACATGATCTAAAATTAGCTACACCAATCTTAAAATTGAATATTTGGTGACAATATCACTATGAGGAGAAGCGTGACATATATAGAAATCATAAGATCCATGTATATATATTTACACAAAAGGATCTCAATATGTGCCAATGAAGGTGGTTAGAGTTGATCATGAACTATGAATATTCAATCTATTACCATTCTAAGTAGTTTAATAAAGTGGTTGATGCTCTTAGTAAAAAGGATCCAGGAACCCTATCCATGGTGAGTGATAAAATGGATAAAATATTCTTGTTCATGAAAAATATGGGCATGGGAATTAAAAAAGGAATATTATATTACATTGATCAAATAACTACTCAACCATACTTTCTTGATATGATTATAGAGACCCATAAAGATGATGGGGAGTAATAGGGAAAGGTATAGAATTTTCGAGAGTTTAACTTTTCTAATGATGGAGTTATAAATTTTAAACCTAGATATGTGTCCCATAAAAATGTGAAATTAAGAGGTAACAACATTATGATGTGAATAGATCATCCTTATCAATTTATCCAGGAAGTACTAAGATATATAGATATCTGCAGCAAAAAATTCTAGTTGGATAAAATGAAAAGTGATATTTTTGAATTGGTATCCTGATACTTAGTATACTAACTAGAAAAAACTGAATGACATAAGTCTAAGGGTATGATGCAACTATTTTCTATACCATAATGGAAATGAGAAAATATAATCCTAAAAATGATTATAGGACCCCGAAAACATCTAAAGGAAATAATTCCATTTGGGTGGTATTCGATCACATCATAAAGTCTTCACATATCATTAATATAATGTAATATTTATATTCGGACCAACTCAATGATATATACATAAGAGAAGTGGTAATGCTACATTTAGTTCCACTATCCATTATTTCTAATCAATATTTAAGGTTTTCCTAGAGGTTCTTGAGAATCCTTCAACAAGAGTTGGATACAAAGCTATGTTTTAGTAATATATATCAACCTCAAACAGATGATTAGTCTAATATAACCTTTCAAATTCTAGGTAATATGTTGATATCGTTTTTTAATGAATTTACAAGGATTTGGGGATCATCACCTTCTCCTACTAGAGTTCTCATATAACAAAAATCTTAATTCTATAATTTAAATGAAACCTTATGAGGATTTGTATGGGAAGAGGTGTTAGAGTCCCACATGCTGGGATGAAGATAAAGAGCATAAGATTATGGGACTAATCTTATCTAATGGATGATGAATATGGTTTAAACCATTCAACATCATATTAAATCCATGAAAATTCAACAAAAACACTACATATACAACCATTGATGAGACCTACAATTTAAAGTTAGAGATATGGTGTTCCTTCATATATCACTATAGAAGAAATTCATGAGTTTTATGAAGAAGGGAAAACTTAGTACTAGATACATCAAACCATTTGGGATCCTTGATTGCATCAGAGTTATAGCTTATTGACTAGAAATCCCACCTAACATATCTCAATTACATGACGTGTTTCATGTATCCCTCTTAGGGAAGTACATACCTGGCCCCTCAAATGTACTGAATCCATAAGTGGTATCTCTAGAGAATGATCTTTCATATGAGGAGAAGTTGGTGAATAATCCACAACCTCAACCATATCCCATAATTCCACCCATGGAATATTACATAGAACCTACTTCACAAACCTCATGAAAAACCCCCAAAAAAATATATAAACATAGCCACAAAAACATCCTTACCTATATAAACAAAATTAATATTAGCATTAAGTGATACCACTTTATTTCATATATAAATATGATTTTATATCAACTCATTTTTTCTATGCAACCATTCAATTATTATCATTATGTTATTATCATTTTATGAATGGTTATTCCAATAGAAAAAACATTGAATCTATAAAAAAGTCTCAACAACATCAATGATTTCTAGAAATAACGGCAAACAAGCATCAAGTGAGAGAGAAATATCATGAAAATGAATAAAAAAATTTGAACTTCCCTATATTATTTAATTTACTTTGTCTGGTTCAATATATTTATTAGGTATAACCATAATAATAAAAAAATGTGAAAAACCATTGTAATAACACAATTAACAAAAAAAATGAATGAAATTTCTTGACTATTATACCTCAATAGAAGTGCTCTGAATCTCTGTGTGAAGACAATTAAAGTAAGAGATGATCCTAAGATCAAGATCCTACCAGGGAAACCCTCATAATTCTAAATAATAACAACCCCATAAAAATCACAACAAAATATCCCCCAAATAAAACCAAAAACACTACTAAGAATCCCTTCAAATAAAGACAAGGAAGAAACTGAGGATACAGGAGTTATAACTCATAAGTATAACCAAAATTCAGTCTCCTAAATCTAGAGATCAATTCAAACCATTTAAGGTTGAAAATTATCCTGAAATCACACCTTTGGCCTCTCATGGGTTGATAAAATCAAAGGAAGTATGATGTTTTTTAATTTTTCTTCAAATTTATATCCATGGTGGAAATCATATGACCATGAAGTAAGAGTATATACCACACCATAACTTATAGGATTTTCACTATGACTATTACGCAATAGGGGTGGAACCATCACATCACCCTTGTCAAAATCTCCCTTCACAAAACATATCATGGTCAAATATATGATACTATAAAATTGGAAATAAACCACAGATGAATGAATACTTATATGCTATATAATTGAAACTCCAAATAAACCATGGCATCCCTCAACCACTACAATACCCTGATATTTGGAAATATATTTGTTTCTACAAATTAATATAACTTTTGATAGCTTGTTTCACACACAACACCGAACTAAAACATGTTGTGAAATATTTGATGAATATTGTTAATAAAATTTATTAATAATAAAAAATCTAGTAATAAAAAATATTTCAATCAATAATACATGAATATATATAGGATTAATAACACTCAAATATTTACAAGGTCATTTTTTTAATAAAAGCTATTTTTCTGTATATATTGTTTCTTCATTTAAAATAAAAATATATAAATTTTATAATTTGATTTGGTAAAAATTATTTTTATTTTTGGATTAATCATTCCAGTATTATCTTAGGATGAATTTTTTAAATTTTTCTAAAATAATATATTTTTTTGTTGAATAGTGAAAAAATACCGATTTTTCTATTATCTTCAGTTTTGTGACATAAAAAATGTTGAAACCATTTTTATATAAAATTATATATTTATAAAAAATGAATAAATCATTTAAAAATATTATTGTTAATTTATAAAAAAATAGGTTTATTTTATTTTTTGTAAACATGAGTAATATTTTCCCCAAAAAAAGTTTTTATTCGTACATATTAGAAATTATTTTTCATCACTTTTGGAAAATGGGTCTAAAAAATTAATTTCATATTTTAAATCAAAATTTTAATATTATTTAATAATTTATAATTTATTTTTATCCTTAAAATATGATTACTAATATTGAATATAACTACAGTGATAATAGTGAAATTGTTATTTTCAATGATTTATTTTATTAATATTGTGTTATTTTTATCATATAAATTAAATTAATGTATTTTAATTAATGAATATGATATTATGTTTCATAATATATATAATTATATTAACACATATTTAATTGGTAATCAAGGATAATTATGAATAAGAATACATAATGGTAAAAACATCATTTTAAAAAAAATTATAAATAAAAATATTTAATGTAAAAGAAAATTTTCTATTATTTAAATATTTAATTTTATTAAATAGAGATGAAATTTATGTTCTATACACCCAAATTTAATAAAATGTTTTAATTTATATTTTTATTAAATCATCAATTACTTGTGTGGAAACTATTTATCATGGTATAAACAATAAAGGTGAAATAAAAATCTAATAATAAATGACACAAAAAAATGTTTAAAATATGTGTGTGCATTTATGGTTAAGATTGATAGATCATATATCACTATAAATTCTAGTATTACTCACTTTCTAAACCATTTATCATTGGATTTTGTCATTCCATTATTGAAAAATAATGGGTGTCCACAAAAGTTCCATTTTCTTCACTTATAGAAGGGGATAACTTCTGCCCTTTCAATGATCCACTTTAACATTAAAATTTCCATTAAAACCTGTCAAATTTACCTCTCTTATAGTTAAATTTCACATTAAAAAATACCTATTAAATATATGTTATCCTAATCCCTTCAATTTCATGGATAATTTCAAGAGAATGTTTATAATCCCAAGATTAGTATTACTTAATCCTTAACCTTTTATTCTTAATATTTATCTCCCAAAACTTTCCTAACCATTGTACTATAATGACATAAGAATAATTATTATAATGATGTTTTACTATATTATTGTAAAAAGCATTATTTATTTCTTCCCATCCACATAGAAAAACAAAAGAATGTCTATCATGCGTTTATGCATACTATAGTGTCCATGAAGCGACGCATTCCATTTTTCACCGCGGTATATCTTCACTGATTATAAATATGTAATTTAAGAATAAATATGACATATATTACAAAATTACTATTATTATTAAGTGTATATTTATAATCCACATGTATTCCCTGTCATTAGTTGGGAAATTAAAATTTTAACCATGCGTTTTGCAGACTACCAACTCCATGAAGTAACATTTTTCATATTGATTTTAATTATTTATCAAAAACACTTCACAAAATAAAATAATTATAAATAATATAATTATTATTCTATTATATTGATATTATAAACTTTTTAAAATTTACTCACCCAATTAAATATAACATCTTCTTGTTTAGGTTAGTTTAACCACCTACATGAACTATGATATAAAACACTATCATGGATGGAAATGATAACTTAAATGAAAATATTATTATTAGAAATAAAATAATTATTGTTTTATAGTTCTTTAAATTTTATATTATGGTCTTAAATAATTGTTAAAATATCATTTCTGATCGCTAAAATTATTGAAATAAACTAACATTGATTCAATTTTCATGCAAAATAACAAAACAAGATAAATAACTATATAATAAATAAATATCATATAATAATAAATACTCCATATTAAATTAAATATAGGTAAATAATGTTCCTATTAGTTTATATAATAAACTTAATTTTATCTTTTAAGAAGTTAGGTTCATGCGCAAAGCGAATTAAAACCATGATAAAGGTTTCTTATCCTGATTTTCAATCCCTTGAGAAATAATTTTTATTATACACCATGATTTATTTATAATTTTATTTATAATTACATATTAATAATTTTTATATTTATCCTAGAATTATTAAATTTATTTAATGATTCATTATATATCACATCCTTCAAGGGGTTTTTATTCAAAAAAATCTCAGATCACAAGGGTTTGTGCAGCCTTAATTTTCTTCCAAATGAGTTACAAATTTCTTATTGAAATATATGGTTAAATGTTTTATTTATTCATTGACACATTCCTGTCGTGGGGTGTGACAAAAACAAATAAAACCTAAGTTAAAATTTAGCAAAGTGGGTAACCTAAGTTGTCTCCAGAGAGGAGTGCACAACAACTATGTTTGTCACTTAAATTAAAGAAAGAAGAAGAGGTTCTTTTTGACAGTTGTTTGAGTTGAAAAATAAAACAAGCAATTAAAAAGAAAGGTTGAACACTAATGGATGAAGAGATTGATGGGGTCAGGGTAGGATCACCTTTTTTAATGTCATCATAGTCACAAAGATCATCTTACAACTCTTCCTTTTGAATGAAAAATGAAAGACTCCTCGATCGAGTTATCTATCACCCTTGGTTAAATAAGAAAAATAGAACTCACTCCTATGTGCATGGAAGTTCATAAACAATTCCTAAACAACTAAGGCAAGTCCCGATCAGGAATTTTTGCTCCCTAGAACTCTAGAAAAAGTTTACTAGTTCCACACACGTGCCAACGATCGTTAGACACTCACCACCTAACACAATCTGCTCGATCGAGACAAATTGCACTAGGCAGAGGGAGATTAAAAGTCTTTAACCAAAGCTATTAAAAATGAATACACCAAACTCAAAACATGATCTCATTAAGAGAATTGGGAAAAACTGATAATATATGTCATTAAAAATAAATATAAGGTTTTACATTTAAGCACAAATCTCCGACATTACAAAAGATAAACTCCCCCTTCCCCGATCACTCAAAGGTTTTACCCCACCATGTGAAGGGTATTAGATTTGAAAGGTGAAGAAGAGAGAATAATCAAACTAAGTAAAAAGAAAATATAAAATAAAAATAACTTCAAGAACTAAATCCTCCAGCACATCCCTTCTTGCACCTTCTTCAACCCCTTTGAATGGAAGTGAATACTCTTATTTATAGGCTTGGGGAGTAGAAAATTTTCCTCTAAAATTACTCCTCCGAAATATTGAGTCCAGTTGGCATAGTAAATGACAGAATTTTAGAATTTTTCCTTATTGAAAGTTGTTACCTTACATATCTTATGTGTACCCACAAAATTTGAGAATTATTGGTCCACGTATGAAGGAGATATGGCCACATTACTCCGGATATTTAATTCTGTCCAGGTGACTCTTCGTATTCCAAAACACTGAGTTCCAACGCATTAATGACCTTGAAAATGAAAGAATAAGACGCAGACATATTAATTAAAGTTATTCCTATGTATTTTCAATAGCTCCATGTAAAATTTCATCTTAAATGGTTTGACCATTAATGAGATATGGGCCCCAAAATAAAATTATGTAGTTCTGTACACAGTTTTTGAGGCTTGACTTGTGAGCTGAATTTGAGCTTCCAAATGATGAATTGAGCTTTGGGTACAGAAGGATAAAATTAATCCCATGAGCATAGAAATCCTAAAAAAAGGAATCATACAATTTGGATCAAAAATATAAAAGATATGCCCGAAATACAGAAGCTCCACAAAACTGCTAAATTTCCAGAATTAACCAATTTCCACAATTAAGCCCATAATTCACCAAAATACTAAAATGATACAAATCAGATCAAATTGATTAATTGGAAGGGGTTAAATAATTGAAACACATATAAAAATTTATGAAAATATTATCTCTATCAATTCCCCCACACTTAGCACTTGAACTCCCGGACAAGTCAAAATCAAAATCAAATCAAACCAAATTCGAAACAAATGCCATTTAGATCCACCAATTCCACACCAAGAAATAAAAGTTATCATGACTCATCCATAACCATTATTCCAAATTCTCGAATTAGATCATTCAATATTTTTTCTCTTTATTTCTCCTCCCATGCACACAAGACACCTACCTCACATTAATTTTCTCTCATCTCACAAATATCACTTTTCAACAAAGTTTTTCTCATCCAAACTAATGCAAGGGTCACCATAGGTTTGAAAAACTCCTACTTATCCACCCGATGTGAGTCAAGGACATTTTTTTATCATGAGGAATTTTCAAGGTTGTTCTATGGCTTTTGGTTGGTAAGATTTTTATGTGAAAAATTCTGAGGCTGAATGAGGAAGTCTTGGCTCTTTTTGAAGCAAAATTGCACAATTCTAATTTTCAATCAAGTATTGTATCCTCCTCACTCCACTTAGTAGAAATTCAGCTCCATGATCATGAAATATCAAGAAATGTTCAAACATCTCAGCATTTCTACAGCAAAAATTTCAATCTTTTTAAGCATGATTTTCTTGAAAGCTCCAGAAAAGGCACAGCTTTCTTCCTCCATTAGAAGCTCCAGAAAGGCACAGCTTCTTTTATCATGAAAGCTCCAAAAAAGGCACAGCTTTCAACATAATGATTTTTCATCAACACAAACATATCTTCATCATTTTATTTTCCACCCAAAGTTTCACCAAATGAGGTAGCAAAACACAAGACAGCTTCCCCAACACTTAATTTCAACTAGATCATGCAATTTCACTTCAAGAGCAAGTTGGAAAGGGAAAATTGGCTTGTAATGTGGCTAAACTAACAGGCTGTTCATGGATTATATGGGCTACAAGGATTAATTTACAAGGTAGGCCAGAATTAAAGGGATTATCTTGAAATGGTGGCTTTCAAACCAAAGAAATGCCTCAATCATTTAAAACACATGTACCCCAAACCCTCAAGTTTCGAAAGGAATGAATCAAATTCTGGTTAAGACAAGAATGGTATGGTTCTCTCAAGAAGTGAGGTGAATGAAAAGAATATAACAATAATGGTTCAGAAGCCTCACAGGAAAGTGATTTCAAAGATAAAGACACTGATATGTGGCATGGGATTCAAAAACCTGAGTACTTTTCATGAAATTCCCAAAGAATTGAACTTGAAACAAAATCATTTTCAATATTCATTTAAGCTTAGTTTCATGGAATAAATTGGTTCACTCAATGACATGGGTTTCAAAAACAGCAATTATAATCATTTCAGCTCAAAAGTTTCAAAAACACACCAAAAAAACTGAAAAATAAACACACACAAAATTTGAAAAATCTCAATTTTTTTTTGAAAACAAACAACAAATGAAAATCCAAAACTAAAAAAGGTTCCCTCCCCCACACTTAAATGATGCAGTGTCCTCAATGCATTCAAGTGGATTTAACATGTAAGAATTTTTTAGAATGTATCACAGTAGAAAACAAGTGTAAAGGAGAGGTACAACCTGATGGATCTTATTGATAGACAGCCTATAGGAGCGGGATCTCCTCCCCTGGATCTGATGGAATGGTCCCATGGAATTTCTTCAGACTATGCCCATTAATAGTGAATGGATCCTGCTCTCCATCCTTCACAATTTGCACAGCACCGAAAGGATATACATGAGTAACTATAAAAGGACCCTCCCATCTGGAACAAAGTTTACCTGGAATCATCTTGAGTCTTGAATTGAATAGCATCACTTTATCTCCAGGATGGAATTCTTTCGGTTGGATCAGCTTGTCATCAGCCACTCTTGTTCTCTCTTTGTAAATCTTGGAATTTTCAAATGCTTCTCTTCTAATTTCCTCCAGCTCCTATAACTGCAACCTTCTCTCTTTCTCAGCACTTTCAAGATCCAAATTCATCTTCCTCACAGCCCAATACGCCTTATTCTCTAGTTCCACAGGTAGGTTACAACTTTTTCCATAAATCAGCCTATATGGACTCATTCCAATTGGGGTCTTGTAGGCTGTTCTATAAGCCCACAATGTGTCTTATAGCTTCTGGCTCCAATCCTTCCTATTTGTTTTAACAGTCTTCTCCAAAATTCCTTTGATTTCCCTGTTGGACACTTCAGCTTGACCATTTGTTTGTGGGTGATAGGGAGTTGATGTTTTATGATGCACCCCATACTTCTTCAGCAAAGCCTCCATTCTCCTATTGCAAAAGTGAGTCCCTTGATCACTGATGATGGCTCTAGGCACTCCAAACCTACAAAATATGTTAGTCCTGACAAAATCACAAACAACCTTAGCATCATCAGTCCTGGTGGCTTTTTCTTCCACCCATTTGGAAACATAATCAACCGCAAGCAAGATATTATAATTTCCAAATAACATTGGGAAAGGGCCCATAAAATCTATCCCCAAAACTTCAAAAATCTCACAAAAATTAAGTGGTTGTTGGGGAATTTCTTGTCTCTTTGAGATGTTTCCAGAAAACTGACATTTTGGACACCTTTTGCAAAATTCATGAGAATCTTTAAAAATGGTTGGCCAATAAAGTCCAGATTCTAAAACCTTCCTTGTTATTCTTTGAGGTCCAAAGTGGACTTCACAAGATAATGTGTGACAAAACTCAAATATAGAACCAATTTCACTCTCTAGCAAACATCTTCTTATCACTTGGTCATTGCAAATCTTCCAAAGAAATGGATCATCCCAAATGTAATATCTATATTCAACTTTCAGTTTGTGAATTTGATGAGAATTGAAATGAGATGGAACCTGAGATATTACCAGATAATTGACCATGTCAGCATACCAAGGCACTTCTCCTTTAAACAAGTATAGCTTCTCTCTTGGAAGGTGATCATTCAATGGTTCTTTCTCTAGAATTTCAACTTCAGCAGTGTTAGGAAGTCTTCTTAAATGATCAGCCACTTGGTTCTCAGATCCCTTTTTGTCCTTGATTTCTATGTTGAACTCTTGTAGCAGTAACATCCATCTCACCAGCCTCGGTTTAGCTTTAGCCTTCTTCATCAAGTACCTGAGAGCTGCATGATCAGAAAATACAGTGACTTTAGTTCCAAGAAGATATGATCTAAATCTTTCCAAAGCAAAAATAACTGCTAAAAACTCCTTTTCTGTGGTTATGTAATTGAATTGAGCTGCATCCAAGGTTCTTGAAGCATATGCAATGACTTGTGGACTTCCCTCAAATCGCTGAGAAAGGACTACTCCAACTGCTTGGTTGGAAGCATCACAAAGTAGCTCAAATGGTTCTTCCCAATTTGGTGGCTGCATCACCAGTGGTTCAATCAATCTCCTCTTCAGCTCATCAAAGGATTCCCTACATGCACCATTGAAATCAAAATCAGCATCTTTCAAAAGCAGTCTAGAGAGAGGGAGATAAATATTACTGAAATCATTGATAAACCTCCTGTAGAATCCTGTATGTCCTAAAAAAGATCTAACATGCTTCACACAAGTTGGGTAAGGAAAATAATTTATCACTTAAATTTTTGACTTATCAACTTCAATGCCCTTTTTGGAAATGACATGACCAAGAACAATCCCTCTCTCAACCATGAAATGACACTTTTCAAAATTTAAAACAAGATTCTTTTCAATGCAGTTTTTCAAAACTTTTTCCAGATTTTTCAAACAATGGTCAAAAGAGTTTCCAAACACCGTGAAATCATCCAGGAAAACCTCCAAGCAATATTCAATGTGATCAGAAAATATACTTACCATGCACCTATGAAATGTACCTGGAGCATTAAATAATCCAAATGGAATCCTTTTATATGCAAAAGTGCCAAAGGGACATGTAAAGGTTGTCTTCTCTTGATCCTTAGGAGCAATGGGTACCTGGAAATAACCTGAAAATCCGTCAAGAAAGCAATAATGAGTTCTCCCAGCCAATCTCTCTAACATCTGATCAATGAAGGGAATGGGGAAATGATCTTTCTGAGTAACCTGATTCAACTTCCTAAAATCAATGCACACTCTCCAGCTATTTTGAATTCTCACAGGGATTAATCCATTCTTTTCATTCCTCACAATGGTTAGGCCAGTTTTTTTTGGAACTACATGAATTGGGATAACCCACTGTGAATCTAATATGGGATAGATGATTCCAGCTTCAAATATCTTCTCAACCTCCTTCTTCACAACCTCCATTAAAGTGGGATTCAGCCTTATTTGGGGTTGCCTGACAGGTTTGGAATCTCCCTCAAGAAAAATTCTATGTGAGAATATATTTGGGCTGATTTCTGGAATATCACCTAAACTCCACCCTATTTCTTGGATATTCTCTCTCAAAAGATTTATCAATGATTTCTCTTGGATTTCAAAGAGATTATTAGCAATTATCACTGGTAGTTTCTCACCCTCCCTAAGGTACACATATTTCAAATCAGTGGGGAGTGGTTTGAGTTTCAAATCAGGGGGATGCTCATGGGATGAAACTAAATTGACATCTCTAACTTGCAAACTTTGGACCTCCTTCACACAAGAAACCATATCATATTCCTCATCGATTAATAAATCATCAAAGAAATTAGATTTTACCTCTTCTTCCCACATGAAGTCAGAATCTCCAGTGTGTTGGGCATCCACATGTTCAATGATATTTCTGATGGAAGAAGTCTCTCCTTAGTCTAAGAATTCATAAAGCATACCTGATTCTTCAATGGGTTCTGCACTAACTTCATAATAAAGTGAAAAGATGGAGTGATCATCCGATGGGTGCCTCATGGATTCAAAAATATTGAATTAGATCGTGCTCTCTCCAAACTCCATGGTGAGTGTCCCCTCATGGACATTGATGATGGTCTTCACCGTCTTCAAGAAAGGTCTTCCCAAAATGATGGGTGAATGTGATGGGCTCCTATATTCTTCCATATTGAGAATGTAGAAGTCAGTTGGGAATAACAAATCTTTGACTTTCACAAGGACATCCTCCAAAACTCCTGCAGGGAAAACTGTGGATCTGTTTGAAAGCTGGACCACCACTCTTGTGGGCTTCAAGTCTCCCATCTACAAAGAAGTGTATACCGAGTGAGGCAATACATTAATCAAAGCACCTAAATCACACAAATAATTAGGGAAATTTAAAGAACCAATGGTGCATGGAATAGAAAATGTCCTCGGATCTTGACATTTGGTTGGCAATTGTGGTGTGAGAAGGGTTGAGACACTTCTTCCCAAGTTGATCCTTTCATTCCCTTGAAGTCTCCTCTTCTTAGTGCACATATCCTTCAAAAATTTAGCATACTTTGGAATTTTTTGACTGCTTCAAGTAAGGGGATATTGATTTCTACTTTCTGGAAGGTGTCTAGAATTTCTTTTTGAAGTGATTCATCCTGAAATTTATTTGATTCAATCATCATTGATGGAAATGGAGGAATTAAGTCTTTCTTGTCCCTTTGTTTCCTTTGAAATGGTGTTTCTAGTCTCTTCTTCCTTGGCCTATCCTTCTCTTCCTCCTCTTTCTTCTCTTCTTCACAATGAATTTTCACAGAATTTTCAGATTTTTCAACTTCATTCTCCCTCAACTCAAGTGGTCTTGTTTCAGTTTCTTGGGATTCTGGTGGTGAGATCTCTTTTCCAATTCTTGTTTTTATCATGCTGACATTCTCCTTTGGGTTTGGGATTGTTTGGGAAGGAAGTTTCCCAGGATTTTTGGTCATGATTTCAACAAAACTTCCCACCGTGTTGGCCATCTTGTCAACCTTATCTGCTAGGTCATCAAACCTGGATTATAGCTGATCCACAGAAGGTTTTGTGCTAGTATATGGTTGATCATAGGGTCTCGGGAAAGTGGGTGGTTGGTGGTGTGGAGGCTGGTTATAAGGTTGCTTCTATTGAAATGGTGGTGGGTTTTGGAATTGTTGCTGGAATGGGGGTCTAGATTGATTCTGCTGATTTCCAAACCCATATTGAACATGGTTTGGATATCTCCATCCTTGATTTTGTTGGTATTGCCTTGGTTGAAAGGTTGCAGCACAAGTTTCCATTCCCTGTATTTCAGCACATTGGTCAGTGAAATGATCAGGTGATGCGCATAAACCACATACCTTAGCTGGTGCTTGCTGGTCGCCCACTTGTTTCAAGGCTATATGTCTCACCAAACTAGTTAGCTCTTCAATCTTAGTTTCTAGTAAGGGTGATGGATGAGAAGTTCTTACCTCATGAATACCTCTTGTTCCAGTACCTCTTGTACCAAACTGCTGCGAGTTCTGAGAAATCTTCTCAATCAAACCTTTTGCTTCTTCTGGCGACTTGTCAATCAATTCACCTCCAGATGATGCATCAAGAAGGTTCTTATCATTGTCCAGTAAGCCTTGATAGAAGAAGACAAGAAAGTGATGATCCTCGATGGCTTGATGTGGGCAGCTGGCACATAGCTTTTTAAATCTTTCCCAGTACTCATAAAGGGTTTCTCCAGATGGTTTTTTGATGGCATAGATCTCCTTTATGATGGTTGTACTTCTAGAGGCGGGGAAGAATATTTGCATGAAGCATCTCACCAGGTCATTCCAATCATCCACATCTCCAGGTTGTAGACCATACAACCATTATTTCACAGCTCCTTCCAATGAAAATGGGAATTCCTTCCACTTTACTTGTTCCTCAGCTACTCCACGTGGTCTGAAGGTTGAGCAGACATGTGTTAACTCTTTAATATGCTTGTTGGGATCTTCACCTGCCAAACCATGAAACTTTGGAAGCAATGGTATCATATTAGGTTTCATCTCAAAATCATTTTGTAACACTGGCATGACAAGTTGATTATTCTGATTAAGGAATTGTGGGGCACAAAGGTCTCTGAGAGTTGGGTATTTATTTCCATCCATTATGACAGCATCAGAGTGAACACTTGAAGTTTCACTCGAGTCAATGAGAGAAATTTCCTCAAATTCAGATTGTAAATTGAGGTTTCTGAGCCAATTCAACAAAGTTCTTTCAATTTCAGGATCAATGGGGCAAAGTTCAGTGTTTGAGGTTCTAGTCATGCAACTTTGGAATGAAAATAAGAAAAGAGAAAACAAAGAAGAAGAAAAAAAACTGTTGGCACTACCTCCCCGGCAACAGCGCCAAGTTTTGACACGTTCCTATCGTGCGGTGTGACAAAAACAAATAAAACATAATTTAAAATGTAGCAAAGTGGGTAACCTAAGTTTTCTCCGGAGAGGAGTGCACAACAACTATGTTTGTCACTTAAATTAAATAAATATGAAGAGGTTCTTTTTGACAGTTGTTTGAGTTGAAAAATAAAACAAGCAATTAAAAATAAAGGTTGAACACTAATGGATGAAGAGAGTGATGGGGTCAGGGTAGGATCACATTTTGTAATGTCATCATAGTCACAAAGGTCATCTTACAACTCTTCCTTTTGAATGACAAATGAAAGACTCCTCGATCGAGTTATCTATCACCCTTGGTTAAAGAAGAAAAATAGAACTCACTCCTATGTGCATGGAAGTTCATAAACAATTCCTAAACAACTAAGGAAAGTCCCGATCAGGAATTTTTGCTCCCTAGAACTATAGAAAAAGTTTACTAATTCCACACACGTGCCAACGATCGTTAGACACTCACCACCTAACACAATCTGCTCGATCGAGACAAATTGCACTAGGCAGAGGGAGATTAAAAGTCTTTAACCAAAGCTATTAAAAATGAATACACCAAACTCAAAACATGATCGAATTAAGATAATTGGGAAACACTGAGAATATATTTCATTAAAAATAAAGATAAGGTTTTACATTTAAGCACAAAACTCCAACATTACAAAAGATAACCCCCCCCCCCTTCCCCGATCACTCAAAGGTTTTACCCCACCATGTGAAGGGTATTAGATTTGAAAGGGGAAGAAGAGATCATAATAAAACTAAGTAAAAAGAAAATATAAAATAAAAATAACTTCAATAACACAATACTCCAGCACATCCCTTCTTTCACCTTCTTCAACCCCTTTGAATGGAAGTGAATACTCCTATTTATAGGCTTGGGGAGTAGAAAATTTCCCTCCAAAATTAATCCCCCGAAAGATTGAGTCCGGTTGGAATAGTAAATGACAGAATTTTAGAATTGTTTCTTCTTGAAAGTCGTTCCCCTCCATCTCTTATGTAGACCCAAAAAATTTGAGCCTTATTTTTCCACGTATGAAGGATATATGGCCACATTACTCCGGATATTTAATTCTGTCCAGGTGACTCTTCGTATTCCAAAACACCGAGTTCCAACGCATTAATGACCTTTAAAATTAAAGAATAAGACGTGGCCATATTAATGAAAGTTGTTCCTATGGATTTTATCTATCTTAATGTAAAATTTTAGCTCTAATGGTTAGACCATTAATGATATATGGGCCCCACAATAAAATTATGCAGTTCTATACACAGTTTTTGAGGCCGGACTTGTGATCTGAATTTGAGCTTCCAAATGATGGATTGAGCTTTGGGTACAGAAGTATAAAATGAATCCCACGAGGATAGAAATCCTAAAAAAAGGAATAATAAAATTTGGATCAAAAATATAAAAGATATTCCCTAAATACAGAAGCTACAGAAAACTGCTAAATTTCCAGAATTAACCAATTTCCACAATTAAGCCCATAATTCACCAAAATACTAAAATGATACAAATCAGATCAAATTGATTAATTGGAAAGGGTTAAATAATTGAAACACATATGAAAAATTATGAAAATATTATCTCTATAATTCATCTTAATGAATAATTTGTATGTTATTACATCTATATTTTATAAAGTTATACAAATATTCCTTATATACTTATTAACAAATTATTTTTACCCCAAATATTATTTTATTTGAAAGGGTTTCTTGGTCTCAATTCATATTTATTTGGATAGACTTATTGGTATACCCAAATTTAATTTTATATAGTATATAAAATTCCAGTTAGTTATATCATTTCATGAATTATAATTATTAATTTTTATAATAATTTTAATTTCAAGTAATTTATCATTTTTGGGGTTTTGATTTAATTTTTACTTGATCCATAATAGATTTACCGACTAAAATTATTTCACTTTGAGTCATAAGTTTTCTACATGGTTATAATATTCTAAGACCTGTTTTATCCTTCCATTTAATTTTTAAAATGTTAATTTATCTTTTTATCTAATTAAATTACATCATTTCATCTATATCATTTTCTTTGATGAATTATCTTCGCAAATAAAATTTTAACATTGTTATTAATAATTCTCATTATTTTAAAGATATCATTCTCCTCCATGTCCATATATTACTTCCTACCAATGTTTTCCTCTATTTTAGAAAATATAAATATGTATTAACTCATTGTATACTCTTAATTATCATCACTTTTTTTCAAATGGAAATTTTATTTCACTATATACAATGTGGGTTTATGATCAATTTTTTTTTAATATTAATTTTTTTATGTATTATAGATATATTTCTTATCTTCCACTCCATGTTTTCTATATAAAACCTTTATCATTTTTTAAAAACTTTATTATTGTAGATTTATTAAAATATTAATTTTTAATATATATCAAAAGATTCCTTCCAATATTTTTTTAAATGACTTTTCAAATGAATTTGATGACTTTATTGCTTAGTAATTATTTATAAAAAAATAAAAATATTAGTTTTGAATCATTTCACAAGAAATGATTTCCATTCATTATGAAACTTATTTCACATGAATAATGGTTTTATAGGGTAAGATATTTTTCTATTATTTTATAATTTTAATTTAAAAAATAGTTTTCGTGGAAAAGGTTAAATTTTCATCATGTTATTCAAAGTAAAATTCTAATATTCTTCTAAATGTATACTGCATATACCTATTTGTTCTTTAAAAAAATAATAAATGAGTATTTTTAAACCTCTATAAGAGAAAAGATCCATAACAACCTTTGTTTTTCCTATTTTTATTCGGTGTATAACCATAATTTTTCTTCTAATGCATTTCCATTATGAGTATCTTATTTTTTATTCTATTTATTAAATGTTGGTGACATAGATACCAATCATTAAATTATTGGGAAAATTGTATACTATACAACATAAATTTTATCTATATATTGTAAATACCAAGTACACCATAATTTTTAATTAAAGGGTATTTACCTATAAAGTTACTTAATATATATATATACCCATTTATTTTCCATGGGTTTATCTTTTTATGATTTTTGATAGAATTATAAATGAATTATTTATGTGTTTCCATTTTAAAATGATTAGAAACTCATTTTACATCTATGGGTTCTTTATGACATGATGGATGTTTGATTTCAAGTGGCACTCACATGTATTTACGATGATAGTTAGGGTCCTATTTTTACCTCCAATTAATTTTTGATAAGTTTATATCTCTTGAGATGATAATTTTTTAATATGATTTAGTTTCTTGTTAGAATGGGAACTAATGGTATGGGTTATGAAATAAACATCACTCATACTAATTTTTATGCCAAATTTTTAATGTATCTTTTTTTTATGCTCTCATGGATCAGGTTTATTAACTAATTTTTCCATTCTTTTTATTCATATGAATTTCCTTATGAAATGATTTGTGATATAATATTTTATGGGTATAAAATTCATATGTATCTTGATTGTACTTATATTATAATCTTATTCTCACTTATCATATTTTATTTTTATGGATAATTTTTACACTTACTAAGTGTTTGAGTTCACCCCTTTCTTATCCTTCTATTTCCCAAGGTTATGAAGAAAATTAATATGTATGAAATATCAAGAAGATTATTTTTTGGATAATTTTTTTGTGATATTGAAGACAAGTTATAGATTACAAATTTTATTATATAGTGTGAAAAATGTCCTTTATTTAGAATTACATGAGTTTTGGTAGTCAATGTTTTAAAATAATTATCTAAAACTATAGATATAAAATTTCATGGGAATGTATTATATGGAAATATTTTATTTAATGTCATGTAACTAAGATGGTCACATCTATAGTATACCATAACCCCCATGAAAAAATATCAATCAAAATGGAATAAGCACCAAGATGAACACTTTATCTTCTAAGATATAGCTATGAGAACAAAAACATATATTATCATCTTTTACTCTACCCTAATAGATCCCAGACCAAATTTATAACATAGATAAAAAGGCTATGACACAATGACCGCTCATTTGTCAGAACCAACAAACCCAGACCCTGGTGATCCATGACACATCGAAACAACTACACTAAAAATACACTCTTAAAAGAAATTCTATGCTATAAAACAAACAATTGGCTACAAGAATCACTGAAATTTTAAAAGGAAGGTGTTCCCCCTACCTACCAATACAATGAAACTATATATCTCTAGGATTCAACTCCTGACCTTCATGTTGCAAACATGTCCCCACACCATCGAAATGACCACTAGTTGAATTTTCACATCAAACTCCCCATTCCTTCCTCAAACCTCCCCTTGACACACCCGACACCCAAATCTTGAAATTCAACAAGATGATATAGGAAAAACCATTACATTAGACACCCCTCAAATGTTTCTATTTATCAATAATCATTACTAATTATAAAATAAAAACTTCATACAGCACTAATAAAGCACTACCTAAGGATAAACCACTCAAAAGGATGAAACTATCAATTAAACATGGAAAAAGGTGAAAAATAACCTAATCAAATATGGATTAATGAATAAACAAAGTTAATAAACTATATCATTAATTATTACAAATATTACTATAAAACAAGTCTCAAAACGTCTCGGGATACTAAGATTACATATGTGAAACATGTTCCTACATACTATCCTTCACACCACTATGCTTCCATAGAACTCAAATTAATGGGATAGATATCATTTGAAATACCTTATTCTAATGATCCTAGATCCTAATCTGAGACTCTAGGAACATCACATCATCAATGATGTCCAAATCATCCCAATCTATTACATGATAATATTAATGAAGATATCCCTAGATCTGTGACATATGGAACACATAGTGAACTTAGTATAGATACTTATGATGAAAAAAATTATATTTCACATATCCAACGCACCAAAACAACTCAAAATATCAAATAAAATAGAGAGAGATGAATATACTAGACAAAACTATACTTCCCATAACTATAGGAAACCCTTAATAACACATGATATCTATACCCAAAATACATAGTTCTCCTCTACTGATCCACATAAGGCATCTAATAGTCATGTACCACCTTCATTCACTCTCAGATCATCAAAATATTATTTAACATTCTTTATACTACCTAGGTATCTAGATATATTTAATCCCCAACCTTAGACCATGATAATGGAGAATGATAAGTAATACCATGAAATGCCTTTAATGGGGATATTTAATTAAAGGAGTGAAAAAAAATTATATTAAAAATCATTTAATACAAAATTCCATAACTAAGATCCTTAAAAATCCAAATTGCAAACCTACAGCAAATCCTCCACCATCTAGATTTTCCACTTAGTCTTCCCATCCTACTAAGGATATAAGGTAGTGCTAAGGAATAAATTGTAGCACAAACATGTGACAATATTCTCGAGACTCATGAGCTCAAATGAGGATCCCAATTATAAATAATGGTCTTAAATACCCCATGAAGTCGCACCAACTCGTCCACACATCACCTCACCAAATCATCAATATTATTAAACTCCCTAATCATAATTAAGTGGGATGAATTTGAAAATATATCCATGATCATCCAAATAGAATAAAATCCTCTCTAGTATCCTGGTAGGCCAGTGAAAAAATCTATTAATATGCGCTTCCTTTTCCATTCGGGGACATAAAATGTATGAAACAATCTACCTAGAATAATATGTCTTGCCTTCACCTATTAGTAAGAAAAACATCATTGATGAACTATAGTATTGATCTATTTATATCTTGGCACCATTGATTTCCCCTCAAAGTATAATTAATCATTTCCACACTAGGATACAATTCCACTACTGAGTGATGAAACACATAAATAACCTCCCCATACACCAATAATATAATAAAAAACCTTCCCTGAATCATCATCCAATGTTGTATATCCTCTGAACATCCCTCCAGAGCATCACCATGGATAACATAGTCCCATATGACCTCTACCTCTATACATCTCCGCTAATTGTCCTCCACTAACTATGTTAAGGACTATTTCATTTACATCTGAAATAAGAAAACTCTGTCATCACCCACTGCTACATAAAGATTCAACACAACATGCTCTACCATCACCATCCAAGAATCTCTAGACTCCTAAACTACATATGCTGATGAATTATTTATAAGTGCATATAATAATACATTTCCCTTCATTGGGGTGTAAGAGATCTCAAAATCATAGTGCTGGATAATTTTTATACACTTCCATTATCATTTATTCAGATCCCACGGAGAGAAAATAGATCTTAGGCTCCCATGATTGATAAAAATCATAAAGAAAAACATGATGAGGTAATTATACCAAATATTTAAAGTGAAAAAAACCACCACCATGTTGATATCAGGTGTGTCATAGTTACACACATAAGGAATTAAATTCATGGAACCATGTGATATAAATTCTATTTTATTCATCATGAAATAACCTAAACTGATATGGGATGAATCAGAAAACACCTCAAACATCACTCCCTCCTCTAGAAGTTATAGAATTAGAGCACAAATAAACCTCTAATTTAGGTTTTTAACATTTTCATGAAACTAATTAGTCTAAAAGAAATCCTATTTCTTCTAGACCAAGGATATAAATATAGTTTTAACCTAAGAGAATTCATACATTAACCTTCAATAATAACCCATTATAAAAAGGAAACTATATAACTCTATGATATTATTAGGTTCCTCCTAATAAAAAATTGCCATTATCTTCAATGGATCCACTACCATACTAATATAAGACACTACATGTCCAAGTAAGTATTTCTCTAATGTATAAAACTAAAGCTTGTTCATCTTCCCAAAAAAAACTAATGGCGTCAAATCATCTATAGAATATCTCTATGGTTCTCAAAATGTGCATCCTCTAACCTTGAGTATATGAGGATATCATAAATAAAAATGACCATAAACCTACCTAGGAACTCATGATACACAAATTTAATGAGTCCCATGAATACAGATAGTGATTTTGTGACATAAAATGACATAAAAACATTCTTGAAGATCCCATATCAACATTGAAAAGTATTCATCAGTAAATCATCCTCCTTCACCATAATATGATGATATCCAAACCAAGGGTCAATCTTCAAAAATCATCCAGCCCTATTAAATTGGTTTAAAAAATTATCCATACTTGGGAGAGGGTAATGGTTCTTAATCATTAACTGATTCAACCACCTATAGTCAATACACAACCATAGACCACCATTTGTATTGTTAGAAAATAACACGAGGGAACCCCATAGAAACACATTGGGCTAGGTGAATCTATTTTGCATTAGGTATTCAACCTGAATTGCAATCTCCCATAGATCAGAAGGTATTATTTTATGAGGAGATTGGAACAATAGGGGCACAAAGATAAAATTGTATCATTTACTTAATATCACATCAGTGGGGAAAATATAAAACTTACTCATCATGGAGCCCTAATGGATCCCCTCTTAAGACAACACTAGATAAGAATGAGCTCACTCAATCACCATAACATTTTTTAAACTTAAATGTGGTGGTTGTATATCAAAAAACATGACAAAATGCCTCCCCAAAACACTAATATCTAGACACCTCGTCTTGAAAATGACTATTAGCAATGAATATAATATATTTTAACCTAATCCTGAGATCCCACAGCCTCAAGATCATGTATTGAAGAGAGATAATCTCATGAATTTTCTCTACCCTCATTGTTAAAGATAGAAAATATGCATGAAACAACCCCTAAAAATAATGCTATGAAATATTTGCCTCCTTTCTCACCCTGAGATGGAAGATAAATTAGTTTTGTTCTTCTCCCTAAATCTTACTGACCTTAAATGAAACCCAATACTCCTATCTTGCATGGATTAAGATAAAAGAAATATTATTCTCCTTTAACTGGTATATCATCCTCATATCAATGATTCTTCACTCTTAATTATCCATTCCCTGATGATAAAAATCACATAACATATTCCTCCAATGTTCAACCTCCCCACCGGGTCGACCCTCATATGGTCAACCAGGTTAGATTACTAAACCATGAATAGACAATTACCAAATGATAAATCATCAAATAAAGAACAAAACATTTAAGCCCTATAGAATAAAATTAATTTAATCCAATTCATTAATTATAAACATTTAATTTCCCAAAAATAACCCCATTTAAAACACAAACATAAAAATTAATTGTGTATGTACCTCTTCTATTTATCTATCTTATGTGAAACCACATTTTTATTAGTTGTTTGGTAAACAAAGGGTGTTTACATCAGATCACAGAGGGCCTAAAATCTCATGTTATAGTCAGTTAGACTAGCCTATGTCCTGAACCAAGTTTAGCTGATATGGTTTCCCTACTAACCAATGTAGTCTTTATTAGTGCCTACATGTAATATCCATCATATCACTTATCCAAAATCTTTTATAAAAATATTTCATGGCCCAACCTATAACATCCAATTACCGATCTATTAGGTACATTCTTTACCTATTCATTGTTTTCTTTTTTCCCATTGTCTATAAAGGACTGGTAAGGAATTAGAAGGATACCTAAAATGGTGATGTTAGAGATTTTTTGGACTTTAAAATATAACTAGCTTTTTTTGTAGGATGCATAATTATTTCACACCACATAACTAGGTTACATGCTATGTAACTATTGCTAGATACAATCCGTGAAAGGGGGTTCATGCTATAAAAGTTTACACATCGTGTAGAGTGGTTTTTCATCATGAATTATTTAAATAATGGATTTTTAATCTAAGGTAATGGATTTTTCTGGTTAATTGAATGTCGTGGATTTAAAATTGTGTAACTATATTATATTTCATGAAATATCCTATCTATAGTTTTTAAAACAGGTGAGCGGCTATTTTAGTTTCGGTTCTTTTCTCCAATCTTTTGGCTCTCAACCTAGAACTCTTCCTAGGTGATTTTGAGAGACTCTTTCCCATATAGATCAATCTGTTCAATATTGGATCTTCTTTTCAGTTGTGGTGCATCTCTTTGAGTAAGTAATATTTCCACTTCTTCATTTCTCTTGATCATGGTGTCACCCTATGGTTTATTTATTGAATTTGGTGGCCTAAGTTGGTGATTATTCATGTCTCCTTCTAGATCCTTTTGGATATCTCATTCTAGAGGCTATTCCATAGTTATTTTTGGTGAGATGGATTTTTTTTCCTGAGGTATGTGGTGTTTTCTCTTTCCTGTGACCCCTTGTTTTCTAATTTGGATCAATCTTGATGTGTGTATTGGTTTCTAGGGCCTTTGTTTTCATCATTTGGTTTTAATTGTTGGTGGATCCTGTTATGGGCATGAGGGACCCAAGATTAGAGGTAGGTGGTTCCGTATCTAGATGATGATAATTATCCTTATTTCTATTACTTTATAAATTGATTTATCAAATTGGAATGATAGTTTTCATGTACTAAAAAATTGAAGAAAAATGGGTTTTCCCTGGTTTTTGATAAATGAAAATAAAATGTGTACTTTTGAAATAATGAAATTGATTTATGAAAATGATCACATGGGTTTCCATGGGTACTTAGGTGTAAGGTTTAGATTTAGGGAATTGTCTAAGTTTTGTGATTATCGTGAGATTTTCTCATAGTTAATTCTTTTGTTTCCTATTCTTGTTGTTCTAGGGGATGGATATTGATATTTTTGGGGGTTTACTCAAGGGGTATTCCTCTGCTTCTTAGTCCTGTGTTCTAGGAAATGGATTTTGCACTTGATTTATTATGGTATGAGTATTCTAATAGTATAACCTATAGTGTTCCTTTGTACTGATACCTATTTTCTGCTTCTATTTTGTACTGCTTGGCTTTCTTAGTTATCCTTAATATGTATGTTATACCTATTTTTGTTTATAATTGTGAAAAAGGGAAATTTTCACCATGTTTTTTATAAAACTATTTACCGCTTATCATGATATGTTTTATTTAAAATAATAATACCAGAATTTTATACATAGACTTGATATGGAACACCTGGGTGGGATCCTATTAAGCCTATTATCTCACACCTTGTGCACCCCCTTGGTGGTGTGTAGACCTTTTTATGTATTCTAATGTAGGTAAATAAAAGTAACCACAATGAGGTGGATAGGTTCTTTTCAGCTAATTTTGGGTAGCTGGTGGTGAGATGGTGGTAACTCTTCCATGCCATCACATGGAGTAGTTGTTTAGTTTTGGTCCATGCAGTTGGACTTTTTTTCAGAGATTTGAATACTTTTTCAGTTGTTCTTTTCTACTGTTTTTTGACTATTATGGAATATATTTTTCTTTAGTCTTTTGCTATATTTTTCGTTTTGTGTTTACTTATATTCCTTGTTTTTAATCAGGTTGGGTGAAATCATTCCCTCTATTGTATTGTTTGATGCCCGAGTGCATGTCGTCTACCCATGGTGATCGAGAACTCCCTTTGGGTCCGTAATGGAACGGGTCAGGTTCCAAGTTTAAGGTTTACCCAGGTTGGTTCATTTCAATTTGGTATCAAAGGAGGTATGTCCTCAAGATTCCATTTCTTGGGATTTATGTTAAACTGGAGATAGGATTGTTGAGAATTGAGAAGTATATTGTGATAAGTGTTAGGACAGCTCTTATCATAAAGAGACTCAAGCTGACATGGGATGTTGTGATGTATGTCTCTAGTGTTGGGTTTGGTTTTAAATCTTAGTTTATGCTTATGGGTTTTATATTTTGAATTGATGTTTTTTTATCATTCTCATGTTTCAATGTCCAATAGTATGCCTCTAAGACACCTTCCATGAGTTCCTCATGATGGTGTCATTGAGTTAGGGACAGAGATATGTTAGACCTTTTGAATTGATATTTGTTCTTTTATATTGGCTCTAAGATTAGTTAGACCATTTGAGGTCACTGATAAGCTCATATAGGTTGCTTATCGATTAGAATTGTTGGTTTTGATGATAGGTATTCATGCTTTTTTCCACATGTATCATCTCAGGAAATACCATCTTGATCCTGCTCACATTCTAAGTTGGGAAGAAATTGATTTTGAGCCATATGTTTCTATTTTGGATAAACCAATTGAGATTTATGACTCTCAAGTGAAAGTATTTTTTGGTAATTTTATTCCATTGGTTAGGGTTCTATGGAAACAAGGATCAAATTATCGTGAGAATTGGGAACACGATTCGTTGATGAAGGAGTAGTGAACTCATATTTTTCCATGGATTACATCTTTTACATGACTTATTGAGGAAAAAATTATTTATATTGGGGAGTTTGTAAGATCCTATTATTGATCTATTAGGTATTTTTTTATCCTCTTCATGGTTTTCCTTTTTTCCATTGTCTGTATGGGACAGGGAAGGAATTGGTAAGATACCTAAAATGGTGAAGTCAGATATTTGTTGTACTTTCATCTTTAACCAGATTTTTCTACATGATTCAAAAGACTTTCACACTATATAACTAGGTTACACACTGTATAACTATTACTAGATACAAGTCATGAAAGGGGATTCATGCTGTGAAAGTTTACACCTTGGGAAGAGTGGTTTCACATCGTGAATTTTAAAATAATGGATTTTTAATTCGAGGTGAAGTATTTTTCAACATACTATAAAACCATGGATTTCATAGTAGGTAACAGTATTACACATCATCAAATGGACCTCGTGTAGTTTTTAAAATAGGCGAGTGGCTATTTTGGTTTCGATTCTTTTCTCCAGGCCCTTGGATCCCTACCTAGAGATCTTCTCGGGTTATTTTGGGAGACTATGCTCCATCTAGATTGATCCATTCAACATTGGATCTTTTATTATAGTTGTGGAACGTCTCTCTGGGTAAGAAATATTTCTGATTCTTCATTTCTCTTAATAATGGTGGCGCCCTAGGTTAACATTATCAGATCTGGTGGCCTAAGTTTTTGAATCTTTGTGTATTCTTCTAGATCCTTTGGGAGATCTCATTATGGAGGCCATTCCTTGGTTAGTTGTGGTGTGGCGGATGTTTGTTCTTGAGGTATTTGGTGTTTTCCCTTTCCACCAACCCCTTATTTTTTAATTTATATCAATATTAATGTTTTTATTATATTCTAGGGCCTTTGTTTTCATCATTGGGTTTTCATTGTTGGTGGATCCCATTACGGGAATGTGTGACTCGATCTTTGAGGTAGGTGGTTCCATCTCTAGCCTATGATAATTAGCTTAATTTTTCTTAATTTATAAGTGGATTTATCAAATTGGAATGACTATTTTTATTTGTTTAAGAATGGGTTTTTGAGAGAAATGTTTTTCCATGATTTTTGATAAATGAAAATGAAATGGGTACTTTTAAAATATTGAAATTGATTTGTGAAAATGAGCACTTAGGTTACCTTGGGTACTTAGGTGGAAGTTTTATCTTGAGTCCATCGTCCATGTTTTGTGATTATTAGGAGGTTTTCTCATGGGTTTTCCTTGGTTTCCTAGTCCCATTGTTTAGGGGACAACTATTAGCATTTTCGGGGGGGGTTACTCATGGGTTATTCCTATTCTTCCTAGGCATGTGTTATAGGAATTGGATTGTGGACATGATTTATTATGGTATAAGTATTATTCTAGTCTAAACTATAGTGTTCCTTGGTACTTATGCCTCTACTGCTAATTTTATTTTGTACTGATTGGATTTTTGAGTTATAATTGATATACATTTTGTACCTACTTTTGTTTAGAACTAGGAAAAAGGGAAATGTTTACCCATGTTTTCTATAAAATTTCATTACTGCTTATCATTCCATGTTATATTTAAAATAAGAATACATTAATAGTTATATAGAGTCTTGATATGGAACACCCAGGTGGGATCCTATAGAGGCTATTAGCTCACACCTTGTGCACCTCCTTAGGGGTACGTAGACATTTGTATGTCTTCCAATACTGGGAAGGGAAAGGCGCTGAAGTGAGGTGGTGAGGTTTGTGTTAGCTGGTTTTGGGTAGCTGGTGGTGAGATGGAGGGAGTTCATCCACACCATCTCATGGAGTAGTTTTTTGGTTTTATTCCATGTAGTTAGACTTATTTTCGAAATGTTGACTACTTTTTTAATTGTTTTTTCTACTGTCTTTTGACTATTATGGTATATATATTCCTTTAGTATTCCACATTCCTTTTCATTTTGTGTATACATATATTCCATGTGTATGATCATGTGGGGATAAATTTTTCCCTTTGTTGTGTTTTTTGATGCATTAGTGCTTTCCTCCAACCCATGAGGATCAGGAATAACCTTCGGGTATGTAACAGAATGGGTCATTTACCACGTTTGAGGGTTACCTGGGTCAATTCAATACACAAACTCAATGAAACTCTTCCTATAATTAAATTAAAGATGAGAGTGACCCCCATAGCCAACCTCCTACAGGCCCCGGGTTGATGACTAGAATAGGGGTATAAAAAATAAGGATGAGAGGAATTACCATCATATGTACCAATAATAAAAAAAGAATAACACTGAACAACATCATAATATATGTATATATATATATATATTTAAATCAACAATAATACTTTAAAGAATGAATACGTAAAAAAATAAAAAACCCAAGATAAAAATACCAAATAAATCTCCCAGGTAGTGATTTCACAACAAACCCCAAGCACAAAGATAGTACGACCCAACTTAGTCACAAAAAATATCCTAGGAATATTGAATTTTTTATATATATGGGGTTTATCATAATATGTATCCTTGGTATGATTATACATAATACCTCCAATGAAAAAGTTAAAGGAGTATACTAACACATCATTGAACAAACAACATAACTAGTAAGCACATAGTAGGTCAACTATTGAAAATACTCACCAAGACTCCATTACTAAATATCGTAATCATGCATAGTAAAATAATATCAGATGAATATGACACAAAGGCACCCTAAAACCAATTTCTTATTTTTTTCACTATCGCACCCTAATATCAAATGTCATATTCTCCCAATATCTTTAACATTTATTCCATAGAATACTATATCTCATATTACAACCATACCACAAACCTTATCCATAACATCATCATATCCAATAGCCTCTATCACATATCACAAATCATCAACACTTCTCAAATCCAGTAATGTTGGGAATCAAAATCATGAAGGACATTAACCTAATTCCCTCCACCTACCATGAACAGCCTCTAATATAAATGCATACATCAACACCACAACAGCCCATCCCATAAATACCACTTATAGTCCACTATTTTACTTACATCATATCATTATCTCAATACACCATAGGGACTTATAGTGCACCTAGTTTATAATCATCATCAATAACTCAAAGGGTTTTCTAATACGTAATGTACCTTCACATAAATAACCATTAGGGTCTTCCATTTCACTATATACTTTAGAAGTATGATCTTACCCACCTCAATACATCAAAGATAATTCTAAAACTAGAAGGGAGAGTGGGGAAGGGGGAGTAGGCATGCATCCATTCCCTCACCAACCCGAATGTTAGGGGGGGAAACCTAGTACCCAAAGCATGTTGGGATTCGAGAAGGGTATCTAACTCATGTGGGATGTATTCAAAAACCAAAAATAATAATATTTAAGTATATTTATAGACACACACAAGACCAACATAAGACATAAATAAACAAATAGAACTTCCATAGCTAGTAAAAATCACCACACTACTACTACCTCACATTACCATCACTACCAACTATAACACAATGACCATCCCCACATCTTATACAAAGATCTACAATAAAGATGAATAATTTACCATCATTCCTACTCATTTATCCCATTTATAGATTCATTTCACCAACCATATTACATTATTTATATTTTATATTAATCATATTTAATGAAAAACCATGCAGCCATCACCCATATTTTTCCCAACTATTAACCATTAATTAAAAAGCTTATTTTTTTAATATTTATCCATGATATTTTTTAATTCCATCAAACCCCATGTCATTATCATGATTAAAAACTATATTCCATTCCATAAGGAAACTACCAAACATTCATTTTTCATATAACCAAGTCATCTCCCATAACAACCCACTCATTCCCTCTTTTCAACCACGTAAAGGAGGAAATATCCCCACTGCACAATCCATAATCTCAATTTTATTTCATAATACCACCCATTTTATCTTTTGTACCACCTAATGAAATATATTGAAGAATAATAAAAAATAATCATACAATCATAGCCTCAAAAATATGATTTATGACAATAAATAACAACAATTTCAGCATTAAATACTAATATATTCTTCCACACTTGAAAATTCTTTCACATCAATTCCTTTATTCAATGTGGTTAGATCATGACCATGATTAAGTGATTGGTCATTTATGATAGGAGATTATAATATATTAAACATGGAATCAACACATAAGTCTCAACTATATCAATTATTTATATAAATAGACGAAAAAAATTCTAGTATGATGGGAATATCATGAAAATATGAAAACACATGAGAATAACCATTTACCCATCAATTTCATTAGTATAGTTCATTATCCTCATTAGGTAAATTTGTACTACACACCCAATTAAGAAAAAAACATGTTGATCCAATAATTTACCCAAAATAAAGTATACTTATCAAATCCCCAACTTCAATTGAAGCTCTTCAAATTGATGTTCAAATACAAGGAAAGAAAGAGACAATCCCAAAATTTAGATCACTCCAAGGAAACATTTAATTAACTAAAACAATACATTACCATCAAAATCACAACCCAATATCCCCTAAATATAACCAAAACCACCAATGAGAATCTACCCCCCAAGGAAGGTTAGGGAATAAACTAATAATAAATACGGGAGTACTAACCTCAAATCATTAATAATAAATCTCTTGAATCCAAGGATAAATTTCAAGAAAGTGGGGTTGAAAGGTATCCCAAAATATCACATGATTTCACCCATAAGTTAAGATAATTAAAGGATGAATAATGGGTTTAAAAGTGTTTTAAAATTTATACATTGGATAGAAAAAAATAATACCATTGTATAGGGGTATAGACCATATCATGACTTATAGTTTTTTCACCAAGATTATAGTGCAACAGTAGTGGCCATGTCGTTAAATCCCTGGTCAAAACTGACCTCCAAAAAAATGCCTTAGCTAATTCCAATATCCTATAAAATAAAAGACAACCCATGGAATAATTTATACCTCCATACTATAAAATTATTACTCCCAAAAAACCATGGTACAACTCAACCACTATGATTAAACATCACTAAAAATAGAAGTTTCATAAAACCAACCGATCCATGATTCATAAAGAAATTATTGGGAGCACATCATAGATCCTCATCCACCACTCTACCATAAAAAAATAAATATCAAAACTACAACATAGCTCAGAATCCAATTCCACTGTGACCCATAATATGTGTAACCAATGAAACCTTATTGTTTGCTTCTATGATACAACCAAAAAAATACTCCACAATCAAACTCCCAAGAGAACTTCTACGATGTAACCCAACCAATCACACTTAAATGATCCTAAAAATTGTAAAAGTATGGATTTCCACTTATCGGTCTCCATTGAATATCTCATAGATTTCATATCACAACTCTCAATATCTACAACCCATAACATCCTACCACACCTATAGCAACCCAAACTTTTCATATAGATATTATATCTAATTATATGAATATTATTTAAATAACATAATGATCCATGATAGAATCATATTTGTCTAGTATATTTTGAAACATGGAAAAATAAACTAGTTTATAATTATTTTTCATCCTCTCCCACTTAGAATATCATAAAAATCAGCCTTCTTAGACATATTGTACATAAAACCTTTTTTCATAAACTAGGAAAGGAAACATAATAAAGGGTGAGCTCTGATACTCAGTAAGGTTAAAAAAGGGATATATCAATGATAATATAATAATGACATAATAAAAATAGTATGATAATATGATATTAACATTTTAAAACCAAACCCTTCATATCATAGAACATAATCATGTTCCATTGCATAAATATTGGTAGTTTATTTGACATGAACCATAAACTAATCATAGAACATGAGGCGTTAGATCATAATATAGGCATAATAAATGGAATTTTGGCATGTGTATAAGTATAGAAAATCAGTTCATGAGTTGTCAAGGCTCAGTTACAAGACTATTATAGTGGAATGGTCAACTCCCTAAACCATCATAGTAGTCAAGGTTTACTACCAAGAATATCATAGTTGAAAAATTCCTTAACCGAACTGGGTTCACTTTCCATTAATGTCCCATTTATCTCATGATATGTAAATATTTTCCCAATTAATTGGAGGGATATATAGGTCCCACAAATTACATAATTAAAATCATACATATTTGTGCCACAATATTATAAACCATTAATCTTATCAAAAATCATAAAAAGAAATGGGTTTCATAAACATTTAATCATATAATAACCTGGAGAAAAGGAACAAGTTTCATAAACCTAATTTCATAATAAACATAAAACATCTACATAAATAATATGGATAGTATCCATAGATCATATTCTTAGTAAATATTAAGAAAAATTGAAGGCTATTGTTGTTGATAAATCAAATGATCATTAAAACATTCTTGAGGAAAATTACCTTTACAATTTAAAATCACTTATTAAAAGTATAAAAATTTCCAAAATATTTTGGAAACCAATTTCTTTGAGAATAACCATGGTAAAATTTAAATGAGTCTTCAAAATATTAAGAATATCTGAGGTTGGGAAATTCCATTCAGGTTGTATAAGTTAAAAAACATTCCTTACCCATTTTTTTTGGAAAAGTCGTAAAGTATATCACTTGAAATTACTTTTGAACCATTTTTTAAAATGTAAAAAAGGTTAAAAATTAATTTAAACAGTCATATTAGAATATTAAAAACCTAATTTGAAACATTTTTATAAAACATTTATATAGAAGAAAATTTTTTCTTTACCAAAAAGAGAAATGTAATCGATTTTCCATAAAAATATTTCCAGTATATTGAGTACATAAGGTGAGGAAAATGAAAGGAAACAAGTATTTTATGGAAATAAATATATAAGAATAAATTTCATGATTATCTTGATAGGTTGATCATAATATTTCATCATCAGAACTAAATCAAAAACAATTCTAATAAATAATGTTATTGTAATATAAAACCCCTTACCTCAGGTCTGACTTCCTAAGTAAGTTTTTGAAACTCTTTTATAATAAATATAGTTATATTATAAATATTATTCAAGGAAAATACTCATATGAATATAAATATATATGATCTAATTTTATTCTTTTATCCCCTTTTTATGAACAATTTTTTAAAAAAATCACTATTCTGGGGGATAATTGCTTCGTTTTTCATGTGTGTTTTTATTTTGTAGTTTTGTACCCTGTACATTGATCATAGTTACATAATCTCTATAATGTTAATAAAATTAGAAATATCATATATAGTAATTATATATATATATAATAATCCATAAAATATAGGGATAAAAATGAATTAAACTATTCATGGTGATAGTAAGTTGTACTTAAACATGAACATTGTTTTCATTTTTTAATGGATAGAACAAAATAAAGGTAAATATTAATTCTCATTTACAATATAATTATTATAAAATATATATCATATATATATTTATCAAATTCATTTTCATTACCATCCAAGTAAAATATAAATGAAAATGAATCGCATCACTTTGTGGAGGTGGTAGTCTACTCGTACGCACGAGTGACGTTATCTTTTCCAAAGGGATTGTATGGTAAAAATATAGACATTATATTATCATTAAAGAATTGTAATTGTTTCCTAAATATCATATATAAATACTAAAACTATCATAATACCCATCCATAAAAATAGGTGATGAAAAATAAATTGTATCACTATGGGAAGATGGTGAGTCATACGTACGCATGAGCAATACTTACACTTCTATTTTTACAGAAATAAGGGTTTATAAAGGTGTTTTAATAAAACTAATAAAATTTCAGTATATTTGGAATACTGATTTTATTATTTTATGAAGAATACAATAGATTAATAGGAGTTAAAATATAAATTTAAAATAAAGTCATATGTTAAGGAGATTACCACTTCATTGAAACGACTACATTAGATATCCTCTAAAGGGCTCTAGGGTTGGTAATTTGGGAATCAAAAACATTGAGAATGTATATTAGGAAGTGGAGAAGATAAATTGGTATAATTTTTTCAAAAAAATGGCTCAAAGTGGTGTGAATAATAGAAATAAGGGTGCCCTTTTATAATTGAGGGGATAGTAACTCTTGTAATTTCTTAAAATAATTAATTAATATAAATTAATTTTGAGGTCCAAATGGATAAAAAAAGATAATATTATATTATTAGATAAGTATGATTAAAAATACTCTCATTCAATAAAAATGTTAAAAGTTTGAATCATATTTTTACACATGTATTTTTGTTTAATCCTCATCGGCCATTTTGAAAATTACAGTAACATTAACGTTTTCTACCCTTTAAGGGTTAATAATGTTACTATAAAATGAAAAATGACCCATAAATGGTCAATGGTTGATGTTTAAACCCATATCTCATTATTTTGATCAAATTTTATATTTTTATGAATTTTACATCATTTGATAAAATATTATTATTTATAAAATATCATTAATGTTATTTTTAACACTATTCATTTAAATTAAAATTAAATATGTTAAGAAAAAAGGAGAATTCAAATATAATGATTTATAACCACCCTAATATTTCATATATATATAGAAAAGTTTTTATATTCATTAAATTATTCAAATTATATCACTTTTAATATTTTAAAAATCACTTATTTTATTTTATTAAATGGATAAATATTGCATTTGTTTTTCACATTTAATTAAGGACATTAAATAATAACTAAAAATTAAAAAATATTAAAACAAGAAAAGTATTTCATTAAGATAAATATAGACACTTATATTCATTCGTAACTTGATTTTTTCCTTTTATGGACACATATGAGATATTAAAAATAGAGTGACATTTTGTAATATTCTTTTATTTAAATATTATATAGTTCATTTTCATGGAAAATATTCAATTAAAATAATAATTTTTGTGTCTAAGGTGATAATGGTTGAAATAAATAGGATATAATAAGAATTATGATGAAAAAATAAGGCCTTAACACTAAGTTTTAACCAAGATTAACTTGATTTACTCTTTATTGAGGTGATAAATTTTACCACGGTTACTATTCATATTGACCAAAAATAGAAGGGGCCTATTTACCAAATTAGAACCTCATGAATCTAAATATTTAATTAATTTTAAATAATTAAATACCTATAAATTCCATAAATTGATTTTAATGTAAGTTTGAAAATGAGATAAAAACCACTTTTTAGAAAAATACATTTTAAAACATAAAACTAAAATTATTATTTTCCTATGCATAATAAAAAAGTTAAATTAATGTTAAAACATTTTATTTAATATATAATATATATTTCATTAAAATCAATCACTAATAGTGATAAATTTAATTTATTAGGATAAAAAATACATTTTACAAAAAAAATAGTTTCCCAGAAAAACATCTCCTTTATTTTGAAATGATTTTTATTTTTATTTATAATTAATTTTATACATGTTTAAATTGTAAATTTTAATTATTTAGTTATTCTTATTCATTCCCACTAATCCAATAACTAGGTGATATTAATATTATAATAGTATATCATGGTTCGTTTAAACTCGATGTTTCATGTAACACAAGCTATCAAAGAAATTAAATTTATTTGAAACAAATATTTCTTAAAATATCATGGTATTAAATTATACCACCATTAAAATAATTTATAACTCAAAATTAAATTAATATGATAAAAAAATTTATGGATACTTCTACCACATCACATCCTCAGGTTCCCACATAGCTTCCTCGAATTGGTTGTTTCGCCACAAAACATTCACTAAGTGAGTGGTCTTGTTTTGTAGAACTTTATCTCAAAGATCTAGAATATCCGCCATTTTTTCCTCATAAGAATGATATTTCTCCTATGGTGTGACCTCTAAGTTAAGTAAATGTGAAGGATCATGTATGTACTTCCTTGGGAGAAATAAATGAAACACAACATGAACGTGAGAGAGATTCAGTTATAGGATCAATTGATAAGCTACCATACTGTTACAATCATAAATTTTAAAAGGAAAAATATACCTAAGTATTTAATTTACATTATTTCCAAATATAATCACCCTATTCTAGGGATATATTAATAAGAATACCTTATCACCAAATTCATACACTATATTTTTTCAACCATTGTCAGCAAATTTTTTTATCGACATTGAGTTCCTCTTATATGTTGTTATGTCACGAACCGAATTTGGTCACCGCCAAAACCGGCACCAAACCCAGCTCCTGACATGACCCGAAGGGCGTCCCCTATCCCCACGGGCTGGCACAAGTTCCCGGGTATCATTTATTTAGGTTTGGGAACGATTTACCCGAATATGAAGGCATAAACCATTAAAAACAATCAATAAACTGAATCTGAAAGATTTATACCAAACGATGTTTAAACAAAAACCAGAACTGAATACATAGGTTTAGATTCAATACAAAAGGTCCAAAGACACAATAGAACAAAAAAAAACAGCCCCATGGACTCCACATGACAAGGGGTCATCACCCCCAAGTCGTCTCCACTACTCCTCCCCAAGGATGAGGACTAACACCCTGAACCGTCAACACCCTTAGCCTTTCCTTTACCTGGGTCAAAAAAAAAGGTCTACTTACACCCAAGGGGTGTAATTAGGGTGTGAGCCTAAGCCCAATAGGATACCACCCTATGATTCCAAGGTGCATGCAATACAAGGTGAAAAAGCAAGCAGTTTTAATATGCAATTAAAAGCGGCGACAAATTCCACGAAATGAAACTTTAAATTGAAAACATTTTTCAAGATAAAACTTTCAGAATGTTAACACATTTAAATAGGAATATTAGATACTTCATTATAATTCCAAAGACACCCAAAAACAAGGGAAAATACCACAAATCCACTGAGCAACAAAATCGGGAACACCCCTAGGCACTAGATAGTCTCAGGCCCCATGTACCTCGTACCTCAGTGTAATGTAACCATAGTAAAATCATTTCTCGTGCACGAGCCACTAGTAGGGAACATACCCATAACCTAGTGGTCCCCAATAATCATCCACATAGTTTAGTTATAGTTGTCGTTATCCAAATGCGAAGTGAAACAGGGACAAAACTCATCCGGTCCACTAGCCGTACTAGTACAAATCTGCCCCACCTAGGTACTCGGGCTTCCCCCTTTGTGCTCAAACAATTTCATGATTTAACACACATCCATTTTAATGTAAAACACCACTACTGGTCACATACACCAAATACAGTAGCTATCTCATTTTCTACCACTTAAAACACACAACAAACTCTTTGAATTTGAATAAATCAATTTCCCAAAATCTCGTGTAGTTTTGCACACAAAACCCCTTAAGAAACCCACTTGTACACGATGTTCACAATTGTAAGTTACCAAAATAGTAAAGGCAGCCCAATAAATATCAATTAAAACAACAAATCAATTTTTGGGCATCCTCATGTTAAACAAGAAGTGTTCTCTTTGTAAAACCTTCATTTTCACACAAAAGTGGAACCAAAACTTCACTTTCTTTACAAGCACAATTAAAACTCATTATTTGCAGAAATTACCAAAGGGGATAAACATTATAAACAGTATTTTATGCCTTATTACAGATCAATAAAAACAACTAAGTATTTATAGGGAATCCCCAAATAAACAAACAAAACACTTCTTTGGAAAACCCCCAATTTCACACCAAATTGGCATTTTAAATTCAATTGCAATGGAAACATCATTAGAACCAATTTTTGTAGCAATAATAAAATTATATAAATCTGAAAATATGATAAATACATCATTCTAATACACAAATATTTCATCAACATTGGAATCACCTACCAAATCAAATGAAACCATTGAATCCTTTGTGCGAAAACACAAACGCACCACCGCCGCACCTCAAGAAGGGTAGATCAAACCTAAAAATAGAAAATTGGACCAAGAAAACCCAAGGTTAAACCTTAGGTTCGAACCCCTACCCACTAGTCATTTTTAACTTCAATAAAAAGGGAGGAAACCCTAAAAAAATAGAATGAAACCCTAATCAATTTGAAAGGGGAAAAGAAATGGACAAACTTACTTGAGAAATCTAGAATGAATCTCCCCAAAACACTAGTATCTGAAATTTAAAACGGCTAAAACTCAGGGGATGGTCTCACAATAATTATTAGGTCATTTAGGAATTGGAATGGAGGGAAAATATTAAGAATAGAAGGAGTTATGAAAGGATCAATTTACCTCTCCAAAATCTGGACGATTTCTGAAATCCAGAAAGTTTCGACTATTTTCGCGACTCTATCGAGCTCCAAATTGTCGGAGGAGGGCATGGGGTCGCGCCTGGGCTTCTTAGGGTCGATAGGGAGGTGGAATCACCGAAAAATCCATTTTAATGAATAATATAGTAATAAATTAATGAAACAATTTAAAACTGGAAAATGGGCCTTCGGGTTGGACCAATTCTCAAATAAAAACAAAAATCTCCCATGCTTATGGATTTATAAAGGACCCAAATTTAAATTTGGGGTTAATATATCAGGGGAGAACAATTAGGAGTTGGAATGAGTCAAAAATATTAAAAATTGAAAAAGTTATAAATGAAACAAAATTTATTTTTAAATCTGGAATTGGCCTCGCAGTTTGGCCCAATTCATGAAAACTCACCTATTCTCAATAAAACCTTTGGAAACCACCAAAACAAATCATGAGTGGAAAATAAATTTAAAATAACCCTAAAATAGGTTACGTACGTGACAATTCTCCCCACCTTGAAAACTTTCCACCCCGGAAAGTCATAGCAAGGTCAAAGCAACAACCAAACCCAACTGAGAAACCAATAGGTACACCCTTGCCAGGTTTCACCCCCAAAGGTCAAAACACCTCCAGTGATCAATGATGGAAGGAATAATGTCACAAAACAAACTTACACCACTTTCCTGAAACAATAAAGTACATTCAGGATTTATCCCAAATGAAAACTCCTCAAATACAATCTGAACAATACTCAATCAATTTACCCAAAAAAACAACATTGAACAAGGTTACACTTCCCTACTATAACTAAACCATTGGAAACTCTCCAATATCAATGTTTACCCAATGAATGTGTAGGTAGTTAGATATCTTTGAATGTTAATACCTACTTCCCAGACAAGTCCAAAGAAAAAAAATATGAGTTACTCGTATGAAGAGACACAAATGGGCTCCCCACCATAAGAGACAACTTAAATTGTTTTCCCGAGACAGAATCAAGACACTAATAGTGGGAGGCCCAAAGATACTCTCTAGTAAAAGGGATATACTTCCATTAAATGTTTATGAAGGAATATTCATGAGAATAATAGTGGGTCTCCCCACCATAAGAACTGACTATCTTAACCGACCAGCATGGGCCGACACAGAAAGACCCAAAAAGAAATCAAAGATTTAGGAAGGGCGTAGGATTAGTCTGCATGGTTTGGGAAACTGTGCACTAACTATGAATATAATTCTTTCTACGTGGCTTCCTAGCACACGGCCACTACTAAACTTGCACAAACTATGTGCTCAACCATGACGAAACCATAGGTTTGAACTATTCCCATCTTTCATACTAAGGATAGGACTTTGTACAAGGGTTTAAATGGCCCTGGGATTTTCCCTGACTACGAGCCAGCTTCTCTCCGAGACCTATGGCTGGAGCTCAAATGATTGAAGCATCTTCGGCCTCGTAGTTAATATTTGGAAACCCACTGAATGAGAATTCTTCTTTTCGGTGCCACCAAAAACTACACCGCAGTCCCAAATAAGTTTTCTAGACATAACACATTCCAAACTCACTTTACCTTATCCCGATATTTCACTGAAACAAGGGCTGAGAAGATACACACACATCACAACTTGTTTCTTCAGGTGAGAAACAATAGAATTAAATAACACCTACACTCACATTCCTCTAAAATATATTATTTTGAAGTTTTTCCAAGGGATACATTTGCCCAACATAACAGGGACTCTCAGAGGATTTCACTACTTTCACCTATACAGTCAATCGAGTACATCACATCATAAGGAATCACCAAACATGACCATTTCAACTGATATAAACAATTCATGGAGAGGGACCTTATACAACATCCCCAAACAACACACAATTCTAGAAAGTGGCCACAATATCCTATCGTGACCATATTTCCCACACTGGTGGTTTAACATGAATTAATGCATCAAAGAAACTTTGAAGAACCCAAAGGTCCTCTTAGACACCATCAAGACACTCATCCACACTTACAACCAAAGAACACTTCCACCTTCTATGAATCATGAAACATTAGAAACTAAGGTTTCTTTCATCCTTCCACAATAACTTTACCACTACAAGAGGATCCAAAAATCAACGAAATGAATGGGTGTAGACTCAATCAACAATGATCGATAAAATATTCCTTATATTGATCAACTGGAGGATTTTCCAATGACGAAACAATATGGATTGCACTTCAGCTGTGCATTAACCCTTAATGGGGGCATACCTTATCCAATGAGAGAACCCAAGGACCCAACCAATCTGGTCCATTAGTCAAAACATGCCTCAAACCAGATCCAAACACATGAAGGGAACCACCGTAAAGGCATCCCAAAACATTTTTCAAAAGAGACCACTAATCGTCCCTACAACACAACTTACTGACCAAACCCAAACCCAAAACACAGTTCAAACAGGAAGGGTTCTTGGACTCAAAAATCCCACAACATCAACATTTTCCGAAAACACATAATATACACCATCCCAAAAAAAAATCATCAAGAAATCATGTTTTTTTTTAAAAAAAATTTCTTTGAAAACAAATGGTTCAGCGGTAAGCGCATCCACCAATGGTACCCCATGGGCCTTACACATGCATGTTTCTATGCCACACCAGGCACCCTCCTCATTTCCATCCCAACACACATCCAGTCATGTCATCAACCATCCCTCTTCCCATATAACCCCATGCATGTGGTTGCTCATGAAAATACCAAAGGTTAAAACAAAAATTCTTTCCACTTTTCAAAACCAAAATGGTCAACCAACACATCCTTTTTCTCAAAACTGCTAACAATGAGATCAAAATCCCAATTCACATCTTACAAAACTCTTCATAAGGACACAAACATTAAAAAAAAGAACTCACTTTCAAGTTATTCACATCAATTTCAAAACATCTCATCCCATTAAAACACCCTTTAATCGTTTAGAAAACTATAGTGGAAACACTTTTGAAAACCAACTTCAATATGGTTTCGGCTTTCAAAAGAGGTGTAAGCATACTATTTTCCATTTCGAAACAATTCTGAAAATTCATTTACACCATTTCATAAATCAAAACATTCCATAATTATTTGAAACTCATTTCACAAAAACTTTACAATTCTTAAAACCAAGTCAGTTTAAAACCAAAGTTCCAAGATTTCAAAACTAAGGAACACAAGACAATGCGAGAGGAAACTAGTTTCAGTGGGTGACATGGACATATGGTTGGAGGCCATATTCCATTCACTTCACTATCACAGAGAGTGTTCTAGGGTATATCCCCAGCTCCACATGGCTTGCCAGGCCCTGCGAGCTTACGGAGACCATTAACCCAACTCTCTTTTCATTTCCCCTAACCATCATTAAAACAAGAAAACCAAAGGACTTAGATAAATCCTGACTTCCCTAGGAAACTTGAATCCTGTCATGAGGTGTGGTGATAAGGCACACTACCCATAACTATAATACCAAGTCCCTATAATCCTAACTCCATGATATCCTGACTCTTCCCGAAATAACATGACCCAAAGAGTTAACATGAACCTCCTCTGATACCATTTTGTCACGAACCGAATTTGGTCACCGCCAAAACCGGCACTAAACCCAGCTCGTGACATGACCCGAAGGGCGTCCCCTATCCCTACGGGCTGGCACAAGTGCCCGGGTATCATTTATTTAGGTTTGGGAACGATTTACCCGAATATGAAGGCATAAACCATTAAAAACAATCAATAAACTGAATCTGAAAGATTTATACCAAACGATGTTTAAACAAAAACCAGAACTGAATACATAGGTTTAGAGTCAATACAAAAGGTCCAAAGAAACAATGGAACAGAAACAAAACAGCCCCATGGACTCCACATGACAAGGGGTCATCACCCCCAAGTCGTCTCCACTACTCCTCCCCAAGGATGAGGACTAACACCCTGAACCGTCAACACCCTTAGCCTTTCCTTTACCTGGGTCAAAAAAAAGGTCTACTTACACCCAAGGGGTGTAAGTAGGGTGTGAGACTAAGCCCAATAGGATACCACCCTATGATTCCAAGGTGCATTCAATACAAGGTGAAAAAGCAAGCAGTTTTAATATGCAATTAAAAGCGGCGACAAATTCCACGAAATGAAACTTTAAATTGAAAACATTTTTCAAGATAAAACTTTCAGAATGTTAACACATTTAAATAGGAATATTAGATACTGCATTATAATTCCAAAGACACTCAAAAACAAGGGAAAATACCACAAATCCACTGAGCAACAAAACCGGGAACACCCCTAGGCACTAGATAGTCTCAGGCCCCATGTACCTCGTACCTCAGTGTAATGTAACCATAGTAAAATCATTTCTCGTGCACGAGCCACTAGTAGGGAACATACCCATAACCTAGTGGTCCCCAATAATCATCCACATAGTTTAGTTAGAGTTTTCGTTATCCAAATGCTAAGTGAAACAGGGACAAAACCCATCTGGTCCACTGGCCGTACTAGTACAAATCCGCCCCACCTAGGTACCCGGGCTTCCCCCTTTGTGCTCAAATAATTTCAGGATTTAACACACATCCATTTTAATGTAAAACACCACTACTGGTCACATACACCAAATACAGTAGCTATCTCATTTTCTACCACTTAAAACACACAACAAACTCTTTGAATTTGAATAAATCAATTTCCCAAAATCTCGTGTATTTTTGCACACAAAACCCCTTAAGAAACCCACTTGTACACGATGTTCACAATTGTAAGTTACCAAAATAGTAAAGGCAGCCCAATAAATATCAATTAAAACAACAAATCAATTTTTGGGCATCCTCATGTTAAACAAGAAGTGTTCTCTTTGTAAAACCTTCATTTTCACACAAAAGTGGAACCAAAACTTCACTTTCTTTACAAGCACAATTAAAACTCATTATTTGAAGCAATTACCAAAGGGGATAAACATTATAAACAGTATTTTATTCCTTATTACATATCAATAAAAACAACTAAGTATTTATAGGGCATCCCCAAATAAACAAACAAAACACTTCTTTTGAAAACCCCCAATTTCACACCAAATTGGCATTTTAAATTCAATTGCAATGGAAACATCATTAGAACCAATTTTTGTAGCAATAATAAAATTATATAAATCTGAAAATATGATAAATACAGCATGCTAATACACAAAGATTGCATCAACATTGGAATCACCTACCAAATCAAATGAAACCATTGAATCCTTTGTGCGAAAACACAAACGCACCACCGCCGCACCTCAAGAAGGGTATATCAAACCTAAAAATAGAAAATTGGACCAAGAAAACCCAAGGTTAAACCTTAGGTTCGAACCCCTACCCACTGGTCATTGTTCACTTCAATAAAAAGGGAGGAAACCCTAAAAAAATAGAATGAAACCCTAATCAATTTGAAAGGGGAAAAGAAATGGACAAACTTACTTGAGAAATCTAGAATGAATCTCCCCAAAACACTAGTATCTGAAATTTAAAACGGACAAAACTCAGGGGATGGTCTCACAATAATTATTAGGTAATTTAGGAATTGGAATGGAGGGAAAAGATTAAGAATAGAAGGAGTTATGAAAGGATAAATTTACCTCTCCAAAATCTGGACGATTTCTGAAATCCAGAAAGTTTCGACTATTTTCGCGACTCTATCAAGCTCCAAATTGTGGGAGTAGGGCATGGGGTCGCGCCTGGGCTTCTTAGGGTCGATAGGGAGGTGGAATCACAGAAAAATCCATTTTAATGAATAATATATTAATAAATTAATGAAACAATTTAAAACTGGAAAATGGGCCTTCGGGTTGGACCAATTCTCAAATAAAAACAAAAATCCCCCATGCTTATGGATTTATAAAGGACCCAAATTTAAATTTGGGGTTAATATATCAGGGGAGAACAATTAAGAGTTGGAATGAGTCAAAAATATTAAAAATTGAAAAAGTTATAAATGAAACAAAATTTATTTTTAAATCTGGAATTGGGCTCGCAGTTTGGCCCAATTCATGAAAACTCACCTATTCTCAATAAAACCTTTGGAAACCACCAAAAAAAATCATGAGTGGAAAATAAATTTAAAATAACCCTAAAATAGGTTACGTACGTGACATGTTAAATAGTTATAACCTTCTCTACCATTTCCCCAACTATATTAGGTCCCAATATATTTATTAATCTAACATCATTCCAACACATTGGTGTTCTACACTTCCTAAAATAGAGGGATTCATAAGGATCCATCAGAATGCTAGAGTGAAATATATTGTTGTATGAAAATTCCACCAAAGGAAGGTGTTGATACAAACCACATTTAAAATCCAAAAATAAATATTTTAACATTTCATTTAGAGATTGAATATTCCTCTTATACTGAACACATATCTAAGGATGAAAAAAATTGTTGAAACTTAGCTCTATATATAAAGCCTACAAAAGATGTATCCAAAACATAAACATAAACCTCGAATACCAATCTTATGCAATTGATTGTCATACACCATGAAATATTACAACTTCAAAATGTATAATTTATTAAGTTGATCACAGATAAATTTTATCTAATGTGAATAAAATCTAATGACTTCATAAGATGATCATACACAACCCATATAACATTTTTCCCTTTATATTTTTTGGGGAGACTAATGAAAAAAATACATGGTCATGTTTTCCCATTTCCATTTTGGTATGGGTAATGGTTATAACATCCCCTTATAATTATTTCTCTCAGTCTTAACTTACTGACATACTAGGAACCAAGAAACATACTATGAAATATCTCTCTTCATACCATCCCACCAAAAATACTCTTTAAAATCTCTATACATCTTAAAACATCTAGGATGAATAGAAAATGAATAAATATGAGCTTCATATAACATATCCTTCTGTAAATATTTTACTGAAGGGACATATACACGGTTTTTTAACCTTATTATTCCATTATAATCAAGGTTTAACTCAGTAACATTTCTCACCATATTTTTCAGCTTCACATATTCCTTATGCACCTATTTAATCTTTACTTTGATATATAGTTGAACACTCATTTGATAAAAATAAAAATTCTCCCCTTTCTTCATGATTTCAAGATCCATCCTTTGCAAGTCCATAAATATTGGGTCTTTTTTGGTCCTTATCATAGATAATCTAGCATGAACCATTCAACTCAGAGCATCTTCAACATTGTTCGATTTCTAAGGGTTGTAATGTATTGAGCAACAAAAGTATTTAATCAGATCCAACTATCTTCATTGGAACATTTTCAAATATTTTTGAGTGAAAATATTCTTTAAAAAATTATGATCAATATATATGTCATATATATCTACATAGAGATAATGTATCCATATATTTAATTCCAAAATTACCATAGTTAACACCAAATCATGAGTTGGGTAATTTTGTATAGGAATATTCAATTTTCATGGGGAATAAGATATAACTATATAGTTATGCATGATGATGCATTCTAGTTCCTTATTTGAATGATCACTAGAGATTACAAACCCTTATCTACTCTAGGGTAATGTAATCATAGGTACACTGGCTAGACTTATCTTCAGTTTCTTACAACATTCCTTACATCCATCCATTCAAAGGATCTTAGATCACTTCTTAGTTAACATAGTGAGTGGATTCTCTATCCATGTAAAATTCTCCAAAAAGAGCCAATAATATCCATCCAAATAAATATAATTATGAATCTCTTCCATAGTGGCTGATTTAGGCCGATGTTCAATAACTTTTATCTTTGAATGGTCTACTTATATACCCCCACATGATATTATATGAACCAAGAGTGAAACTTTTAGAATCAAAAATTCACACTTGGAAAATTTTTCATAAAGATTATCCTTCCTTAGGGTCTTCAAAATAACCATTAAGTGGCCTTCATTCTCTTCCGTGCTCTTTTAATATATAATAATTTCATCTATAAGAACTACCAAAAACTGAACAAGGTGTTCTATAAATACTCTATTCAATAAGTACATGATGAACGTGGGGGCATTGGTAAGGCCAAATGGAATTATTATAAATTCATAGTGTAAATACCTTATACATAATGTTTTCTGGAGTATATCATCCTTATTGACCATCAATTGATGATATCATGAATGAAAATAAATTTTGGATGATGTATTTAGATTCGAATAGTTGATCAAATAAGTCATTAATATAGGGTGTAGGATACTTTTTATTGATAGTTATCTTTTTAAGTTCTCCATAATCAATAAAGAGTAACATTGACCCATATTTCTTCTTAAGAAACAAAATGGGTGAACCACAAGGTGACAATCCTTGAAAAATGAATCCCTTTTCATGATTATTCTAGATTTGATTCTTCAATTATTATAGCTCAATTAAGGACATTATATATGGAGTAATTGAAATAGGTGTAGCACAAGGTATGAGTTTTATTGAAAAATAAACTTCACAATTCTATGGAAGACTAGAAAATTCTTCTGTAAATACATTAATAAACTTCTGAAAAATAGGCATATTTTTTTGTGATTAGTTTCTCCCCAACTATATGAGATAAAAAAACTTCTAAATATGAATCATAACCCATATGATGGATAAAATTTTAATTATATGTTCATTTTTTCATCACACTGAGAGATGATCATAGGCTAGTTCAGAATATAAAATTTAACTTCCATTACTAGGAAATTTATTTGTTATTTTTGTAGATAAATCTAATCTATTCCCAAAAATAACATGGATTTCAACTAAAGTATCGATGAAAATATTTACAGGAAACAAATTCCCATAAAATTAAACAAGAGAAGAATCATACACTTGAAATGCGATCATCAAACCATTATGGGTCTTTAATGCTAACATAATATCTAGTTTTTTTGGTGGTATAATTATACCCTTAGAAAATTATTTAGATATAAATGAGTGGGTAGATCTAGAATCAAATAATATATTAGTAGTTCTAGAGTGTAATGTGTACCTTTCACCACATCGTTATTGTACCCCTCAATATAAATGGTGATCACATGATATTTATATTTTTCTATGGGATTAATAGTTTTTTAAGTCAATTATCATCATTAACCATTAGATTTATGAATTGGTTTTCATAATTCCAATACTTCTTTAATTTAAAACACTAGATTGTGGGTGGTGCATTCTATGGTGATTTCTCTCTATTCACATCATTAGATAACTTCTTCTCATCACTTCTTCATTTAATTTTCTAATAACCTTCATTTTTATACTTAAATCATTTACTAATTACCTTAAGACAATTTTCCCCATGTTTCTTTCCACATTTTGATAATAAAGGGATGATTATCTTCATATCTCCATGGGTTTTATAATTTCTTTTGAATTACATTTTTCATTTATTTTCAAAACCATGATAATGATGGGTAACTCCAATCTCCATCTCTACCTTGATATCACATCGAAAAATTTCTTTATAGCTACTGAAGTCCCTTATGGATAAAACCCTTCATATATTTGGTTTGAATCCATTGAAGAATTAATCAACCTTATATTTAGGTTAGATGATAATTCCAAATGTATAACTCACAAGTCTTGTAAAATTTTCTTCATATTTACCAAAAAATTCAACATCCTTCTATTTAAATATAATTAATTCCTTCACCATTTTAATATTAATAATAATAGGAAAATAATTATTGAGATATAATATCTTAAATTCATCTCACTCTATATATTCAATTTCTTCATATGGATTTATGTTCATAATAAGAGTTCAATATTTATCTTCTTCACCTTCCAATTGATAAAAAACCAAAATAACTTTCTCATGTTATGAATAGTGGAGAATGAAAAATATCATTTCGGTGGTACTGATCCACTACTCAGTGACTAGTGGATCAATGTACCGATAAAAAGAAGGTGGAATTTGCCTTGTGAAGGACTAAAAAGATCATTTTACCCTCCTTTTCTTTTTGGAATCCCATCATTATTCGTAGCTTGATAATTTTGTGAGAGCATAGAAATAAGATTTGGAATTTCATATCCCATAACATTTATTTTCTCAGGAGGATAATAATTTTATTTTCTATCGCATTCAGCATTAATATGATTACTTTGTGTTTCAAACATTAACTAAAACTAAAAGATTAGTGTGAGTAACAAAAAACATATTCAAATACCACATAATCCTGAAAAATAATTTATACGATATCTGAATTAGGATGCTTTATTTTATGAATACTTATGTTTAACCTAGGTCATTCCTGATCATTACAAAAAATTTAGGATTTTATCCCATACTTAGTCTTCTTACTAGTGTTCTCACTAAATTTTTCTCATCCTAGTTTCCCGAGGTTAACTAAACCTTTCTTTAATACCAACTATAGTGATTCATACATTTCATACAAAGATATTACATTTATGTATATGAATATTATTTACATAACATAACTACCCATTCCATAATCATATAGTTATAGTCTATTTGGAAACATGGAAACATAAACAAATAGTTCATGATAGTTCTACATCATCTCCCACTTATATCTTTATAACTATCACCCCTCTTAGACATTTCATACTTAAAACATTTATTTATAACTTGAGGAAAAAAACAAAAGAAATGGTAAGCTCTAATTCTAAGTAAGGGTAAAAATATAGATATAATGATCATATAATAATAACATGAAAAAAGGGTATGATAACATGATCTTAAAATTTGAAAACCATAAACTATATATCATAGATCATAATCTGGAGTCATGGATTAAATATTGGAAGTTTATAAGACATGATTCATAAGTAGATCAAATAAGATAAGCCATGAGAGTGTAATATATGCATAAGACAAGGAATTATTCCATATACATAATCATATAAAATCATTTCCTTAGTAGTAGTGTCTTTTTAAAAGACTATAATAGTGGAATAGGTTCACTCCCCAAATCATCATAGTAGTAAAGGTTCACTCCCATGACAATCATAGTGGAAAATCCCCTTACTGAATTGGGTTTACTCCCTATTATAGTCTTATTTATCTCATGAGATACTAATAATTAACCAATACATTATAGGGAGATATAGTTATCACCAATAACATAATGAAAATCATACATATTTGTGTCATAATATCATAATAAATTCATCATATCATAACCTCTAAAATAAAATGAGTTTCGTTAATATTTCATTATAACATAACCCATGGAAAAGGAATGGGTTTCATAAAAATAATTCTATCATAAACATGGGCCTTCTAGAGAAATAATAATGATGGTATCCATGAATAATATTCCCCATAAATCATTACAAACATTGATGGTTGTAGTTGTTGATTAATCAAAAGATCATTAAAAAAAATTTGAGGAAAATAACCTTTCCATTTTTAAATCACATCTTAAAAGTATAAAAAATTCCAAAATATTATGAAAAAAAATTTCTTTGAAAGTAACCATGGGAATTTGTAAAGTATACTTCAAAACATTGACCATCCATGATATTGGGAAATTCTTTTCTTGCTATATAAGTTAAAACAAACATTCATTCTATAATTTTGTTGGAAAAGTCACAAAATACCTCATTTGGAAAACATTAATAAGATTCCTTTTGAACCATTTTTTAGAAAGTTAAACATGGTTAAAAATTACTTTAAAAAAATAATAATATAATAATAAAAACCTTTAATAAAACATTTTTAGAAAACAGGGATATGGAATAAAAATATTTTTTAACCAAAAAGATAAATAAAATCAATTTTCCATACAATCATATTTTTGGTCTATTAAGTACATAAGGTGGTAAAAATGAAAGGGAAATTTTTATTTTAAATAATTGAATAGATTATAATAATATTCATTAGTATATAGAAAGATTGATCAAAATATTTGATCATCAAAACATAATCATAATCAATCCTGATAAACAATGAGATTATAACATAATACCCCTTACCTTGGGTCCGACTTCTATCATATGTTTTCGAACATCCTGTATAATAAATATAATTTTTATAAAAAACTTATTTCAGAACCATAATAATATATATCAAACCATATATGATTTAATTTTAACTTTTCATCACATTTTTATTAACAATTCATTATTAAAATCACTATTATGGTTGGTAATTGATTTGCTTTTATTTAAGTTTTGGTTTGGTAGTTTTGGTTCTTGTACATTGATCATAATTCCATAATATAAATAATTTTAATCATGGTATAAATATAATATATATTTAATATATATATATTTGTTCATCTATTAAATTTGGGGAGAGAAAAATTAATTTCACTATTTATGGAGTTGGTATGTCATACGTACTTATGAAATTTGTTTTCATTTTTCAATAGACAGAATGAAATGAAGTTAAAAATTAATTCATAATTCCATGATCAATATTATATTTTATATTTCATTTATATTCATAAAATTCATCCTCAATACCATTCATGTAAAAAAATGGAAAAAAAATCATGACATTTCGTCGAGGTGGTAGCCCACACATATGCACGAGCAACGTTATCATTTCCCAAGGGATAGTATGGTAAGAATATAGAAGTGATATTATCATTAAAAAGGTATAATTTTTTAATAAATATCATATATATAAATTTTAAACCCATCATATCATTCATCCATAAAATATGGTGATGAATAATTACTTGTAACTCTATGTGGAGATGGTAAGTCGTACATACGCACGAACAATACTTTCACTTCCTATTTGATGGGAAAGAGGGTATATAATGGTGTTTTCATAATCATATAAAAAATATGTATATTTAGGATAATATAGCTATAATTTTATGAATAATATAATATATTAATATTAGGTAAAAGAAAAAAATTTAAAAAAATGATCGATTAAGGTGATTATCTATTCTTTGAAATGACTCATTTAGATCTCCTCTAAAGGTCTTTAGGGTTGGTATTTAAGGAAGATAAAAACCAATAGGATGTGCATATGTTATTTTATAATATAAATTGGTAGATTTTTTTTGATATATAAGGATCAATGTGGTGTAAAGAAGAGAAAGGAGGGTTCCCTTTTATAATTGAGGGTAGACCACTATGGGAATTTCTTAAAATATTAAATTAATATAAATTAATTTTGATGTTAAAATGGATCCAAAATGATATTATTAGAATATAATGTTATTTTGAGTTAGAATAATCTCATACAATGAAATTTTCACAATTTTGGATTACATTTTTACCCTTATCATTTAGTGTTATCCCCCCATAAACCCTATTGACAATTACCGCAATATGAGAGTTTTCTACCTTTTAAGGGTTAATAATGTTAGTATAAATTGATTACCGACCCATAAATAGACCATGGTTTATTTTTAAAACAATATATCATTAATTTTGTATAATATATTATATTTATTAATTTTATATCATATAATAAAATTTTATTTATTATAAAATATCATTATTTTCATTTTTAACACTATTCAATCAATTTAACTTTAAATGCATCAAGATAAAGGGGGAACTAGAATATAATGCTTTAAAACCTCTTTAATATTTTACATAGATATATAAAATTCATTTTAAACATTAACTCATTCATATTATATCACTTTTAATATTTTTAAAATTATTTTATATATTTTTTTATTAAATGTATAATTATTGCATTGGTGTTGCATACAAAATTAAGGTTATTATATAATTATTAAAAATTAAAAATAAAATTCTATCAAGAAAATTATTTCATTAATATCAAGATAGATAGTTATATTTATTCATAACTTTCTTTTTTCTTGATTTGGACACGTAAGAGATATTAAAAACAAATAGAGTTACATTTTGTAATTTTGATTTAAATATTATATAGGTCATTTTCATGGACATGTGTCCATTGAACTAATAAATTATAATCCTAATGTGATGAGAGTATTTCCCTTCATACAATAATTATTATTATGGAAAATTATGTCCTTTACACTTAGCTTTAACCTAGATTAACCCAATTTACCATTTACTAAGGTAATAAATATTAACATAGTTACTATTCATATTGACAAAATTGAGATTATATACCAAATTTGGATCAACTAATTATAAATATGTAATTAATTTTATTTAAATCAATACCTATAAATGGAATAAATTAATTTTAATGTAAGTGTGCAAAATACGATAAAAATTACTATTTATAAAAATACATTTTTAAGCATAAAACATGTACTATGAAAAATAAAATATATTATATGAATGATAAAACATTTTATTGAATGTAATATATATATACATATATTTAATTAAAAACATACACTAATAGTAATCAATTTAATTTATTAGGATAAAAATACATTGCGTTCATAAAAATAGTTTTTCAGAAAAACATATCCTTTATTTTTAAATAATTTTTTTTATTTGTAATTAAATGATAACATATGAATTTATTTTATACATGCATAAACCAAAAAATTTCATAATTTAATTAGTCCTATTAAAACCCACCAACCCAAAAATTATGTGATAATAATATATTAAGAGTATATCATAGTTTATCTAAACTTATTGTTGCGTATAATTTGTGCTATTTAAGAAATTAAATTTATTTGAAAAATATATATTTCTTTAAATATCAGGGTGTTAAAATGTCATGGAACTAAAAACATTTGAAAAATTATGTCAAACTCTCCATTGATTCCTTAAAACTCCTCCCAACACCTTAAACACCCGAACCAAAAAAAAAATATTCCAGTTAGTTCTAGAATGTTACACGGAGTTCCCTGTTGATGGATTATTTGGGGAACTTATGGTATGATTAAGGCATTAATATGTGCATATCAAGACAAGAAATTTTTATTAGGGTGATAAAGCTTTTATCTTGGTGGAAAAACATAAAATCAGAGTTATAGAGGAGATCTCCAAACAATGATCTAAGCTAGATTAAAATGAGAATATTTTTCTTTTTCTTATCATACCCTTTGATTATCAATTTGGAATGATATAAGTTTTTTGATTATATCATAGAATTTTGAGGTTTAATATCTATATGATATTTATTATAGAGTTGTTTTCAATGAGTTCTTGATAGAGATTGATGTCGTATATCCTACTTGATATATACATGGTATGATTTACATTAATATGAAAAATTATCAACCCTTTTATATGAAGGATATGATTCATGACTTGAACCACTAGGGCCTTCTTGACTGGAGATAAGTCTAGTGTGACACCCCTAGCTAGCCTTCAATAGGCCACAGGATAGAGAACATTTTTGATTAGTAATATCACACACATGGGAGGCCTCAAACTAAGGTACCTTACACTCCTACATGTCTCCAAATACCCATATAATACTGAAAGGTAAATAAAAACAATACCATAATGAACAAATAACATCTATCTCATATAATAGTATGATAAAAGTGTTGAAAATCATAAAGTTCCATATACAAGCACACCTAAATGCTGATAAAAGAGTCAATAATACTAAGAAGGAGGGGATTTCTATCAGATGAAACACCTTTTACAACCATGGTCACTCTATATCATTATATTCCACCTTCTCTTATTCCACTTGGGACACTATCAAAAGGCATATCTTCTATATATGACATGACATGTGTGGGAAGCTCCTATGTAGGGGCGAGTATAATAATGACTAATATGGCATCTTGAAATAACCAAACATAAGCATCAAGAGAGTAGTCATATCATCACAAGGTATTTCAAATAGAATATAAAACATTATAATAAGAACAATAAACCTAGATATAATCATAACAGAATCCAAGTCTCGAATGGGTATTGACCATCCTTCCATGCACTATATTCTACTCAAGGCTTCATGGTAATGTTTATCTAGGAGAACTCGCTCCTTAAGACACACTATCATTGGTGGCACTTATCCGAGAGGTTGTGCTCGTCAAGTATGGCCAATGAAGTACTCACTAGAAATCTGAAGATGTCGGCATCAAGATAGGGGATCACACCCAGGACCACTAGGGAGACCCCACAAACCCTGCTGGATTACCCTTCTAGATAGGGAATCGATGCCATGTTCATGTTGGTCACATAGATACCATGAACCCTACCAAGGATGAAGAAGGAATGGTAGAGGATCTCACCCTAAACACAAAAAGAGATACCCCAAACACTATATAAGGAAAAACCCATGGAGGGGATCACGATAACATACTTAGTATGTAATTTCACACTATACCCTTATAGATATAGACCAAGGTAACAAACACAATTGAAACTGGTCCAAACTAAAGATATTGATGGCCTCTACTTTCCCTAGAAAAAGCACATGATGTGTACTAGTAGAAAATAGTGGGTTTGGTATTCACATGTCTCACCATCTCAAACATCATGGAATCCTCCATATACATGGAATGTACTATAAGAACATAGTTTGTGGAGATCAATATGGCACTCGATGTGCTGCTATCCCATTCCCATGAATATCTTGTCGTGTATGTGTACTTTGTGTCATGCCCATGTACTGTGGTCATTCCTATGTACATGGTCATTTATGAGTACCGGGAAGTGCCTATGTACTCTGCCCCTACTTATGTTTCTGGTCATTTCCATGCATATGTACCATTATAGTACATTCCTATCCGCCAAGACTGGGACATACAATCTGTGACATGTTTCTAACAGAGTGTGATACTTTTTCCTGCATGGAAACCATAGCACCATTAAAGGGGGGACTACACAGCAAGTATTCTTTAGAAAACACACCATGTAGTTGGGAATTTCACATAAATTACAGACCATTCAACACATTCTCCCACATTAATTTCATCATTAGATATGTCACCTATCCTATCGATAATCATGGATATCGATCCACCTGTGCCTTTTTATCTCTGGTGAATGGATTTCGGCCACCCAAACCACTCAAAAAACAACTAGTGTCTCACTATGTCATCACCACACACCAAATTAGGAAATGAGGGCCACTAATCTAATACTAATTCACCTCTGGTCATCCACCTTCATCGTCTCACCTTGATCTCCCCCTTTATCACAGACTCGAACCTATAGTATCGATCAATTGCGTTGAAGAATGGTCGTGCAACAACTGAATACCAGGTATTAGTCGAAATGTGATCCAATGAAATATTGGTGATGAATCATGTGATGAATGGGGGAAGAAAAGCACAAAATAGAACAAGAGGAATGTGCCTCATAAGTTTTCCATGTTGGACTTAATTTTTTTATTTTATAATAATGAATTAAGAAACATAATCAAAATAATATCAATTACCCAAATCCCCAAAAAATAAACCCACACCCGCAACATTATTGACCCAAGAATGAATCTATTAGTGGAGTTTATTTTTGTTAATATTGAGGTAATAAATAGGTAATAAAATAATGAAAAATAATTCCCATCCTTAGGTTTTCATTGATCATTGATGAACAATGGAACTATGGAATCATCATTGGAGAGATTCATGAGCTCCATTGGCGAAGACGATCCATTAATAATTGATCGCAATCCTAAATCCATTGTCGTTTCCCTTTCTCTCCTCCAATTTTTCCTCCCTAAATCCCTAGGGTTATACAAATAACCCTAGAGATTTTCCATAACAGGACTTTTATAATGAGCAGATTATGTCTAGCTTTAATTAAAACAACTCAATAAATATTTTAATTTAGTTAATTATTTCTCCCATGATGGCTCTCAATCTAAAAACATGTAACGAACAGATATTATTTCATGCCTAAGGTAAAACCCACATTCTGGATACAACTGTGGTCTCATATTTCCCATCCCAACCCCCATAAAAATGATATTCCATTATTTTAGATAAATTGTAAGTGTATGATATAATATATTTAATATTTGTATAATATCAATATTGATCCTCTACGGGCCTCAGAATCCCACAATGACTTAAAACCTAATTATAAAAATGTTATTTATAATATTATAATGTTTTATTAGGAAATAACAGAGTTGTTACATTCCCTACACCTTAGGTATTTTCATTCTAAAAAGCATAAATACTGTTAAAAAGATAAGTGTACTTGGATCATATTTGGGTATCCGGCTCTCAAGTTCTCTTCTACAGATTGCCATTCTACCACCAAACATGCACAAAGAGAATTTATCACCAATTTAGGATCTTCTCCCACTAATCCTTGATCCCTACTGGGTACTTTGAAATGGTAGCTTCATCCTTGATTTCTATCTCTCCTCAGTCGATAACATGATATGGGTTCTGCACATACCTCCTTGGTTACGACACATTGAATTCATCATGTACCCAATATAACTATGACTTTAGGTCCATGTGGTATGCCACCTACCATCCCCTATGCTATAATTATAAAGGTATGATGAACCTCATAGATAAATTTCCTCCTTATCCAAATCTTCGCAACCCATGTCGAGGTGAGACCCTTAGGAACACATAGTCTCCCACCTCAAACTGAAAAGTCCCCCATCATCAGTCTGTATATGAATTATGGTGGCTCTGGGAAGTCAACATTTTCTCCTATATGATATTCACCTTCTCTTTTGAAGCTCACAATAACTCTTGGATTATAAACACATACTCCCTTGTATCATTTTAGCATAGTGGTGACCTGTAGGTTCTCCAATACAAGGCCTTGAATAATTCCATACCGATGGTGGAATAGTGGATATATTTGTATGAAAACTATAAAAAAGTGTATTTGATATTCCCAACTACAACCAAAGTCCATCATGAATGCCTGAAATACATCCTCCATAATATGAAAGTATTCTTAATCTAGCCATCAGTATAGATGAAAAACGCCATTATCATATGCAACTAGGTCCCAAATTCCTCTTGTAGTCCTCTCGATAATCATGGAATGAATAAAGCATCACAGTTTAAAATAATCATCGAGGAAACTCTATAGAGTCTAATTATATCTTGGTGGTAAAGGCATCTGACACTCTCTATTGAACACTTATCATGGATATCTAGGAAGTGGTCCGACTTAATGAGCCATTATATGATCCTTGTGATTTCATTGTGTCATATAGACATCCATGGTATCCCTATCATGAATTACATAGATATATCATCAAATTTCCACTCTGAAACCTCATGGGGTTGATCTATACCTGCTATAACCTAGTTCTCAATATTCACCTACTGAAAACTGAGGCACCGAGAGACAAATTCTTCTACACACTTCTTCATTCCTTCCCACAATAATTGACTTCTAAGTTCCTGTTATATCTTCACCACATCTGGATGTACCTTTAAGGGGGATGTTTGGAACTCCCTTAGAACCTTCCCATTCAAATTCACTGGTACCATATTCCTTATTATGAAAAGGATAACATTCTCCCCAACTTCATAAAATCTATATAGATCACATGTGGTGGATATATGAGTATGCATGGTCTCACAGCCAGTATCTCTATATTGATACTACCTAACACATTGTAGAATCGAGTGGGTAACTATCATCAACTAGAGGTAATATGCAATATCCTCATCCACTGGGGAGAACTACAATGAGGAAAAATGTTTTAATACCTCAAACAATAACTATGGGAAAGATCTCCTGCTGAGAGAATATGCCACCACATTCCCCTTTTTGAGAGTATAGACAATATCGAAGTCATAATCCTAGAGAAAGTTTATCTATCACTTTAGTCTCAAGTTTAGATCCTTATGTGAGAAGATGTAATTGATACTCTTGTGGCCAGAATATATGATAAGCTACCCACCCATAAGGCAGTGTCACTATATCTTTAGGGTTAAGACTATCACTTGTAGCTCTAGTTCATGGTTCACGTAGTTATTATCATGAGGTCTAAGCTATTAGGACCCATAGATGATCATCACCTACCTCTACATCATAACACAAAAAAAATTGTCCCTAAGGAATCACATAATATTGCATACTCAACACCCTAATATGGAAGTCTTAATATGAGAGTGCTCATCAACATATTCTATAAACCATGAAAAGACAACTGAAACCTCTCTATCAAAATGAAAGGTTTCCCCTTTTGGGGAAAAAGATTCAAAGGTGCTATTATATTGGATAAATCAGGCATGAATCTCTTGTATATTTCAACTAACCCAAGGAAGTTTTTCACCTCCATCACATTATTGAGTGGATCCCAAGATAACACTACATCTAACTTCATCGGGTCCACTATCACACCCTCTATTAAGATAACATACCCTATAATGTGGAATTCCTAAATTTGAAATTAAATCTTTAAGAGATTACCATAAATCTGGTTTTATCAGATTATGTCTAAGACCATCCTCAAGTTTCTCACATGACCCTCCTAATACAATGAGTACACTAGAATTTAATTGATGAAGACCACTATAGACCTAGTCTAAGAAAGGCTGAAAGATCAGGTTCATCAGTCTCATAAACACTACAAGGGAATTTTTCACACTAAAAAGAATCACCAATACTCATAATGAATATAGAGACATCAGAATAAATTCTTTAGTATATCCTTATCTCATAATTGGAGATGGTAATAATCAGATCTAATGTCTATATTCAAGAGCCATCTCGCTCTTCTAAACTGGTCGAAGAGGTTTGTCAATACTTGGTAGTTTATACTTATTCTTCATGGTCAACTAATTCATGTGATGGTAATCCACATGAAACCTAATGATCTCATACACCTTCTTGGCGATAAACACTAGGGCTTCTCAGAATGAAACACTGGGTCTAACGAAGCTCTTCCTCTATAAATCCTCTATCTACACCTTCAGCTCACAAATCTCTATGGGAGCCATCCAATATGTTGGCATGGATATCATGGTAATACCTGGTAGAAATTCAATACATATGTCTATCTTTCGATGGGAAGGTAAGACCGGCATGTCCTCAAGAAATAAATCCTCATACTCTACCACCTATTCAAGAATATGAAAGCCCGTAGTATCTACTTCTATAAAGGAAATACAAACCAACTGGTGGGTAATTGGTTTTATCCTCATGAGTAAGAGTACATCCTTCTCTGTTTGGGTTTCCTTCTTACCCATGAAAGAAAAAATCATCCCATCACTATGGACACTCTACATCTTCTTCCTGATATAGTCAATTTGGGCATGAACTGTGGATAGAAATTTTGCACCTAATATAGTGTCAAAATTCACATCGTTGCTACAAAGAGACCCAAAAATAATCATTCCCCTCCAAGAGTCCTATAAAACTACTAGTAGAAATGTTTGATCAATAAATTCACTTTAGTCAAAGTCTCAAAGTTTAAGGTTTGAGCAAATGTCTCAAATAGAATCTCTATGTTCAAACCAAAGAATTGGAAAGAATGGAGTGTCTTAAACTTGTGTCTACAAATACTACAACTAAAGTAGATAAGACAAAGGTCGTACCTCAAATCATTCCAAGGGTCTCAGGGTCATTGTTCTCTACTACTAGTATTTATCCTCATCCCTACTCACTAACACCCCGAGCCTATTGTGGACCACCTAGGGGTGGTGGTGGTGATAGGTCAAACTGTATGCCACATCCTACTGCTCTACCCCGTTTTTCCACCATATAGACCTCCCTATTCCTGTATCTATCATTGCATGGGAATTCAATAAACCATATCTATATTAGTTATACAACGGGTTGGAAAATTTCTCATGAGAAGTCCCTGACCATTGTAAGAGAAACACTACCACTCTTTAGGATGACTAGAATCGTCCTGAGAGACTGAATCCACAGACCCTATATCCTAATATCGTCTCCTAAAGCATCTCATATTCCTAGATCCTAATGAATGTAATTGAATACTAGATTATAAGGTCTCATATCCTATTTACCCAATACAATCACCAACTATTGGCATCTACTTGCCAAAAAATATCTCCATCTCCAAATCTTGCTCAAGCACCCCAACATAGGTGGGAATGCAAAGTGATATCACTCCAGCCCAAGTATCTTGGTGTAGGCCCTTCTCAAAGGTATGTGATCGAAAGAGTAGATCCTAAACTATATCTAAAGAGTATCTTAATAGGTTTTTAATCCTTAAATAATACTCTACCCGTGTCATAATTCCCTACTGAAGCTATAGAATCTCTTGGATGTGCACCACTTGCATCATGGCCGGATAGACTCCTCCCTAGAGATATTCTCAAATTCTAACTAGGATAGATTTATTTCATCATATGTTTTAGTCACCAGACTCCAGCATCACCCCCAATATATCCCTAAAAGAGACTCACTATTAGGACCATTATCTGATGTGAAGGTTTCCTCAATAGGTAGAAAACTCATGTAACATCCTTTATTAAGTCTGTTGTGGCTTGGGGGTATATCTTACCCATAAACTCGGGAGGTTTCTACCTCTAAAACTAATGAATTTTTCTTATACTATGAACATCATTATTCGGTACTAATGGAACATCCTTCTACTCAATGGGTGGGTGAAAGAATGAAAAACCACCTGAAGGTACCACCTCTTATGCAGGACTTTGCATTGAAGCCTCAACACTATGTGGATTATCCTTATGATACTGATATTGAATCCTAGATGGAAATCATTATGGAATCATTATAAAATAAAATATATATGTACCATGGTCAATTGGTATATCTGGGTAGCTGACATAACAAGTACATGAAAACCAAATTTCATTCCTATAAGATGAATTTACCAATGTTTTCCCATAAAACCAATGCCTACATGTACTAATTCAATAAGAAGGTGATCAGAATACTAGTTAATAGATACATTGGCCATTGCACCAACACTAGTGTCCCTAGTTTGAGAGTTGAACTTGAAACACTTTAACACTATTTCCCTAGTTCCCAAACCAGTCATCACAGTTAGAAAAATCTCTAAACTTCAGTCATATGATGAATACCCTTTGATACCACTCTATTGTGACCTAACCTAATAAGGATCACCTAGATATCGATAGGATAATTTTGACACCTCAATCCCACCTCAAATAGGCTCGGGGATGGAAACCAACATTGAGTGGCCATATCGCACACATGGTAGGCATTATTATAAGGTACTTGTACACACACATGCATCTCTAAGTACCCATACAATGTTGAAAGGTGAATAAAATAGTTACTATAATGAATTCATAACATCTATCCCACGTTAGATTATACCAAAATTAGTATAAAACATAAATTTCCATCTACAAGACCACCTAAAATCTAAAAAAAGAGTCCAAATTACTAAAAAGGAGGGGAATTCTATCAGATAAAACACCTGGTCCCACCAAGATCAGTCTAGAAAACTATGCACCTCCTACTCCTAATCCTCCTAGGACACCTTCAAAAGGAATGTCATATGTATAAGATAAGACATGTGTAGGAAGATCCATTAAAGGAATGATTATAACAATACCCAATAAGAATCCCCAAAATAACCAAACATAAGCATCATAAGAGTGGTAATCTCATCACAAAGTATGTAAAATGGGATATGAGACATAACAATAAGAATAATAAACCTAGATATACTCATAACATATTATAAGTATTAAAGAGGTATGGATTATACTTCCATCCACAAGATTCTATTTGAGGCTTCAAGGTAACTCTCATCTAGGATATCTCACTCCATATGTCATGCAATCACTGGTGGTCTTCATCCAAAAGTTTGTGCTCATATTATCTCTCCAAATATGTACTTATTAGAACTCTAATGATGTCAACATATAGAAAGGTGATCAACACCCAATTCATAGTGGTCACACCAATATCATGTACCCTATCTAGTATGAAGAATAAATTATAGAGGATCCCAAGCTAGTCACATGAAGGAATAAAAAAAACTATATTTAAGACAAAACCCATAGAGGTGAGAAAAATACTTTTGTCAGGACATAATTCAATAATGAACCCTCATAGGGATGGACCTGTTAGGACCAATGATTGAATTTGTTATCAGTGATTTTTAAATATTTTTTTGGTGAGTTTTGATGAATTGGTGATTCATGGATAATTGTTATGAATTCATGAAATGACATTGGATTTCATGCTTGTACAATTCTCCATGTGAACTCTAATGATTGTTGAAGTGGTCTTAAGTTCCAAGATATGTGTCATTGATGAAACTTTGTTTACTACAATGTGAAGAAGAATATTATCCATGAAAATGTTGTTTTTCATGAAAAATAATTGAGGAAGTCCATGGAAAATGTAGTAGAGGAAATCCATGTAAGGTGTTTTATATTGTGTGATGATGTGTAGAGGGTTTCCTTTCAAAATAAAGGGAATTTCATAAAGAGGAATTTAGAAGTACATGAAAAAAAATCATGTTGAATCAAGAAGAAGGTGAAGAGATGAGTTGGATTTACAGTATAATTTGAATAAGGTATTTATAAAAGAAGAATTTGAAGAGGGAAATTATTGGAATTTAACAAAAAATAAGGTTAACCCACTATCAAACTCAATTGTGGGATTATACAGGATCCAGAGGTCATCCGCACCCAAGGGAACAATCCCAAGATAGTGATGGGCTACAAAAGTGGGTGACCATGTATAAGGCCTACATGAACTCACCTAAGGAGATCATAAGTGAGCAGTAGTGGCTCCACTGTGTGGGGTAGCATGGTGGAAGAGAGAACTAGTATGGGGTGTTACTGGATGGGGTTCAAGATTTCTAGTGGTTTATGGTGTGGTTTGATTATTAAACCATGGACTAAACAGATGGATGTATCAATGTGGTATGGAGGGACTATTCCTCCATCTTTAAAAAGATGGATAAAATATCGGACGTTGGGTGAGCTGATCTCGACTATCCGATCAGTTTAGAGTGATTTTATTAAACATCCCTCACTCAAGAGATATATGAAGCACATGTATTCTTCAATTTATGATCCATGACCATGATTCCTCAAAATAAAATAAGGCTGTGAACATCAAAAGGGAGGCTACACTGAACTTATATCATCCAAGTGAGTCAGAAACATTTTCTAGAAACAAAGTTTATAAACTTCCATGCATGATCAATTTAACCCTGACTGTGATGTCTGATTAGACACTAAATGAGGATAATATTCATTGGTAATATATATAATATTCATGTTCTTTATTATTCATAAACACCATTTTAGTGCATTTTACACTTTGAACATCATTTCACATTATGATTGTAATACCTTCTTAAAATGCACTATTATGTGGTACATTTTTGAACATCATTTAAATTACCAAATGATTCATATTATTATACATATTTTAATTTGATAATTTATCTACACTCCAATATGAACATGTTTCATTCAGGGATCAATGGATAATTCATGGAGGATGATGGAGATATTTGGCAATGAAAGGAAGCAATTCTGGAGAAGGCAGATTGGACACCAGACCACTGATGAGACTGTGGGGACCAACATACAGGCCCAATTAATTCCAACTTTATTGTGATGCTAGAAGACATGTATAGGAACAAATCACTCTTCATGAGTTAATGCTAATTCGGCCTCCATGGTGGTCATTCAGGCGGCCCAAGTTAGAGATACAATTCTGGGCCAGATTTTGCGGCCCAGAAAAACATCCCATCAATTTGATCATATCTCGGAATAAAAAACTCCAAATGGGCCCAAATTTTAAAGGAGGTTAGAAGACATCCGGAGATACATTTTCTTCTTCTATGGCCCACTCTGATTCGGCCTTCTAGAAGGTCTTCCAGATGCGTCTGTTCGGTGGATGAAAACTGGCTTCCACCTCGGGTCAAACGTGGAAAAGTCCAAATTCCACAAGCTTTCCACCACCTATAGCCTACCAAAATTAATTAAGATGATTTGTACTGTTGGTGTCTCGACCAAAGGCTCCCAAAATGACTATTTAAGGCAGTGGTGGTGAAGGATTTGAGGATCTTGGATGCTTTGTTCAATTGTAATGTTATGCTGCATTTTTGTTGCCTCAATTTTGTCTTTCACATGTAAGTTGTTCAATTCACTTTAGTTTCTTAATAAAAGTTCTTCTTCTACTATTATTCTGTTGTTATTAATATCACTTTGATACCGTTGGATCAAGGTGTGAATTTATTCACACCAAACCTTGTGAAATTATTCACACAACGGTGGAGTGATCATTTTATTTTTGTTGTTTTCTTTACTCCTCCATTTCCTCCCTCATGAGTCTACTTTCCGCTTCCATTGAAACCATGGGATCAATGGAGGGCTAACCCACTTATGGGTTGATCCAAGGGAGTAGAAAGGGGCTGGATTGGATGTTGTTTATCACCTAATTAATGTATAATCACTTCTTCAATTGGGATTTTTATTTGATGATTTTTAAACTCCATCGTCCTTGTTGAATTTAAGGCCACACTTTTCAAGTACTAATATGATCCTTTACCTTGAAGTTCTCAAAACTTTGATCCTTCAAGTGTATATGTGATTAGTATTATAGGGTTTAGGCATTAAACCAGTAAGTGATGATGTTGTTTTATCTCCTTAAATGAACCCATCTCAAATTTAAGAAGTTGAAATCATTAAAAAGAAAATACGTCCAATCCACCCCGAGCGATAACCTAGGATCAACTCATTATTTTAAATTGAATACACTTAAATCTATTAGATATATTTAAAACCAATCCAAAATCAATCCAAGTTGGCCACTTCATAGCCAAAAATCCATCCCTTAGGTTGTGTATCTTAGGTATCTTCTTAGGTCTCTGTGGAATTGACAACCCAAGCTACACTACAAGGATCGTTCTACCCTTCTTCTCTTGGGTAAATTTGGGCGTGAACCAAATTTTGGCGCCGTTGCCGGGTACCAAGTAAGTACCTTAGATCCAAAAAAAACCGTCTTTCCTCACCTCCATTCTTCTACTCTCACCCAAGATCTCTTATCTTGTCCCTTTCTCGCTTTTTTTTTGGCGCATGTCCGCCTACACCCGCGATTTCTCAAACAGACTAGTTAGGGTGGAAAGTCCTAGGATAGGGGAGTCAAGTGCACCTAAGGGATTGTTTAAATCAGATTCAAATATTCTTGAAACCCCAAAGTCAGAACTAGAAACAAGTCCAATGGAGGGTTATCCACAAAATCAAATTGTAAACCCTGGGGGTAATCAAATGGGAAACCAAAACCAAGAAGCTCCAAACTTAGGGAATGTAGTTGATCAAACCATGAACGACTACCTCACTCCAGCTTGGACCAATGCCCCCTCATGCATTAGACACAATTCCATAGGAGACACCAACTACATATTCAAACCCCATGTCCTAAACCACCTTCCAACCTTTCATGGGATGGAGTCAGAAATGTCATACCTTCATGTCAAAGAGTTCAACGACATTGTTGAAACCATGTGTCCCCCACATCAACTAGAATCCGCTAAGATGAGGCTATTTCCTTTTTCATTAAAGGATCGAGCTAAAAATTGTCTAAAAAACTTGAGATCTACATCAATCCACTCTTGGGACCAACTGCAAAGAGAATTCTACAAAAAATACTTCCCTCATCACAAAACAATTGCACTTAAAAAGAGCATCCAAAACTTTTTTGAAAAAGAGGGAGAGTCATTTTATGAAACATGGGAGAGGTTCAAAGACACCCTAAACATGGTTCCACACCATGGGTTTTCCATACTTGAACAAGTGAGAATTTTCTATGAAGGGTTGGGTCCGGGTAATAAACAATTCATTGACATGATGTGTAATGGAACTTTTAAAAACAAGGCCCCAAATGATGCTTACGAGTATCTAGAAAGTCTGGCTGAACAAAACCAAACTTGGGGAACTTCACCTTATTTTGAAAAGCCACAAAGAACCACTGGAATTCATACACTTAGAGAAGAGGAAATCCTTAGGGCTAAACTCGCAGCACTCTCTAAGAAGGTTGAAGAGATAGACCTTAGGAAAGTCCATGAAATCCAAAATGTAGACCTTGTTTGCACAATTTGTGACAAAAATGACCATAAAACAGACAACTGCCCAACCATTCCATCCATCAAGGATGTTCTTCTAGGAGGACCCCCAGCAGAAGTCAATGCCCTAAACTTTCAAAAGCCTCAATACCAAAACACCTTCAATCCAAGGTACAATGACCACCCAGGATTTCGATGGAAGGATAACCAACAACATATCCAACCACAAGGGCAAAATCCTTACCCTCAATAGAGCTACCAAACCCAACCTATCCAATACCAACAGCCACTGGTCCATTTTCAACAAACCATCCCACCTCCAAAATATCCCCCTGGGATAAACCAACCTACTCAAGCACCAACCCAAACTGTTCCACAAAGCCTACTAGAACAACTATGCAAACAAATGGAGAGGATGACCTCAGAAGTCTCTTCCCTAAAACAAGAACTTCAAACCATCAAAACAGGAAAGGCACCCATGCCTACTCAGGCGGTGCCATCCTCAACTTCAAGGGGAGAGTCAAGTTGTGCTCAAACAACTCATGAACAACTAAAGGTTGTGACTGTTTTAAGAAGTGGGAAATCAATTGAGAAACCTGAACAACTAATTCAGAACCCACCTAAAGATTCAAACTTGGTTGAAAATTTAAATGAACCACAAGATCAAACTGAGGAAACTGATAACAATGTGAAAGAAACAACTCTTCAACAAACAACCCCACAACCTGCACCATTTCCCCAACGCATGAGGGGGAAATCCAAGCCTGAACTGAGTGAAACGTTGAGGGAAATATTTTCACAAGTCAAGTTGAACATACCCCTTCTCGATGCCATCCAAACTATACCTGCCTACTCAAAGTACCTTAAGGACTTGTGCACTTTTAAAAGAAAATTTTCACATAAAAACCAAGTCCTTTTGGCTGCTAATGTGAGTACCACCATTCAAGGGACCATTCCTCCTAAGTTAAAAGACCCAGGTTGCCCTTAAATCAATATTGAACTAGGAGAAAGCAAAGTTGTCAAGGCCTTGTGTGACCTAGGTGCTAGTGTCAATCTCATCCCATATGTTGTGTACTGCCAGTTAGGCCTAGAAGAGCTCCAACCCACATCTATCACACTTCAGCTTGCTGATCGTAGCATTAGGGTTCCAAAGGGGGTTTTAAAGGACGTTCTAGTAAAGGTTGAAAACTTCATCTACCCTGATGATTTCATTATCCTTGAAAACCATCCAAATTTAGGAAATAAGGAACAAACCCCAATCATCCTTGGTCGTCCTTTCCTTGCAACAATCAACTCTGTTATCCGAGTCCGAAATGGGAACATGACCATCACCTTTGGAAACATGAGTCTAGACTTGAACATCTATAATGCAAGCTCACAAATAGAGGATGACGAGTATATTCATGAAGTAAACATGATAGGAAGCATTGATAATGAATCCATGGAACATCAAGGAATATTTTATGAATTTTTAAGTCAGAATGAGATTGATTTCCTTTGTTCATATGAAGGAAGTTTATCTCCTTGGCTTGAATCATTTTCAAATTGCTCTTATGATGAAGTCTTAGGTCCAACAATCAGTGAAACCTTTCAAGAAACCAATTTTATAGAGACCCCTCTAAATTCCTTACCTAAATTTAATCAAGCCAATCTAGTAGCTGAAACTTCTACATGTGAGGAATCAATCCAATCTGAACCTCTAAAAAAAGAAATTGATCTTGATCCAATGTCCCAATCTTCTGCTGAAATTCTGAAACAACCTGATCTTGAATTGAAGGAACTTCCTGCTGCACTAAATTATGACTTCCTAGGGGAAAATCAAACACATCCTATTGTCATTTCTTCTTCTCTTGAATCCAATCATGATAGGATGCTTCTAGATGTCCTTAGGAAGCATAAGAAAGCCATTGGTTGGACCCTTTCTGATATTCCTGGGATTAGCCCACTTATCGGGACTCATAGGATTGTTCTGGAATCTGATTCAAATCCATGTCGTCAACCTCAATGGCGACTCAATACTAATCTCATAGAGGTAGTAAGGAAGGAACTTCTGAAATTGTTGAAAGCTGGTATCATATATCCCATAGCTGAGAGTGAATGGGTGAGCCCAATCCAAGTGGTTCCAAAAAAGGCTGGAATCACAGTGATAACCAATGAGGATGGAGAGATTCTTCCAACAAGGGTGAGTAGTGGATGGAGGGTCTGCATTGACTATAGGAAACTAAACTCATTCACCAAGAAGGACCATTTCCCCTTACCATTCATTGACCAAGTCCTTGAGAGAGTGGAAGGTCATGCCTTCTACTGTTTCTTAGATGGGTACTCGGGGTACAATCAAATTGAGGTCTCCCTAGAGGATCAAGGGAAGACTACATTCACATGTCCTTTCGGTACCTTTGCCTTCAAATGCATGCCCTTCGGGTTATGCAATGCCCCTGGAAACTTCTAGCAGTGCATGATGGGAATCTTCTCAGACATGGTAGGGGATTTTCTTGAGGTCTTCATGGATGACTTCTCTGTGTTTGGGGATACTTTTGAGGGATGTCTGCAGAATTTGGAGAGAGTCTTGTCAAGATGTGAAGAAAAAAATCTGGTCCTAAACTGGGAAAAATGTCATTTCATGGTTAAAGAGGGACTTGTTCTAGGCCATCTGGTCTCGAGTAGGGGGATTGAAGTTGATAAAGAAAAGGTTGACATCATTCGTCACCTTCCATCACCCAAAACTGTCAAAAAAGTGAGGTCTTTCTTAGGACATGTTGGTTTCTATAGAAGATTCATCAAGGACTTTAGTTCAATATCCCATCCCCTTTGTGCTCTCTTAGTAAAGGATGCTCCATTTGTTTGAACAGAAAGCTGTGAGGGTTCATTCTCAACCCTCAAATCCTCTCTCACCTCTCCTCCCATTATGAAATCTCCAAATTGGAACCTTCCTTTTTAACTTATGTGTGATGCCAGTGACTTTTCTGTTGGAGCGGTGTTAGGACAACGTTGTGATAAAACTCCTTATGTCATTGCTTATGCAAGAAAATCCTTAAATGATGCCCAAATCAACTACACCACCACTGAAAAGGAGTTACTTGCTATTGTGTTTGCCTTAGAGAAGTTTAGGTCCTACCTATTAGGATCACCCATCACTGTGTTCACTGACCATTCTGCACTAAAATACCTCTTCCAAAAACAAGATGCTAAGGCTAGACTGATTAGGTGGGTCCTTCTCTTACAAGAATTTGACCTCACAATCAAGGATAAAAAGGGAGTTGAAAATGTTGTAGCTGATCACCTCTCTTGGATGGAATTCAAAGACAACTCAAATCACCTTTCTGTGTCTGATTCATTTCCTGATGAACACTTATACTCTGTGAGTGAATGCCCTTGGTATGCTGACATAGAAAATTTCTTAGTGACAGGAGTCATTCCAAAATTCTTAGGGACTCAAGATCAAAGGAAATTCCTTTCTGATGTTAGACACTGTGTTTGATGATCCATACCTCTATAAGTTCTGCCCTGACCAAGTCATTAGGAGGTGTGTTCCAGAATCTGAACAAGAGTCCATCCTTAAATTCTGTCATAGTGAGGCATGTGGAGGTCACTTTTCCTCTAAGAAAACATCTGCTAAGATTCTTCAATGTGGTCTTTTCTGGCCCACCCTTTCAAGGGACTCCTACACATTTTGTCAAAGCTGTCCTAGGTGTCAACAAGTAGGGTCCATCACAAAAAGGAATCAAATGCCACTCACTCCCATCTTAGTGGTTGAAATATTTGACTGTTGGGGAATTGATTTCATGGGTCCCTTCCCAAACTCTCGGGGATACCTCTACATACTCTTAGCTGTTGATTATGTCTCAAAATGGGTTGAGGCCATTCCCACAAAATCCAATGATCATCAAACTGTGATTATATTCCTAAAGGAAAACATATTCTCTAGATTTGAAATTCCTAGGGCTATCATAAGTGATCGTGGAACTCATTTTTGCAATCGTCCATTCTCATCACTCATGGAAAAATATGTAATTTCTCACAAAGTGTCCACTGCTTACCACCCACAGACCAATGGTCAAGCTGAGTTAGCCAATCGTGAGATTAAGCAAATTCTTGAAAAAACTGTCAACCCCTCTAGGAAAGATTGGTCTGAGAAACTCTTAGATGCTCTTTGGGCCTATAGAACTGCATATAAAACCATTTTAGGAATGTCCCCATATAGGTTGGTTTATGGTAAAGCATGCCATTTGCTAGTGGAGATTGAACATAAGGCCTTTTGGGCAATTAATAAAATGGATTATGACCTCTCATTGGCCGGAACAAAAAGGAAATTAGATCTCAATGAACTGGAGGAACTAAGGATGGAGGCTTATGAAAATTCAAGGATCAATAAAGCTAGAGTTCAAGCCTACCAATCTAGGAATATCAAGGTCAAACATTTTGAACCGGGAAAACTTGTGCTCTTGTATAGTTCAAAACTTCATTTATATCCGAGAAAGTTAAGGTCTAGATGGTCAGGACCTTTCATAGTGCATCATGTATTCCCCCATGGGGCAGTAGAGATTCAATATCCCACAAGTGGTCACATTTTCAAGGTCAATGGTCAAAGGTTAAAAACATTCGTTGAATCATTCAATAAACAAGAAATAGATGTTGAGTTAATTGATCCAATCTATGAACCAGGAAAAAATTGATAAATTTGGGATCTATGTCGGGCTAACGACGTTAAACAAAGCGCTGCACGGGAGGCAACCTGTGGTTTTTATGTTTCTAATCTTTCTGAATCATCTTTATTTTTCAAATAAGATTACTTAATCATTTTTATATTTAAAAATAAAAAAATAATAAACTTTTGACCTGTTCTTCTATAATGAGTATGGATGGGTACGAAAGGGGAGCACCATATTCATCTGTGTCACATGGTGTGATCCTTGAGTAATACCTTACCCAGAAATTTAAAAAAGAAGACAATGTATCATCAGTTTATTTTGTTTTATTTTTATAGGTTAAGATAAAAATAATAATAAAATAATAATAAAAAATAAAAAAAGTCCACGCCATAGGCCGTGGGGCAAACCCCGTCACAACCGGCGAAGCCGCGGGGACTCGAACCCGAGACCGAAGGGAGACAGGGGTGCGCGCTTACCACTGACATGCGGCTTCTTGTGCTTTCTTATTCCATAATTTTTATATATATTCTTATATTTTACTTCCTTTATTATATAAATATATATATATATATATTGTTTTTTTTTGTTTGTTTTGTTTGTTTTGTTTTTCCTTTTTCCACTAGGGAACTTTGCAAGCGACATGGATATCAAAGGAATAAATTCGAGCGGCAAGAACTTCAAACTTCAACCACCAGGTGACTTCATTCCATAATCCTCATTTTCAATTTCCTTTTTAAATTTTTATTCCTTGCCTCTACTCCTTCTAATTTTTTATTTCTTCAAACACTGGGGACAGTGTTTTTTTAAGTTGGGGGGGAGATAAAATAAAAAAAATGCTTTTGTGTCAAAAACAAAAATTGAATGATTTGAAAAAAAAAGTAAATGGAAGGAAAAATTCCTTTAACTTTGAACATGGTAATACACATTGCACACTTTAAAACTGAATATCAAATAATTTAGCATGCCCTGATTCTGATTTTAATCCTTGTATAATTTCATGAGCATAGATTTTGGAAAGTGTGGATGTCCAATGTGATATTTCATCGTTTATATTTTCATACAAATACAAAAAATGCCACAATGCACGTCCTCTAGACTGTGGGGTACTAATTTGAATTTTTGGGGTCCCATAATAAATAGCATAGGATGGTTTTATTTTTATGAATAATATGAGTATTCAAAAAAAAAAAAAAAAAAAAATTATTAAAAAAAAAAAAAAAAAAAAAAAAAAAATTGCGTGTAGAGAAATGGATTGATAAAATGAGAGGCTTTCGGCACTTGGGGATCGTGACTCCAGAGTTTTCTAGCCCTGAGTTTTTCAATATATCTCTATTTATGGTAATATGACTTTGTTTTTGATTAAGTTAACTCAAGAGGATGCCCGAGTATGTGGGTTTCACTTGGTGCCCTAAGGCCTTTGAGTCTGGGAGTCATCGGCAAAGTCTTGCTACATGGGTTAATTTGATTAATTGCAATCTCAATTACTATAGCAATATTGCAAAAAAAAATCAAAAAAAGAGGGATGAAGAATACTCATATTAGGATTAAATGTGATTCCACCTAGCGCTTCCATGATTTCCCCCTTGAATGAAAATGAACCCCCATATCTATTGTGATTCACAACACATCATTACACCTAATTGAGTTGGATGAAGTATGATGATGGATTTGATCAAAGGAATGGGCTTGGGATTGGGATCTGCTTATTAAAATATCTCGTATTAAAATGTTTTTATGGGTTTCATGATTGTTTGGTATAAGGTTTTTTTGGTGATCATTGTGTATTAAAATGTTTTTAGAAAAGGGAATTCGAATTTCATTTTTGATGAGATATATTTTGCTCGGGACTAGCAAAACTCAAGTTGGGGGGTGTGATTAGCCACTAAATGAGGCTAATATTCATTGTTAATATATATAATATTCATGTTCTTTATTATTCATAAACACCATTTTAGTGCATTTTACACTTTGAACATCATTTCACATTATAATTGTAATACCTTCTTAAAATGCACTATTATGTGGTACATTTTTTAACATCATTTAAAGTACCAAATGATTCATCTTATTATACATATTTTAATTTTATAATTGATCTACACTCCAATATTAACATGTTTCATTCAGGGATCAATGGAGAATTCATGGAGGATGATGGAGATATTTGGCAATGAAAGGAAGCAATTCTGGAGAAGGTAGATTGGACACCATCCCACTGATGAGACTGTGGGGCCCAACATACAGGCCCAATTAATTCCAAATTTCGTGGGATGCTATAAGACATGTATAGGAATAAATCACTATTCAGGAGTTAATGCTAATTCGGCCTCCATGGTGGTCATTCAGGCGGCCCAAGTTAGAGATACAATTCTGGGCCAGATTCTGCGTCCCAGAAAAACATCCCACCAATTTGATCATATCTCGGAATAAACAACTCCAAATGGACCCAAATTTTACAGGAGATTAGAAGACATCCGGAGCTACATTTTCTTCTTCTATGGCCCACTCTTATTCGGCCTTCTAGAAGGTCTTCCAGACGCGTCTGTTCGGTGGATAAAAATTGGCTGCCACCTCGGGTCAAACGTGGAAAAGTCCAAATTCCACAAGCTTTCCACCACCTATAGCCTACCAAAATTAATTAAGATGCTTTGTACTGTTGGTGGCTCGACCCAAGGCTCCCAAAATGCTTATTTAAGGCAATGGTGGTGAAGGAGTTTAGGATCTTGGATGCTTTGTTCAATTGTAATGTTATGCTGCATTTTTGTTGCCTCAATTTTGTCTTTCACATGTAAGTTGTTCAATTCACTTTAGTTTCTTAATAAAAGTTCTTCTTCTACTATAATTCTATTTTTATTGATATCACTTTGATACCATTGGATAAAGGTGTGAATTTATTCACACCAACCCTTGTGAAATTATTCACACAACGGTGGAGTGATCATTTTATTTTTGTTGTTTTCTTTACTCCTCCATTTCCTCCCTCATGAGTCTACTTTCCGCTTCCATTGAAACCATGGGATCAATGGAGGGCTAACCCACTTATGGGTTGATCCAAGGGAGTAGCAAGGGGCTGGATTGGATGTTTTTTATCACCTAATTAATGTATAATCACTTCTTCAATTGGGATTTTTATTTGATGATTTTTAAACTCCATCGTCCTTGTTGAATTTAAGGCCACACTTTTCAAGTACTAATACGATCCTTTACCTTGAAGTGCTCAAAACTTTGATCCTTCAAGTGTATAGGTGATTAGTATTAGAGGGTGTAGGCATTAAACCAGTAAGTGATGATGTTGTTTTCTCTCCTTAAATTAACCCATCTCAAATTTAAGAAGTTGAAATCATTAAAAAGAAAATACGTCCAATCCACCCCGAGCGATAACCTAGGATCAACTCATTATTTTAAATTTAATACACTTAAATCTATTATATATCTTTAAAACCAATCCAAAATCAATCCAAGTTGGCCACTTCATATCCAAAAATCCATCCCTTAGGTTGTGTATCTTAGGTATCTTCTTAGGTCTCTGTGGAATCGACAACCCAAGCTGCACTACAAGGACCGTTATACCCTTCTTCTCTTAGGTAAATTTGGGCGTGAACCAATGTCTTTCACTGACGAATCCAAAATTCATCAAATGAAAAAAAGCAATTTAATGCACATGTATAATCAAAATGAGGAATACATGAAGCTCTGCATTTCATGCCTTAAGAACAAATGTAAAATAAGAATGAGGAACCTGATTCTCTCAGGTGAATTTCATGAGTCTGTGTGATGTTTCAAAGCCCACATGAAGAATAAAATAAAAACCAAGTCCGTCAAAAGTATTAAAAGAGAAGGTTTGGGTGCATAATAAGGTCATGGGTGATAATGAGTCAACCTGAAGAAGCCTGAGTTTTTGGAAAAAAATTATAGTGTTTGTAAATAGGGAGATGTGGCTTACATTTAGTCATATGAAGAAGATGATAACCATGCCTTCGGGTATCTATTTTGAGATACATCATTAAATAGGTGGCAGTGAATGAATATGAATGTATGAGGATTTCATGCATTCATGTAGGGTGGTAGTGGGGTGCTCTTTCCTCAATGTAAAGCAGAATAATACCCCTAGGATATTCATGAGTTACAATGCATGAATATAATAGCCACACAAATTATGGGGTATTAAAGAAGAGGAAGTTAATTCCCTGATCCATTTGGGTATTTTAAATGGTGCATTGTACAAAAGATAATTATACCCATTCGGGTATATCAAGTGAGAAAAATATAAAAATGAATACCAATTGACAATGGGGCATTAATGATTATAAAATAATTATAACATCCACTTTGGGGTATTGATATTTTAAGGAATAATAAAATTAAATGTGTTTAATTCTTAACACATTTAATTAAGAATTTAAATTATGGAATTTAAATCTTAGAATATATTGAGACCCCATGCTCGCATTTTTTTATAAATATGTGCATGAAGGTGATGAGAAATAGGTATAGAATTTCAATATCATTTTGATACACCTTGTATCCATTGTGTAAGAAGAATTTTGAGATTCAACCAAATTTGGTTAATTTATAAAGAAGAAAATTTCATGTACCTGATCATTTGAAGAAGAAAATCTAGATTATGCCAAATATGGAAGGTGTCTAGAGACCAGAACTATTGAAGTTCTTGATGAAGTACATGATAAAGTTATATCCTATAAGATCGTAGAGGAAGATAAAAGATAAACCTATAGTGGACCAAATCCTTTAATAAAGGTTAAGCCATCCAGTTGGTGTTGATATATGTTGAAGTCTTATGTTTGGAGCCAAGAGAAAAATGAGTCACTTGGTTGGATCTGGAACAAGAAGTCTTTTGTTTGGATCCAAAAGAAAACAGAGTCTATCAATTGGATCTGGAGCATTGTATTCACTTGTTTGATAGTGAAGATGCAACATCCTGACCCAAGTTCTAATAAAATGGTGCCCAGATCTAGGGGTTACAAGGCCTCAAGAGAACCTCCTCGTATGTCAGAGGCTGCCGACTAGCAGCAAGGTCCTAGGATGTGATAGTGGGGATACTATGACCTTATATCAGAGTAAGAAAATAGAAAAAAAGATAATTATCATACACAGTAGTAAATAAACAATGTAAAAAGGTAGTAAATAATATGAAGTAGAACATATTGTTATAATAAATAAAAACTATAAAATCTTGAATATCTATGTCATATATACAACACAGGTAACCCATTGGACTGACCATATAGATATGGGAGTACAAAAAGGAAGTGAACTAATAGTATAGGGCTCTACTACTAACTCTGAGCCAAACCATGTACTCGATCTCTAGACCCTATCAAACTACACAAGCCTGAATATAAGAACCCACATAAGCATATTCTCTTGATTAAGCAGCACTGAGCCTCAACACTATCCACCATGAAACTCTGCTCAACCTAAAAAATAGACATAAGGTCTATATATACACCAAGGTGCACATGTATGGGTGATAAATAATCTCATTAGGCCACTCCAAAGAGGAACTTATAAAATATTCTACTATAAGTGTATGAAAAAGTAACCTGCTCATCCTAGGTGAGAAAAACTAAAAAGATAAGTAAAACCAAATGATGTGAAACCATAGTAGAACCCCAGTTCAATAATCCCAATCAACTGGGAAAGTGCCACTATGGATGTCCATATATATACTGATACTAGTATAGTCATGTACCTATAAATATATACATAAATATGAATATTCATGAGTAATTGAAAGAAATAAAATAAAACCAATCAGTAGTTGATCCTTGATTATGTAATCCCAATCTCCTAGACATCATGTGTAAGGTTATTAAGCTAGATTTTATACCACTCTAATAGATGTATTTCATGCATGCATCTTAGTGTATTTTATGTATTGGTTTTTACATTTAAATGAATATTTTTTGAATTTTTTAAACATTTGACTTGTTTTATGTTTTATGGAATGAAACTATAGATTTATGAAAAATTAAGGAAAAGTGGAGAAAATATGAACTTAAAGACACTCTGTGTTGTGAGTGAAGTGAAGCGGCACGACATCAGATTTTTTAGGCCAAAGCGGAGCTGGAAATTTTGGAACAACAGGGTCACACTTTGTGTAATTAGATTACAATTCGTGACTTCATCAAGTGAAGCACCACCAATAGAAAAAGTTATGCTTCCATTCACACTATGAAACACAACTACATGTCATTTAATTCCATTACATGATGTGACATTTTTTCAGGAGAATATTTCATAGAATATTTTTCCATGATTTGTAGTGCCTGGATTTTGAGGGATTATGTGATGTGAAACTACTTTACACATTGTGTAATCGGCGACGTGCTGAAAAATTAATGTGACATGGTCAAATATGGTCAAAAATCTTGGAGGGTACTTGGGATCGAGATTAAATGAAGTTTAATCTATTACACATCATGAAATGGTTCGGGTAGAGATAATTTGAATCCTATTAATATAGGTCATTCCTGCTCTAACAAAATCATTCTAAATGCATTCTTCTACAAGGTGCCACCACCGGATGAAGGTGCACCTGCTACTTCACCACTTTTCTGTAGTATTTTAATTTCATTATTTTCTCCACCTGCTCGTGGTTAGCATGAGTGGGTGATTTGTTTTTTTCAGGGCTTACATGATGAAGGGGAATTAAATGTATGAGATATTTTATATTTTAATGAAATTAATGTTGGTATTTCATATTGATTATTAAATTATATCTCTTCCCTAATTCTTCTTGCATGACCACTATGAATGGAGTTAGGTATTGGTTTAAATTTATTTATTTCTTTGAGAAATAAAATTGCCTAGATTGATCGAATTCATCTTCTTAATATGTGATCTAGGGTTTAGACTTCCACCATAACCATTGGGTTGGTTTCTTACCAATTTTTAAATACGGTTCTGGGTTACCATTCATTGCAATCTGATGTAACTGATCCTGAGAAAAGGAGAGATTTAGATGGAGTGCATTTATCATGACCATTAAACTCACTAGGGCCTAATTCTGATGACTGCATAATTTTTAATTAATTATTTCATACCTTTTCATCCCATGAACCATGATTTATTACTTCCTAGCACCCATTTTATATTTTGTTCTCCCATAATCTTCACCAATCTAATGAAAACTAGATTAGATTTTATTTCTTCGATACGTAATTAGTTTATGTTTATTTTATCTAATTAATATTTTTCTCTAGCCCTATCATTATGGGTTCTTCCTCAGACATGCATATCCTATACTACCATGTAGTTTAGTAGTTTTGTTGTTTCATGTTTATAAATTTCTAAATTCGGTAACCTGGAAGGAATTAATGATTCTTATAATAATATGAAACTCAATTCGCGTATCATTAAGTTGATCTATGGGTCTGTAATCCCAATCGACGTATAGCTTCTTTGACCAACACTAGAAATATCTCTGAGCAAGCTACATCATCATAGTGGGGATACTCTTACTACACCTAGGTTCACCCATACTCAACTCCAATCACTATAATCATTGATTATGGGGAAGTACATTTGGAAATACTATAAATAGTCACTGAGATAGATGTCATACTTCTTAGGCCATGTAAATATAGTCCAATTCTTGAGCCCTAGTTCATGGTCTGTAGGCAGTCATGACATTTAGAACTTAGATAATCCCAAAGGTTCAGACCCTTAGGTGATCTGTAGAGAGAACTAACTTGTGAGATTCCATTCCCACCTGAAGAGTCTCTAATAAGGGAGAGAGTAATCATCTATATCATCTAAATGTGAATAATAATTCCAGGTATCCAACGATGTGAGAATTCATGAACTAAACCACGATCAAGTAACCAACCAATGAGAGTGTAATCATCCCTATCCCTCAGGAGGGCATAATCGCCCACAAGTATAATCAGATCGAGGAGTGTGTAATCATTCTCATCACATATCTAATAGGGGATAGCATAATCATATTCATCACTTGGGATAGGGAAATCATCTATGAGAATCATTTCTTAGGACTCATGCCCATATAACATAATCTCATGCATAACATATAGATACCAAGAAACACCTCTAGTCATCCCAATAATATAATAATCAAATATACAGTCTCAATAGCTGAATACTAGGGAGTACCTCTAGGTATACTAGTAAATATCAAAAAAAAATAACATGTCTCATAAGCCAGATCCCAGGAATAATGTCGGGGAATCCCAATAGAAATAAATACACCTCACATCAAGATCAACAACCACCAAACAAGAAGAACCTCTGGTAAACATCACTGCAACAGTAATAAACATGTGAAGGATAAACAAAGTGTGAGGGTGGATAAATTCCTAAATCCAACACTATTGCCACAAACCCGTGGGATTACAAGTTTCAAATGGTTTTTGAGGTGACACTCGCTACCATTTCTACCCAAATCTGACATACTAACTTAGGTTCGGTCAAACTATGGATCTCCCACTAGGCCCCTCAATCCAAACACTGATAGGAATCCTACTTGGGATCCTCAAGGTATTCTATAAAATCCTATAACATGATTTTATGTGTTTTGACTCCTTGATTTGATTACTGGATGATTGGATATCATCTTGGATTTTTTCTGGTGGGTTTTTAGACTTTTTTAAGGTTTTTGTGCCTGTACACGGTTTACGCACGGTTTGAGCATGGTTTGAAAAAGTGTGCAACCGGGATAGTAAGGGATCCTATGGTTGGTGCAAAGTTAGACTAAGTGTGCATCTAAACCAGGAAACCCTTCTAGTGGCTCTATTTTTTGTGCATGGTTAGGCATGCGGTTAGTACTAACCATGCGACTTAACCCAAGAGTTGTGCACGTGGTAATTAAAGATCCAAAAAATGTAATTAAATACCCAAAATCCCCTAAACAACCCTAAACTGCTACCACTTGATCATAATACAATCCTTATGATTTTAGGAGCCCTATGGAGGCATTTTGTCTCCCCAAACCTCATTTCTTGGTGGATAAAAGTGCCAATCGAAGCTAAGGTCTACTATTTCAATGAGTTATTATCTTCTTTTCTTGGATCTCCCTTGTTCTCTTGATTCTTTATTTATAAAGGTTTTGAAAGCCATGTGTTTTTTTGGATCTTGATTGATTGATGTAGAATTTTATATCTAGGATATCCTCTCTCTTCTTTCAGGATCTATCTTTTTAGATCTAGTGATCTCTATTAAAGGTGACACATCTCATATTTTTTGTGGTTAGATTCCTTAATTTCCATGTAGGTGTTTCTATGATTTACCTACATTTTGTAACTCATTGTTTTTATATAAATTCATAGATACATGTTTACTAATTTATAAGACATTTTCTATGAAATTCATCCATTTAATTCCACACAAATGCTTCTTTGACCAATTTCCATTTGAATTGAACATTGCATTAATTGAATGGATATGATCTTGAATTCTATAACCTTTTTATAAATTGTTTGAATTCCATGTTTGATTAGATTTATTTTTAAAGATATATTCAAGGTTATTTTGGTGAAATTGAGGGCTTTGGAACGAGTTTTGATTTATTAAATGGACTTCCTTAATTTAAATTAAATGAATTGAACTATTTAATGGTATATAAATAGTTTGAATGGTTTTATTTATTAAATGACCAAGAACCCACTTTAAAGTATTTTACCCTTATTTTGGAATTGGTGTTCTTGAGTTATTTGAAATAAATGATTTATCTGCATGGAATGATGGTGTAAACCTATGTTTTTAAATTTATTCAATTATTTTTTAAAATTGTACTACTACCTTTGAATAATTTAATGTTTATTTGAAATAAAAGATTATTTTAAAGTCCCATTTGGAATTTTTATGATGAATTGTGAAAGGAGGAGGGAATTATTACCCTTTTGAATATTGAATTTTATAAAATGTTTTGAATTAAAATTTATGATGCTTGATGGCCAGGTAGGAACTTTATGATAATTCTCCGATGTGATAATCCCTTAATTGTAACTGGTTGATTCTTATACTTCCCATTGTTGTTGGGGGTGAAAATGGATTATTTAATTTGAGATAGTTTGGGGTGAGAGTGAGATGTTTTCGATAAGGATCCCCATATGATACTAATAACTTGTTTTTCTCACTTCTTATTTTGACTAGTCATAGGAATCTGGATAGTTATATGGGATGACCTAAATATATGATTCACTAGCGGAATCACACCCTTCTAGTGGATCGATAGAGAACGTGAAAGGTTCAAGCTATGGACTTATGTCCAGGAAAGTGGGTGTTCATGGAACTAGTTTTATTTAGACCTGTGAGACAAGATGTAAGATTGAAAATTAGTCATGATTTGATTAGCTATTATGAGGTAGACTCACTATCATACCTAGGTTGTACCCATGAAATCCATATACTTGATCTTGATAAATGACAACATCCTTTGTCACTATTTGGAACCATATTTTCATTACTTTCTCATTATTATGTATTTTGAATCTATTGTATTGAATATTGTTCATATTTACATATCATGTGCATATTCTCGTCTTTTCTTGATTACCTGAATTTAGCTTGTGAAATGGTTTTCAATATTTTCAATAAAATATTTAGTTTTTAAATGGTTAAATGGAACGTTTTATAGCTTTATTTTAATAAATGGTTTTTAAATGTTTAAATCCTTATTTTTAAAAATATTTTTTATACTCTCCCATTTATACTCCTATTTTAGGATATTTTAATTTCCTTCTGAAGTAATTGCATAGAATATTTGGTGGAATCCTACTGGGCTCCTTAGCTCACAACCTGCTTGTACCTTTTGGTGTTTGCAGAACTTTATTATCTTAATGCAGTTGTTCATGCTCTCTATAGGTTCCGGGCATATCGGAAGTGTGCAATGGGAAGTTCCCAACTTTAATTTTTGGCATAATCAATGATCAATCCTAGATCTATACGATGATGAATGTCATGATCCACAGAATTGAGTCAAAGAAATAGAAAAATAAGAATTGAACTGGAACTGAGAGAGATTAGATCAACACATATTGTATATAATTAATTTAATTAGGTAAATATTTACCTCTAATAGATTATTTCTTCATTGATGAGTTTGGTGATAGATCTACGGTGCACCATCATTGTGTTGTAGAAGCCAAGTATAGATTTCCTCTAGCAGTGATCCACACGTGTTCTAGGAATCTACAAACGTTGCTGAAGGAGTATTTGGGTGCTAGAATAGATGATCCTTATTCTTGCATCATCCGCCTTAATAGCCTCAAGAATCTCTTTCAAAAAGTTCTTGTTGATTAAGTGGATAAGGATTGTTCACTATTCTTAGCAGTGTTCTTGCATAAAGGAAGATCTATAGGATTGAGAGAATTCTCCAAGATTTGTGTGCACAACACACAAAATGAATTTTATTATTGAAAAAATAATATAATTGGGTATTTATATTTTTAGGGTTAAAAAAATAATTACACAAGTTTTCTTATTTATTTTTTTAATCCTAGAAAATCCCTATGTCAAATAATATTATTATTATTTCTCAACATGCGATTAACTTGAAAATTATAATTAAATAATATTTAATTAAATAATATTCAATGTTATTATTTCTCAAGGTACCATTAAACTCGGTTCATCATTCCTATACAATGTTTATTGAGCATTATTCTCTAATAAATAAATAATTATTTTATTCACTAAATATAAAATAAATATTTCTTAAATATTCCACTCACAATAAATTCTCTCGAATAACTAGTGGTGGAATAAATACGATCAAGAATACATGAATAATTATTAAACCACATACAAGAATAATATTTATTCAACATGTTAAATAATAAATAATAATATATTATTTAATTGAGATTCTGGATACACTTAGTGTGTAACCCTCTTGGCCTCTTTCTCAGTGGCATTAGGCGAAGCCACCTAAAGTCTAAGGTTAGCATCTAGCAACACACCAAGGCACACATAGAGAAAGAATTTAATATTGTAATGACATTTCACCTCATACAAATTATTTCCATGTAATTTAATCCATTTATCACAATATCTCAAATTGAGAAGGTTTCATGTCAGTGCCATTAACCTGTATGCTCGATGTCTCTTTCTTTGAATTTTTGGAAATAGATCTTGCTTATTGATCACCATGGACAAGGATTTATTTAGTCTATATAATTTATATCAAAGGGTATGAGATATTAACTTCTATTAAAGAATATAAGGGGTAAATCATTTCTCACATTATTCATTAATGCAATATTACTCATGACGAACCCAACATATTCTACCTCACCGCGAACATCTGTCATCGCGGTTTTCATGAATACATCTAAGTGCATGACTCATAATACTCATTAATAATAATATTAAAGTCTAAGGACCAATAAACATGTTCACAGACAAGAACATCCAATAACACATATATATGTGGATTTCCTACTGGAGGGTCTTGTTTTCATAATATCCTACTAGATATTACCAAGTACGTACACCATGAGAAGGTGCCTCAAAGTCCTATGAGTCTCCACCCTTGATAGGATTTATCATTTGTGTCCCTAAAATTATATCATCCGGATATAGAACATATATTCAAGAATATTCTGATAGCACTTCCAGGTTCTCATCATAGCGGGGAACTGCTGTGACCTTTTAGTGTGACAGCCACTCTTATGACATTATCACATACAATGTTACGTATAAGAACAATCATGATGTGATAAGTAGTTTATTAATATTAAAAACCATGAATATAAGTTTATCATAATGTAAAAATACATTGTTTATAGGGAACCAAAACCAATATACTCCAACTTTCACTAGAGAAAACTACTAACAACCTTCAGTCTGCTAGATCTCATATGAAACTCATGCTTCTCTTAAGATAGGACTTTAGTCAAGGGGTCTACAACATTCTCTTATGTGGGTATTATTCTCACTGTAACTTCACCCCTCTGATAATAATACCTCAAGAGGTGATACTTATGAAGTATATGCTTTGTTTTTTGGTGTGCCCTTTGATATTTTTCAAGACCCACCACTATAGTATTATCACAATACAATGTGATAGGATCTTTATAACTAGGTACCACATCAAGCTACTAAAAAATATCTGAATCCAAATGGATTCCTTGACTGAATCAAAAGATGTTATATAATCATAATCTGCTATTGAATCAGCAAAAATTGGCTATTTTGAACTCTTCCAGCTCACTACTCCTCCATTGAGAAAAAAAAAATATCCTGATTATGACATCAAATTGTTCTAATCTATCTAAAAACCACCATTAGTATAGCCCCTAATGACCAGATTTTCATCTCCTACATACACCAGAAACATATAATTAGTTCTTCTCAGATACTTAAGGATAACTTTAATAGCAATCCAATGTTGTTCTCTTAGATCTGCTTGATATCTACCTACCATGATCAAGCCATAGTAAAAATCAATTATAGTACATAACATGGCATACATGATTGATCATGTTATCGAAGCGTATGGGATCTTACTCATTATATATTTATCTTGTTGTGTTTGGGGAAGAATTTTCTTAAAAATATGTAAACCATGTGACATTGGAACCAATAACCTCTTGGATTTTTATATACTAAATATCTTTAGTATCCTATCAATATATGTACTTTCACTTAGTCCAAGCAGTCTCTTGGATCTATAATGAATGATCTTGATCCCTAAAATATTGGTGTAACATCCCAGGTAAATAAAGAATACAAAATTTTCATATTTATTAATATTTGAGAATTAAATATTAATTTTACTTTAAAGGGGATGCTATGTTAGATGGTGTACTCAACATGCAACAATGGGTTTCTCTGAAATCTCAGGTTGCACACAAGGCTAAGTCATACTGAAAAATAATAATATAATATTATTTTAAATGGTAGTTAACGCCTAGACATTGTATTGGCAGGAATGAAAAAAACTAACAACTATATAATTACACATGTATGTTAAATGTTTTTACATTTATCCAATAAAATTTTGAGGCTTAAAATGAGAATGAATCAAATTTTAAACATAAATAGACAAATATTTTTCAAAAGTCATTTTACCACCTTTTGATGGTGAACCCCTTTTAAACCTAATTTTGTAACTTTTATATATACCATTTTACAAAATAAACTTCCTCTTTATAAGTGCGACATCAAAATTTACTTTGGGTAATTTTTTGGTATTTTTTTGATAAAGTTCATTTTTTATGAATAGTGAAAAATACTGCATTTTAATTCAAAACTACATTTTCATCTAATTTATTTATATAGTTATATTATTATTTTAATTGGTTTTAAAGTTTAATTGAATTATATTTTTACAATTTAATTTAATTTTGGTCATTGGAAGTAATTTCACTCTTAAATTGGACATAAACAAAGGTTAATCTTTTGATAAGTATTATTTCTTAAAAACGCGCTTTTTGGTTTTGACAGCGGGAATTAATATTAAATTAATTTCTGCCACTAATGTGTTTTGAATTTGAAAAAATGGATTTCATATTTGGAATTAGGAGTTTAAAATTTTGTAAATTGGTAACTTTTATTTTTAGACATTAGGAATATTTACTTCAGTAAATATTTTATTTACCATGGTTAAAGGATAAATCTGATAAATAAAGATGAAAAATAATATTATAATAATATTAAATTACACTTACACTTGTCCTAACTTATTTTTATGAGATATTTCCAACCATGGGTATACTTGGGCCGATTTTGGGACCCCATGAAGCAACTTGGGAGTGATAATTACACTTTATATTAATTAATTTAAATTAAGGACAAAAATAACATAAAAATGAATCTTTTTACTAAAACAATTTTTATAAGGGGTTATATAGGATAAATCTTCCACTATAAATATTTATTGAAAATATAAAAATATTTCCTTCATCATGGTATTTTATTTATAATTTTTAGACATTAAATAAAGAATCTTAATTATGACACAATGGTGATGGAGTAATTGCTTCATTAATAAAGGATTCAAATAAATGATATTATAAATATTAAAATAAATTTATATTGAACCTTTTTATGTCATCCATGAATTCTAGGAATAATAATTATTTTTTATCTTTGAATTAATGAAGTTTGTTCGAAAGAATCAAATTTTTATAGATTTTTTAAAAGTCTTGATATGAATAATTTATAAATTTAAATAAATAAGTTTTTCAAAACAATTAATATTTTATTAAATGATAAGATAATAATAAAAATATAATATTCTTCCAAATGACTTAAATAATTTTAAAAATATCATAAATGATCCATTTTGGGTCTCTTGGAATTTTATAGTAAATATATTAACCATATAGTTTGAATATATAAGAGGACATGGTAAAAGTAAAATAAGTTTACAAAGGGATAAATAAAAAATATAAGGATTAAAAAATATTCAAAACCTATCCAATTAATATTGGATGATTTTATTTCTAATTATATTCAACTTATATTTTAATTAAATAATTTTTGGACCTTTTGAAACTGAAAATAATTTTATAATAAAATAATACTTTCAAACTTTTCTAAAGATCCCCTCCTCCCACTTATAAAAGGCTACCACCTCTAACTCATTACTCACACCTCTCAATACCCTTGGATCATCTAAAATCTTATCCATGAAGCTACCAACATCCCTCTATTCCTACTATAATCCATCCCCAAGGCATAAGGCAATTCAAGAAAGCCTTTTGGTTCAAACCAAAGGGAGTTACCCGTTTTAAATGTAACGTATTCTCTCAAGTTCTTTTCTTTTATTTTCTTTCTCCATCCCCTTAAAATCTATTTATTACTTTATTTTATAACAAAACCAGTATCTTAAATATACTAGGTTTTTTTATGATGATGATTAAAACTACACATCCGCACACCTCCATCTAATGGATACAAACATACTCTTTCTGTGGATGACGAACTACTGTCTCACAAAATGATGATTGTTCAATTATCTCCTACCACCTCTTATAGTGGCCATTAAGATGGAACTATATTTATTTGTGATATATATATTATTTATATTTTCTCTATTATTCTGTATTTTCTCATTTATAGTATACCTTTATGGTTTCCATAATGGGTAAATGCGATAATTTCATTTGAGGAAGTGCGGACTACCACCCTCTCAAAGTGATATGACTCGTTCATGCCATACATGGAAAATATAAAGGATAGAGTTAATGAAATTATATATGATATTATACTTTAATTATAAAATACCTATTTATCATTAAGTTTTCATTTCATTAAATATGAAATATAAATGAAAGTAGCGTTCATGCGTACGTACGAATTACCATCTCCATGAACGGTGCATTTCATTTCTTATCTCCAAATGCTATTTACTATTATAAATACATATATATACTGGATATATATGATATATATGATATCTAAATCATAAATATCATTCTAGAGATAATGTAATCTTGACCACATGGACAACTTGTAATTATAAGAAGTTCATTCTTGACTCAAGTAGCAAATATCGACAAAACAACCGTTATTAACTTAAATGATTATGTAACATTTATAACATGGTAATAAGTGATATAAAAGGAATAATAAAATATAAATAGGTTATTAATCAATTAAAAATTAACTTTAGTTTATTATTCAGGATATTAAAGAATGAACGAGTCAAGTCAGACACGAGGTAAGGGGACTTCTTAACCCAATTTCCATTATTTGGGTTAAACTTATACTTATTAATTATGTCATTATATTAATATGTGTTAATGACCACTGATTTTTTAAAAGTTAATATAAACTTATATTGGGTGTATTTATTTTTTTCACACATAGTTATGTCATTGATTTATCCTTAATGTAATGATATGTTCTTTATATTGGAACATTTCACCTTTCTCTTTTAGTCAAAGACTTATTTTATCGCATGTCTTTTAATTTCCATTATATTATGTTGTAATATGTTCTTCTATATCCTTATTTATGTATATTTTTTGTCCAGGTGATGAGATTCCATTTTTTCTCTCATCAACACATTTTCTGAATTTTAAATTGATGTTGTTAGGCCGCTGAATTTTCGTAAGGGACTATGTCCCAATCTCCTTTAATTTTAGGAATATATTGATATTGTGAAAGTTTATTATCCTATAAGGTTTATATACTTCCCTTTGAGATATTATATCATAAATACCCTTATTCTCAGGATATTATAATTTTGTTTAATGAAATTCTATAATTATTTTTATTCAATTACTTTTTAAGTGGTAACTGAATATTTAACTAAAACATTATTTTAAATGTTTTAAAGATTTAATATTATAAATATTTCTCATTAATATTCATGTTTTCAAAATGGTTTTATGGATTTAATTATATGTACATTAATGTTTTAAAATTTTAATCCCTTTAAATGTTTCAAAGTGCTATGGGACACTTTGACTCAAAAATCTATTTATTAAATGTTTTAAATGGTTTTGGAAATAGATTGGATATGTCAATATCTTGAAATGTTATATTGTGATTGGAATTTGGAAATTTTATCTTTAATTTATGCTTGTTTTATGTGTCATGATTATGTTATGGTTCTTGGGCATTATTTACACATACGGGTGGTTCCGTGATAAACCTAGGGTGGGTGTACTCGAGATAGCTCTCTAATGCATTGGGTAATGTGACAGAGGAAAATGTTAATGTTTCTCCTAATAGATTTAGGGAATATACTGTGATGGGTATTCCAAATGTAACTCCCTATGTAGATGTGAAAGCTACAACATAAGTCTGTTATGGATTCCACAAGTTACCTTTATGATTTATGATTTTTAGGTGTTATTCATAAATCTTATGATTTCATGAGGTATGTTAAAGAGCTTATGTTTTGTATGTATTGATGGACTAATGTTTTCATTCTTTATTTTATAACCCTTACTAAGATTTTTATGCTCATACCATGTTTTTGAAATGTTTTTCACAGAATATAAGACAAGGTAAGAGAAATTAAGAATTCAAGAAGATTTATATCAAGAAAAGAATTCTTGTTTTCTTTTAAGAGTATTTATTTTATGAAAAAAATGGATACTGAGTAGAAATGCCTACTTTGTAGTATTAGAGATGTAATGTAATAGTTATGGCCTAATTCTCTAAAACTCTAAACCTGAAAAGATCCTAAATATGAATTATTAACTTAATTCAAGATTATGTAATGTTTAAGGCAGGTGGCTTACAGTTTCTATTAGAGGTCGGTTTAGGCAACTTTAGGGATTATGAGTTTTTTTAGACACATGGTCAGTCTCTATGTCTACTCCTTAAGTTAAATACTTATTTTATAACTTTTTTAGATCAAGGAATGTTTGTTATAATTGGAAGAAGGAGGATCTCAAATGACATTTCTATCTCTTCCTCATGACTTTCTTGCAATAATTATTGCAAAGTATTGTCCAGATGATTCTGAAACATTTTCTAACATACAACTCACTTGAAAGCAATTGTTTGAGATATTAAACACCTACGCTATACCTTGATACCATTGTGGATCATGGGTTGTATTTAATCAAATCTCATTTTCTCAATATTCTCATATTTTCAAGAAAGGTAAATATTATCAAGGAATTTTTTCAAATATTTTACCTTATCACATGATTTTGAAGCATATTATGATTTTGAAAAAGGTAATGAAGATAGAGACCCTCGCACAACCTATTTATATTTGATTTTAAATTATAGTCTTTTAGTACATACTTATGATATTTTAAAAGGACCATTTATTGAATTTTTTTAACTCAAAATCGGTTCGACTGTTTTATAAAAATAAATTTTTATTAGATTTTTTGAAATTATATGCCATACATGATTATTTTCTGAAACTATTTTTCTATGAACACCCTTACGACCCACGTTGTACGAGGTGTATTTGGATAAAGTAAGTAGATGATTTTGAAGGATCTCTAAATCATTATTTCAATGCATGGACCATATATCTACGTGAACAAGATGATGATGAAACCGAATGGACACCATGATCAGGTGCGATGTTCTTTATTTGGTAATATTGTTATTTTATGGAGGTAAAAAAATGTTAAAATATATAAAACTTCATGAATTAAGATATTGAGGTCATTATGAGTTGGGATGAAAATGAGAGGTATAAGAAAACCATTGAGGTTAAATCATGTTAGGGTTATTTTTGAGTTTTATAAAAAGGGACAACACGTAGACTGTGTGACAACCCATTGCGTCAGAAAAAGCTACGAGAATTGAACCCACAACTAAAGTGCTGTTGGGATTTATCACCTACCACTGAAATACTTGAAGTCCCTAGTTAGTATGACTAACTATTTTTAGTTAGATGATTTTATGGATCAAGAATAAGTTTATTTTGAAAACTTGTTTTTTATAAAATGGATATCCTTATTATAGGAAAATGATTTTGTGATTAATTGATAATGGTTATTTTGGAAGACGTTTACTCTTTTGGAAACAATATATGCTTAAGGAAAATAGAATACTATGGGATGTCATTTGTAGAGTAATGGTGGAAAATTTAGTTTGAAATAGTCTATGTATTTATTGTGGAAAAATTATGATTTGGGTCTTTTATGGAAATGATTAACCTATCATAGAGAATATGTGATTAGGTTTATTACTTTTCATTTTGAGACTTTAAGAGTAACTGATGTTATTTGGTGATAAATGATGATATTTTTGTGGAAGACTATGTGATTAAATTCTTATATGTTTTGGTTTTCAATATATGTTTGGATTATATTGAAGGATTTAAAGGGAAAAAATTATGGAATGGTCTTTGTTGAACCTTGGGTATTATTTGTTCAATTTTGGAGATTAAGAGTAGTATTTATTTTTATAAAAGATTACCCTTTTGGGGATTATCTGACCTTGTACTAACCATTTTGTTTTTGGTTAATGTCTAAAGATATAGAAAATATATAGTTAATCTTTTTTGGATTATGTGATTCTTTAGAAGTTGATTCTAGTGCTTCAGGTGTGACCAAGTCATCTTGAATACTCATTGTTTGGAAAAAATATTATTTTTTGGTAGAAACTTATTATAGGATGAAACTCTACTTGTAAAGTAAGTATATTTCCTTATTTTATTTTTCAATATCATAAATAAATTCTCCAACATTACAAAAAAGAACTTCAAATAAAAAAAGGTTGTCCGTTTACTTTTCTTACTGGGTAATCAAAGACCGTTTAACCTATCACAAGTTTGTGGTTTTCTTGTTGTTAACTTTCTCTTAGTCGTGTTTCTATCACTCTCCCTTAGAACATGACATTTAGTTTCTCCTCCAAATCCATTTTTTCATACATGGAATCCTAGTATGTTTTATCTCAGGTGACCTTTGTACTTCTCTTTATTTTTTTAAAATTGATAGTTTTATTGACTCTTTTTCTAATGTTGTACTTTTAATGATGTTTCCAGCCCAATTTAAAAATTGCGAGGACGTAATTCCCAAAAGGGGGGGAAGGGTGTAACATCCCATGTAAATAAAGAATACACCATTTTCATATTTATTAATTTTTTTGAATTAAATATTAATTTAACCTTAAAGGGGATGCTATTTTCTATGGCGTACCTGACACGCAGCAATGGGTTTCTCCTAAATCTCATGTTGCACACAAGGCTGAGTCATACTGAAAAATAATAATATAATATTATTTTAAATGGTAGTTAATGCCTGGATTTTTTATTGGCAGGAATGAACAGAACTAACTAAAATATGATTACAAAATTTTGTTAAATGTTTTTACATTTATCAAATAATATTTAGAGGCTTAAAATGAGAATAAATCTAATTTTAAGCATAAATACTCAAATATTTTTAAAAGGTCGTTTTACCACCTTTTGATGGAGAAACACTTTTAAATCTATTTTTTTTTACTTTTATATTTTCTATTTTAAAAAATAAACTTCTTCTTTATAATCAGTACATCAAAATTTACTTCGGGTAAATTTTTTGTATTTTTCTGATAAAGTTCATTTTTTGTGAATAGTGAAAAATACAGCATTTTAATTCAAACCTACATTTTCATATAATTTATTTATATATTTAGATTGCTATTTTAATTGGTTTTAAAGTTTAATTAGATTATATTTTTACCATTTAGATCAATTTTGGTCATTGGAAGTAATTTTACTCTTAAATTAGGCATAAACAAAGGTCAATCTTTTGATAGGTATTATTTCTTAAAAACATGCTTTTTGGTTTTGACAATGGGAATTGATTTTAAATTAATTTCTTCCACTTATGAGTTTTGCATTTTGAAAAATTAATTCCATATTTTGAATCCATAGGTCCAAAATGTGTAAATAGGTAACTTTTATTTTTAGAAATTATGAATATTTACTTCAATAAATGTTTTATTTACCATGGTTAAAGGGTAAATCTGGTAAATAAGGGTGAAAAATAATATTATAATAATATTAAATTATCCTTGAACTTGTCCTAAACCTATTGGATAAGATATTTCTGACCAGGGTCATCCTTGGGTCTATTTTGGGACCCCCTAGAGCCACTTGGGAGTGATAATGACACTTTATATTAATTAATTTAAAGTAAGGACAAAAATAACAAAAACATGAATCTTTTTACTAAAACAATTTTAATAAGGGGATATATAAGTGATAAATTCAACTATTAATATTATTTGGAAAGATAAAAATATTTTTTATATCATGTAATTTCATTTAGAATTTTTAGACATTAAATAAATAAACATAATTATGACGCAATGGTGATGTAGTAATTGCTTCATTAATAAAGGATTCAAATAAATGATATTATAAATATTACAATAAATTTATTTTGAGCCTTTTTATTCCATAGACTAATTTTAGGGGTAATAACTTATATTTTAATTAATTAAGGTTTTTTGAAATAATCAATTTGTTATAGATTTTTTAAAATTCTTAATACGAATAATTTATAAATTGGCATAAATTAGTTTTTTAAAAAAATTAATATTTTATTAAATGATAAAATAATCATAAAAATATAATATTTTGCCAAATGACTTAAATAATGTTAAAAATTTCATAAATGATCCATTTTTGGTCACTTGGTATTTTATAGTAAATATATTAACCATATAGTATGAATATATAAGAGGGCATGGTAAAAGTAAATTAATTTAACAAAGGGTTAAATGAAAAAGATAAGGATTAAAAAATATCCAAAACCTGTACAATTATTATTGGATGAATTTATTTCAAATTATATGCACGTTATCTTTGAATTAAATAAGTTTTGGACCTTTTTAAACTGAATAAAATTTTATAATAAAATAATACATTCAAACTTTCCTAAAGAGACCCTCATCCATCTTAAAAAAGGCCACCACCTCTAACCCATTACTCACACCTCTCAAACCCCTTGTCTCTTAAAAACTATGCCGCAAGAATCTCCCAACATCCCTCTATTCCTCCTATAATCCTTAACCTAGGAAAAAGTCAATTCAAGAATGTCTTTTTGTTCAAACCAAAAGGAGTTACCCGATTTAAATGTAACGCATTCTCTCAAGTTATTTTCTTTTATTTTCTTTCTCCAACCCACTAAACTCTATTTATTCCATTATTTTATAACAGATATAGTATCTTAAATATAAAAGGTTTTTTATTATGATTATTTGAACTACATATCCACACACCTCCATCTAATGGATACGAACATATTTTTCTGTGGATGGTGAACTACTGTCTCATGAAACGATGATTCTTCAATTATCTCATACTGCCTCTTATGGTAGTCATTAAGATGGCACTGTATTTATATGTGATATATATTATATTTATATTTTCTCTATTCTTTTGTATTTTCTCATTTATATCATACCTTTATGGATTCCATAATGGGTAAATGCGATAATTTCATTTAAGGAAGTGCGGACTACCGCCCCCTCAAAGTGATATGACCATTCATGCCATACGTGGAACGTATAAAGGATATAGTTAATGAAATTATATATGATATTATACTGGAATTATAATATACCTATGTATCATTATGTTTTCATTTCATTAAATATTAAATAGAAATGAAAGTAGCGTTCATGCGTACGTACGGCTTACCATATCCATGAACAGTGCATTTCATTTCTTATCTCCAAATGTTATGTACTATTATAAATACATATATATAATGGATATATATGATATATATGATATCTAAATCGTGAATATAATTCTATAGATAATGTAATTTTGACCACATGGACAACTTGTAATTATAAGAAGTTCATTTTTGACTCAAGTACCAAATATCGACAAAACGACTGTTATTAACTTAAATGATTATGTAATGGTTATAACATGGTAATAAGTGATATAAAAAGAATAATAATATTGAAAATGGTTATGAATCAAGTATAAATTAAGTTTATTTTATTATTTATGAGATGAAATAATGAACGAGTCAAGTCAGACACGAGGTAACAGGACTTCTTAACCCAATTTATATTCTTTGGGTTAAACTTCTAATTATTATTTATGTCATTATATGAATATGTGTGAATGAAATCTGATTTTTTTACACTTAATATACACATATAATGGGTGTATTTATGTTTTTTACACATATTTATGTCATTGATTTATCCTTAATATAATGATATGTTCTTTATATGGGAACCTTTCACCGCCCTCTTTTAGTCAAAGACTTCTTTTAGGTTATGTATTTTAATTTCAATTATCTTATGTTGGGATATGTTATTCTATATCATTATTACTGTAAATTTTATGTCCATGATATGAGATACCTTTTTCTCTCATAAACTCATTTTCTGAATTTTAATGTGACGACGTTAGGCTGCCGAATTTTCGTATGGGACTATGTATCAATCTTCTTTCATTCAAGGAATATATTGGTATTCTGCACCTTTATTTTTTTATAAGGTGTATATAATTACCTTTTAAATATTATATCATGAATCACTTTATTATCATGATATTATAAGTTTTTTTTAATGTAATTCTTTAATTATTTTTATTCAAGTATTTTCTAAGTGGTAACAGACTCTTTAACTAAAACATTGTTTTAAGTGTTTTAAAGATTTAATCTTCTAAATCATTATCCTTAATGTCCATGTTTTAAAAATGGTTTTAAGGATTTAATTATATGGACATTAATGTTTTAAAATATTAATCCCTTTAAATGTTTCAATGTGGTAAGGGACACTTTGACTCAAAAATATATTTATTAAATGTTTTAAATGGTTTTGGAAATAGATTAGATGTTTCAATATCTTGAAATGTTATATTGTGATTGGAATGTAGAAATTTTTTCTTTACATTATTCTTTTTTTATGTGTCATGATTATGTTATAGTTCTTGGGCATTGTTTATGCATACGGGTGGTTCTATGATAAACCTAGGGTAGGTGAGCTCGAGATAGCTCTCCAATGCATTGGGTAACATGATGGAGGTAAACATTAATGTTTCTCCTAAGAGATTTAGGGAATATAATGTGACGGGTACTCAAAATGAAACTCCTTACATAGTTGTTAAAGCCACAATGTATGTATGTTATGGATGCCACAAGTTACCTTTATGATTTATGATTTCCATGTGTTATTCATAAATCTTATGATTTCATGAGTTATGTTAAAGAGATTATGTTTTGTTTGTATTTATGGACTAATGTTTTCATTCATTATTTTATAATACTTTTTGAGCTTTTTAGGCCCATCCCATGTTTTTAAAATGTTTTTCACAAGACATAAGGTAGGGTAAGACAAAAGAAGAATTCAATAATATTTATATCAAAAAAATAATTCTTGTTTTATTTTAAGAGTTTTTATTTTATGAAAAAAATGGATACTAAGTAGAAATGCCTACTTTATAATATTTGAGATGTAATGTAATAGTTATGGCCTAATTTTAAAAAACTCTAAACCTAAAAATATCCTCAATGTTAATTATTAACTTAATTCAAGATTATGTAATGTTTAAGTCTGGGGCCTTACAGTGGGTATCATAGATCGGTTTAGACAACTTTAGGGATTATAAATTTTTTTTAGACACATGGTTAGTCTCTATGTCTACTTGTTAAGTTAAATCCTTATTTTGTAACTTTTTAAGATCAAGGAAATTATGTTAAAAATGGAAGGAGGAGGATCTCAAACAACATTCCTATCTCTTCCTAAAAACTTTCTAGCAATAATTATTGCAAAGTCATGTCGAGAAGATTCTGAAACATTTTCTAACATACAAATCACTTGCAAGCAATTGTTTGAGATATCAAACACCTCCGATATTATTCGATAACATCATGGATCATGGTTTTTATTTAATAAAATCTTATTTTCTTAGTATTCTCATATTTTCAAGAAAGGTAAATATTATGAAGGTGTTTCCAAATATTTTACCTTATCACAATATTTTGAAGAATATTATGATTTTGAAAAAGGTGTTGAAGAAGGATACCCTTGCGCAACCTATTTATATTTTATTTTAAATTGTAGTCTTTCAGAACATAGTTATGGTATTTTAAAATTACTATTGATTTAATGTTTCAAATAAAACTTGGTCCAAATATTTTATAAAAAACAAGTTTTATTAGATGTTTTGAAATTATATGCTATACGTGATTATTTTTCAGAACTATTTTTCTATGAACACCCATATGACCCAAGTTGTACGAGGTGTATTTGGATAAATGAAGTAGATTATTTTGAAAGATCACTAAATCATTATTTTAATGCATGGACAATCTATCTACGTGAAAAATATGACAATGAAACCATGTGGAAACTATCATCAGGGTATGATGTTATTTATTTGGGAATAGTGTTATTTTATGGAGGTAAAAAAATTTCAATATATATAACACTTCATGAATTAATATATTGAGGTCATTATGAGTTGGGATGAAAATGAAAGGTATAAAACAACTATTTAGGTTAAATCATGTTAGGTTTATTTTTGAGTTTTATAAAAAGGGACAACACGTAGACCGTGTGACAACCTGTCAGGTCGTACAAAGCTACAAGAATCAAACCCACGACCAAAGTGTGATTGGGATTTATCATCCACCACTGGAATACGTGAAGTACCTGGTTATTATGACTAGCTCTTTTTAGTTAGATGATTTTATGGATCAAGAATAAGTTTATTTTGGGAACTTATGTTTTATCAAATTGATATCCTTAGTATAGGAAAATTATTTGGTGAATAAGTGATAAAGGTTATATTAGAAGACGTTTTCTCTTTTGGAAACAATATATGATTAAGGAAAGTAGAATACTATGGGATATCATTTGTGGAGTAATGGTTGAAATTTTATTTTGAAAGAATCTATGTTTTTATTATGAAAAAATAGTGATTTGGGTTATTTTTGGAAATGATTAACCTATCATAGAGAATATGTGATTAGGTTAATTAATTTTCAGTATGAGACTTTAAGAGTAACCAATGCTATTTGGAGATAAATGTTAAAAAAAATTGGAGGACTATGTGATTAAATTCTTATAATTTTTGGGTATAAATCTTAGTTTGGATTATATTGAAGGATTTAAAGGAAAATTGTTTATTGAATGGTCTTTGTTGAACATTGGGTATTATTTGTTCAATTTTGGAGATTAAAAGTAGCATTTCTTTTTATAAAATATTGTACTTTTGGGGATCATCTGATCTAGTACTAACCATTTTGGTTTTGGTTAATGTCTCAAGATAGGGGAAATATATAGTTCATCTTTTTTGGATTATGTGATTCTCTAGAAGTTGATTCTAGCACTTCAGGTGTGACTAGGTCATCTTGAATACTCGTCATTTGGAGAAAATATGAGTTTTTGGTATAAAATCATTAAAGTATGAAACTCTACTTGAAAAGTAAGTATATTTCCTTATATTCTTAGTCAATCTCATAAATAAATTCTCCAACTTTATGAAAGGGAACTTAAAAAAAGGTTGTTCGTTTACTTTTCCTAATGGAGAATAAAATACCATTAACCTATCACAAGTTTGTGGTTTTCTTATTGTTAAATTTCTCTTAGTTAGGTTTTCTATCACTCTCCATTAGAACATGACACTTAGTTTCACCTCTAAATCCATGTTTTCATACATGGAATCCTAGTATGTGTTATCTCGATTGACCTTTGTACTTATATTTCTTTATTTTAAAGTGATAGTTTTATTGACTCTCTTTTTGATGTGGTGCTTTTAATAATGTTTCAGAGCCCAATTTTAAATTTGTGAGGACGCAATTCCCAAAAGGGAGAAGGATGTAACATCTAGGTAAATAAAGAATACGACATTTTCATATTTATTAATATTTTTTAATTAAATATTAGTTTTACTATAAAGGGGATTCTATGTTCGATGGAGTACTTGACACACAAAAATGTGTTTCCGTGAAATCTCATTTTGTACACAAGGCTGAGTCATACTGAAAAATAATAATATAATATTATTTTAAATGGGAGCTAACGCCTAACCGTATTATTAGAAGGAATGAATAGAATTAACTAAAATATTATTACACGTGTTTATTAAATGTTTTTATATTTATCCAATAAAATTTATTGTCTTTAAATGAGAATGAATCCAATTTTAAGCATAAATACTCAAATATTTTAAAAGGTCATTTTACCACCTTTTGATGGAGATCCCCTTTTGGATCTAGTTTCTGTTACTTTTATATGTTCCATTTGATAAAATAAACTTCTTCTTTATAATCAGGATATAAAAATTTACTTTGAGTAATTTTTTGGAATTTTTTCGATAAAGTTCAATTTTTTGAATAGTGAAAAATACTGCATTTTAATTCAAAACTACATTTTAATCTAATTTATTTATATAGATATATTATTATTTTAATTGGTATTAAGTTTTAATTGGATTATATTTTTACCATTTAATTAAATTTTGGTCTTTTAAGTAATTTCACTCTTAAATTGTACATAAACAAACGTTAATCTTTTGATAGGTCTTATTTCTTAAAAACACCCTTTTTGGTTTTGACAACGGTAATTAATTTAAAATTAATTTCTACCACTTATGTGTTATGAATTTGAAAAAATGTATTCTATATTTTGAATCAGGAGGTCCAAACTGTGTAAATAGGTAACTTTTATTTTTATACATTATGAATATTTACTTCAGAAAATATTTTATTTACCATGGTTAAAGGGTAAATCTGGTAAACAAGGGTGAAAAATAATATTATAATAATATTAAATTACCCTTACACTTGTTATATCCCTATTTAATGATATAAATTCGACCAAGTTCATCCTTTTGTCGATTTTGGGACCCCATGGAGCCACTTGGGAGTGATAATGACACTTTATATTAATTAATTTAAAGTAAGGACAAAAATAATATAAACATGAATCTTTTTACTAAAATAATTTTTATGAGGGGTTATATAAGTTATATCTTCGACAATAAATATTATTTATAATGATAAAACAGTTTCCTACATCATGGTATTTTATTTATAATTTTTAGACATTAAATAAATAAACTTAATTATGACACAATGGTGATGCAGTAATTACTTTATTAATAAAGGATTCAAATAAATGACATTATAAATATTAAAATAAATTTATTTTGAATATTTTTAGGACATAATGAATTATAGGGGTAATAATGACCTTTTATATTTGAATTAATGAAGTTTTTTTGAAATAATCAAGTTGTTATAGATTTTATAAAAGTCTTGATATGAATAATTTATAAATTGAAATAAATGAGTTTTTTTAAAACAATTAATATTTTATTAAATTATAAAATAATCCTAACAATGTAATATTCTACCAAATGAAATAAAAAATGTTAAAAATTTCATAAATGATCTATTTTGTGTCACTTTTTATTTTATAGTAAATATATTAACCATATAGTTTGAATATGTAAGAGGACATGTTAAAAGTTAATTAAGTTAACAAAGGGTTAAATAAAAAAGATAAGGATTAAAAAATATACAAAACTTATCCAATTATTATATAATAATTTTATTTATACTTATATTTACCTTATATTCAAATTAAATAAGTTTTGGAACTTTTGAAACCAAAAATCATTTTATAATAAAATAAAACTTTCAATTTTTCATAAACTGTCACTCCTCCCTCTTATAAAAGGCCACCAACTATAACCCATTAATCACATATCTAAATCAACTTGGATAATCCAAACTCTTCTCTAATAATATCCCAACATCCCTATCTTTCTCATAGAATCCTTCCTCTAGGCATAAGTCAATTCAAGAAATCATTTTGGTTCAAACCAAAGGGAGTTACCCGATTTAAAGGTAACGTATTCTCTCAAGTTCTTTTCTTTTATTTTATTTATCTAACCCCATAAACTCTATTTATTCCATTATTTTATAAAAAACATTATATTTAATATACTAGGTTGTTTTTATTATGATTATTAGAACTACACATCCACACACCTCCATTTAATGGATACGAACATACTGTTTCTGTTGATGGTGAACTATTGCCTCACAAAACGATGATTATTAAATTATCTCCTACCACCTCTTATGGTATCCATTAATATGTAACAGTATTTATATGTGATATATATTATATTTATATTGTCTTTATTATTCTGTATTTTCTCATTTATATAATACCTTTATGGTTTTCATTACGGGTAAATGCGATAATTTCATTTTAGGAAGTGCAGACTACCGCCCCCTCAAAGTGATATGACTTGTTCATGCCATAAGTGGAAAATATAAAGGATGGATTTATTTAAATTAAATATGATATTATACTGGAATTATAATATACCTATTTATAATTATGTTTTCATTTCATTAAATATCAAATAGAAATGAAAGTAGCATTCATGCGTACATACGGCTAACCGTCTCCATGAACGGTGCATTTCATTTCTGATCTCCAAATATTATGGAATATTATAAATAAATAAATATATAATGGATATAAATGATATATATGATATCTAAATCATTAATATCATTTTGTAGATAATGTAATTTTGACCACATGGACAACTTGTAATTATAAGAAGTTCTTTTTGACTCAAGTACCAAATATCGACAAAATAATTGTTGTTAACTTAAATGATTATGTAATGTTTATAACGTTGTAATAAGTGATATAAAAGGAATAATAAACTTGAAAAATGTACTAAAGAAATATTAAATTAACTTTAGTTTATTATTCAGGATATTAAAGAACGAACGAGTCAAGTCAGACACGAGGTAAGGGGACTTCTTAACCCAATTTCCATTATTTGGGTTAAACTTCTACTTATTAATTATGTCATTATATGAATATGTGTGAATGAAATATGATTTTTTTACAGTTAATATACACTTATATTGGGTGTATTTATGTTTTTCACACATATTTATTTCATTGATTTATCCTTAATGTAATGATATGTTCTTTGTATGGGAACCTTTCACCCTCCTCTTTTAGTCGAAGAATTATTTTATGTTATATATTTTAATTTCAATTATCTTATGTTGGGATATGATCTTCTGTATCCTTATTTCTGTAAAATTTATGTCCATGTGATGAGATACCCTTTTTTCTCTCATCAACTCATTTTTTTAATTTTAAAGTGACGTCATTAGGCTGCCGAATTTTCGTAAGGGACTATGTCTCAATATTCTATCATTTGAGGCATATCTTGATATTGTGAAACTTTATTATCCTATAAGGTTTATATAATTCCATTTTACATATCATATCATGAATCTCCTTATTCTCATGATATCATATGTTTTTTTAATGTAATTTTTTAATTATTTTTATTCATTTATTTTATATATGGTAAAAGACTCTTTAACTAAGACATTGTTTTAAATTCTTTAAAGGTTTAATAATATAAAAATTTCTCATTAATTTCCATGTTTTAAAAATGGTTTTAATTATTTAATTATATAGACATTAATGTTTTAAAATGTTAATCCCTTTAAAAGTTTCAAAGTGGTATGGGACACTTTGACTCAAAAATCTATTTATTAAATGATTTAAATGGTTTTGGAAATAGATTGGATATGTCAATGTATTGAAATGTTATATTGTGATTGGAATGTGAAAATTTTATATTTTATTATGTTTCATGATTATGTTATGGTTATTGTGTATTATTTACGCATATGGGTGGTTTTGTGATAAACCTAGGGTGGGTGTTCCCAAGATAGCAATCCAATGCATTGGGTAAAGTGAAAGAGGTAAATGTTAATGTTTCTTATAAGAGATTTGGGGAATAAGTTATGATGGGTATTCAAAATGTAAATCCCTATATATCTGTGAAAGCTACAATGTAAGTATGTTATGGATTCTAGAAGTTACCTTTATGATTTATGATTTCCATGTGTTATTCATAAATCTTATTATTTCATGAGGTATGTTAAAGAGATTATGTTTTGTATGTATTGATGGACTAATGTTTTAATTATTTATTTTATAACACTTACTAAGCTTTTTGTGATAATCCCATGTTTTTGACATGTTTTTCACAAGATATAAGGCACGGTAAGAGAAATGAAGGATTCAAGAAGTTTTATATCAAGAAAATAATTCTTGTTATCTTTTAAGAGATCTTATTTAATAAAAAAATGGATACTGAGTAGAAATGTCCAATTTGTAGTATTTGATATGTAATGTAATAGTTATGGACTAATTATCTATAACTCTAAACCTAAAAATATCCTCAATGGTAATTATTAACTTAATTTAAGATTATGTAATGTTTAAGGATGGGGTTGTATAGTTGGTATCAGAGGTCGGTTTAGACATCTTTAGGGATTATGAGTTTTTGTTAGACACATGGTTAGGCTTTATGTCTACTAATTATGTTAAATCCTTATTTTGCAACATTTTCAGATCAAGGAAAGTCTATTACAAATTGAAGGAGGAGGATCTCAAACAACATTCCTATCTCTTCCTGATGACTTCCTTGCAATTATTATTTCAAATTCATGTTCAGATGATTCTGAAACATTTTCTAAAATACAACTCACTTGAAATCAATTGTTTGAGATATCAAACACCTCAGGTATACCTCGATAACATCATGGATAATGTGTTTTATTTAATCAAATCCTATATTCTCAATATACTCATATTTTCAAGAAAGGTTAATATTATCAAGGAATTTTCAAATATTTTACCTTATCACAAGATTTTGAAACATATTATGATTTTGAAAAAGGTGCTAAAGAAGGAGACTCTTGCGCAACCTATTTATATTTTCTTTTAAATTATAGTATTTCATTATTTAATTATGGTATTTTAAAATTACCACTGATTGAATGTTTTAAATAAAACTTGGTTTGACGATTTTATAAAAAGAAAGTTTTATTAGATGTTTTGAAATTATATGTCATACATGATTATTTTCCAAAACTATTTTTCTGTGAACTACCATATGACCCAAGTTGTACAAGGAGTATTTGGATAAAGGAAGCCGATGATTTTGAAGGATCTCTAAATCATTGTTTCAATTCATGGACCATTTATCTACGTGAACAAGATGATGATGAAACTAGGTGGATACCATGATTAGGGTACGATGTTATTTATTTGGGAATAGTGTTATTTTATGGAGGTAAAAAAATGTAAATATATATAACACTTCAGGAATTAAGATATTGAGGTCATTATGAGTTGGGATGAAAATGAGAGGTATAAGACAACTATTGGGGTTAAATCATGTTAGGGATATTCTTGAGTTTTATAAAAAGGGAAAACATGTAGACCATGTGACAACCCATCATGTCGGACAAAGCTACAGGAATCGAACCCACGACTAAAGTGAGATTGAGATTTATCACCTACCACTGAAATACATGAAGTCCCTAGTTAGTATGACTAACTCTTTTTAGTTAGATGATTTTATGGATCAAGAATAAGTTGATTTTGGAAAATTATGTTTTATCAAATAGATATCCTTAGTACAGGAAAATGATTTGGTGATTAAGTTATAAAGATTAATTTGGAAGACATTTTATCTTTTGGAAACAATATATGATTAAGTAAAATAGAATACTATGGGATAAAATTTGTGGAGTAATGGTAGAAATTTTATTTTGAAAAAAATATTAGTTTTTATTGTGAACAAATGGCGATTTGGGTTATTTATGAAAATGATTAACCTATCATAGAGAATATTTGAGTAGGTTAATTAATTTTCAATATGAGACTTTAAGAGTAATTGATATGTTTGGTAGATAAATGTTATGATTTTTGTGGAAGACTATGTGGTTAAATTATTCTAAGTTTTGGTTTTCAACATTTGTTTGGATTATATTGAAGGATTTAAATGACACTTTTTTATTTAATGGTCTTTGTTGAACTTTGGATATTATTTGTTCAATTTTGGAGATTTAGAGTAGTATTTATTTTTATAAAAGATTATCCTTGTGGGGATTATCTGATCTTATACTAACCATTTTGGTTTTGGTTAATGTATAAAGATTGGGGAAATATATATTTCATCTTTTTTTGATTATGTGATTCTCTAGAAGTTGATTCTAGCGCTTCATGTGTGACCAAGTCATCTTTAATACTCATCATTTGGAGAAAATATATGTTTTTGGTTGAAAATTGTTAAAGGATGAAACTCTACTTGAAAAGTAAATATATTTACTTATGTTCTTAGTCAATCTCATAAATAAGTTCTTCAACTTTACGAAAGGGAACATAAAAGAAAAAAAGGTTGTTCATTTACTTTTTCTCTTGGGTAATGAAAGACCGTTTAACCTATCACATGTTTGTGGTTTTCTTGTTGTTAACTTTCTCTTAGTCATGTTTTCTATCACTCTCCATTAGAACTTGACACTTAGTTTCTCCTCCAAATCCATGTTTTCATACATAGAATCCTATTATGTATTATATTGGGTGACCTTTGTAATTCTCTTTATTTCTTTTAAAGTGATAGTTTTATTGACTTTTTTTTTATGCAGGACTTTTAATGATGTTTTCGAGCCCAATTTTAAAATTACAAGGACGCAATTCCCAAAAGGGGGGAAGGATGTAATATCTCAGGTAAATAAAGAATACAAAATTTTCATATATATTAATATCTGTGAATTAAATATTAATTTTAATTTATAGGGGATTCTATGTTCGATGTTGAACCTGACACTCAATAATTAGTTTCTCTGAAATCTCATGTTGCACACAAGGGTGAGTCATACTGAAAAATAATAATATAATATTATTTTAAATGGTAGTTAATTCCTAACCATTGTATTGGCAGGAATGAACATAAATTACTAAAATATGATTAAACATTTTTTTTAAATGTTTTTACACTTATCCAATAAAATTTAGAGGCTTAAAATGAGAATGAAACCAATTTTAAGCATAAATACTCAAATATTTTTAAAAGGTCGTTTTACCGCCTTTTGATGGAGAACCTCTTTTAAATATAGTTTTTGTTAATTTTATATATTCCATTTTACAAAATAAACTTATTATTTATAATAGAGACATAAAAATTTATATATGGTGAATTTTTGGTATTTTTCTGATAATGTTCATTTTTTATGAATAGTGAAAAATACAGCATTTTAATTCAAAACTACCTTTTCATCTAATTTTTTTTATATATTTAGATTGTTATTTTAATTGGTTTTAAAGTTTAAATGGATTATATTTTTAATATTAAATTTAATTTTGGTTATCTGAAGTATTTTCACTCTTAAATTGGACATAAACAAAGGTCAATGTTTTGATAGGAATTATTTCTTAAAAACACGCTTTTTGGTTTTGACAATAAGAATTAATTTTAAATTAATTTCTTCCACTTATGTGTTTTGAATTTGGAAAAATGGATTCCATATTTTTAATCATGAGTTAAAAATTGTTTAAATAGGTAACTTTTATTTTTAGACATTATGAATATTTACTTTAGTAAATATTTTATTTACCATGGTTAAAGGGTAAATCTGGTAAATAAGGGTGAAAAATAATATTATAATAATATTAAATTACCCTTAAACTTGTCTTAACCCTATTGGATGAGATATTTCAGACCAAGGTCATACTTGGGTCAATTTTGGGACCCCATGGAGCCACTTGGTAGTGACAATGACACTTTATATTAATTAATTTAAAGTAAGGACAAAAATAACCTAAACTTGAATCTTTTTACTAAAATTTTTTTTATAAGTGGTTATATAAGTGATATATTAAACTATAAATATTATTTTGAAAACTAAAATTATTTCCTACATCATGGTATTTTATTTAGATTTTTTAGACATTAAATAAACAAACAAAATTATGACACAATGGTGATGAAGTAATTGCTTCATTAATAAAGGATTCAAATAAAAGATATTATAAATCTTAAAAAAAAATTATTTTGAAACTTTTTATGCCATAAATTAATTTTAGGGGTAATAATGACTTTTTATATTTAAATTAATGATGTTTTTTCGAAATAATCAAGTTGTTATAGAATTTTTAAAAGTCTTGATATGAATAATTTATAAATAGACATAAATGAGTTTTTTTAAAACAATTAATATTTTATTAAATGATAAATTAATTCTAAAAATATAATATTTAGAAAAATGACATAAATATTGTTAAAAATTTAATAAATGATCCATTTTATCTCGGTTGTATTTTTATAGTAAATATATAAACCATATAGTATGAATATATAAGAGGACATGGTAAAAGTTAAATAAGTTAACAAAAGGATAAATAAAAAAGATAAGGATTAAAAAATATCCAAAACCTATCCAATTCTTATTGGATGATTTTATTTAAACTTAAATGCACCTTATCTTAGAATTAAAAAAGTTTTGGACCTTTTGAAACTGAAAATTTTTTTATTATAAAATAATACTTTCAATCTTTTTGAAAGAGACCATCCTCCCTCTTATAAAATGCCACCACCTCTAACCCATTACTAACACCTCTAAAGCCCCTTGTCTCATCCAAAATATTCTCCAAGAAGCTCCCAAAATCCCTCTATTCATCTTAGAATCCTTTATATAAGCATAAGGAAATTCAATAAATCTGTTTGATTCAAACAAAAGGGAGTTGCTCGATTTAATGGTAACATATTCTCTCAAGTTCTTTCCTTTTATTTTCTTTCTTCAACACCCTAAAATGTCTTTATTTCATTATTTTATAACAACACCAGTATCTTCAATATAATAGGTTGTTTTTATGATGATTATTATAACTAAAAATCTACAGACCTCCATCTAATGGATACAAACATACTGTTTCTGTGGACAACAAACTACTACCTCACGAAACGATGATTGTTCAATTATATCCTACCGCCTCTTATGGTGGCCATTAAGATGGAAATGTATTTATATGTGATATATATTATATTTATATTTTCTCTATGATTATTTATTTTCTCATTTATAGAATACCTTTATGGTTTCGATAATGGGTAAATGTGATAATTTCATTTGAGGAAGTGCAGACTACCGCCCCCCTCAAAGTGATATGACTCATTCATGCCATACATGGAAAATATAAAGGATAGAGTTAATGAAATTATATATGATATTATACTAGATTTATAATATACCTATGTATCATTATGTTTTCATTTCATTAAATATGAAATATAAATGAAAGTAACATTTATGTGTACGTATAGCTTACCGCCTCCATGAACGGTGCATTTCATTTCTTATATCCAAATGTTATATACTATTAAAAATACATATATATATATATATATTGGATATATATGATATATATGATATCTAAATATTGAATATAATTCTAGATATAATGGACTTTTGACTACATGTACAACTTGTAATTATAAGAAGTTTATTTTTGACTCAAGTACCAAATATCGATAAAACGAACATTATTAACATAAATGATTATGTAATGTTTATAATGTGGTAATAAGTGATATAAATAGAATAATAAACTTGAAAAATGTTCTGAAGAAATTATAGATTAACTTTAGTTTATTATTCAGGAGATTAAAGAACGAACGAGTCAAGTCGGACATGAGGTTAGGGGACTTCTTAACCCAATTTCTATTATTTGGGATAAACTTCAACTTATTAATTATGTAATTCTATGAATATGTGTGAATGACCTTTGATTGGTTTGAACTTAATATACACTTATATTGGGTGTATTTATGTTTTTCACACATAGTTATGTAATTTATTTATCCTTAATGTGATGATATATTCTTTTTATGGGTACCTGTAACACCACAAGCTTCCACGGTATGTTTCCCTTTGAATAATGTAATAGTTTGCATTGTATGAAACTTTGAGATTCTAACACACCGCGATCAATCAAACTAGCCATTATGAATAGTAATATCCAATTTTTGAAATTTAATAAATTTTATCTTTCAAAATGGACTTCATTTTTGGATTTGGGATATCTAAATTAGCTTAGGGTGAATTTTTTGTATTTTTCTGAAAACTTTCAATTTTTGATGAATAGTGAAAATACTAAATTTTAATTAAAAACAAATTTTTAAATCGAAATAATTTATAGTGTTAAATTATACATTTGAATAGTTTTTAAGTATCATTATATTATATTTTTATCATTTAATGTAATTTAATTCATTGGATGTAATCTCACAATTAAACTGGACATAAATAAGTATCAATCTTTTGATAGTTATTATTTCTTAAAAACACGCTTTTCGTTTTGACAACGGAAATTAATTTTAAATTAATTTATGCCACTTCTATGTTTTGAATTTAGAAAAATGGATTCCATATTTAGAATCAGGAGGTACAAATTTGGTAAATAGGTAACTTTTATTTTTGAGACATTTTGAATAATTACTTCGGTAAATATTTTATTTACCATGGTTAAAGGGTAAATCTGAGAAATAGGGGTAAAAATAATATTATAATAATATTAAATTACCCTAACATGTGTCCTAACCCTATTTTATGATACATTTCCAACCATGGGTATCCTTTGGTTGATTTTGGGACCCCATGAAGCCGCTTGTAAGTGATAATGACACTTTAAATTAATTAATTTAAAGTAAAGACAAAAATAACAAAAGAGAATATATTTTAGTAAAAAAAATTATATGAGGTTATATAATTGATATATTAAACTATAAATAATCATTATAAATATAAAAATATTTCCTACATCATTATATTTTATTTATAATTTTTAGACATAAAATAAATATATTTATTTATGACACAACGATGATGCAGTATTTTCCTTATTAATGAAAGAATCAAATAAATGGTATTATAGATGTTAAAATAAATATAATTTGAAAGTTTTGATGTCATACATGAATTTTTCAGGTTAATTTGATATGTTGGTATTGATTAAATGAATTTTTTTGAAGTAATAATGCTTTTAGGAATTTAACAAAAACAAAATATCAAATAGTGTCAAAATTGACATAAAAGAGTTTTTAAAGAAAATATTATATTATTAATTGATATTCTATTCCTAAAAATCTAATTTTCAGAAAAAGGTCTTAAATAATATTATATATATCATTAATGAACCACTTGAGGTTTGCTTGTAAGTTTATAGTAAGTTTATTAACCATATAATATAAAAATACAAAGAGACATGGTAAATGTCAAACTAATTAACTAAGAGTTAAATCTAAAAGATAAAGTTAATATAGTGACCCAAACCTATCTAAAACCTATTGGATGATTTTGTTCGACCCATCCCTACCTTATACTTTAAATAATTCATTTTTGAGCCATTATAAACCGAAATTTATTTTATTATAAAATAATATTTCATTCTTTTCCTAAGGTGCCCCTCACCCCTCTTATAAAAGGGCACTTCCCCTTCTCTCTAATTCACACCTTCAAAGCCATTTGGCTTGGTCAACCCCAACCCAAATATTCTCTTCACTATCCTCCCTTCATCCTAGAGTCCATAATTTAGTCAAAAAGACAACCTAAGGATCCCTTTTGATCAAATCAAAAGGAAGAACCCAAAGAAGAGGTAAATATTTCATCACCTCTTTCAAGTTCCTTTCTTCTTACACTTCCTCTTTCTTTGTTGTTTCCATTCTAAAATAATAAATCTAGTATATTCTATATACTGTGATGTTATTATGAATATGGTACAACCATATTCATTATTCTATCTGTTGGGAAAAAATCCCTTAAGGTATCATTGAAGCATTTTTGAGATGATTGTGTTTGTTGACAATGCAGGACTCCATGTTGTGTTTGTTGAAAAAGTGAGTCTCAATGACTCAAAATGTTGAAAAAGGGAGTTTTTCTGGTGAATGGGTAAAAAAAATTTGGCGAAGGGATTTGTGATCTTGTGTTAAGGAGGTTTCTAATGGTGTACGCCAGGAATTTTTCGAATTCAGAACATCAAAATTTTGGAAAAGGAAAAATGGCGCGCAAGTCCAAAAGTGGCGTGCAAGTGTGGCGCGCAATTCATATTTCAAGATCATCATATCAAAATATGACAAAGGAAATAAAGATTCATGAAATTCCTAAATTGGCGTGCAAGTCTGGCGCGCAAGTGTGGTGCGCAAGTCCTCAAAATGCATATAAATAGACGGCTACACTCCTCATTTATCAATGAGCTCAACACTTAGAGAAAATCCGAGCTATGATTGCTCAAGTGGAAGTGACGTGCAAGTTCAGTGTGCGCAAAAGTGGGGTGTGCAAGTGTGTGGGAAAATTGTGATGCGCTAGTGTACCGTGCAAGTGTACCGTGCAAGTGTATCGCGCAAGTGTGACGCGCAAGCAGTGTGGAGTGCAAGTGTGTGGCGCAACTGTGACGCGCAAGTGTACCGCGCAATTATACCATGCAAGTGTGTCACGCAAGTAGTGTGGATTGAAAGTTTGGTGCGCTATTGTGGCGCGCAAGTGTGACGCGCAAGTTGGTTTTTCCGCAATGAAGGTAGAGGTTGTGCACTAGTTAAAGGGGCACACAAGTCACCCAAGGGTTGCGTGAAGGTTAGAAATTTCCCAAAACATGGTAAAGTGGTATTCATCAGTGGACGAACTTTGAACTTCAATAGAGCATCTATCAACAGTTGAGGATGCATTTTTTCATGCAAATTAAGAGACCTACAGGTCTATAAACTATGAGTGGATCTTATGAAGAAGAAGTGATCTCACTTCAGTTGAGAGAGCAGTGAGTTCTCAAATTTTGAGTGGTTGTAAACCAGGAGGGACAATGAGTCCACTTCAAACTTATAAACAGCAGTGCGCTTATAGTGGAATTGGTACATCGGCACACTGTCGGTGTATGCTCCTTGGACGTATCCCATTGAGGGTGAACCAAGTAAAAATCGCTATGTCATGTGCATGCATTAAGTTTTATTCATACTCTGCATCGGAAAGGAGAGAGAAGAGGGTTTTGTCTAATAGAAAAACAAGATCAAAAGGGGCAGTTGTTTTAATCTGTCATACCCTGATTCACCCCCCCCCCCCTCAGGGTATCTAGCCTAGTGGACCTAACAATTGGTATCAGAGGGAAAGGTTGATATCAGTGTTTCTCTCTCAAATGGAGGTCACTAATCATAAAGGGATTCCGATCTTCGATGGGAAAAAATTTCAGCTATGGAAGAATTGGATGCAACACTACTTCTGATCTTTGGTAATGGATGTGTTTACAATAGAAATGCATAGTATCACAGCTGATATTAATAGCGGTGCATTATCAGAAGCTGAGCGAAGAGAATTGGATGCTGACGCAAAGGGAATCAATGCTTTGGGAGGATCCCTATCCAATGCTATATATACCAAGATGGTGTCATGAAAAACATCACATGTTATGTGGGAAAAGTTGTTGAACATATATGAAGGAGATACAAAGGTCAAAGAAGTGAAGCTGCAAGTATTATGGAACAAGTATGAAGATCTAAGAATGAAGCCGAATGAGTCTGTTGATGGATTCTTTTACAAGGTAAATGTTGTTTTGGAAGATATGCGAGGTCTGGGAGAAGGCATTGAAGATATAAAGATCGTAAATCACATCTTGAGGAAACTTCCACCGCGGTTTAATCCAAAGGTTTCATTACTAGAAGATAAAGATCCAAATAAGCTAACATTGGAAAATTTGCACAGTACCTTGGTTGCGTATGAAATGAAAAATGATGATAATGAGGCTGTGGAAAAGGGGAAATCTAAAGAAGTGTCATTCAAGGCCATGAAGAAGCTCACCATTGAAGATTCTCAGGAAGAAGAAGAGACAGATGAGGTGATTTCATTCCTCTCCTCAAACCTTCAAATAGGAAAAGGAAATTTTAAAGGGAAACTTCCACTGGCCTATTCTAGATGTGGAAAGGTTGGTCATCTTGCATAAAGGTGTCCCAAAAAGTTCCAAGAAGATGATTATGTCAACAAAGTCGAAATTCCCAAGAATAATTCATCAGCCTATGTAAAATTCAAGAAATAGATCAAGAGAAATTTCTTTAAGAAGAAAAATATCCTTTTAAAAGAATGCGATAGTTCAGATGAGTTTGAGGCTGAGGAGGTTGAAGAGATAGAGAACTGCAAAGATTGTAGAGAAAATTCTATGGTGGCAGTGGTCGGTAGTTCTCAGGAGAAGAATGAAACCAAAGGTGATGAAGAAGAAGAAGTTGAAGTAAGAATATATATTCAAGCTAAGTTAGAGGCTTCTCTTGAGGAGATAGATGTTTGGAGATCCAAAACAAATAAAGCTAACAAAGTTGTTCATGACGTCAAACTCTATATGCAGCAGTAGGAAGAAGAGAAGTCTGAGTTGATGGATGAAATTGAGAAACTCAAGTCATCAACACCAGAGAACTTAGAATCAGTTGGTGAGTATAAAATCAAGATTGAAGAGCAGAAAAGGGAGATCTATGGATTAAAAAACACAAGGAAAGATCACGTCAAGCATATCAAAGAGTTTTAAAAGGAAGTTTTCAATCTAGGGAGAAAAGTTAAAGACTAGGAAAAACCTTTGATTCCCAACACATTCTTGGGAAAGCAGGTCATTCCAAAGACTGAAAAGATGAAAGAGAACCCTAGTAGTTCAGCAGGAAAGAAGCAGCAATTGAGCTCAGACGTTAAGGTTGATTCAGGGCTTGATCAAAAACAAAAATCTGTGAAAATTGAAGTCAAAATGCAAGCACCCATCCTGAGATTGAAGGTTGATTTGGGTATAAAGCAGAATCAGAATATTCATAGATCCCAAGGGGAAACTTGTAGTGTAGAAGTAACATGAAGGAATGCACCTTAAATCAGGTGTTATTGCTATGGAAATATGGTACATTCAAAGTATGTGTGTTCCATAGCCAAGATATATTGAAGGAAACAAGAACAAAGTTGGTATCCAAATAAAGAACGGTTCTCCAGAACATATTTTGAAGGACACTATTTTTGGTGTAGAGGATTTGGCCACATGGATAGGTACTGCACTTAGACCATATAGAGGAATGTGACAAAGTAGAATCAAAATGTTCAAAAGCAGCAGATTAATAAACCAATAGGTGAGTTAAAAATTAAAAATAGATTTGCAGCTTTGCAAGATGAAGTCGGTCTATCATACTCTGAGAAAGAACAGAAGTATCAATCCATACCGAGTGTGAAGGCAAAAATATAGACCAAAAAGAAGAATGATAAGAAGGTTGTGGTGGCAGAAATTGTCCTTAAAGCATCATATCACTCTGGTGTGTGGATCCTTGATAGTGGTTGCACATCTCACATGACAGGTAATAAGGATCTTGTTATAGGAATAAAATATGATAAAGAAGGAGTTGTCAAGTTTGAAAATTATGAAGTCCTGAAGATTATTGGCACATGAAAGGCCAAGTTTAGGGGAAAAGAGATGAGACGTGCTGATGTCTTAGTAGTAGAAGGCCTCAGTCACAATTTGCTCAGCATCAGTCAACTATGTGACTCAGGAAATTCTATAAGTTTTACTAAGAAGATGTGTGTCATCAAAGGAAGAGACGGGGAAGTATTTCTATAGGGAAAAATAAAAAAGGGAAATCTCTACCTGGTAAGTGGAGAAGAAGATATGTGTTTTTTTTCTAGAGAGGAAGAAAACAAGTTGTGGAATAAACGACTTGGTCATCTTTTCCAACCATCCCTAGAATATCTGGTGAAGTGTGATGCAGCAAGAGACATCCCTAAGATATCACATGATCGTACTCACATGTATTATGCATGCCAACAAGGGAAGCTTATCATAAAGATGTATAAGGCAAAGGAAAAGAATTCAACAAGAGTGCTCTAATTGGTGCATGTTGATGTTTGTGGTCCTATCACACTAAGAGCAATTGAAGGAAAGAGGTATTATGTTCTTTTCATTGATGAATATAGTAGAATAGCATGGGTATTTGTTATTTCCCATAAGTCAGATGTGTTCAGCTACTTAAAACAGTACCGGAGGGAGTGTGAAAGGATGCTTAGACAGAAAATTTTGAAGCTTCGTACTGACAATGGTACGGAATTCACAAACAGTCAGGTGGAAGGATATCTTGAGAAACATGGGATAAGTAATCAAGTTTCCTCAGTATGAACTCCCCAATAGAATGGAGTGGTTGAAAGGAGAAATAGGATCATCAATAACATGGCCAGAATGATGCTCATTGAAAAAAGTCTACCAGATAAATTTTGGAAGGAAGAAGTTTTGACATCAGTCTACATTTCAAACAGGGATTTGTTGTGTCTGAAGGAAGGAAAGACTCCGTACGAGATGTGGTATAGAAATAATTCAACGGTGAAATACTTTAGAATATTTGGAAGTAAGTTCTTTATCCTCAACAAGGAAAAACATAGGAAATATGAGTCATGAGGATATGAAGGGATATTCCTTGGCTACTTAGGAAAAAGTAAGGCATATAAATGCTTTAACAAAAGGCTGGGAAAAGTAGTGGAGAGAAATGATGTCACTGTAGTAGAGAATGATAAGATCATTCAACAGCATAGTGAACAATTTCTTGATGAGAGTGATGAAGAAGAAAGAAATGCAGGGGGAGCAGAAGTGGATGGTGTTGATTCAGAAGAAGATACTGATGATGAACATGAGGAAGTAAAATCTGTATCTCTACAAAATCCAAGGAGTTGAGCTGAAATTGACAGGCAGAATATCATTGGTGAATAGTCATCTCCAGTTCAGACAAGAAGAATGAAATCACTACAGCATACATTTTTACTATCATAGGTTGAGCCGAAATGATTCACTGATGCAACTGAAGATTAAAACTGGAATCAGGCAATGAATGAAGAGCTAGATTAGACTGAGAAGAATTAGACATGGGAGATTATTTCGAGGCTAGTAGATAAGAATTTCATCTGGACTAAATGGGTCTATCGCAATAAGATGAATGAAGATGACACAGTGATTCAGAAAAAAGAACGACTAGTGTGCAAGGGATACTCTTAGATAGAGGGAATAGATGTTGATGAGACATTTTCACCGGTTGCGATACTAGAGACAATATTATTATTTCTAGCCATTGTAGTGCAAAGGGAGTTCAAAGTTTTCTAGATGGGCGTCAAATCTGCATTTTTGAATGGGGTTATAGAGGAATAGTTGTATATTGAGTAGCCAGATATTTTTATCATTCATGAGGATGAGAACAGGTTTGCAGACTGAAGAAGGTGTTGTATGGGCTGAAACAAGCACCAAGAGCATAGTACTCAAGGCTTGATCAGTACTTGAAGAAGCTTAGTTTCCATTATGGGGGAGTTGATTACAATATCTATTTCAACAACAACAGTAATCAAAGGATGATGGTCTTGGTTTATGTAGACGACATAATATTTGGCGGATCAGATGAAGCTCAGTGCAGACAGTTTTCTGAATTCATGAAAAGTGAGTTCGAAATGTCAATGATTGGAGAGCTAACATTTTTTCTTGGTCTACAGGTGACATAAGGAAGAAATTTAACATTCATTTCTCAATCCAAATATGACAAAGAGGTTTTTAAAAGATTTGGAATGGAAAATTACAAGGAGATAAAGACTCTGGTTTCTACCTGGATGAAATTATCAAAAGATGATAATGGCAAGGTAGTTAATATCACAGAATACAGGAAGATTATTGGGAGTTTACTGTACCTAATAGCGACAAGACCTGATATTGTTTTCGCAACCTTCCAAGAAGCACGATATCAAAGCAATACCAAGGAAAGCCACATGCTTACAGTGAAAATAATACTTCGGTATATCAAGGGCACAATGGAATTCGGCTTGATGTATAATGGAAAATCTCAGATAGAGTTATTGGGATATACTGATGCAGATTGGGCCGGTTTAGTGGATGATAGGAAATCAACGTCAGGAGGTGCATTCTATCTTGGTGGCTTGTTTGTTTCTTGGCTAAGCAAGAAACAATATTGCATTTCTCTGAGCACCGCAGAGGCTGAGTATATTGCGGCCACTCAAGCATGCACACAGTTATTGTGGATGAAGTAGCAGCTTGAAGATATGGGAGTTGAAGCGAAGTCTCTAATCGAAATCCAGTGTGATAACTCAAGTGTTATCAATCTTAGAAAAAATCCAGTTCATCACTCAAGGACAAATCACATTGAGATCAAATATCATTTCATCAAGGAGAAGGTGGAGCAATGGATTGGGAAGTTGGATTATGTGCCTACAGAGCTATAGGTTACAGATATTCTGACAAAGGCCTTACCCAAAGAAACTTTTGAGAGGCATCGACTAGCTCTGGGAGTTCAGTCGACTCCCCGCACTTAAAAGAGTGTGGATATGGAACCCCCCCCCCACCTGAGGTATGATGTGTTTTTTCTAATGCACTAATATGCGCTTTTACCCTGTTACAGACCGCAAAGAAGTGATCTTTGGGTTCTTTGACAAAAAGGGAGAAAATAATGATTGTTCAAGGGGGAGACAGTGTGACTATTTGATAAATCATGAATGATACGGGGAGAATCTGGTGGAGTAGCAAGATAGTGGGAGCAATGAGATATGGGGAGAAAATTAAATCAGACGATACTAGATGTGATCGATCAAAGAATAGATATCACGGCAACTGAGGATCATGATAAAAGCATAAGTGTGGTTGGTATCAGGTTGGTATAAAAATTTTAATTGGTATCAGGTTGGTATCAATAGTGGTGTCAGAAACTAAGTAACTCATAGATTAACTTTTCATGATACTCTTGTTTCTCATGCTGAGCATTGCTCATGTGGGTTTAGAGTATGTGTTGAGTAAATCTTTGATCGCTATCTGTATCGCAAGAGGTGAATGGTGGCTGAAGATGAATGAAGCCTTAATGAGGTATTAAAGAATGGAGAATTGTTTTGAGAAGAGTTTTCAACAAACAAAAAGGGGGATATTGTTGGGAAAAATCCCTCAAGGTATCATTGAAGCATTTTTGAGATGATTGTGTTTGTTGATAATGCAGGACTCCATGTTGTGTTTGTTGACAAAGTGAGTCTCAATGACTCAAACTATTGACAAAAGGGTTTTTCCTAGAGAATGGGGAAAAGTGTTTTTGGAAAAGGGAGTTGCGCTATTGTGTTAAGGAGGTTTCTAATGTTGTATGCCATTAATTTTTTGAATTCAGAACATCAAAAATTTGGCAAAGGAAAAATGGCACACAAGTCCAAAAGTGGAACGCAAGTGTGGCGCGCAAGTCCTAAAGTGGCGCGCAAGTATGACGCGTAAGTATGGCGCGCAAGTGTGTCACGCAATTCATATTTCAAGATCATCATATCAAAATATGACAAAGGAAAGAAAGAGTCACGCAAGTCCTAAAGTGGCGCGCAAGTGTGGCGCGCAATTCCTCAAAATTCCTATAAATAGATGGCTACACTCCTCATTTCTCAACGAGCTCAACACTTAGAGAAAATCTGAGCTCTGATCGCGCAAGTGGAAGTGACGTGCAAGTTTAGTGTGCGCGCAATTGGGGTGCGCAAGTGTGCCAGGAAAGTGTGCTGCGCAAGTGTGTCACGTAAGTGTACTGCGCAAGTGTATTGCACAAGAGTGCCTCGCAAGCAGTGTGTAGCGTAAGTGTGCGGTGCAATTGTGACGTGAAAGTGTACCGCACAAGTGTACTATGCAAGTGTGTTGCACAAGTAGTGTGAATTGCAAGTTTGGCATGCTAGTGTGGCGCGCAAGTATGGCGCGCAAGTTGGTTTTTCCGCAACGAAGGCAAAGGTTGTGCACTAGTTAAAGGGGCACACAAGTCACCCTAGGGTTTTTTGAAAGTTATAAATTGCCCATAACATCTGTGGTAAAGTGGTATTCATCATTGGATGAACTTTGAACTTCAATAGAGCATCTATCAACAGTTGAGGATGCATTATTTCATGCAAATGAGGAGACCTACAGGTCTATAAACTGTGAGTGTATCTTCTTAAGAAGTAGTGATCTCACTTCAGTTGAGAGAGTAGTGAGTTCTCAAATTGTGAGTGGTTGTAAACCAGGAGGGACAGTGAGTCCACTTCAAACTTGTAAACAGTAGTGTGCTTATATTGGAATTGGTACATCGGCACACTGCCGGTGTGTGCTCCTTGGACGTAGCCTAGTGAGGGTGAACTAAGTAAAAATCATTATTTCATGTGCATGCTTTAAGTTTTATTCATACTCTACATCAGAAAGGAGAGAGAATAGGGTTTTGTCTAACAGAAAAACAAGATCAAAAGGGGCAGTTTTAATCTGTCATACCCTAATTCACCCCCCCGCTCTCAGGGTATCTATCCTAGTGGACATAACATTATCCATCCTTTGAATGAAATGTCACCATACATGCGTACGTACGTCTTACCGTCTCCACTTCATGGTGTAATTGTTATTCAATACATTATTATTTAGATGGGTATAATAATGATGTGTAATTGATTTAAATATTGTTGGGAAAAAATCCTTCAAGGTAACATTGAAGTATTTTTAGGTTGATTGTGTTTGTTGACAAAGCAGGTTTCCATAGATAATTGTCGAGTTCCCAAGAAGTTGTGGACAATCCATGTTGACAACAGAACGATGACAAAGGAAAGGATGATCTGGAGGCAGTACAAAAGAGCATTACAAGGTGGCACCATTTCCTAGTGTTTGCCAAATTTTTGGGGTCCAAAATTTGGAATCTGGTGAGCATCGTGAAAATAGGATTTCCATGAAGAGCCTAATTTAATATGGCAAAGGCATGAATTTCGCAGAGATAGGATGCATGGTTTGGATTTCGCGAAGGCCAGAAAAATGGAGGCGGTGATGCTTCACGATTACGTCAAAGCTTCGCGAACGGCAGAGTTGAAGCGCATCGCGGCGGTGAAGGGATTTGCGAGGGAGCTTCGCGGAGAAGGCGTGAAGGAATGTTGATGGTGATCCTTCACGGTTACGACGAGCTCCGTGAACGGAAAATTTCCGTGGTGCTTCGTGATTTGGACAGAATTCCGGCGGAAACTTTGGAGCTTTGCGATTGGCGATGACGTGGCGTTGACTTCGCGTGGAAGGGCCGAGGGTCGGTGGAATCGCCTATAAATAGAGGTTTACCCCCTCGAGATAAGTAGAGAGAATTTTCAGAGAAGATCATTTGCTCTCAGTTTGCGAAGGTTGTTCGCGGAGCCAGTGTGCTTCGCGAAATAGGAGCTTCGCGGCGGTTATTGTAGCTCCGCGAAACATGCGAGCTCCGCGTTGTCTTAGTAAGTTTCACGAGGGACGTTGCTTTGCGACGGCTTGAGATTTGCAAAAGTGCTTCGCGAGAGTGATTCGCGAAAAGGCAGGAGATTCGTGAAGGCTTGTTTGAGCTTCGCGAAATTGGGAGCCTCGCGAAGTAGGGTGCTTTGCGAAGGTGTTTCCAAAAGGAATTTCCCAGTGTTCAGAGGCAAAGAGATATTCATCAGTGGATGAAAGTTGGACTTCAATAGAGCATTTATCAACAGTTGAAGATGCATTATTTCATGCAAATGAAGAGACCTACAGGTCTATAAACTGTGAGTGAATCCCTTCACAGAGCAGTGAGCTTAGGAAGAGGAAGTAGGTGATCCTCTCCACCGGCAGTGAGCCAGAGAGAGAGAAATAGGGAGTGACCCTTGGGAAATCAGTGAGCTGACCCTAAACTTTGTAAAGGCAGTGAGCCTGGGCATAGAAGTGATCTATCCCGAACATTGTAATCCACAGCTAGTGAAGTTTAGTGGAATTGGTACGACCAGAAACTTGTCGGTGTATGCTCCTTGGAAGTAGCCCTTTGCGGTGAACCAAGTAAAATTGGTGTGTCTTGTGCATGCTTTACTTTCTGTTTACTTTGTGCAACAGGAAAGAGATAGAAGAGTGTTTTTCTTAACAGCGAAACAAGATCATAACGGGAGTTAATTTTAAATTATTCATACCCTGATTCAACCCCCCTCTCAGGGTATTCAACCTTGTGGACCTAACAATTGGTATCAGAGCGAAAGGTTGACAGTTGTTCTTATCTCAAATGGAGGTCACTAATCATAGAGGGATTCTGATATTCGACGGATTTAATTTTCAGATATGGAAGAATCGAATGCAACACTATTTCCGATCTTTGGGAATGGATGTGTTTTCAGTAGCTATGCATGGTATCACAGCTGATATTACTAGTGGTGCATTATCAGAAGCAGAGCATAAAGAGTTGGATGCTGATTCCAAAGCAATCAATGCCTTAGGGGGAGCCCTTTCCAATCCCATATATACAAAGGTGATTTCATGCAAAACGTCACATGCCATGTGGGAAAAGCTTTTGAATATTTATGAAGGGGATACAAAAGTCAGAGAGGCAAAGCTACAAGTGTTGTGGAACAAGTATGAAGATCTAAGAATGAACCTGAATGAGTCTGTTGATGCATTCTTTGACAGGGTAAATGCTGTGGTAGAAGACATGCGGGGTCTTGGAGAAATTATCGAAGATATAAAAATTGTGAAGCGCATATTGAGAAAACTTCCACCTCAGTTCAATCCGAAAGTTTCAGTTTTGGAAGATAAAGACCCAAAAGAACTGACATTGGATAACCTGCACAGCACTCTTGTTGCATATGAAATGAGAAACGATGATAACGAGACTATGGAAAAGGGGAAATCCAAAGAGGTGGAATTCAAGGCCATGAAGAAACTCACCATTGAAGATTCTAATGAAGAAGAAGAGACATATGAGGTGATGTCATTCCTTTCTTCAAATCTACAAAGAGGAAGAGGAAAGTTTAAAGGTAAACTTCCACTAGCATGTTTTCGATGTGGAAAGGTTGGTCATCTTGCGGCAAGATTCCCTGAGAAATTTCAAGATAATGATGATGATGATGATGAAGTTGAAATTCCCAAGAAGAAGACTACATCATTTTTGAAAGGGAAGAATCAATTTAAGAGAAATTTCTTCAAGAAAAATAATCTTCTTTCACAAGAATTTGAAAGTTCAGATGAGTCTGAGGATGAAGAGGTTGAGGAAATAGAAAATTGCAGAGATCGTGGGGTAAAAGCCTTGGTGGCGATTGTTGGTAGTTCTCAGAAAAAGGATGAAGCTGACGCTGAGGAAGAAGAAGAAATTGAAGGGAGAGTTGACATGGAAGCTGAATTAGAAGCAGCTCTTGAAGAGATAGATGTTTGGAGAGAAAAAACAAAGAAAGCCAACAAGGTGGTACATGATGCCAAACTCTACATGCAACAGCAAGAAGAAGAGAAGTCTGAGCTAGTGAAAGAAATTGAAGATCTTAAGTCTTCCAGGCCAGAGCGCACAGAAAAGATTGATGAGCATAATCTCAAGATTGAAGAACAGAAAAGGGAGATCGATTGCTTGAATAGAAAAGTGAAAGATCACATCAAGCGTATTGAAGATCTTGAAGAGGAAGTCGTCGGTCTGCGGAGAAAAGTTAAAGACCAGGAAAAACCTTTGAATCCCAACACATTCTTGGGAAAGCAGGTCGTCACGAAGACTGAAAAGAAGAAAGAAGAGCCTAGTAGTTCAGCAGGAAAGAAGCCGCAATTGAGCTCAGAAGTTAAGGTTGATTCATGGATTAATCAGAAACAAAAATCTGTGGCGGTTGAAGTCAGACGGCAAGCACCCGTCCTGAGATTTAAGGTGGATTTGGGCATAAAGCAGAATCAGAATATTTAGAGATCCCAAGGAGAAACTCATAGTGTTGAAGTAACACGAAGGAATGCACCTTATATTAGGTGTTATTGTTTTGGAAAGATGGGACATTCACAGTATGTATGTTCCATAGCCAAAAGATATCGAAAGGAACAAGAATAGACATGGCAGCCAAACAGAGAACGGTTTTCCAGAACATATTTCAAAGGACATTGTTTTTGGTGTGGAGGATTTGGGCATATGGCTAGGTATTGTACTTCGACCATTCAGAGAAAGGTGCCAAAGCAGAATCAAAACGTTCGCAAGCAGCAGGTCAATAAACCGATAGGTGAGTTAAAAATGCAGAATAGATTTGCGGCTTTGCAAGATGAGGCTGGTCCATCATACTCTGAGAAAGAACAGAAGTCTCAATCCATTCCGAGTGTGAAAGAAAAAGTATGTACCAAGAAGAAGAAAAAGGAGAAGGTCATTGTGGCGAAGATTGCCCTTAAAGTATCAGATCGATCTGGTGTTTGGATCCTTGATAGTGGTTGCACATACCACATGACGGGTAATAAGGATCTTGTTACAGGCATCAAATATGACAAAGAAGGAGTTGTCAAATTTGGAAATGATGAAGGCCTGAAGATTGTTGGCTCAGGGAAAGCCAAGTTTGGGGGAAAAGAGATGAGACGTGCTGATGTCTTGGTAGTAGAGGGTCTCAGTCATAACCTACTCAGTGTCAGTCAACTATGTGACTCTGGGCACTCTATCCGATTTACCAAGAAGATGTGTGTTGTGAAAGGAAAAGATGGAGCAGCTGTTCTGTAGGGAAAAAGGTCAAAGGGGAATCTCTACCTTGTAGGTGGGGAAGAAGATACATGTCTTTTATCCAGAGAGGAAGAAAACCAGTTGTGGCATAAGCGACTTAGTCATCTATGCCAACCATCTATGGAGGATCTCGTAAAGTGTGATGCTGCTAGAGACCTTCCCAAGATATCATGTGATCGCACTCATACGTGTGATGCTTTCCAACAAGGGAAGATCATTAGAAAGACATACAGTCCAAAGGAACAGAAATCAACTAGAGTGCTCGAACTGGTTCATGCTGATGTATGTGGACCTATCTCACCACGAGCTATAAATGGGCAAAGGTACTATGTCCTTTTCATTGATGACTATAGCATAATGGACTGGGTATTCATCATTACCCATAAGACAGAGGTGTTCAGTTGCATAAATCAGTATAGGAGGGAATCAGAAAAGATGCTTGGGCAGAAAATTCTGAAGTTTCATACTGATAACGGTACAGAATTCACAAACAGTCAAGTGGAAGAGTATCTCGAGAAACATGGGATAAGGCATCAAGTTTCATCAGTAAAAACACCCCAACAGAATGGATTGGTTGAAAGGAGAAATCGGATCATCAACAACATGGCTAGAACGATGCTTATTGATAAAGACATGTCCGAGAAATTTTGGAAGGAAGCAGTTTTGACATCGGTCTATGTTTTGAACAGGTCTCTATTATGTCCGAAGCAAGGGAAGACTCCGTATGAGCTGTGGTACAGAAAGAATCCAACACTGAAATACTTTCGAATCTTTGGAAGTAAGTGTTTCATTCTCAACAAAGAAAATCACAGGAAGTTTGAGGCACGAGGAGATGAGGGGATATTTCTTGGCTACTCAGGGAAAAGCAAAGCATATAAATGTTTCAACAAAAGGCTGGGAAAAATCATTGAGAGAAATGATGTCACTATAGTTGAAAATGAATAGAATACTCAATGATCCAATGAAAAGTTACTGGATGAAAGTAATGATGAGGTAAGCAACCCAGGGGGAGCAGAAGTGGCAGAAGCTGACTCAGAAGAAGATACTGATGATGAAGAAGAAAGTGTCAAGTCTGTGTCTACGAGGAAGCCAAAGAGTCGAGCTGAAATTGATAGGCAGAATATCATTGGTGATCAAACAGCTCCAGTTCAGACTTGAAGAATAAAATCATTACAGCAAACATCATTTTTGTCTCAAGTGGAGCCGAAATGTTTTTCCGATGCAGCTAAAGATGAAAACTGGGTTCAGGCTATGAACGAAGAGCTTGATCAGATTGAGAAGAACCAGACATGGGAGATTGTTTCAAGGCCAGCAGACAAGAATGTCATCGGGACTAAATGGGTTTATCGCAACAAGATGAATGAATATGGCATATTTATTCAGAACAAAGCATGACTAGTGTGCAAGGTATACTCCCAGATAGAGGGAATAGATGTTGATGAGACATTTGCACCGGTTGCAAGGCTAGAGACAATCAGATTATTTTTTGCCATAGCAGTGCAAAGAAAGTTCAAAGTGTTTTAGATGGATGTCAAATCCGCATTCTTGAATGGTGTTCTGGAAGAGGAGGCGTATATTGAGCAGCTAGATGTTTTTCTCATTCATGAGGATGAGAAAAAAGTTTGCAGGCTGAAGAAGGCGTTGTATGGGCTGAAACAAGCACCAAGGGCATGGTACTCAAGGCTTGATCAGTAATTGAAGAAGCTTGGTTTTCAGTGTGGAGGAGTTGATTACAATATCTATTTCAGTAATGATAGTAATCAAAGGATTATGGTGTTGGTTTATGTCGATGACATAATATTTGGAAGATCAGATGAAGCTCAGTGCAGACAGTTTTCCGAATTCATGAAAAATGAGTTTGAAATGTCAATGATTGGAGAGCTAATGTTTTTCCTTGGTCTACAGGTGACACAAGGAAGGAATGTAACATTAATTTCTCAATATAAATATGCCAAGGAGGTCCTGAGAAGGTTTGGAATGGAAAATTCCAAGGAGATGAAGACTCTGGTTGCCACCCGAATGAAATTATCGAAAGATGAAGATGGCAAGGCAGTTAATATCACAGAATACATGCAAATTATTGGAAGTTTGTTATACTTGACTGCAACAAGTCCTGATATTATTTTCGCCACATGTCAAGCCACGAGATATCAGAGTAATCCCAAGGAAAGTCACATGCTCGCAGTGAAAATAATACTTCGGTATATCAAGGTCACGGTGGACTTCGGCTTGACATACAACGACAAATCTCAGACAGAGTTATTGGGATATACTGATGCAGACTGGGCCAGTTCAGTGGATGATAGGAAATCAACGTCAGGTGGTTCTTTCTATCTTGGTGGATTGTGTATTTCTTGGATTAGCAAGAAGCAAGATTGCATTTCATTGAGCACCGTAGAAGCTGAGTATATTGCGGCCACTCAAGCATGCACACAGTTATTGTGGATGAAGCAGCATCTTGAAGATATGAGAGTTGAAGTGAAGTCTCTGATCGGAATCCAGTGTGATAACTAAAGTGCTATAAATCTCAGCAAAAATCCCGTCCATCACTCTAGGACAAATCACATTGAGATAAAGTATCATTTTATCAAAGAGAAAGTTGAGCAGGGGATCGTGAAGTTGGAGTATGTGCCTACAGAACTACAAGTTGCAGACATCCTGACAAAGGCCTTACCCAAGGAAGCATTTGAAAGGCATCGACTGGCTCTAGGAGCTCAGTCGATTCCCCGCACTTGAAACAATGTGGATGTGCCCCCCCCCCCCCTCTCCGAGGTATGATGTGTTTTTCCCTAATGTGCTGATATGTGTTCTCTACTCTGTTACAGACTGCAAAGGAGTGACCTTTGGGTACATTGACAAAGGGGGAGAAAATAGTGATTGTTCAAGGGGGAGACAATTTGGCTATTTGCGAAATCAAGACAGATACGGGGAGAAGCTGACTAGTGGAGCAGCTAGATAGGGGGAGAAATGAGAAAAGGGGATCGTATTAAATCAGACAATGCTAGAAGTGATCGATCAAAGCATAGATATCATGACAGCTGAGGATCGTGATAAAAGCAGAAGAGTGATGTTGGAATGATGTGAAAAAGTTTCCAGCTATCACCAATTGGGATCGGTGTGGTTCAACAATTGGTATCAATTTATGAATTGGTATCAGGTTGGAATTGACAATTGGTTTTTGACATGAAGTGATTCCTTGAACGCTATCATAATCGCAAGAGGTGAATGGTGGTAGCGGCTGGAAGAAGACTCAGTGAGGTATCAAAGTGCAGAAAATCTTTCTGAGCAGAGTTGTGAAGAGTTGTCAACAAACCCAAAGGGGGATATTGTTGGGAAAAAAATCCCTCAAGGTAACATTGAAGTATTTTTGGGTTGATTGTGTTTGTTGACAAAGCAGGTTTCCATGGAGAATTGTTGAGTTCCCAAGAAGTTGTTGACAATCCATGTTGACAAAAGAACGATGACAAAGGAAAGGACGATCTGAAGGCGGTAAAAAAGAGCAGTACAAGGTGGTGTCGTTTCCCAGTGTTTGCCAAATTTTTGGGGTCTAAAATTTGGAATCTGGTGAGCATCGCGAAAATAGGATTTCCATGAAGAGCATAATTTAATATGGCAAAGGCATGAATTTCGCGGAGATAGGATGCATGGTTTGGATTTCGCGAAGGCCAGAAAAATGGAGCCGGTGATGCTTTGTGATTACGTCAAAGCTTCACGAACAGCAGAATTGAAGCGCATCGCAGCGGTGAAGGGCTTTGCGAGGGAGCTTCGCGGCGGCGCGAAGGAATGTTGACGGTGATCCTTCGCGGTTACGACGAGCTCCGCGAACGGAAAATTGCCATGGTGCTTCGCGATTTGGACAGAATTCTGGCGGAAACTTCGGAGCTTCACGATTGGTGATGACGTGGCGTTGACTTCGCGCGGAAGGGCCGAGGGTCGGTGGAATCGCCTATAAATAGAGGCCGACCCCCTCGAGAGAAGTAGAGAGAATTTTCAGAGAAGATCATTTGCTCTCGGTTTGCAAAGGTGGTTCGCGGAGCCAGTGTGCTTCACGAAATAGGAGCTTCGCGGCGGCTATTGTAGCTCCGCAAAACCTGTGAGCTCCGCTTTGTCTTAGTAAGCTTCGCGAGGGACGTTGCTTTGCGATGGCTTGAGCTTCGCGAAAATGCTTCGTGAGAGTGCTTCGCGAAAAGGCAGGAGCTTTGCGAAGGCTTGTTTGAGCTTCGCGAAATTGGGAGCCTCGCGAAGTAGGGTGCTTTGCGAAGGTGTTTCCAAAAGAAATTGCCCAGTGTTCAGAGGCAAAGAGGTATTCATCAGTGGATGAAAGTTGGACTTCAATAGAGCATCTATCAACAGTTGAAGATGCATTATTTCATGCAAATGAAGAGACCTATTGGTCTATAAACTGTGAGTGAATCCCTTCACAGAGCAGTGAGATTAGGAAGAGGAAGTAGGTGATCCTCTCCACCGGCAGTGAGCCAGAGAGAGAGAAACAGGGATTGACCCTTGGGAAAGCAGTGAGATTACCCTAAAATTTGTAAAGGTAATGAGCATGGGCATAGAAGTGATCTAGCCCGAACATTGTAATCCACAGCTAGTGAAGTTTAGTGGAATTGGTACGACCGACAACTTGTCGGCGTATGCTCCTTGGACGTAGACCTTTGCGGTGAACCAAGTAAAATTGGTGTGTCCTATGCATGCTTTACTTTCTGTTTACTTTGTGCAACAGGAAAGAGAGAGAAGAGTGTTTTTCTTAACAGCGAAACAAGATCAGAACGGGCGTTAATTTTAAATTAGTCATACCCTGATTCACTCCCCCTCTCAGGGTATTCAGCCTTGTGGACCTAACAAATAATAAATATAACATGATAATGATTCTGTATATATGATATACTATCCAATTATATATTATTTTAATATCAAAATAATGATATTATCACTCGTGCGTACGTACGGATTACCGTCTCGACGAACACGATGAGATTCATTCCCCATAATATCCATTCAAGACTAATTTTCATTTGATAGTTAAAAATAATGTTTAAAGACTTAATATCATTATGAATATGAATTAGATACATCCTATCCATAGCAAACATTACTTACGTAACAAATCATATAAAGGAAAACGAATCAGTTAAAACCCGAAATGATGATAATACTAAAATATTATTAACAAAGCAATATTAAAAGATCATATATGATATCATATTAATGTATATGGTTCTTTTATAATTTAATAATAATTATTTCACCATTATACATGAGGTTAACCTACCCTCGACCAAGGAAAATTACAAGTAAGGGGTTTCTTATCTCACTTTTAATTTCGTGAGATTCTCATTATTCACCACTTATTTATTAAATGTGGTGTATTTTGTACTGCCATTTCATATATATTATCATTATTCTCTTTATATTCATGGTATTATTTGATTAATTTGGTGTTTATTAAAAAAATTTCATACGACTCGATTGATTACAACAAAGTAAGGGTTTTTCAACTCACTTTTTATTTCTGTGAGATTCATGCTATATTGGCCACTATTTCCTTTTGTGTGGCGTATGTACTGCCCATTATTGTATTCTTGGTGTAATATAATTTAATTTATGTTTATTTAAATCTTCATTGTATGATCCTTCTTTCATGGGGTGTATGTTTCATAAGTTACCAAATCGGTTAGAAAATTTCAGATTTCAATTTCCACTCATTAGGCTTTACGCGTACTTCATTGATTATTTTACTCCAAGATTATGTGTGGAATCACTATTTATTATTTATGTAGTAATTTTTACTCTCCTTTGTGTGTATATAATTTTGATACACATAATAAATCCATTGATAATTTCTCAATTCATTGATATGAACTTGATAAGAGTAATCTTAACTCAATTTTCATTCATTGAGTTAAACATCCAAGTCATTGGTGTTGTTTTTACAAGAATATGTGTGAATGTTCTCTGATTGATTTACACTAAATATCCAATCATATTGAGTGTATTTATATTTTTCGCACATAATTATGTCATTTATTTATCCTTAACCTAAGGATACGGTCTTTATAAGGGATTTCATCTCAATTTACAGTCCATTGATACTTTTTTGTTGTTATATGCTAATTCACTTTTATATGGTGTATATAATGTACTTTGACATAATATATCATGAATCCAATTATTCTCATGATATTATAAAGTTTTTATTACCTCAATTATTTATATTCAAGTGTCTCAATTTTGGTTAGTAACTCTAACTAAAATATCATTTAAATGTTTTAAAGATTTATTCTTCTAAATATTTCTCATTAATGTCCAAGTTTTAAAAATGGTTTTAAGGATTTATTTATATGGAAATTAATGTTTTCAAATTAAAATTCCTTTTAAAAGTTTCAAAGTGTTATGGGACACTTTTATTCAAAAATCTATTTTAAATGACTACTTAATAAATAGTGTGACATTTAAATGTTTTCAAGAAAAAGGGGGATATTGCTCTCAAATAGTTTGGATGATTATTTTCATCTTTGTCAATATCATTCATTATTCTCGATTGAGGTTAATTTGTTATAATAAAATCTTACATATTGTATTTAATGAGTTATGTTTGACTGTGGATGTGGTATTTTTATACTATTCATGGTTTATGGATAAAGTATTGACATTTTGTATGCTAGTTTTAATACGAATGTTCAGATTATGTTTCAACCTTTTCATGTGAGGAATGCATTAGACTTAGTAAGTGATGGGTGGAGCCTGCTATAGCTCCTTGATGCATCAGTAGGTCTCATGATACAATTAGACGTGAAATTGGTCGTGGCCTTTCCCAATTTTTGATATATGGTTTTGGCCGAGGCCTTAATCATTTTTTATATGTCTTGGTCGAGGCCTTGACAAAATGTTTCAAAATTTCTGGCATTATGCATTCCATCATTATGAGATTAGCTATTTATATTTCATGTGGTCGTTTGACTAGTAGAATACCCATTATTATGTTTTATTATGGAATTATTTACTCATCTCGTATTCCTACCATAAAAGTGTTCATGTTTATTATTTGTAAAGGCATGTGTTTTCAATTATTCACCATGATTAATATTTATGTTATCTTCCGCTGTATTTATTACCCTTACTGAGCATTTGAGCTCACCCCTTTCTTATGTTTCATTTTCCCAGGTTATGAAGGAGTTATTTATGAGTGACTTGGAGGCATAATCTAGGAGGCTTGGATGTTTCTAATGAAATAAATTAGTGTTATATTTCTTTTAAAGTTGTAAATTCGAACTTATGTATGTATCTTGTTTCCAAGACTACTAAGCTGATCGGTACTTTGGGACTTGATTCCTTGTGTTCATGCCAATGTATTAAAATAATGCACTGGCTCCTGGATTCTAGGGTCGGGGCGTTACAGTTGGTATCAGAGGAAGTTTAGTACAAACCTTGAAAACTAGATTTAGATAAACTCTGATTAGATCACATATCCCTAAGATAGAATTTGAGGATTAGTATAGAAGAACTTCATAGAATTTTGGTACTGTAGATATTTTGTGAGTTTTCCAAGTTGTACATCCATGTCTAGATACGATCAGGTAGAGGTGGCTCTGGAACAGATATACCTAAGGGTAAAACCTGAAAACAATACTTTAAGCTAGACTCGAACGGGAACTGGTGCATGACAATGGGCTTTGTTGTACTCTTGGTTACGACACTCCTAGAGGATATTCTTATGATAATTTACATTTTCTTTACAAACCAATTTGAAGTATTTTAATATAAGATGAGAATAAATGACCTTGGTTAATCCTAAGGTGTTTCAGATTGAAAATATGGTGTCATGATATTCTCTAAATGATTTTATGACTATTTTTACTCACACAATGTTTTCTGATTTTAGTCAATGGTTGGATTCCAAGGAAGTCATAGTAACTTTGAGCATGATGTACAAGGTAGGAACGATGGTGGAAATGAGCAACAAAATGGAATGTTGATAGGCATAAAAGATATTGTCTTCATGCCAAATAAGTTTTCCAAAAATATGATCAACAACATATATATTAACCAACTCCCGGACTCAACAAAGAAGATAAAGGTGATGAATGATAAGAACTCCAGCAGTGGAGACCATGGAGAAACGAAACCTCAATTTTCATCATGCAGAAAATGTGGAAGGAGACACTCAAGAAAATGTCTCAATAGAACAAAGAAATGCTTTACGTGTGGGAAAGAAGGACATAAAGTAAAGAATTGCTGAGGAAAAATGAAGAGTACTATGGAAGAAAATAAAAATGGTCCCAAGAATCCATTTACAGTCATTTTCCATAAATTTAGGGGACCTGGACATTACCCGAGTGAATTCCCTATTCTATAGGATATTTTCATGGTCAAAGAAAAAGCTATGTGGAAATAAATGGTTAGATAAATGTTTAAAATTATTAGTGCTCTTTGTTGATGAGATTACTTTGGAATAATTTTCTCTTGTATTTGTAACCTTGTATTTTTTCATGTAAAAATGATATTTGAGGAAGAATTATCTTTTTCTTGTGGATATAGTTATAAATAACCATTTGGTTTTATATGATCATTTTGTTTGAGGCAATTACAAGTTATTATATTTTGGGGTGAAAATACAAGGTATGAGATTACATTTATGGTTATATTATGTTATGGTTATTTTGAGAAATTTATCTCATTTTGGTAATGTTATAAAATATATCTTTTGAAAAAGAACAACACACAGACCGTGTGACAACCCGTCGCGTCAGAAAAAGTTGTGGAAATCGAACCCACAACCAGAGTGCGATTGGGATTTATCGCCTACCACTGGACTACGTGAAGTCCCTGGTTAGTGTGACTAATTATTTTTAGTTAAATGGTTTTATTGATCAATAATAAGTTGATTTGGGATATTATATCTTATCAAATGAATACCCTTAGTATAAGAAAATGATTTGGTAATTAAGTGATAAATTTTATTTTGGAAGACGTTTGCTCTGTTGGGAACACTATATGCCTAAGGAAAATAGAATACTATGGAATTTTATTTGAGGAGTAATGGTGGATTTTTATCTATGTTTTTATTATGAATTTATAGTGATTTGGGTTATTTATGGAAATTATTAACCTATAATAGAGAATATGTGATTAGGTTAATTACTTTTAAGTATGTGACTTTAAGAGTAGTCAATGTCATTTGGAGATACAATTTAACGTGAAAGACTACATAACTAAATTCTTCTAAGTTTTGGGTTTCAATATTAGTTTGGATTATATTGAAGGATTTTAAGGATAACTGTTTATTGAATGGTATTTATTTAACTTTGGGGTATTGTTGGTTTAATTTTAGAAATTATGATTAGTGTTTCTTTATTTAAAGGATTTCCCTTTTGGGAGATCATATAATCTTGTACTAACCATTTTGGTTTTGGTTAATCTCTAAAGACAAGGTAAATATATAGTTTATCCTTTATAGATCATGTGATTATCTAGAAGTTGATTCTAGCTCTTCCGGTATGACCAAGTCATCTTGAATACTCATCGTTTGAAAAAAAAATGAGTTAGTGATAGAAATTTATTAAAGAATGAAACTCTACTTAAAAAGTAAGTATATCTCTTTATGTTATTAGTCAATCTCATAAATAAATTCCTCATCTTTATGAAATGGAACTTAAAACAAAAAAAATGTTATCCATTTACTTCTCCTACTGGGAAACTAATGACCGTTTTTCCCATCACAAGTTTGCGGTTTTCTTTTTGTTAACTTTATCCTGATCATGTTTTCTATCCCTATCCATCAGAACTTGACACTTATTTTATCTTCCATATCCATGTTTTCCTACATTGAATCCTAGTATGGGTTATCTCGGGTGACCTTTGTACTTCTCTTTCTTTCTTTTAAAGTGATGGTTTTATTGACTATTTTTCTGATGTGGGACTTCCAATGATGTTCCCAAGCCCAATTTTAAAAATTGCGAGGATGAAATTTCCAAAAGGGGGAAGAATGTAACACCCCAAACTTCCATGGTACGTTTCCCTTTAAATAATGTAATAGCTTGCATTATACGCAACTTCGAGATTCTAACACACCGCGACCAATCAAACTAGCCGTTATGAATAGTAATACCCACTTTTTAAAATTTTATAAATTTTATCTTTCAAAATGGACTTCATTTTTGGATTTAGAATATCGAAATTATCTTAGGGTGAATTTTTTGTATTTTTCTGAAAACTTTCAATTTTTTGATGAATAGTGAAAATACTAAATTTTAATTAAAAACAACTTTTTAAATTGAAATAATTTATAGTGTTAAATTATACATTTGAATAGTTTTTAAGTATAATTAGATTATATTTTTATTATTTAATGTAATATAAGTCATTGGATGTAATCTCATGATTAAACTGGACATAAATAAGTGTCAATCTTTTTATAGTTATTATTTCTTAAAAACATGCTTTTCATTTTGACAACGGGAATTAATTTTAAATTAATTTATGCCACTTCTGTGTTTTGAATTTAGAAAAATTAATTCCATATTTAGTAGGGGTGTCCAGACCCGACCCAACCTGACGGGTTCGACCTGACCTGACCGGGTTGGGTCAGGTTGGGTCGGGTCACACAGGAAAAACCCGGGTCAGATTCATGTTCAGGTTGACCCGTACATGGGTTGGGTCGGGTCGTAGGTTAGAGTCATTTAGACCCAACCCGACCCATGACCCGATGCCAGCTAAATTTTTTTTTGCTCCCCTCTCTGCCTCGCTCGCGGACTCGCCCCCCCCCCCCCCCAGACTCGCTCGCTCCCCCACTCCCTGTGCCTGGCGACCTTCCCTTCGTGAAGAAGAAGCCCTACTCCCCTCCTCTCCTCCCTTATTCCCTCGTGATTCAACTCGGATGATTCGATTTGACAGCCTACAGAAACTCGGACTCGCGATTCGACAGCCTACAGAAACTCGGACAGCCTACAGAAACTCGGACAGCCTACAGAAACTCGACAGCCTACAGAAACTCGGACTCACGATTCAACTCAGCCGACCAAACCCAGCCAAAAAAGGTCTCACGTCACCTCCTCCTCCTTCCACCTACTGCTGTGTCACACAGCCTGTTTGTGTCGTCTGGTAGGGCTAGGTGCAGAGGGTTCAGCGCTGGAGTTCAGCTTCGAAATTGGAGGAGGCTCCCCTCGGATCATCCAGATATGGTGAGGTTCAAATTGTTGGTTTGAGGTTTTCAATTGATTCCTGGTTTGACTGAGTTGATTTCGAGTTTTTAGACCAAATCAATGTTATTCACTCTGCTCATGGTGATGATTTTTTTGCATGTGTTTTTGCTTATTCGTTCTTCAAATCTGCTACTGGTGTGTGTTTTGTTGATTTGATTTTCCTTTTTCTAGTAATGTTTATTTCTACTGCATCATGAATTTACTCCACTTTAACTTCAATTGGTTTTGTTACTGGTGTTGATAGTGAGTCACAGTAAGAAACGGTGGTGGAACGGGAGGCCAACAGTGACTTGAGGTGTTGGTAGGTCATGTTTTCTACTAGGCATCAGTGGCAGTCTGGCGTGTTAGTAACTGGAGGTAAGCATTTTATTTTTTTATCATGTTATTTTAAATGATGTTTGCCATTATGTATGAGTTCTCAATTTGGTTTTTCTACTCCTGTGGAATTCTGGTTTGGTCACAAATATTGACAACTTAGTTCGACTCAAAATATGCTAGAATTTAGAATTATTTCACTAGGACCAATTCTGTTTTGGAGATGTAGTTTTTGTTTTAAGGATTTTAGGATGTGTTCATTGAGCACCCACCACGATGAGGCATGACCTTCATTGCATTGGTTTAATTGATCATTGTAATTTAATTTCAAATCCATATATTGGTTTCAAAATCTATTCTCCTTATATTATTCCAAGAGTGTTCCACATCTAACATCAATTAGTGATTCATGGAAGGTGATAAAATAAGTGGTTCTTCTAATCCTCCAGTTGGCACAACCCAAAGTCAGATGGGGTCTACTCCAACTGTACATTCAGTAGGAGGGAGTAGTATCATACCAGTTGAAGAAAGTGAGGAGGGTAAGAGGTCTCCTAAAAAGGTAATAGTTCCTAAAGCTCCTATTTGTTCTAGAATTTCTCAAGCTTGGGATCACTTTCATAAAAAAAATAGAAGGGTTGTTTGTAATTATTGTGGCAAAGATTATGCTTTCACATCAGGTCAACATGGAACTAGTAATTTGAATAGGCATTTGATAAGGTGTAATAAAAATCCACACAAAAATCTTGACAAAAGTCAAAGCACTCTCAGTCTTAGAAAGAAATGTGAAGATGAGGATGATGGGACGATTAAAATGTTAGTATCTCATTTTAATCAAGAAGAGTGTAGAATAGCTCTTGATAAAATGATAATCATTGATGAGTTATCATTTAAATATATTGATAATAGAGGTTTTAGTGAATTTATTGAAGCTGTTCAACCTCAATTTCAAGTTCCATCTAGACAAACAGTTGCTAGGGATTTCTTGCAGTTATATTTGGTAGAGAAAGAAAAGTTGAAGTCTGTGTTTGATATGTTCTCTCACATGGTATGTCTTACCACTGATACATGGACTTCAATTCAGAATCTGAATTATATGTGTGTGATTGCACATTTTATTGATGATAATTTGATATTGAATAAAAAAATCATCCGGTTTTGTCTTGTTGCGGATCATAAAGGGGGAACAATTGGTCGGGTATTAGAACAGACATTGAAACAATGGGGATTGAAAGGATTAACACTGTTACAGTGGATAATGCTAGTTCTAATAATACAGCGATCAATTATTTTGTGAGGAGGGTTAATGATTGGAATGGGTCTATTCTTAATGGAGAGTATATTCATGTTAGATATTGTGCACATATTTTAAACCTTATTATTATTGATGGGTTAAAGGAAATATTGACATCAATTTCTAGAATCAGAGTTTCATGCAAATTTGTGAGAAGTTCACCTTCAAGATTGGATCTTTTCAGAAGCATAGTCGAGGAGTTAAAAATTCCTAGTAAACAGTCCATAATTCTTGATGTGCCTACTAGGTGGAATTCTTGTTACTTTATGTTGGATGTTGTAGAGAAGTATGAAAAGGTATTTATTCGCCTTGAGGGGGATGAAAGTTTTAGGAGTGCTCTTATCTGTGAAGGTGGGGCTCCTACAACATATGATTGGGAGTGTGCTCGTGTATTTTTCAAGTTCCTAAAAAAAATTATGATAGCACTGTTGAGTTTTCTAGTTCTATGCATGTGACATGTCACACATTCTTTCATACACTTTGTGACATATATAGAAAAATCAAGAAATGGATGAAGAGTCATGATATTACTGTGAGTGCAATGGCTATTGCAATGAAGCTTAAGTTGGACAAGTATCGGGGTATTGGTTCAAATTTTAATTCTCTCTTGCTTGTGGTAGTTGTTCTTGATCCCTGATATAAATTGGAATATGTTCGGGATAGTTTTGAAATGATTATTGATGATGAAGAATACAAAAATCAGTTGATCAGTAAATTAACAGAGGTTCTGAATAATCTCTATGAGTTTTACAAATGTAGATATCCCATGGAATTTGGTGATAAATGTGAGTCCAGTTCTTATCAAGAGTCACATATACATGATGCTAGTACCGATAGTGAGGATGATGAGAAATGGAAAGATGCATATAGATTAAAGAAAAGTAAAAGGCAACTGAAACAACAAAGGAATGAACTAGAGAGATATCTTGAGATTGATGAATGTGAGGATGATTTTGAAGGATTTGATATTTTGAGTTGGTGGAAAGGAAAGGCAAGAAAATATCATGTTCTCTCATGCATTTCTAGAGATATTCTAGCAATTCCTTTAACTACAGTATCTTCAGAGTCAGCTTTTAGTACAGGAGGATGAGTCCTTGATCCATTTCGTAGTTGTTTGAATCCCAACACTGTTGAAGCATTAATTTGATCACAAAATTGGTTTAAAAAGTCTAAACCAATTGACATTTGAAATCTACTAGAAGAAGTGGAAGATATTGAATCAGGTACTACCATTAAAAATATTATGATTTTTTATCATTTTTCATTTGTCAATTATAAACGTTTATTTGATAAAGTAAAAGACTGACTTGTTCTTTCTTTTGTTGTGTTTTTTTAAGATATTCCAATGCCACCATCCATCACAATTCATGATCAAAGTTTCACTATCTAAAGTAGAATAAGCAAGGATGATGGATGGAGAACTCTTCATTAAGGTATAAATTTATGATTTTACCTTCACGTACTTACAAGGATGGAAATTTCGTGTCATTTGTTTCTAAATTTTGGAAAATGATAAACTTGCTCAATGTGCAATGGTTCATGTCATCATTTCATGTGTGTGTTTTAAGTTGTTTCTTAATTTAAAATTTCGAGGTTGCTGAGACAAATATTTGTTGTACTGGGTGATTTTTGCAGGTTTGTTGTGTAGAGATGTTATCCCTGAAGGAGGCTTCCAATTTTATATTACCTATTTCCTGAAATTGATCTAGGTGATTTCTTAACTTGTAAGTTAAACATGGTTGTTATTCTATTTTATTCCCTTCTTTATTTTGTTCTTAAATTATCAAAAACTTTGAACTTATATAGGGTGTAAGATGGTGGAGTCTCTGCTCTCAAAAGCATGGATGCTGGCTAATTTCTTTTGTCAATATGTTTTCTTACCTATACATTTACATAGCATGTATTACACATTTTCTGAATATTTCAACTTATGAATACTGATTTGAAAACCTTACCTTATTGGCAATTTGGCCTAATTATATGCTATTGTTTATTTTCTCCATGTTTATTGGTGTGATTGACTTCTTCACTGGGAAGTAGATTTATATGATGATTTCCATGTTTTCTCCATGTCTATTAGGGGGGATGGTTTGCATTGCAGGGAGAGTGTGAGAGGGGTGGCTGGTGTGTGTAGGGGTGCAGGTTGGGTAGTTTAAACAGGTTTGGTGTGTGCAAGCAGGGGGGAGAGGGTTGGTGTGTGCAGGGGGGAGGCTGGGTTTGGTGTGTGCACTGTGCAGGCAGGGGGGAGAGATAGGCTGGGTTGGTTTAGTGTGTGCAGGCAGGGGGGAGAGGGGGAAGGCTGGTTTGCAGGGGGGAGTGTGCAGGGGGTAGGAGGTAGGGGTGCAGGAGGGGGGAGGGAGGCAAGCTGGTGCTGGAGGGGGCTGGGTCTGGCGTACAGGTAGGGGGAGGATGGTGTGCAGGGGGGAGGGGAGGGGGGTAGGGAGTGAAGGAGGGGGGAGGATGGTGTGCTGTAGGGGGGACGGGAGGGGGGCAGGGAGTGCAGGGGTGTAGGAGGGGGAAGGACGGTGTGTAGGGGGGAGGGGAGGGGGCAGTGAGTGCAGGGGTGCAGGAGGGGGGAGGATGGTGTGCAGGGGGAGGGGAGGTGGGCAGGGAGTGCAGGGGTTATAGCATCCCGCCTTTTTATCACATAAACTTTCATTACATTATACAAAACTGAGGATATTTAAGGTTTAGTGTCTTGGAAACCAGGAACTTAAAACATGAAAACATAAAACATTCTTCTAAAACACTTGAAAGGCTTCTCCTCATGTTCATCCTAGGTTCATTACTACATCACATAACCTGGGAGCATACATCAAAAGAAAGGGTGAGCAGAAGGCCCAGTAAGGGAAACAAGGGAAACATTTAACATGTGAACTTGAGATACATCAACTATGTCATGAACAAGAACTTTAAGGCATGATAAAAAAATCATGTGGCATATCATAATAAAAATAAAATTTTCATAACTTGAAGATGTGGCTACATAATTTAACATAGACAATCATGAACATATCACCAAGGTCCATCCCTAAGGTGTCATTTGAAAATTACCAAGGTTATTCACCAAGGTATCGTGAAAATTGTAATCTCTAGTGGTTACATCATTACCCAATGCATTGGAGCGCTATCAGGGCGCACCCTTAAATTTGCCTTTATTATCATGTGATCCACATATATCATCATCAAACATTTCATAAATAACCCATATAGCATAAAATAAATGGGTTTCATTTCATAATCATAACGTTTTAAAAACTTCTTTAAAGACATGATCTTTACGTCACTTTAAAACCCACAGAAAAGAAAGGTGGGTCTCATGTATGTAAATCCCAGAATTTAAAATAGAAAATTTTGGTATATATGTGAATACCCCTTTAGAAGAAAGAGTTTTGAGTATTCACTTAATAATATAAATGAACTTTAGAAAAAAAAAGAGACATTTTGAGACGGAAATTCTGCAGCATAACAGCTATGTTACGAGGTTTTAGAAGACATTAAAAAGAGAGGTAAAATGGTTCAAACATTCATAAATGACCCATAAAATATTATATGGACAGAATAAGAAGGATACATGATCATGGTAATGAAATTTCAAGTAAATACCATTTGAAATGAAAAACATGGACGGAAGACAAAAATTAGATTTCTCTTATGAAAGTTCGGCAGCCTAACGGCGTTACTTAAACTTCAACAAAAATGATTTGAAAAGATCAAATAGGGTCTCTCATCATGTGAACATAATATTTCAGTATGATAGATATAGAGATAATGCCCCAACATAACAATAATGAACTTAAAAGAATTGACATGAAAGTAGAACTTCAAAACGAGAAGGGTGAAGAGCCACTTAAAAATTCGGCAGCCTAACGGCGCCACTTAAAACTTCAAAATACTGAATTGAAGAGATCAAATGAGGTCTCTCATCATATGAACATAAGAGTACAGTATGATAGATATAGAGATCATAACCCAACATAAAAAAAGGAACTTGAAAGAATTGACATGAAAGTAGAACTTCAAAACGAGAAGGGTGAAGAACCACTTAAAAATTCGGCAGCCTAACGGCGCCACTTAAAACTTCAAAATACTGAATTGAAGAGATCAAATGGGGTCTCTCATCATATTATCATAAAATATCAGTATGATAAATTTAGATATCATACCCCAACATAATAAAAAGTAACTTGAAATACTTTACATGAAAATAGATCTTGAAAAATGAGAAGGGAGAAAGAATCCGTTACAAAAATTTCGGCAGCCTAACGGCGCCACTTAAAACATCACAAAATGAAATAATGAGAGTAAGAGGGGATCTCTCATTATATTAACATGAAAAGGTCAGTAAGAGGAGTATAAAAGAACATCCTTCAACATAATAACATGGAGCATAAAAGGAATGACATCAAAGAGATTACTTGAAATGAAAGAGAGAGGTCGGATCCCTTACCTTAAAACGTGACTCTTGAAACTCAAAGGTTTGGACCTTGAGGGCTTGGGGGCACCTTGGGAGGACTCCTTGGGAGGTAATGAGACCAGAAATTCATTGGGGAAGAGTGGGGAGTCGAATGGATGAGATGAGGGCTTGGTATTTATAGGGAAAGTGAGGGGACAAGGCATTAATGGCCAAGGGACACCTCACATGTGCTTTTCTCAAACCCATGTGCTCTCCCTTGGAATTTACCATGGAGTTAGGCCACATGGGCCCCCCAAAACAATAATTCATCACCCTTGGCCGGGCAACCCTTAAAATATCTCATGACATCATCATGACACAGCTATGATGTCATTAAACATACCGAAACCCTAAAACTGCATTTTTACTATTCACTGAAAATTCAACTTTCTCAGAAAAATCCCAAAATTTCACACTAACCAAATATCAATGCTCTGATTTCAAAAATGAACTCCATTTTATAAAAATAATTTTCTAAATATTTTTAAATTTATTTTTAAATAAATACACTATTCACCGAAAATTCATTTTTTCAGAAAAAACTCCAAAAATTACCATAACATAATATCGGTGCTCTGAGTTCAAAAATGAAATCCATTTTATAAAAATAATTTTCTAAATATTTTTAATTTAATTTTTAATTAAAAAATACTATTCACCCGAAAAAACTAATACTTGAATAATAATTTATGAAATCGTTATTTAACCATTTTATTGAATCACATTACTTAATCAAGGTGCCTAGATTATATTAATACTTTCTTTAAGTGAGATTACTAATCCATTTGGACACATTACTAATCCTAATCATAAAATCACTATTCATAATTTACTATTCATCAAAAATTAATTTGATTTTATTAGTCTCTAAATTTCGTACTGAACATAATTGTAGAAGACCATTTTTCGAAAATCATTACACATTTTTAATTATTTAAGGTTTACACAACCATTTTTAAAATATCATTTTTCTAAAATTCATCAAAAATATGCATATTATATTTATCCGGTCATTTGAAAATTCATAAACTTCATCATAAGAAGAAATCCCAATTTTTATTTAAAACAAAGGATTACACAAGGCAGTTACGGTCTCCTTACATAGCCCCTTATCACACCAACATAGAACCTAAGTGTAAGGTGTGCTAAGGTGAGAGAATATGAGGGAGGCTCGGCCAACATCGCACGAGTAGTAATTTCTATCAGTTTGAACTTCTCGTGAAGGCGATCTCGTTCTAGCTTCACACGATGAAGTTCAGCTTGGGTTTGGTCCAGAGCAAAGCCCAGTGGTGCTACCTCCTTCCCAAGTTCTGTTAGATGGGCTTCGATTGGTCCAAGACTACTGGGTGAGGCCATCGAATCTTCTTTCTATATTAATTAACCAAGATTGCTTGTATTTAGAGACAATAGTCAAAACGTTTAGTTTCCAGTGGTCATATTGACCAATGGTCAAATAACAATCAAAACCCAACAGTCTCATTTTAATTATACTCATGTTATCAAATGAAACATTTTTTTTGAGTATAAAAATAAAATAAAATAACACATAAAATTAGGAAACAAGATTTATTTAAAATTTCGGGTCGTTACAATCTTCCCCCCTTAAGAAATTGCATCCTCGCAATTTATTTTTTAAAATTAGGTTTTGAAATTTCATTGAAAGTCCCACATCGGAAAAGGAGTCAGTAAAACTATTACTTTAAAAGAAAGAAAGGGAAGTACGAAGGTCACCCGAGTTAGCCCACACTAGGATTCCATGTAGGAAAATATGGACATGGTGGAGAAAACAAAGGGTCATGTTCTAAGGGAGAGTGACAGAGAAGATGATTAGGAGAAAGTTAACCATAAGAAAATCCCAAACTTATGATGTGTGTAAACGATCTTTGATTACCTAGTAGGAAACGTAAACCAACAACGTTTTTGTTTTACGTTCCTTTTCATAATTTTGAGGAATTCATTTACAACATAGAACAAGAACATAAGGAAATATATCTACCTTCATGTAGAGTTTCACCTTTTAATAAGTTTCTACCAAAACTAATCTTTTCTCCCAAACGATGAGCACTCAAAACTACTTGGTCTCATCAAAACACAAGAATCATCTTCTAGAGAATCACATAATCCCCAAAAGATTAACTATCTATTTCTTCTATCTTTAAACATTATCAAAAACAGAAAGGGTAAGGTTAAACAACTCTTCAAAAAGGAAGAATCCCATAGGAATGGAAACTACTTTTAAATCTTCAAAGTTCCATGGTACTACTCAAAGTTCATCATAGACCATCCCATAAATAACGGTCCTTAAAATTCCTCAAAATAAAACAAACTAAGATTGAAACCCAAATACAAGAAGGATTTGATAACATAGTCTTCCAAAATAAACTTCATTGTTCATCTACAAACAACATCAACCACTCCTAACATCTAAACTAAACATATTTTACCCAAGATAGGTTAATCATTCCCATAAGTAGCCTAAATTACTATAAGTCCACCATAAATTTATCAATTCTTCAAAATATAAGTCAACCTTACTCCTCAATGAAAATACCATAGTAATCTATTTACCTCGATCATATAGGGTCCCTAAAATAGTGAACGTATTCCAAAATAATAATCATCTTTTAATCCCCTAATCACCTCTGTCATATTAATACGACAATCGTCGCATTTCCTATCACATTGGTTTTTGGGACATGTTCTTCCATTTCCCGCCATTAACTAAGAAAAGAAACTATAATTAGGGGCTTATTTACTTAGCTAATAATCATGAAAAGGAAACTTTAAGCATAAAAGGATAAACATGTAGAATAAAAGTATATCCTAACTTGTGATCCCCTAGGTTCCAATCTAGGTTATCCATGATCATATATTCTTATGTGAATCATTATTTTGTTTTATCCTTGTTCCTTTAATAATGGTTCATACTAAGCTTATGAATTTACCAAAGCATATCCCCCGGGAGTGTCGTAACCAAGAGTGCAGCAAGGCCCGTTGTCGTGTACCAGTTCCCATTCGAGTCTAGCTCAAAGCGGTGTTTTCAGGTTTTACCCCTATGTACATCTGTGCCAGAGCCACCTCTACCTGCTCGTATCCAGATAGGGATGTATTTTCTTGGAAACCCCTTACTCAATACTCACCAAAATACCAGGAAGATTTCCTATATTTAAACTTTTCTATAGGGTTCTTCCTAGATTTTTCATATCCTAATTTCCACAAATAACTAAACCATACTTTGATACCAACTATAGCATCCCTCCTTTTTATCACATAAACTTTCATTACATTATACAAAACTGAGGATCTTTAAGGTTTAGTGTCTTGGAAACCAGGAACTTAAAACATGAAAACATAAAACATTCTTCTAAAACACTTGAAAGGCTTCTCCTCATGTTCATCCTAGGTTCATTACTGCATCACATAACCTGGGAGCATACATCAAAAGAAAGGGTGAGCAGAAGGCCCAGTAAGGGAAACAAGGGAAACATTTAACATGTGAACTTGAGATACATCAACTATGTCATGAACAAGAACTTTAAGGCATGATAAAAAAAATCATGTGGCATATCATAATAAAAATAAAATTTTCATAACTTGAAGATGTGGCTACATAATTTAACATATACAATCATGAACATATCACCAAGGTACATCCCCAAGGTGTCATTTGAAAATTACCAAGGTTATTCACCAAGGTATCGTGAAAATTGTAATCTCCAGTGGTTACATCATTACCCAATGCATTGGAGCGCTATCAGGGCGCACCCTTAAATTTGCCTTTATTATCATGTGAGCCACATATATCATCATCAAACATTTCATAAATAACCCATATAGCATAAAATAAATGGGTTTCATTTCATAATCATAACGTTTTAAAAACTGCTTTAAAGACATGATCTTTACGTCACTTTAAAACCCATAGAAAAGGAAGGTGGGTCTCATGTATGTAAATCACAGAATTTAAAATAGAAAATTTTGGTATATATGTGAATACCCCTTTAGAAGAAAGAGCTTTGAGTATTCACTTAATAATATAAATGAACTTTATAAAAAAAAAGAGACATTTTGAGACGGAAATTCTGCAGCATAACGGCTATGTTACGAGGTTTTAGAAGACATTAAAAAGAGAGGTAAAATGGTTCAAACATTCATAAATGACCCATAAAATAGTATATGGACAGAATAAGAAGGATACATGATCATGGTAATGAAATTTCAAGGACATACCATTTTAAATGAAAAACATGGACGGAAGACAAAAATTAGATTTCTCTTATGAAAGTTCGACAGCCTAACGGCGTTACTTAAATTTCAACAAAAATGATTTGAAAAGATCAAATAGGGTCTCTCATCATGTGAATATAAGAGTTCAGTATGATATATATAGAGATAATGCCCCAACATAACAAGAATGAACTTAAAATAATTGACATGAAAGTAGAAATTCAAAACGAGAAGGGTGAAGAGCCACTTAAAAATTCGGCAGCCTAACGGCGCCACTTAAAACTTCAAAATACTGAATTGAAGAGATCAAATGGGGTCTCTCATCATATGAACATAAGAGTACAGTATGATAGATATAGAGATCATAACCCAACATAAAAAAAAGGAACTTGAAAGAATTGACATGAAAGTAGAACTTCAAAACGAGAAGGGTGAAGAACCACTTAAAAATTCGGCAGCCTAACGGCGCCACTTAAAACTTCAAAATACTGAATTGAAGAGATAAAATGTGGTATCTCATCATATGATCATAAAAGATCAGTATGATAAATTTAGAGATCATACCCCAACATAATAAAAATGAACTTGAAATACTTTACATGAAAATAGATCTTGAAAAATGAGAAGGGAGAAAGAATCCGTTTCAAAAATTTCGGCAGCCTAACGACGCCACTTAAAACATCACAAAATGAAATAATGAGAGTAAGAGGGGATCTCTCATTATATTAACATGAAAATGGAAGTAATAGGAGTATAAAAGAACATCCTTAAACATAATAACATGGAGCATAAAAGGAATGACATCAAAGAGATTACTTGAAATGAAAGAGAGAGGTCGGATCCCTTACCTTAAAACGTGACTCTTGAAACTCAAAGGTTTGGACCTTGAGGGCTTGGGGGCACCTTGGGAGGACTCCTTGGGAGGTAATGAGACCAGAAATTCATTGGGGAAGAGTGGGGAGTCTAATGGATGAGATGAGGGCTTGGTATTTATAGGGAAAGTGAGGGGACAAGGCATTAATGGCCAAGGGACACCTCACATGTGCTTTTCTCAAACCCATGTGCTCTCCCTTGGCATTTACCATGGAGTTAGGCCACATGGGCCACCCAAAACAATAATTCATCACCCTTGGCCGGCCAACCCTTAAAATATCTCATGACATCATCATGACACAGCTATGATGTCATTAAACATACCGAAACCCTAAAACTGCATTTTTACTATTCACTGAAAATTCAACTTTCTCAGAAAAATCCCAAAATTTCACACTAACCAAATATCAATGCTCTGATTTCAAAAATGAACTCCGTTTTATAAAAATAATTTTCTAAATATTTTTAAATTTATTTTTAAATAAATACACTATTCACCGAAAATTCATTTTTTTCAGAAAAAACTCCAAAAATTACCATAACATAATATCGGTGCTTTGAGTTCAAAAATGAAATCCATTTTATAAAAATAATTTTCTAAATAATTTTAATTTAATTTTTAATTAAAAAACACTATTCACCCGAAAAAACTAATACTTGAATAATAATTTATGAAATCGTTATTTAACCATTTTATTGAATCACATTACTTAATCAAGGTGCCTAGATTATATTAATACTTTATTTAAGTGAGATTACTAATCCATTTGGACACATTACTAATCCTAATCATAAAATCACTATTCATAATTTATTATTCATCAAAAATTAAGTTGATCTTATTGGTCTCTAAATTTCGTACTGAACATAATTGTATAAGACCATTTTTCGAAAATCATTACACATTTTTAATTATTTAAGGTTTACACAACCATTTTTAAAATATCATTTTTCTAAAATTCATCAAAAATATGCATATTATATTTATCCGGTCATTTGAAAATTCATAAACTTCATCATAAGAAGAAATCCCAATTTTTATTTAAAACAAAGGATTACGCAAGGCAGTTACGGTCTCCTTACATAGCCCCTTATCACACCAGCATAGGACCTAAGTGTAAGGTGTGCTAAGGTGAGAGAATCTGAGGGTGGCTCGGCCAACATCGCACGAGTAGTAATTTCTATCAGTTTGAACTTCTCGCGAAGGCGATCCCGTTCTAGCTTCACACGATGAAGTTCAGCTTGGGTTTGGTCCAGAGCAAAGCCCAGTGGTGCTACCTCCTTCCCAAGTTCTGTTAGATGGGCTTCGATCAGTCCAAGACTACTGGGTGAGGCCATCGAATCTTCTTTCTATATTAATTAACCAAGATTGCTTGTATTTAGAGACAATAGTCAAAACGTTTAGTTTCCAGTGGTCATATTGACCAATGGTCAAATAACAATCAAAACCCAACAGTCTCATTTTAATTATACTCATGTTATCAAATGAAACATTTTTGTTGAGTATAAAAATAAAATAAAATAACACATAAAATTAGGAAACAAGATTTATTTAAAATTTCGGGTCATTACAGGGGTGCAGGAGGGGGGAGGATGGTGTGCAGGGGGAGGATGGTGTGCATGGAGTGCAGGGGGGAGGGGGCAGGGAGTGCAGGGGGGGCTGGTTTTTTGTGCGGGGGGGGGGGGGGGGGTTGTGTAGCAGGATGGGGAAGTGCAGGGGGGGCTGGTTTTTTGTGTAAGGGGGGCTGGTTTTTTGTGCAGAAGGCTGGTTTTTTGTGCGGGGGGGGGGGCTGGTTTTTTTGTGCAGCAGGCTGGGGTAGTGAAGACTGGGGTAGTGCAGGGGGGATGGTTTTTTGTGTGGGGGGGCTGGTTTTTTGTGCAACAGGCTGGTTTTTTGTGCAGGGGAGCTGGTTTTTTTTTGTGGGGGGGGTGGTTTTTTCTCTATGTTTATTGGGTGGGTGGTTTGCATTGCAGGGGGAATGTGAGGGGGATGGCTGGTGTGTGCAGGGGTGCAGGCTGGGTAGGTTAAACAGGTTTGGTGTGTGAAGGCAGGGGGGAGAGGGGGTTGGTGTGTGCATGGGGGAGGTTGGGTTTGGTGTGTGCACTTTGCAGGCAGGGGGGAGATAGGCTGGGTTGGTTTAGTGTGTGCAGGCAGGGGGAGAGGGGGAAGGCTGGTTTGCAGGGGGGAGTGTGCAGGTGGTAGGAGGCAGGGGTGCAGGAGGGGGGAGGAAGGCAGGCTGGTGTTGGAGGGGGCTGGGTCTGGCGTGCAGGTAGGGGGGAGGATGGTGTGCAGGGGGGAGGGGAGGGGGCAGGGAGTGCAGGGGTGCAGGAGGGGGGAGGATGGTGTGCAGGGGGGAGGGGAGGGGGCAGGGGTGCACGAGGTGGGGAGGATGGTGTGCAGGGGGTTCAGGGGGGAGGGGGGCAGGGAGAGCAGGGGGGAGGGGGTAGGGAGTGCAGGGAGGGCTGGGTTTTTTGTACAGGGGGGTGGTTTTTTTGTGCAGCAGGCTGGGGCAGTGCAGGGAGGGCTGGTTTTTTGTGCGGGGGGGGGGGGGGGCTGGTTTTTTGTACAGGGGGGCTGGTTTTTTGTGCAGTAGGCTGGTTCGGGTCCGTTGGGTTGGGACGGGTTGGGTCGGGTTGGGTCAGGTTTACACATTTAACCCGACCCAAATTGACCTGACCCTCAGTGGGCTGGGTTGGGTCGAGTCCTTCGGGCATGCGACGGGTAACCCGACCCCAACGGGTTGGGTTGGGTCGGGTTGGCTGCTCTGGGAGTATGTGACCCGACCCGACCTGACCCGACCTTTTTTGTTCGGGCCGGGCCGTGAAACGCCTCCGACCCGACCCAACCCGACCCATGGACACTCCTAATATTTAGAATCAAGAGGTCCAAATTGTGTAAATAGGTAACTTTTATTTTTAGACATTTTGAATAATTACTTCGGTAAATATTTTATTTACCATGGTTAAAAGGTAAATCCGGTAAATAAGGGTAAAAAAATAATATTAAATTACCCTAACATGTGTACTAACCATATTGTTTGATACATGTCCAACCATTGAAATCCTTTGGTCTATTTTGGGACCCCATGGAGCCACTTGTAAGTGATAATGACACTTTATATTAATTAATTTAAAGTAAAGACAAAAATAACAAAAGAAAATATCTTTTAGTAAAAAAAAATTATATGATATTATATAATTGATATATTAGACTATAAATATTCATTAGAAAGATAAAAATATTTCCCATCTCAGGATATTTTATTTATAATTTTTATAGATAAAATAAATATATTTATTTATGACACAACGATGATGCAGTATTTTCCTTATTAATGAAAGAATCAAATAAATTGTATTATAGATATTAAAATAAATATAATTTGAAAGTTTTGATGTCATCCAAGAATTTTACAGGTTAATGTGACATGTTAGGATTTATTAAATTAATTTTTTTTGAATTAATAATGATTTTAGGAATTTAACAAAAACAAAATAGCAAATAGTTTCAAAATTGACATAAAAGAGTTTTTAAAATAAATATTATAGAATTAATTTATATTCTATTCCTAAAAATTTAAGGTTCAGCCAAAGGTATTAAATAATATTATATATGTCATTAATTAACCACTTTAGGTTCTATTGGAAGTTTATAGTAATTTTATTAACCATATGATATAAAAATACAAAGAGACATGGTAAATGTCAAACTAATTAACTAAGAGTTAAATCTAAAAGATAAGGTTAATATAGTGACCCAAACCTATCTAAAACCTATTGGTTGAGTGATTTTAGACCCATCTCCACCTTATACTTTAAATAATTTATTTTTAATCCATTATAAATCTAAAATTATTTTATTATAAAATAATATTTCAATCTTTTCCTAAGGTGCCCCTCACCCCTCTTATAAAAGGGAACTTCCCCTTCTATCTAATTCACACCTTCAAAGCCATTTGGCTCGGCCAACCCCTGCCCAAATATCTTCTCCATTGTCTTCCCTTAATCCTAGAGTCCTTCATTTAGTTATAAATCCAACCTAAGGATCCCTTTTGATCAAATCAAAAGGAAGAACCCGAAGAAGAGGTAAATATTTCATCACCTCTTTCAAGTTCCTTTCTTCTTTCACTTCCTCTTTATTTGTTGTTTCCATTCTAAAATAATAAATCTAGTACATTATATATACTGTTATGTTATTATAAATATGGTACAACCATATTCATTATTATATTCATCCTTTGAATGACATGTCACCATACGTGCGTGCGTACGGCTTACCGTCTCCACGTCGTGGTGTAATTGTTATTCAATACATTATTATTTGGATGGGTATAATAATGATGTTTAATTGATTTAAATAATAAATATAACATGATAATTATTTTGTATATATGATATACCATCCAATTATATATTATTTTAATATCAAAAGAATGATATTGTCGCTCATGCGTACGTACAGATTATCGTCTTGACGAACACGATGAGATTCATTCCCCATCATATCAATTCAAGAATAATTTTCATTTTATGATTAAAAATAATGTTTAAAGACTTAATATCATTATTAATATGAATAATATACATCTTATCCATAACAAACATTCCTTGCATAACAAATCATATAAAGGAAAACGAATCAGTTAACACCCGAAACGACGATAATTTGTGGTTATTAACTTTTGGTCATACGACTCGATTGATTACAACGAAGTAAGGGTTTTTCATATCACTTTTTATTTCCATTAGATTCATGCTATATTGGCCACTATTTTCTTTTTGTGTGGCATATGTACTACCCATGATTTTATTCATAGTGTAATATAATTTAATTTATGGGTATTTACATCTTCATTGTATGATCCTTCTTTCATGGGGTATATGTTTCATAAGTTACCAAATCGGTAAGGAAATTTCAAATTTCAATTTCCACTCATTGGGCTTTACGCATACTTCATTGATTATTTTACTCCAAGATTATGTGTGGAATCACTATTTATTATTTATGTAGTAATTTCCACTCACCTTTGTGTGGATATAATTTTTATACACATAATCAATCCATTGATAATTTCTCAATTCATTGATACGAACTTGATAAGAGTAATCTTAACTCAATTTCCATTCATTGTGTTAAATATCCAAGTCATTGGTGTTGTTTTTACAAGAATATGTGTGAATTTACTATGATTGATTTACACTAAATATCCAATAATATTGAGTGTATTTATATTTTTCACACATAATTATTTCATTGATTTATCCTTAACCTAAGGATACAGTCTTTATAAGGGATTTCATCTCAATTTTCAATCCATTGAGACTTTTTTGTTGTTATAGGCCAATTCAATTTTATATGGTGTATATAATGTACTTTGACATAATATATCATGAATCCCATTATTCTCATGATATTATAATTTTTTTATTACCTCAATTATTTGTATTCAAGTGTCTCAATTTTGGTTAGGAACTCTAACTAAAATATCATTTAAATGTTTTAAAGATTTATTCTTCTAAATATTTCTCATTAATGTCCAAGTTTTAAAAATGATTTTAAGGATTTATTTATATGGAAATTAATGTTTTCAAATTAAAATTCTTTTTAAAAGTTTCAAATTTATATGGGACACTTTGATTCAAAAATCTATTTTAAACGACTTCTTAATAAATAGTGTGACATTTAAATGTTTTCAAGAAAAAGGGGGATATTTCTCTCAAATAGTTTGGATGATTATTTTCATATTTTTAAATATCCTTCATTATTCTCGATTAAGGTTAATTTGTTATAATAAAATCTTTCATATTGTTTTTAATGAGTTATGTTTGACTGTGGATGTGCTATTTTTATACCATTCATGGTTTATGGATAAATTATTGACATTTCGTATTCTAGTTTTAATACGAATGTTCAGATTATGTTTCAACTTTTTCATATGAGGAATGCATTGGACTTAGTATGTGATGGTTGGAGCCCTCTATAGCTCCTCGATGCATCAGTAGGTCTCATGAGACAATTATATGTGGAATTGGCTGAGGCCTTTCCCAATTTTTGATATATGGTTTTGGCTGGGGCCTTAATCATTTTTTAGATGTCTTGGTCGAGGCCTTGACAAAATATTTCAGAATGAACGGCATTATTCATTCCATCATTATGAGATTAGCTATTGATATTTCATGTGGTCTTTCAACTAGTAGAATGCCCATGATTATGTTTTATTATGGCATTTTTTACTCATCTCATATTCCTGCCATAAAAGTGTTCATGTTTATTATTTGTAAAGGCATGTGTTTTCAATTATTCACCATGATTAATGTTTATGTTATCTTCCATTGTATTTCTTACCCTTACTCAGCATTTGAGCTCACCCCTTTATTATGTTTCATTTTCCCAAGATATGAAGGAGTTAGTTATGAGTGACATGCAGGCATAATCTAGGAGGCTTGGATGTTTCTAATGGAATAAATTAGTGTTTTATTTCTTTTCAAGTTGTAAAGTATAACTTATGTATGTATCTTGTTTCCAAGACTACTAAACTGATCGGTCATTCGGGACTTGATTCCTTGTGATCATGCCAATGTATTAAAATAATGCACCGGCTCTATGATTCTGGGGTCGGGGCATTATAGTACCTTTCACCCTCCTCTTTTAGTCAATAACTTCTTTTATGTTATGTCTTTTAATTTCCATTATATTATGTTTGGATATGTTCTCATATATCCTTATTGTTTTACATTTTATGTCCAAGTGATGAGATACCCTTTTCTCTCTGATCAACTCATTTTCTAAATTTTAAAGTGACGTTGTTAGGCTGCCGAATTTTCGTGAGGGACTATGTCTCAATCTCCTTTCATTTGAGGAATATCATGATATCTGACACCTTTATTATCCTATAAGGTGTATATACTGACCTTTGTCATATTATATCATGAATATCCTTATTCTCATGATATTATATGTTTTTTTTAATGTAATACATTAATTATTTTTATTCATGTATTTTCTAAGTGGTAACAGACTCTTTAACTAAAAAATTATTTTAAATGTTTTAAAGATTTAATATTATAAATATTTCTCATTAATGTATATGTTTTCAAAATGGTTTTAAGGATTTAATTATATGGACATTAATGTTTTAAAATGTTAATCCCTTTAAAATTTTCAAACTGGTATGGGACACTTTGACTCAAAAATCTATTTATTAAATTTTTAAAATGGTTTTGGAAATAGATTGAATATGTCAATATCTTGAAACTTTATATTGTGATTGGATTGTGGAAATTTTATCTATCCTTTATTCTTTTTTATGTGTCATGATTATGTTATGGTTTTTAGGATTTTTTTATGCATGCGGGTGGTTCTATGATAAACATAGGGTGGTTGATCCCAAGATAGCTCTCTAATGCATTGGGTAACGTGCAGAGGTAAAAGTTAATGTTTATCCCAATATATTTAGGTAATATACTATGATGGGTATTCCAAATTTAAATCCCTAAGTAGTTTTGAAAGATATAATTTAAGTATGTTATGGATTCCACAAGTTACCTTTATGATTTATGATTTTCATGTGTTATTCATAAATCTTATGATTTCATGAGGTATGTTATAGAGCTTATGTTTTTTATATATTGATAGAATAATTTTTTCATTCTTTATTTTATAACCCTTACTGGGATTTTTATGCTCATCCCATGTTTTTGAAATTTTTTTCATAGGATATAAGGAAAGTAAGAGAAAGGAATAATTCAATAAGATTTATATCAAGAAAATAATTCTTGTTTTCTTGTAAGAGTTTTTATTTTATGAAAAAATGGATACTGAGTAGAAATGTATACTTTGTAGTATTTGAGATGTAATTTAATATTTATGGCCTAATTCTATAAAACTATAATCCTGAAAATATTTTCAATGTGAATTATCAAATTAATTCATGATTATATAATGTTTACGGTAGGGGCCTTACAATTGGCTACTTCACCTAAGTCCTTCATGGAAAAACATGTGTTTAACCTTTCCTTAACAGATTGTAAGACTGGTATGTTGTTTCCAATAAGTAATATTTCATCAACATATACTAATAGGATAACAAACACATTCTTATTAAAATGCTTTTAAACACATGACTCGCATCCATTCTTAATGAAACTAGATTATTTTATGGATTCATCAAATCGAATGTTCACTAACATAAATGATTTATTCAATCCATAAACGGATATATACAACTTAAAAATCTTTTTGGCACCAACTAGAGTCACAAACCCTTCTGGTTGTGTCATATAAACATATTCTTGAAGGTTACCATTAAGGAATTCAGTTTTGACATCCATCTACCAAATCTCACAGTCATGGTAGGATAATATAGAAAGTATGATCCTAATGTATTTAAACATGGAAATTGGTAAAAAAAATAATCATAGAAAATTCATTGATGTTGTTTAAACCCTTTATCCACTATCCTTGATTTATAGGTACTTAATTTACCTTTCATGTCCAGTTTCTTCTTGAAGACCCATTTGCATCCAATAGTATTTACATCAACTGGTGCATCGACCAGAACCCAAACATGGTTTTGATACATGGAATCTATTTCAAAATTCATTTCTTTTGTCCATCTTGTAGCTTCTGAGATCTCTACTGCCTCCTAGTAGGATAGAGGTTCATCATTGTCAACCAATAATGAGTCACCATCCTCAATGACCAGAAAACCATATCTCTCTGGTTTTCTTACCTCTCTTATGATCCTAAATAGTACTTGTGTTTTGGGAACTACTTCTTCCATGGGGACTAATGGAATATGTTCTCGCACCAACTCTTATGTATCTTGAGAATTAACTTCCTTGAATTCAATATTTATCCCACTATCCCTTTTGAGTATGTTCTCCCTCTCAAGAAATAAGGATTTTCTAGTGACAATCACTTTCTTCTCTGAGGGGTTGTATATGTAGCATCCATTTGTTTCCTTGGGATACCCTATAAAGATACACCTCGTGCCCCTAGGTTTTAGTTTTTTTCTTGATAAATCCTTACAAACTCCTTGCAACCCCATGCACATGTATACGAAAAAATGAGTTTCTTTCCACTCCATAACTCGAAGGGAATTCCATTTTTTTCTTTAGTTGGTACTTGGTTTAATGTGTATGTCATAGTTCCTAATGCATATCCCCAAAATGATAATGGTAGATATGAATGAATCATCATCGACCTTACCATTTCTAACAAGGTATGGTTCCTCCTTTCACTTACACCATTAAACTGTGTTGTATAAGGTGAAGTGAGTTGTGATAGAATCCCAAACTCTCATAGAAATTCGATGAAATATTGGTTAAGATATTCACCACATCGATCTGATCAAAGCTTCTTTATATTCATACCATGAAGATTCTATACTTAATTATTGAATTCCTTGAATTTATCAAAGGACTCATACTTATACCTCATCAAGTAGATATATCCATATCTAATCAAGTCATCAGTAAAATTTATTAATTAAGAATATCCACCTCAAGATTCTAGTGAAAATGGTCTATGCACAACAATGTGTACCAATCCTAGAAGCTCTGTGGCCCTTTCACCCTATCCACCAAATGGTGGTTTGGTCATTTTTCCTTGTAAACAAGCATTACATATATCAAGTGTTTTTATCTCAAAAGATTCTAAATAAACATCTTGACATAGATTTGTCAAAGGCTTCTCATTTTCATGACAAAGACAGTGATGCCACAACTGGGTGTTATATGAGTCATGGGAACATGATTCGTTTTCGATTTCCATCACATGGTTTTTATAATTTAATACATAAATACCATTATTTAAAAGTTTCATACCATAAAATATGTTGTCCTTATAAAATAAATAACTTTTATTTCCATACTTGAAAATAAACCCATATGTATTTAAACATGACACAGAGATTATGTTTTTGGTAACTTTAGGTACATAATACAAATATCTTAAAACCAAAATCATTCCCATTAGTAATTAAAGGTGGTAGTCACAAATGGACATAATAGCCAGCCTCGCACCATTAGTAGCTCATAGATCCACCTCTCCTTTGGAAATCTTCTAGAATGTACTTGGTTCTTGAATTTGGATACATATGCGAGCACCACAAGAGGTATCTAATACCAAATGTGTAGATATGGAAAGATTTCACTTGATAACGAACACACCATTATCTTCCCTACACTTTTGGGTGCAGTTATTCTTCCAGTGGCCTAACTTTCCACATGAAAACCATACTACCTCATTTTCCTTACCCTGCCTCTGGATCTTACCCTTCTTGGAAGGATGGTGCTTTGGAGATTTAGACTATTTATAGGTCTTGGGACCCTTTTCCTAATTCATCCTTTTCTTGTTCACCATAAGGAACGTGGTTTTTTTATTCCCCATATCCTTATCCACTTGGTGAATCAAGGTCTAAAGTTTTGAAATAGTCTTATGATTATTTCTCATCTTATAATTCACAATAAAGGAGAAGAAGGTCTTGGTCAGTGATGAAAGTATGAGATCTATATGAAACTCATCTAAGAATTTAATTCCTAAGATGTTCAGATATTTAATGTAGCCAATAAGCTTGACTACATGAGGCCCAGTTGGAACAGACTCTCCAAGATTAGTTGTGAACAAAGCATTGGAGATCTCGTACCTCTCTTGCTTCACCTTCTCTTGATAGAGATCCTGAAGGTGAGACATCATTCTATAGGCATACATATCCTTATGTTGCTTTAAAATATCATTGGACATGGATAATATCATGAAGCACTGAACATCTATATCATCTTTTAGATGTTTCTCGGAGAGATATAGTTCTTCATCACTTGCCTCATTTCTAGGCCCAATTGGTAAAGGTTCTTCCAGCACATATAATTTCCTTTCATGGAGAAGGATGACCCATAAGCGCCTTTTCCAATCTGCGAAATTGGTTCCAGTGAGCATGTTTTCCTTCTCAAGTATAGATCATAATGATATATTTGATGTCAATTTATTGTTGTTTCTACAAAATAAGATAAACAAAATTTTATTACTTTATCTGATAAATCTAGAAAAATAAATAAATATTATATTTATTAGTCTCCCACTATTTTATCGAAACCCAATAGCCATCACCATTGGATTCAGAATATCCCATTTCGTAGACATTCAAGTTGAAATGATCCATATTACCCTTCTCATTACCCCTACATTGGCTGGTCAAGCAACTCAAATGGTTTTAGGTAGGCATTCCAAATGCCAACTACATTAACTCATAGTTCCTTGATTCGTTGAGTGGACTCCCCAATCCTAAAATCCTTAATTTGGATATCCTCAACCTTTGTCTCTCAGTTATATCAAGTCCTACTTTGGTAGTCAACCCTTGATGTGAACCAATTTCAGTCAGCCTAAAACCTCATGTTAGAATTCCCTTATAATTAATATCACCCCAATATTGGATGGTCAAGCACTTTGAACTACGGTTTGATTCTAACCGAATTAATGGATGACTATACCAAATTAATATTTTATTGTGGGATTTTATCCTTTTATGTGTAAATTTATGGTTATTATCTTTATTAAATTCTTATTAATATTAAGTGGGATTGCTTAAGTGATTAACCATGTATTGGATAATATTTACGCATAAGCTAGTTTATTTTAGTTCCATATTGCATACTTATTAATTCATTAATTATGTTATCATGACTTGAAATCCATAATGAAATAACTAAGAAACTGATAGAAATAAAATAAATTTTATGATCATGAGGTTATACTAATGGTTAGTTTATCAAGAGAGTGATAAACTAACCATTGACCTATGGAAGAAACACCTTGAACAAATTGAGGTTCAGGTTTATAGCTTTCCACTTGTCAACCTTTGTATCTCCTTGGATTTGTTTCATCTAAGCTCCTAACTTGAAATGCCTCTACTAGCTTGGGAGATATATCCATTACATATGCCTTTTACTCACACGCAAGTGAGGGGGAAAATGGGTTTACATAAAATAAACCATGGGAATGAAGGCCCTACATAATAATGAGGAGAGAAGAAAAATAGGAAAATAATTTAATTTAATAATAATTAAATTAAACCAATCAAATACAAAAGCTTTGTTATAGATCATGATCATCCACATGCATGAAATGAATTGTGTATTTAAAAAAACTAGCATTCAATTCTTAATCATTATTGTTTAAGATAAATCACGCTCGAATCGATTAATTATTATCTTTAATTAATCAATCCTTTTATCTTAATTCTTATCTAAATTTACTTGAGATTATAATCCATTATAATTTTAAAAAAATTAAACAAATTCATTTAAAATTAAGTTTGTATATAAATGTACCTTGGAGGAAACACGACGAATACCCGTCCAAATCTGCCCAACATGTATTATACTCATATACTATTTTACTCTTGTGACATATGGCATACACAACTTATCATGTATTTTCATGAATTTTACTTCATATATTATTGCACGAATTACATGATTTTTTTAGTCACGTGTTATGATTCAATGCATGTAGAGTAACAACTTATAATACGACTCACACATGATATGCAGATCTAAACATTATGTAGATATGAATTAAATAATTATATATATATATATATAAACTCATCACATGGAATGTCTCATCTTTATGACCACATACAAGTACATGTCTCGAGGTTTATACTGTATAATAAATAAATTTTAAATCTATATAACTGGAAAAATTACACGGCATGTAGATCCAATCTACATGGCATGCACACCCTTTACCATCTATCCGATACACCTGTCTAGGGACTCAGTGTGTAGTTTTCACCTTAGAAAAATTGGAGTACATGGCGTGTCCAATGGGACACATGCCGTGTTGAATCTGTGTTATATGATCACCAGTCAAGTATGACTTGTAATGAATACAAAACCTGTCTTTGACTTAAAGAAACTACACATCGTGTACATGGGCTACACGATGTATACTCTAGTAGACCTTGTACCTATCTGTCCTGGTCAACAAGCAGTGTAAGAATTAACTACACCATGTGTCATTAATGTACACGGGTTGAGTAATTGTTGAATTAACTCCTGGTGAATTTAACACAATTACATGACATGAACCTCTAGTTACACGGCATATACTACTGTGTTATCTGGGATAAATCCTTGGCTCCTCCAGATGAGTTCTTCAATTTTATTTTAATCCAAAAATTAAATGTCTCAATTAGATCTATGAAAAATGAATAAGGGAGAAGCAGATATCACAAGTTAGATTAAAAAAATGATTAAATGTGAATTGAAAAACTATATTATAAATTTTTAAATCATTAATGATTTTTAAATAATTATAAATAATAATGTGTCCACTCTGATACCACTAGTTGGTTCTGGGTGCAGTGGAAGCATGTAATGGGTGGTGTCCAACTTTAATTTTTGGCATAATCAATGATCAATCCAAGATATATACAATGATAAACACTGTGATCCACAAAATTAAGTCAAAGAAATAGACAAAGAATAATTGCACCAGAACTGAGATCTAGGAGATTAACACATATTGTTTATAATTAATTTAATTAGATAAATAATTACCTCTAAGGAATTAATTATTCGTTGATGAGTCTGATGATGGATCTGTGGTGCACTGTCGTTGCGTTGTAGAAACCAAGTGTATATTTCCTCTAGCGGTGATTCAAACATGTTCCATGAATCTCCAGAAATCATTGAAGGAGTCTCCAAGTTCTAGCATGGAAGATCCATGTGCTTGCATCGTCCACCTTGATCGCCTAAAGAATTGCTTCCAAAGCATTCTCCTTGATCCAGTGGAGGAGGATTTCTCACCGTTCTTGGGAGAATTCTTAGAGAAAGGGGTATATCAAGCCTTGAGAGGATCCTCCATGATTTTTGTGCAAAACACGCAAAATAAATTCTCTTATTGAGAAAATAATATAATTAGGTATTTATATTGCTAGGGTTAAAATAAAATAATTACACAAGTGCCCTTATTTATTTATCTAATCATAGAAAAACCCCATGTCAAATAATAATAATATTATTTCTTGACATGCTCTTAACTTGAAAATTAGAATTAAATATTATTTAATTAAATAATATTCAATATTATCTTTTCTCACTAGACCATTAAACTTGGTCCACCATTCCTCCACAATATTTATCGAGCCTTGAATAATTTATATTTATTTATTAAATAAATATCACGGCATTATTCTTCAATAAATAAATAAATATTATATTCACTAAATAGAAAATAAATATTTATTAAATATTTCGATCACAATATATTCTCTCAATCAACTAGTGGTAGAATAAATGAGATCAAACATACATAAATAATTATTAAACCACATTCAGGAATAATATTTATTCAACCTATTAAATAATAAATAATAATATATTATTTAACTGAGATTATGGACACACTTAGTGTGTGGCCCACTAGGCCTCTTTCTTAGTGGCATTAGGAGAAGCAGCCTACAGTTTAAGGTTAGCGTCTAGAAACACGCCAAGACACCCATAGAGAAAGAAGTTAATGCTGCAAAGACATGTCACCTCATACGAGTGCTTTCCATGTAATATAATCTCTTTATCACAATATCTCAAATCGATTAGGTTGCATGTTAGTTCCATCAACCTATATACTCGATATCTCTTTCTTTAACTTTTCTGATATAGAACTTGTCTATTTATCACCATGGTCATGGATTTATTTAAGTTATATCATTTCCATAAAAGGGTCTGAGATATTAACTTTCGTTAAAGAATATAAGGGATAAATCATTTCTCACATTATTCAATAATGAAATATTACTCATGATGCACCCAACATATCCTACCTCACTACAAACATCTATCGTCATGGTTTTAATCAATACATCTAAGTGTGTGGCTCATAATACTCATTAATAATGTTATTAATGTCTAAGGACCAATACACACATTTACAGATAGGAACATCCAATGACACATAGAAATGTGTATTTCTTACTGGCGAGTCTCATTCTCATAATATACTACTGGATATTACCAAGGGAGTACACCATTACAAGGTATCTCAAAGTCTTATGAGTCTCCACCCCAGATAGTGTGTATCATATCTGTCCCTAAAATGATATCATATGGCTATAAAACATATATTCAAGAATAGTGTCATAACACTTCCTGGTTCTCATCATAGCGGGGAACTGTTGTGACCTTTTAGTGCGACAACTGCTCTTAGTACATTATCACATAAAATGTTATATAGAATAACAATCATGATGTGATAAGTAGTTTATTAATATTAAAAACCATGAATACAAGTTTATAATAAGGTACAAATAAGTTGGTCCTAGGGAACCAACTCCACCACTCTCGCCTTCCTTTGTGGTTTCGAGTTAGGACGACCAAGGGTGGGTGACTTGGGATATGGTGGGTGACCGTGGACCACCAGGAGACGGGTTTTGGTTGTCATATTCCGATTTCAATTTTATTAGTGTCTCTTTGTACTATGATATGTGTATATTGATTGATATATATATATATATGATGTTTCTACATTATACACTATTGTTGTTGTCTTTGTGGGTAAAATATTTTCTAACGGTTATTTGTTGATGCCCAGGTGCTTATCGCCAGTTTGTGGAGATTGGGACGCTCTTAGGGTTAGTGGAGAATTGGCTCAGGTACCAATTTAGATGGTATTATGGGTTGGTTCATTACAAATGGTATCAAAGGAGGTGTTTTCTTAAAGGTAAATACTTTAATTTGAAATCCATATGTTATTTGGGGTGATTCATGGTAGAATTGAGATTTAAAAGGTTTCGGGACATAAGAGATAGTTCGTGAGTGGGCACTTGATCACCACCCCTTCATGATGAGACTTGAGTTACAAGGGATGATGGAACATGAGTATTTATTTTGAGTTATTAGTTTTTCTAATGATAAATTATATTTATATTCCCAATGAGACTATATTTAATTTGGGGAATCTCTTATGAGTTTTTGAACCAGAATGGAAGGATGACAACAGTGGCACCATGTTTTCACGGTCTGGTAAACTATGAGGAATCAGTGTGGATGATTTGAAAATCCATCCATGAAATTTTGTGTGGTTGGTGTGTAGTTTACCATCCCATATGACCAAGCCTCTTACAGTTCTAACTTGATTCTAAACTTGAAACTTTATCTATTTTCTTACAAGTGACTTCACTTATGTGAGGTTGGTTATGTGGGTTATGGATGTGTGTTGTTTCATGATCTCATTTGGTTGTTTAAAATTTAATCCCATGTTAATAATTTTAAATCCCTTGTGATAATTAAATTGTGTTAAAATAAGTTTTGGTATGATCTTTGATAAATTTTTTCAATTACCAAAAAACTGCCTTTTATGAAATGCTTGGTTTGGAAAACTAATTATAAAATAATAATCAGTGATGTGATAAAATAATGTTTTAAGAATAAATTTTGGTTTCTAATGAATTTAAATGGAAATGGTTTTTTTAATTGGAAAAAAGGGGTTAATGCTATTGAAACCATGGAATAATTTAAAACTGTTGGTAAAGGGTTTTTGAAACTATGATAGATTTGTAATAAGATTTATCATTTTGATAGGAAAGAGTAATGTTTTATAAACAGTGAAATTTTGTGCATTTCAAAAACAATAAAGTTTTGATTAAAATTGGCTGTGAATGTATCAAAACATCCATTATATATACTAATCCTCGTGGATACTCTTCCACATGTCATCTCCTCACATCCCGTCTCCTGCTCCATTCTTTTCCCTCCTACGCTAACCCTCTAGCTCCATCGGTCTCCATCGGTCTCCATCGGTCTCCATTACCTCTCCGTCTCCCTCTCTGACTCCGTCTACCACATCCCTGTCTACCCCGCTCCCAAACTCCCCATTCCCGCGACCCTCTCTCTTGGGCTCCTTCCACTCCCATCGATCCTCGTTCCCGCGAACCTCTCTCTCAGGCTCCTTCCACTCCCCTCGCCCCCCCGTCTCCCTCTTAGTCTCCCAGTCCCAGTATACCCCGCTCACCGTGCTCCCCATTTGCGGCTCTCGTCCCAGTGACTTTCTCGGTCTCCCTCACATATCTTGCCCCCCAACAACTCCTGAATACGCGGACCCGCCAATACTGTTTTCAGAAGGTTTTTAGGGTTTTCGGCTATCAGATTTACGACACTTCAGTCTTTCTCTCCTTCAATGTGTAACGTCTCTCTGATATCTGACCGTGGATTCGATTCAGGCTTGCTCCTATATCGATCCATTTCTATTACGTTCTCACATCTATTTATGTTCAATTCCGCAATTAGTTGATAAAGATCAGAAATTTTCTACGGTATGTTCTCCTTCCAACAATCCATCTTCTGTTAATAAATGTTTGAACCTGTTTTCTATTGTATTTTCGACTATAAATCTTGCACCAAATCGTCCGCATTATCATGGTCTGAAACAATAGTTTATATTGCATTATATTTCATTTTATATTGCAATGTGATATTGCAGAGTATGATATTCTGTTGACCCCCTCAACTCATTGTACATTTAATTTAAAAAGTATTAATTTACATATGATGTTCTGTGTAAAGCCATATAATTGACTGTAGATTGAATATTTACTCATTTCCTATTGATTTTAGTTAGCAATTTTTTTACTCTCTAAATCCCTTTTCTGATTTTTCTTGTGACATTCAATGTTTGGTTTGGGTTGGTTGATTTGATCAACTAGGACCTGCCATCAGTGGATTCTGTTTTACTTTTATATTTATTATATTTTTATTTTTTTATATGGATTTTAGAAGTTGCCCCGACTTGTATACAGGGTTTCACTTGTATCTGTATGTAGGTTTAACAGGTATAGCAGTCTGAAAATTACCTTTTTTTAATAAGGAATAAAATAGGCATAGTTTTCCAAGCATGGATTTCAAAATAATCTATCTCTGACCAAGTGTAATGATCTTTTGTCTGAACACCTATTTTATGTTTTTTTTTTAGTTTTGATACCTTTCTATTCTTTGATGTTGTTTCAAAATCAATCTTTTAGATTTGATCAAATCCTACAATCGCCGCTTAGTTTTTTCTTGAATTAATTATGAATTTTTAAAACATCTATTATGAAGCCTGTGTTAATACAACTGATTGGACATGCTCATGGAACATTCAGGATTCTAGATGTCCTTCCCCATATTTAAGGATGTATGCACAGAAAACTTCTAATGGATATGGAAAATAAAAAAATGATCATTCTGAGGTTTCCTCAAGTGTTGCTGCACAACAAATGAACTCAAGTGGCAGTATTAGACATACATATCTTGCTTCTTCTATTGATATGCCATTTCCTCCAAATGTAAAATGTGCAAGGCCCTCCTCTCCTCTAAGAGATTCTTTTCCTCTATCTTTATTACCAATGATTAATGATTTGTCAACTCCCAGAAAGTTTCTTGATGGGGCATCATTTCCACCTCATTCTTTATCTAATTTTGGAGTTAGCAGAGAGACAATTATAGACGAGGAGGCCAATGAGTTGCAGAGAAGACGCCTGGTAGATGAAAATGGACATAGAATTGATGTGCCTTTGTATAACCATAACAATCGACGTGATTTAGAATGACCATGAGATCTGATAGATGCATATGGAACTGACATTGGAAAGAAGTCAGTTACTGTAGATTTTTTGGATGCAAACAGTACAGGCTCTAAAGTGGCCGACCATGAGAACCTAGCAGAGTACTGAAGAAGAAGAGTATGACTTGTAATGACTTCAAAAATGGAGTTAGATCTATGGAGCAGTCATCGGTCTACTCAGTCTCAACTACCTTTTAATGAAGATCCGTTCATTATGCCTGGGGTATGTTTGTTTTTGGGTTTTGATTTGTGATTTTTTCATTCAGTTTTTTATTATTTTGGGTTAATTAGGAGTTCAAATTGATATATCCCATTCGTTTACCCATGTGTAAATGCAGCAGGTTAAAATCATTATCTATGCATGTGTTTTTATTGGAGAGTTCTGTTAAACAATTTCATTATCGCATCTAATTATTTTGAGATTTTTTTTGTCTGTAGTAAATCTTGATGAATTTATTGGAACTCCTTGTAAATCACCTACACCTGTATTCTTACTTTATGCATACATTGATTTAATTTATATACACCTGTGCACATCTATAGTAATATAAAATGATTCCATCTACATGTGTCACACCCTCTAGTGATTCTCAAAGTCCTGATTTTGAGATGATAGGAGGGAAACAATGTGAGGCCTCTTTTCAATGCTGTGGATATGCTGCAGTTACTTTAAATCCAGCACAACTTTGTCTTCCATGGTCTCTCACTCCATCTATAACAGTGATTAATTTTAGCACTTCTGGAAGACTCAACAGAGTCCTCATTTTCCTATTTGACATTCAAATTTTATGCAAATAAATAATTGCATATTTACATATTCTTATCCAACAGTTTGCCTACAATAATTTGTATATAGTAGGCATGCATTCTATAAATTAATACAATTACACTATGATTGTTTGTCCATCTTATTGATTGTTTGTCAATTGTACATTCAGTATCACATGGATGTTAAATTTATGAGTGAATAAATCAACCCACATAAGGTGATACCTTCATTGATCTACACTAACTAAGATGTGATCTATTCACTACTACCAAGGATTTTGGCCAGGACTTTAGACGAACTCTGTTTGTTATCTTTAATTAATTCTGTAGTACTAAATGACATACATATAGCAAGGGCTATCAAATTAACCTTGAGATGAAAACCCCTTGAATCTATCCTAAAACTCAATATGTATAGATCATTTTAGTTGGTTTATGAGAGCCTTCTTCTTTGTCATGGACTCGGGATTTTTTAATTTAGTATCACGAGTCCAACTAGCTTATAAAACCCGCTATGTGCTAAGCCACTGATTAGTTTCAGTTTTCTTCTGCTTTTTGATTACTTACTGTTTTATTATGTTTCCTGTTTTAACATGCTTTCTATGCTAAATGAATTATTTTTTCTGTTCTCTTCTATGCTGTTTTGTTATATTAGTTGAATATGTTTTAACAGATTGACAGATTCTTCTGTTTTCCTGTTGATACATTAGGAAGCTGATATTCAGTGCGGCACTACCATTTTGCTGTTTTGAGGTAGGAGAAAATCGACCTCTTAGTGCAGCGTTTTAGTGCAATGCTTTTCATGGACTGCAGCTGTGGCCAACATCTTGACAGACACAACACTCAAATATGTTATGCAGAGAACCCCTCAACTCAAGCACTGACCAAGGCATCCCGTTTCAGTTGTATAAACCTGTTTTGAGTAATGTTTTTTACTTCTTAATATGTCTGATCTATATATTCCAGCACAATGAAATTTTTTAATTATTCACTCAGAATATATATGTTCTAAATTTTCTACTTTTTTCATATGCACTCCTTTCTGAATGCATTATTTCTCTATTCATTTTAATGATGCATATAGGTAATAAATATAGAAAATAAGTACATTTCTTTATTCACTTATTTCTATATAAATATTCTATACTGTATATAGAAAATAAGTGCATTCATGTATTAATGTATATAGAATGTAAGTGAATTTATATTAGTGCAATCATGTATGAACTTATTTTCTGTACTAAGTAAATTTGTCATGAGTTCATATGACTCCTTTACCGAAGGTCACGTACCTTTATCTGGAAGCCGCATGGACACCGGCAAAAGATATTCGTCTTACCTGACGATTTGTATTTCTTACATTATAAGTATGAATGATGCGGGGTTTAGTGGGCTTATGGTCAGTAGGATAAGTTGACCCTCAAAATCCATCTTTTGTACTCATGTGTACATCATTGAACTGGTTTTGGTGAGACTCAACATCCTTCCCAGGTAGCTTTCTCTTCTGGAAAACCTTTCCACTTGATGAGTCATTGGCCATGTGATTTTCCCCAGACCAGGTTGATAAAATTTTCTCAGATTCCACCAAGTTGCTGGAGTTGTTTTTCTATTCCTTCCGGGTATTTATTTTTGCAGTAAAAAGAGTTTCGGTATCTTCTGACCTTTCAATCTATCACATCCAAACAACTTAGATAGGTTTTTAAGTATGTGTTCACAATTATGGTCTATTCATCCTTTTATGAATGATACGATGAAATTACCTTTATAACAGTTCTTTTTCATTCTAAATTGTCGCACACAAATCATGGATCTATGTCACTAAGAATTGAGATGAGAAATAGTTCTGCCACCATATTAGTTGTCTAAGTGCATTTATATTAGTGAAATCATGTATGAACTTATTTTCCATTAATTCATACTGTAAAAAACACAAATTATGTAATGTTAGAATTGTAATTAAATGATTATACCATGCAAATGTACGACTCATGTACTAGTTTATGCTATATTTGGGCGTTCCTTGATGTTTGAGTTGATATGATTATTCTTTTTGAAGTTTATAAATTTCTCCTAAAAAGTCCTTCAATAACGATATAATGTTGGTCCAATGGTCTAGTCCTCGAGGTAGTTCTTCATGTTTTCCACAAGTAGAATCCGTTGTCAATGATTCTACCTAGACTCTATACTGAGTGGTGGAGTGGTGGAGCTAGATACCTTCCAGCTTTTGAAACCCATCTATTGGTTGTGATGTATGCAAAAAATTTATCACATTTGGTATGTTTCATACCTAGACTTTGTAATGAATCTAGTAAGGTTGTATCTTTTAGAAAAGGTCTTCACTCAGAACATAAAACTGCTATGCCTATGGAATGGTTGATCTATTATCCAGTGATGCTTGAAAGGGCCTTTTTAGAAAATGTGGAGTTAAAAAAAACATGAATGACTAAATGTCATATTCTTGATTGAGGATGTACATTCTTCTCAGGAAAAGAAAACTACTACGTGTTTTCAGTGTGGAGATGTAACGACCCGACTCTTTGGCAAAGGTACAGATCGTTAGTTTTTCTTTCAAACCTTTCCTTTAAGCTTGTTTAATGTGTGTAATGTTCTAAGGAAGGTTCGGGTAGCGTCCAGGGTTTGTTCGGAGCCCGGGAGGTTGAGAAATGGACTTGCAGACAAGGGCGTACGACCTGCGCACAACTTGCGCACAGTTTGGGTAAACCGTGCGCCTAACCCGTGCGACCCTGATCTAGGTAAAAATTACCATTTTGCCCTTAAATTGTTTTAAAGGCTTAAGCCTCTTTCTTTCTTCTTCCCGCGGACAGAACCAGAGGGGAGCCCTCTTTTGAGCTCCAAACCCTCTCCTCTCTCTTTTCCTTGCCGTTTCTTCCTCCGGTGTCTGTTTCTTGATCCGACAGAAGCGTTGGAAAGACCAAGGTAAGGCTAACCTCACGCACCCTCTTTCCTTTGTAAATCTTGTCTTCTGTCTTGTTATTTTGATGCAGGCTCATATGCCCTATTTTCAGGGCTTTGGACTGGAACTCAGATCTCTTCCAATCTACTGCGAATCTGAGGTCGATATCAAGCAAGCCTACGCCTACAGCTCTAAGGTAGGTGGTCACGTGGTTTCCATTTTGGGTTTTCGCCTTTTTGAGTTATTGTTGTCGTGCCATGGTTTGTCTTTCGTCAAACCCCGTATTTATAATGACTGCTTCATATCTAAATGACCTGTGCGGTATAAGAGTGATGAATCCAACCTTGCTAGGGTGTTTGGATTTGTTATGGACTGGGAGTGGTCAACCATGGGTGTTATGCCTTGAGAATTATCCCCTTTTTACCTTTGAACCTTAATGAAATGACTTGAAAGGGCATTTGCCATGTTAGGCAAATGAGATGACTTGGTTAGAGGTTGGTTAGGATGAGAGAGTCTGAACCCCTTTAACGAATTGAAATGTATGTATACCATTGCTTTGCTTATGTGATATTATAAGATGGATATGCCTTGCATTGCTAATGTGATATGATATAAGATGGTTTGCTTTATATAATGTGATGTGAATGGTTATCCTTTGTTGTGTTGATATGTTTGTGGTAACCCCCGTGTGTTGGGCGGGAGACATTCTTACCCCGTGCCAGATAAATCTCAGTGATTGAGGACGAGAGACATATATACCTCATGCCCATATAACCTTTACGGGTGGGAGACATTTCTACCCCACGCCAGCTACAACGATTGAGGACGAGAGACATTTATACCTCGTGCCCATATAACCTTTGCGGGTGGGAGACATTTCTACCCCACGTCGGTTACAGTGCTTTTGGACGAGAGACATTCATACCGCGGGCCAGAAATAATTATCACAGACGTGAGAAGTGTGGACGAGAGACATGTTTACCTCGTGCTAGTGATAACCTATACTTATGTACTTATACCTCTGGTGGTCGTTCAGTTTACCAGGCATGAGCTGAAGCAGGTAGACCATCCAGGTGTCCTTCCGGAACCTGAGCGGGAGGGTTGTTTATTTACTTTGCTTTACTTGCAGTCTATTACTCACTTTGCTCGCGAACACCTATTTGGATTACACGTAGACATCGTTGGTGGTGGCCTACTGAGACTTATCTCACACCCTACCCGAGCGGCCTCTTGGGCACCCGTGTAGACTTTACTGCTGCGGGTACTAGTAGGGGCAAATGCCCAACTTCAGGTTGTTGATACATGTATGTTCTAGCTGGAGATCCAGAGCAGATGATCGAGCTTGGCTAGAGATGCTCGTGGACTACTTTTGTTCTTTTTTGTATTATTGCATATTAGGCTTGTCTTCTATTTCCATTGTACTAGCATGCCATGCATCCATTTTGTATCAGACACTACCTATGCGGCTTTGGCACATTTATCAGAGTTTTCCTTACTTCTGTTGTTTGTTTGTGTGTTTCCCTTTTTCTCCTGTTTGTCCATTGATTGTGCTTTCGCTATTTGTATCACTTGCTGCTATTCCGCCACGTACTCTGACATGGGGGTACAGTCTCCCCACTGACTTACCATTACACCTCCGCTGCTAGTCTGCAGCCCCTGACCTATGGGGAGACGAGCCAGGGGTCATGTGGCCAACCAGGCTCGGGGCTCGGGTTAAGGGGCAGCCGGGTCCGGGACGTCACAAAGTGGTATCAGAGGTTTTCTTTCTTTCTTGCTTTACTATCTGGCGACGACAGAATTGGAGACCGGGAATGCGTAAGGACTTAGTTATAAGCCGTGCTTGGGCGTCGCGAACCCATGTATGGTGGAAAGACTAAGTTGCCTATTTTATGTTGTTAATGACTGCTATTTACTGTTGATATCGTTTCACCGTTGGGTGCTTCACATGTCTTGTGATGTTATTGAGATTTGCAAAGTTGGAATCTGGATTTCCTGGTTCGACCCGATGAAATGAGGGTTATGCAATAGAACATGCATCACGATAGACACAATATGATTAGGCCATGCATCTTGCCATGCCACGTTTAAAATTTTCAGCGAGCATTGTCTGTTGTTTATTTCCATACCTTGATAATATGTGTGCAACTGTGCTAACCTTTCATGCATGTTGTGAATTGGGGAATGATGTGATTTTAGTTGGTGTTACTCTTTGGTTCATAAGGTGTATGAGCCCTTATGGATCAGAAAATGACATTCCAACTAAACCAATCATTTGCTTTAAAGGAAATTTAAATGCTTGATTAGCACAAGTAAATAAGGAATGACATCCATGTGTGTGTCATCTTTCAGTTCATGAGGAGTATGGGCCCTTATGGGCTGGGAAATGCCATGTCACTGGATTGAGTTAAATCTGAACAGTTGCAGGTTTTATTAAGAATTCCTATGGGTGTGGGTAGGTGAACTTAGGGGTAGGAAGGCTTAGTACCTGTCCTAGCTTCTAGAGTTCAACCTTTAATTTTGTTGGTTCCTTCTTTTGAGACGTTCGTTTGACATTGTAGCACTATGCCTTCGAGACGTCCTCGAGTCGCGCGTGCTGAAGGCAGCGACGATCACGTTCCTGAGGTGGCGGGCTCAGAGCCGCCAGTTGATCTTCCTGTCGAGCCACCTGTGGCTCCTCTTGCTATTCCTGAGATGAGTGCCGATGCCCAGTTCCGTGATAACTTCTTGCGTATGATGCAGAGTATGCAAGGTGGAGTGCGACCTGCCCCGAGTATGGCAGAGTTGACCTGTGAGTTTCAGTTGCACCATCCTCCTACATTTTTGGGAGATGGCGGCCCACTTGCTGCGAAGTCCTGGTTGGAGGCTATTCTGACCATCTTCGAGCACCTTAAGACGCATCCAGAGCGGAGGGTCAAGCTCGCAGCTTATATGCTCCGTGGTTCAGCCAGGAGGTGGTGGGATGTCATCACCCAGTCGGGATAGCAGAGAGATATGATTTGGACTGATTTTCAGACCGTCTTCTACGATTACTTCTTTCCCCAGACTTTGAGGGCTGACAGAGCTAGGGAGTTTATGAATCTTCAGCAAGGGACCATGACGGTTATGAAATATTCGTCGCGTTTCACTGAGTTACAGCGTTTTGCTTCTACACTAGCTGCTGATGATCTCACGACCGTTAGGTGTTTTGAGGATGGGCTGTGTTACGTTATTCGGTCGCAGGTTAACGTGTTCAGGTTGACGACCGTTTCAGAGATTGTCAATCAGGCGCTGATCACAGAGAGTAACTTGAGAGAAGCGGACAGTGTGAACCAGGGCAGTTCGACACCGAAGGGTTCTATTGGATCTGCTTCTGGGAAGAAGCGGCGTTTTGAGGACTCTCGCGGTGTTGGTGGTGGTCGGACCCTTTTTTCAGGTGGTACTCCTATCTGTCACCAATGTGGGGTGTCAGGACACATGAAGAGGCAATGTACGCGAAACCCAGTGGAGTGCAGAGGTTGTGGTAGGTTGGGTCATCTCCACCGCTTCTGCAGGACTTTTCCCCCAGGGTCCAGTGAGCAGGGATCTTTACCCACTCCACGATCTGGCGCTGGATCGGCAGGATCACGTCAGTCAGGCGGCTGGAATACCGCCGGTCGATCAGGCCGTGGCGGCAGTCGAGGCAGAGGTAATCAGGCGTATGACTCTCAGCACCAGCAGGGCGGGTCTGCTCAAGGTAGCCAGACTGTGACTCAGGGTCGTGGTGCTGACCAGTTGTATGCAGTCGAGCCTACGCCGCAGGAGCAGTACGCCGTACCATCTACTGTACGAGGTACGATTCTAGTTGCCTCTACGTTAGTATCTGCTTTGTTTGACACAGGCGCTTCTCACTCTTTTATATCAGAGGCGATTACGGGGAGCTCGGGCCTCGACGTTGAGTCATATCATGGTATGATCACGTTAGATACCCCATTGGGTATCCGTTCAGAGGGCATTCATCATTGTCAGAATTGTCCCCTCGAGGTGGGCGGTTACCTTTTCGTGTGGAACCTGTATGTTTCGGATATGACAGATTTTGATGTAATAATCGGGATGGACTGGTTAGTTCCTTATAGAGCCCGAATTGATTGCTATCGTCAGAGGGTGACGTTTATGTCACCAGAGGGCGACACATATATGCATAAGGGAGAATGAGATCTCAGTGCGACACGAGCGGGACCAGAACACTAGAGTTTAGGTGGTGTCACGACACAGGTTGCCGGTCTTTATCTCGATGACCAAGGGTTACAACCCTCGGTTTATCCTCCCGTGGTGGAACTTTTCAGTGATGTCTTTCCTGATGATTTCTCTGGTCTACCTCCAGTGCGAGAGGTGAAGTTTACTATTGAGCTTATACCAGGAGCAGCACCAGTGACCATTCCTCCTTACAGGATGACACCTAAGGAACTTCTGGAGCTCAAGAGTCAGCTGGAGGACCTGGAAGAAAAAAGCTTTATACGTCCCATTACTTCTCCTTGGGGATCATCGATCCTTTTTGCCAAGAAGGCAGATGGTACCCTTCGTCTTTGCGTGGATTATCGTAAGTTGAATCAGCTGACTATTAAGAATCAGTATCCTTTACCTTGAATTGACGACCTCTTCGATCGGCTCCGAGTAGTGATGGTGTTTTCAAAGATAGATTTGAGGTCGGGCTATCACCAGGTGCGTGTTAGGACTTCAGACATCCCTCGCACGATGTTCAGGAGCAGGTATGGTCTCTATGAGTACCTAGTCATGCCGTTTGGGCTTACGAATGCACTTGCAGTGTTTATGACTCTTATGAATCAGATTTTTCACCCTTATCTTGATTCTTTCGTGGTTGTATTTGTGGATGATATCTTAGTCTATTCACATTCGAGACATGACCATGCAACCCATCTTGAGATCGTGCTGAATACACTAAGAGAGCATCAGCTTTATGCTAAGCTCAGTAAATGCCACTTTTGGATAGACAAGGTTCACTTCCTAGGTCACATTATTTCTGAGTCTGGAGTTTCAGTTGACCCTGAGAAGGTGAGTGCTGTAATTTCTTGGGAGCATCCCAAGAACGTCTTTGATATCAGGAGTTTCTTGGGGCTTGCCAGATATTATAGGCGGTTCATTCAGGACTTTTCACGCCTAGCAGCACCGCTTGCAGCTTTGACCAAAAAGGGGGTGAGATTCGATTGGTCAGAACCTTGTGGAGTAGCTTTTCAGGAGCTGAAGGGAAGACTAACTTCAGCACCGATACTAATCTTGCCGGAGTTAGGCAGAGCTTATACGGTCTTTTGCAACGCGTCAGGTATCGGGCTTGGAGCTGTTTTGATGCAGGACAAGCGAGTCGTTGCGTATGGTTCTCTTCAGTTAAAGCCTCATGAACGAAACTATCCGACGCACGACCTCGAGCTCGCAGCGGTTGTACATGCCTTACACTGTTGGAGACACTATTTGTTGGGAGAACACTTTGTGGTATACACCGACCATAAAAGCCTCAAATATATATTCACTCAGCGGGATCTAAATCTCAGGCAACGCAGGTGGGTCGAGTACCTGCAATCCTTTGATTTCGAACTGGCCTACACTCCTGGGAAAGGAAATTCAGTAGCCGATGCGCTGAGTCGGAAAACTCAGTCTCAAGTGGTTCGGGAATCTAATGAGGAGTGGAAGCTGATGACCCTATTTTTTGAGATGCACGTTGAGGTTCAGGAGGGTCGAGATCAGACTATTCTCTCAGCCTTAGCGGTGAAATCTACTATTTTGGAACGGGTCAGGGCTAGACAGTTGTCAGATCCGGAAGGCCTTGTTCTACGAGAAAGTGTCGCTGATGATGCCTCTACAGATTGGACCGTGGATGAGGGTGATACTTTATTGTTCCGTGAGCGTGTATGGGTCCCAGCAGACATCAGAGAGGAGCTGATGAGGGATTTCCACGGCTCAGCATGGGCAGTTCACCCAGGCATCACCAAAATGTATCGTGATTTGCGACGACAGTACTGATGGCCTAGCATGAAATGGGAGATAGCCGGTTTTATCACGTGCTGTTCCACCTGTCAGCAGGTGAAGGCGAAACATCAGCGTCCGACAGAGTTTTTTGCTGCCGTTGTCCATTCCGGAGTGGAAATGAGATGATGTTTCTATGGACTTTGTAACCAGTTTACCCAGGTCACCTCGTGGCAATGATGCAGTATGGGTTATCGTCGACCGTCTGACGAAGGTCGCACATTTCTTACCTGTGCGGGAGACCTTCACGGTTGACGACTTGGGAAGATTGTACGTCAAGGAGAGATAGTGCGCCTTCATGGAGCACCTCGATCTGTTGTCTCAGACAGAGATCCTCATTTTACATCTCGGTTCTGGCAGGGTTTACAGAAGGCCTTGGGTACGCAAGTACTTTTGAGCACGACCTATCACCCGCAGATTGACGGACAGACTGAGCGGACTATACAGGTACTAGAGGACATGTTATGTGCCTGTGTTCTCGATTTTGGAGGTTCATGGGAGAAACACATTCCTCTTATCGAGTTCAGTTATAACAATAGTTTCCAGGCTACCATTGAGATGGCTCCCTATGAAGGCTTATATGGTAGGCTTTGTCGCTCGCCTTTGTGTTGGCTTGAAGCAGGGGAGACAACTGTTCTAGGATCACGTCTTGTGCAGGAGACTACGGAGCAGATACAGCTTATTAGGAAGCGTTTGCAGACAGCTCAGTCTAGACAGCAGTCCTAAGCTAACAAGCACCTGAGACCTCTTGAGTTCGAGGTTGGGGGCCGAGTTTTCTTGAAGGTCTCGCCCGGGTTGGGGCAGAGACGTATACAGAAGTAGGGTAAGCTTTCACCGAGGTTCGTAGGACCCTTTGAGGTGGTGAAGCGGATCAGACCAGTAGCTTACCAGCTTGCACTTTCGCAGAGATATTAGGCCATGCACGATGTTTTTCATGTATCTTAGCTATGCCGGTACTTTTCAGACCCGACTCACGTTTTTCAGCCTGATGAGGTTGAACTGGACATGGATGCTTCCTTCGAGGAATATCCGATGTGAATAGTTGACCTGGGCATGAAGACACTCCGTGGCAAGTCTGTTCCTCTTGTACGGGTACTGTGGCAGCACGACCGGGTACAAGACGAGACCTCGGAGCGAGAGGCTGATGTACGTTCTCAATGGCCGGAGCTTTTCGTCGATGACACCTCAGTACCCTCAAAAGGCCAACGCGGGGACAAGTTGTTTTAAGGAGGGGAGGTTGTAACGACCCGACTCTTTGGCAAAGGTACAAATTGTTAGTTTTTCTTTCGAACCTTTCCTTTAAGCTTGTTTAATGTGTGTAATGTACCAAGGAAGGTCCGGGTAGCGTCCGAGGTTTGTTCGGAGCCCGGGAGGTTGAGAAATGGACTTGCAGACAAGGGCGCACGGCTTGCGCACGACTTGCGCATGGTTTGGGTAAACCGTGCGGCCTTTGGTCTGGAGCAGGGAGGTGTGCACGGTTTACACACGGTTTGGGTAAACCGTGTGCCTAACCCGTGTGACCCTTTATCTGAAGGCAGTGATATGCCCACGGTTTGCGCACAGTTTGGTAAACCGTGCGCCTAAACCGTGCGACCCTGATCTGGGTAAAAATTACCATTTTTTCCTTAAATTGTTTTAAAGGCTTAACCCTCTTTATTTCTTCTTCCCACGGACAGAACCAGAGGGGAGCCCTCTTTTGAGCTTTAAACCCCATCCTCTATCTTTTCCTTGCCGTTTCTTCATTCGGTGTCCGTTTCTTGATCCGACGGAAGCGTTGGAAAGGCCAAGGTATGACTAACCTCACGCACCCCTCTTTCCTCGGTAAATCTTGCCTTCCATCTTGTTATTTTGATGCAGGCTCATATGCCCTATTTTCAGGGCTTTGGACTGGAACTCAGATCTCTTCCAATCTACTGCGAATCTGAGGTCGATATCAAGCGAGCCTACGCCTACAGCTCTAAGGTAGGTGGTCACGTGGTTTCCATTTTGGGTTTTCGCCGTTTTGAGTTATTGTTGTCGTGCCATGGTTTGTCTTTTGCCAAACCCCGTATTTATAATGACTACTTCATATCTAAATGACCCGTGTGGTATAAGAGTGATGAATCCAACCTTGCTAGGGTGTTTGGATTTGTTATGGACTGGGAGTGGTCAACCATGGGTGTTATGCCTTGAGAATTGGCCCCTTTTTACCTTTAAACCTTAATGAAATGTCTTGAAAGGGCATTTGCCATGTTAGGCAAATGAGATGACTTGGTTAGAGGTTGGTTAGGATGAGAGAGCCTGAACCCCTTTAACGAATTGAAATGTATGTATGCCATTGCTTTGCATATGTGATATTATAAGATGGATATGCCTTGCATTGCTAATGTGATATGATATAAGATGGTTTTCCTTATATAATTTGATGCGAATGGTTATCCTTTGCTGTGTTGATATGCTTGTGGTAACCCGTGTGTTGGGCGGGAAGCATTCTTACCCCGTGCCAGATAAATCTCAGTGATTGAGGACGAGAAGTGTTTATACCTCGTGCCCATATAACCTTTACGGGTGAGAGACATTTCTACCCCACGCCAGCTACAACGATTGAGGACGAGAGACATTTATACCTCGTGCCCATATAACCTTTGCGGGTGAGAGACATTTCTACCCCACGCCGGTTACAATGCTTTTGGACGAGAGACATTCATACCTCAGGCCTGAAATAATTATCACAGATGTGAGAAGTGTGGACGAGAGGCATGTTTACCTCGTGCCAGTGATGACCTATACATATGTACTTATACCTCTGGTGATCGTTCAGTTTACCAGCCATGAGCTGAAGCAGGTAGACCCGCCAGGTGTCCTTCCGGAACCTGAGCGGGAGAGTTGTTTATTTACTTTGCTTTACTTGCAGTCTATTACTCACTTTGCTCGCAAACACATATTTGGATTACACGTAGACATCGTTGGTGGTGGCCTACTGAGACTTGTCTCACACCCTACCCGAGCGGCCTCTTGGGCACCCGTGTAGACTTTACTGCTGCATGTACTAGTAGGGGCAAAGGCCCAGCTTCAGGTTGTTGATACATATATGTTCTAGCTGGAGATCCAAAGCAGAGGATCGAACTTGGCTAGAGATGCTTGTGGACTACTTTTGTTCTTTTTTGTATTATTGCATAGCAGACTTGTCTTCTATTTTCATTGTACCAGCATGCCATGCATCCATTTTGTATCAGACACTGCCTATGTGGCTTTGGTACATTTATCAGGGTTTTCCTTTTGTTGTTTGTTTGTGTGTTTCCCTTTTTCTCCTGTTTGTCCATTGATTGTGCTTCCACTATTTGTATCAGTTGCTGCTATTTCGCCGCGTATTCTAACATGGGGGTACAGTCTCCCCACTGACTTACCATTACACCCCCGCTGCTAGTCGGCAGCCCCTGACCTATGGGGAGACGAGCCAGGGGTCATGTGGCCAACCGGGCTCGGGGCTCGGGTTGAGGGGCAGCCGGGTCCGGGACGTCACATGAGAACCTGGTCATTATAAGAAGTTGTGTTCAAAATATCTAAGAGTTTATAAAAAGTGTGGCCATTTGGGTCACCTTAAGAGGTTCTGTAAGTTGTTAGGCCGAAAAAGAATGTTTCAGTTGGGAATATCAGCTTTGTACTGTGGGGCAGCAGATGCTTCATGATAATAGGGATCTAACCATAGACCACATATTTAAGCTTTTCATGAAGTGGATGAGCTTCTGGTTTCCATCTTGTTGTTTCCAACATCGGAGTGGAAATTGTTGAGTTTTTCTTTCTTGTGGCTTGTCTGTTTTTGGAAACCTTTTGTTTTGGGATCTTTGGGATGATATCTTATGGAGCATGGTTTGGATAATTTTTGGATTGGTGATTTAGTAATGGTTTCCTTTTCACGAGATCATGGGTGTTATTTCTTAATATCCTTTAGTTTTGACTTGATGGTTAGAGCTCATTTATGACGTGTTTGATGATCTCCCATGTGAGAGTGTAGTTCCCTATTGTGCACTGACTAGGTTGTGTGATATATTTTGGATTGGACTTGGATATAAATTGGGAATGTAATTAGGTAACTAGGATGTTTTGAATTTTTGATAGACTAAGCACACAGTTGTGTTGGTATTTGATTTGATGATATCATCGAGGTATGAGGCTCGGGTTTGAAAAATCCTAGGTTACCATTGAGTACTTACCTTGGGTAAAAATCCTTATCAATTCTTTACCATGATTTTCAATGCTTGATATTATACGTTTCTCCTTAGTGAGTGGGTGAAGTCTCTTCTTTGGGTTTTAGGGGATGTGCTTTTCTTATGTTACACCATTTTGGTTAATCTTTAAATGATAAGGACGTGATTTTTTTTATGTTACACCACATAAGATGAGTGATGGATTTCTTATTGTTTCATCATGCTATATCTTTCGAACTAGAAGCTTTCTAGGGACATAAAGTCCTATGGTGGGGAGGTTGTAACATCACATTACTTTTTTATGTGTTTTGACTCTTTGATTTGATTACCCAATGATTAGATATCATCATGGGCTGTTTCTAGTGGTTTTACATATTTTTTTGAAGGTTTTTGGTCATGTGCATGGTTTGCGCGTTGTTTGAGCATGGTTTGACAAAGTGTTCAACTTGGATAGTAAGGGGTCACATGGTTGGTGCACGATCAGACTAAGTGTGTATCCAATCCATGAAATCCTTCTAGTGGCTCTATTTTGGGTACACGGCTAGGAACACTATTAGTATTAACCATGCGACTTAACCTAGGAAACCGTGCACGCGGTAATTAAAGTAATGAAAATTATAATTAGACCCAAAACCCCCCTAAACACCTCCCACTCAATCATAATCTAATCCTTAGGATTTTGGGATCCCTTCAGAGTCATTTTTGTTCCCCAAACCCCATCCCTTGGTGGATCGAATTGCCAATCGAATCCGAGATAATCTCTTTAGGTGAGTTATTCTCTTCTTTTATTGGATCTCCCTTCTTCTCTTGATTCTTTCTTACTAAAGGTTTTGAAAGACTTTCTTTTTTTTGGATCTTGATTGATTGATGTGGAATTATAGATCTAGGATCTCCTCTATCTAATTTCAAGATCTATCTTCTTAGATATGGTGATCACCATCGAAGGCAACACACCTCAGATTTGTTGCGGTTGGATTCCTTAATTTCCAAGTACGCATTTCTACGATTTTCCTTCATTTTTTAATTCATTGTTGCTAGATAAATTCATAGATACATGTTTTCTAATTTCTAACACATGTTATATGAAATTCATACATTTAATTCCTCATAAATTCTTCTTTGACTAATTTCCATTTGAATTGAACATTGCATTAATTGAATGGATATGATTTGAAATCGCCTTTTATGTATTTTTTAAATTCCATGTTTGTTTGGATTTATTTTTAATGAGACTTTAATGGGTATTTTGGTGAAATTGAGGTCTTTGTCCTAAGTTTTTATTAATTAAATGGACTTCCTTAATTTAAATTAAATGAATTGAACTATTTAATGGGTTTTAAATAGTTTTAAATGCTTGAATTTATTAAATGACCATGAACCCCCTTTAAATGTTTTTACCCTTATTTTGGAATTAGTGTTCTTAGGTTATTTGAAATAAATGATTTATTCGCAAGGAAAGAGGGTGGAAAACCATTTTTTGAAATGTATTTAATCCTTTTTAAAATTGCAATACTCTATTTGAATGATTTAATGTTTCTTTGAAATAAATGATTGTTTTAAAGGCCTATTTTTCATTTTTATGATGAATTGTGAAAGGAAGCAGGTATTATTACCATTTTGAATATTGAATTGTATAAAAGGTTTTGAATTGAAATTTATGATGCTTGACAGGCCGGTTGACACGTTATGATAATTATCCCATGTGATAATCCCTTAATTGTAACTAGTTGATTTTTATAATTCTCATTGTTGTTGGGGGTTGAAAAGGGAATATTTAATTTGAGAGAGTTTTGGGTGTGTGAGTGAGATGTTTTCAATAAGGATCCCTATGTGATACTCGTAAATTGTTTATAACACCCTTTCTTTTGACCAGTCATGGGAACCTAGATAGTTAAATGAGATAACTTAGATATAAGCTTCACTAGCAGACTCACACCCTTCTTGTGGATCCATAGAGAACATGAAAGGTTTGGAATATGGACTTGCGACCAAGAAAGTGGGTGTGAGTGGAATTGGTTTACTTTAGACCCATGATACTTGATGTAAGCCTGAAAATTAGACATGATCTGATTAGCTATTTTGAGGTGGACTCACTATCGTACCTAGGTTGTACCCATGACATCTATATACTTTGTCACAATACATGACAACATTCGTTGTCGCTATTTGGCATCGTAGTTTCCTTGTTTTCTTGTTATTATACATTGTGACTCTATTGTATTGAATCTTGTTCATCTTTACATATCAGGTTTATATTATCATCTTTTCTTGATTATCCGACTTTAGATTGTGAAATGGTTTCCAAGTTTTTTAAGAAAGTTTTTAGTTTTTAAATGGTGAAATGGAAAGTTTTACAGGTTTAGTTTTATAAATTATTTTTAAATGTTTAAAACATTATTTTTAAAACTAATCCTCATACTCTCCAATTTTTACTCTTTTAGCATATTTGAATTGCCTTATGAAGTAATTGCATATAATCTTTGGTGTAATCCTACTGAGATCTTTATCTCTCACCCTGATTGTACCTTTTAGTGTTTTTAAACCCTTTATTATCTTAAATCATGTGTTCATGATCTTGCCTTCCTTTGTGGTTTTAAGTTAGGATGACCAAAGGCGGGTGACTTGGGACATGGTGGGTGGTCGTGGACCACCAGGAGATGGGTTTTGATTGTTATGTTTCGCTTTCAGTTTTCTTAGTGTCTCTTTGAACTATGATATGTATGTATTGATTGATATATATATATATATATATGATCATTTTTCTTTATTGTACTCTATTTTTGTTGTCTTTGTGGGATAAATCGTTCTCAACAGTTATTTGTTGATGCCCAGGTGCTTGTCTCTAGCCCGTGGAGACCGGGAACGCTCTTCGGGTTAGTAGAGAATTAGCTCAGGTATCGGTTTAGATGGTATTATGGGTTGGTTTTTTTACATATACGCATATGAAAATGCATCCTACTTGGGATCCTTAGCTGAAAGGTAAGGGAGGAATCCTACACAGGATCCTCTAACAGTAAGTAAACAGAGGCATCCTGCTAGGGATCTTCAAAATGGTACTTAGGAAAAGGTGTCCTGCATGGGACTCTCAAGACAACATAAGAAGCCGGGGCATCCTACAAGGGATCCTGAAAATTGTACATAGGAAAAGGCATCCAATAAGGTGTCCTCAAGTCAGCGTAAGAAGCAGAGGCATCCTACATGGGATCCCCAAAATGGTACATAGGTAAAGGGATACTACAAGGAACTCCCTAGATCATCTTGTATGTAAAGGAATCCTAGGGGGATCCTTGGTATAAAATGAAGATAGAGGCATCCTACATTGGACCCTCTAGGTTGAAACAGAAACAAAGGAATCCTATAAGGGATCCTTGAAAAAAACTAGCCTCACAGCCTCATAGGCCAAAAGGGAAAATCTCACAAGGGAGGCGTCCTCAAGGAAATGATACAAAGTCATATTTCAAGAGAGATACCTCATGAATCATCTAAGAATAGTTCTCACTCTCAGGAGACACTAAATTCAACAACTTGAGGAAGAAACTATCCATTAAGAAAATCAAGAAACGCCTCCTAGGAGTCCTCAAAACACCACAAGAGTTTCACCATCACAATCTACGTGAAAAGATACCCAGAATGGACTTCTCAAGGGTCCAATTATGACTCATGGGTGAAAAGATATGAAAAACTCCCAAAGGGTTACAAGGGGCAGTGCACAACGTGTCCCCATGGGTACACAACATGTACTCATGAAGCCCCACATGGGCATGTACCCTCGTCGACCTGGGCGTGTAAATGCCCCAGGTACATGGTGTATGAAACTAGTACACAACGTGTATCTCACACAGGGTACCTGCCTGTGTCCCTCAACTGGCATGTCCATGTACTTGGCCAGTCCATGTACTTTTACACGGGGTATAGCCATGTACTCTACACGGCCATGTACCCCTACACGGGTAGCTTGGCTGGGTACTCGGCTACATGGTCAAGACATAGTATACGGTGTGTACACCCTAGTACATGGAGTGTACTGAGAAAACTTCTTCTTCCCCAAATGGGAAGAACACATGGTGTGTCACCCTAAACCACACATCGTGTAGCCTAGCTTTCCCAAACGAAAAACCTCTGAAATTCCTAAAACCCCTGTTTTCAACTCCAAATCAACAGATCAGACCACTAGGGTCCCTATTAAAGAATAACATAGGATTAAATTTAGAAAAAGGAAAAACTATGGGTTTATATGAGGAGAAATTAAAAAAGCCTACCTTTGGGCAGAAACCACCAAAGCTTCGCTCAAATCTGCAGTCTACTGTTGTCGCCACGTCGATCTGGCGCATCGAGAGCTCTGCAATGGTGCCTCCCTCTCTTACTCTCCCCCTATATCTCTCTCCCTATACCTTCAATCTTGGTTGCATAGTGAAGTAGGATCCCCTCTGGGGTGCACAAGAAAATCCAGAAAAGGAAAAGAATAAAAGAAAACTGAAAAAGAAAAGAAAGAAAAAGAAAAGGAAATGAAAAGAAAAGAAAAGGGGATCCCAGCTGGCCATGGTGCACAACTCAAGTTTATGAACCACCTAGGAAAAACTTCACATTCCAGACTCAAAAGCAGAGATGGAATCACAATATAACTCTTTGTTTAAAAGAAATTTCCAAACGAACCTACGCGAGCAATTTAATATTTAATTTATTAAATTTTACATTTTAATTCTTCCGCTAAAATTCTAACAACTTAGATTTCCTCAAAACTCCTATGCTAGGATAAACACCCTATTTTGGGACCAACTAAGTGGTCAAGAAAATTATCCGAGATCATCTACCAGTGAAGAAGACTACTTTACCCCTTATGAGCATCTTCTAGTAAAAATTCAAATTTCTACTCAAAAATTTTGTCTATAAAAACATAGGTCCTTATAGAATAATCCATTTTGAGGTGTCTAACCAACATGTCGAGTAGTATTCCTTTAATTGTTGGACCTTGTAAATATTTTGTGTTTCTTTATTATTTTATTACTGTACACAAAGTTATATTAGAAAATAATTATAGAGTGGATCGAGGAGCTTTACAAGTTAAATAGGTTGAGTTCAAAAGGATAAAAATTCATAAAACAAGGGTAACAATGATTCACCCCCATCAATGGAACATAACTAGTCCTTGGGCTTTATAAGTGGTATCAGAGCTTTGGTCACCTCTAAATATCTGAGAAGTTTTGATGATGGAATTAGAAAATGATTTCAATGAGTTCATTACCCTTATTTCAAAAATATAAAAAAAGGGTAAAATGAAGAAGGAAGACAATAGAAATAAGAAATTTGATTCATCCTTATCATCCCAGTTCAGATATGAAATCAATCTTCTTTCCTTTCATGAGAAAAAGAATCCATACCATAATTTATTCTCTCCAATCAAGGTAAAATATGAAACTAGTGTTATTTATAATTCTAACACTCTTCTGTAAAAATAATGTACTCTTTCATACTCTCACATAAATCTAAAAATGAAATGTGATTTTGGTGATGAAGAGAAACATCATCAACTTTTTATTCCAAAGAATTCTCATGTAATGACAAAGAAGATCAATATAGAATCATGCATGAATTTTATTATTCAATTGTGAATGAATTGACCTTGGAAAATAAAAAATGAGGAGATAAGAAGTAGCCTTGAATCTTAACACAAAGGAAATGAGAACCAAGATAAAGAAGCAAAGTGACATGATATAAAAGCATTCCTAGGAGATTATAAAACAAATTTACATTGAAAATGAGATAAGGAATAGAGATATGAAAATAAGATATCTTGAGGGGAAGATGAACACCTCCAAAGAAAAAATGAATATTCCTCTAAAATCTATCTCAACATGTGTCACAACAAAGAGAAACCCAAATTTGAAATTTGTAAGTAAAGTTTTGACCCATAAAAAATCTAGAAATTTGATTCCACAAAAGATGAAAGAACCAAAGTGTTTTTATTGTTGAAGTTTTGGGCACATTATGAGTAAATGTTTTGAAATCAAAAATCCCAACGATGTTAGAATAAGACCATTAATGGCATCATCTCAATCAAGAAGAGACCAAATGAGGTATGATTTTTTGGGTAAATGTTTCATTTGTTATAACCTTGGTCATATGGAAAATAATTTCAATTGGAAGAATTCATGTAAGGGTAAATAATCCATATGGAGATACTCTACTCCTATGAATTACCATAAGATTTATTATCTTGGTAAAAATTCTATCAAGATTGAAAATAAGATTAATATTTTAGATATTAAAAACAAGACTCAAGAAAGGGTGTATCAAGCACCAAAATCCAAGCACTCAGAATAATATGCTTGGAAGAAAAGAAGACAATTTTGGAAGAAAAAACTGGAGGTTGTTCCAACTATGAAGGAGGTGGAAAAAGGTATTCAACAAAAGGAGAAAATTAATGAGAGAAAAATATGTAAACAATCCATTAATCATGTCAAAAAGAAAGAAATAATATTCCATTATGAACTTGGAATGAAAAAGAAATCATGGATAAGAGAAAACTATCACCTTGATTGTTTCCTCTAAAGAAATAAGAGGTTCCTTCTTATTCCCTATTTTTTTGTGTTATGAGCTAACAAGTAGGGAATAGAAGGAGAAGTGTTGTTCATCATGGAGGTCATTAATTTCCATTATGATAATGATGAGTGAATACCTTGAGGGGGATATTTTAAGAGAGATGAGGTAATCCAATCACACTTTAATCCCTTCTTCCCCAATTGTATTCATTAAGGGGGAGTTCTTAGTTGATGGGGAAATGAGACCAAGGGGGAGTTATTCTTGTGAAGACGAACATTCTAATGTGTTTATTGAAGTGTGTAGGATTTTTTCATTTCATTGAAAATTATGAAAATTTGAAAATCCTTATTGATAATTGAGAAAAATTGATCTTGATATCACATGTGAGTATGTTTTATGGATAGCTTAGACAACCTTGGTTATTTCACTCTTTTTTTTCTACACCGAGTTATCCCATGTATACTTAGAGTTGATTAGCTAAAGGATCATTGCTATGTATCATGTGATATCATCCCTTTAATTTAAAATATGTGAATATGTTTTTTAAAATAAATATAAGATTTGAAGTCCCTCACTTATCCTTTTCATTTGATTGTCAAAAGTGGAGAAAGTTATGAAGCACACATATTGACTTTTTAATGTATGAAGATATATTGAAAAAAATACAAAGGGAGTTATTATTGGGCCTAGTGATTGCATTTGTTTTTAAAGATTTTTCAATATATGTTTGGTGAGTTTTGATGAAGTGGTGATGCCTGGATAATTGTTATGAATTCATGAAATGGGATTGGATTTCAAGCTTGAAAAATTGGCTGTGTGAACTTTGGTTATTTTTTAAGTGATCATAAGTTCCAAGAATTGAGTCATTGATGAAAATTTGTTTACTAAAATATGAGGAAGAATATTATCCATGAAAATGTTATCTTTCATGAAGAATAGTTGATGAATTCCATGAAAAATAAAGTAGAGGAAATCCATGCAAGGTGTTTTACATTTCACGATGACGTTTAAAGGGTTTCCTTGAAATATAAAAGTAATTGCATGAAGGGGAATTTAGAAGGCCATGATATATGTATATATATATATATATTACATGTTGAATTAATAAGAATATGAATAGGTGAGTTGCCTTGACATTATAATTTGAAGAAGGAATTTTTGGAAGAAGAATTTGAAGAATGAAATCATTGGAATTTAATAAAAAAGAGGACACCCCATTGTCCAGCTCAACCATGGGATTATGTAAGACCCAGAGGTCAATCGTGCCCAAGGGAACCAGCCCAGTCTAGTAGTGGGTTGAAGAGGTGTGAGATCGTGTATAAGGATTGTAGGATTATGCCCAAGGGGAGAGTAAGTGATCAGTAGCGTTGCCCCATGCGGGGCAGCACAACAGTAGGGAGAACCAGTGCAGGACGGTACTAGAGGCGGTTTGGGATTTCTATCCATTGATGGAATGGGTTGATTTCTAAACCATGACCTTGAAATATGGATGTATCAATGTTGGATAGAGGGTGTGTGTACTACTATTCTTCCATATTTAAAAATATGGATAAAAGGTCAATCGTCAGATGAGCTAATATTGATCTTCCAATCAGTTATGGGTGGCCGTCTTCAATCTACCCCACTCTAGGGATATGTGGAGTGAAGGTATTCCACCATTGATGAGTCACGACCAAGATTCATCAGATAAAAATAAGTTAATGAACACCTTAAAGTATGTCGCACTGAACTCCTATAATCCAGGCGAGTTTGAAGTATTTTCTAGAATTGAAGTTCATGCACTGCCATGCATGATCAGTAGAACCCCGAGTGTGATTTCTTCCATTGATGAATCCAAAATTCCTTGGATGAAAATAGAAGTAATTTAATGCACATGTATGATCAAAATGAGGCATTCATGAAACTCCTCATTGCATGCATGAAGAAAAAATGAAGAAGAAGAATGAGGAACCTGATTTTCTTAGGTGAATGTCATGAGGTCATGCGATGTTTCAATGCTCATGTAAATAAGAAAAGGAAACATGAGTCCTTTAGGTGTTTTAAATGAGAAGAGTAATACACATAATGAGGCGATTCAAAGGTGATAATGAGACCGCCTGAAGAATCTTGAGTCTTCAAGCATTTGATTACAGTGTGAGTAAATAAGGAGTTGTGGCTTACACTTAGTCACGTGAAGAAAATTATACCCAAACCTTCATGTGTTTGTTTTGAGATACTACATTAAACAGGTTAGAGTGAATTAATATCCATTCTTGAAGATTGCATTCATTCATGCAGGGTGACATTGAGGTGATCTTTACTCCATGTAAATAAGAAGAATACCCCTTGGGTATTCTTGAGTTACAATGCATGAATATAATACCCAAAAAAATATGAGGTATTAAAGAAGAGGAAGTTAATAACCTAATCTATTTGGGTATTTCAAATGTTTTATTCCATAAATGATAATTATACCCATTCGGGTATTTCATGTGAGACAAATATAAAAATGAATACCCATTGTCAATGGGGTATTTAAGATGAGGAAATAATTATAATATCCACTTTGGGGTATTGATATTTGAAGGAAGAAAAAAATAAATGTATTTTATTATTAACAAATTTAATTTAGGATTTAAATGATGGAATTTAAATGATGGAATTTATTAACCCCATGCACCATATGGTTTTTTTATAAATAGGTGCATGCATGTGATGATAAATAGGATTGTAATTGTAAGATCATTTTGAGACACCTTGCATCCATTGTGCAAGAATAATTTTGAGAGTGATCCAAAGTTGGGTAATTCTTGAAGAAGGTAATTGCATTTACTCATGAATTTGAAGAAGAAAATCCATATTGCACCAAATCTAGAAGGAGTATCTAGACTATAACTGTTGATGTTATTGAGGAAGTACATGAGAAAGTCAGATCCTATAAGCTCGTGGAGGAAGATCAAAGATCAACTTGTGGTGGATCAAAGCCTTCAACAAAGGTGAAGCCTTCTGGTTGGTAATGGGAGCAGTTTAAGTATTTTGGTTGGATCCAAAAGTAAACAGAGTCTCTCAATAGGAGTCAGAGCATTGTATTCACTTGTTTTATAGTGAAGAATCCATGTTGGGGTGTCTAACCAACATGGAAAGGAGCAAACCTTTTATTACCGAACCTTGTAAATTTTGTGTGTTGCCCTCTCTTTTTTATTACTGCACACAAAGTGATATTGAAATATAATTACATAGTGGATCGAAAACCTTAAAATTTTCAATAGGTTGAATTCAAAAGGATAAAAATTCATAAAACAGGGGTACCACTAATTCACCCCCACCCCTAGTGGATCCTATCCAGTCATTGGGATCTATAGGACCAAGGGACCACACATAACCGAAACTTGTCCAAACTAATGAGACAAAGGGCCTCCAATTACCCTGGAAAAAATATATGATGTGTACTAGTAGTACACAATTATTATGGTCTTCCTAGGATATTCTTATGTCTCACCATCTCACATGACATGTAATGCACCATATACACAGTGTGTACTAGGAGTACACAATGTGTAGATTTTGATCTAGCACTTCATGTGCCGCTAGCATGAGCCTTTGTACATCTTTTCATGCTCGTGTACTTTGGGACATGCACACGTACTGTGTCCATGCTCGTGTACTTGGTTGTATTTGAGTATTGAGTAGTTATCTTGTACTCTATTCATACCCATGATCATAGGCATGTATGTTCTTATACACCTCTAGGTTACATGCTGATCTTCTAGCACCAGGTCACACAACATATGACATGTGTCACATGGCATGTGATACTTTTCTCTACGTGGAAACCCTAGTTCCACATAAGGGGGATTGCATGCTGTATAGTTGGGAATTTCACAGAAAATTCAGACTATTCCTAGCATTCACGTACCTCCATCAGATCCCCCACCTACATCACTGATAATCATAGATATCAGTCCGACCATTACTTATTGTATCCAGTGATAGGATTTTATCCCCCAAAACCAATATAAAAACATCTTACATTGCACCATGCCATCGCCGCAAGCCAAACCGGGAATTGAATAACATTGATATGATATTGATTTACCACCGGTCATCCAACATCATCATCACACCTCTATCACTCCATCGACTGTGAACATGAACTTTTGGTATCGATCCATTTCATTGAATAATGGTAGTATAACTTTTTAATAAAAGGTATTGGTCAAACCACCAAACCAAAGAAATACTAACGATGGATCATGCGATGAAAGAGGTAAGAAAAGAACTAAACATAACCAGAGGAACAATCCCTATTTATTGTTCATGTTAGACTCTATTTTTCACAGTTAGAATGACAAACAAAGAACCAAAATCAAAATAATATCAATCCCCTAAATCCCAAGAAAATAAACCCCCACCCACAACCTGATCAACCCATGAATCAACCTGTTAATGGATTTGACTCGCATTCATCGTGGGATAATCAACGATGAATAAGCCAATGAAAAAAACAACCTACCTTAGGATTGGATATATCACTGATAATGAATGAACTCCATCATCACCATTGGCAAGATCTACGATCTCCGTTGGTGAAGACGACCCTTTGGAAATCGATCATGATCCTCAATCCATTGTCATCCTCCAAACTCTCCTCCAATGTTTCCTTCTTTAATCCTTAGGGTTATGCGGCTGACCTATGGGATTTTTGATAATAGGACATTTATAAAATGAAGATTAGGTTAGGATTTAAATAATATAATTAATTAAACATTTTAATTTATTTAATTATTTTTCCCACGATGGCGCTTGTGCCAAACACTTGACGCGTACAAAGATTATGTGGCGTCTAAGGTAAAACCCTTGTTCTGGATTCAACAACAGTATCATATTTCTCATTCAAGTCCCCTTATGGATGTTATTCTATTATTTAAGAAAAACTACTAATACATTATATAATATATATAATATCAATATTGAGCCTCTATGGGCCTCAAAATCACATGTCGACTCAACACCTAGCTCTGAAAATATTATCTAAAATATTCCAATGTTTTAGAAAGAAAAAAAATGTTATTATAGATGGCCATGTGACACTCAATAGGGAAATTTTCTATGTTATTCACCGTACCTGCACCAACATAAGCCTTGTGTTATTGAGGGAATAAAATGGCCTTAATGGACACTTTTTGGAGCTTTGTTTAATTGTGGATGGAATCCATAATTTAGAGTTTAACTGTAATGAATGAAATTTGTTTCAAAATATAATATCATTATAAAAGGGAACTATATATCCCACTATGAGGCTGCTTCCTATCATGAGGTTTTGAAATCAATGATGTTTATGCTAGTGGTTCCTTCCTCAGATGCTTAGTAACAAGTAGTGTATATGAAAATCCAATATAGATTAAGCACAACATACATGATATGATAAGAATAAATTAAATAAATAAATGAAATATCAAAAAAATTATTTATATTTTTTAAAACATGGGTATATTTGTTGGTAAAGGTAAATTTTATGTTGGTAAAACATCTATTAATCTTACTAATCCCCATGGATCTTGTCCATATCATCTCCTCCTTACCCTATTTGCCCTCTGTTTTTTTCCATTCCTTGCTTCCTTATACTTTCCATTAGGCTCCTATCCTCCCCATCCTCATCTCCCTCTATGCTACCCCCATTTTCCACTTCCCTACTCCCCCACTTCCCCACTCCCCCGTCTCCCTCTCCCTATCCCATCCCTCCGCCCCCATACTCCTCCGCTCCCCTGCATTTCTGCTTCCCACACCCTACACCCCACACCCCACTCCCACGCTCCCCATTTCCAACCCACCTCCCAGCGTAAATCCTCATCTCTCACTATAAATCTCCACCTATGACTTTTGGTTACTCGACTCCGCCTTCCAGCTTCCCACCTCCACCTAGGTATCCACCTCGGGGCTACTCATATTAAATTTATTATTTCATCCACTTCCATTTTAGGTTACCTGTGTATATGCCCTAAATTATGTGGGTATCCTCGATTACCAACCAAATCATGCTTCTTGGGAAATTCCATTACATAATCTTTGACTGTTCGGTCATTCCACTACCATTGATAGGTTTAAATCTATTCATTCCACTTTTTAGTGGTCTTAATATTCACTGACTGCATCATAGGTAAATTGGGTTCAAAATATTTCTGTCGTTTCTTGTAATTGATCTCCAATCTAAAATAATAACACTTTAAATTATTTTCACCTTTTACAGTATAGACAGAAAGGTGTACTCTTTAATTACTGTCTGTCCTATTAAGATTTATATTTGAAGTATTGGTTAATGTAATTTTCTTTTTAAGTTTCAATTTATCCAAAAATTTATTCCATAATCTGATCCTTCAGATCTTACGCTCTCTTCAATTTCTTCTTCTATGAATTCAATATTCTTTAACTTGATTAAAATACTTTGCTTCTTCCACATTAAGGAATGTTATGTTCCAACATTGAACTGATAGTTTTCATATTTACTTTCTTCATGATTTGTATACTTTTCCAACAATAATTGGTTGTTCATTGGATTCAATCGTTTAGATATTACACTCTTGAATTGGTTCTTAAACATATTAAATATTATTCCCCTTGATTAAAGAATTTCATCTATATTTTTTGTCTGCGCCATTGAGGTAACATCATTCACTCAATGAATTTAATTTTGTCTCATTTAAATTGTTCAAAATATGTATGCATTTTCCAACATTAAATATTTCGTAAACAAACTTATCATAATATTCTATCATTTTTGTGCATACTCTGCATATCTTATGTATAATCATGTTGTGCACATAGTTATCATACAAATCATATATTTTCAATTCCCATAATCTAGATGTAGTTCATTAGAAAATAAATTTCACTTATTAGCCTAATAAATACCGTCTACACATATTTTATTTATTCTCTTTAAAAAATATCTATAAATGTATTTTTAGTTCAAATAAATTACTTCTAATGTGTATGTTGTGTTTTATTTTCTGATCCCACAATAATTTCTTAACTTCTATCCACAAATTATCTTTACACTATCATTATGATACCATAAAAAATACGTCACAAATGTCTACCAATAAAAATGCCTGCCCCAAGGAAGCTATCGATGAAAAAAAACACACACAAACCTTTTAGGTTTGAAGTCAATTCCTTTCCTTTAAGATTGAATTTATTAAAATTTTAAATCATTTTTTAGATATGATTCAATTATGTACCTATTTAAATTTTATCATGTATAACAGTTTCATTTATTGTCTGCGGATCATTAAATTCTCTTATCTGTATTTTTTAATTTTGATGAAAAAACTCCACATTCTTATGGTGGAAGTAAAATACAAAGTTCATTTCGAATTCCACTATTAGATTTGACAATCAATGGTTAGTTTGACCCTCTGTTTATCATTAAATTTACAATGCAGTTTCTATGTTTTACTTCAATAGCTGTTATAACTGCTTTATAACTGACAATCCACTTTTACATTTTTTTCTTTAATCTGCTACTAGAAAATTATTTTTTTGTAGGTATTCCTCTCCACTGCAGAAATGTATAAGTTTCTAATACTTCACCCAAGAGAATAGAATAAAGTCTTAGATAAAGATTATAAAATATTACTCCACCCTCTTCCTCAACTGAAACAGTGTTGTATGACGGTTCTCATTCTGTATTACCATTGCAAAACTGACCATTTCTTTCTAATACCTTTTGGTATGTTTTGAACAAATATTAATAGAATTTTCAAACTCAAAATACTACAAAATAATATATGTTATGTATACACTGTAGGAGTCCCTCTGTAACAAATCTTATTCAACAATTCAACTCAGTCATTGAGGAAAGTATGCCATTATTTTCTATGTATGTTCATATACTAATATTATATTGATATTAATATGAATTAATACCAATATTTAGTTAAAAAGATAATTGTTGCATGTGAATTCAGTTACACACATACTCTAATGACATCTGGAATAAATGTTACCTTAAAATTGTATTATTTGGGATTGTAAAATCAATCAAATTACAAATTTTATAAAAACACATTGGTTTTTTCCTTAAAAGTTTCCATTGTTTTTGTCTCATTGTTTTTTCCTCTAGGTTCCATTAATTTGATGTCTACCAAGAGGACTCACTCAGGAGAGGATTTGGTTTAAAAAACTCTAAAATCTCAAGGGGTATAAATATCAATTATTTTAGTACTATATAAATAATTTAAATAAAATAGATGGAGATATGATTATATGTATGCTAGAAAATGATACATGAAAATATATATATCTTAATACTTTCTATATTACATATGTAATAAGAAAAAATTTAATTGAAATTATCCCTATTTGGTATATAGATTCTAGGTTCTAGTAAGTTGACTGGTGATAATAATAATATAGCAACAAATGTAATATATATTAATGTTTCTACACCAATATGTATCATTTCTTAAAATAATTTTATATTCATTTTTTTGTATAAACAATCAACAAGATTACATTTTTGACATATCTCCCTCCAGTGCAATAACTTTGATACATTCTTATAATATCATTTCAATTTTCAAAAGATCATATTAACATTTTTTCTAACATCACATTATAAAACCAAACAATCTGTAAGGATATAAATTTTACAGATTGTAGAAGTTTCTGGTTACTATATATTTAAAAATACATTAAACAGTTGTACAAACCTTACAATTTATTAGTTATTATAAATATTTTTATCCTTACATCATATGAAATGCAATGAACAAGTATATATTGTACTAATATGTACAATTTAGTTAATTCATTCCCTTATAGTTTAAGAAAACTCAAAGAATATGTCAATGTATATTATGTTTTGTCTACTAATGTCGTTTTTAATTTTTTTTCCAAGTTAATATGTTGCTTGAATTTCACAATTACAATGTACCTAAAACTGGATTCTCCAACTGAATTCTCCTACTTCCAAATTGACACTGAATGATTTTGATTCTCCACTTTCATTCCAAAAAAATTGTTTACAACAAATACAAACTATTAATTAAAATAGATTTTCTTTAATTTTGATCTTTTAGCTTTACATCATGGTTTTAAATCTCATTTTCAAATGTTTTATCAATAGTTAAACAATATCACATTGTTTCATTACACATTTAATATTTATTCTTTTAATTTTTTAAAGTAATATTCAACACATCATTTTTAAATATATAAAAAAAACACATCAAATCTCATGCAATTACACGAGGGGAAATACTAGTTTTATTAAAAGATGTCTCTACCACTAAATTTTATTGAAATAAATAAAATATTTCTCTGGAAATTATAATAATACCATTATATAATATATTTGTATGTCAAAATGTTTAATAACAGATTAAAAATATATATTTATTTGTGGATAATATTATTATCAACATTTATACACAATATCAAAAAATAATATTTGTTTGTAAAATATATTTTAAATAAAATATTATAAGTGGGAATTTAAATATTTATGAATTTTGATATTATATTTATTAATATATTTATGTATAATATATTTATTATATAATAATTATAAAATTAACTTATACGAAACTCAAAAAAATGGAGTCATTATATGAAAAATTAAGTTCAAAAATAATTTAAAAACATGTACAAGCTACATAAAGCTCTAAGAAATAGTTATAAACATGTTTAAACATGTTAAAATTTGAAAGAGAATTTACATGAAACTCCATCAAACATCATCATCAATTTTTTTCTCACACCTTAGTTATCACCGTCATGGCTCACATAGGTGGTTGGGTCGATGCAAGTAGTTAACTTACTAAGGCATGTTATAACCACTGTGGTTGTGGTCACCTATAGTAGTCTCACATTGGAAACATGAAATAGGACATCCCCAATTTTGGATGCAGGTTGTTGGAAATGACTGATCATCCCCACTCATGGTGTAAAGTGTGAAATATATAGTATTCCCAAAAGTTTTAAGTATATATTCACTCATAAATAATTGAACATGAAAAAAAGAAGATGGCCAGAATAGATCAAGGACTATTATTTCATGATTCATGATCATCCTAGAAATGAAAACAACATGGTCAATGTTTTGATTCAAAAAATAATTCTATGTTAACCATGTTACATTTGAAAAGTTTCCCTTGGGTTATTGATTAGATGAATTTTTACTTAAAAGTTGTGGATGTAGGGACATACTCTATTTAATTTCAAGTTTTAGTGCATTCAACTTTTTAAGAAATAATTAATATATATTAGAAGGTGGTTCAATATTTGAAATAAAAGGTAGTATCTATTAAGAATAGAAATTTTCTTGATTTTAGTATTGATGAAAAATGTTTTTTATGATTTGGAAAAAGATTTTGTGTGCCTTGTGATTCACATTTGTGAAAAGAGTTGTTGATTCAATCTCATATTTCTCTATTTTCTGTTCTACCTGGTAGCACTAACATGTACTAAGACCTTTGGAAATATTACTAATGGGAAGGAATGAAAAGAGATATTTCTGAATTTACCATATTGTTTTTGACTTGTAAATAGGTTAAAGTAGAGTGATGGTTATCGAAGGGGACGCTTCATAATTTTCTAATGTCAGAGTGGAAGTGGGAAAATATATCAATGGATTTGGTGGTAGGATTTCCAAATACTTATTTAGTTAATAATGTGATATGTGTTATTGTTGATGGATTGTCTAATTATACACATTTCCTTCCCATTAAACATTTAATGACATTAGATCAACTTTTATGACTTTATCTAAAAGAGATTGTTATGGTAAATAGAGTGCCTATTTATATTGTATCAGACCGTGATCCAAGGTTCACATCTATTTTTTTTAAAGGAATTCAAAATTCAATGGGTACTGAATTAAATTTAATTAAAACTTTTCATCCTCATTCCGATGTATAGTCTGAGCCGAAAATTCATACCTTGAAAGATATGATTCATTCTTTCTCAATGGATTTCCAAGGAAGTTGGGATAAAAATCATTATTCAGTTGAGTTTTCTTATAATAATAGGTTTCATTCCATTATAAAAATGGAACTTTTTGAATCATTTTATTTAAAGTTGTTTAGGACAACAAATTTTTTGTATGATGTAGGAGAAAAGAAGTTAATGGGGAAAGATTTTCTAGAGGAAACAATAGAGAAAGTTTAGTTGATTTGGAGAAACATGAGGAAAAAACAAAATAGGTAGAAAATATATGTGTATAACTAGAGAGAAGATTTTTATTTATAGATACATGATCATGTCTTTTTTAAAGTTTCTCCATGGAAAAGTGTGATGTGTTTTGGTAAGAAGTGGAAGCTGAGTCTACGATTCATTAGACCATATAAAATACGAGAGAATTTTGGAACAGTTGACTATCGAGTGAATTTACCTCTATTTTATACTATAAAATCAAATTATTTCATGTTTTAATATTAAATAAGTATGCACCATATTTATCTCTTATTCTGAGCCCTCAAGTATTTTAGATAGAAGATAATATTTCTTATGAGGAACAACTAGTTCAAGTTTTTGATGATAGAGAGAAAGTATAGTGGAATAAGGTGATTCATTAGGTTAAGGTTTTATGGAAGAACCAAATGATTTAATAGGAAACATGGAAAAATTAAAATTCTATGAGGAAAAAATATCCCCACTTATTTGATAAGTGAATAAAATCACGAGGATACAATTTCCAAAAAGGGGGAAGGATGTATCATCCTAAGTAATTTGAAAATAATTTTTTTAATTTTTATTAATATTTATAAAATAGATAGTAATTTTAACTTAAAAAAGATTATACTTCTAATAGCTTACCCAAAACAAAATAATGAGTTTCTATGAAATCTTACGTTGCTTGCAAGACTAAGGTATAATGAAAAATAATATATTGTTAATATTTTTTTAAAATATGGAATTTTTTTCCTATCCATTGAAAATAAATGTTGTAATCTAGAAGTTCATTATTTGTTTAGTGTATGATACACAATATGATGAGTGTTTTAAAAAAAATTTATGAATGAAATAATTTTATAATAATAATAAAAAATTTTATTATTAAAATATTTTATGAATATAAAACCAAGATAAATCAATTCTAGGTTAGAGATTCTCATAATTAATATTATTTGAGTATGATGGAATAAAATAAATTATGGAATAAAAGGGTTATACATATGTTCTAGAGAAACACTAACTAGTTAAAATATAAAGGGAGTGTCCAATAAGCAATTAATATGATATGAATTAGATATTGGATATATTCTATATACTTGAAAATGGGAAATTTTGAAATTATTCACTTAGGATGGATGAGAATAATATATCACATACCTTAGATATTTTTTATTTTGACCTATGTGGGACAATGAGAAATAACTAAAAAATTGGATATATGTATTTTATATAATTTATTAATTAATTCAATCATATTACATGAATTATACATTTAAAAAATAAATCAGAGGCCCTCAAGTTGTTCAAAAGGTTCGGGAGAGGTACTGGAAAGGATTATGTCTACCCAATAAAGAGAATCTAAATAGATAATTGTGTTGCATACATAAATAAAATTTTTCGTGGTAATATTATGAGGTATGTAATTCATTCTTATTTTAGTTCACCATACAAATAGCGTGGGTGAACGATGGAATACAAGCTTGGATGAGAATGCTCAAACCATGCCGATTGAGCATGAAATTTATTAGTTCATTTTGAGAAATGTTATTTTGTTAGATCACATTATAAATTGATGAATCTATATAATATTTTTATAAATGTCTTAATATGATTTTTAATATAATAAAACCACATGTTTGATGTATATTGGGTATTTTGGAAGACCCTACAATATGAAAAACAAAATCAAAAATCTTAAGAATTTTGGGGAAAATGGTTTTGATGGTATTTCTTTGGATACCAAAAAAATAATAGAGGTAAATGATTTTATAATAAGGAAAATAAAAGACTTATTGATTATACTATTGTAAATGTGGTGGATCATTCTGATAGAGATGTTTACAGTCAGTTATAGACATTACAAGAAGTGAAGATGAAGATTTTTTTGTTAAAAATGTAATAAACTTTATTATAAAAATGATGTCTTAGAAGATATATATGATATAGATATTTATTCGTCCATCTAATTTGATGAGGTAAGGTTTCTTATATATATAAAATTATTAAAGAAATCAAGAGGAGATCTAAAAAATTATTTGAGAATCAGGGACAAATAGATACAACTAGAATAAAGTTAAGTACATTACATACCTTTTTTATTTCATAATATAAGGAAAGATAAGTTGATTAATATTAGGAAAATCAAGAGTTAAATGATTATATTAATGACTAATGAGATTATATAAAAAAATAATAAAAAATGAGAGTTGGTATCCAAGCATAATGAAATGAATTTAATAAAGAAAAAGTGGATGTTTAGAAGAATATTAAATAAAAATGGATAAGTAATTAGAAATTAAGAAAGTCTAGTTTTCAAAGGATTTTACATGATGAGGGAGTGGAATTTGATGAACCCTTTTTCATAGTATCATGGATACAAACCATTAGTGTTTCTATTTCTACTTCTACACAAATCAAATAAAATATATTCTAAATGGATGTCAAATATTACATTCTCAGTGGAGAATTGTAAGAGGATGTATATATTGAGAAACCACGTGGTTTAATTCTTTTGAAATATGCAAATTGTATTTTAAGGTTCATTAAAGCTTATATATTTTGAAATAAGAACAATTTTATGGTCTTCTATGCTAGAAACTTGTTTGAAGAATATAAATTATAGAAAAGTAAGATTGGACAACAATATATTCATCAAGAAAGATAATGATGTATATTTTCTTGGTGTTGTTTCTATATAAGGAATCATATTTTTGAGAAATGATAATGAAATGTGTGATAAGGTTGTAGAGTAAATGAATAATATATTTGAAATGTCAATTTTATAAGAGATGAAATACTTTATTTTCATACAAATATCTCAAATGAAAACTCAAATTTCCCACTCTTAAGAGAAGTATGATCAATAACTTTGGGAATGTTTGTAATGGAAGATTCAAAGCCTAATCCCAAAACCATATTAGTGGGAACAATGTTTTCAAAAGAAATGCATGGAAGGATTGTTGGTCCTAAATTATTTAGGAACTAAATTTTAAGGTTTTCATATCTCATAGATTTAAGGAAAAATATGGTGTATACTATTTCACTTTGTTCCATATATAAAATTTCATCAAAAGAGTCTTACATTACGGCTGGGAAAAATGTATTAGAAATATTAATGGAATACTTGATTTTGTGTTGTATTATGAATAGACATGAAATATTCATTTATTTGGTTATACTGAATCATGTTGGGTATGTTGTATTGATGATTTAAGATCCAAATCAGGTATAGTTTTCCTATCTATTGAGTGGTGTGTTTATTATTATAGTGAGAATCAAAATTCTATGACATTATCCCCCACTTAGGTTGAATTTATGTATAAAAAAATCAAAAAACATAAATACAATGGATGAAAATGAAATTAGGAGATTCAAAAGATGTAGTAAAGTTAACTTTTCTTAATTTATATGTAAATTAGAGTGCTATCAATTTATCGAAGAATTGTGTTTCTCTTTATAGGTGACAAAATATTGATATTTTATATCACATTATCAAAGAACTTGTGGATGAAAATTATTTTATTTTGTATTTTATTAAAACAAATGCTTTTATTTATAATGTGTTTATTATGAAATTGTATAATGAATAATGAAAAATATGAAGTTTATGTTAGGTTTCAAACCTCACTTATTACAGGGCTATGGTATGGTGTTATGTCCTATCTCACATATTGTCTTTGAAAATTGTTGTCAATGTGGGAGAAAATATTACAACACAATTCTATCCACTGAAATGATATATACCTATCAAGGGGGAGATTATATTTAGGGGATTTTTTAATTTTTTTAATCTTTGATGTATTCATGTGAGGATTATTTCAATAGATGTGCTAATATAAAATATTATTAAAGTGAGTGTATGAACTATTTTATTACAAGATTAAGTCAATTTTGGTTTTGAATATTTCATGATAAAAGGAATTTAGAATGATTTATGATAACTACATTATGGACAACATGGTTTTATTATTCAATGATTCTTGTTTCACTACTACAAAAGAGGCCTTTAACAGTACTAAAATTGTCCTTTATCTATGTTATAAAATCACTGACTACTAGAGCATGATTAAAATCCATAGGAATTTATTATCCCTATAAAAGGTACAATAAAGGGGTCCTTTATCAATGCTAAAAAATTACTGATAAAGGGTTGGTTAATCAGTGATTTTTTAGCAGTGATAAAGGACCCCATTTATCAATGTTTTAATTTAACACTAATAAAGGAATCCTTTATCAGTTCATTTAAAAGAGCTAATAAAGGAACCATTTATTAGTTTTTTTTAACACTGATAAAATCCAATTTATCCGTGATTTTAGATGCACTGATAAGGGATTCCTTTATCAACACATTTAGTAGCACTGATAAAGGGGAATACTTCACTATTATGTTAAATTTACAGCACAATACATAACCTAAAAATCATCAGAAAGTTTAAAAAATAGGTACAAATACATATTTGAAATGAGTTAAAATATATAATAAAAATATAAGATAAATATTACGGACAATTAAAACATTGTTTTGAACAATTAAATGAGTAAGTAAAAGTTCTCATAGACATTCAAAAACATTAATATTCCTTTTTCCTTGGACTTTGATCCCGACTCATGCTATTTTCAAACAAACCACCCCTACTCGAGCCAAATAAAACAACTGTATAATATTTTTTTATTCTATTAATAATATAAAAAAATAAAAAAATATAATGTGTTCATTCTAAACTAAACATTGAGTCATACCAGGAAAACCGTGTATCAGACTGAGTCACCATTGATTCTTGCACGTCACACCATTTCTTGTTTACCTTCAAGAATTATCTCTATGAAAACTGACTACATAATTATATGATAAAAATTATAATGAATTTAATTATGTTAAATAAGATAAATTCATAACAAAACAATATAGGTTTGTTTTCTCAGTTTTGGAAATGTGATGCATGTTTTAAACTAAAATGACACTTTTATATTGAAAACATGAACTTGGAGTCATACTGGTCACATCATGTGTCCAATTTAGGAAATGATGATTTATACACATCCAAAATGACTTATGGATAATTTTACTAAGTATTTAAACAATATGAATGCATTTTCTTGATTTTGAGTACATCAATTTTTTTTACTAAAATGTTATTTTAAACTGGAAACACACACTTTAGGTCATACTAGTCACATCATGTGTCAATTTTATGTGAGATTAATTACCAAACATAATAAATGACTTATGTTTTGTTTCTATATATTATTAAGATAATCCAATCATGTTTTCTCAGATTTCAGTGATAGAATCTTTTTAAAAAAAATGTCAATTTTAAAGTGATAACGTGCACTTTGAGTCATACTGTTCACATCTCGTATCTGATTAAGGTGTGGGTTATTCCAACATGTCAAAAATTACTTATAGATCATTTTATTAATGTATCAAAATAATAAAAATGTGTTTTATTGGATTAGAGTATGTTAGTTTTTTACTAAAATTAAAGAGAATTATAAATAAAAGGGACACAATTTTATTCATACGGGTCACTCAATGCATTATATTGAGGTGATTATGATTCATATATTTCCCAAATTACATATGGATAGGTTTCCTAAAGTTTCAAAATAGTATGAATGCATTTTATTTGTTTTTATTATGTCACTTGTGTTTTTTTATTAAAATTAATTGTTACACTAGACAGACAAAAATTAAGTCATACCAATCATAGTGTGATTCAGTTTTATCTGAGACTAATTCTTATACATCATAAATAACTTATGAATCATTTTCATAAATTTTATATACAATCTAGGTTCATTTTTTCAGTTTTCAGTGAGTGACACTTTTTGAACTAAAATGTAAATTTTAAACTAATAACTTACACATTGAGTTATACTAGAAAAATTGTGTATCATATTAAGGTAGGATGATCCATACACATCAAAAATTACATAGGGATAGTTTCAAAAAATTATAAAAATAATCTGAATGTGTTTGATCAATTTTGAGTATGTCAGCTATTTGTTTACTAAAATTAATTTTAATTTTAAATTAAAAGACACACTTAGAGTCATACCAGTCACACTGTGTGTCTTATTACGGTGAAGAAGATTCCAACACATCCCAAATGACTTACGGATTGTTTTACTAAATTATAAAAACAATATGAATGAATTTTATCAGTTTTGAGTATGTCATATGTGTTTTTTACTAAAATGACTTTAAACTGGAAACATTATCATTTATTCATACCAGCCACATCATGTGTCAGTTTGAAATTAGAAAAATTCCTAAATATCAAAAAATAATTATGAATCATTTTCATGAATTATCAAGTCAATCTGAGTGCATTTTCTTTATTTACAGTGAGGGAAACTTTTTGAACTAAAATGACATTTTTAAGATGATTGTGGACACTTTGAGTCATACAGGGAACATCATGTATAATATTGAGGTCATGATGATTCCTATATGTCACAAATTAAATATGGATCATTTTATTAATTACCAAAACAATATAAATGTGTTTTCTTGGGTTTTATAATTTAAGTTGTCATTTTTACTAAAATTAATGTCAATTTTAAATAAAAATTCACACATGGAGTTATACCGGTCACACCATACATTTTATTGAGGTTATGATAATTCTTAAAAATACCAAATGACTTATTTATGGTTTTAATCTATTATCAAAATAATATGATTTTTTCTCAGTTTTGAGTATGTTACTTGTGTTTTTTATTAAAATGTCATTTTATTCTATAAACACACACTTTGATCCATACCGGTCAAATCATGTGTAGATTTGATGTGATACTAATTTATAAACATAAAAAATTAATTATTAATCATTTTAGTAAATTATCTTGACAATCCAAGTGCATTTGATTATTTTTTAGTGAGTGATACATTTTGAACTAAATTGTAAATTTTAAACTGATAATCGACACTTTGAGTCATACCAGACATATAATGTATCATATTGTGGTATTAATTATTAATTTAAGTCCAAAATCTATTTTTTTTATCATTTTACTAATGTATAAAAAAATCTAGACGTGTTTTCTCAGTTTTGAGTATGTATGTTTCCTTTTTTATTAAAATTAATGACAATTTTAAATAAAAAGATACACCTGGACTCATAACAGCCACACAATGAGTGAAATTAAGGTGAGGATGATTCCAACACATCCTAAATGACTTATGAATAATTTTACTAAAATATCAAAACAATCCAAATGAAATTTCTTATTTTTGATCACTTCACCTTTTCTTTTTTTACTAAAATATCATTTGAATATGGAAACATGATCTTTTTGACATATCATAATCCTAGTGTGTCAGTTTGATTTCAGAATAATTCATATAAATAAAAAATCACTAATTAATAATTTTAAAAATTATTAATACAATTTGATTATGTTTTGTTGGTTTTCAATGAGTGACACGTTTTGAACTAAAATGTCAATTTTAAGTAGATAACAGGAACTTTGAGTCATACCAGGTACAACGTGTATCATGTTGAAGTGAAGATGATTAATACACCTAAAAAATTACTTATGGATCATTTTAATAAAGTGTCAAAATAATATAAATAAATTGTCTTGGTTTTTATTATGTCAGTTGTCTTTTTTATTAAAATTAATGTTAATTTTAAGTATAATGACACACCTGGAGTCATACCAGTCATACTATGTGTCATATTAAGGTTTGGGGAATTTATACATATCCAAAATGATTTATGGATCATTTTTATAGTGTATAAAAATAATATTAATTTTTTTATTAGTTGTGAGTATGTCACTTGTGTTTTTTACTGAAATGTAATTTTAAACTGGAAACACTCACCTTGAGTCATACCAGTCACATCATGTGTCAGTTTTATGTGAGACTAATTCATAAATATAAAAACAACTTATTAATTGTTTTAATAAATTATTAATATAATATGAACTTGTATTCTTAGTTTTTAGTGAGAAAATTTTTTGAACTAAAATGTCAATTTTAAACTGATAACAGAAACTTTGAGTCATAACAGACATATAATTTATCAAATTGAGGTGAGGATGATTCTTACATATAGAAAATGAATTATGGATAATTTTTCTAATGTATAATAATAATCAAAATTCATATTCTTTGTTTTGTGTATGTTAGTTTTGTTTTTTACTAAAATTAATGTCAATTTTAAATAAAAAGATACAATTGGACCTATCACACCATGCGTCAGATTGAGGTGATGCTTATTCCTAAATGACCCAAATGACATGTGGATCTTATTACTAATGTATAAAAAAATATTTATGTGTTTTCTCAGTTTTTAGTATGTTACTTGTGTTTTTACCAGAATGTCATTTTAAACTAGAAACATGCACTTTGGGTCATAACAGTCACATCATGTGACCGTTTGATGTGAGACTGATTCCTACATATCCCAAATGACTTATCAATAATTTTAAAAAATTATAAAAACAATATTAATGTGTTGTCATGGATATAATTAAGTGATGTTTTTTATTTAAAATGTAAATTTTAAACTAAAACATACAGTTCGAGTCATAATGAGCACCATGTGTACTAGATTAAGGTGTAGATGATTGAGTTTTTTATTTGTGTTTTGATTTTATCTATCTATATAAAGATAGTAAAGATATAAATTCTTCCATTTTGATGGAGGAAGAAACCTCATACTGCCTCAAACACTTCACATTTCAGTCATCATGGGATTTCCTCTTCCATCAGAAAGGAACATACTTTCTCTTTTATGGCTTTTTGCATATAGTTGAAAGTAAAATATGACTTCTACAAAGATTTGTGAAAGAAATATGTTTTATATAAATATTATAAGGAAATTAACTTACAAATATTAGATAAAATGATGAAATAATTAATTAAATAAGTATTAGGAATCAAATTTTCAGGATGATTTTATACATTCTTGACTCACTTCATTGTTACCATTATATCAGTTTCAGCCTCAAAGTTTAATATTTCATGAGAATGAGAAGCATTGAACAAAACACCCCAATAGAACAAAATAATTCACATGTATAAAAAAATTCTTATGTTATAAATACTAAAAAGAAATAAAATAAACCTAAATCTAAAAATAATACATTACTTATATGTAAAATGATTTTACTATGAAATTGTAAAGACTGAAAATCCAATATAAGTGATGAAATTTTTGAAATAATAAAAGAACACCACCCTACTAGTTGAATTTTAACTTTCTTATATTTTTTTGGTAAAATAAAGATATAGGTGAAGGTATTAAGGATCTTGGGAAATGTGTTTTCTTAGTTTTGAGTATGTGATGGGTGTTTTGAACTAAAATGTAAATTATTAACTAAAAACATAGAGTTCAAGTCATACTAAGAATATTGTGTATCATATTGAGGTGTGTTTAATTGGGTCTCTGTTGTTTGTTTTTCTTTCATCTGTCCACAATAATATTGAAATAAAGGAAATGTTACCCATAGATGGAAGTGGAAACCCCATTCTTCCTAAAACACCTCATTGAAAGGAAACTTGTTCTATCCTTTCTATACTTCTATATAATATTGATGAAATATATGACTTCTCAAAAGATATGTGAAACAATAAGAATAATTAGATAAAAAATATAAGAAAATTAAATTAAAAATATTTGATAAAATGGTGAAAAAATTAACTACATAAGTAGTAAAAATTCACATTTTCATGTTGTCTCTACACATTATTGACCCATTTCCTTGTTAATGAAGTCATTTATTCATTATTTCTATGAAAATTAAAAACATAAGTATTAAATAAAAATGATGATGAAATTAACTAAAAAAGTTGATAAAATGATGATAAAATAAACTAAAAGGAAATTTTTTATAGTTATATATCATTAAACTATAGTAGAATTATTTATGATCATATGAAACTAAAATAAAATGAATTTAGTCAATCATAAATTACTCTAAATGAAAATATTTTAGAATCTCAATCCCCAAAAAATGATATATTTAACTACTTTATAATAACACAACATTCACATGTTACACAAAATGCCTATAAAAACTTTTATCTTTTTGGGTTGGTGTAATAATCATATATAAACATTTTCAACTTATTTGATAAAGAAAACTAGAATAAAAAGATATATATTCCTGGATTATACTAAACATTATTGTATCCTTTTATTTATAATTAGAAAAAAAATCCATTAATGTAAACCTATTAGTGTTCATTGATTGAACTAAAATAAATATTTACATTTTAGTTTTCTTATAACATAATAAAATATACCATTCCCTTTACCCATCATTGAGAGTAAAATCTCCATGATAAACCATTTTTCTTCTCTGATGGAAAAAACATCAGTGTTCCCCATTATGTATTTTCAGAAGACACTAAACTCCATTATAAATTGTTTACCACTTTTTGATAGTTTTAAACATCAGAATATCCCTTTATATCATCCAAATTACACTAAAATATAGATCATCCATCAATACTTCCTATATTTTGATATAGATTAGTATATCCCCTTTAATATTATTGGTGATGACAAACTCTAACATAAAATCAACATTATTTGTTCATAAAAACAGGAACATCCCTATTCTCTTGTAATTTTTATTGAGAATTATGTTGGGTTTTTTATTAATGATATTAGGAACATGGATAAATTTATACAATGAATGTGAACATTAATATCAGTGAAGAACCATATGACACATTTTTTGATGGTTATCTATTTAACAAGTATCAATTTGAATAGTAAGGATAGGTTAAACACATCTACCCATGTAATGGTTATAATAATATTTCTGATATAATGGTGGGATGATTTAATTTCACATCATGTGCATTAAAAAGAATTAGTTTTAGTCAATCAAGTTCACTAATATAAAATTGATGTGTTACTTGTATGGATTTCACAAGAATTTGTGATATTATATCCTGCATTTAATTGATCTCTGAATTGTAAAAATAATTACACCACCAAACAAAGATAAACCAATGTATTGTTACTCTCTTATATCATTTACCATCACCCATCATGGAACCATAAATAGATAGGTTTCCTAATTTTATTAAAAAAATGATAAGGTAACTACCTGAAAAAAGTAGACAAAATGATGAGAAAATTAGCAAAATATGAAGTGGGAAGTCACCTCTTCATGATTCCTATATATATTCTGACACCATGTATTTTGTGAATTTTTTCCAAAAAATGATTTCCTGTATTATAATTTTCCTTGAGAAATAGATCAAAAATAATATAAAATCATTATGATACTGATTCAAAACAACCCAAATATATTTTTTTTGTCAAAACCAATACTATATAAAAAACATAGTAGGTAATCACCTAAACTTTTTATTAGCAAGATCTCTGACCCGATGTATTCTTCCCACTCATCTATAAAAAAATTTACTGATTTTTTTATTATTAATGTTTTTGGAAATCTTACTAGTTCTATGAAAATATAGAAAGAAAAATTAGATAATTTTTTTAATGAAATTGTAACTACCTTTGGAAATTACCTCTTCAGGGATGTTGGTCTTTTCATGGTTTTTGATCTCTATCATAAAATTTCAAACATAATATCAATAATAATTTCTATTATATTACTTTAGACATTATATAAACATTTACCAAAATATGAAAATTATTTTGAAATATGTTTTTTTAAATATTTCTATATATACCTTAATCTATTTCCATTTGATGCAATCCACAAGTTTTTTATATTTTTTCACCGACTTCATTCCATGAAGTAGGATATAATTAGTGACTCCACTATCTTAAAAAAATAATTTTAAAACACAAAATGAAATATATGAAACAAATTTTATCTATAAAATGTTCATTTTAGTGTATTAAAAATTAACAATACTCATCATGTGTGGCCAGTTTATTGGATATCCGTGCATTGGATCCAAAAAATAAATATTTTTAGTTTTCATATTGACTACGATCAACATCCAGTGATGCCTAAATAAAAAATATGCTATGAAAAAAATTAGTTTGTATGATTAGATTATAGAGTTTTACCCCTTCATTGTTGGCATTGAAAATAAACTGTATTCTATTATTTTTTTCTCAAACTCATTGTATAGATAATCTTTCTTATAAATTTCTTCTATCTTCAAAGAAGTTTTTATCATATAAATGATATAATATTAATTTATCCAAATATTTATTCTCATGGTTTTCCATTCATATAATAGTGATATAAACACCTGTTGAAAATATGAATAGTTATTAAATTTTGTAAAAATATTAGATCACAATTTAGAAATAAATATTATGAAAATATTCCATATGTATTTATTCAAAAAGGAGACATCCAACCATTAAAACTTTAGAATCTCATTCATGATTTCAAGACCAACTATGTCTATCAAGAAAGTTCAAATTATTTCTTCTTAGTATGGAATTTAAGAAATATTTTAATCTTTAAACATGGTATTTACATGATGTTTAATGATAATGAATGTTTATGTGGAGTTGGCGGGGAGAAGGTACACCCAAAAGATCATTTTTATTTTTTGGTCGATTAATTAGATTTTCTTCATTCAACCTTCTGTTTCCCCATCACTTTATCCATCTGTAATACTATACCTCACATTAGACATTTTTTCTTCAATAGTTACATGTTTTTCATAAGAAAAAATTTGTTAAATACATAACTCATGTATCTTTATTATATTATATGGCCATACGATGAATGTTCCAATACAATCATTCATTGTTGTAATATCTAGATCATCAAGTGGAACATAAAATCCAATGGTCAAATCTTTATATACCTCAATCCCTACTATAATGTGATATTTTTGGAGTTATTTATGGTTTATATTTTCTGTTGGGATATTATACACTGTACCCCTTACAAAAAGGAAGTGTATAGGTTATGAGAGATAAAAACCGCATACAAAATTACCCTACATAATTTTAGTAATAAAAATTCATCAAAAATAGTTTGATATAAATTTTAGATATAGATTAATGAAAAAATTTGTTACCTCGGGTAAGGTATGTGGTGAGGGGAATTATTACCCTCAATGTTAGTGGGGTCATTTGGTTTTCCATGTGTGGATATTTTTTCCACTATCAGTTATCTTTTTTTCCTTTCTCATATATTGGTCTACTAAACCAAAGTGGAAAATAATATCTTATAAATCATATAATTATGTCTTAAATCCTTTAATCATCATATATGCATCTTATTTTGGTTTTTTCTTCTTGAAATATGTTCAAGGAGACACTCCAAAACCTACTCCACTAACATGACCATATTGTTATAATAACTTCAAAGCTATTGAATGCAGTTTTTATTTCAGTATGGCCACTTCTGATTGTTTTTTTAAACCATATTGAAAAATATGAACATAAGTAAATAATTTTATGTAATATTTCTATAAATCATAGAAAATTACTATTATATAGTACCCACACATGTTTACCATTTACTTTTTTTGTTCTCATCAACTAGTTTATCCTCTTTATTTATGTGATCTTACTTTTACAGCACATGACGTGGGATGGAAGTGGCTTCAGATTTTTATTCATAAATATTCATAGAAGCAAAGGAACATATTTTGTTTGATATCACATAAAAATTTATTATTAATTTAAAATACATAACAATATCTTATATAGTTAAGTGTACCCAATCCTCACATTGCGATAGGGGTACATTGGTTTTGATGTAAGTTCATTATTTTTAGTAGGCTTTTTATGTTTCATAAATTAACAATTTTGAATCAAATTGGATCAAATAAATAACTTCAAATAGTATATTACCTACTAAAATTCACCTAAAATGATTTCTCATCACGGAGAATGATGAAATAATTCCATGTTTCTTTCATTATAATGTTTTAATAACTAACTGGTGGGTGGGGCTTCACTTTAACCTCTTCATACCTAAGAATTAACTTCTTAAGAATATTCTGTAAACCTCTATGGGATTTTACAGTGGCTAATAATATATTATTTATAACAACCCTTCTCTTTAATACACACTTAAACATGATTTATCACATAAACATGCACTTAATACAACTTTGAGGATCGATAGGTCTTGTTTATTGGTAAATTAGGAACATTACATGACAAATGAAGACATAAAATACAAAATCTTTATTGAAATATTCTTTTACATGACCAAAACATTCCTTCATACTTAACATTGCATGGGATAACCCGAGGACAAACATAATAAAAGGGTGAGCTATAATTCCCAGTAAGGGAGTAAAAAAGACATAACATGGAGAATACAATACATGTTAGGAAATAGGTATATCAATGTATCATACAAGAAACATGAACATAAAGTCATGATATAGCATGATTATCATAACATGGAGATGTGGAAACAACATTTAACATGATATTATCATGAGCCAAGGATCATTGCACATGGAGCATGAGTAAACCCTCATTGCACTTGAATTAGAATGATTAAACCCTAATTTCACTTGAATTATCATGATTAAAACCTAATTTCACTTTAATTATCATGATTAAACCCTCATTGCACATGGAGTATCATGATACTATTCTTTACCCAATGCATTGGAGTGATATCAGGCCACACCCTTCTTAAACATTTCATTTCATGCATAAGTGTGTCACATAGATCGTACAAAATTGATTCATTAAAAATAATAATTTATTCCGATAATAAGAGATTTGGAATACATAAATTTATGTCCTAAATAAAAAATTACATGTGACTAAAAGTTAATACCCTTGATAGAGAAATGGGTATGGTATTCACTTACACGATGATTTGGCATGGGAAATTTTGGTGTAACTTTGGCAGCATAACGACGTTAAATAGAAATCATAAAATGGGTTGATGAGAGAGAAATGAGTATCTCATCATTTATACCTGAAATGGAAATTAAGGGGGTCATGGAACATAATATACCAACATATGTAATTGAATATATATTCATAATATAAAATAATTTCTTGAAAGTAAATGAGGAGAGAGAAATCCCTTACGGAATTTTCGAATGGTAAGGGGTGTACATGGGAGGAATTAATGAGAGATAAAAGGGTATATCATCATTAAAACATAAGGAGATAAGTATATTGGAGGTGATAAATCATACCACAACATTTTTAATTTAAAATATAAGGGCATAAAAATATAAGGAATCTTGGACATAAATAAGAAAGGAAGGAAAGTGAGGATCCCTTACTTGGATGTGTGTGACTTCAAGAGCTTGGGGAGGGGCATATTGAGAGATTGAGGTGACTTGGGGGGATTATATAAATATGAGGGTAGATTAGGGATGTGCTATAAGTGTTTTTATTTAATATAAGTGGGATTATGGGTGGGTTTATATGGGAAAAGAGAGGGGAATTCTTTAATATTTCACAAACATAGGTTTTGGAATCTATATAATTAAATATTCCAAACCAAAAACCAACCCATAGTTTTTTCCCATGGTTTATGCCAAAGGTAAGTGGAAAAATTATTTTATAAGTCCAATGGATGATGTTATTAAAATATTAGGCTTTCTTATGTGGAGATGAGTCACACTCTCAAGGAAATCATTTTAAAAAGTTAAAATATTTTATAAGTATTGGAGGGTTCACAAAGACACCATAAAATTAATCAAAAAAATCTAAAATCACATTATTTTAAAGGTAAAACATATATTGGATGAATATGACTTCTATATCATTTTATTATATCACTATTGGGTCATTATGATGTCATAAAACACATTATATTTTTAAAAGGTATTTAATTTTTACCCAAAAATTTGACTATCTCATAAAATTATGAAAAATTAACCATCAGATAATCTATAAATCATAAATACAAAAATAATATTCATTTTATCTAAATAATTTTCAAATTAAGTTAATTTTTAATTTTAAAATAAAAACTGATATTTATAAAAAATTCATGGGTTTTGACAAAAACAGCTTTCAAACCATAATAAAAATTACAATTGTATTCATAAAAATTATAGGATAATTTATATTTAATAAAAGGTAATTTATTAATAATATTTTATTAAAATATTATTTAATTAAAAAATCCAATAATTCCTCAAAATACATTTCTAAATTGAATTTAAATATTAACTAAAAATTTTATTTGTGCTTTAAAAAAACATTTACAAAGTAAAAATAATAAAATGAATGTATATTATTTATAAAAAAATAATGCACATAATCATAGTTCTTGGGTATTGTTACATAACCCCTTAAAAAACTAGCATAAGACCTAAGGGTAAGGTGTGCGATAGTGACAGACTCTTGGGGTGACTCAGATAACATCGCTCAGGTGATAATCTCTATTAACTTCAAATTCTAATGTAGGTCGTTCCATTCAAGATTAACATGTTTAATATTGTCTTGGGATTGGTAAAGAGTGAAAACTAGTGATGCTACTTCTTTTCCTAGCTCTAACTAATGATCTTCGTATGGAAAAATTCTACTAGATGAGGCCATATCTTCTGTTGTGTGAGTAAATTCGATTTGTTAAAGCCTTGTATTTATACTAATCACGTGACAAATGTTCAATGGATATATTATCAATGGTAACCATTCCTAACAGTATTTTAAAATCCATGAAAATAAAACTAAGGAAGTTCATATGTTTTATATAACCATTTTACATAATAAGACATTTAATTATATCAAGAGAAATTTTCAGTAATAAAAGTTAGGGTCGTTACCATCTTCCCCCCTTAATAAAATTTTCCCTTGAAATTTCCTTTTCCCAAAATATAATATATGAGTGTATATCAACTTCATCACTTCCTCTGATTCTCATTTTTCCACTTCAAACTTTTGGTTTCTCCACAACACCTTGATGATGTGAATTTTCTTATTTCGTAGAACATTTTCCCTATTATCTAAGATCTTAACTAGATTATTTTCATAGGAGAGGTAATTATCCAATGGTACCACATCTATATTGATTACATGTAATGGTTCAGGTATGTACTTCCTTAAGAGTGATACATGGAATACATCATTTACTTGAGATAGGTTCGGTGGGAGTTCTAGTTGATAGTCCACTCCTACAATGCGATCGAGGATCTCAAAAGGGCCAATATACCTTGGAATAAGCTTTCCCTTCTTCCCAAATCTCATAACTATCTTCCATAGTGATATGTAGAGTAATACCTTGTCTCTAAAATTAAAATATAGGTCTCATCAACAATTATCAACATAGCTCTTTTGTCGACTCTAGGAACCTTAAATGTGCTGCTAAATGGTCTTAACCTTCTCCACCATTTCTTCAAGCATTTCTGGAAATAGGAGTTTTCTCTCCCTAACTTCATCCCAACATTTTGATTTTCTACACCTCTTCCCATAAAGGGCTTCATAATGATCAAATTGGATGCTTGAATGGAAACTGTTATTATAAGAGAACTCAAGGAAGATGTTGATCCCATCCTTATTTCAAGTCCATTGAGTATGCTCTCAACCTGTCCTCAATTGTTTGGATAGTCCACTCTGATTAGCCATTAGTTTTAGGATGATTAACCATAATGAAGTTCAAATCAGTATTCAAAGGATGTTGGAGACTCTTCCATAACTTAGAGGTGAATCTTGGATCTCGATCGGATACAATCAATAGTGGTACTCCATAAAGCCTTACCTATTCCTTGATGTATATAAATTCCAGTTGATTCAATGGTAAATACTATCAAATTGAAATGAAGTGTTCATTATTTGTGATACAATCCACAAAAACCCATATAGAATTTTTTCCTTTGGATGTCTTCAGAAGTTTGGTGACAATGTCCATGGTGATGTTCTCCTATTTCCATGCTGGTATGGGTAATGGTTGCATCATCCCCTTAGACTTATGCCTCTCGGCCTTCACATTAAGACATACTAGGAAATTTTATGTATACTCAAATATCTCCTTATTCATGTTATCCCACCAATAATGATCATGAATATCTTGATATATATTTTGGTTTCTTGGGTGAATGGAGAAATTCAAACTATATGCATCGTCAAAAATTTCATTCTTTAACTCAGGATTTGATGGAACATGTAGTCTTGATGCAAATATAAAAATTCCTTATTCATTAACATTGAACTCTGAAGATTTACCCTTTTTGATAGTTTCCACATTCTTCTGAATTCCCACATAATCCTTTTGAGCATCCTTTAACCTTTCCAAAAGAGACAGTTGAACAATCATTTGTGAAAGGATTGATGATGTTCATTTCTATATGATTCCCATGTCCATATTAATTAAATCTAAGAATATTAGATCCTTTCTAACTCTCATCAATGATAGAATCACTGGGTCCTTTCTTTTTAGAGCATCAACCACCTTTTTTGATTTCCCAGGGTGGTAATTGATTGAGCCTCCATAGTACTTGATCGTATCTAACCATATTTGTTGGCGCATATTCATCTCTTTCTATGGGAATATATACCCAAGTCTTTTGTGATCCATATATATTTCACACTTCTCCCCAAAGAGGTAATGCCAGAAAATTTTTAAAGTGAATATTACTGTTAACTTCAGATCATGTGTTGTACAATGTTTCCAATGAACTTTCAATTACCTTGAAGCATAGGAAATAACTTTTTCAATTTGCATCAATACAGAGTCTAGGACTTTCTTCGAAGCATCGGTGAAGACCCCCAAAATTTATCCACTTGTGGGTAGTGTGAGAACGAGCACAGTGATAAGACTCCTTTTCAACTCATTGAATATCTCTTCACATTCATCACTCCATGAAAACTTGACTCCCTTCCAAGTTATCTTGGTAAGAGGGTTTTACAATCATGATAAATTTCTCACAAATCGGCGTTAATATCTAGATAACCCCAGGAAGCTACAAATATCTATCACTGATGTTGGCCTCATCCATCCCTCAATTGAATTTGTCTTGGAGGGATCCATAGATATCCCATTGCTTGTGATGATATGACTAAATTAAGAGACTTACTTCAACCAAAACTCACACTTGTTGTACTTTTCTTAGAGATTATCCTTTCGTAAGGTCTCTAGTACAATGCTTAGATTCTCTTCATGACCCTTATAGGTTTTAGAGTATATTAGAATATCATCTATGAAGACTACCAATTTTTTTTCCGGTAATCTCTAAAGATTATATTCACCAAATCCATGAATATTGTTGGATAAATAGAGAGTCCAAAAGTAATTACTACGAATTCATAGTTCCCATACCTAGTACAAAAAGTAGTCTTGGGGATATCCTCATTTTCACCCTTACTTGTAATATCCCGACTGAAGATCCACCTTGGATAAGTATTTTGATCCACGTAGCTAATTAAAAATTCATCAATTTTTGGAAGAGGATAATTGTTCTTTATCGTGATCTTGTTAAGCTCACGATAATCAATGAAATGGTGCATTGACCCATCCTTCTTCTTGATTAAGAGAACTGGTGTACCCCATGGTGAAGCACTTGGGTGTATAAACCCTTTATATAGATTCTCCTGTAGTTGTTTCTTTATCTCCTCAATCTCGACAACAACCATTGTATACGAAGTCTTGGATATTGACAACACCCCAGGTATATATTCAATAGAGAATTAAACATCTCTTTTAGGAGGAAGACCATGAAATTACTTGGGAAACACTTCAGTCAATTACCTCACAATAGGCATGTCTTCAAGTATGGTTACTTCCTTTGATAGGGGAGGAGTTATATTCATGAGATTCAATGATTTCCCCATTTTCTGTTCTCACTGACTTCTCTAATTCTACGATTTGTGGTGGTGTTGGTATTGTTCTACTAAACTTTCGGAATATAAAAGAATGTGTAGAACCAGAACCAAAAAATATATTCTCTATTATTGAATTAATAACTTGTATACCAATCAACACTTCATTATCAGGGTTTTCTTCAGCAGTAGTGATGGAAAAAGCTCACCCTTGCTTCCTTGGAGGTTGTTGGTGGCCTCCGAAAACCCTTTTCTTAGGGAACTGGTTTGAAAAGTGCCCTGGTTCTTTATAGTTGATGAAATGAACAATACATTGAGGGTCAAACAGAGAATTCCTCTACCCTTTCATAGCTACAGGTTTTTCTTTTCTAAAGTTAATGGCCAGGTACCCCTCTCTTCTAAACCTAAATCATCTCCTCATCCTGTTCAATTAATTTCTAGGGTTCTTATTTCCGCACCTTTGGAAAGTGGGGTGCTGGAATTTCTTAGCACCGTTGGATTTATCCATCGGACTGCCAAAATTAAAGTCCACTATATTCTTCTTATCCCCATCATACCCCTAAGATTATCCGATCTCCATTTCAACCTTTAGGGAACATCAGACAATTTTCTCATAGTTATAAAATTCAAGGATCACTAGGGATTTCCATAGGCTATGTTTTATCCCACCAAAGAAGTGTTCAACCTTGCATTCTGGGGTAACAACAAAGCCAAAGGTGTATCGTGAAATCCTTGTAAACATTTTCTCGTATGCTCCAATGGATTCATCATCTTTTTTAATGAGGACAAGGAAGTCCCATTCAATCTTTAGTCCGAGGGTGCGCAAAAAATATTTATCAAAACACATTTTATGGAAATCCTTCCATTCCAACGTCTCAATCTCTTCCTCAGGCTTCATATTTTTTTATCAATGTCCACCATTGATCAGCTTCACCCTCCATATGATAATAATCCAAAAGAACCTTCTCTTGTTCGGAAAATTTAAGGATAGAGAAGATCCTCTCAATGGAGTTGATTAATTGTTTGATGATTGAGGGATCATATTGATCCATTGATTGTAGGAGGACTTTGTCTCATAATGCTCTAGATTGTGGCTTGTTCTTTTTTTTGGGGGGGGGGGTTGAACGTTCCTCTTGACCCACATTTCTATTCAAAACATGAGTTTACTGAGAGAGTATCATGAAAATTTTTTCGATGCCTTCTTCCATCGAATTGGGAATCTCATTAGAATAGTCATCACATTGATCTTCGCATCGGTTGTTAGCCCGAGTCCTCCTATTACCGACCATTGGTTGGAATAAAAGGAATGTTAGGGGTAACACAAAAAGGATAATCCAATGAAAAAAGGGTAAACATATAAACTACTTTTATTTCCTTGACTGATGAATTTATAGGATTCAATCTATGTTATCCATGATCTACATCCCAATAAATATTCTTAGGGGAATTTTTTATTTCCTTAATAATGATTCATAATAAGCTTATGAATTTACAAAATCAAATCCCTCAGGAGTTTTTAAACAAGAGTGAAACAAGGACCTTTTCCAAGCACTAGTTCTCATTTGAGTCTAGCTCAAAGTAGTGTTTTTGGGTTTTAAACCTATATACATTTGTGATAGATCCACCTCTACCTGTTCATAACAAGACAAGGATATATTTTCAAAATAAACCACTTACTATATAGTCACCAAAATTTAGGGATGTTTTTATTATACTTAGTATTATCCCTAAGTATTTCACTAGGGTTTTATAATCCTAATCCCAAAAATAACTAAACATATCCTTTGATACTAACTACAACAACCCTTCTCTTTATTACAAACTTAAAAAAGGTTTGTTAAATAAAAATGAAATTCAGACAAATCTGAGGATCAAGAGGTCTAGTGTCTTAGTAAATTAAGAACATTACATGACAAATTTAGACATAAAATACAACATCATTATTGAAAAATTATTTTACATGACCACAAAATTCCTTCATACTAAGAATTGCATGGGATAACCTGAGGACATACATAAGAACAGGGTGAGCTATAAGGCCCAGTAAGGGATTAAAGAAGGAATAACATAAATAATAAAATACACGTTAGGAAATAGGTATATTAATGGATCATAATACAAACATGAACATAAAGGCATGATATTGGTTGATTATCATAACATAAAGATGTGGTATAACGACTCAAACATTACATAAATTGTTAATACTTCAAAATTTAAGTACACTTATTACAACATATAAAAAAACCATGAAAGGACCGTATAGGTATAGTGTATTTAGAAATTTGGAAACATAAACAACTGGTTTATAAAGCATCTACATTGTCTCCCATTTATTTCATCATATCTAGAGTCCCTTTTTGGCATATCTTACTTAATAACCATCTTCCTGAGCTGGGGAAAGAAAAAATAAAAAAGGGTGAGCTCAAATGCTCAGTAAGGTTAAAAAAAATAAATATCAATCACATCATATTCATAAGAACATAACATTTTGGAAATCTTAACCTGCAAAAGAGATCATAATTTCATAACATGGGATAAATCATAGTAGTGAAATGTAATCCCAAAAATCATAACTTAAAACATGAATCTTTGTGGCATATGCACATAATCATAGAAAATCATTTCTTAGTAGTCAAGACTCATTTCCAAGACTATCATAGTGGACAATGTCCATTTCTGAACCGAGTTCACTCCTCGTTTCAGTCCTGTTTCACTGAACCGGTTTAACCTGCCATTCCAGCCATGTCTATCTCATGAGATATAAATCTTTACCTAATGCATTGGAGGGATATACAAGTCCCACCCATCTCATAATGATACCATTCTTATGTGTGCCACAAAATCATAAATCATACATCATTGCATAACCCATGTAATAAAAATGGGATTCTTAAACATCGTGACATCATAAAAAAATTCATATAAGACAAAGGAATTCATAAAAATAATTCCATCACAACATAATCAAATCAATGTAATAATAGTGATATAAACATAACCCTATATTATCTTAGATGGAAAATAATTTTGATAAAACACTTGAACTCCATTCTTGAGGAAAATATCCTTTATACTTCAAAAACATTTTTCCTTTCTTAACATGTCATACAATTTTAAACTAAAAGAAGTTGATTAAAAATAAACTTGAAAACTTGTAAAGTAAGCTTCTTGTAAATAATTTTTTAAAAATCCATTCATGCCGTATAAGTTAAAAAAACATTCTTCTCGTTCTTATGTCGGAAAAGTCAAAAAGTACCTCGTACGAAAAACGACAAAAGATTCCTTTCATATCTTTTACTAAAAACTCACTGAAGGGTAAAATTGGATTTAAACAATTGTAGAATGATATAAATATTACATATTGAGGAAACATGGATGTGGATGATAAATATTCCCCAATAAATTCTGAAGTATAAACAATCTCGGATAAAAAATGAGATTTGCGAGATTTTCCCTTACCTTAGGTCCGATTTGCTTCTTAAGTGTCCGAAACTCCTATATAATGATTTAAATAATGTCATTGAATTATTACAGAATCATAATTATTTTTATGATATCATATATGGTCATATTATTAGATTCTTATTAGTAATATTTCATTGTTACTTGTTATTCGGGTGTTTATTGCTTTTTGTTCTTATGCGTGTTTTGTCGAATAAATTCTTATTATTCTTTTTAGGTTATAGATAACTCATTTCCAGAATGGTATTAGTGTAATATATATCATATTAATTCATTCAATTTATTTATATAATTATTATGCAATGAATATCATGTATAACGAGTCGCATCATATCGTGGAGACGGTATTCCGTACATACGCACGAGCGATGATATCGTTCCCATGATCGTGGAATTGTATTAGAGTGTATGTATACTATTTAAGAAACAATATCACTTTACAAAAATCATATATAGTTATTCTTTACACCATTATACCCATCCAAGTAAGGTGGTGGTGGAAAATAGATTACACCACGGCGTGGAGACGGTATTCCGTACGTACGCATGCGCGGTGATTTCGTTTTCCGTAGGATGGATATATGGTGAAATAGGGTTGTTTCATACTTATAATAACATATCAGTATATGAGTGATACTTATGTTATTACTTCATAATGAAACAACTAAATAAGAATAAGTGGAAGAAGAAATAAAGTTTAAAGAATCGGTAACAGACATTACCTCTTCTTTGAAGTGCCTCTTTGAGACCTCCTATTAGGGCACTAAAATTGGTCTTTGAATAAGACTAGGACTTCTAGGATGTTTCTAGGGAAGTGGAGAAGAGAATTTGGCAGGGGTTGGATGATATTGAATGCTCAAAGTGGTGTGAGGAAGAGAGGGATGAGGTGCCCTTTTATAAGGGAGGAGAGGGGCACCTTTGGAAAAACAAAAAATATTATTTTATTATAAAGTCATATTCGGTTTTTAATAGCTCCAAATTGATTTATTTCGAATCTAAGGTGGGTATGGGTCAGAATAATCTCATAAAATAGAATTTATACAAGTTTAGGTCATTATATTAACCGTATCTTTTAGTTTTAACTCTTAGTTAATTAGATTGACATTTACCATGTCACTTTGTATTTTTATATTATATAGTTAATAAACTTACCATATACATCCAAGAGACCCCCAAGTGGTCCATTAATGATACACCTATCATGATATAAGTATCTTGACCGAACCTTATATTTTTAGGAATATAATAACAATTAATAATATAATATTTTTTTTAAAAACTATTTTATGTCAATTTTGACACTATTTGGTAATTGATTTTTGTGAAAATCATAACAGAATGATTAGTTCGAAAAAAGTTAATTAAATCAATACTAACATGTCATATTAACATAGAAAATTATTTTAATTCATAAAAAGTCTCAAATTATATTTATTTGGGTATTTATAACATCAATTATGTCAATATTTCATTAATAAGATAATTACTGCATCATCATTGTGTCATAAATAAATTAAATTATTTTAAAAATAAAATACCATTATGTAGGAAATTTTTTTAGATTTATAATTAATATTTATAGTCTAATTTATCTTATGTATAACCCTATATTAAAAATGATTTAGTTATTAAACTTTGATTTTAACTATTTTAACCCTTCTTTAAATAAATTAATAATAAATGTCCTAATCTAATCCAAGTGGGCCTAAATGGTCATATTTTATTCCTAAGGTTGTTTTTGGTCGAATTACACTTATCCAATAGAATTAGGACATGTGTTAGGTTAATAATAATAACACTTTTACCCTTAATTACCCTATTTACTTTTAACCGTGGTAAAAAAAGTAAAAAGTTACTATTCACCAAAAATTATTTTCATCTATTGAACCACATTTTAGTCCTTGATATTAACCGTGTCTCTCGGATTTTTGAAATTCCACTCACAGAAGCGGTAAAATTAAGTTTTATGTGAATTTGAAAATTCTCCTAGGAGGTGGGTAAAAGATGGTGAAAAGTTCAATAAAATTTTTATATATCTAACATTATTATAAAATGACTCGAATGAATTGCATTGAACTTATATAGGTATCATGTATCGATTTTGACCTAAAATAAATTTAAATAAAATAAATAATTATTTAAATAAAAATTCGGTTTTTAAATAGTAACCCGGTGTTTTCACTATTCATCAAAAATTAAAAGTTTTCAGAAAAATACCAAAATTTTACCCTAGGCTAATTTCGATATTCCAAATCCAGAAATGAAGTCCATTTTGAAAAATAAAATTTACAAAATTTCAAAAAGTGGGTATTACTATTCTTAACGACTAGTTTTAATAATATTTTAATATCATATCGTTGTTTAGTGAAACTCGGTATTGCGTACGACGCAAGCTATCGAGGAAGGTCGTGATTGCGTGTAAAGAAAGCCAAGATAGTGCTGTGTGTAGTGAAAGATTCCTTTGATTATTTATATAACATAAAAACAAAATATTTCTCATAAAAGTCTCGGGTGTTACATTCTACCCCCCTTAAAATGAATTTCACCCTCGAAATTTGTCACTTTGTAACAAACAGATGAGGATAACTCTCCCTCATCATATCCTCAAGCTCCCATGTAGCTTCTTCTAATTGGTGGTTCCTCCATAAAACTTTCACCAAGCGAGTGGTCTTGTTCCATAGGACTTTTTCACTACGATCAAGAATCTCTATCGGCTGTTCTTCATAAGAAAGATCTTGTTCCAGCGGTACAACTTCTGAGCTGAGTACATGTGAAGGATCAGGTATGTACTTTCTCAGGAGAGATACATGGAACACATCATGAACTTGAGAGAGATTCGGTGGAAGCGCCAATCGGTAAGCAACCTTCCCAATATGATCCAGTATTTCGAAAGGACCGATATACCTAGGGCTTCATCTTTCCCTTCTTTCCAAATCTCATTACTCTCTTCCAAGGAGATATTCGTAAGAACACTTTATCACCCACTTCAAACTCTAGGTCTTTTCTTCGGTTATCAGCATAAATTTTTTGTCAACTCTGAGCTGCTCTTATGTGTTGTTGAATAGATCTGACATTTTCTGCCATCTCATCAACAAGATCAGGTCCTAATAGATTTCTTTCCCCAACTTCATCCCAACAAGTTGGAGTCCTGCATTTATTTCCATAGAGAGCTTTATAAGGAGCCATCTGAATACTAGAGTGAAATATATTATTATAAGAAAATTCCACCAAAGGTAGGTGTTGATCCCAACCACCTTTGAAATCCATAGAGCAAGCTCTCAACATATCTTCTAGAGTTTGAATTTTCCTCTCAGACTGACCGTCTGTCTGAGGATGATAAGCAGTGCTGAAACTCAACTCTGTATCTAGAGTATGCTGAAGACTTCACCAGAACTTTGAGGTAAACCTTGGATCCCGATCAGATATAATAGAAAGTGGTACTCCATGCAATCTTACCACTTCCTTCACATATATCCTAGAAAGCTGATCCAGATAGAAATCCTCTCTCATAGCAATGAAGTGTGCCGACTTTGTAAGATGATCAACTATGACCCAGATAGCATTATTGCCTTTGGATGTTTTAGGAAGTCTGGTGACAAAGTCCATAGTGATGTTTTTCCATTTCCATTCGGGTATGGGTAATGGTTGTAACATCCCCTTAGACTTCTGTCTCTCAACTTTAACTTTCTGAAAAACCAAGCATCGCGAGACATATTCAGCAACATCTCTTTTCATGACATCTCACCAGAAGTACTCTTTCAGGTCCCTATACATCTTCGTGCTTCCAGGATGAATAGAGAATGAAGAACTATGAGCCTCATCTAGCAGCTCCTTCTTTAATTCTGGTATGGGAGGAACACAAACCCGATTCCTGAACTTTATTATCCCATCATAATCAAGGTTGAATTCAGGAACATTTCTCACATTCTTTTGTAAGTCTACATCTTCTTTCTATGCCTCTTTAATCTTCACATGTATAGATGGTTGAAAATTCATTTGAGAAAGATACGATTTTTACCCTTCTATTATAATTCCAAGATCCATCCTTTGTAAATCCATAAATATTGGATCTTTTGTGATCCTCATCATGTATAAACTGGCATGGTCTTGTCAACTTAATGCATCTTCCACCTTTTTTGCTTTCCCAGGGTGTTAATGAATTGAGCATTCGTAATCCTTAATCAGCTCCAACCATATTCTTTGGCACAAATTCAGCTCCTTTTGTGTGAAAATATACTTTAAACTTTTATGATCAGTATAAATATCACACCTTTCTCCATAAAGACAATTCCTCCAAATCTTTAATGCAAAGATTACCGTAGCTAACTCCAAATCATGTGTTGGGTAATTTTGCTCATGTATTTTCAACTGTCGTGAGAAATAAGCTATCACCATATCGTTTTGCATGAGAACACACCCCAATCCCTTCTTGGATGCATCACTGTAGATCACAAAACTTTCTCCACTACAAGATAGTATGAGCACAAGTGCACTGGATAACCTTCTTTTCAAATCCTTGAAATTATCTTCAAATTCCTCTGTCCAAACAAACTTAACTCCTTTCTGAGTCAACTTGGTGAGTGGATTAGATAATTGTGAAAAATATTTCACAAAACATCGATAATATCTAGCTAAACCAAGAAAACTTTGGATCTTAGTTACTGTTATTGGTCTTGACCATCTTTCGATAACCTCTGTTTTTGCTGGATCCACAGATATCCCCTCTTTTAAGATTATGTGACCCAAAAATGAAACTTTTTGAAGCCAAAATTCACACTTGGTAAATTTGGAATAAAGATTATCCTTTCTTAGGGTCTTTAATATAATTTTCAAGTGATCTTCATGTTATTCCTTGCTCTTTGAATACACAAGAATATCATCTATAAATATTACCACAAACTGATCAAGATAGTCTCTAAAGACTCTGTTCATCAGATCCATGAAGATAGCAGGGGAATTAGTAAGTCCAAATGGAATCACTATAAATTCATAGTGTCCATACCTTGTACAGAAAGCCGTCTTTGGTATATCCTCCCTTTTGACCCTTAATTGATGATACCCTGAATGAAGATCAATCTTGGAAAAGTATTGAGCTCCACGTAGTTGGTCAAATAAGTCATCAATGCGCGGGAGAGGATATTTGTTCTTGATAGTGATCTTGTTAAGTTCTCGATAATCAATGCAGAGTCTCATTGATCCATCTTTCTTCTTAACAAAAAGAACAGGTGCTCCCCAAGGTGATGCATTAGGGCGTATGAATCCCTTATCAAGATTCTCTTGGAGTTGCTTCTTCAATTCCTGCAACTCAATTGGGGCCATTCTATAAGGTGTCTTTGAAATAGGCAAAGCACCCGGTACGAGTTCTATTGAAAAATCGACTTCACGATTTGGTGGAATACCCAACAATTCCTCTGGAAAGACATCATCAAACTCCCATACAATGAGAATATTCTTAATTGCGAGTTTCTCACCAACCATTTGAGATAAATAACCTTAATTTAGTGGAATCAAGACCCATATGATGGAAGAAATTTCCACTGGAAGGTTATGTTCATCCTTGCATCGATAAACGATCATAGATTGATCTAGAATATGAAATGTGACTTCCCTTCTTTGGAAATTGATATGAGATCCATATAAAGAAAGACAATCCATGCCAAGAATCACATCAAATTCCACTATAGTAAGGACCACAAGATTTTCAGAAATCACTTTCCCACAAACTTCAATCAGAGAAGAATTATAAACTTTTGATGTGACTGTTGTGCCATTAGGGGTTGTCACAACTAACTCAACATCTAATTGTTGAGGTAATACGGTGATACCCTTAGAAAATTCTTCAGAAATAAAAGAGTGGGTGGATCCAGAATCAAATAAAACATTTTCTATTTTAGAGTGGATGGTAAGTGTACCTTTCACCACTTTGTTATCGTACTCCACATCGCTGATAGAAATTGCATGTGACTTTACTTTGTCTTTAGACTTAAGATTTTGTTGACATCGATCATCATCAAAAACCCTTGGATTAGGGCATTGATTGGCATAATGCCCCATTTCCTTGCACTTGTAACATTGAAGTGTAGGAGGTGCACTCTGTGTAGACTTTTCTTTGTTCGCATCACTAGACATCTTCTTCCCATCATTGTGGAATTCAAATGCCTGATGACCTTCCTTTCCACATTTGAAACATTTACTTTTCCCTTTAAGACAACTCCCTCCATGTTTCTTTCCACACTTTGAGCATAAGGGAAAACTCATCTTCTTTTAAGTGTGATATTTAGATTTTCCTTTGAATTCCATTTTCCTCTTCTTATCAAACCCATATGACTGATGGGTTACTCCAATCTCCATCTCAACTTTGAGAGCACATCGAACGATTTACTCGTAGTTATTGAAGTCCCTTATGGCTAACTCCCTTCGAAGACTTGGTTTTAAGCCACTAAAGAATCGATCGATCTTACTCTCAGGTTGGATAATAATACCAGAAGCATACCTTGCAAGTCTTGTAAAATTTGCTTTGTAGGTACCAACAGATTCATCATCCTTTTGCTTTAGTTCAAGAAACTCCTTCTCCATCTTTGTTCAGAGAATACAAGGGAAGTACTTATTGAAAAATAAGTTCTTGAACTCATCCCATTCCATGGATTCAATTTCATCCCTTTGCCTAGTATTTTTGATAAGATTCCACCATTGATCAGCTTCACCTTCCAAGCGATAAACTGCTAAGATGAATTTATCATGTTTAGAACATTGAAGAACTGAAAATATCTTTTCAGTGGTACTGATCCATTGTTCAGCCACTAATGGATCAGAAGACCTGCTGAATGAAGGTGGAAACTGCCTCATGAAGGATTCAATAGAATGTTGCTCCTTCCTTTGCTCATTTGGAAGTCTTGCATGATTCATAGCTTGAGAAAGTTGTGTGAACATGGATACAAGATTTTGCATTCCAGCTCCCATAACGTTTGGTTGCTCAGGGGGACAATCATTTCATTTCCTGTCGCATTCCGCATTAACACGGTTCCTTAGGGTTCCAGCCATTGACTAAAACCAAGAAGAATAGTGTGAGAAACACTAATTATAATAGGAAAACCACATAATAAAGAATAAAATTCACACTTAAGGTCTTATCATAGGTTGTTCATGGCCATTTCTAAAACACTAATATTGTGTTCTATTCTTAGACTTATCCTTAGGGTTCTTACTAAGGCTTTCATATCCTAGTTTCCAAAGGTTGACTATACCTTTCCTCTAATACCAACTATAATGACCCAAACATTACATACATTGTTAATACTTCAAAATTTAAGTACACTTATTACAACATATAAAAAAACCATGAAAGGACCGTATAGGTATAGTGTCTTTAGAAACTGGGAAACATAAACAACTGGTTCATAAAGCATCTACATTGTCTCCCATTTATTTCATCATATCTAGAGTCCCTTTTTGGCATATCTTACTTAATAAACTTCTTCCTGACCTGGGGAAAGAAAACATACAAAAGGGTGAGCTCAAATTCTCAGTAAGGGTAAACAAAAGAAATATCAATCACATCATATTCATAAGAACATAACATTTTGGAAATCTTAACCTGAAAAAGAGATCATAATTTCATAACATGGGATAAATCATAATAGTGAAATGTAATCCCAATAATCATAAATTAAAACCTGAATATTTGTGGCATACACACATAATTATAGAAAATCATTTCTTAGTAGTCAAGACTCATTTCCAAGACTATCTTAGTGGACAATGTCCATTTCTGAACCGAGTTCACTCCTCGTTTCAGTCCTGTTTCACTGAACCGGTTTAACCTGCCGTTCCAGCCATGTCTATCTCATGAGATATAAATCTTTACCCAATGAATTTGAGGGAGATAGAGGTCCCATCCATCTCATAATGATACCATTCTTATGTGTGCCACAAAATCATAAATCATACATCATTGCATAACCCATGTAATAAAAATGGGATTCTTAAATATCGTGACATCATAAAACAATTCATATAAGAAAAAGAAATTCATAAAAATAATTCCATCACAACATAATCACATCAATGTAATAATATGGATATAAACAGAACCCTATATTATCTTAGATGAAAAATAATTTTGATAAAACACTTGAACTCCATTCTTGAAGAAAATATCCTTTCTACTTCAAAAATATTTTTACTTTCTTAACATGTCATAAAATTTTAAACTAAAAGAAGTTGATTAAAAATAAACTTGAAAAATTGTAAATGAATATTCTTGGAAATAATTTTTTAAAAATCCATTCATGTTGTATAAGTTAAAAAAAATATTCTTCTCGTTCTTATGTCAGAAAAGTCAAAAAGTACCTCGTACGAAAAATGAAAAAAGATTCCTTTCATATATTTTACTAAAAACTCACAGAAGGGTAAAATTGGATTTAAAAAATTGTAGAAGGATATAAATATTACATATTGAGGAAACATGGATGTGGATAATAAATATTCCCCAGTAAATTCTGAAGTATAAACAATCTCGGATAAAACAATGAGATTTGCGAGATTTTCCCTTACCTTAGGTCCGATTTGCTTCATAAGTGTTCGAACCTCTTGTATAATGATTTAAATAATTTCATTGACTTATTCCAGAATCATAATTATTTTTATGATATCATATATGGTCATATTATTATATTCTTATTAGTAATATTTCATTGTTACTTGTTATTCGGGTGTTTATTGCTTTTTGTTCTTATGCGTGTTTTGTCGAATAAATTCTTATTCTTCTTTTTAGTTTATAGATACCTCATTTACAGAATGGTATTAGTTTAATATATATCATATTAATTCATTCAATTAATTTATATAAATATTATGCAATGAAGACCATGTAGAACGAGTCGCATCACATCGTGGAGACGGTATTCCGTACGTACGCACGAGCGATGATATCGTTCCCATGATCGTGGAATTGTATTGGAGTGTATGTATACTATTTTAGAAACAAAATCACTTTAAAATAATCATATATAGTTATTATTTACACCATTATACCCATCCAAGTAAGGTGGTGGTGGAAAATAGATTACACCACGGCGTGGAGATGGTATTCCGTACGTACGCACGCGCGGTGATTTCGTTTTCCGTAGGATGGATAGATGGTGAAATAGGGTTGTTTCATACTTATAATAACATATCAGTATATGAGTGATAATTATGTTATTACTTCATAATGAAACAACTAAATAAGAATAAGTGGAAGAAGAAATAAAGTTGAAAGAATCGGTAACGGACATTACCTCTTCTTTGAAGTGCCTCTTTGAGACCTCCTCTTAGGGCACTAAAATTGGTCTTTGAAGAAGACCAAGACCTCTAGGATGTTTCTAGGGAAGTGGAGAAGAGAATTTGGCAGGGGTTATCCGAGCTTGAAGGCTCAAAGTGGTGTGAGGAAGAGAGGGAGGAGGTTCCCTTTTATAAGGGAGGAGAGGGGCACCTTTGGAAAAACTAAAAATATTATTTTATTATAAAGTCATATTCGGTTTTTAATAGCTCAAAATTGATTTATTTAGAAGATAAGGTGGGGATGGGTCGTAATACTCTCATCCAATAGAATTTAGACAAGTTTAGGTCATTATATTAACCTTATATTTTAGTTTTAACTCTTAGTTAATTAGATTGACATTTACCATGTCACTTTTTATTTTTATATTATATAGTTAATAAACTTACCATATACATCCAAACGACCCCCAAGTGGTCCATTAATGATACAACTATCATGATATAAGTATCTTGGCCGAAATTTAGATTTTTAGGAATATAATAACAATTAATAATATAATATTTGTTTTAAAAACTATTTTATGTAAATTTTGACACTATTTGGTAATTGATTTTTGTGAAAATCATAACAGAATGATTAGTTCTAAAAAAGTTAATTAAATCAATACTAAAATGTCATATTAACATATATAATTATTGGAATTCATAAAAAGTCTCAAATTAAATTTATTTGGGTATTTATAACATCAATTATGTCAATATTTCATTAATAAGATAATTACTGCATCATCATTATGTCATAAATAAATTAAATTATTTTACAAATAAAATACCATTATGTAGGAAATATTTTTAGCTTTATAATGAATATTTATAGTCGAATTTATCTTATGTATAACCCTATATTAAAAATGATTTAGTTATTAAACTTTGATTTTAACTATTTTAACCCTTCTTTAAATAAATTAATAATAAATGTCCTAATCTAATCCAAGTGGGCCTAAATGGTCATATTTTATTCCTAAGGTTGTTTTTGGTCGAATTAAACTTATCCAATAGAATTAGGACATGTTTTAGGGTAATAATAATAACATTTTTACCCTTAATTACCCTATTTACTTTTAACCGTGGTAAAAAAAAGTAAAAAGTTACTATTCACCAAAAATTATTTTCATCTCATTGAACCACATTTCAGTCCTTGATATTAACCCTGTCTCTCGGATTTTCAAAATTCCACTCACAGAAGCGGTAAAATTAAGTTTTATGTGAATTTGAAAATTCTCCTAGGAGGTGGGTAAAAGATGGTGAAAAGTTCAATAAAATTTTTATATATCTAAAATTATTATAAAATGACTCCAATGAATTGAATTGAACTTATATAGGTATTATGTATCAATTTTGACCTAAAATAAATTTAAATAAAATAAATAATTATTTAAATAAAAATTTGGTTTTTAAATAGTAACCCGGTGTTTTCACTATTCATTAAAAATTGAAAGTTTTCAGAAAAATACCAAAATTTCACCTTAGGATAATTTCGATATTCCGAATCCAAAAATGAAGTCCATTTTGAAAAATAAAATTTAAAAAATTTCAAAAAGTGGGTATTACTATTCATAACGGCTAGTTTTAATAATATTTTAATAGCATATCGTTGTTTAGTGAAACTCGGTATTGCGTACGACGCAATCTATCGAGGAAGGTCACGATTGCGTGTAAAGCAATCCAAGCTATTTTTGTGTGTAGTGAAAGATTCCTTTTATGATTTATATAACATAAAAACAAAATATTTCTCATAAAAGTCTCGGGTGTTACATGTGGCAACAACATTTAACATGATATTAGCATGAGACAAGACTCATTGCACAAGGAGCATGAGTAAACCCTCATTGATCTTGAATTATCCTGATTAAACCATAATTTCACTTGAATTATCATGAGTAAACCCTCATCTCACAAGAAATATCATGATATTATTTTTTACCCAATGCATTGGAGCACTATCAGGGTGCACCCTACTTAAACATTCCATTTCATGCATAAGTGTGCCACATAGATTGTACAAAATTGATTCATTAAACATCATAATTTATTCCATGAATAATATATGTGGAATAGATAAATTTAAGTCCCAAATCAACAATTACATGTGAATAATGGTGATTAAACATGATAAATAAATGGGTATGGTATTCACTTACATGATGATTTGGTATGGGAAATCATGGTGTAACTTCAGCAGCATACCGACGTCAAATAGAAATCATAAAATGGGTTTATGAGAGAGAAAGGGTTTTATAATAATTTATACATGAAATTAATAGTAAATGTATCATGTAAAATAATATCCAAACATATGTAATGGAATATAGATTTGTAATATAAAATAATTTCTTGAAAGTAAATAAGGAGAGAGTAACCCCTTACGGAATTTCGGCATGGTAATGAGTGTACATGGGAGACATTAATGAGATATGAAGAGGTTTATCATCACTAAAACATAAGTATATCAGTATAGGAGATATTATAAATCATACCCCAACATTTTTAATTGAAAATAGAATGGAATAACAATATAGGGAAATTTGGACATAAATAAAGAAGGAAGGAAAGTGAGGATCCATTACTTGGAAGTTTGTGACTTCAAGGGCTTGGGGAGGGGCTTCTTGAGAGCTTGGGGAGCCTTGAGAGTAATTTATAGGGAGGAGGGAATAGTGAGGATGTGATCCAAGGGTTTTTAGTGAAGATAAGTGGGATATTGGGCTGGTTTATATAGGAAAAGAGAGGAGAATTCTTTAATATTTCAAAATCTTAGGTTTTGGAATCTATATAATTAAATATTCAAAACCACAAACAGACCCATGGTTTTGTACCATGTTTTTTTCCAAAGGAGAGTGGAAAAAGTTATATTATAAGGCCAATGACCGATCTTATTAAAATATTAGACTTGATTATGTAGAGGTGAGTGACACTCTCAAGGAAATCATTTTAAAAAGTTAAAATATTTTATATGTTTTTGAGGGTCCACTAAAGCACCATAAAGTCAATAAATTAAATCTAAAATCACATTATTTTAAATTTGAAACATATATTTTCCTAATATATCTTATATAGTATTTTATAACATCACTATTGGGTCATTATGATGTCATAAAACACATTATATATTTGAATAATATTTAATTTTTACCCAAAAATTCGACTCTCAGAAAATTATGAAAAATTCATCGTTAGATAATTTTGATGTAATGAATCCAAAATAAATATTCATTTTATCTATATAATTTTCTAAATATGTGAATTTTTTCTTTTAAAATAAAAACCGACATTTATCGAAAATTCATGGGTTTTGACAAAAAACGGCTTTCAAACCATAATAAAAATTAAAATTGTATTCATAAAAATTATATGATCATTTATATATAATAGAAGGTAATATTGTAATAATATTTTATTAAAATATTATTTAATTCAAAAATCCATTAACTCTTCAACATATATTTCTTAATTAGATTTAAATATTAACTAAAAATACTATTTGTTCTTAAAAAACTTTTACAAAGAAACAATAATAAAATGAATGAATATTATTTATAAAAAATGAACATAATCATAGTGCTAGGGTATTGTTACATAAACCCTTATTACACCCACATAAGACCTAATTGTAAGGTGTGCTATGGTGAAAGACTCTTGGGGTGGATCAGATAACATCACTCGGGTGGTAATATCTATTAACTTCCACTTCTCCCATAGGTAGTTCCATTAAAGCTTAACATGTTGATGATCAACTTGGGATTGGTCAATAGGGAAGCCCAGTGACTGTACCTTCTTTCCAACCTCTGACAAATGGGCTTCATATGGAGCAATTCTACTGGATGAGGCCATCATGTCCTTTTTCTGAGTAAATAGGATTTGTTAAAGCCCTATATTTATACTAATCATGTGATCACAATTCAACGACTATATTATCAATGGTAACAATTCTTAATGGTATTTTAAAATCAAAAAACATAAACCCATGTAAGTTTATATGTTTTATATAACCATTTTACATAATAATACATTTAATTAGATCAAGTGAAATTTTAATTAATAAAAGTTTGGGTCGTTACAATCTTCATCCCTTAAGAAAATTTCCCTCGAAATTTCCTTTTCTGACACTAAAACATATGAGGGTAAATCTGTTTCTCACTTCCTCCAATTTTCATGTTGCATATTCAAACATGTGGTTTCACCACAACACCTCGAAGATGGTAATTGTCTTATTTCGTAAAACTTTTTTCCTACGATCTAAGATCTTAACCAGCTTCTATTCATAGGAGAGTTAACTATCCAATGGTACCACCTCTAGATTGAGTAAATGTGATGGGTCAGATATATACTTCCTTAAGAGTGATGCATGGAATGCATCATTTACTTGAGATAGGTTTGGTGGGAGTTCTAGTCGATTGGCCACTACTCCAATGCGACCAGGGATCTCAAAATGGTTGATGTACCTTGGACTAAGCATTCCATTCTTCCCAAGTCTCATAACTCTATTCCTTGGTGATATGTAGAGGAATACCAAGTATCCAACATCAAAATCTAGGTCTCATCAACGATTATTAGCATAAATATTTTGTCGAATCTAGGTATCTTTAATGTGCTACTGGATGGTCTTAACCTTATCCACCATTTCTTTGACCAATTCTGGACCTAGGAGTTTTCACTCCCTAACCACATCCCAACATGCTGGTGTTTTGCACCACTTCCCGTAAAGGTCTTCATAAGGATCCATTTGGATGATTGATTGAAATCTATTATTGTAAGAGAACTTAACTAGAGGAAGATGTTTATACCATCCCCCTTTGAAGTCCATTGAGAATGCTCTAAAAATTTATTCAAGTGTTTGGATAGTATGCTCAGATTAGCCATCAATTTGAGGATGGTAATCCGTACTGAAGTTCAACCCAATATTCAAAGCATGTTGGAGACTCTTCTATAACTTAGAGGTGAATCTTGGATCTCGATCGAATACAATCAATTGTGGTACTCCATGAAACCTTACCACTTCTTTGATTTATATCCATTCCAGTTGATCTAATGAGAAATCATCTAAAATTTCAATGACGTGTGCAGTCTTTTTAAGATGATCCACAACAACCCAAATAGCATTGTTTCCTTTAGATGTCTTCAGAAGTTCAGTGGTGAAGTCTATGGTGATATTATTTCATTTCCACGTTGGTATGGGTAATGGTTGCATCATCCCCTTAGACTTCTTCCTCTTGGCCTTCACTTTATGACATACCAGGTAGTTTGATGTATACTCAACGATCTCCTTCTTCATGTTATCCCACCAATAATGATCTCAGAGACCTCGATACATCTTTGTGTTTTTTAGGTGAATGGTGAAATTATAACTATGTGTATAATCCAAAATTTCATTATTTAACTCCAGATTTTATAGAACACATATTCTTTAACCAAATCTCACAATTCCTTCTTCATTAACATTGAAATATGAGGATTTCCTTTTTCTAATAGTTTCCAATTTCTTCTGAATTCCCACATTATCCTTTTGAGCATCATTTAACCTTTCCAAAAGATATATTTGATCAATAATTTGTGAAAGGATTGATTTTTTTCCCTTTTTTATGGTTCCCTTATCCATCTTCATCAAATCTAAGAATATTGGATCCTTTTCAATTCTCATCAATGATAGAATCGATGGGTCCATTATGCTTAGAGCATCCACCACCTTGTTCGATTTCTCAGGGTGTTAATGGATTGAGCAGTTATAGTCTTTGATTAGATGTAACCATATTCATTTTTTCATATTCATCTCTTTATATGTGAATATATACTTGAGGATTTTGTGATCTGTTTATATTTCACACTTCCCCCCAAAGTGGTAATGCCACCAAAATTTTAAAGAAAATATTACTGCATCTAACTCCAAATCATGTGTTGTATATTTTTTCTCATGAACTTTCAATTTCCTTGAAGCATAGACAATAACTTTTTCATTTTACATCAACACATAGCCCAATCCCTTCTTCAAAGCATCACTGAATACCACAAAAGTTCTCTACTTGTGGGTAGTGTGAGAACAAGTTCATTGATAATACTCTTTTTCAACTCCATGATGATATCTTCTCATTTATCACTATAAAAAAACTTGATCCCTTCCGAGTTATCTTGGTAATAGGGTTTGACAATCGTGATAAATTTCTCACAAATCGGTGATAATATTCAGCTAACCCTAGGAAGCTACAAATATCTGTCACCAATGTTGGCCTCAGCCATCCCTCAATTGGATTTATCTTAGAGGGATCCACATACATCCCATTGATTATGATGATATGACCCAAGAACAAGACTTCCTTCAAATATAACTCACACTTGCTTTACTTTTCATAGAGCTTCTCCTTTTTCAAGGTCTCTAGTATAGTGCTTAGATACTCCTCATGATCCTCCTTGGTTTTAGAGTATATTATAATATCGTCTATGAATACTACTACAAATTTGTTGAGGTGATATATAATAATTCTATTCATCAAGTCCATGAAGATTGTTGGAGCATTAGTGAGTTCTAAAGGAATTACTATGAATTCATAGTGCCCGTACATTGTATAAAAATCAGTCTTGGTTATATCCTCTTTAACCCTTACATGGTAATATCTTGACCACAAATCCACCTTGGATATGTATTTTTCTCCACGTATCTGATCGAACAAGTCATCAACTCAAGGAAGAGGATACAAGTTCTTTATTGCAATTTTTTTGAGCTCATGATAATCAATGAAAATGCACATTGATCCATCATTCTTCTTGATGAAGAGTACTGGTGCACCCCATGGTGAAGCACTTGGGCATATAAACCCTTTATCCAGATTCTCTTGTAGTTGTTTCTTTATATTCTCAAGCTCCATAATAGCTATTATATACAGAGTCTTGGATATTGTAAATTACCTAGGTATAAGTTCAATCGATAATTCAACATATCTTCTTGGAGGAAGACCAGTGAATTCCTCAGGAAACACTTCAAGGAATTCCCTCACAATAGGAACGTCTTCACGGATGGTTACTTCCTTAGACTCAATCATCTAAGAAAGATACGCATGCTCATAGTGCAGTAATATCCACGCTTGAGATGATGGTTCTAAAGAAGATCCATCCACCTTCTTTCAATTGTACAGAATCAGGGGTCGATTCTCCATATAGAGAGTGATTTCCCTCTCATGAAAATTTATGTTGGATCTATATAGGGAAAGGTAATCCATGCTAATAATTGCATCAAATTCCACCATAGGGAGTATTAAATGTTTCTCTGGGAATTTCAATCCACAAATTTTGATAGGGGAGGAGTTATATTCATGAGATGCAATGATTTCCCCATTTGTTGTTCTCACTGATATCTCTACTTTTATGATTTTTGGTGGTGTTGGGATTGTTCTACTAAACTTACAGGATATAAAAGAATGCATAGAAAAAAAAATCTAAAAGTAATTTCTCTATTCTTGAATGAATAACTAGCATACCTATCACCACTTTTTTTTTGGGATTCTCTTTGGCGGTAGTGATAGAAAAAGCTCTCCCTTGCTGCCTTGGAGGTCATTGGTTGCCTCTGAAAACCCATTGGCTTAGGGAACTGGTTTGCAATGTTCCATGGTTTTTTTTAGTTAAAGTAATGAACAATGATTTGGGGTTTAAGTGGAGTGTTCCTCTCCTCTGTTGCAGTAGAGATTTTTTCTTGTTTGTAGTTAATGGCCAAGTGCCCCTATCTTCCACACCTAAAGCATTTCCTCATCCCCTTAAAGAAATTTCTAGGTTCTTCTTTACACACCTTTCACAAGTGGGGTGCTGGAATTTCATATAACTATTGGATTTATCCATTGGACCACCAGAATTAAATTCCAGTTTTCGATTCTTGTCCCCATGATACCCCTTAGATTTTCTGATCTCCATTTAGACTTTGAGGGCACATCAGACAATTTCCTCATAGTTATCAATGTCATGGATCACTAGGGATTTCCACAGGATATGTTTTTTCCCACCAAATAAGTGGTCAACCTTGCATTTGGGGATAATGATAAATCTAGAGGCGTATCATGCAAGAATTTTGAAGTTTTCATCATATGATCTGATGGATTCATCATCGTTTTTCTTTAGGGCAAGAAATTCCCTTTCAAAATTAAGTCGGACAGTTCATGGAAAATATTTATCATTTTTTTTCTAGAAATCCTTCTATTCCAATTACTTGATCTCTTCTAAAGGCTTTGTAATTTTGATCAATTTCCACCATTGATCAGATTTACTATCCATATGATAAGCATCCATAAGAACATTCTCTTGTTCAGAACATTAAAGGATGGAGAAGATCTTCTCGATGGAGTTGATCCATTGTTCGGAGATTGAGGGATCATATGATCTATTGAATGTAGGAGGCCTTTGTCTCATGAAGCTATCGATTGCATCTTGTACTTTCTTGGGGGGGGGGTGGGGTTTAACATTCCTCTTTGACCCACATTTCTATTCAAAAATTGTGTTAACTAAGAGAGTATTTTGACAATGTCTTTGATTCCCACTCCCATCGGATTGGGAATCTCATTAGAATAGTAATCACATTGATCTTCGCATCGGTTGTTAGCTTGAGTCCTATTATTAATGGACATTGGCTGGAATAAAAATAAATTTAGGGGTAACACATAAAGGATAATCCAATGAAAAAAGGGATAATTTATAAATTAAATTTGTTTCCTTAACTTATGAATTTTTAGGCTTCAATCAATGTTATCCATGATCTACTTTCCAATATATATTCTTAGGGGATTTTTTTTATTTATTTAATAATGGTTCATACCAAGATTATGAATTGACCAAATAATATCCTCAGGGATTTTCAAACAAATAGTACAACAAGGCCGGTTTTCATGCACCGGTTCCTGTTCAAGTCTAGCTCAAAAAAGTGATTTCGGGTTTTACCCCAAGGTACATTTATGCCAGAGCCACCTCTTCTTGATCGTATCGAGACAAGGATGATTTTTTTGATAAACCAATTACTCTATACTCACCAAAATTTAGTGATGTTTTTCTTTTTTCTTAGTCTTGTCCCTAAGGATTTTACTTTGGTTTTATAATCTTAATCCCAATAATAACTAAATCTATCCTTTTATACCAACTATAACAACCCTTAACTTTATTACACACTTAAACATAATTTATTACATAAAATTGCACATAAGGTAACTCCGAGGATTTATAGGTTTAGTGTCTTGGGAAATTAGGAAAATTACATGAAAAATTATGACATAAAATACAACATCTTTATTGAAAACTTATTTTACACGACTACAACATTCCTTCATACTTAACATTTCATGGGATAACCTAAGGACATACATAAGAAAAGGGTGACCTATAAATCTCAGTAAGGGAGTAAAAAATTCATAAAATGAAAGATAAAATACATGTTATACAATAGGTATATCAATGGAGAATAAGAGAAACATGAACATAAAGTCATGATATAACATGATTATCATAACATGGATATGTGGCAACAACATTTAACATGATATTAGAATTATCCAAGGATCATTGCACATGAAGCATGAGTAAACCCTCATTACACTTTAATTAGAATGAGTAAACCCTAATTGAGATTGAATTAGAATTAGTAAACCCTCATTTCACATGGCGTATCATGATAATATTCTTTACCCAATGCATTGGAGTGCTATTAGGGCTCACCCTTCTTAAACATTTCATTTCATGAATAAGTGTGCCACATAGATCATACAACATGGATTAATTAAACATAATAATTTATTCCAAGAATAAGAGATGTGGAATACATAAATTTAAGTCTTCAATAAAAAAGTAAATGTGCTTAAAGTTGAATAACCTTGATAGATAAGTGGGTTTGGTATTCACTTACACGATGATATGGCATGGGAAATTTTGGTGTAACTTTGATAGCATAAGGACGTCAAATAGAAATCGTAAAATGGGTTAATGAGAAAGAAAGAAGTATCTCATAATTTATACATGAAATGGAAAGTAAGAGGGTCATGGAACATAATATCCCCACATATATAATGGAATTTAGATAAATAATATAAAATAATTTTTTGAAAGTAAATGAGGAGAGAGAAATCCCTTACGGAATTTCAGCATAGTAACAGGTGTACATGGGAGGCATTAATGAGAAGAAAAGGGGTATATCATCATTAAAACATAAGGAGGAAATTATAGGGGCGGTGAAATATCATACCCCAATATTTATAATTTAAAATAGAATGTCATAACAATATAAGGAAATTTGGACTAAATAAGGAAGGAAGAAAAGTGAGGATCCCATAGTTGGAAGTTTGTGAATTCAAGAGCTTGGGGAGGGGATTATTGAGAGCTTATGGAACCTTGGGAGGATTTTAGAGAGAGTAGGGAAGAGTAAGGACGTGCTACAAGGGTTTTTAGTGAAGATATTTTGGAACATGGGTGGGTTTATATAGGAAAAGATAGGGGAATTCTTTAATATTTCAAAAAACATAGGTTTTGGATTCTATATAATTAAATATTGAAAACCACAAACCAACCCATGGTTTTTGCCCATGATTTTTCCAAAGGGGATTGGATAAATTTATTTTATAAGTCCAATGGGATAAATTATTAAAATATTTAGATTTCTTATGTGGAGGTGAGTAACACTCTCATGGAAATCATTTCAAAAAGTTAAAATGTTTTATAAGTCTTGTAGGGTCTAACAAGGAACTATAAAATTAATCAAAAATATATTAAATCATATTATTTTAAAGGTAAAACACATATTTTTTCGAATATACCTTTTATAGTATTTTATTACATCACTATTAGGTCATTATGTTGTCCTAAAACACATTATATATTTAAACGGTATTTAATTTTTACCTAAAAATTCGACTGCCTCATAAATTTATAAAAAATCCACCATTAGATAATTTTGATGAAATTAATCCAAAAAATAATATTCATTTGATATAAATAATTTTCTAAATATGTGAATTTTTACTTTTAAAATAAAAACTGATATTTATAGAAAATTCATGTGTTTTGACAAAAACAACTTTCAAACCTTAATAAAAATTACAATTGTATTCATAAAAATTATACAATAATTTATATTTAATAAAAAATAATTTAGTAATAATATTTTACTAAAATATTATTTAATTCAAAATTCCATTAATTCATCAAAATGTATTTCTTAATTTAATTTAAATATTAACTAAAAATACTATTTGTTCTTTAAAAAAATCATTTACAAGTTAACAATAATAAAATGAATTTATATTCTCCAAACATAAATAATGAACATAATCATAGTGCTAGGGTACTTTTACATAACCCCTTATAACACCCACATAAGACCTAAGAGTAAGGTGTGCAATGGTGACCGACTCTTGGGGCAGATCAGATAACATCGATCAGGTGGTAATCTCTATTAACTTATACTTCTCTCATAAGCTATTCTGTTCAAACTTAATGTGTTGATGCTTGGATTGGGCTTGGTCAAGATTAAAGACCAGTGATGCTACCTCCTTTCCGAGATCCTACAAATTGGCTTCGTACGAAGAAATTCTACTGTATGAGGCCATCGCTTCCTTTATCTGAGTAAATTTGGATTTTCAATGACCTATATTTATACTAATCACTAAGAAGGGTGTGAAGTTCGTTTGGTTAGAAGCTTGCGAAACAACTTTTCAGGACCTGAAGAGAAGGTTGACATCAGCACCGATCCTGATACTCCCAGAGTAGGGAAAGAGCTATACAGTTTACTGTGATGCATCAGGGATTGGGATGGGATCCGTTTTGATGTAGGGAGACCGATTTGTTGCGTACGGGTCTCAGAATTTGAGGCCACATGAGAGGAATTACCCAACGCATGATATCGAGTTGGCCGCAGCTGTTCCTGCGTTGCGCTGTTGGAGACACTATCTGTTCGGAGAACATTTTGTGGTTTTCACCGACCACAAAAGCCTCAAGTATATCTTTACTCAGTGTGACCTGAATCTAAGGCAGAGAAGGTGGGTCGAGTACCTACAGTCCTTCAATTTTGATCTTGCCTATACACCTGGAGAAGGTAATGCAGTAGCCGATGCACTGAGCAGGAAGACTCAGATACAGGCAGTGCAGAAGGCCAGTGGTGAGTGGAAGCTCATGGCTTTGTTCTCTGAGATGCATCTGGAGGTGCATGATAGTTAGGGGAAGGCTTATCTTTCCTCATTAGCTATTAATTCTACCCTCTTGGACAGAGTGAGTATGAGGAATCTATCGGTTTCAGAAGGCCCAGTTCTACGGGAGTCAGTGGAAAGTGAGGACCCTCCTCCCGGTTGGACGATAGGCGATGATGAGGTCCTGCGTTTCCATGGACAAGTATGGGTTCCAGGGGATATACGCGAGGAGATGATGTGGGAGTTTCATGCTTTAGCTTGGGCAGTTCATCCCGGGGTTACCAAGATGTACCGAGACTTGAGACGTCAGTACTGGTGGCTGGGTATGAAGAGAGAGATAGCTGGTTTTGTTACGAGGTGTTTCACCTGTCAGCAGGTGAAGGCAGAGCATCAGATACCAGCTGGGCTATTATAGCAGTTGCCCATTCCAGAGTGGAAATGGGATGATGTCGCAATGGATTTCGTGACGGGATTGCCGAGGTCACCTCGAGGCAATGACGCTGTGTGGGTTGTTGTGGAAAGACTCACAAAGGTAGATCACTTCTTGCCGATCAAGGAGTCCTTTGTTGTGGACGAGATCGGAAGGCTGTATATCCGAGAGATCGTACGTCTTCATGGGGTCCCTCGTTCTATCGTTTCAGATAGGGACGCCCGCTTTATGTCTCATTTCTCGCAGAGTTTTCAGAGGGCGCTGGGTACACAGGTGCTTCTGAGCACAACATACCACCCTCAGACAGATGGCCAATCAGATCAGACGATACAGGTGCTAGAGGACATGCTTTGTGCATGTGTCCTAGACTTTGGGGGCTTGTGGGAGAAGCATATACCCTTAGTCGAGTTTGCCTATAACAATAGTTTTCAGGCAACTATTGAGATGGCACCATATGAGGCTTTATATGGTAGGCCATGCCGATCACCTTTTTTCTGGTTAGAGGCAGGTGAGTCAGCTTTACTAGGGCCACAGCTCATGCAGGAGACATCTGTGCAAGTCCAGTTGATTTGGAAGCGGATAGATACCGCACAGTCCCGTCAGAAGTCTTATGCTGATCACCGCAGACGACCTTTGGAGTTCGTGGTCGAAGATCAGGTTTTCTTGCGTGTTTCGCCGAGGCTGGGACACAAACGGATCAGGAGACATGGTAAGCTTTCACCGAGGTATGTGGGACCATTTGAGATTCTGGAGAGAGTCAGTCTGGTTGCATATCGATTGCAGTTACCGCAGCGGTACCGAGCCATGCACGACGTATTCTACGTGTCTCAGTTGTGTCGCTACCATTCAGACCCGTCTCACACCTTTCAGCTAGAGGAGGTTGAGCTTCAGCATGATGTGTCCTTTGAGGAGCATCCGATCCGTATCATTGACAGGAGTACGAAGGTTCTCCGAGGCTGGTCAGTTCCTCTCGTACGGGTGCTATGGTAGCATGGCCAAGTGCAAGACAAGACCTAGGAGCGGGAGGCTGACGTACGTGCTCAGTGGCCAGAGCTGTTCTGAGATTATTCTTTACCACCCTTGGAAGGTCAATTCGGGGACGAATTTCTATAAGGGGGGAAGTTTGTAAGAACCCGGGTCTTATTTTAGAGGTACGAGATTCTTCTTTTCCTTTTCCTTAAGTGTTTTTGAGAAAATGTGGAAAATGGGGAAAAATCCTATTTTTTTTGGAACTACACGCCGTGTACATTATCCACATGCCGTGTACTTTTGGCCGTGTTGGGATGAGTACACGGGGCATGTAACCATACCAGCGAAGATGGGTGTAGGAACCACTACACGCTGTGTAGTGGTGCATTACACGCCGTGTAGTCAGTCGGCAGACTTGAACAGTAAGGCGGTGGCATCACCGCCAGCTGGGTGACAGTACATGCCGTGTACTCGAGAGTACATTCCATGTACTCGAGAGTACATTCCGTGTACTCATGTCGACGTATGAATAGTGTGGCGGTGCCGCCAAATGAATAGTTAAATGAAAGAAGTACACTCCATGTACTCAGAAGTACACGCCGTGTACTTTGTTTTTTTGGATTAAAATAGGCAGTAGCCTCCTCATTTGGTAGAGGAGGCACTTGAGCCATTTTGAAGCCAAATGAGGAGGCCAGATCTTTGAAGATCCACCGGGCGTTCATCTGGAATCCGATTCGGATTTGGACGATTTCGTTGGAACCGCACAGGTAAGACCTCTCCTCTCCTGGTACCGTTCTTACTAATTCTTCTCCTAACGTAAGTTATTTACATTTGAATGAGTTTTTTTCTTCATCATATCTACGCTGTTCTTGGGCATTTCTGGAGTCGGCATTCGAGTATAACGCTCGTTGACATATAAGGTAGGTGGCTTTGTGATTAGTTTTCCAACTACTGTGTGTTTTGTGCATTTTTGTGCCACGAACCCATGTTGGGGTGTCGTGTGGTTGAGGCCGTTGCTATATTAAACACCTAGAAGTGATTAGGTATTTAATTATGATATTAAAATGCTGGTTGGGATCGTTGCTTGTATCCAGAACCACCCCCGGGGTGTGTTTCACTGTTTAGCCGTTTGGCCAGGATACCTAAGGGTATGCCTTTAAAGTAGTAATTGTAGAATTTCCTTGAGAGGAATTGCTTGTTACTGTTTGTTTACCTATTGGGCATGGCCCGATTACCTGTTTAGCCTGAGGGAATTTTTGTGATTATCCTGTGGGCATTGTACGGTATTAGCCTGAGGGCGTGACTGTTTTAGCCCGAGGGCTGTCATTATTCCGCCTGAGGGAAACCTTTCGTGCCTGAGGGCTTGACTTCTGTGCCCAAGGGAGACACTTCCTACGCCTGAGGGAAAATTCTTTTTCTCCTGAGGGAAATACCTGCGGGTTAGATTCTCTATGGCCTGAGGGCAAGCCTGAGGGCGTGGTTTACTATTTTATCCTGAGGGCACAGTTCTGGTTGTCCTGAGGGCTTGGTTCTGTTGAGCACAAGAATGTTGCTAAGATAAATGAATTAAATGAATAATAAAATGGAAATTTAATTGTTAAGTTAGTTACTTGTCTGTACTACTTACTTTATTTCATTTTACTATTTCACGTTGTTGTTGCATTCTTACACGCAGTTGGGCACGAGCCTTTGGTGGGTTCCTACTGAGATATATTTCTCACACCCTGTTTGGGTCATGCTTTTTGGCCCAAACAGATTACGTTTCTGCAGGTGTAGATAGGGGAAAGAGTCCCTATACAGGTACTTGACTGTTGCTGAGGAGTAGGGGGCATGGGACCGATCCTAGGCTCACGATGCCGCTACCAGATGTTTGCTTTGTTTTACTGTACCATGCTTTTTGTTGTACTGTATTGATGTATAACATGTTCTGGCTGTTTTCTTAGAACTTTAAACATGTAGCATCATCACTTATATACTGTTGGTTATATCCACTGCTGTAGTTATTTCAGTTGTGTATGTTTACTGCTTCCGCTGTTGTTGTATGTTTATTTTGGTATTCCACTACGCTACACTTTGACAAATGAGGACATAGTTTCCCCACTATCAGACCTGGGGCGTCGCTGCTAGTCGGCAGCCTCTGGCATTTGGGGAAATGCGATTGAGGTCTTGTGGCGAACCGGGCTCGGGGCACCCGTTGCGTGGCACCCGGGTCCGGGAAATTACACGGGAGATCACCGATATCTACTCCAGCATATCAGATGACACCCACCGAGCTTCGTGAGCTGTGGGTACAGCTGGAGGACTTGAAGGGGAAGGGATTTATCCGACCTAGTGTTTCACCCTGGGCATCTCTGATTTTGTTTGACAAGAAGGCGGATGGGATCTTGCGACTATGTGTCAACTACCATTGCCTGAATCAGGTGACCGTGAAGAACAAGTACCCACTCCCTAAAATTGACGACCTCTTTGATCATCTAAAGGGAGCACGATGTTTCTCAAAGATAGACCTCAGGTCAGGCTATCACCAGCTCATATTTTGATACAAGGATGTGCAGAAGACGACATTTAGGTGTCGGTATATCCACTATGAGTTCTTGTTTATGCCCTTCGGTGTAACCGACGCTCCAGCAGTGTTCATGAGTCTCATGAACAGGATATTCGAGCCTTACCTCAATCACTTTGTCGTAGTCTTCATCGACGAAATACTGATTTACTCGACTACTGAGGAGGAGCACACCTACCATTTGCGGGTAGTACTAGACACACTCCGAGATCACCAGCTCTATGGTAAGCTCTCGAAGTGTCAGTTCTGGATTCGAGAGGTTCAATTCTTGGGACACGTCATCTCAAAGGCTGGAGTTGCAGTGGATCCAACAATGATCGAGGCAGTACTTGCTTGGGGGACACCCAGGAATGTGATGGAGGTTCAGAGTTTTCTGGGACTGGCTGGGTACTATCAGAGATTTGTTCCGGACTTCTCCAGACTTGCAACACTGCTTTCAACATTGACGAAGAAATGAAAACCCTTTGTGTGGTCAGATAGATTTCAGCAGAGCTTTCAGAAGCTGAGACAGAGGTTGACCAGTGCGCCCATCTTGAGGCTACCAGAGGAGGGCGTAGGGTACGTAGTTTACTGCGACACATCAGGGACCGGACTCGGGTGTGTACTGATACAGGAGCGAGCAGTGATCGCATATGGTTCACGGCAGTTGAGACATAACAAATAGAACTACGCTACCCATGACCTGGAGTTAGCAGCAGTGGTCTTCGCCTTGAAGATGTGGTGACACTATCTAATGGGAGAGCGTTTTACAGTCTATTCTGACCACCAGAGTCTCAGGTACATCTTCTCGCAGAAGGACCTAAACCTGAGATAGCGACAATGGCTCGAGTTCCTCCAGGACTATGACTTCAAGATAGTCTATACTCCTGGGAAGGGGAACATTGTAGCAGATGCTCTCAGTAGGAGATCGGGCATTTAGCTACTAGGAGAGGTGACAGAGCAGCTGACCGCGTTACAGATATCCTTTGTGGATAGATATGGATATTCCTTTCTATAGTCTCTCATAGTCACTCTTCCACTCCTTCAGTGAGTCAGAGAGGCACAACGTGTGGACATTGAATGTGAGATGCGACGTGCTCAGATATCCTCAGGGCATGCACCTGATGGATTTTATGAAGGTGGGGAGCACGCATCCTCTTCAGAGGACGTAACATGGTACCAGTTGCACTACAGGATGAGGTGTTGAGAGAGTTCCACACTTCCCCTATAACGGTACATCTAGGAGTGTAGAAGATGTATCAGGACCTCAGACAACAACACTGGTGTCCGGGTATGAAGAAGGCGGTAGCAAAGTTTGTCTTGCGATGCATCACTTGTCAGCAAGTGAAGGCGGAGCACCAGGTACCAGCAGGCTTGGTACAGCCCTTAGAGGTCCCAGAGTGTAAGTGGGATAGGATATCCATGGATTTCATGATAGGACTTCCACGTACATCTAGAGGACACGACTCTATCTGGGTGATTGTTGACTAACTCCCCAAGTCAGCCCACTTCCTACCGATCAGAGAGCAGGGTTCAGTAGAGATCTTGGGAAACCTCCACGTGCAGAAGATTGTTCATTTACATGGAGTACATTTTTATATTGTCTCCGACCGTGACACATGATTTACTTCTCGGATTTGGAAGGGGTTGCAGGAGGCTTTTGGGATGCAACTTCACTTGAGAACCACCTTTCATCCTCAGACAGATGGCTAGACCGAGTAGACCATCTGAACACTCGAGGACATGCTCCGTGATTATTTCCTTGACTTTGGTCGCAACTGGGAGGATCACTCACCCTTGGTGGAGTTTGCGTACAACAACAACTACCACTCCACCATCGAGATGGCAACTTACGAGGAACTGTATGGCCAACCTTGTAGATCACCTATGTGCTGGACTAACCCAGGGGAGTCAGCACTTGTAGGACTAGAGATGGTTCAAGCTGCGGCTGAGAAGGTGTAGATTATCCAAGAGAGGATGAAGACTGCACAGAGCAGATAGAAGTCTTATGCTGATAGGAGACGGAGACCACTGGAGTTCGAGGATGGCGACCACGTCTTCTTACGGGTCTCAACTCAATGAGGTCTATGAATATTTGGCCGAGGCGGAAAGTTATATCTACGATTCATTGGACCATTCCAGGTCCTCAGCAGAGTAGGCGAGGTGGATTACCGCTTGTCCCTTCCACCTCAGTTGTATCAGGTGCACGTCGTCTTCCACATATCTCAGCCGAGGAGATACATGCACAAACCATCCCACATCATCGACCATGGGGAGCTGGACATCGATGACGGGGAGACATTCACAGAGGTCCCAGTGGAGATCAAGGATCGACAGGAACGAGTCCTATGAGAACGATCGATTTCTCTGGTGCACATTCGCTGGCAACATGGGAACCTCCAGAAGAGCACATGGGAGGATATTATGTGGTGGGGCCCACATGAGCACCTAACCCCTCAACTCCCCTTGAACCCCTTAAACTCCCCTTGAATTTGTTGAGCCCACCCACTTTTTTTTAAATTTTGGTGAACTCTCCACCTCCCTCCCCCTTAATTGTGCCAACACAACTAATTAATATCTTCATTAATTAATTTGGGTTTTTGAATTCTTTTGAAAGGAATGGAAACATTAAAATATTAGGGAGCCTAATATTTTATTTTATCTTGGCAATTATTCTGTTGGGAGGATTTGGGAGAATTAGAAATAAAGTGTTCTTCCCATGAAGAAAATCTCCAACGAAGAACGACGTCCTCTCTGACGAAGAACGAGGAAGACGCTCGAGCTCAGAATCGACGGCGTGTGATGGGCACAACGTATGATGACCTCTTCGAATTTCTTCTCGCGACACCGTCAAACGAACATTGAAATCAAGGTAGGGGGTTTTGATTACTTTAAATTATTTCTATGCTCTTCGATGCTTACTTTGTTAGATGGTGGCCATTTGTTATCATATAACGTGGAGGGCGTGGGATGAACAAACACGGCCCAATGTCCCTCCGTTGGTTTATATTGTTTGATGTCGGAGGCGGAGGTGGCACGGAACCGTCACGTCGCGCAGAGGGCAGCGTGTCCGCGACGCCATTGAGCCGCGGTGGAAGTGTGGAGGCGGCCGACCAGCCGACCCGTTGGATGATCGCGGTGCCCGAAGGCACTGCGTAAAGGAGGACCACGGCCCGCAACCACGGGCCGCTCGGTCGGAGAAGAACCGGCCGACCTCATACCGGCCGGGCTGGAAGACTGCGGCGCCATGTGGGGAGAACCGCGGCCCGCTGTGCGGGCTGCTTGCACTGGACAGAACCGACCGTCTATGGCTGGCTGGGCAGAGGAGGGGCGACACCGCTTGGCGCCGCTGGGCGAACCGAACTGGACAGCAGCGCGGGCCGGGTCCGCGGGTGTGCTGCGCCCCACCGGGCCGGGCCGACCCCCCAACCGGGTCGGATCCGTTGGGCCGGGTCTGCGGATGGGCTGCGCTCTACTAGGCCGGGCTGACCCCCATCCGGGTCGGACCCGCCGAACCGGGTCGGGCCAACCCGCCAGCCCACTGGGCTTGACGGGTCGGACCCGTCTTCTCTTAAACGCGAATATCTCCTAGACCGCGCGTCCGATCGGAGCGCCGTCTGCAACACTGGGACCCTCACAACGAGTATGTACTTTTGCGATAATCTAAGTGAGTTTTGGAAAAATTTGAAAAATGTCTGGGTTTGGAATGAGCATAAATCAAACCGGGACCCTGAAACGAAAATGCTAATAACTCTCAGACTGGGCGTCCGATTGACGCGCCGTCTGTCGCGTTGGGTTCCTTATGATGAGACGAAACTATAGGATACATCAAATCAGGAATTAGTGGTAGTTGATGTATTTTCACTTGGCTCAAGGAGCGGACCCTCCTGGAATCGAGCTTGCTGTGTGCGGAAACCCTAGAGCTGGCTGCGACGACTACTGTACCGGAATCCTACGTGGGTTCGACAACGATGATTAATGAACCGGAATCCTACGTGGGTTTGACATCGATGATTATTGAACCAAAATCCTCCGTGGGTTTGACAACGATGACTACTATACCGGGATCCTCTATGGGTCTGACAATTCTGACTCCTGTTCTTGTATCCTATGTGGGTCCGAAAGAGTAGCTGGTCCTATATCCTGTGTGGGTCTGACAACTTAGCTGGTCCTGTATCCTGTATGGGTCCGACAGCTTAGATGAATTAGTGACTACATATGATCATCTCTATCACTATAAAAAATATGTATACCTTTGTGAGCTAAGTTTTGTCTTTCAATCATTATCATCGATGTGATTGAATTTACTTTCTGTGTGGACTGGGTTGTGATTGGGCTTGAGAGTTGGAGCCGGGCTGTGACTGGTAACTTAGGTATATGTATGGGCATATACCTAAGTAGGATTGGTTGATACTTCGTGATTGTATCTTTATACTGTGGTTTATCCTTTGTGGATTCTAGGAGACCTTCAGGGGTCTCGGGGTCCCCTACTGAGTATCGTTATACTCACCCCTACACAGGATATGCCCACACATCGTTGTGTTGGTTGCAGATGACGGACAACACTGATCGAGGCAGAGAGTTGTAGAGATGGATGGTACCTGGAGGTGGACCACTTGGCGAGACGTACTCGGAGCGGACGGACGGACTTGGGGTGCTGAGGAGGCCATATGTACCCACCCTTCAGGTGGGATTCCCAGAGGACGACTCAGTAGTTGCCGTTTACCTTTCTATAGTTGTACTAGCTTTATAGTTGTTGTACTTTACTATTGGGCTTGTATTTCCGGCCCCTTTCCTTTCAGAACTTACTTTTTTATACAGTTTTACTTGGTGTTTACTTTCAGTTGTGTACTCTGCTACTTGTGTTTAGGTTGTGTGTGTGTTATAGGTTAAAAGGAAATGCCTTCCATTTTTATAGGGATTACACCTTTGGTGTTAGTCTCCAGCCCCTGGCCTATGGAAGGCGGGCTTGGGGTAGTCACGACATGGGCCCCGAAGACGGGTCATGATAGAAATTGATCAAGTAAATGTTTTAATGAGTTTTGAAATTAAGAATTAATATTGGCCAAAGTCACACATAGATAGATATACTTTGGATAAATTCAATTGATGTAATGTGAAGCATTCTTATCAGGGTTAATTTTTATGTAATGAATATCTTGGTTTTTTTAACAAAACTATTGGATGAAGATATAATATAGATGATAGAAGAGAGATTCAATGTAACCTCTCTAGTGAATTTATGTATATTTGAATGAAATGCGGATTTCTTCATATTTGTTTACTTAAGAAGAATAATAATAATTGGATAAGTTGGTCGTGAAGTTCACAAGGGTAAGAAAGCTCCATTTAGTATAGTTCATACAAAGAAATAAGGATCATTCAATCAACGTAAGAAAATAATGATGTTCAATTTTGATGGTATTTATGAGGAAAAATGAAAAGAATGTAGTTTGAATAAACCTATCTCTATGAAATACATTCTCTAATTAATACATGATGATTTAATATAAAATAAATACAATTTTAATAATGAATAAAGAGACAGATATATTTTTTTACATTTATATGATGTTACATTCTATTATGGAAGCAGTTTATTATAGATTTTATGGAAAAGATGAGATCTAATAATTATAATAATTTCAATTCAAATTCATTTTCATGAGGTCATAAATATTTTTATTAATAGGAAAGAGAATGGGTAATTGTAACTGCATGATATAAATAATAATTTAATATATGTTATTTGTGTTGTGTATGAAAGTGAAAAGAACAAAGGATTAAGAAGGATATGTATTGTTATTTCTAATTTCTATGTGATAAATCTATGTAGAAGAAGATATTCCTTGCAGAAGGGAAAATTTGAGGAGTTCATGTAGTAAAGTGATGATGTGTTGAAACCTTTTGGTGAATGTTAATTCTATTATTTTAAATAAAACCTCTTTATCATATTGTCAATGTGGGGAGAACATGCATTGTTGAGTGACTACAGAACAATAAAAGATATATATACCCTATTCTTTATATATTACACAAAATATTTGTTTTCATTAGATGATGCAATATCATATTATTTCAAAATCATTCTAAGGACTTAAACATCTTATTGAGTTGTGAACCTAGAAAATTGAAGTGTTTTTGTCAGTGTGTTTTCATATTGTGTTTCAAAAAGTTCATTAATATCATATAGAAGGAGAATGTTGTTTGAAAAGAAAAAAAATGTAAAATGATATACCCTTGGTTCACCACGATGTCAACGGTCACACCGATCATGACTTGTCTATTTTAAAGACCCGATATTAAAATAAAATACATTTTTTTTATAAATATGTTTGAGACTTACTAAAAAAGTTAAAATGGTATGGATTGACATAAATTCATTGATTCTTTCAATTAAGTTCATGTAGGATTAAAAAATGAGTTATGAAATTATTTTTTTATATTTCAATAACTTAAGGTTTTTATTAAAAATTGGTTAAATAAGAGGTAATATACACTATTTTTTTTATTGATTGGTAAATTAGATTCATTCTTTTGAGTTACTGTTTTTTATAGTGAAGTGATTTTGAATAAAGGTGAATTTTTCATTGAATTCCTTTGATCATGTGTTGTTCTTCCCCCTTTATATTATGTATTCATTCTAGAAGAGTCTTTACCATTGATGGGTCTAGGAATTCACCTATTTTGGGATTTATGTTGATTGGGTCTTAGTGTAATTATAGTTGGTTTTGTTTCAAAAGGTCTCTTCCTTGTTTATTTTTTGGATTATAGAAATTTGATGTATTTATATTACCTTATAGATATGGATGGTTATTATAAGAGTTATAATGGTGAGAGTTGTAGTTTAAATTCTTTATAGTTCATTAGGAATGATATAACCTTGGGTGAGTTCCTTGGGTGTCTTGGACAACCACTGGACTAACATAGTTCGCACAATGAATGAGGTGAATTTTATTTTGTGGGGTTACCACGAGTTGTGTCTAGGGTATCCGATCTTGGGAATACTACATTTTTACACCAAATATATGATACTATGTGGTTTGGTAGGATATGATAATGTTTGATGCCTCAAATTCATTCATTTATAGTTAGGATGGTGTCAACAAGTGGATTGATAGTCATTATCTTGGGTTTTTGAGTTATCCACCTAAGTTGTGTTTTATTTTAGATGTCATGGATCCTAATTTTCACATGGAGTGTAAATGGTTTTTTTAGGATAATAATAATATGTATTGTATTGAATGTTATTTTTGAGTCTCTTCATTTAGAGGTTATGGTTATCATCTAGTGACCGTTCAAAGTGACTTTTTCTTTTCTATTCTTCATGCTAGAGTTTTTTAATAAATATTGGGGATCCCTAATATGGGCCTATGCACAAGGAACATTTATATACTTAGCTGAGTGAGAGAGTAACTTGTGGGAATAAATAATTTTTATGGGATTATAAATCCTATCTTGATCAGGTAATCCATTTAGGTTTTTTAGGTGGGATTATATATCTTGTTAGGTGGTGTTCCTTTTGAGTGCTTCATCATCTAGAGCCTCCTAGAGAGTTGAGTATTAAAATGGTTGGGGGACCACATGGTTATTGACATTAATGATAATACAATAGTTGGATGAATTTTTTTTTAGATTTATCAATCACTCCATGTTTGGTAGTTTCAATTTATTTTGAAATATATTTCATGTTATCATTTTATAATTTCTTCTTTCTAGTTCTATGGTCATTGTCTCTTATATCCATTCAATGTTAGATGATTTTATAGCACATATTTTTTTATGGTTAGGATTTATATCACACCCTAACCCTAATTTTATTTGTTATTGAATTTATATATCGAATTTTAATTTTATATATCATGTTTATAGTCAAACTGATTTAATTTTTTTGAAATTTTTAGATTTCAGCATAGCTACAGGGGTTTTTAATGGTTATTAGAAACCATTTCTAGACCATAAAAATTCATATGTATTTTGAAAAAAATAATTTTTCATGATTAGAACATGGTTCCCTAATCCATATAGTGACACCATATATGTGAACTTACGTTTCTAGAAGGGGTGCATAATTGGTGCATGTTTTACTGAATTTGGTTTCTAAACAATGCGACTTATCTAATTCTAAATATTTTAAAATTCACGTTTTAAAATTATATTATTTTATAAAATTCACCCACACCATCACCATTTTTGACCAAGCCACTAGACACCCCAAGAAGATCCCTTTCATGCATGTATCCTCCACCATATCCCTTGAATTTTAAACTGATTTCTCCTCCAATTTTGTGTGAGATCATATTAGATCAGAAATTAGTATCCTCCAACTTTCCATTTTCCAAGAATCATCCTATTTCCCCACTTCTTTTGTCCATAAAACTATAAATACACTCCAATAGAATAAACTATAGGTGGTTTCAACTTCTAATTTCACGGTTTCATGACCCTTAGGGCATGTGTCTTTCACATGGGACATTCATATATTCAAATTTAATTGGTTTTAAGTATCTTTGAATATTCCATATAGGTTTACCTCATGATAGACTCATATATTTTTGAATATTTTATTTCTTGGATTCAATTTTTTTATTTTATATTCTGATAATACAATAAAATTTTATGGTATTTTTAAATAAATAATAGTAATTTATGGTTATTTTATTGGAAATTGAAAGGTATTTAAAATTTAGATATTAGTTTAAACCTTTATTAATATTCATTTTATTTTATGTGTTTATTAAATTCACTAGTTATACCTTATGAATTATTAGTGTGATTCTAATTTTTTTAATACGGATTCTCAAAAGGTTATTATGTTTTTACTTTAAATTTCATGTAATACATGAAATTACAAGAAATGAAAAACTTTGTCAAGGATGATTTAAAAAAATAGAGATCTTTTAAATGCCAATTTTTGTATTCATTAGTTATGAAAATATACATGAGTGTGTGTAAATATATTCCTATAAATTGCATTGAAAGTATTTCAATTTTTTAAAAAATAGGAATCTATATATATTTGTAAATGTATATGTTCATAACAATAGGAAGTCCATTAGAATTTAATGTTGATTCTGGACTTGATTCATTAAATGAGATTTAAAAAATATTTAAAAAATATTTTAATGGCGATGTTTTCAGGATTTATTGGGTTTCATATGTTTCTATAAGAGTTTTTAGTTTTTAAGTATATGTTATGCTAGTTTCGATGATTTATGATATTTCCCTTGGGTGTTTAAACTATTTTCACTTTGATATAAGAAATGAAATGCTTTAAAGAGGCACATAGTATTTTATTAATTGAATTACTTATAGTGGGTTGATTGAAGGCCCCATTTTAATTTTAGTGAGACCACTTTGAAATTGTTATAGTATAAGAAGCTAGGTATATAAGAGGGGTGTGGGGTGGGGGAATTTTAAATATCTATTTTTGAATTATGAAATATTACTAACTAAAATATTATATCATATTTATGATTTCATGGTGGGTGACACGACACCTCTAGCCCAAGACATGTAATACTTAGCAGATGGGTGGATGTGGTGTCATTGATGGGAAACACAACCCTTCTTGGGAAAATGCATGCTCTTAATAGAGATTAATATGAACACTATATTTTTAGCTAATAAAATAACATGTTGATATGAGGAACTAGTGTCACCAAAATCCTTTGAGGTATAAGGTATTTCCCCATGTTCCATATTTATGAAATAGTTATTTTTTGGTAAAGGATTTCACTTAATAGTTCTTAAAGTATTAATTATTATTTATTATTTGAATTTTTAAATTGTATTTCTTAATTTCTTTTAAAAAATAGTTAATTTATGTTGATCACCTATCTTTATTTTTCAATGGTTGAAAAGGTTCTCATAATTGGATTTTTCTTTTAAATTTTTAATTTAAAATATGTTTTCAATTGGTAGTTTAAATAATTGTGGCATTAAGTGATGATACGTTTTCTAAATGATTGTTTACCATTAATATAAAATAAAAATAAAATTTCATAATTATTGATAGTGTACTGTTATATATATATATTTGAAATTAAAACCCTAAATTTAATGTAATTTTGAAAACCATGATGAAAATGGATGATTAATTAAAGGGAAATAATGTTGAAAGGTAGGTAGTTTCATATTGGGAATTGTAATGTTTATGACTACATTTACTCTAATTTCATGTTCAAATACATTTTAAATATCTCCTGAACCATTTATAATTTTGAGATTGGATGGGAAATCATGGAGTCACATAGAATTATGTTGGTTATAGTTTATTTAAACTTATTTATCTCATTTACCATATGCACCTTTTAGATTATTTTGTAGGATGTATGTACCAATTTTTAGAATGTTTGGCTATTTTACATTTAAATAAGTTCTTAATTATTTCAGTTATGGTTATTAATGGTTGTTACTTTTTATATTGTTGACTATTGTGATCTTCCTATGAAGATATATGTAGTGGGAGTTGGGGGTGAGTATAGGAATATTATTTGATTGATTGAGTTAGGAGAGTGAGTTGAATGATTTATTTTTCTACATATATTATATCTATTGTTTGTTTATTTTTTTATTATTTGATGTTTTGTATACCCATGATTATAGAAGGTCCAGGAAGAAATTTTATATAAATTTACACTAATTTTTTTACATTATGGAATAAATCATTCCCCTATATCTTATTTTATGACATTGGTTCTTTTCACTACCCTTTGGGAATTGGGAACATTACTTGAGGATGTCACTGACCCATTTAGGTATCTAAGGGATGGAAAAATCAGGATGGTTCATGACATTAGAACTGTAACAAGAGGGATTAATACACTATGTATACAAAATTTCATTATATTTAGTTGAATTTTAATTTTAATAATATAAAAGATTTTATTTATTATATAAATTTATATTCAAATTTAGCCAAACATAATTTATTCTTAATTTATTTGTGATTTTAAAATGGTTTTTCATTTTTTATTTTCGATAGAATTTATATGTTTTACCTATTAGTTAAAGTAAATATTAACTTATTTAATAGGATAGATCATATAATGAGTTAATTTTAAAAGTAAATATAAAAATTTTATTATATTAATCAGTAATTGAGATTTATTTTATAAAGTCACATAAATAATTGTTTATTTGTGTGGTGATGAATAAAATAAATATAAATTCATATTAGGGTTATTTAATTTAATTCAATTTTTTTTATTTCATGATAAGATATATAATTTTTATTATCATGTTTATTTTTGGAATTGAAAATACGGAGGGGTAATTACCAAATTTATAATTTAGAAATCGTAGGCATTTTATGTTGTTAAATAGAGGTTGATTAGGGTTATCTACTATGATACCACACTTATGATTCAGATAATTAAGATAATACTTCGATATTATCATGTGATTAAGGGAAAACATAGAGAAATGCATATACAATCAACTCATGGGAATTAGAGGTGTCACTATTATACTTTTAGGAAACCAAAAAATTATGATTAATATCCTATGGTTTGTGGATCATGTTTAAATATAGAAATAGGGATCCATGTTCAGATACTTCAATAAATGTTGATCATAACATCTAGTAGAGATCAATTTCAATTAAAAATTCATGTGAAATTTTTTTATTTAAGAATTAAATTATAAAATATTCATATTGATATTATTATATATATCTAGGAATTTTGATTTGAATGAATATTAGTATGTAAAAGTAGGTAATTCCAACTTCCACACCACTGAAGTCCAACATTTATGACCCTATTCAAGTGATTATGTGGACAACCATATTGATTATATTTGTATTGGGTTGATTTTTTTTAATCAATGATAATTGGATTATATTTTTCATCAGATAAAAAATTATATTATATATTATTTGAGAGATAATTATAATGGTTCAATGTTGAAAAAATCACATGTTGATTGTAAGATGAGGCTATTAGAGTTTGATTTTAGTTATCATGAAATTTTTAAGGTTCCACCCCATAATTGTAAATGTTGGTTTGTTTTATCTTATATTATTTCTTCATGGTTCATCAGATAGTTATAGATGTTGGAGTGTATTAGTGAATTAGAATATATAATAAAACATCATCTTGGTTGGAGAGTATTTATATTGTTTTCAATTGTCTTTTTCTTCAAAAGTAACTTCATGATGATCCTCATGTGATTTATTAGAGGGTTAATGATATCAATAAGGATGAAACATTCATTAAATATCATGAGGAGTTCCAAATAATCAAGGTAAAGAATTTAATTAATTAATAATACAATTAGTTTTTGCTTCATTTAAACATAGTAGTTTGTAGGAATGCACTAGGAAATAGTTTTCTATATGATGGTTTAATACCCAATGTTATTAAATTTTATTTTATATAGTTATATAGTGATTTTTTTTAAATTTTATATTATAATAATTTAATTTTATATTATTATGGTAATATTGAGATACTTGGTAAATAAATTACCTTGATATGAATTTATTTTAATGTCTTGATTTTTAGGTGATTTATTTATTTTTTTAAAGTTAATTTTTTATTTTGAAAATGAATATTCTTAATGGGGAATGTAATATAGTGAACCAACAATTTAATTCATAAAATTAATGACTTTTTAATGGTATTTCATTTATTTAGGGTATTCAATGTTTGAAAAGGTTTCCATAATACTTTATGGCACCGAGAAATTTTATAATGAGGCATTAACATAGGGGAATATGCTTGGTAATAATATGGGTTATTGATAGAATATTGGAGATATTTTTAAATATTCATGGTTAGATTCATGGTTAGATATATAGATTGATAAATACAGGCATTCTATAGAATTTTATGTTTATGGGAATTTATAAAATCTACAAATTTTGTCAAAATTGTGAATAATAATAATTCACATGCCATTGCATTATTCATTTTTAAATTTTAGAACCTAGAAATCCCCATTTAACACACATAATTTAATTAATTAATCATATTACATTATGGGGTTTGTTTAACTATTTTCTTGGTTTTATCCTTGAAGGATTACTTGTTATTTTTTATTTTTATGGAACCATTCATATATTGAATGTAAAATCCATATATGCATTCCTTATTGACCTTTCTATCCTTTATATCCCCTAGAAATATTATAACTTTTAGATTAGATCATTTTTTTTTGAAATTGTATTAGGGTAATGAACTTTATATTTAAGAGGATTATTTCTCTAATTTTTATTATGTGGAAATAAAAATATGGTGAAATTTATTTTAATAAGGTAATCATGAAAATATTATTTAAGGAGGTAACCGAGAACAATAATCCAATTATTTTTTATGGAATTAAAATATTTTAGTGCTCATGGATTAATGGATTCAATTGGATATCATGTTAAGAATATGAAATATTTATTTATTAGGGTTTAATATTTAGTAATATTAATTTTTTTTGGATTCATTTTTAAATAAATATTATGAATTTTTTTTATGAATATGGAAATTTGATGGAACTGGTTGATTAGATGTTTTATTCTGATGTAATTAATCAAATAAAGTATTTCTAATAGACAAATTATATGTGGTATTATCACATTAGTTGAAATATGTTGTATTAATTAAAATATTATTAGTTGTTGAAATGGAAAGTGGATTATTCTAATTTATTATGATGTTATTAATTAATGGATGTGTTATTCTAAAGATTGAGTTATTAAAAATTATATTCCAAAGAAAATTAATAGAAAATGAATTATTGGAAGAATATTTTTTTTTTATTGAATTATATGAATTTAATATTTAGGAGATTGTATTGATTATATAGAGAGTTTATATAGATATAGAATTGTTTTGTATTATTACATTAATTATATTCTCTGGTTATAGAAAAATTATTCATTAATTATTGAATCTCTAAAAAATTGTAAGGAATTTAATGATATAAATGAAATTATATTGATTGTAAAATATTTATATTTTGAATGAATTAGAGTAATAAAACCCTGAGTTATGATAATTATGATTATATAATTTTATATTATGACATTTTAGTGATGGATGATTAAATATTTATTATTCTTAATGTGAAATCCACTTGAGTTTCACTAAGAGATATCAAATTCCCTTGTTTTGTAGGACTCTATGTGTAAAATAATACACATTTCATGTTGTATATTTTATTAATTTCACACTCATAGATATTACATTCCCTTTTAAAGATATTAAATGAATTATTAGTAATGAAGTTAGTGGGGGGGGGGAGTGGGACATGAGGCCCTTTTTGAAATATTATTCTGCTTATATGGAATTATATTATATATAATGTTTTAAAGAAGTGTTATTTTGGTGATACATAAGGAATATATTATTAAAATTGTGGAAAGTTATATAATCTTGTTTTTTTACATTTATAGAAGCTTTAGTATGCCTTATTCAAATGGACACATGTTAGTTTATGAAAATGAACCTGCTGAGTATAATATAAACTACCCCTAAATTTATCTTTCATTTTATTAGAATTATAGGACCATATTGGAGGTCATATTGGTCCATACTATATTGGAGTATGTTGTGTCTAGATGATATTAAAGTAGTATATATTTATATTTTCTATTTATATAAATTATATTAGGATTTATTAGAAAGGAGTTTTTTACTATTTGGGTTGATTTATTTTACTAGTTTATTGATGTATCATGCATGATTTTTTTATTTATTATTTTATATAATTGTGTTTTGGTGTTAAGAAGTGTTTAATTATTTTAATATGGAGTTACAATTAAAAAAGATAATACTTCCAATAAATTTATTTTTTATATTCTAGGTTCTAATCACCACCACAAAATCAATTGTAGGATTATTTTCAGGGTCACTACTTGTTTGATTATCAATTCAGGAGGATTACTAGCATGGTATGTACATAACAAAATATTATTATAAGTAGTACTTTGATTAGTGTAATAGAACAATCATTTTACCATGGGGGGAGATTATGGGATACCAAACTAATTAGAAATATAAAAAAGTCACACATTATAAAAAAAGGAATATTTTGATATATATCCCCATGATACATTTTTTTGGGGGAGAAACAAGATTGTGATTAGAAGACGTTGGGCGACCTACTATAGACTAAAATTTAATAATTTCATAGACATGTTGTTTGTAATATTACCGCACTTATATAATACATATTGTATTAATAATAGTATTTTATTGGTATCTAGGGACATGAACTTGTATGAAATTGAGGGTTTAGAAATGAAGGTCAGAGTTAATATTATGGAGAGTTTAATGAGATTTCTAAATCATTACTGATGAATTCATTTATTTAGATACTCATTTATTATATTACAATTATCCCATGTTATAATCCAAACATATGTTTCATTGATTATTTTTTTAATTTATTAAGTTTAATTTTATTATTATTTAACAATATGTCAATTTTAGGCATTCGATAAGTCATGGTAATTCTATATCAAAATTACCTTATTTTTTTTGTTTATTTGTTATGATGACTTTATTTCGTATTCAATATTTATTCTTTTTTTATCATAATTAAAATGTATTTTTTAGGACCATGTCAATAATTTGTTGACTTTAGAATACTTGGAGGCATGCTTGAGGTTATGTGGTGATTTAACATAGGTATTTGGTTTGGTATTTGTGGAAGGTTATTAGAAAATGGTATTAATGTGAGATTTTTGTTTTTTATGATTATATAGATGTAGAGATACTAATAGTTTGGAAAAATAAATATAACTAATAAATAAACTTTCTCATTTTATTTATATTATATGTTCAGGTTATTTGGGATGTTTTTTGTAGGGATGTTTTTTTTGGGTATATTAAAAACATTTAGATTTCGTTTTTATGATTATAAATATCAATAATGGATTATGAAAGCATTGTAAAATCCCTAGGTGTCATAGATAGTCATGTAGGAATCATGTCATATGAATGTAAATGTGATCAATGCTATATATTATTACATATATTATGGTATAAAATAAAATAATAAATCATTACTTTTAATTGAAATTTTACTAATAAATAATCTATGCTTTATTAATTACCAATTATCATAAATATAGATGATTGGAATATATGATGTTTTATTAGTTTTTTACTTATTTTCACGGTTGGTGCATTTGTTTGAAATATTCTCATGAATTATAGTAGAATTATTTCAAGTATATTGAAATGTTATTATAAACGATATGGAACATTAGGTTATAATTCCATTATATAGATATGTTATTTTCAGAATACCAAAGAATGTTTGTTTCCTTAGGATTACACTAGCATACCAATTCATATGATTAATGATATGGTATTATATTTAATAAGATATTTTAGAATGTAAAATGCGTTTATTTATGATTTCAAAAAATGATATTTGTTGGTATAAATTTTAATATCATGAATGATGTGTTTATGAGATGGAAATCATAATTTTGTAACATTTTTTTACCATGAGATAATTAAATTGTAAGCTTTTTCTAATCAGATGAATATTTTGTAGAGTAAGATAAAGTGGATTTAAATTTGTTATAATAGATATCAAATGATTGAAATAGTGATGTTAAACCATAATTGAAGAAAATACTAAATTCTATGCAATTAAATAATATTAAATAAATTTTCATTGAAGAAATTTCAATTGATGACATGTGATTGGTGAAGCAAGACTTATGTGGTCATGGGTTTACTAAATTTGGATTTGGATATGTGACTCCCTGAGTTATGTGATTAGTTAAAAATGCTAGTTATTTAAAAAGGTATGGTTTGAGGTAAAATTAAAAATTTCATGTTAAATGTAGTTGTAACTAAAATAATATTATCACGAATTTGTTTAAATGAATCTTTAAGAAGATACTTTTTTTTAATTAAAGTGTTATAAAAAATAATTATGTGGAAAAATACTATGAGTGATTATTTTTTATAGATGTAATTTATATTTATATTTATATTTATATATTTATATATTTATATATTATGGATAGTTTAAGGAGTATTCTATGTGTGATATTTTTTATTCATTTTAAAATTATGATATACATATTTATTGAAATGTTATACCATATTTATTCTTTAATGAAATTTATGTTATGTATTTTATTTGATATATTTATATTTGAATTTTTATAATTAAAAAAAAAGTTTAAAAATTAAATTTTAAATTTAATCCATGAACATTAAATGAAAGAAGTTTTAGCATAATGTGTGTGTTTGGAATTTCATTTTAAAATGAAATAACGGTAGAAAAATATTTGGGAATAGAAATATTTTTATGGAATGAAATGAATTATTTTATTATTTTGGTATTTGAAGTTATTTATTAAGGAAAGAGATATTATGTGAGTATTTATTCTGGAATGGGAATTGTAAATATGAAGGATGATTTTTCCATTCGATATCACCAGTTTTGATAAAAACACACAATGAAGTTAATTATCATGTATAAGGTAAAATATATATTATTTGATGTTTCAAGCATATTAAAAAAATTCCCAATCAGATAACATGATATTATACGTTAAAAATTCATTTCAGAAAATGCTATTATAGGTATATAGTGATTGTTATCTACATTATCTTATGAATAAAACTAATGAAAATTCTAGTATAATCAATGTTCACTAATTAAAATTTAAAATATATTTAATTTAGTAATTTACAGTGATTGAATTAGTCATGATCACACTATATTCAAAATTATAACCTTGTCTAGCCAACTAAATTCCAACCTTAATCACTTAATGATGGATTAGGAATATGGTTAGTGATGAGTTTTTTGAGGAAGACCTTGAAGGGTTTCTTTCAAATTGACACCATCTATTGTTGATAGATGTATAAACGATCTATTGTATGATATATGAATTTGAGTATGTTACTACTATTTATATATGACACTATTGGGAGTGAGTAGGAATTCCCTTTTTAAGGTTTTATATTGGAGTTAATTATCCATCAACTTGATCCATAGATTTAACCATTCAGTGTGGCTGATGGGGTATGGGATATAATTTTTAAATATTAGTGATATGAAGATATAGTATAATGGAGGAACATATTTTAGGGGTGTGCACAACCAATTCTCATTTTTTAGGAAAACCTATTTGAATTAACAAATTGTAAACTAAATAATATAAGATTAAAACTAAAAGTGATAGATTCTCAACCCAAATCCATACTAAACATAATTGATCTATTTATATAATATCTACTTGGTTACAATCATTTAATAAAATAAATATTGGATAAAAACGTAATTTAAACCATTTCTTTAATATAATAAAAATTATATAAAAAACTATTCTATCATTATTTATAAAAATATATTTATGAAAAATTGGAAGAAATAAATAATAAAAAATTGAAAAATAATTTACCAGAAAATAATTGAAATCAATGATTACAAAAAAAGAAATTAAAAAAATTTGTTTTTAAAACCAACTAATATAAAAAATAAATCAATTATATATTAAAAAATCATTATCTATCTTATATTTTACCATACAATTAAAAAATTAAATTAAAATTTATTTTCTAATTTAACTAATCTGAACATGGGAATATATTTGGAAATATAATATGATGAATTGTTTTAAATTAAATTTATTATTTGTCTATCACATTTCATTATAATAAAAAATCAATGAGGATTTATATTATATTCAAATTCAATAAATGTAATCCAATTATCACTAATTATTTCAAAAAAGATTTATATACATTATTTGAATAATTTATTTTACAAAATAATATTGAATTACTAAAAAATTGAACAAAACCAAAAATCCAATTATATTATATTCATTAATAAGTTTGAGCTGATTTAATAACCTAAATAGACTATTAATAGTTTATGTCGGTTTGTTTTGGTAATTTTTTTTTCAGTTCATTTTAACCTACACACATTTAATATCATGATTTATTTTTTTGGTATTTTACTTTGATTTGACACATAATTGTCTTGGGAACTAAACCTATTTATTAGTTAATTATGGAATCATAATTGTGAAATGAGAACCGAGAATTACAGTTTAGAATAATTTGGATGATGTCATCTTAAATTTTGGTTTGGGGTGATTGGGAGAGTGTGATGGAGGATTATATATCAAAATATTGAGTAAATAAACAATTGTCAATGGTAATACAAATATAAGAATATAATTTAGGGGAATGGTTTATCTATAAGTTACATAATTTTTAGTCAAAATAAAATTTAGACATTTGAATTGTTTTATTTAAAAATACTAGTGATACGACTTAGACATAGAAAATAGGACTTATAGAAAGAGAATAAATGTGTGATTTAAATTTAATTATTTTTAAGTGAATTGTACTTGTAACGGAAATATAATTTGTTTTTGAGAAATAATGTTGTGTCTCCAATGAATTAGCATAGTGAAATTACTAAAAGAATGATGTGACAATGCATCATGTAATCTTATTTTCGTTTTGTAATGTGAAATTTAGAAAACAAGTTATCTTCCTAGGATGGTACCTAAGAGTTATTGAAAGAATCCATGAATAATTTTCATAGAAAAGTGTTCATATAAAAAACATATTTTTTGCTAAAATGCACATTGATAGAAATCAATACATGAAGATAGCACCTTATACGTACTTAGATATATAATTTTAATTATGAATTTCATATCCACATTCTATATCCTGATGGATTTTGGAGAAATTTATGTTATTATAGTATGTGACAGAGGGTGTATAGTCAATGGTAATTTTATTTAATATATATATTGAAATATCTCTCATAAGAATAAGATTTAGGATAATATGTAACTATATAGTGTGTCCATGTGTCAATTTATTATTTGATGGATTGATTATGGTATTATTTTAGATGTATGAAATATGTTTTTATTGTTAGATAGTTATAGAGACATAGGTTGGTTGGGGGACCCATCACCATATGTAGAGGAAGTAAACTATTTGTACTTATAATATGATAAATGTATTTAATATAATGTAACACTAAAAATGTAATTTTTTCATGTAGTGTATAAGAAAATAATGTGTATAAGTATGAACTTCCATTGAGTAGTAATATGATTCCCATAAAGTACTCAGTTAGAGAATATGAAATTTTATTAAATATATAATTTTGAATTTGATAAGAATAATGGTACATATATTCATAAAATAGGTGGAATGTATTGGATGGTTAGGTTATGTTATGGGATTTGGATTAGACATATTCCAATTATGAATCTATAAGTAACATATAATAATATGATGAGTCGTAGTGGGGTGATATATAGTTTTAGGATAATTTAATAAAATAATTTTATTATGAGAATCATGAATGGCAATTTAATACAATATTTGAGTATTTGGCGTGTGACTTGAGATGATTGGAAATCATTCATTAGGAAAGTGTTGATAACGACATAGTATTTTTGATGTCCCATTATTTAATAGTTATTTTATATTTTTTCTCAAATGTTTAAGGGTATGTTTTTGTGTTTGATTTATAGAAGATAAATATGATAGACCATATTTAATTTTTGTAGGGTATTTAATGTCAAATAAGATGTGATTTATCAATAGGATCCCCACAAAATGATCCATGGTGGTAACATAATAGTTTTTATGGTGGTATAAACTTGTTTATATCTCATCATATATGTTGTTTTGGTTAGTCATCCCAGATTCAGTGAAGGTCCAAAATATTTTAAAAATAGAGGGTAAGTATATTATTTTTATACAATAAAATATTTTATAATCATGGCGGGGGGTCTGAAGCATAGTAAATATATAGGAAGTTGAGAGATTATATCTTTATCATTCCCCCAATAATCTATATACTATTAGATTTTATTTGGTTTTAGGATTAAATATTCATCCCTGAAAATGGTATCGTATAGTTGATATTATAATAATTACCTTAGTGCTGTCATTAATATTTTTAATTTACTCATTTTGAAAAAATTATATCAAAATGATTTTCTCTCTATGATTGGTTGATTAACCTATATTGGGTAAATCCAGTAGATAATTCACTATCTATTGGACATAGTTTACTTATAAGGACTATGATCCTGATTATTTTTCTCATGTTACGTATTTCCATGTATATCCGTGAAAATTAATGAATATATATCATACTTAGGGAACCAAACAATAATTTTATGAAATCATAAATTTAATATTAAAATGGTATAAATCAGTATTGTTTTTATAGTCCGTCTTCCAAGAAAATATGCATGTTCAGATGGGCCATTGATATATCAACTCAATGATCCATGGGGTTAAAGAGATCATAACATCTAAGTGGGTGAACGATTAATGTGAAATTAACAAAAATAATGAATTTTTAAATCTAGTCTCATTGTTATCTTATTAGGAAATTTAATATATAGGTATAGGGGTTATGTAATCACCATGTATTAAATGGGGTATGAGTATCTCATTGATTTTTAATCATTGTGAGAATTTAAATGGAATAGAATAAATAATAAATAAAATTGTAAATTTTCATGATGAGCCTTTGTATATATTGTTATTGACACTAGAAATGGGTAAATAAAACAATATGTTAAATGATTTTCCATGGGTAATTAGATATAAATGTTATACTTATTGTATGATCTGTATGAGACTATATTTTTCTTATAATAATGTATTAATAATAAATTTAATTATTTTGGATGTGATATAAAATCTATAGTTATAGTCCAAAAACTAGTGTATGTATATTTATATATGTTTTCATTGATCAATTTACCAAGAAAAAATGAGATAAAACTAATTTCTTTGGATAAACATGATCTGTGAGATATGTTTGAGTGAGCTAGGAGCCTATATGTAATTTGATCCCTAAGGTAATTTATATTTCGATCCATTAGGGTTATTTTATGATGTGAGATCATGGGTCATGCTATGATATATGATAATGGGGTTATTCTATGCTATGATAAATAAGGTATATTATGAGGTGATATAGTGGCTAATATTATATGTGATTTGATTTGAAAAGTTTTGAGGTGACTAGGGGGCTACGTAATATTATGAGATAGGGTTTAAGGGAAAATATAAGAGAGAGGGAATAATAAATTTTGGGGGATACTAGGATTGAGATAATTTATGATCTAGGTAATTGAAATAAATTTTTCGATTATATGGTAATAATTATTTTTGAAACTTACAAAAAATGGATGAAGAAAATATATTCAGTGATTAGAGTGTCTAAGTAAACAAATGTTGAACTAACATTGATTTTCTACAAAATTTATTACATTAAATTATTAACATATGAGGTTATGAATTATATATACATGATTTGGGTTTCCATTATGGGAAGACTCATGACTGATGTCCATGCATGGAAAATTACAATTGGGGTAGTTTAGGGTCTCATGATGGAATATATTGAGAGTATCTCTTAGGATCAACATGTGTACCTTGACACATATCTAGTTCCCATTATATTATCATAGGAACTATAAAGGTGTAAAGTTTAAAAATATATGATAAATGTGATGGTTATGATAACAAGGTTAGAGTAAGATGAAAAAGGATTTTCATTGACTATTAAGTTGGTTTTGAATGACCTCATTCATAATGTTTTTATTTATTTAATTTATTATGACAAGTCTGATGGAAATTTTAGTAAAATTTTATATTTTTATGTTCTTATTAATACACAATGCCTTATTTTATTATTATAATTTGAAATATATATTCCAAATGTTAAATGTATTAGAGGAGTATTATGTGTAAATTTACTCACATATTTTTGGTTTGTTTATTAATTTTATGTTGTTCTTATGGATCATAATATTTTTCTATTGAGGGTATAATTTACCATATTTTTATCTTAATCCCTAGATAATATTGGTCATCTTTAACATAGTATAATGTGTTTTTTGACATCATCTATGGATCCATATTGGGTTTTAACTGGGATATTAGTCATTGTCCTTTACAATATTATACAATATGATTGTGAATCATGCTACATTATACTTTTACCACTATAGTTTTTATGCCACATGATTATAAATGGGAAAGAATATATATTAATATTTAATATTTTAATACTTCATAATATGCTATATATATTAAAATATATTAAAATATTTTTTAAAAAAGGTGATTTTTTTCAAAAAAAATTATAAATTAAAAACAAATTATGATAGAAAATTGCTACACTTAAATTAAGAAATTATAAGAATTTTTTTACGATTTTTTAATGAAGAAAATTATAATTTTTTTTGGATAAATTAATAAATAAATTTAAATTGTTCATATTAAGGGCATCTTAAAATAAAATATCATATCAAATATATTTTAGATGATGAAATATTTGATTAAAATATATATATTAGTTGAAATAATTAAAATTTATAACATTTTAAATAATGTGAAATTTTTATATTATATGATATAAAATTTCCACATAAATTAAATTGTAAATTACTAAGTGTTTATATTTCACATTCACTATATATTTTAATTAATATGAATACTCTGTAGTTAATGGGTTATTTTTAAATTTGACATGACCATATTTATGTTTGTTTATTAAACATCAATATTAAATATTACATTATTATAAAATATTTTTATAATGATGTGATGATGTATGTCATGAAGATATAAATTGATGCAGTCAATGCATGACACATTAGATTCACTATAAATATTATTATATGCATTATGTGTTTTTATCAATATGTTGAGGTATTTTTATAAAGTCCTTATCATGTTTAACACATGTTGTACCCATAATATTGAAGAGATACCAACTAATAAAAACTTTTATGGTGATTATTGAATTTAAACATCATAAGAAAATTGGATGAGTTCTGGATGGAATCCAAAAATGATTCAAATAAGGAAAATCTAGATTTATACTTTAGTTAACAATGGATGGAGTTTTCTACTGAGTTATTTTTAACAAATAAGATCTAATTAATTATCACATAATCTTGTAGCTAATGGTGAAGAATAAATGTTTCATAAAGTTAATGGTGTTTGAATTCATATATTTAAATAATGTTTTAAATTACGAATTCTAGTGATAATAAAAGGATTTTACATTTCCCACCAAATTTTATACTTTCCAAGGGATGAAGGTTCCCCATAAAAACTATCTAATAAAATGTTTTGGTTCCATGATAAAAAAATTAGTTGGTTATAGATTATTATTATGATGAAGAATTTATGAAATAATCAAGTTTACTACATGAAAAAACACATATAGAGAAATATATAATAATTTTTTTATTAATGTAATCATGAGTAGAAATATTAGTTTAAGACAATAAAATAATTTCATCTTATGAAAGTATGACATGAATGATGATGAAAAAATTTGTTTCCTATCACTCAAATTGAAATATGATATTGTTATAATCTAAGATAATCATGTAGAATTTTTTTAATTAGTTATGAATAATAATGAAAATAGATGTAGGTTCATTTAATTATAGGAATTGAATAACAAAATTATTCTGACAGATGTAAAAGAAGAATATAACTTATTGGATAACTATAAAATGTTTCATTATAAAACACATGATGGATTTTATATATGAAAATGATATATAAAAACTATGGTATGAATGTTGGAACTAATTTCAGACAATAAGAAGTATAAAAAACAATATTTTTTAACACCATAATTTTTTATTCAACAAAATAGAAAAAGTTCATTGTTAGCTTTTTTTAATTATAGAGAATTACTTACTAACTATAATGATAAATATAACCAAAATGTTATAATTGAAACCATTCTATGATTGATCCAAAATGAGTTTATCCACATGTTCTGGTTTTAGAAAATGTTTCAAAATACTCCAAATAGTCAAGAAAAGTTTCTCTGTTTTCATAAACTATGTTTTGGTGGTGATTGAAAATAATTAGGGCGATAATAATCATTATTAAAGAGTTTATGGTGATGTAATTATATATTATCATGTAAAAATGTAGTTATTGATTTAATAAATATATCATGGTCTTAGAGGATGAATTCCATGTTTTTTGTGATGATGTTAATGAAAAAAATTATATTCTAGAGAAATAACCATGATATAGAAAAGGGTAAAAATAATCATAGATTATATTAAAAAATAAAAATCAAATACTGAAGGCTCTATCAGATATTTATTAATCTTGTGCTTTAGTCATGGTTTTTATATCTCAATTTTTTTCGGAAAAATACTTCATGGTTATGGAAACTACATTATGGGTTTAGATACATATAAAAAAATGAAAATCATATGTTTCTAGAATGGATTAAGGGATATTTTGTATCAAATATTAGTATATATTAACAAGGATTAGGAAGTCATTCCATGTAAAGAAATATTAGTTTATCAGTGGTTTAAAGATAAATTAGGACCTGTGATGAAAAAATAATTATATGAAATATAAAAATATATATATATGATCATATTGTTTGGAAATTAATAGGTGAGTGATGGAAAATTAGATGAAATGATAGACTACTAAATAACATCATTATTAATATAATAAAAATTTACATATCATTAATAGAGAAATGTAAATAATGGAAAATGAAATAGGATCCTACATTATTTCTCAAACTGATCATTGATCATACTTCCATTATATTTCATCTTTTATACTTGTATATTTTTATGACTATATTCATGATCTAAACACTAATTATTCAATGATAATAAATTCTAGAGCATGTGACATAGGATAGTAACAACTAAACCCTCATGATATATTCACTCATAATGATTAGGTGAACCTCAAATCCCTTATGAATGTGTGAAATTATATCTCTCTTACTATCTATCATCCTTATTTATTTCATGATCAATGAAATATTTTTCAATTATTAGGATTCACAAGAACATCATGTGAATATTAGTTCACCGTTTGGGTGTATTATGACTAAAAATCCATCCCCTATTAGTGATTGGTGAATCTTATAACCATGAAAACCAATAAGTAATAAGAATGGTTCACACTTAACGATGTTCTTAGTTGTTTTTAATGTATATAGTTCCAGGTATTCCCCAATAGTTCATATGTTATTTTTTCATTAAGATCAGGGAATTTTTTATGGGTACTTGATCTTGTTAAACCCCTATGGGTTTGTGTTGGATTCATTGACTATAAAAGTGAAGGATGGATGGAGGATTTATTCGATTACATTATGAAAGAATATGGATAATGTGATGCATGGATATTGTTGATAATTGATGAATTATTTTTCTTATTTTTTTATTGTTTTAAAAAGGAAATATATGAATCATGGATCTCATGCTACTAATAGTTTTTATGAAATCAATTTATTAGCACATGGATAAGTTCATGTTATTATCAATGAAGTTAGGAAGTTAACTATATTATTTATTGATGTAAATATGGAAAATCTATTTGAGTAGTAGGTTTTTGGATATAAGCAGTCCCATTTCATAAGAATCATATTTAGAATGAATAACATTCATAAAAAGTGAATGTTATTTTAGACACATCATTTTAGATTTTACATCAGTTTCATTCTTCTAGGCATAAAAATATTTTTAGGTAAGGAATCATTCTTTTTCTAATAAGGGTAATCTAACCCAATATAGTCATTAATAAACATTAAGTATGGGTCATTCTTCCTTTCATAAACATTATATTAGGAAATAATAAACATCATTCTAAGATGGGTAAGGGTCATACATCCCTTCATAATAACCATCATGAATACGTAGGAAAAAAATAATTATATACATAAATGTGAACAATAATCTATTTTAATATATCAATGAAGACTATGGTAGAACGTATGATATATGTGGAACAACTGATGATGCTAGAATGAACAATCATATCTAACCATTCCTTGGATCATGGCATGGTGCATTGGAAGCACCTATGAAAAATGGGAAGCCCTATACAAGTATTTAGGTGTAAAAATTAGACTTGTGTAAAGTGATCCTTGAATTTTTAGAAGTAAAAAGGTTAAATGAAGTAGGAAATGTCATGATGGGAATTTCAAAAGGCATTTTTCTAGGAGATTCACTACAGTATGTTGTGGTGTTAAGAATTAGGGTGTTTTGTTTGGAAAATTATTGAACATGCATTGGTTATGGTGATTCAAAAAAATAAAGGTTTTCATAAAAATTCTGTTGGTTCTAACCCAATTATTAAATTCTTCAAACATCATGTAAATTAAAATTTGATATGTTCTTTAAGGAAAATTTTATATGGGATTTATATAATTTTATAATGATTAAAATTTCACACTATAGAGGATAAATTCACAAAGAAATTGTGTTCTTGATAATTAATGATTCACACAGATACTATTACTTATTCATTTAATCTTGTGTCCAATGGTTTATGATTTAGAAAATTATGGATATTGAGAATTAGTTTTCCCATGAGTCACATCATTATAAAAATTTGGGTGGAAACATGGATGTTTCTGGAAAATGAATCGGGTGTAATTTTAAATACATCTTCTAAATAATGGCTATGGAGTTTCATTTTTTCCATTATTATAAGTTATTTTATTTGAATTTTAAATATGATAAATTCAGGGTGTATATTTTCAAAGAAAATATAGAAATATCATCAAAATGGGAACATTCCAATGGGATATAAGAATGATGGAAAGGTGAATTCTACAATTGTAAAATATAAAAAAGTGACATTGAATAGGTATTATCTTCTTCTATAAGATTTTGAGAAGGAATGTAAAGAATTATAAAATAATATAGATGTAAATAATTGAATATATCTGTGTAGACAAAGAAAGTGGAGTTTGACTAGTTAATTTTGAAGACCTGTAATTTGAAGTCACTACGGGAAAAATGGGTATTTGCGACGGGATCCCGTCACAAATGGCCTTTTGCGACGGGGGTCTGTCGCAAATCGCCCGTTGCGGAAAACACCGTCGCAACAATAATTATTTGCGACGGGCCCGTCGCTAAAGCTATTATTTGCGACAAGGATCCTTACCGTCGCAAATAATACTCCGTATATTTGTAAAAGCTTTTAAAAAAAGTAATTGCGACGGGCCCCGTCGCAATAGGTATTTGCGACGGGCCCGTCGCAATTGCGTTTTTAAAAATAAAAATAAAAACCATTATTAAATTATTTTAATGGATATAATAATAATACTATTTGCGATGGGCATAGTATCCCGTCGCAAATACTATAAAAAAATATTAATAAATTATTTTAATTAATATAATAATAATCCAATTATAATTCAAAAATAAAAAATAATAAAATATTAATAAATGATTTTAATTAATATAATAATAGAATTATAATTCACAAATAAAAATAATAAATTATTAATAAATTATTTTAATTTATATAATAATAATAGAATTATAATTCAAAAATAAAAAATAATAGAATATTAATAAATGATTTAATTAATATAATAATATTAGAATTATAATTCATAAATAAAAAAAATATTAATAAGTTATTTTAATTAATATAAAAATAATAGAATTATTTTACATTCAAATATTAAAATAATTCAAATATTAAAAAAAATATAATTAAATTATAATATTATAAAATTTTAATATATATATAAAATTTAATATTATAAAATATAAATAATATTATTATTCATATTAATATTGTTATTTCAAAATATAATATTATTAATATTTTATAATGAGACAGAAACTACGAATAGAAAAAAATTCATATTTTGATTTAACAAACTTTATAACATAAAAACAAACTCTAATCTGAAGGAGGGGGGGAGGGGGGGGATCTGCAGATGCTGGTGGAGGAAACTCTATCCCTAAAGCATGAGTGAGTCGGCACATGTACTCTATCTGCTCCTGGTGCTGCTGCTGCCACCGACTCATCTGCTCCTCGTACAACTGCTGCTGGCGTCGACGCTCCTCCTCATGCTGCTACTGCTGCTGACGCATCTGCTCATGCTCCTGTCAGAGACTCTCTATCAATGTAGTCTAAGATCGCAACTGATCCTCATACTGTGTAGCAGAAGAAGATGCACGAGCTCCTCTCGAGCTGGATGCCGACATCGCAGCACTGCCATAATAATCTCCAAGAGTCAGTCGAGGGCTAATACCAACTACCCGGCCCTTCTCGAAGGCATACTGGGTGGCCTGCATCCATGCCGCCTCATCAAACTGACGGCCAATGGTCTGATCTGATGACTCGGCCTGACTCTCAGGCCGGGTCTGTGACGCTGCGGCCTCATATGACTCCTGTAGTTGCAATTTAAAATTAAAATTGTGAATATATTATATGCAGTTAATTTTTAAACTTGAAAATAAATAATACTGACCACGATGTGATGATGACGATCACCTCTGAGCTCCCCAGTAGCAAGATCACTATACATCCTCTGATATATGTCGTACTCCGTAATGTCGGGGTGCTCGACAGACTATAAGAATAAAAAATAAACTGTTAATATTTATAGTTATATAAAATATTTATAAATAATGTACATACCAGATGCTGTCTATGAGTACTGAAAGAACGACTCCCAGCTCGATGAGTCACCTCCTGTCTCCCCCGATTCTGCCTCCCCACCGATGATCTCCTCTGAAAGGCACCACTCAACTAGTGCACACATAATCCATCCCATACATGGGATGAAATGTACTCTGGTCGGTGTGCTCTACATGACTCGTCAAAATCTGAAACTCCTGCTTTCTTCATGGTAGCTTTTCTTAAATTGTGAAAAAATTGACGCAAGAGATCACGCATGGCCACCTCCCATGCCTTGTGGATGGCGTCACGCATGGTATCCTCGATCGGATACCATAAACCCTACAAATAAATCAAAATATCAAGTTAGAAATGAAATAATTTTTAAAATAAAAATTATTTATTTACATACGTACCAACCAATGGCCGGACATGGCCTACTGCACATCAATGGGAATCTGCTCCCATGTGGTCCACGGCTGAGAGAAATAGTTGCGCAAAATAGCGCTGCCCTGTCCGACTGCTATATGCGGGAAACTGTAAAAATAATAAACATTTATTATGTGAATATATTAATGAAATCTTAGTCAAATACACAGATTATCACACAGGTTATCACACCTCCGTGTGCGTGGATCAAACCCAAGACGTGGACGTCGCTCGGGGATGGGGTCAGGAATCATCAATCGTGCAAGACCGCACCCCCTCCGCGTACTCCCTGGAGCGCCTGTAGGCTGAGGGTCATCTGCCAGCAACTCATCCACATCGAAATGCAGGTCAGCATCCGCCAACTCACGAAATGTCTCGTCGTCCATCTGAAACAGAAAATGTTAATGTTGTTAGAAAATAATTGATAATTACTATTATATATATATATATTATGATTTTATATAACTACCATGGAATTATATCAGTGTTCATCTTTATCATCATCTTCATATATGTCAATGTCATCTTCATATTCCTCCTCAACATCATCGATATCCATTCGAGTTCCAGTTGCTTCATCTCTTACCATTTCAAATTCATATGTGACATCATTAACATCATCGTCATCACCGACTCTTAAATGTGGGGTGTCGTCATCGATACTCATGTCTCTTTGTAAAAAAGATTGATTTTTATGACTCTCTTGAAAAACTTCAATTCTTTGCACATCAGTGAAAGCACATTCACTTTGACTAAACTGATTGTCTCAAATTTTGATTTTTATTACACTCCACCAATCAGTCAAGTCTCTTGATGTAGCACAGTACTTTGCGTAATAAACTTGATGTGCCTGTTGAGCCAATAAGAATGGTTCATTTACTACGAGAACACTTTTACATTTAATATCGATGATTCCATGAGTCGGATGAACACACACGACTCTCTCTGTATCCAACCACCGACATTTGAACATGGTTATGTAATGTTGTCCAAGATAACAGAGTTCAATGATTTCATCTAGTATGCCATAAAAGTCAACTTCATTTTATCGATGATGAAATCCTCTTAAGCTAACTCCACTGTTCATTTTTTTTTACGATTCCCCATATGAATGTGTGTGAAATCGAAATCCATTCACCACATATGCATTATAAGTTTTAACAAATTTGGAAGGTGGGTTACTCAATATACACAGCCGTTTGTCAATTTTATCAGCATGTCGAGACACCTGAAAAGTTTTGAAATAATTATCAATATAGTAAAATATACATTGAATGAGTTTCTAAAAGATAAAGAATTTATGTTACCAGTTTTTAAAACCACTGAGAGAAATTTTTCAGTCGGCATTCTTCGAGAGCAGCTGCTGTAATTTGTGGAATTTGTTTCTTGATATGATTATCATACAACCTACAAAAACCAAAGTTATTTACTGTAACATAAATGATAGAATAAGTGATATAAACACTTACAGTACAACTGATGTAATCTCTTCACAGTTGAGCAGAACATACGTATGAGCTCTGTGATGTTCATCATCCGAAAGCCAGCGTTCATAAACTCCACCAAAACCAAGCTCTGGCTGGTTGAAAATAGATAATTGATTGTTGATTTCATAAATATTCCTCTCGTTCCGTCCCATTCGGTTGTGTTTTGAAGGATACTCAGATTCAAAATAATGGGAGCAGAAAAAAGATATTTCCTCTTGAAAATAAGCTTCTGCAATAGATCCTTCAATAGATGCTTTGTTACGTACTTTTCTTTTCAATTTTTGCATGCATATTTCAAATGGGTACATCCATCAAAACTGTACTGGACCACCACATTTGGCTTCATATGGAAAATGTAACATCAAATGTTCCATTGAGTCGAAGAAAGACGGCGGAAATATTTTTTCCAGTTTACATATAATTACAACAACATCTTCTTCAAGTTTGCATAGAGCATCATAATCTGCTGTAGCCACACAAATTTCCCGAAAAAAATGAGACATGTCTGTTATAGAATCCCAAATCACAGAATTCAATAGACCTCTTAATCCAATGGATAGAAGTATTTCCATTATAACATGACAATCATGACTTTTTAATCTAGCAATATGACCATTCTTTACACATCTACCCAAATTGGAAGCACAACCATCTGGAAGTCTCAAATCTGCAATCCACTGACAAAATAATAAACGGGTTTCTTTAGACAGTGTATAAGCTGCTTTTGGTTTCAGTAACCTTTCTGTTCTGACATTCTCAAACAGTTCCAGTTCTGGACGCCTGCAAATTTGGGCAAGATCTAAACGTGCATTTACATTGTCTTTTCTCTTTCCTGGCGTATCCAAAACTGTATGAAACAAATTATCAAAACAGTTCTTCTCAATGTGCATGACATCTAACATGTGTCGGACCAACAAATCAGACCAATATGGCAAATCCCAAAATATGCTACGTTTAATCCAATTGTGTTCTTTCCCAAAACCAGAAATTTTCTGTTGGTTTATTGTGGGACCAAAAGTGATGGGAGGTAATGAAAATACAACTGATTTTAACTCCGAACCTGATAGCATTTTTGGAGGTCCATCCCTTTAAACTGTTCCTTTTCTGAAATGAGATCTGTTTCTGTGAAAAGGATGATCAGCTGGAAGAAATCTGCGATGATAGTCAAAATAACAAGGTTTCTTTCCATGAATGAGCATAAATGATTTGTTCTCTCCCATACAGTAAGGACATGATTTCTGACCATGTGTACTCCAGCCAGATAACATCTCATAAGCTGGGAAGTCACTAATTGTCCACATCAATGCTGCTCTCAGTATGAAATTCTGTTTCATTGCAACATCATATGTACTGACACCAGTACTCCACAATAAACTTAATTCATCAATCAATGGTTTCAAATAAACATCAATATTTTTTTTCAGATGTCCTGGAATTAGTAAAGTCAAAAATATATATGGATCCTTCATCAACATCCATGGAGGTAAATTGTACGGAGTTAAAAAAATAGGCCAACATGAATATTGACTACCATTAGATCCGAACGGACAGAAACCATCAGTGGAAGGCCCAGTCGAACATTTCTAGCTTCTAAAGCAAAGGATGGATGCACTCTATCAAAATGTTTCCATGAATCACCATCAGCTGGATGATTCAAGCTTTTATCGGTTGAAATATTCTCTTTATTCCATGACATAATTGTCGCTGTATTCTTAGACATGAATAAACGCTGAAGTCTAGATGTAAGCGGAAAATATCTCAACTGTTTTACAGGAATCAAACCAGACTTCCCATGTTGTCCTTCTTTATATCTCAGTTTCCCACATGTGGGACAACTATCCAACGACTCATTTTCCCCAGAATACAAAATGCAGTCATTTGAACATGCATGAATCTTCTAACAAGTAAGTCCCAAATTTCGAACCAGCCTCTTACTCTCATAGTAATTTGTAGGCAAAACATTTCCTTCGGGTAACAGTGTTTTAAGCAAAGAAAATATCTGGTCAAAACAGGTGTTTGAAATTCCGTTATCTGATTTGATAGCCATAATTTTTGCAATTTCTTCTAATTTTCTCATCTTACAGCCATGATATAATGCATCCTCAGCAGACCTCAACAACTCATAAAATTCAGACGGTGCCAACTCAGGATTTGAAGCTATATCAGCCGGAGTTTCTGTATGTTGAACAGATGAACCTGCAACATCATGTTATAAATCTTGAAACTGAGATGGATCCGGAATCAAGTTGGTATCACCTGCTCTGGAACTGCGTTCAACGTGTTGATACCAAAAAACATAATCTGGTTGAAAACCAAAACACAAGAGATGTCCCCCCACTTTGTCAAATGTGTCAAACGTTCTCAATGCACATTTTCTACAAGGGCATTTTATTTTGCCTTCTGAAACAAAATTTTGGATTTGATGCCGCAAATGATAAAAAAGTCGCCACACCCTCTACATATACTGGATTTAAACCAGAGCTATTTGGATTTCTACGTTGATTTATCCATATGCGGTCACCTAATAATGATTGTTGACGACCTCGTTGTTCCATATTTTTCTATAAAATATAAAAGCATTACTGGTTTTGAATAATTTGTTAGAAAAAAAACTCAAGCAAGGATAATTATAGAGTTTACATCATACACGACTGACGCAAACTTTTTATTGAGATAGACCTAAAAATTGACCCTTTAAGAATTGAATATGTTGAGAATAAAACAAAACCTGTTACAAATATTGATAATTTTAATATTATATAAATTTTTTATTATTTTCATAGTACTAATATTATTTTTTCATAAATATTAATTATATAATAATAACATTATTACATTATTAGTATATTTTATTATTGGTAGTTATTACTAATTATTGATAATTATTTGTAATTATTACTAATTATTGGTAATTATTACTAATTATTGGTAATTATTACTAATTATTGGTAATTATTATTAATTATTACTAATTATTGGTAATTATTGGTAATTATTGGTAATTATTACTAATTACTACTATTTAGTACTAATTATTGGTAATTATTTCTAATTATTGATAATTATTCCTAATTACTGGTAATTATTCCTAATTATTACTATAATAATGTAATAATGTTATTATTCCTAATTATTGGTAATTATTCCTAATTATTGGTAATTATTCATATAATTACCAATAATTAGGAATAATTACCAATAATTAGGAATAATAACATTATTAGTATATTTTATTATTAATATTAAAATAATATAATTTTCTATATTATATACAATTCTCCTTTTATCTGTGTGTTTTCTGTCTCCACATACAAATATTAAATGTGGAGACAGAAAACACACAGATGAAAAGAGAATTGTATATAATATAAAAAATTATGTTATTTTAATATTAATAATAAAATATACTAATAATGTAATAATGTTATTATTCCTAATTATTGGTAATTATTCATAATTATTGGTAATTATTACTAATTATTGGTAATCATTACGAATCATTACTAATTATTGGTAATTATTCCTAATTATTGGTAATTATTTCTAATTATTGATAATTATTCCTAATTACTGGTAATTATTCCTAATTACTGGTAATTATTCCTAATTATTACTAATTAGTGGTAATTATTGGTAATTATTACTAATTATTACCAATTATTGCCAATTATTGGTAATTATTGGTAATTATTGGTAATTATTACTAATTATTGATAATTATGGGTAATTATTACTAATTATGGATAATTATCGGTAATTATTACTAATTATGGATAATTATTGGTAATTATTTCTACCTAATGGTAATTATTTGTAATTATTTCTAACTAATGGTAATTATTGGTAATTATTGGTAATTATTGGTAATTATTACTAATTATTGATAATTATTACTAATTATTACTAATTATTGGTAATTATTACTAATTATTACTAATTATTGGTAATTATTATTAATTATTACTAATTATTGGTAATTATTATTAATTATTACTAATTAGTGATAATTATTACTAATTATTAAGAATTACTACTAATTATTGGTAATTATTGGTAATTATTGGTAATTATTACTAATTATTGGTAATTATTACTAATTATTACTAATTATTACTAATTATTGGTAATTATTATTAATTATTACTAATTATTGGTAATTATTATTAATTATTACTAATTATTGGTAATTATTATTAATTATTACTAATTAGTGACAATTATTACTAATTAGTGACAATTATTACTAATTATTGGTAATTATTACTAATTATTGGTAATTATTGGTAATTATTACTAATTATTGGTAATTATTGGTAATTATTACTAATTATTACTAATTATTGGTAATTATTACTAATTATTACTAATTATTGGTAATTATTACTAATTATGGATAATTATTGATAATTATTTGTAATTATTACTAATTATTGGTAATTATTACTAATTATTGGTAATTATTATTAATTATTACTAATTATTGGTAATTATTGGTAATTATTACCAATTATTGGTAATTATTGGTAATTATTACTAATTATTACTAATTATTGGTATTTAGTACTAAATATTACTATTTAGTACTAAATATTACTATTTAGTACTAAATATTACTATTTAGTACTAAATATTGGTAATTCTAATTATCAGTAATTATTACCAATTATTGTTAATTATTAGTAACTATTACTAATTATTGTAAATTATTACTAATTATTAGTAATTATTACTAATTATTACTAATTATTAGTAATTATTACTAATTATTACTAATTATTGGTAATTATTGGAAATTATTACTAATTATTGGTAATTATTGGAAATTATTACTAATTATTGGCAATTATTACTAATTATTGGCAATTATTACTAATTATTGACAATTATTACTAATTATTCGTAATTATTACTAATTATTACTAATTATTGGTAATTATTGGTAATTATTTCTAATTATTCCTAATTATTGGTATTTATTACTAATTATTAGCATTTATTCTTAATTATTGAAAATTATTACTAATTATTCCTAATTACCATTAACTATGAACAATGAATACTAATAATTTAAATTTATTAAGTAACAAAACAATGTAAACATAATTACAACTAATTAAAAATAATTGAAACTAATAAAAAATTTAAAATAAATATTAAATTAAAATGAACATAAATACCTTCAAAATTGATCTGAGGTTGATCTCTGAGCGTTGTTGAAAACTTCAATATCAACTCCGAAAAAAAAGTAAACTTCAGAAACGCTGAACGCTAAAAATAGAGTCTTGAGAGAAGGAAAAGATGGAGTTTGAGAATGAATGAAAAAAACGGATGGGGGGGTATTTATAGGTTAGATTATTTGCAACGGGTCTATTTGCGACGGGATACCCATCGCAAATAGTATTAGTTGCGACGGTACCCATCGCAAATACCTTAGCCCTCATTTATTACGGTCAATGGTTAAATAGTTATTTGCGACGGGTCCCGTCGCAAATAATAACCTGCCGACATACTATTTGCGACGGGGGTATATTCCCGTCGCAAATAGCTTTTACCGCCGCCGGTTATTTGCGACGGGCGGTTACCGCCTGTCGCAAATAACTTTCCCGCTATTTGGCGCGCAAACCGCGCCAGTCCTTTTGCGACGGGGTAAGCTAACCCGTCGCAAATAAGTAGTTATTTGTGACTGGCAAATTCCCCCGTCGCAAATACTCATTTTTCCCGTAGTGAGTGGAAGGAACCAGACACCATTATTAAAAAATGATTTCGAGGAAAAGTAGTAGGAGTTTTGTATACAACAAAAAATGAAAATAATGGGGAATTTTAGTGATAATTCTATAATGATGTAGTTTTATACTTATTATGGAAGGAAGAAGAAGAATCTTCTCAAGGAGACATTCATTGCCTGCACTGTGAATAAGAAGCTAGTGTAGAGATCAACCATACATCTATATATATTTGATGATTCATTTTGTGACACATGTTTTGCAGAATATGGATATGCATAAATATCTATGAATCGTGGGTTTCATACCCTAGAGTAGTGCATTAATGAGATGGAATGACAATGATAATTAGGAAATAATGAGTCATACCTATACCCTGTAATGTATTGAGCATATGTGTGGAGTGACCATAATATATTATATCCACTGAATAGTAGTGAGCATTGTGTTTAATTGGTGTATCAACACAATATCAATTTCATGCTCCTTGGAGTATCCCAATGTGGGTGACCAAATTAAATAGTAATGTGTACCTAATTATGTTACATTACTAAATTAATTTGAGGTTTTAGTGAGGTCATGTGTAGTGGAATTGGTCAAGCATGGGTTCTAACTAAGTGGGAATAAGATAAATGTAGGTAAATAAATAAAATTTTGGAAAAATATTTTAAAATAGTTCAACCCAAATAACACCCCCTTCTGGTTCTTTGTTTATTTACCAAATTTTATGAGATTCTAAGGTTCTGAACACGTGTTTAACCAAAAAATTAGTTTTTGGAATTATTTTAAAAACTAATTCAATAATAAATTTAACATTTTTCAATTGTATAAAATTTTAGATGTGGAAAATAGAGTTCATAATATATAAGGAATTAGTTATGAAAGTCCTCCAAGAAGTTTTGCTATAAGTATTATTTGATAAGCTGGGATATAGTTATATTTGAGATAGACCAATTAAAGCTAATATGAATGATTCAATTAATATTGAATTGAAGGAAGATCAAGAAGAAAATATTTTCTAGATAGTTTCTCTTATAATGTTATCTAAGGTGATATGGATGATGTTATATGATTTTTACGACAAATAATACTTATTGAATGAATCATGTGAAATTAGCTATGAAGATTACTTAATGTGTAAAGGCATGAATATAAAAAAATAAGCAACTTCAGAAGATGCTCTCTTGATTTGAGAAAATATGTTATGATTTTACTACTATATAAAACATTAGTTTTTTCTTGGAAAAGTAATGTTTTTTTGGAAATTTTATAATTTTAATGAGATAAAAAGATGATGTAATTTTTGAGATGAAATGGAAATAAAAACATGCTTCAAATTCAAGAGATGTTTATGTAGAGATTAAGAGGAGATCCTTGCATCACAAGAGAAGGTGGAATAATTTGTAGTGATTCATGATGTATTATATTCCATTATAGAATATATATATTTGTAAAATAAATGGATAATATAATATTAGGTTCCCTTGAATTTCAACATGATGAAAATTGTAATTATGATGATGGAGAAAACTAAATTTCCTAATTAAATATTATATATAAATATTTGAGAAAATGGATACTTAAAATGAGTTTAAGTTAATAATTAATAACTCAAAACTCAACTTAAATGAAGAGGAAAATATATAATGGATACTACATAATGTTTAAAGGAATGACTACCATTATAATGAAGAAAGATGAGAAAATTAAGGATCTAGAAACACAGCTTAGTTCATTGAATATAATGAAAATGATTTTAGTTCTCTCGATGGATGAATCAATAATTATATTATTAGGTAACATATTAAATATATAATCTAGAAGAATATATCTACAAAAATAAATAAACATATAAACAATACTGTTGTGGATTATTGTGTATATTATATTAAAGTGTTTTAAATATTAATAAAAAAAGAAAATTCACTAGGAAATCCCCAACTATTGTGAAATATATGGAAATGGTTTCCCTGTAAAAAAGAATTTTATACTGGAGAACATGATTATTGTTTCATAGGGAAATCTTGGAAAAAATAAGGGTTAATCTAAAAAAATCTGGTTACACATATAATCCCTTTTATAATGAAGTAAAACTACAATGGAGGATGTAGTAGGAAGCTACTCTAGCTATGAGAAATATAAAATAACCTGGAAAAAACCCCACCTACTATAAAGGAATCTCATATGGTATTCATGCACATAAAGGATGAGGCATTCCTATGTGGTCTCATAAAAACAACTAAAAGGATATAAATTATTCTACAATGAAAATCTCTCTAATGGAGAAATATTCTAGGAGAAAGATGGACTAATACTACAACACAAGAGGATGTTTTTCCAAGTGGAATCTATTCTAAAATTTTGGAGAAGAAAAACCCATTGAAATACAATAGTCCTCACATATATGAGAAGTGTGAGTAAGTTATTACACACAAAGAAGACCCATCATCAATGGGATTAATATATTAGTTACTAGATTATATTGAGATGAAGAAGTTCCTATAGAAGTTATGAAATTCATATCCATACATCTAAAAAATGTAAAAGGAAAAGTGGAAGACAATTAGTTTATGTAGTCTAACAATCCAAATTTATCAACTAAATGAAACCCGATTTACCCATATCAACATATAATAACAATTTTACAACTATTTTGAATAGGTGTAGTATTTAGGGGGAGATATATTTATTGGGTAGTTGTATTGAAAAATCACATGATAATGAGTTAAAAGAATATTTTTGATGTTTTGTGGATTAAAATAAATTTTTTAACAAGAGGTATATCAATACACAAGTTGGTATCAAATATGAATAGAAGTATTAAGGTTGAATTTTTTTTGAACTGAATTAGAATGTGATGTATAGTAATATGCACTTTTATATTTGAAGACATTATAAAAAAGGGATGGAATGGAGAGGAGAAAAGTTTTCAATTCAATATCTAATACTACCATTATTATTATATAAAATCTAGTAATAATAAATGGAATAATTCCATATTATTAGTGTAATAATTAAAATAATTTTATGTGACCAATTTTATTATGAAGGAAACTACATGAACTTTTTCTATACTAGTAAGACCTTGTGTTAGTATAGGTTTGGAGTTTTTGAAAGAATTAAAATTTTCATCCTACTGGAGGTTCATATTTTGAATCAAGGTTTGGAAGGTATTCTTGGGATCATATAAATAAAAAAGATTTGTTTTGGTCAAGGAAGAGATCTTGGAGGCTCAAAAAGTGTTTTGGGGAGCTCCAGGAGAAGGACATGGTGGATAGGGATAGTGCTTTCATCCTCTAGCTAGCTGGTGGCTTGGTAAGTATCCCTATACCCCTCCTATGATCACCAACATTCTAGTGAGGCTGTTGTATATTTTTTCATTTGGATAAATCCTCTATTTTATTGGAAACCCCCATTTTATTTTAAGTAAAAGGGGTTCACAGGGGAGGTTGTTCATTGAATACCTCTCCCCCTTTTTTCTCACATTTGAACCCCCTCTTGGGGACGAGTGTTAATGTTTTTTCATAATGAATTTAAGGTAAATGTATGTTTTATCAGGTTTTTTCCTAAAATTCCTATCACCAATATATTATTCTCATATATGGCTTGGTATTTGGGTTTGTTTCTATTAGAGAAAGTTGTAATCTGGTTAGTATTATAGGGATTTCTCTCATCCTACAAAGAGATCATTTTGTAATAGCACCCACATAATGCCTCTTGTCGATTTAAAAATGTACATTTTACTTGTATTTTCTATGAATTTTTTCTTAAAATTAAATCAATACGATTATGTAATAGTTTAGATAGGATTATAATTCGAGGATCTATAAGGGATATCATGTGGGTACTTGGTTATGGTTCTAGTGCGGCGAGGTTATCCAAGGCTTGCATGGATCTACAAACTTTATTTATATTTGGATTGGTTTGGAGAATCTTTGGAAAAGATAACAAGTTAATGTATTGAAGGTTTATTATTCTCTATGTGTAGGTTTCCTCACATACATACTCTATGATATTCTTGCAGTTGTTATGGTACTTGTTGTATACAACCACACCCCATCAACATTTGACTTGTATGATTAAAATAATTATTTAAGATATTAACTAAGATGATTAAATAAAATAAATTTTACTCTTAAAAATGATCTGGAATAAAATAAAAAAAGTTCCAATTCTTTTCCAGACCATGGGAACTATCTTGTTCACCTTGGTCATTAATGGTTGAGGCCTTGATTATTATGATATTACTTGTGAAATATGGAAAATGATGGGAATACACTAGATGTTTTATTGTGAATGTGATATAGAATACCCTATAGTAGGATCCATTAGAGAAATAATGGTAGAGGTTATTGTTTATATGTGATAAATTTTATATTGGTTGGTCATTTGATATGTAAGAGATTCCACTAATCCTTTGGGAAAATGAGATACCCATGCAATGTTTTTTTAAACTATGATTAGGTGACCAGTGTTGGTAGAAAATGGGGAAATTAATGATATATTGGGTGTATGAGACAAACTATAGTAACTTGGAAAGGGTAATTCATGATAGTTAATCTCCCATGTATTATATTCCTAGTAGGCTAGTGAGTCCTCAAAGAGGCCTTGAAGATGACGAGTGACACTAATCCCTATAATTGACATGTGTTGACCCAAGAGACGAGATTGAGATTGAGGCTACCTTATGAGGTTCACTGGCCATGAAAAAACATGGGGGTCCATGGTGTGTGTCCCAATGATGTGTTGAACATCATTATAGGCATACTCGAGAATGGTAAGTTATGATTTTAGGTGTTACTTTCATTCATAGATTATTGTTTTCAACATGATCAATTATAGAGAGTTAGACATTACTGTAATGCCCCGACCCCAGTTACCCAAATTCGGTGCATTATTACATAAAATTGGCATGATCACAAAAGATCAAGTCTCAAAAGACGGATTAGTTTAGTAGCCTTGGAAACACTAGATACATTCATAAAGTTTACATTACATCATAAAGTGAAAACTACAACAACATATTATCTCCACAGTCATATCCCCTTATACTATCCCTGCAGTTCATTCATAAAATACTTCTTCACATCCTAGGAAAAATAAAACATTGAAAGGGGTGAGATCAGATGCTCATTAAGGATAACAATATAGCAGAAACTTTCATAAATAAGCATAAACATTTAAGGCAATGTATAACTAAAACAAAAGCCTTTTAAACTTGAACTTCAACATAATATGGAAAAGATAAAATGAAATAATTCCATTTACTTATTCACATGGATATTCTACTAGTCGAATAATCACATGCAATATCAATAACCACTTTCATAATGATGGAATGCATAATTCCAGACTATCAGAACCACATAGTCAAGGCCTTGTTCCAAGACTATAAATAATATTTTGTCAAGGCCTTATTCCAAAACACTAATTTGTCTCATGAGACCTACCGATGCATCGATGAGCTATAGTGAGCTCCACCCATCTCTTATTAATTCCAATGCATTCCTCATATGAACAGGTTTAAACATAACATAAACATTCGTATTAAAAAACTTCAAACACATCCACATTCAAACATATCACAAAAACTTCAATACAATATGGAAGTTTTGTATCATAATAAATCAACTTCAAATAAGCTTAAAATCCATCAAAGGATGTAGACATAGATGAAATCAAAACTATTTGAGAGAAATATCTATTTTTTTTGAAATCATTTAAAAGTAACATAATTATAAAATAAAAAATTTACTTTGAAAATATTCTTATAATCTTGTAAGGGAAGATTCAACGATTTTATAATGGAAGAAAATAGCCGTACCCACTGTATAAGTTAAAAAAAACATTCTTACCTTAATTCTGTCAAAAATGTTAAAAAGGACCTTATTTGGAAAACGACAGAAAGATTCCTTTATAAAATTCTTATAAAAAGTGAAACAAGGGTATAAATGACTTTAACTAATAGTCTGTAAAATAGCAAGAATGATTTGAAATACATTTTTAAGAAATATGGATGTGGATGATAAAGAGGTCCCAGTAGATAATTACGTATAAACAACCTCGGATAATAAAGAGATTGTGAAATAAACCCTTACCTTGTACTTTTCCTTAGTCGATGGTATGTTAACCTCCTGTATTGTAACACCCCAGGTAAATAAAGAATATGACATTTTCACATTTATCCATATTTGTGAATAAAATATTAATATAACTTTAAAGGGGACGCTATGCTCGATGGCGTACCCAATATGCAACAACGAGTTTCTTGGGAATCTTACGTTGCACTCTAATAATAAAATAATATTATTTTATATTGTAGTTAACGCCTAGCCATTGTAATGGAGGGAATGAACAGAACTAACTAAAAAATGATTATATATGTTTGTCAAATATTTTTACTTTTTACAATAAATGTTAGAGGATTGAAAATGCGAATGAATCCAATTTTAAGCGTAAACATTCTAATATTCTTTAAAAGTTCGATTAACTGCCTTTTGATGACGAAACTCTTTTAAATACACTTTTTCACAATTTTATGTGTTATATTTGACAAAATAAATTTCTTCTTTAGAATCGGGACATCAAAATTTACTTTGTGTAAATTTTTGGTATTTTTCCGATAAAGTTCATTTTTTAATGAATAGTAAAAAATGTTGTATTTTAATTCAAAACCTCTTTTTAATCTAATTTATTTATATGATTATATTATCTTTTGAATTGGTTTTAACATAAAATTAGAATATATTTTTACCATTTAATCCAATAGTGGTCGTTGGAATTAATTTTATCTTGAAATTGGACTTAAACTAGTGTCAATCTTTTGATACTTATTGTTTCATAAAAACACGCTATTTGCTCTGACAGCGGGAATTAATTATTAAATTAATTAATGTAACTTATATGTTTTGAATTTTTTAAAATAGAAATCATTTTTAAATTCTTAATATCAAATATAGCTTAGGGGGAATTTTTGGTATTTTTCTGAAAAACTTCAATTTTAGATGAATAGTGAAACCACTAAGTGGTAGTTAAAGAAATTGATTTTTCGTTTAAATGAAACTTTTCCACTTATGTGATTTGATTTTCAAAAATCCGACATACATGGTTGTCATTAAAAAGTAAAATGTGGTTCAATGAGATTAAAATAATTTTTGGTGAATAGTAACTTTTAAGTTTTATTAATCACGATTAAAGGTAATTAGTGTAATTTAAGGTAAAAATAATGTTTTAATAATATGAAATGACCTAGACACATGTACTACCCTAATTGGATGTGTCATGGCCGACCAATACAATCCATGGGTCAACTTGGGGACCCCATGGAGCCACTTTGGTAGGAAAATGACATAAATAACTTTTTATTTAAAGTTAAAATAAAAATGTCACAAACATGAGTTGTTTTACTAAAACAATTTTTAAATGGGGTTATAAAAGTTATATTTTTGACTATAAATATTCATTAGAAATATAAAAAGATTTCCTGCATCATGATATTTTTTTTATAATTTTTAGACATTAAATAAATTAATTTATTTATGACACCGTGATGATGAAGTGATTACCTCATAAATGAACGATTTAAATAAAATGAGAAGATATGGTGAAATATAAGTCTTACACTTGTCACAAACCTGTTGGATGGGTGGATTTCGAAACCTTATCACCTTATCCTAGAAATATATCCTTTTGGGACCTTTTAAATCTGAAAAACATTTTATAATAAATTAATATTTTATAACTTTCCAAGAGTTCCCCTCCTCTCCTCTTATAAAAGGCCCCCACCTCTACCACCTTACACACACCTCTCAAGCCTCTATCTCGGCCAAAACCTGGCCATTTCATCTCTCCACATCCCTATCTTCATCATTGAAGCCTCACTTTGGGCAGAATCTTTTCCAAGGAAGCCTTTGATCTCAAATCAAAGAGAGTTACCTGATTTAAAGGAGATTAAAGAACGATCGAGTCATATCGGACACGAGGTAAAGGATCCTACCCCTCTCTTTCTTTTTAAGTACACTCTTTTATGTCATTAATTTTAAGCTCATATTTCTTATGATCAAGATGTTATTTTATATTACTCCTACTGTAATTTTTATTTTCATATGATAAGAGACCCTATTTTCTCTCATCAATCCATTTTGGAAGTTTTGATTGGTGCCGTTAGGCTGCCGAATTTTCTTAAGGGATCCAACCTCTCTCTTTATTTTTAAGTACTATATTTTATGTAATTTCTTTTAAGATCACATTTCTTATGTTTGGGGATGTTATTTTATATTCCTCATACTATACTTTTTATGTTAATATTATGAGAGATCCTATTTGATCTCATAAATCCATTTTTGGAAGTTTTAAGTGGCGCCGTTAGGCTGCCGAGTTTCTGTAAGGGATTTTTCATCTCACTTTTATTCCCGTGAAATTTATGCTACATTTGCCACTATTTCCTTTGAGTGGTGTATGTACTACCCATTATTATACACTTTGTGTAGTATAATTTCATTTATGGGTATTTACATCTTCATTGTATGACCCTTCTTCCATGGGGTGTACGTTTCGAAAGTTACCCAACTCGGTAAGGGGACCTTTCACCCTCCTCTTTTTAAAAGACTTCTTTTGTTATGTCTTTTAAATTAACATACTATTATTTTGGGATATGTTCATCTATATCCTTATTTATGTAAATTTTATGTCCAAGTGATGAGATACCATTTTCTCTCTCATCAACTCATTTTCTGAATTTTAAAGTGACGCCGTTAGGCTGTCGGATTTCTGTAAGGGAACTTCTTAACCCACTTTCAATTCTTTGGGTTAAACCTCTACTTATTGATTTTATTATGACAATATTATGTGTGTAATCTCTATGTTGTAATTTCCACAAACCTTTTTGTGGATATAGTATTTCTACACATAATCATCTCATTGATAAATTCTTACGAACTTGTATGGGAAATCATAACTCAATCTCATTTCATTGAGTTAAATATCTATGTCATTGGTTTTGTTTTTCCAAGATTATGTGTGAATGACATATGATTGTTTCAAACTTAATATCCACTTATATTGGGTGTATTTATATTTCTTAAACATAATTATGTGATAGATTTATTCTTAATTTAAGGATACCATCTTTATAATGGATTTCATCTCAATTTACATTTCCATTGAGACTTCATTGTTGTTATGTACCAATTAACTCTTATATGGTGTGTATACTGTCCTTTGACATATTATATCATGAATCCCTTTATTCTCATGATATTATAAAGCTCGGATTACATGTTATTCCACAATTATTTATATTCAAGAGTCTCTCATTTTGTTAAAAACTCTTTAACAAAAATACCATTTTAAATGTTTTAAAGATTCATTATTCTAAATCTTTATCTTTAATTTCCATGTTTTCAAAATGGTTTTCAGTATTTATTTATATGGAAATTAATGTTTTAAAATTATAATTCCATTAAAATCTTAAAAGTGGTATGGGACACTTTGATTCAAAAATCTCTTTTAAATGGTTTTCGAAAATGGATTGCTTAATTCAATATCTTGGAATTACTTATTGTGATTGAAAATGAAATGTTGTTATTGAAATGTTTATATTTTCAATATTTTATGTGTAATGATTGTACTTGGACATTTTACAGGTGGTTACGTGATAAACCATATGACGGGTGGTGCCGCGAATACCAGGACGGGTGGTTACTTTATAACCTCCAATGCATTGGGTATGGAAGTTGGCCGTATGGATATTCCATTAAGTATGTGTGGAAGTTGACCGTATGGTTATTCCATTTAAGTATGTTTATGTCCCAAGTTACCTTTATATGTTATGTATTCTTTATATGGGTTTTATGGTAATCTTTTGGTTACAAAAGGGTAAGTAATGGTCTTTTATTCCATGAATATTTTTTACTACTTCATAAAGGTGAAAAGTATTACTTTGGTAAAGTATTCATGGTTTACCTATTGTTTTGAAAAAACTAACAGTTTTCCTTCTTTGTGTATCCTTTACTGGGCTTTTTATGCTCATCCCAAGTTTTTGAAATGTTTTCCACAGGACTTAAAGATGAATAGGGTCAAGGATGGGTTCAAGGAAAGACATGCTATCTAAAACATGGAACTAGACATGTTTCTTTTTAAGAGTTTTTATTATTATTTTATGGAAACTTAGTAGAAGTTCCTACTATGTAATCTTTTGAGATGTAATAGTTATGACCTAATTCTCTAAAACTCTAAACCTGAAAAGATCCTCTATGTGAATTATTCATTTAATTCATGATTAAGTAAGGTTTAAGGCTGGGGCATTATATGTATAATAGTTAAAAATTGTTATTAAATTATACAAGAACCATATACATAATTATGATATCATATATGATCTTCTAATAATGATTTGTTAACAATATTTTAGTATTATCGTCGTTTCGGGTGTTAACTTACTCGTTTTATTTTATATGTTTTGTTAAATAAGCCATGTTTTTTATGGATAGGTTGTATCTTATTCATATCCAGAATGATATCAAGTCCTTAAAAATTATTTGTAATCATAAAATGAGAATTAGACTTGAATGGATACGATGGAGAATGAATCTCATCGCGTTCGTGGAGACGGTAGTCCGTACGTACGCACGAGCGACAATATCACTCTTTTGATATTAAAATAATATATAATTGGATATTATATCATATATACAGAATAATTATCATGTTATATTTATTATTTACATGAATTACACATCATTATTATACCCATCCAAATAATAATGTTTTGAATAACAATTACACCATGACGTGGAGACGGTAAGCCGTACGTACGTACATATGATGACATGTCATTGAAAGGATAGATAAAATAATGAATATGGTTGTACCATATTTATAATAAAATCAAATTATATAGAATATACTGGAGTTATTATTTTATAATGGGAATAACAAAGAAATAAAAAGTTGAAGAAGAAAGGAACTTGAAAGAGGGTGGGGAAAACATTACCTCTTTTTCGGGTTCTTCCTTTTGATTTGATCAAAAGGGCTCCTTAGGTTGGCTTTCTGATCAAACTAAGGCCACTAGGTTGAAGTGAGGGATTTTGAGAGGATATTTGTGCAGGTGTTGGCCGAGCCAAAAGGCTTTTAAGGTGTGAATTAGAGGGAAGGGGAAGTGCCATTTTATAAGAGGGGTGAGGGGCACCTTTGGAAAAGCTAGAAATATTATTTTATAATAAATTTATATTTGGTTTCTAATGGATAAAAAGTGTATTATTTAGAGTTTAAGGTGTGTATGGGTATAAATCCTTTCAACCAATAGATTTTAGATAGGTTTGGTCATTATATTAACCTTATCATTTATATTTAACTCTTAGTTAAATAGTTTGACATTTACCATGTCTCTTTGTATTTTTATATTATATAGTTAATAAACTTACCATATAAATCCAATAGAACCCCAAGAATTTCATTAATGATACAAATATCATTATATAAGTCCTTTGGATGAACCTTAGATTTTTAGGAATAGAATATAAATTAATAATATAATATTTGTTTTAAAAAATCTTTTATGTCAATTTTAACACTATTTGATATTTGATTTTTGTGAAACTCATAACAGCACAATTACTTCGAAAAAACATAATTAAATTAATATTAACATGTCATATTAATCTTTAAAATTACTATAATTCATAAAAAGTCTCAAATTACATTTATTTTGATATTTATAATATCAATTATTTTAATATTTCATTAATTAGGTAATTACTGCATCACCATTATGTCATAAATAAATTAAATTATTTAAATTCTAAAAATTATAAATAAAATACCATTATGTAGGAAATATTTTTATATTTCTAATGAATATTTATAATATAATTTATCTTATGTATAACCCTATATTAAAAATTATTTAGTTATTATATTTTGATTTTAACTATTTTAACTGTTCTTTGAATTAAATAATAATAAATGTCCTAATCTAATCCAAGTGGACCTAAATGATAATATTTTATTCCTAAGGTTGTTTCTGGTCGAGATACACTTTTCTAATAGAATTATGACATGTGTTAGGGTAATATTAATATCATTTTTACCCTTAATTATCCTATTTACTTTTAACCGCGGTAAATAAAAGTAAAAAGTTACTATTCCCCAAAAATTATGTTTATCTTATTGAACCACATTTTACTACTTGATATTAAATGTGTCTCTCAAATTTTCTAAATTCCACTCACAAAAGCGGTAAAATTAATTTTTATGTGAATTTCTAAATTCTCCTTGGAGGTGGGTAAAAGACGGTGAAAAGTTCAATAAATTTTTTATATATCTAAAATTATTATAAACTGACTCCAATGAATTATATTGAACTTATATAGGTATTATGTATCTATTTTGACATAAAATAAATTTAAATAAAATAAATTATTATTAAAATAAAAATTTGGTTTTAAACTATAACTCATTGTTTTTCACTATTCATCAAAAATTAAAAATTTTCAGAAAAATACCAAAAATTTACCCTAAGCTAAATTTGATATTCCAAATCCAAAAATTAATTCCATTTTGAAAGATAAAATTTATAAAATTTTAAAAAGTGGGTATTACTATTCATAATGGCTAGTTTGATTGGTTGTGGTGTGTGTTAGAACTCGAAGTTGCGTACAACACACGCTACTGTATTATTCAAAGAGAAGCGTACCATGGAAGCTTGGGGTGTTACATTATCCCATCCTTCAAATAATTTTGTCCTCAAAATTTCTAGAATACTACCGCATGAAAAGACTCGGATGATTCTTCATCATAAGTTCCTCGGGTTCCCACGTTGCCTCTTCCTTCTTATGGTTTCTCCATAGAACTTTTACCAGACGAGTCATCCAGTTTCTCAGCACTTGTTCTCTAGTATCAAGAATCCTGATGGGCTCTTCGCAATAAGACAGATCGGGTTCTAGTTCTAATTCCTCATAGGTGAGTACATGCGTTGGGTCAGGCATGTATTTTCTCAACAGTGATATGTGGAACACATCGTGAACTTTGGAGATATTTGGCGGCATTGCCAGATGGTAAGCTACAACACCAATTCGTTCTAGAATTTCGAAAGGTCCGATGTATATGGGACTCAATTTACCTTTCTTACCAAAACGTATAACTCCCTTCCATGAAGATACCTTCAAGAAAACCTGATCTCCTACCTGAAATTCTGAATCCTTCCTTCGATTATCGACATAGCTCTTCTGCCTACTTTGAGATGCTTTGATGTGGTTTTGGATTACCTTAACCTTTTCCATCGTTTCCTCTACCAGTTCTGGGCCTACGAGTTTTCTTTCACCAATGTCATCCCAACAGGTTGGTGTGAGACATCTCTTTCCGTATAACGCTTCATATGGTGCCATACGAATACTTGAATGGAAGCTATTGCTATAGAAAAATTCCACCAGAGGTAAATATTGATCCCACATACCCTGAAAGTCAAGTGAGCATGATCTCAACATGTCTTCTAAGGTTTGAATAGTCCGTTCTGATTGTCCATCATTTTGGGGGTGGTAGGAAGTGCTCAAATGAAGTTCAGTATCCATGGCTTTATGAAGACTTTTCCCGAATCTTGAAGTAAAACAGGGATCACGATTAGAAACAATCGATAGGGGCACTCCATGAAGTCTCACAACTTCATTAATATATAGTTTTGCTAAACATTCTAGTGGTAGATCTTCTCTTATAGCAAGAAAATGTGCTGACTTGGTAAGACGATCAACAATAACCCATATTGAATCATTCCTTCTAGGAGTCTTTGGTAGCCCCATGACAAAGTACATCGTTATATTGTCCCATTTCCACTCCGGTATGGGAAGAGGTTTCATGACTCCTTCAGGCTGTTGCCTTTCAGCTTTCACTTGTTGAAAAACCATACATCTTGACACAAAATTAGCAATCTCCCTCTTCATGTTGTCCCACCAAAAATGTTCCTTCAAATCTCTATACATTTTGGTTCTCCTAGGGTGTATAGAGAAATTGGAACTATGAGCATCATCCAATAATTCTTTTTTTAGATCAAGTATATCGGGAACACAAAGTCTCTTCCCAAATTTCAAAATTCCATCTTCATACACAAAGTCACTCAATCTCCCATCATTCACAGCTTTAATCTTCTTTTTAAATTCTTCATCATCGGTTTGAGAACTCTTTATCCTTTCTAGTAAAGATGGTTTGGCAACCATTTGAAAAAGTATCGATGTTTCACCTTCCATGGTAATTCCCATATCCATCTTCACTAGATCCATGAAAATATGATCCCTTTCAATTCTCATCACGTTCAAAACTCCATGATCCTTTCTGCTCAAAGCATCTGCCACCTTATTTTCCTTCCTCAGGTGGCAGTGTATCGTGAAATCATAATCCTTGAGTAGTTAAATCCATCGCCTTTTCCTCATGTTGAGTTCTTTCTATGATAAAATGTACTTCAAACTCTTGTGATCGGTATATATCTCACATTTTTCACCATAGAGATAATGTATCCATATCTTCAAAGCAAAGATTACATCAGCTAACTCAAGATCATGAGTAGGATAGTTTTTCTCATGAATTTTTAGCTATCGTGATGCATAGGCAACAACCCTATCATTCTACATAAGGACACAACCAAGTCCTTTATTCTATGCATCACTATAAATAACGAACCCATCATTACACGATGGTAGAGTCAATATAGGAGCATTGAATAATATTCTCTTCAGTTCTTCAAAACATTCTTCACACTCTTTTGTCCAAACAAATTTAACACCTTTACGTGTGAGCTTTGTTAATGGGTTATCCAATCAGGCAAAGTTCTGGATGAAACATCAATAATAACCTGCTAAACCAATAAAACTACGTACCTCAGTTATAATCGTTAGTGCAGACCATTCTTGGATTGCCTTGGTCTTAGAAGGATCAATAGAGATTCCATATTTAGAGACAATATGGCCAAGAAAAGAAATCTCCTGAAGCCAGAATTCACACTTCCCAAACTTCCCATATAATTCATGTCTTCTTAGAGTCTTCAGGATAATGTGCAATTGATTTTCATGATCTTCATAGCTTTTGGAGTATACCAAGATATCATCAATAAATACCACCACAAAATCATCAAGATATTCCTTGAAAAATCTATTCATTATATCCATGAATACAGAGGGTGAATTAGTCATCCCAAAAGGCATTACTGTAAACTCGTAATGCCCGTACCTGGTTTAAAATGCTGTCTTCAGAATGTCTTCTTCACACACAACTTATGGTATCCAGATCGAAGGTCAATCTTTGAAAAGTATTTAGATCCATGCAGTTGGTCAAATAAATCATCAATGCGAGGTAGAGTATACTTGTTCTTTATTGTTATAGAATTGATTTCCTTGTAGTCGATACATAACCTCATAGATCCATCTTTATTCTTAACAAAAGGATAGGGGTTCCCCATAGGGAAACACTATGACGAATAAATACCTTATTACTCAATTCCTCTAGTTTTTTCTTTAGTTAAAATAAATCCACAGTGGCCATTCTATAATGGGTCTTCGATATAGGCCTTGAACTAGGGATTAAATCAATGGAAAACTCAATTTCTCATTCTGGAGGATGTCCAGGTAAATCTTCTGGAAACACATCAACATATTCTCTCACAATTGGTATATCCTCTATTTGAACATTCCTTTCCTCACCCACAATCATTTCATTCTCTTCCTCCCCAATAATTGAATTTAGTTGAGCTACTGGGGGTGGATCTAGGTAATAATTAGGTGGTGATGATTCCGCTCTAAAGATAAGGTGTTACTTATCATCATCATCAAAAATAGTAACCTCCTTCTTCTTACAATAATTTTTTGCATCATGGTTTGAAATCCAATCCATACCGAGGATTATATCAAATTCAATCATAGGTATGGCGATGAGATCTGCAGATAAAGAACATTTATGTGCTCTAATGGGGACTGATTCACAAAACATTATTGCAATGATACTTCCCTTAGGAGTTTTGACTGACAACTCCCTTGTTAAATAAAATTGGAAATATCTAATTTTCTTAGAAATCTGGGAAGATATGAAACAATGCAATGATCCAGAATCAAATAATGCATTTTCTAAACTTGAGGAAACCATTAAATTACCTGCCACCACGTCTTTCGGAGATTCTACCTCAGAAGTAGTGATAACATAAGCTCGGCCTTGATCCCTTGGCCTTTTTTGAGGTAATTTCCCCTGACGCTTAGGAAATTCATTTACATAATTCCCCATCTCCCTGCAGTTGTAGCCTTGAACATCGGTAGCTTCTTTCTTCCCCTTGCAATCACGAGCTTGGTGGCCTTTTTCACCACACTTGTAATAGACTCCCATTCCCTTCAATCAAGTACCAGGGTGTTTCTTCCCACATTTACTACAGGATGGATATTCAACTTTTCCATTATTCCCCTTATTTCCATTTCCAGAGTGATCAGTAGATCTCTTCTTCTCTTGTCTTTCTTTAAATTCATAAGACTTAGAGAATTCTTTTTCTGTCTTGATAGCACATGAGACAATATCTTCGTACAATGAGAAGGTTTGTGAGACTAGTGATCGACGGAGAAATGTTTTTAACCCATAAAAGAAACGATCAATATTACTTCTTGGGTTACGTATATAATCTGCAACATACCTTTCTAACCTTGTAAAGTTATCCTCATACTTTGTGACATTATCATCCTCCTTTTGTCTCAGACTTAGAAATTGCCTTTCCATATCTGCTCGATGGTCACGGGGAAAGTATTTTTCTAAAAAAAGATCTTTGAACTCCCTCCATTCCATATTTGATACTTCATCATCTTCCTTCGTGTTTTGAATCAATGACCACCATTGATCAGCATCTCCAGTGAGGCGGTAAACTGCCATGACAACTTTTTCCCTTTCACTACTACCCAAAGCCTGAAATATTTTCTCTAGGGAACTTATCCATTGCTCAGCTACCAATGGATTTGTACTCCCATTTAATGTTGGTGGATGTTGCCTCATGAATCGATCTAACATTGATCCTCCACGCTGTGGATCAGGGTACTCCATACGGGTAAGGTTATTATTCATAACCTGAGTGAGTTGTCCCAGTATGGTGATTAGCTGATCAGCACCAGTTTCATCACCAGCTCCGCTATAATTATCTTGAGTAGGAGGGAAATCCCTACATGGAGTGCGTGCATTGATACAGTTCTCATTCCTTCCACTAGGCACCATTTCTAAACAATGGCATAAACTAGATTAGTTTATGAATCTAAATACCTAATTCCAAACTTGCAAAACACTTAACATAAATTGAACTATTTATGGATATAATCCATAATCATAAAAAATTTTTCTTTGAGGAAGTATATACTCATAAACCCTTCATAATGGTTTGCAATGAAAATGAGAATTATCCTAAGCATATCCCCTGGGAGTGTCGTAACCAAGAGTGCAGCAAAGCCCATTGTCATGCACCAGTTCCCATTCGAGTCTAGCTCAAAGTGGTGTTTTTAGGTTTTACCCCTAGGTACATCTGTGCCAGAGCCACCTCTACCTACTCATATCCAGACATGGATGTATTGCTCAGAAAACTCACAAAATCTCTACAATACCAAAATTCAAGGAAGTTCTTCTATACTAATCCTCAAAGTCCATCTTAGGTCTATGTTCTCTAATCAGAGTTTATCTAAATCTCGCTTCCAAGGTTTGTTCTAAACTTCCTCTGATACCAACTGTAACGCCCCGACCCCAGTTACCAAGAGTAGGTTCATTATTACATAACATTTTCATGATCACAAAAGATCAATTCTTGAAAGACCGATTAGTTTAGTATCCTTGGAAACACTAGATACATTCATAAAGTTTACATTACATAAAAAAGTGAAAACTACAACAACATCTTGTCTCCACAGTCATATCCCCTTATACCATCCCTGAAGGTCATTCATAAAATAATTCTTCACATCCTAGGAAAAATAAAACATTTAAAGGGGTGAGCTCAGACGCTCAGTAAGGATAACAATATAGCGAAAACTTTCATAAATAAGCATAAACATTTAAGGAAATGTATAACTATAACGACCCATAATTTACATACATTGTTATTACATCAGAATTAAAGCATACTTATTACAACATATAACAAAACCATTAAAGGACCGTATAGGTATAGTGTCTTTAGAAACTGGGAAACATAAACAACTGGTTCATAAAGCGTCTACACTGTCTCCCATTTATTTCATCATATCTATAGTCCCTTTTGGCATATCTTACTTAATAACCTTATTCCTGACCTGGGGAAAGAAAACATTCAAAAGGGTGAGCTCAAATGCTCAGTAAGGGTAAACAAAAGAAATATCAATCACATCAAAATAAAAACATAACATTTTGGAAATCTTACCCTGCAAAAGAGATCATAATTTCATAGCATGGGATAAATCATGGTAGTGAAATGTAATCCCAATAGTCATAACATAAAAAATTAAACTTTGTGGAATTCACACATAATAATAGAGAATCATTTCTTATTAGTCAAGACTCATTACCAAGACTATCTTAGTGGACAAAGTCCATTTCTGAACCGAGTTCACTCCTCGTTTCAGTCCTGTTTTACTGAACCGGTTTAACCTACCGTTCCAGCCATGTCTATCTCATGAGATATAAAATCTTTACCCAATTAATTGGAGGGAGATATAGGTCCCACCCATCTTATAATTATACCATTCTTATGTGCTCCAAAAAATCATAAATCATACATCATTGCATAACCCATGTAAAAAAAAGGGATTCTTAAACAACATGACCTCATAAAACAATCCATATAAGATAAAGGAATTCATAAAAACAATTCCATCACAACATAATCAAATCAATGTAATAATAGGGATAGAAATATAACCCTATATTATCTTAGTTGGAAAATAATTTTGATAAAACACTTGAACTCCATTCTTGAGGAAAATATCTTTTCTACTTCAAATTTTTTTCCTTTCTTAACATGTCAAACAATTTTAAACTAAAAGAAGTTGATTAAAAATAAACTTGAAAACTTTTAAAGTAAGCTTCTTGGAAATAATGTTTTAAAAATCCATTCATTCCGTATAAGTTAAAAAAACATTCTTCTCGTACTTTTGTCAGAAAAGTCAAAAAGTACCTCGTACGAAAAACGACAAAAGATTCCTTTCATATCTTTTACTAAAAACTCACCAAAGGGTAAAATTGGATTTAAAAAATTTTATGTGGATGGAAATAATATTACATATTGAGGAAACATGGATGTGGATGATAAAATACACCCCAGTAAATTCCAAAGTATAAACAATCTCGGATAAAAATGAGATTGTGATATTTCCCTTACCTTAGGTCCAATTTGCTTCGTAAGTGTCCGAACCTTCTGTATAATGATTTAAATAATGTTATTGACTTATTCCAGAATCATAATTATTTTTATTATATCATATATGGTCATATTCTTAGCTTCTTATTAGTAATATTTCATTACTACTTGTTATTCGGGTGTTTATTACTTTTTGTTCTTATGCGTGTTTTGTCGAATAAATTCTTATTTTTCTTTTTAGGTTATAGATACCACATTTCTAGAATGGTATTAGTGTAATATATATCATATTCATTCATTCAATTCATTTATATAATCATTATGCAATGAAGATCATGTAGAACGAGTCGCATCACATTGTGGAGACAGTATTCCGTACGTACGCACGAGCGATGATATCATTCCCATGATTGTGGAATTGTATTGGAGTGTATATATACTATTTAAGAATCAATATAAATTTAAAATAATCATATATAGTCATTATTTACACCATTATACCCATCCAAGTAAGGTGGTGGTGGAAAATAGATTACACCACGGTGTGGAGACGGTATTCCGTACGTACGCACGCGCGATGATTTCGTTTTCCGTAGGATGGATAGATGGTGAAATAGGGTTGTTTCATACTTATAATAACATATCAGTATATGATTGATACTGATGTTATTACTTCATAATGAAAAAACTAAATAAGAATAAGTGTAAGAAGAAATAAAGATGAAAGAATCGGTAACAGACATTACCTCTTCTTTGAAGCGCTTCTTTGAGACCTCCTTTTAGGGCACTAAAATTGGTCTTTGAAGAAGAACAGGACCTCTAGGATGTCTCTAGGGAAGTTGAGAGAAGAAATTGGCAGGGGTTGGCCGAGATTGAATGCTCAAAGTGGTGTGAGGAAGAGAGGGAGGAGGTGCCCTTTTATAAGGGAGGAGAGGGGCACCTTTGGAATAACTAAAAAATTATTTTATTATAAAGTCAAATTCAGTTTTTAATAGCTCCAAATTGATTTATTTCGAAGATAAGGTGGGGATGGGTCGAAATAATCTCATAAAATAGAATTTATACAAGTTTAGGTTCCTATTTTAACCTTATCATTTAGATTTAACATTAAGTTAAATAATTTTACTTTTACCGTGTCTTCTTGTGTTCTTACACTATAAGGTTAATAAACTCACTATAACAAGCCAAACGAACCCCAAGTTGTTTATTATTAATATATATATAACCTTATCTAAGTCATTTGGCCGAACATTAGATTTTTAGGAATAAAATAACAGTTAATAATATAATATTTTTTTAAAAAACTATTTTATGTAAATTTTGACACTATTTAGTAATTGATTTTTGTGAAAATAATAAAAGAATGATTAGTTCTAACCAAGTTAATTAAATCAATACTAACATGTCATATTAACCTATAAAATTAGTGTAATTCATAAAAAGTCTCACATTACATTTATTTGGGTATTTATAACATCAATTATGTCAATATTTCATTAATAAGATAATTACTGCATCATCGTTGTGTCATAAATAAATTAAATTATTTAATGTCTAAAAATTACAAATAAAATACCATTATGTAGGAAATTTTTTTATATTTCTAATTAATATTTATAGTCCAATTTATCTTATGTATAACCCCATATTAAAAATGATTTACTTATTAAACTTTGATTTTAACTATTTTAACCCTTCTTTAAATAAATTAATAATAAATGTCCTAATCGAATCCAAGTGGGCCTAAATGGTCATATTTTATTTCTAAGGTTGTTTTTGGTAGAATTAAACTTATCCAATAGAATTAGGACATGTGTTAGGGTAATAATAATAACACTTTTACCCTTAATTACCCTATTTACTTTTAACCGTGGTAAAAAAAAGTAAAAAGTTACTATTCACCAAAAATTATTTTCATCTCATTGAACCACATTTGAGTCCTTGATATTAACCGTGTCTCTTGGATTTTAGAAATTCCACTCATAGAAGCGGTAAATGTAATTTTTATGAAAAATTCATTTTTTTAACTACCACTTAGTGGTTTCACTATTCATCAAAATTTGAAAGTTTTCAGAAAAATACCAAAATTTCACCCTAGGCTAATTTCGATATTCCGAATCCAAAAATGAAGTCCATTTTGAAAAATAAAATTTATAAAATTTCAAAAAGTGGTTATTACTATTCATAACGGCTAGTTTTAATAATATTTTAATAGCATATCATTGTTTAGTGAAACTCGGTATTGCGTACGACGCAAGCTATCGAGGAAGGCCACAATTGCGTGTAAAGAAATCCAATCTAGTGTTGTGTGTAGTGAAATATTCCTTTGATGATTTAAAAACAAAATATTTCTCATAAAAGTCTCGGGCGTTACAATAACATAAACAAAAGCCTTTTAAACTTGAACTTCAGCATAATATGGAAAAGATAAAATGAAATAATTCCATTTAATTATTCACATGGATATTCTACTAGTCGAATAATCACATGCAATATCAATAACCACTTTCATAATGATGGAATGCATAATGCTAGACTTTCATAACCACATAGTCAAGGCCTTGTGCCAAGACTACAAATAAGATTTTTTAAATTCCTTGTGCCAAGACACTAATTTGTCTCATGAGACCTACCAATGCATTGAGGAGATATAGTGGGCTCCACCCGTCACTTATTAAGTCCAATTAATTCCTCATATGAACAGGTTTAAACATAACATAAACATTTGTATTAAAACTAGCATACAAAATGTCAATACTTTATCCATAAACCATGAATGGTATAAAAATAACACATCCACATTCAAACATATCACAAAACCTTAAATACAATAAGGAAGTTTTGTATCATAATAAATTAACTTCAAATAAGCTTAAAATCCATCAAAGGATGTTGACATAGATGAAATCAAAACTATTTGAGAGAAATATCTCTTTTTTTTAAATCATTTAAAAGTCACATAATTATAAAATAAAACATTTACTTTGAAAATATTCTTATAAGCTTGTAAGGGGAGATTCAATGATTTTATAACGGCGGAAAATAGCCGCACCCTCCATATAAGTTAAAAAAAGACATTCTTACCTTAATTCTGTCGAAAAGGTTAAAAAAGACCTTTTTTGGAAAATGATAGAAAGATTCCTTTATAAAATTCTTATAAAAAGTCAAACAAGGGTATAAATGACTTTAACTCGTAGTCTGTAAAATAGTAAGAATGATTTTAAATACATTTTTAGGAAACATGGATGTGGATGATAAAGAGGTCTCAGTAGATAATTACGTATAAACAACCTTGGATAATGAAGAGATTGTGAAATAAACCCTTACCTTGTGATTTTACTTAGTCGATGGTATGTTAAACTCCTGTATAATAGTTAAAAAATTGTTATTAAATTATACAAGAACCATATACATAATTATGATATCATATATGATCTTATAATAATTCTTTGTTAATAATATTTTAGTATTATCGTCGTTTCGGGTGTTAACTTACTCGTTTTATTTTATATGTTTTGTTAAATAAGCCGTGTTTGTTATGGATAGGTTATATATTATTCATATCCAGAATTATATCATGTCCTTAAACATTATTTTTATTCATCAAATGAGAATTATACTTGAATGGATACAATGGGAAATGAATCTCATCGCGTTCGAGGAGACGGTAGTCCGTACGTACGCACGAGCGACAATATCACTCTTTTGATGTTAAAAAAATATATAATTGGATAGTATATCATATATACAGAATCATTATAATTTTATATTTATTATTTACATGAATTACACATCATTATTATACCCATCCAAATAATAATGTTTTGAATAACAATTACACCACGACGTGGAGACGGTAAGCCATACGTACGAACGTATGATGACATGTCATTTAAAGGATGGATAGAATAATGAATATGGTTGTACCATATTTATAATAACATCACAGTATATAGAATATACTGGATTTATTATTTTATAATGGGAATAACAAAGAAAGAATAAGTTGAAGAAGAAAGGAACTTGAAAGAATGTGGTGAAAACATTACCTCTTCTTCGAGTTCTTCCTTTTGATTTGATCAAAAGGGCTCCTTAGGTTGTCTTTCTGATCAAACTAAGTAATATAGGTTTAATTGAGGAATTTTTAGAGGATATTTGGGCAGGTTTTGGCCAAGACAAAAGGCTTTTAAGGTGTGAATTAGAGGGAAGGGGAAGTGCCCTTTTATAAGAGGGGTGATGGGCACCTTTGAAAAAACTAGAAATATTATTTTATAATAAATTAATATTCGGTTTATAATGTCTTAAAAGTGAATTATTTAAAGGTTAATGTGGGGATGGGTCGAAATCCTTTCAACCAATATATTTTAGACAGGTTTGGGTCATTATATTAACCTTATCATTTATATTTAACTCTTAGTTAAATAGTTTGACATTTACCATGTCTCTTTGTATTTTTATATCATATAGTTAATAAAATTACCATATACATCCAATCGAACCCCAAGTGGTTCATTAATGACACAACTATTATTATATAAGTCCTTTTACCGAACCTTAGATTTTTAGGAATAGAATATAAATTAATAATATAATATTTGTTTTAAAAACTCTTTTATGTCAATTTTGACACTATTTGGTATTTGATTTTTGTGAAAATAATAACTGCATGATTACTTCGAACAAACATAATTAAATAAATACTAACATGTCATATTAACCTATAAAATTAGTGTAATTCATAAAAAGTCTCAAATTACATTTATTTTTATATTTATAATATCAATTATTTTAATATTTCATTAATTAGGTAATTACTGCATCACCATTGTGTCATAAATAAATTAAATTATTTAATGTCGAAAAAGTATAAATAAAATACCTTTATGTAGGAAATACTTTTATCTTTATAATTAATATTTATAATAGAATTTATCTTTTTTATAATCCTATATTAAAAATGTTTTAGTTATTAAATTTTGATTTTAACTATTTCAACTCTTCTTTGAATTAAATAATAATAAATGTCCTAATCTAATCCAAGTGGACCTAAATGATAATATTTTATTCCTAAGGTTTTTTTTGGTCGAGATACACTTTTCCAATATAATTAGGACATGTTTTAGGGTAATATTAATATCATTTTTACCCTTAATTATCCTATTTACTTTTAACCGTGGTAAATAAAAGTAAAAGGTTACTATTCACCAAAAATTATTTTTATCTTATTGAACCACATTTTACTCCTTGATATTAACCGTGTCTCTCAGATTTTATAAATTCCACTCACAAAAGTAGTAAAATTAAGTTTTATGTGAATTTCCAAATTCTCCTAGGAGGTGGGTAAAAGACGGTGAAAAGTTCAATAAAATTTTTATATATCTAAAATTATTATAAACTGACTCCAATGAATTATATTGAACTTATATAGGTATTATGTATCTATTTTGGCATAAAATAAATTTAAATAAAATAAATAATTATGAAAATAAAAATTCGGTTTTAAACTATAACTCAATGTTTTTCACTATTCATCAAAAATTAAAAGTTTTCAGAAAAATACCAAAAATTTACCCTAAGCTAATTTTGATATTCTGAATCAAAAAATGAAGTCCATTTTGAAAGATAAAATTTATAAAATTTCAAAAAGTGGATATTACTATTCATAACAGCTAGTTTGATTGGTTGTGGTGTGTGTTAGAACTCGAAGTTGCGTACAACACACGCTATGATATTATTAAAAGAGAAATGTACCATGGAAGCTTGGGGTGTTACAGTTACTTCCGGGAATCTGATTGTGGTTTCATCAAATGTTGGGTAGATAGCCACATGAATTAATGGTAGATATTTATATTCATATTGACTATAGAAAACACCCTTAGGGACTAGTCCTTGCTACCTTTCAATGAAAACACTCATAATGGGTGGTCTATGATGGTAAATAAAACATCCATTGTAGGGAGATATGTGATACTACTTGTGGGGATTCCATTGATTTAGTGCAAAGATTAAATTGGTTATTAGAAAAGGATATATCCTAACACATATGAGCTATTAGACCTTATAATGTCATTGGTGGGGGTGGTTGAGTCTCCCTCACTAATGGTGATCAACTGTAATGAATCACTTTATACTTGGAAGGAGAATTTAAAAGGTTTTAATTTTGGTATAGAGAATTCCCAATGTAATTATAATGTATTAATTTTTGATTTTATCCCTTGAGTTATTGACACATTATACTGGGGTGAAATCCCCCATTCATTATTATAGTTTGCATATTTACCATGTTGTGATCAGTGACGGTCCAATAATGGCCAAATCAGGCGTGGTTGAACTTGGTCGCAGGCTTATAGAAGAATTTTGTTTTGGTTATCTTGTTATTTTTTATATAAATTAGTTTATTATTTATTTATATCATGTAATATGTATAGTATATATGTATGATACTACGATGGTGTTTCACTAATAAGTTATGTACTCACTTCCTATTCGAGAGGACATTTCTCTTGGGTACTGAAGATTCCCTTCATGTGGTTTCAGGTGTAGTTTGTGTTTTAGTTTAGTTTTTTATAAATCTTAATGATTTAATAAAGACCATTGAAAGGGGAAATTTATGGGTAGGAGTTATCATGGATCCTTAACGTATTTTATTTTTATTCATATTTTATGGACACTACCTTTTATTTTCCCTGTACACCTGCCTGCATGCTCCATTTTATTTTTTATAATGTTTACAATTTTTATTTCTATATATTTTGGAATGAGTTATTATTACTTATTCAATTATTATTTTTAAATATAGTGTAGGGGTTATAGTCTCCTCTCAGTACCTCCATATACCCTCCACACAACAAGTAAGCAACCTCTAACATAGGAGGAGGCACGCCAAAGGTGACACGACTCCACCCATCTTGTTACTATTTATAGTAACCTAGGTTAATATGTTGCAATGTGGTATCAAAGTTTCTTTGTTTGTATTACTATTTAGAATATATTATAAAGGAGACATAGGAATGAGAAGAGGATGGAGAGTGAGAGGGCGCTGCATATCGCGGGACAAACGGCGAAAAACCCTAGCTCGGCAGGGATACGTGATGACAGATCTTCCGTAGATGTGGTTGTAGGTCGGGTACCCTCTATTGAATCGAATATAGAAGAAACGGTTGCTCCAAAAACATTCAAGCATCGAGGCCTTCCTGATATATCTTTCACAAATGATGAAGTAAAATCTATTTCCTCAGATCTTAATTTTGACCTCGTGGGAAAGTTCTTTAAGCATCATCCTTCGTTCCTATTTCTCCGAAATACACTTGAAAATATTGGTTTTTCTGATTTTCACATAAGTTTGTTAAACTCGTGGAATGTTCTATTACGATTCTCCTCAGACTACGATTAATATCGTCTTTGGATGCATGGTTCATGGAGTTTTGGAAAATCTACTATGAAGGTGTTTAAATGGTCTTCAGATTACGATACTGGTTCAAACCCCCCTGTTGTTCCAATTTGGAAAGGGTTTCCAGGCTTACCGCTTCATCTTTTCAAACAAAAGGCAGTCTTTTCAATTTCTAGTCTTTTTGGAACCCCGATTAGGTTGGACTCTGCTACATTGAACCTGTCAAGACCCTCTGTTGCTAGGATATGCACTGAAATTGATATCTCGAGGGATCTTCCATCTCACTTTTGGATCTAGAATGGGGATAAAGGGTTTACTCAGGATGTGGTCTTTGAAAATCTTCCAAATTATTGTAATAAATGTTTCAGAGTTGGACATCTATTCAATGAATGTGAGAAACAATGTAATCCTCCCCCAACTCGGGTTAAATTTCTGTGGGTTGAAAAAGCACCTTTAAAATCAATTGCTAATGCTCATACAGTTCACTGCCCCAAGGAAAAGGGGAAGCTTAACCAAGATGGTTTGGCTGGATATTCTAATTTTAGCATTAGTGAAGCAAATCCTGAGGTCATAGATGAAACAAAAATTAAACAAGCACCTAAAAATCATATTGATGACTATGTCAATGCTGTCATGGATGGTATTGGGCATGAGTCAGCTTGAAAAGCTATAGCTTCCACTCAGGAGGAAAATTCTTATGTTGGAGTTTCTGAGGGTAAAGTGAGTGTTTCCCCACCCCCTACAGTTGACGAACAATGTAATTTGATGCACTCTTTAGAAGATAAGAATAAAGAGTATGACTTAGACACCAGTGATTCCTCTCATGATGAGGCAGATCATCCTATACAGGTTGAAGAACCTTATTTGAATTGAATGACCAAAAAAGGTAAAAATCCTATAGTGGATGCTAATGGTTTCAACACTCCAAATACAAAAAAGACAAGAAAGCGCAGAGATTACTCTCAAATGGAAAGGACCATAGTCACACGCTCTATGGATGTGTCTAAGAAAGGTTATTCTCAGAACCCACAAGACATGAATACTACTATTCAATCAAATGAAGAGTTTTCTCATCAATATACTGACAAGGTGAAACAACAACTCTCTTTCATGGAGGGACAAATGGATATTGCTTTTCAAAAATTTCAACAGGGAGAGATTTCAGCAGAGAGATATCTTAGTGTGAAGCGATATTACTTCAACAAGAAAATATCTCTATCCATGTAATCCTCCTAATGCTATTGTCTTCTCTTCCCTGATTTTTGTTTCTATCATGGATTGAAGGACATGTTTTTCTCGGTCCTGGAATGATGTTGCTACTCCTTATGATTGAGGTTGTATGGTTGGGGAGTGAAGTCCTTGATCGATCTTCCTTTCCCGCTGTTTACACACCACTAAGGCCTGTATATTCTAGACCTTCAGCTTGTTCTTGCCTGGAATATGGTGGTTTTTGATGTTTTTTCTACCTGTTTTAAGTGATGGTTTTAAGTTCTCTGTTTCTTTGGTTTGATCAGTTTGTCTTTTGTCTGTTTGATGGAAGTGGAAAGAAATCAATGGAAGCAAAGTGGATTCATTCTTGCTATGATTGGATTTTTTTATCTGGCCCTGACTGCATACTGGAAGATCCGGGATTTATCTTACTTTTTGTGTTGGATTTTCTGTGCTAAAGGATAGTTTGATGGCTTAGTAAGGGAAGGAACTCTATATTGACTTTATGTTTCATATTTTAACCCACTGTTTCTACTATTCCATTCATAGTTTATAATATTTCATGCTAACTGCATGGGAGGAAGGATCGGGCTGCTATAACTTTTCAATAAGATAGATCCTTGATTTTTTTGGATGGACTGCAAATTTAAAGATCCATCTTTGAAAGAACCAATTGACTATTAATAGAGACCTTTTTTTGCTGTTTTTTGCATTACTACATGACCTTCTACTGGATGATGACTTTGTGCTGCTGGTTTCACCTTTTCCCTTACAATGGTTTAGCAGTGTGAGAGAAGTATCTCATGTTGATAAAGAAGAAACATTGAGCAGCACTCCAGATGTTCAGCTTCAATCATGCTCGGTTCTTCCAGTATCATCCCTGCTAGATGGATTGTCAGAGTCTCCGATGGTCAATGAACCTCATGACTTATAATGGATCTTCCTTGGTGTTTCTTATTTTTCAATTCTCAAAATTCAGCTGGTGCAAATTCATTACACATTGTGTTTGTAATGCTACTTTTGTTTTTAATAAATTTCCTTGGGGCATGAATTAGGTGGCCAATTCATGTCACCACTTTTAAAAAAAAACATAGGAATGACTCTGATCCCGTAACTGATATCACACTCATGCATCATGAAAAACTTTTATGGTAAGAATTCTATGTTACCATGGGATTTGGATTTCTATTATTTATGTGTTATGTTATAATAATATGATTTCACCTCATGTTATGAACATTTTGTTTAAAGTTTATGATTTATTTTTGATTTTTATCTTCTAATTATCATTAAAGATAAGTTTCATGAACCATGATTAGGTAAATAGGGTTCACATGAAATACATAGGCCTAGACATCTAGTTATTGTTAATGAGGATTGAGGTTCAGATATTTAAAGTGTCAATAGTAGATCATTTATTGTTTTCATATTGATTTTATGGGTGCAATTTTAATAAAATAAATGTAAATGTATATATATTTCAATATATATTCTTTTTATGGAATATTATAATGTTATATAGTGATATTATCCTTGAAGATGATGACAATATGGTTCCATGTGAATAGGAGGTTCAATGACCATAGTGGTTCGACGCATGCTCATGTGTCCATATAAATAGACCTCATGTGGTGTTTTTCATATGATATGTTTTTTAAAGTTCTAGTAAAAATATTTATGATTTTCCCCATATAACATGGAATGTAACTCCATAAAAATAATAATATTATTATGATTCCTACAAATAGATCATCTAGGATCAATCCATTGATTATTGTATAAATGACTGATGAGTTTGTGATTCTCGAGGTAGAAATTCACTTGGTGGATTCTCGTTGAGAATTGGTTCCCTATGGGATGATGACTTTGGTATGTGATGTTGGATATGTTATATGAGACCTATGAGTGGGTATCTAGGAACATTGGTTACATTAGTTCATTCAAAATGGGGTCATTTATGATTCCATGTGATTTGTAACCTATAAAAGAAATGGTTTATTAACTCAGTGAGAGATACTAAAGACCATTGATACATGAACCAAAATTATCAATGAGTTGGTGGTATGTGGTATGAAATGTTAAACTAAATTAAGGATTTTCATAAGCATGAGAGTTATTTATAGTAAGAATAATTGGTAGGTATCTTGGGTTTTGAAATTAGTACATGTGTAGTGTATCCATGTAAATGTTATGATCATGGTGATGACTAGGATGTGTTTTGTTGATGAGAACTTTGACTGATTATGTTTTTCGGTATTAGAGTTAGATTTCAATGGGAGGATCAGAAAGATTCCAATAATCATTGATTCCAGATGCATTTATAAATGGAATAATAGTAGTTCATGGATAAATTCTTGTGATTAATAATTATTTCAAGATGGTGTGTGTTGGTATAATAGTCCTTAGAACAAGTAATGATCCTAATTTTGAAGGGGTGTTATAATGGTTCTTATAAGTCCTAGACCTTAAACACTACATATTCTTGAGTTATGTTAAGAATTTAAATTCATTAAAAGTGATGATCTTGTAAGGTTTAGAGATTTAGAGAATTTTTCCATAAGAATAACAAAACAACTCAACTATTACAAAGTGTGAATGTCTACTCACTATCCATTTTTTCATAGAGTAAAACATTCTAAAATGAAACATGAATTATTTTTATTGATAAAAAATCTTCATAACATTCATCTTGAAATCCTAATTTATCTTACCCATCCTTATACACTTTGAAAAAAAATTTAAAACTAGGTATGGTCACAAAAAACATAGTAAGGGATATAAAATAAGGAATGAAAATGTTAGTCCATGAATAGTTTAAACTCATGATTTTTTCACAAATAAAATATAAACCCTTTAGCATACCTCAAGAAATAATAAAATTCATGTAAAATTCATACAAATCTTAAATAATAAGGGTAACTTGTGGAATCCATATCATTCTTACATTGTAGCCTTCACGACTACATAAGAAATAACCTTTATGGTTACGTTTGGAATACCCATCATTGTATATCCCCTAAATATCTTAACCAAAACCCAAACGATTTACTATGAATCATTAAACAATGATTTGGAGAGATATCATGGGCTCACCCTCCCTTTATTTATCATTTAAACACCAATATACATAAACATTTCCTAATAACCATAACATAATCATAACACATAAAACAAGCATAATGGAAACAATAAAATTTTCCCATTCAAATAAAATTTCATATTTACAAGCCACACACTCATAAATGAAAATAATTAATTTTAAAATATAATGGTAAACTTTTAATTTAAACATAAATATAATAAATATACATCAAAGTGATATATTCCATTCATGTTGTATATTTAAAAAAACATTCTATGTTATTGAAATAATCCATCCATTTTTAAAACCCACTTAAAAAATTTTAAAAGAATAATTTTGTATCAAAGTGTCCCATAACATATTGAAACTATTTAATGAAGTTGAAATTTTAAAACATTAATCTCCATATAAATAAATATTTAAAACCATTTTGAAAACATGGACATTAATGAGAAGGATTTAAAAGAATAAATCTTTAAAACATTTAAAATAATGTTTTTGATAAAGAGATCCTTAAAAATATAATTAATGAAACACTAGATAGAAACTAAAAAGATATAATTTAACAAAATTCATTTACATAGAAATATATTTACAAAAACAATCTTAAAAACATGGACATAAAATATAAATATTTACAAGAATAAATCATAAAAACAATAAAATGAGGATTTTAGTTAAAAAGACCCTTATATTGAGTCCAACATCTCTCATATGTTATTTATCTTCCTAAATAATAATCCTAGGTTAATTTATACATTATTGATAACCTTTTACATGTTTAATATTCTGTTTATATTACTTAATACCATGTTATAACAATTACATAATTTTTTATGTTTGTTACGGATGTTTTGCCAGCATTCAGTACTTGAGTCAAAAATGAACTTGGTATGATTTTAACATTCCATGTGGTCATAATTAAATCATAATAAGAATAATATTAATTATATAATAATTAATTTTATAAATAAATTATACCTTTAAATACATTCATTAAATATGGATATTAAAAATGAACAATGTTACCATCATGGTGACGGTTGGCCGTACGTACGCATGAGTAAAATTTTCATTTTTCAATAATCATTATGAAAAGAAGGTAATTATAATTTTATATTTCCATAATTATCATAATATAATTAAAATTATATTATTCATTTAAATATAATTTTATATATAATACAAGTGACTTGGTGATTAAAACCAAATCACATCACTTCGTAGAGGTGATTGTTCACATGTACGCACGAACAACGTTATCATTTTTATTTGCAAGGAAAGTAAGAAAAAATGATATATTATTATATTTTAATGATTAATATATCATTAATAACACATATGAACATTAATTATATCATTATAACTAGTCAGGAGATACGATTTTGGAAAATGAATTATATCAGTTCATGGAGCTGATAGTTCACACGTACGCACAAATGATTAAATTATTTTCCCATTTCATAGAATTATAGATGGATTTAGGTGATGATATTAACATAATAACATCTTAGTATATTAGGGATACTATATTTATTATTTAATCATGGTGTAAGGATATTTTAAGGAATATGAAGAAGAAACAAAATTAAAATACTTAATAAAAAATGTTACCTTCCCTTTGTATGATCACCTTTCATAACAACTTATCACCTCTAAGGATATTCTTATGCCTAAAATAAGGATTCAATAATGTGGATAGGGATTATATTAAGGGTATTGTGTAGATTGGGGATGCTCTAAATGGTTTTTGAAGTGTGAGTAATAGAGAAGAATGAGTGCCCTTTTATAGAAGAGTGTAGGGGCACTCATGGAATTATTAAAAGTATTAAGTTAATATAAATTAAATTTATATAAAAAATGAGTCCAAATTGATTTATTTATAATAAAGGATATGTATGGGTAAAAATATAATTATCAAATGAAAATTATACGTGTTTATAATATTTTTTAATCCTTATCATTTTGTTTTTACCCCTTTTAACTCTTACAATTTTATCGAGTAATTTACATTTTGAGGGTTAAAATAACTACCAAATAATACCAAAAATACCAATTAATGAGTCATAAATGACATTTATTTACTTAACAGAACTATTTTTCTTAATCATATATTTTTATAAAATTTATATCATATAATTAAATATTTTATATTTGAAGATATGAATTATGTCAATTTTGACACTTTTCATTATTTGTCTTTTCAAAAAATCAGAACAACTTGATTCCTTCAAAAAAATACTTTATAAAATCTGTAACATTTCAAATTGATTGATAAAATTTGTGTATGGAATCAAATATTTCAAATTATATTTATTTTAATATTATTATTATTACTATTTATTTGATTCTTCCTTTAATAAATCTATTAATGCATCATTATTGTGTCATAATTAAATTTAGTTATTTAACATTTAAAAATTATAAATAAATTATAATTATGTATAAAAAAATTTTAAATTTTAAATTTCTATTTATAGTCTAAATTATCTTTTATATAAACCTATATTAAAAATTATTTAATTATGAAAAAAATAGGTTTGAATTTTTTAAATTATATTTAAATAAAATATAATAAATGTCATATTATTACCCAAGTGGATTAAAAAGGATATAATTTTTTCATAAGGTTGATTTAGGTCGAAACCTACCCATACGATGAAATTAGGACAAATTTTAGGGTAACTTTATAATATTAATATATATGTTTTACCTTTAATTACCCGATTTACCCTTAACCGTGTTAAATATAATACAAATGTTTCTATTTGAAAAAAATTAATTTGACCCTTTTAGATAAAAATTATAATACTTATTACAACCATGTATTCCCTTTTTTGAAATTTGAATTCACATTAGTGGTTAAATCATGTTTTACACTAATATCGTAGATGTGGCGAGAAGACGGGTAAAAGAGATGTTAAAAAAACCCAATATGTTTTTATTTCTAATTTCAATATAAAAATTAATCCAATTAACTTAATTGTATTAAATGATAAAAACATAATGTAATTGTAAATTAAAACCAATTAAAAAGATAATCTAGTAATATAAAAAAATAGATGAAAAAACAGTTTTGAATTGAAACAAAGTATTTTTCACTGTTCATTAAAATATTAAATTTATCAGGAAAATAAAAAAAATACAACCAAAGTTAGTTTTGAGATCCCATTTCCAAATAAAAAATTTATTGTGTCAAATATAACTTATAAAAGTTTCAAAATATATATTTAAAATAGGTTCACCATCAAAAGGCGGTAAAAATGCATTTTTTTAAAAAATACTCTTTTTATAAATAAAATTGAGTCTGTTATTATATCATGTCTATAAAACATACAAGATTAATTTTAAACATCATATTGAATTTATATTTTATTAATATAATCCAAAAAGAGTGATTTTATTTATTTATAATCATAATTATTTTCACTTAAATAGTTTTTCATAAAAATACATCCTTTATATTGAATTGGTTTGTATTTTCATTAATAATTAATTTTATAACCAAATTATAATAATTATATAAACATGATTAAAACATATTTTCATAATTTAGTTAATATTGTTCATTCTTTCCATTATAACAACAAGTCTATAATGATAATATAATAATATTTAATTGTCTTATTTTGCTTGATATGGCATATCATGTATACTATCCAAAAAATTATTTATTTTTAAAAACTCAAGATGTTACATTCTCCCCCATTTTTAAAGTGTTCCCTCACAATTTTGAATTTGGGGTCAGTAACAAATTTATGAATTTTCAAAATTATTTTATTGTAATCCCACTTCATAAAAAAGGATTAACAAAACATTCACTTTAAATGAAAGAAAGAGAAGTATGAAGGTCACCTAAGATAACACATACTAGGGTTCCATATAGGAAAACGTGGATATGGAATATAAATCTAATGATCATGTTCTGATAGAGTTTGGTTGAAAACATTGTTAAGAGAAATTTAACAATCTGAAAATCAGAATTTTTTTATGGTTTAAAAGGTCATTGATTTCAAAGTAACAAAAATAAATGTATTTTTTTTTGTTTTAAGATCATTTTAATAGAGTTGAGGAATTAGATTACTACTTAGAATAAGAACATAGGGAAATATACTTACTTGTATGTATAGTTTCATCCACTAATCAAATTCCAACATATCTCATCTTTTTCTCTAAATGATGAGTATTCAAGATGATTTTTTCACACTTGAACTAAATTATAAAGAATCACATAATCTAAAAAATATTACCTATTTATTTTTCATATCGTGAAACCTTAACCAAAACCATAATGGTTAGGATAATATAAGATAATTATTCAAAATGTATAAACCTTTATATGAATAAAAACTACTTCAGTCTCCAAATTTCAACAATGACACCCAAAGTTCAACATATTACCTTTAAAAAATATCTATAGTTAAAATTCATCAAAATAATAAAAACTAAGAATGAGACCAAAAATTTAAAAGGACTTGATCACATAATATTATAAGATAAATTTTTACATTTATCTCTAAATAACATCAACAAATCTTAATGTCTTATACCATGAATTAATTAAACTAATAACATATTCTCCATGAAAGTTTAATCATTTCCATAAATAACCTAATTTCCTATAAATATAAAATTAAAATCATAGATTCTTTCAAAATATAATTAAACTATTACTCCTCATATAAAATACCATAGTAGTATATTTTCCTTGATCATATGGGATTCCAAAAATAGTAGACATCTTACAAAATAATATTTATCACTTAATACAAAAATTATTTTATAATACTAAGTATATCCAATTGATAAAAGATATGTTTCCAAAATCATTTTATTATTATTTCATAAATACATTTAACTAAAAATATAAAATTCATACTCACTAGAGACTTCATGTATGCCAGTGTTAGATGATAAATCCTTGTTTCCCTTTGGTTGTGGGTTTGATTCTCATAGCCTTATCTGATGCGATGAGTTTTTCCCCTTCTTATGGGTTGTCCTTTTTCTAAAATGACACAATTATTATAATATTCCAAAAATATGATAAAATAATCAAAAATAACCTTATCATATTTTAACCACAAATTTTATCTCATTCCATTCATTTTTCATTACAAAATTTGATAACCCATAATTACCTCAAAAATGAATGTCTCTAAGAATACCATTAGTCACTATAAAATTACAGTTCATAAAGGCTCAATAGGGTTTCTAAGACCCTAATTTTATTTTCAACCTAAAAATTATAAACCCAAGATGATATCCATAACTCTAAAGATAATATATTAATCTTCAATGTTGTCCAAACCATCATCGGATACCAACTATAAGGCCTCGACCTTAAATGTTATATAATCATGATTTAAGTCAAGAATTTCATTCATTAACATTGAGGATATTTTAGGTTTATAGTTTTATATAATTAGGCTATAACAATTACATAACAACTCAACTATTACGAAGTAAGAATGTCTACTCACTGTATATTTTTCTTACAATTTAAAACCATATAAAATAAAACATGAATTCATTTTATTGTAAAAATATTCATAAAATTCATATTGACATCCTCCATTATCTTACCCATCCTTATACCATATGAAAAATATTTTAAAACTTTGTATAAGAACACAAATATCAGCAAGGGATATAAAATAAGTAATTAAACCATTAGTTCATGAATATTTTAAACTCGTGAAAACATATTCACAAAATCAATCTTTTCAACCATAAAACATAAACACTTTAGCTTTCCTCATTCAATAATAAGATTCCTATAAAAATCATAGAAATAATAAATCAAAAAGGCAACTTGTGGAATCTATATCATTCATACATTGTATCCTTCACAGCTACATTGGGAGTTACCTTCATCGTTATGCTTGAAATACCCATCACAGTATATTCCCTAAATCTCTTAAGAGAAACCCAACCAGTTAACTCTGTATCATTACCCAATGCATTAGAGAGATATCATAGGCTAAATTTACCTTTTTTATTAGGGAAACACCAATATACATAAACAGTTCCCATGAACCATAACATAATCATAAATTATAATGCATACATAAAGAAAAAATAACATTTTCACTTTGAAATCACATTTCATCTTTACAAGCTGTACACTCATATTTGAAAACACATTATTATAAAACCACTATTGGAAAAAAACACTCCAAGTTATTAAAATAAAGCAACATGAAAGAAAGATATTTAATTCTTGGTGTATATGTAAAAAACACTCCAAGTTATTAAAATAATCAATATATTTTTAAAACCACTGTTGGAATGTTAAACATGTAATGTTTATAAATATATTGTAAACTTGTAACGTAAACATCAATACAATAAAGCAACATGAAATAAAGAAATTCCATTCTTGGCGTATATGTAAAAAACACTCCAAGTTATTAAAATAATAAATATATTTTTAAAGCCACTGTTGTAATGTTAAAAAATACCAATGGTTACAAACTGTTGGAATATGGGGAGGTAAACCATTGGTATAAAATAGCCCAATGGTTTTCCAATATTTTGGAAAATGTGGAATTAGGATACACATATACAAATGGTTTATAAATAACCGTTAGTATAGGTTACAAAATTATAGTTTCCCAACTATTTCTTAAAACCTTTGGGATAGATAATTACCAATGGTTTAAAACTGTTGTTTTATAATACGGTTTGGAACTGTTTACATAGAGTTTTTTCAAAGGTTACTTACAACTGTAAGCATAAATTACATGTCTAGAGATATACCAATGGTATAGTAACCATTGGTATATAATATTTTCAACGGTTATACATAAACGTTTTAAAACACATGTTCTTTCAACACTATAAAAATTGTTATAAACCGTTGGTATAATATTCAACCAGATTTACAGCTACACGGTATCTCCCCACAACAGCTCCAGCATTGTAGCTCCACAACAAATCTCCACAACAGCTCCAACATTTCACACATAAACCTGAATGTGTGGTGACCCAGAACAAAGAATATACCTCACTCAAAGAAATCTATTGAACATACCTCACCCATGGATACAAGTTTTTCTAGATAGTGGGAGGTTACCTATTGTATTTTGTTTTAGTTGCAACCTTAGGAGCTATGAGATATCATCTTATATCATAGTTTCTCAGGACCCTTATAAGTTTATAAATAACCTAAGAGTGGTTATAGTGGTTAAGTTTAAACCTATATAATTATTAAACCCTAGAGTAGGTGTCTTTGAACTTAATGGGGGTGGGGATGGAGGGGGTGGCAGTATATCTTGTGGGAAGGGGGGTTGTCCAGTTGGGGGGGGGGGTATGTCCAGGGGGTGGGGGTCTACAGGGGGGGCTAATCAGGGGGTGGGGGTATATAGGGGACTTTCTGGTGGGGTGGTGTAGGTGGAGAGGTGGGGGTGTGGGTTGTTCAGGTGGGGAGGGGGTGTGCAGGTTGGGAGGGGGTGGGTTGTCCATGGAGAGGGGGGGGGGGGGTGTGGGTTGTCTAAGTGGGGTGGGGTGGGGGGATGTCCAGGGTGTGGGGGTGTGGAGGGGGTGGGGGTCTATCCAGTGGGTTGGGGGGGGGCTGTCCAGGGGGTGGGGTATGCAGGGGGTGGTGGGTCTACAGAGGGGCTACCCAAGGGGGGGGGTCCAGGGGGATGGGGGCTGTAGGGGGGTGTCCAGGGGGGGTTTCCAGGCGGTGGGTGGTGTGAAGGGGGGTGGGGGGAAATCCAGGGGGTGGGGTATGCACGAGGATGGGTGGGGGGGCTGTCCAGGGGGTGGGGGGCTATCCGGGGGGTGGTGTGTAGGGGGTGGGCCAGATGTCCATGGGGTGGGGGTGTGCAGGGGGTGGGGGTGTCCAGGGGATGGGGGATGTCTAGGGTGGGTGAGGGGTGTGTAGTGGGGTGGGGGGATATAGTGGGTTGGTGGGGGGGGGGTGGTTGTGGGAGTTGTAGTTTCTCATCATACTGATTGTAGATCCTAAAATACATCCAAGTTTCCAGTGACAAGAAGGACTACTTAGTAGAGTTCATCCTTCTCAAATAGTCCTTACTTCCCTTTTCCTTTTCATATTATTCAATTCTTAAAGATTTATTTAAGCTACCTTGAGAAATATTTTTAAAGTACACCACTTCTCTAACCATTGGTTAGTCACTATTCTTCTTAACATGAGAATTATCCCTAATTAATTTTTGTTTTTTGGATCTCCCCACTATATAACTTTAGTAAGAGGGCTAATTTCAAGCAACGGTTCCTCACAAAATTGGATTTTATTACCATGACATGATTATAGTGGTCTACACACCAACCACTCAGTGTTGTTATGGATTCCCATTTCCTATACATGTGCAAGAATTCTATCCTTACAACAGAATCAATACTTTATTCTCTTTTTCATGCTAAAATGGTCATGCCTTCACCATCGAGGAAAAACCTGAACACTTTATCTATTCCTAAAAAATCCCTATCTATATCTCAAAATACACCATTAATACCCAAATAGATGTACCTGATGCAGTTTTCAGATAATCACTATCTATCCCATAGAAAAACACTAGTCAGAAATACATTATAAAACCCCTCTTGAAAATGTTTGGCTTTCACTACATACACATTACCTAAATATCCAATCATAAGGACTTTATAAATAAAAAAATCCATGGTAATTTAAGTAGACACACCAATGTTTTTACTAAATTCCCCATGTGATCTCTTCAATTGGATCGTCATAAACCATCCTAAATCCAACACCCATGCTCAGACTCCACCCCCTAGACACCCCCACCCCTGGACATACCCCCTTGTACACCCCCTCCCCTTGGACATCCCCCACCCCTGGATAGACCCCACTGCAGACCCCCACCCCCTAGATAGCCCCCACCCCCTTCACACCACCCACACCCAGAACATCACCCCCCGGAAAGCCCCCCCTGTATCCCCACCCCCTCGACAGCCCCCCTGCACACCCCACCCCCTAGATAGCCCCCCAATAAACATCCCCCCACCCAACTGGACAGACAACCCCCTCCATTCTCCACCCCTGGATAGCCCCCACCCCCCATGGATAGGCCCCCACCCCCTGCACACCCCCACCCGACCTAGACAACCCACAACCCCCTACTCTCCCTAGACAACCCACCCCTCCCAACCTGCATACCCCCTCCCCACCTTCACAACCCCCACCCTCTCTTACACCACCCCCATTGGATAAACCCCTATAGAAACCCACCCCCCCAGACATCCCCCACCCCCTACAGACCCCCACCCCCTAGGCACCACCCCCCTAGGCAGCCCCCTTGCAGACCCACACCCCCCTTCACACCACCACCCCTTGGATATCCCCCCTACTGGACATCCCCCACCCCACTGGACATACCCCCACCCCCACCCCCTCCACATCCCACCCATGGACAGCCCCCTCCCCCCCGCACACCCCACCCCACCTAGACATCCACACCCCCTCTCCCTAGACAACCCACCCCTCCCAACCTGCACACCCCCTCCCCACCTACACAACCCACAACCCCCTCCATCAAAAATGAAATCAAATCAGTTGATAGTTTTCAATCTATCAAAAATGAAATGAAATATAAATCTATAAAAAACCATTGAATCCATTTCAAAAGGTCTCAATGGTATTAAATAAATTATTACAAACAAATATATGCAATTTCAAATATGAAAACTTGAATTTCAAAAGATAAGCCCTCTCTTCTAATCTCAAAACACATTTAAATGTGTCTCTATATCCATGATTGAACCCTCTACATGTGAACCATGTGGTTACTCCTAACTGCGTGAGTAAACCATAAACCACAAAAAAACTCTAAAACAATAATTTTACAATCCAAATATCACTAGTTATAGGAATGAACCAACATATGATACAATAAAAAAAGATAATCAATAAGATGATTCTAACTAAAGGAGAGACTTCAATCAAAGTAGAGACTTGAATCAAGGTTAAAACAAAACCAAAAGAAAAAATCCAAAATAAATAGAGGAAAAATATGTAATGGATATTCAGTCACAACAAAGCATCAAACATAAAATCTTAGTAATATCAGTCACAAAAAATCATAAATCGTCAAATCTTAGTAATATCAGTAAAAAATATAAGGGATCAATCCATCCCTCATCACCATCACTATCATCACTGTCATCATCAGCCTCATACTCATCCTCATATCTGTCCCCATAATCATCCCCTCCCTCATCCCCACCTTCATGCCCATCCTCATCCCCAACCTCCTCCTCACCGACCTCCTCACCATCCTCCTCACCCTTTTCCTCAACATCATCCTCGCCCTTCACCTCTTTCTCGCCATCACCATCACCATCACCAAGAAACACATTGTCTTGACCACCACAAGAAATACCACTTGGTTCACTATATAAGGAATGAATCAACGATATAAATTCATCACAAGATGCACTAGCCTATCATGGAAGTGATGGACCTAAAACATTCATCAATTTCCTAAATTCAGTGTTTTCCCTTTCTACTCATTCTTCCACCTGTGTGGCCCTTTTTTTGGCCTGTTCTCCATATTATTTAACCATTTCCAACTCGATGGAAGTAAAACCAGTACCTAAAGAGAGAAAGTACCTCATTGAGAATATAAACATCCTAAGAATGTACTCTTCCGGGGTTCTCATCTTCCAACACCTGATGTAAATGATCATTTGGCCAAAATTGTTAGGTTCTTGGGTATCAAGAGCCTCCAAAGCAGTCTGTTAAAAATTTAAATATATTATTATGTAAAAAAATAGATACTAAAAATTTTAAAGCATCAATTTAAAACTTAAAATCTGTTGTTGTGTCATTTGTTAACAACACATCCATATTTTTTCTACTGGAGAAAAATAGTTTTGCTCAAGGCACACGTCCTTCAATATTAAATTTTTGCCTCTACAACGACATTGAATTTAGGAAACCATAATTTAAAATAAGTTACCAATAATTATTTTCATAACTAAATTTATATAAAAACTATAGAAATAAAATTAAGGAGGAATCAATAGAAATTGAAAGTAAAAAAAAAATAAATTGTCGTGCTTGCTTCTTCTCATGATCTGACATCATAGTATGCCACAAGGTGTGAAGGTATTTTTTAGCATCAATGTTTTTTTTATGATTTCCATATGATTCCAAAATAAAATTAAATAATAAAAAAGGTAGTATTAATAAAAATCATGAATATTTCCATTTATAAATTTCAAATTTGATTAATAACTTAAACATTATAGTCATCCAATGAGTAATAATTTATCGATATTGTTCTATCAAGAAATCATCCATGATAGGTACCACCTCTAACTTTGTGCCAACTCTAGCACGCCAACCAATATAAAACTCATGTTTGTGGCCTCTCCAATGTTCACCTAATTCCTATAGACGTGCTGACCGTGCACCCTCATCATCATTGAAGATAAACTAAAGTTGACACAAAAATATTAATTTATAAAAATAAAAAAATAATATATTACAATGAATCCAACAAGATGTTTTACCCATATTTATTCCCAAGAAATATAATTGACTTTTTGGCAACTGTCTCCATGAGAGCGGGCTGACGGGAATGACGTCAGAGTATTTGTAAAGAATCACAAAAAAACTCTGATATTGCTGCCCTATTTTTTATACCATTTTATTATCTTCATTGTAGTCTACCATCAATTGTGTGCGGCGATTCCACACATCACACATACATATATGCCCCTGCCCTCACCTTCTATCAGAAGATGTATCTGTTATAAAATAAAAACAAAAATTATATCAATACATGTTATAAAGAAAATAAATTTTGATATAATTTTTTTAGGGTTCTATAAATACACCTACGGAAGTCTGATCAGTTGGCGCCACTGGATCCGCAGAAACTGAAGGAACACCTTGTTCAGGTGGAGTGGGTCCTATTGTATGCTCTGTTGGCACAGACTGTAGCTGATCAAGAGTTAAAGAAGACGATATATAGAAGCTCATAGAGAAGTAAGTATATGTAATAGAATAATTCATGGGTGGATGGAAAAATTATTAATATGGATGGGGAGTGAGAATCATCATCATACATGGTAAAGATGGCTTAAGAGGCTCAGATTAAAATGGTGGTGAAAACATGGGACATGTGTCCCTAATGACATACCCAGATCAAAATATGGGATAGATGGTACATTAGTGGGAGGGTTAGGGTCTAATTAGGTATATCGACTAGATCATATATCTCTCGTACCACCCTTTCTCATACCACCGACCTAAGAATTGTAACCACTACTAGGATCCTCATCAAATAAATGTCACCCAAGTGGTGGATCTTGAAAAAACATTTAAAACAAAATGAATCACATGACATTATATGTTATTAAAATATATATATTTGAAATAAAATACTCACAAGAGGAACTAGTAGAGGAATGTAAATCTCAACCATGCGACGATTGTTGTCTGTCATCTTTTTTCTTCACGTCTATTCAATCAGTTTCATTTCCTGCATTGAAAAAAATGGAAGTAATAAGAAAATGATAAATAATGTGTAACCCAAAAAAATATAAGAGAGGGGATAATGGGATTTGTGGGTTATGGAGTCAAGAATCCATGGTCAATGAAACATTGAAATGTTCACCAAGTTAGAAATGTTTGTTTCATACGTTTGAATACAGTTTAATTCAATATTATTAAATGAAATTTAAATAAAACTACAACCAAATATTGAAAATTCACATTAAGTTAAAGTCAGATACAACATAATTTTAATCAATATTAAATAAATTTTAATAGTACCAACCTTAACAACCCAAGTCAAGCTAAATCAAAATAATTGAGAACATGGATGGATGATTCTATATATTTCCCACCACAAAATCAGGTTCACAATCTACTCTGACAATTGAGCTATTGGAGTCATCAAAAGTAATAAATGGATTGGTTCCAATGGCAGTAGGGATGATGTCAATTTCATCATCACCATCATCAAAAATATGTCTTGGAATTACTTCAATAATTACACCAAATTTTGGTCGATGATGATCATTGACATAAAAAACATGTTATTCCATTGATGACAATACATATGGTTCATCAGAAGCAAGAGCGTGATTCATATAAATTACTCAAAATCCAAAATCATCAATTAATTTTCTGGACATTGTCATTGAATCAAACCATTGTAATTTTATCATAGTGACTCATCCATGAGAGTAATAATTAATTATTATTATTATTATTATTTCAACGACACCATAATAACCAAAATTTTAAAATCAAGGTCTACTTTTTGATGAAATATCATAACAGTCTGTTGTGTCAGTAACCATAACTCCATCATGTTTTGTTCTCATGTTCTTTTATCATTTTGTGATAATAAATATGTACCCATTGATAAAAATTTATTTATAGTTACAAACCATAGTATTATTACCAAAAGTCAATGATCTTATTTCCTTAGAGATAATAGAGTCAGCAGGACAACTCAATACATAAAATATAAATGAAAAATAAACTTAATTAAATATTGATTTAATTATTTTAAACATTAATATTTTTACCTTCAATTTTAACCAAGCAGAAAACTCTTTTCTATGAAAAGTATCTCTCCTTCTCAAAGATAAAGAATAGTGATTTCAATTTATCATTGATTTATGTTCCCTATAGATAATCATAAGAATAGTTTAACCAATATTCAAGATATACATATTCAATTTACTTACCTGATGTAGTCATCGAACAAATCACAGTTGAACAAAACTATTCAATGTTCTATCTCCCGCACTTCATGGTTTAATGTCATCAATGTATATGATCCAAGAATTCCTCCTGTTTGAGGAAGTGATGGAAAATTGGGTTTAATTTTATCATACTATTATTCTTCGTTTCATATTGTTCTATTCATTCTTGAAGTAAGATCAGATAAATACATTGAGAATAAATATATACATTCTTAAGGAAAGTAATTGTTCATGATAGAACCATTGAGATGATTCCAATTTCGGACATAATACTTTAATGTGTAAATATTTCTTTTAGTTGGATACGTCCAATGAAAAGAAACAGGTCCTTTAAAAAGTATTTAAGTTGGAATATAGACAGTCAGATGCAACATGCATGTAAAAAAAGATGGAGGAAATATTTTCACTAACTCACACAAAATTAATGGGGCATCTGCTAACATTTTTTTAAATAAATACATGGACAAATTCTTAACACAATGATCTTTAAACAAATGGAACCACTGAATAACAACCACCAATAAATTATTGGAAATAATATGATGGATTTCTATTGGAATCAACTCATGTTGAAGGATTTGATAACCATGAGTCTTCAAAGATTTTTACTTCTACACTCTTCTGTTGAACCATTTAGATATGTTTCTTGAATAGCCATCATGAACTTTAATAGTCTCCAGTACTTCTAGAAATTTATTATTTTACATAGGTGTCATCACATAATAAGAACATGGAACATTCCATTTATTTTCAATGATATAAATAAGATGAAATTCTGGTTTGATGACTCAATCCACTAAGTCACACTGAGATCGTAAATCATATTTTGTCTTCCCCTTAACATTTAGAAGAATAAAAAGAAACTTTTTAGAAATATTATTTTCAATGTACATTACATATAGGAAATGATGTAACAAATTGGTTGACCAATAAGGAAAATAAAATAAGATACTCCTCTTCTTCCAATTGTAACAGGTTTCAGTGGAAACATTATTTCTCTTTCCATATTTCATTTGACCCTTCCTGAATGAAAAACTAAAATCTTTCAATTCATTAAGAGCATGACTTCCAAATGTATGCTGAGGTGGATCATCGGCCTCCATGGTATTTTAAAATATTCGACAATTATTTCTATATGGATGGTTCATTGTAAAGAATCGTCGATGTCCCATAAAACTGAAACTAAAGTGATGTTTCAGTCTTTTGGATCATGTATTCTTCATACAAACAGGACATGATAGTTTTCCCTTGGTGATCCATCCAGACACCATTGCATAAGTTGGAAAATCATTTATCTTCCAGATAAGTGAAACATGCATCTGAAATATATCTTTAGAACATGTATCGTATGTTCTCACACCCACACCTCAAATAGGATTCAACTATTTTATTAAAGGTTACATATATACGCTTATATGATTGTCGGGATCAAAAGGGTCAAATATGAATACACTCATGAAAGTGAAAGGTTTTTTCATACACAACCATGGGGGAAGGTTATAAATGTTTATAAAAATCATCTATGTGGTGTGAGAAATAATCATCTGCCCAAATGGAATAAAACCGACACATGAAAGACCCATCCTCAAATTATGCACGTCAGTTAAAAAATCAGGATATTGAGCATCAAATCTCTACGATGAAAATAAATATATAGGGTGAACAAACTCATCATTAGTATTATTTCTCTTGGTATCATGACATCAAATTTTTATTGATACTTCATCAGACATAAAATGATTTTGATGCCTTGGGATTAATGGAAAGTGCCACATTAATTTCTATGGAACACAAGATGGTGTTCCATCAGCTTTGGATTCTATTGGGATGTGCCACGGTTTGTACAATCATTTCATTCAGCAGTTTCCTCCCATAAAAAACTATAATATTTCTAGAAAGTATGAATTTTGTTTCTTGAAAATCCATGTTCCTTAATAAACTTCCATGCCATATAGTGGTTTGAGGTAATATTTTCATCATCTGGAATTATTTACTTCAAGAAGATAAGAATTTAATTGATGGTTGTATTAGAAATCCCATACATAGTTTTCCCATGAAACAATCAGATAAAAAATTATAGCTTTTTTATTTTATCTCATTGTCAATATACTGGAGTTGTGGCAGCATAATTAATTTTTTTTCACCCTGAAAACATCATCATTTTCATTAAACACATCATTTGTGATCATATAAAAGTCTTCTTGGGTTGGAATCCATTATTTATCATGATGAAAAATAAACAGAAACTGGTCATATAAAAAATTATCCAATCCAGTTCTCTCATTTGGATCATCATCATTTTGAGATTTCAGTTTCTACCCATTGTGATACCACACATAGTAGTTTTCTTGAAAACCATATTTTATTATGTGGTAGATGACTTCTTTACGGCTCAACCAAGATCTTCCAACACAATTGAAACTTGGGATGTGTATGTGACCACTACCTGTAGCATTGTAAAATAAAAAATCTAAAAATATATCCATTTTTTTTGAAAATCACTTGAGATCCGATCAGTTTCATACATCCAACATTTATCCATTATGTAAAAAAATTATTATAAGTCATTTCATCAAAATCAATTCAATAATATTGAAGTTTAATTGATAATATATTTACATAATCAAGAATTGTTCACTTTATATAAAACCATAACTGACTCATTACTCTATATGAGAATTAAAATATAAAAGACAAAAAAAACTAAATCAATAACAAAATACTATAAATTAATATAAATCCATGATATTGACTTCAATTATAAATAGAATACCATGAAAATTGTGCATATTGAGAGAACATATATAATCTATGGGGTAATTTTGAGAGTCCTATACATATTGTGCCAAAGAGAAGGAGAGATTTTGAATCCAGGAGCCTTTGAAGAAGAATAATCCCATTATTCTCAAGTATCCAGTAAAATAAGTAATAACTTGATTACCTGAGATCTGGAGAGTGTTTTGAGACAAAAAAAATGTTCAAGGAAGGTTTTGAATATCTTTAAAGAAATATAAATGCGTCTACAAGATCATGTACACCTGTGGAGGAAAATTATTCAGGAGTTGAGTAAATTTTATAATATTGTCCCATATAATGATTCCTATGGTGGGGAGCTCCATGATTCTTTAGGAGGAATCGGTTTTATAGCACTATGGTGTGTTCAGTTGGACAATTTCAGTGATTGTGGTATTGAATTTGGGTGACGGTGATATTTTGTCTCATCTTATGGTGTTTATGCTTGGAGTCATACTAGAAAGTGTGATGGGGGGTCTATAGAGGGTGCAGGGGCTGTTCAGGGGGTGGGGGTGTGCAGTGGGGTGGGGGATATCCAAGGGGGGTAGGGGTCTGTAGGGGAGTGGGGGGGTTTATAGAGAGGATATATTTGGGGAGGGGGGGGGGGGCTATCCAGGGGGTGGGGGGTCTCTAGGGGGTGTCCAGGGAGAGGTGGGGGCTATCCAAGGTGTGGGGGTGTCCTGGGGGGTAGGGGTATACAGGGGGTGGGGGTCTACAGGGGGTGGGGGGTCTGTCCTGGGGGGTTTTCACGGGGGGTGGGGGCTGTTCGGGGTGGGTGGTTGTTGTGAAGGGGGTGGGTGGGATGTCCAGGGGTGGGGGTGTGTAGTGGGGGGCTGTCCTAGTGGTGGGGGTCAGTAGGGGGGATGTCCAAGGGGATGTGGGGGCTGTCCAGGGGGTGGGGGTATACAGTGTAGAGACCCGAAGCTTAACGTACATGGACATTACATTACTTTTTCGAAATACTTAGTACATAACAAAAACACACACAAAAGTACCGTAATAGTTTAGTGTCTTTGGAAACTCGGAATATAATCTTCTAATCGTGGTGAAAGATCTTCAACATCTCCCATAAAGATCTTCCTTTTTTTATACCTAAAACCTTTCTTTATATCCTGGGGAAAAGAAAACATAAAAGGGTGAGCTCAAATGCTCAGTAAGGGTAAACAAAAGAAATATCAATCACATCATATACATAAGAACATAAATTTTGGAAATCTTAACCTGCAAAAGAAATCATAATTTCATAACATGGGATAAATCATATTAGTGAAATGAAATCCCAATAATCATAACTTAAAACATGAAATTTTTTGGCATACACACATAATCATAGATAATCATTTCTTATTAGTCAATACTCATTGACAAGACTATCTTAGTGGACAAAGTCCATTTCTGAACCGAGTTCAATCCTCGTTTCAGTCCTGTTTCACTAAACCGGTTTAACCTGCCGTTCCAGCCATGTCTATCTCATGAGATATAAAATCTTTACCCAATGCATTGGATGGAGATATAGGTCCCACCCATCTCATAATGATACCATTCTTATGTGTGCCACAGAATCATAAACCATACATCATAGCATAACCCATGTAATAAAAATGGGAATCTTAAACATCGTGACATCATATAACAATTTATATAAGATAAAGGAATTCATAAAAATATTTCCATCACAACATAATCAAATACATGTAATAATAGGGATAGAAACGGAACCCTATATTATCTTAGATGGAAAATACTTTTGATAAAACTCTTGAACTCCATTCTTGAGGAAAATATCCTTTCTACTTCAAAAACATTTTTCCTTTCTTAACATGTCATACAATTTTAAACTAAAAGAAGTTGATTAAAAATAAACTTGAAAACTTGTAAATGAATATTCTTGGAAATATTGTTTTAAAAATCTATTCATGCCGTATAAGTTAAAAAAACATTCTTCTCGTACTTTTGTCGGAAAAGTCAAAAAGTACCTCGTACGAAAAATGACAAAAGATTCCTTTCATATATTTTACTAAAAACTCACCGAAGGGTAAAATTGTATTTAAACAATTTTAGGTGGATAATATTACATATTTAGGAAACATGGATGTGGATGATAAAATACACCCCAGTAAATTTCAAAGTATAAACAATCTCGGATAAAAATGAGATTGTGATATTTCCCTCACCTTAGGTCCGATTTGCTTCGTAAGTGTCCGAACCTCCTGCATAATGATTTAAATAATTTCATTTACTTATTACAGAATCATAATCATTGTTATGATATCATATATGTTTCACTTATGACTTTATATTACCCGTTCTTTTGTAAATTCCATGTTAAAGAGTGTTTTGGGTAAAATCGTTTCATTTGTCATCTTTGTTTTGACTTGTAATTATTAATATGATTAATTAGATCATGATTAATTAATTCTAGAATATAAAACATGATTTATATATAATATATATTCATAATATACATATATATAATAGATCAGTAAATGGAAAGAAATACACCGTTCATGGAGACGGTAGGCCGTACGTACGCATGAACACTGTTTTCGTTTCCTTATTGAGTTGAATGGAATTAAGTAGATGACATACATATATATACACATGAATACAGTATCATTATTATGTCATATATTTCACGATTACTTATTATATATACTTTATAATCATTCATGAATGGTTAACGTGGAGAATGAATCTCATCGTGTCGTGGAGACGGTATTCCGTACGTACGCACGAGCGATGATATCGTTCCCATGATCGTGGAATTGTATTGGAGTGTATGTATACTATTTCAGAATCAATATCACTTTACAATAATCATATATAGTTATTATGTACACCATTATACCCATCCAAGTAAGGTGGTGGTGGAAATAGATTACACCACGGCGTGGAGATGGTATTCCGTACGTACACACGCGCGGTGATTTTGTTTTCCGTAGGATGGATAGATGGTGAAATAGGTTTGTTTCATACTTATAATAACATATCAGTATATTATTGATACTGATGTTATTACTTCATAATGAAACAACCTAATAAGAATAAGTGGAAGAAGAAATAAAGTTGAAAGAATCGGTAACGGACATTACCTCTTCTTTGAAGCGCCACTTTGAGTCCTCTTTTTAAGGTACTAAAATTGGTCTTTGAAGAAGTTCAGGACCTATAGGATGTTTTTAGGAAAGTGGAGAAGATAATTTGGCAGGGTTTGGACGAGCTTGAAGGCTCAAAGTGGTGTTAGGAAGAGAGGGAGGAGGTGCCCTTTTATAAGGGAGGAGAGGGGCTCCTTTGGAAAAACTAAAAATATTATTTTATTATAAAGCCAAATTCGGTTTTAAATAGCTCCAAATTGATTTATTTAGAAGCTAAGGTGGGGATGGGTCGAAATAATCTAATCAAATAGAATTTATACAAGTTTAGGTTCCTATTTAAACCTTATCATTTAGATTTAACATTAAGTTAGATAATTTTACTTTTACCGTGTCTTTTTGTGTTCTTACACTATAAGGTTAATAAACTTACTATAACAAGCCAAACGAACCCCAAGTTGTTTATTATTAATATATATAACCTTATCTAAGTCATTTTTCTGAACCTTAGATTTTTAGGAATAAAATAAAAATTAATAATATAATATTTGTTTTAAAAACTATTTTATGTCAATTTTGACACTATTTAGTAATTGATTTTTGTGAAAATCATAACAGAATTATTAGTTCGAAAAAAGTTAATTAAATAAATACTAACATTTCACATTAACCTAAAAAATTAGTGTAATTTATAAAAAGTCTCAAATTACATTTATTTGGGTATTTATAACATCAATTATGTCAATATTTCATTAATAAGATAATTACTGCATCATCTTTGTGTCATAAATAAATTAAATTATTTAATGTCTAAAAATTACAAATAAAATACCATTATGTAGGAAATCTTCTTAGATTTATAATTAATATTTATAGTTGAATTTATCTTATGTATAACCTTATATTAAAAATTATTTACTTATTAAACTTTGATTTTAACTATTTTAACCCTTCTTTAAATAAATTAATAATAAATGTCCTAATCTAATCTAAGTGGGCCTAAATGGCAATATTTTATTCATAAGGTTGTTTTTGGTCGAATTAAACTTATCCAATAGAATTAGTACATGTTTTAGGGTAATAATAATATCATTTTTACCCTTAATTACCCTATTTACTTTTAACTGTGGTAAAAAAAGTAAAAAGTTACTATTCACCAAAAATTATTTTCATCTCATTGAACCACATTTTACTTACTGACATCAATCGTGTCTCTAGGATTTTTGAAATTCCATTCACAAAAGCGGTAAAATTAAGTTTTATGTAAATTTGCAAATTCTCCTAGGAGGTGGGTAAAAGACGGTGAAAAGTTCAATGAAATTTTTATATATCTAAAATTATTAGAAAATTACTCCAATGAATTACATTGAACTTATATAGGTATTATGTATCAATTTTGACCTAAAATAAATTTAAATAAAATAAATAATTATTTAAATAAAAAGTCGGTTTTTAAATAGTAACCCAATGTTTTCACTATTCATCAAAAATTGAAAGTTTTTAGAAAAATACCAAAATTTCACCCTAGGCTAATTTCGATATTCCGAATCCAAAAATGAAGTCCATTTTCAAAAATAAAATTTATAAAATTTCAAAAAGTGGGTATTACTATTCATAACGACTAGTTTTAATAATATTTTAATAGCATATCATTGTTTAGAGAAACTCGGTATTGCGTACAACACACGCTATCGTAGAAGGTCGCGATTGCGTGTAATGCAAGGCAAGCCAAGGATGTGTGTTGTGCAAGCTCCTTTTGGTGTAGCGTACAACACAAGAAATTAATGAAATTAAAAATAATATTTTTCATAAAATCTCGGGGTGTTACATTCTACCCCCCTTAAAATGAATTTCGCCCTCAAAATTCGTTGGGGTTATAAATGGTTTACTACTCGAAAGTTTATTTAATAGAAACCCACATCGTAAAAGGGAATACCAAAACCAATATTTAAAAACAAAAGTATGAAACGTAACGGTTACCCAAATATACTAATCACTGGGTTTCCACATAGGTGAAAATATGGATATGGAAGAGAAATCTAACCATCATGTTCTAATGGAGAGTGGTAGAAAACAGGGCTATGGAAAAGCCAGCAATCACAAAGCCATAAATTTGTGATGATATAAGGTACCATCTGATTCATCAGATATAAGATCACTAGGAAATTGTTTTTGGTTTTCAAGATCATTTCCCTAAAGTTGATGAAATTGGAATTAGAATAAATACTTTCGTGATTTTAGTATAGTCTCACCGCTGGTCGTTCTTTGGACAATTTCCACTTCATCTCTTAAAGAAATGAAGTGTTAATAGATCATGTGATAGAATGATGGGTCATTCCATCTGTTTCAAACAAAAGGTTAAAAAAAGTTATCAAATATACATAAGTCCATCTATGGTGAGGTTAATCGTATACGATTCCAAGAATGAACTTATACTTCATATATCATACCGCGTAATAAAATAAAACTAGTTTCTACTAACCAGAGACTTCCTGTAGGCCAGTGGTAGGTGATAAAGGCCAGTCGCACTTCGGTTGTGGGTTCGATTCCCACAGCCTTGTCCGACGCGATGGGCTGTCGCCCGTCCTGCAGGTTGTCCTTTTTCTAAAGCTATATTACTATAACATTCCATCAATAATATTGAAAAAAAAATCTATCCTTAAAAAATACTATCTTATGTCCAACATAATCCATTCCAATCTTTAGGCTTATCTAAAATACTTCGGTCTAAGCTCATAGTATAAAGAAAACGATTACTTGAAATGTCACATAACAATCACGTGAATGCCATCATTTATCCCCCATATATCATAAGATATATCTTATTGGTCAAATTACAAACATGTAAATACCTTAATCATGTATTATCTTGAAGAATGAATACCCATTGAACCTTAGTGAAAACATGAATGCAGTTAAAAGTTAACACTTTCCACAAAACAAAATCCAAAAAATTATTTATACTCAAACCATGATATCACTTAGTCCTTATATCAATCATGAGATCATGAATACAATCAAACATCTCATTATCTTCTTATCCCTTCATTATGCGCATATCATCTGCTTACCAAAAATATCTCAATCACTTTCCATGGTAATCGGTACCATAAAATTATTGAAAACCACAATAGACCAATACATAAATATTCCAATATTCCATGATACTATATACAACATTATTTTGGAATCCCATTACATAAACACTTAATCATTCCACCACATCATTGTCATATTCAACATTTCCAATAGTGATCACATGTGAATTCACTTTGTCCTTTGCCTTAAGTGGTTTCTCATGTCGATCATCATTAACCCTTGGATTAGGGCATTGATTAGCATAATGCCCCATTTCATTGCACTTGAAGCATTGAAGTGTTGTTGGTGCGTTCTCTGCAGTCTTTTCTTTATTCACACCATTAGAAACCCTTTTTCCATTACTTCGACACTCAGCTGATCGATGACCTTCTTTTCCACACTTAAAACATTTTCTAGTCCCTTTAAGACAATCTCCACCATGCTTCTTTCCACACTTTGAGCATAAGGAAACATTCATCTTCTTTTCACCATTATTCTGAGATTTCTCCTTAAACTCCATCTTTCGTTTCTTTTCAAAACTATGAGATGGGTAAGTAACACCAACTTCCATTTATACCTTGATAGCACAACGCACAATTTGTTCATAGCTACTGAAGTCTCTTATAGCTAATAACCTTCGAAGATTTGGTTTTAAGCCACTGAAGAATCAATCAACTTTACTTTCAGGTTGGATGATAAATCCAGATGCATACCTTGCAAGCCTGGTAAAATTCGCTTCGTATATACCAACAGATTCATCATCCTTTTTCTTTAGTTCAAGAAAATCCTTCTCCATCTTTATTCGAATAATTGGAGGGAAGTACTTATTGAAAAATAAGTTCTTGAACTCGTCCCATTCCATGGACTCAATTTCATCTCTGGGCCTTATATTCTTGATAAGATTCCACCATTGATCAGCTTCACCTTCCAAATGATATACTGCTAAGATGACTTTACCATGTTCAGAACATTGAAGAACTGAAAATATCTTTTCAGTGGTAATTATCCATTGTTCAGCAACAAGTGGATCAGAAGACCCACTAAAAGAAGATGGACGTTGCCTCTTGAAGGACTCAATAGGATATTGTTCCCTTCTCTGCTCATTTGGAAGTCCAGAATGATTAATAGCTTGTGTAAGTATAGCAATAAGATTTTGCACTCCATCTCCCATAACATTTGTTTGTTCATGAGGACAATCATTGCATTATCCATTGCATTGATCAACATGGTTCCTTCGGGTTCCAGCCATCGTCTAAAACCCAAAAAGAATAGTGTGAGAGGCAAAAATCATGCCAGGGAAAACAACATAATAAAGGGGGAGTACCCTCAATATCTAACATCTTAGGTTTAATTCTAAATCGTTACCGTAATTCTAGGACTATAACCTATACTTATACTTAACCTTAGGGACATCCCTAGACAAACCTTAGAAATATCTCTAGGGATCTCACTAAAGTTCTCGCATCTTAGTTTCCAAAGGCTGACTAAACCTTTCCTCTAATACCAATTGTAGAGACCCGAAGCTTAACGTACATGGACATTACATTACTTTTGCGGAATACTTAGTACATAACAAAAAACACACACAAGGACCGTAATAGTTTAGTGTCTTTGGAAACTCGGAATATAATCTTCTAATCGTGGTGAAAGATCTTCAACATCTCCCATAAAGATCTTCCTTTTTTTATACCTAAAACCTTTCTTTATATCCTGGTGAAAATAAAACATAAAAGGGTGAGCTAAAATGCTTAGTAACGGTAAACAAAAGAAATATCAATCACATCATATACATAAGAACATAACTTTTGGAAATCTTAACCTGCAAAAGAAATCATAATTTCATAACATGGGATAAATCATAGTAGTGAAATGTAATCCCAATAATCATAACTTAAAACATGAAACTTTGTGGCATACACACATAATCATAGATAATCATTTCTTATTAGTCAAGACTCATTTCCAAGACTATCTTAGTGGACAAAGTCCATTTCTGAACCGAGTTCACTCCTCGTTTCAGTCCTGTTTCACTAAACCGGTTTAACCTGCCATTCTAGCCATGTCTATCTCATGAGATATAAAATCTTTACCCAATGCATTGGAGGGAGATATAGGTCCCACCCATCTCATAATGATACCATTCTTATGTGTGCCACAAAATCATAAACCATACATCATATCATAACCCATGTAATAAAAATGGGAATCTTAAACATCGTGACATCATAAAACAATTTATATAAGATAAAGGAATTAATAAAAATATTTCCATCACAACATAATCTAATCCATGTAATAATAGGGATAGAAACAGAACCCTATATTATCTTAGATGGAAAATAATTTTGATAAAACTCTTGAACTCCATTCTTGAGGAAAATATCCTTTCTACTTCAAAAACATTTTTCCTTTCTTAAAATGTCATAAAATTTTAAAATAAAAGAAGTTGATTAAATATAAAATTGAAAACTTGTAAAGGAATATTCTTGGAAATATTGTTTTAAAAATCCATTCATGCCGTATAAGTTAAAAAAAGCAATCTTCTCGTACTTTTGTCGGAAAAGTCAAAAAGTACCTCGTACGAAAAACGAAAAAAGATACCTTTCATATATTTTACTAAAAACTAACCGAAGGGTAAAATTGGATTTAAACAATTTTAGGTGGATAATATTACATATTGAGGAAACATGTATGTGGATGATAAAATACACCCCAGTAAATTTCAAAGTATAAACAATCTCGGATAAAAATGAGATTGTGATATTTCCCTTACCTTAGGTTCGATTTGCTTTGTAAGTGTCCGAACCTCCTGTATAATGATTTAAATAATGTCATTGACTTATTCCATAATCATACTCATTGTTATTATATCATATATGGTTCACTTATGACTTTATATTACCCGTTCTTTTGTAAATTCCATGTTAAAGAGCGTTTTGGGTAAAATCGTTTTATTTGTCATCCGTGTTTTGACTTGTAATTATTCATATGATTACTTAGATCATTATTACTTAATTAAAGAATATAAAACATTATTTATATATAATATATATTCAGAATATACATATAAATAATAGATCAGTAAATGGAAAGAAATACACCATTCATGGAGACGGTAGGCCGTACGTACGCATGAACGCTGTTTTCGTTTCCTTATTGAGTTGAATGGAATTAAGTAGATGACATACATATATATACACATGAAAACAGTATCATTATTATGTCATATATTTCATGATTACTTATTATATATACTTTATAATTATTCATGAATGGTTAATGTGGAGAATGAATCTCATCGCGTCGTGGAGACGGTATTCCGTACGTACGCACGAGTGATGATATCGTTCCCATGATCGGGGAATTGTATTGGAGTGTATGTATACTATTTCAGAATAAATATCACTTTAAAATAATCATATATAGTTATTATGTACACTATTATACCCATCCAAGTAAGGTGGTGGTGGAAATAGATTACACCACGGTGTGGAGACGGTATTCCGTACGTACGCATGTGCGGTGATTTCGTTTTCCGTAGGATGGATAGATGGTGAAATAGGGTTGTTTCATACTTATAATAACATATCAGTATATGAGTGATACTGATGTTATTACTTCATAATGAAACAACCTAAGAAGAAGAAGTGGAAGAAGAAATAAAGTTGAAAGAATCGGTAACGGACATTACCTCTTCTTTGAAGCGCCTCTTTGAGTCCTCCTCTTAGGGTTCTAAAATTGGTCTTTTAAGAAGACCAGGACCTCTAGGATGTTGTTAGGGAAGTGGAGAAGATAATTTGGCAGGGGTTGGCCGAGATTGAAGGCTAAAAGTGGTGTGAGGAAGAGAGGGAGGAGGTTCCCTTTTATAAGGGAGGAGATGGGCTCATTTGGAAAAACTAAAAATATTATTTTATTATAAAGCCAAATTCGGTTTTAAAAAGCTCAAAATTCATTTATTTCAAAGATAAGATGGGGTTGGGTCGAAATAATCTCATAAAATTGAATTTAGACAAGTTTAGGTTCCTATTTAAACCTTATCATTTAGATTTAACATTAAGTTAGACAATTTTACTTTTACTGTGTCTTTTTGTGTTCTTACACTATAAGGTTAATAAACTTACTATAACAAGCCAAAAGAACCCCAAGTTGTTTATTATTAATATATATAACCCTATATAAGTCATTTGGCCGAACCTTAGATTTTTAGTAATAAAATAACAATTAATAATATAATATTTGTTTTAAAAACTATTTTATGTCAATTTCGACACTATTTAGTAATTGATTTTTGTGAAACTCATAACAGAATGATTAGTTCGAAAACAGTTAATTAAATCAATAATAACATGTAATATTAACCTAAAAAATTAGTTTAATTCATAAAAAGTCTCAAATTACATTTATTTGGGTATTTATAACATCAATTATGTCAATATTTCATTAATAAGATAATGACTGCATCATCTTTGTGTCATAAATAAATTAAATTATTTAATGTCTAAAAATTACAAATAAAATACCATTATGTAGGAAATCTTTTTATATTTCTAATGAATATTTATAGTCTAATTTATCTTATGTATAAACTTATATTAAAAATTATTTACTTATTAAACTTTGATTTTAACTATTTTAACCATTCTTTAAATAAATTAATAATAAATGTCCTAATCTAATCCAAGTGGGCCTAAATGGTCATATTTTATTCCTAAGGTTGTTTTTGGTTGAATTACACTTATCCAATAGAATTAGGACATGTGTTAGGGTAATAATAATATCATTTTTACCCTTAATTACCCTATTTACTTTTAACCGTGGTAAAAAAAGTAAAAAATTACTATTCACCAAAAATTATTTTCATCTCATTGAACCAAATTTTACTTACTGACATCAACCGTGTCTCTCGGATTTTTGAAATTCCATTCACAAATGCTGTAAAATTAAGTTTTATGTAAATTTGCAAATTCTCCTAGGAGGTGGGTAAAAGATGGTGAAAAGTTCAATGAAATTTTTATATATCTAAAATTATTATAAAATTACTCCAATGAATTAAATTGAATTTATATAGGTATTATGTATCAATTTTGACCTAAAATAAATTTAAATAAAATAAATAATTATTTAAATAAAAAGTCGGTTTTTAAATAGTTACCCAGTGTTTTCACTATTCATCAAAAATTGAAAATTTTCAGAAAAATACCAAAATTTCACCCTAGGATAATTTCGATATTCCAAATCCAAAAATTAAGTCCATTTTCAAAAATAAAATTTATAAAATTTCAAAAAGTGGGTATTACTATTCATAACTACTAGTTTTAATAATATTTTAATAGCATATCATTGTTTAGAGAAACTCGGTATTACGTACAACACACACTATCGTGGAAGGTCGCGATTGCGTGTAATGAAAGGCAAGTCAAGGATGCGTGTTGTGCAAGCTCCTTTTGGTGTAGCGTACAACACAAGACATTAATGAAATTAAAAATAATATTTTTCATAAAATCTCAGGGTGTTACGTAGATTGGGTGTGGGGGCTATCCCGGGGGTGGGGGTCTGCAGGGGGCTGTCCAGGGGGAGGTGGGGGGGGGGCTGTCCAAGGGGTGGGGTGATGTTAAGGTGTGGCTATGCCCAGGGGTGTGGAATCATTTACTCACAAATGTTTCATGCTGGTTCTTGTGTATTAACCTTACACTAAAATAAGATCAACACCCTTATTAAAGGTATATGGAAACATGATCGATGCTCACTCAAAAGATATATATGCATGGATGTTTCATGTGTTATTTATAGAGAATATTTTTGTTCAGAAGTAAAATTTTAATATCTTATTATGGAGGATTTATCACACATTGTATGTCATACTGATTTTGTGTAGTCGAATAAAATGAATCTGGCATCAATTGAAGCCATAACATGTATAGTTGATGATATATTGTCTTACAATAAATATGTATTTGAATATATAAGAATCATAAATGTATCATGAGGAGGAGAATGTTGGGATAGACTTTAAAATTACATTTCATGCAACTTATATAAAAAAACACTATATAGTGTTACACTATCCAAATTTTCCTCATCCCACATCATATTAGTAATTCACTTTAGACTTTTGTATAAATATCTGAATCTATGTGGACTCTAAATTGTAATTATTTGGGTCTATGTTGGATAACTTTAACACCTCACACAAAAATTTCACGATACATGCCTCATAATGCTGCCCCACTACAACCCTATATATGAATATTCATGAAATATATTATCTACGTGTTTGGGTGACATCCAATAAGAAACTCCTTGTCTTTTCTAGAAGGTTCAAAAATGAAATATAGTGATGATATTATCATCGTAAAGTTAGAGTGTGATATTTCAAAGACAAAATTTAGGGGAAGATTCATAATGCTAGAGTATATTGATGTTCCTCTAAGGATAAAAAAATTCTATAGCTATATTTACATCTAACCAAACAAATCATTTCTATAAACATTAAATTTAAAATAAAATAAGGATAAAATAATTCATGATCATATTGGAATCTTCAATATCAACAAAAATTATTATATAATCATAAATATGAAGAATACAACAACCTAAAATCATATATGACTTGCATTCATAAGAGGATCACAATACACTATTTGTAAAATAGAGAATATTGCAGTGAAGTCGACTGAAAAAATTAAAATAAATGGAGGTAGTTACAACATTACGATTTTAAGTGGAAGAAAAAATTGTGAATCAAAGATAGATCACAGTTTGGGAAGCAGGGTTGGTAGCCTGAATAGATTTGTTTTAGAGGAAGTGTGCTCGGGAAGAAGGGTTTCTGCTTGGGAAGTACTCTTTATGGGAGGGAGAACTCTCTTTAGGGAAAAATCTATTCTGGATGGAGGAGTGTGATTAGCTGGATGGAGGAAGGGTACTGCTCGTATTTAGGTGTTTTCTATCCCAACTATTTATAAAAACCATTGGGATAAAAGATATATGCCAACGGTTTGAAAAAACCATTGGGATATCTAGGCCTTTCCTAATGGTTTTCTAAAACCATTGGGAAAATACACATTATTTAGGATTATATCAACTGTTACAGTAAAACATTAGTATAGGATACTTATACCAATGAGTTTTTCAAACCGTTGGGAAAGAATCATTGGTATATGTCTGATTTCTACTAGTGAACACAATTAAAACATTTAAAAAGAATATTTCTGAATCACAATTTCCCACACCACATTGAAACATTTGAAAGGATTTAAAATTTTAAAACATTCATGTCCATATAAATAAATACTTAAAACTATTTTGAAAACATGGACATTAATGATAAGTATTTAGTATAATAAATCTTCAAAAGATTTAAAATGATGTTTTTGTTAAAGAGTCCCATAAAAATATTCCTTTATGAAAAAATTAGAGAGAAATTAAAATTTTCCAATTTTAAAACACTAACTTCCTTATAAATAAGTTCATAAAAACCATCTTAAAAACTTGTACATAAAATAGAATGATTTATAAGACTAAATCATTAAAGCATTAAAATGAGGATTTTAGTTAAAAAGTTCCTTACCTGGAGTCCAACTTGTCTCGTACATTCTTTATCTTCCAAAATAGTAAACATAGGTTAATTTATACTTTATTTATAACCTTTTTCATGTTTATTATTCATTTTATATTACTTATTACCATGTTATAACAATTACATAATTATTTAAATTCATAACAGACATTTTGATGATATTCGGTACTTGAGTCAAAAATGAATTTGGTATGGTTTCAATCGTCCATGTGGTCATAAGTCCATAATATATAGAATAATATTCATGAAATAATAAAGAATTTTATATATCAATTATACCTTTATATCCATTCATTAAATATGTATATGAAAAATGAACAATGTTACGATCATAGTGATGGTAAGTTGTACGTACACATGAGTAACATTTTTATTTTTCAATGATCATTATGTAAAGAAGGGACTAATCATTTTAAATTTATAAAATGATTATATAATTATTAAAATAATATTAATCATTCAAATATACTTTTATATATCATACATATGATTTGGTGGTTAATAACGAATCACATCGCTTCATGGAGGTGATAGTTCACACGTACACACGAACAACATTATCATTTTTATGTGCATAGAAAATAAGAATGTAATTGAAATATTATTATCTTATAATGATTAATACATCATTAATATAACATATTAACATTAATTTTATCATTAAAATAGTCATGAGAGATAGTTATAAAAAACAAATTATATCAGTTTGTGGAGGTGATAGTTCACACATACACAAGAACAGTGAATGTTTTTCCCATTTGAAAGAATCAGAGATGGATTTAGGTTATGATATTAACATAATAAAATCTCAGTATATTGAGGATACTATATTTATTATTTAATCATTATGGAAGTATATTTTAAGGAATATGAAGAATAAACAAAATAGAAATACTTAATAAAAGATGTTACCTTCCCTTCAGATGATCACATTTATTAACACCTTAACACCACTAAGGTGGGTGTTCTGCCTAAACCAAGGCTTCAGGAATGTGTATAGAGATTATAGTAAGGGTTTCATATTATCTTGTCTAAACCAATTGGGTTTTTATGTGTGATTAATAGTGAACAATGGGTTCCCTTTTATAGTATGGGGGGCACTCTTTGAATTATGAAACATATTAAATTAATATAAATTAATTTTCTATTAAAAATTGGTCCAAATTGATTTATCTAGAATATAGGATGAATATGGGCCAAAATATAATCATCCAATTTAATTTATACAAGTTTCTAATATTTTTTAATCCTTGTCATTTTGTTTTAACCCCTTTTAAATCTTACCATTTTATCAAATAATTTGCACTTTGATAGTTAGAATAATTACTAGATTATGCCAAAAAACCAATAAATAGTAAATTAATGAGATTTATAGAAATAAATAAAATAGTTGGCTGAATCCTATATTTTTAGAAAATTTATACCATTTAATTAAATATTTTATATTTTAAGATATGAATTATCTCAATTTTAAAACTATTCATTATTTGACTTTTTAAAAAATCATGACAACTTGATTCCTTAAAAAAACTAATTTAACACATCTATAACATGTCAAATTCCTCCGTAAATTTTTTATATGACATAAAATATTTTTAATTATATTTATTTTAATATTATTAGTATCATTTATTTGATTCTTCCTTTAATAAATCTATTACTGCATCATCATTGTGTCATAATTGAATTTAATTATTTAATTTATAAATATTATATATAAATTATGATAATATAGATAAAATTTTTATCCTTCCAATTAAAATTTATAGTTGGATTTATCTTCTATGTAACCCTATATTAAAAATTATTTAATTAATAAAAATATGACTATGACATTTTTAACTTATCTATAAATAAAATATAAGAAATATCATATTCTAACCAAAGTGGCCTAAAAAGGTTATAATTTCATTATATGGTTGATTTAGGTAGAAAACCACTCTTAAAATGAAATTGGGTCATGTTTTGGATAATTTTATAATATTAACATAATATTTTTACTTTTAATTACAAAATTTACCATTAACCAAGGTAAATAAAATACACAAGTTTCTATTCACAAAAAATTATGTTGATACTATTAGATCAAATTTTTAATAATTATTACAACCATGTATTTATATTTTTGAAAATTCAATTAAAAAATGTGGTTAAATTAAGTTTAACACTAATCTCATAGATGTGGCGAGAAGGTTGCAAAAAGAGACATTCAAAAATTCCAAAAAAGTTGTTGTATATAGTTTCAAAATAAAAATTACTCCAATGAATTTAATTTTTTAAATGATAAAAAAATCTAATTATAATATAAAACCAATTAAAAGTATAATATAATAATATAAATAAATTATAGGAAAATTAGTTTTGAATTAAAATGCCTTATTTTTCACTATTCATTAAAATATAAAATTTATCAGAAAAATTACAAAAAATAAACTAAAGTAAATTTTTATGTCCCGATTCTAAATAAGTAGTTTTTATTGTAAAAAATAACTTATAAAAGTGTTAAAATTATATTTTAAAAAGTTTCACCATCAAAAGGTGGTCAAAACACTTTTTTAGAAAATACTCCTTTTATGCATAAAATTAAATTTATTCTTATATAATGTTTAGAAAACAAATAGATGAATTTTAAAAATCATATTTAATTTATATTTCATTAATATAATCTAAAAATATTTATTCGATTATTTTATAAACACAATTATTTTCACTTAAATAGTTTTTTCATAGAAACACATTTTTTATCTTCAACTGGTTTGTATTTTCACTTCTAATTAATTTTATAACCAAATAATCATCATTATATAAACATGCATACACCCTATTTTCATTATTTTGATAATACTATTCATTCTCGCTATTCTAATGACTAGGTTATAATGGTAACATAATAATATTTAGCTGGTTGTTTAAGCTTGATATGGCGTATCATGTATGCTATCAAAAAAAGTATTTATTTTTCAATACTCAGGATGTTACAGTTCCCATGATAGGTTATATTTAAATTATTGAGTTGCATGGTTAGTGATTTTGGCATGTTAGCTTTGTCTGATGACTTGTGACTCATGGGGTTATTGGTCATTTTGTGAAACCAATAAAAACAAGCATATAAATTTGTTATGATTAGTTAATACTGAGGGATAATAATCTCATTAAATGTTGATCCTATTGAATTTTAAAATTGGGGCAAAACCTTAGTGGGATGAGGGCCAATGAGTTTTAGTGAGTCTTTAGTGGTCCTTATAGAAAAAAATTAAAGGATCATGGAATATGATGATTAGAAAAAAATTAATTATGAACCACATTATACGGTTGATCCATTAAGCATTTTGAGGGTGTGAATATTTTTATTGATTACTTCTCAGTGGGTGTAGAGAGTGATGTTACCTTTAGTAATGAAAATATGGTGAATCATCATTTTTTATAACTATGGACTCATCATGTTTGTCCTTACATGACCATTTTTTTCAATGATAGATGAGATACGAGCTATGAAGATCATGTTTTGAACTAGAATATAAATGACAATGAAACTCATATGGTTGTGAGAATATTTCATTCATGAGTGATAATACCCTATGTTAGTAAGGTAGTGATTTCATGAGACCGACTGTTGGACTTTAATTATGGAATTATGAAATTATAGACAAAATTTATCCAAATCTAAGTATAACCCTCAGGGAATATAATTTAAAAATTCGTTTATCATAATGTATTGAGTCTAATCATCTGTTTTGGGATTGATATTGAATGTTAGGTAATTCAAGTGTGGAATATATTTGAGATTCATTAATGAATGTGGTAGAGTGTGACAACAGTTTTGGTTGATTTATGAATCAAATTTTTGATTACACTAGTGATCAAGTTGAAACATTATTGGATGTATTAGGATGATATCAATATTCCTTCAAGAGTGAAGGAATTATTATTAGCTATTTTGGGTAAATTAACTATGGGGGTAACCAATCATTTTTTTGTAGGTTGGCCTAAGGAGGTACACCTTTTTCTATATAGTGTAATTAGATGTAGTGGGTTATAAACCACATAATATATGTAATTTTGGGCATAACCAGTATTATTCTAGTGTTAGATGATAATTTTCAATGAAAATACGGCGTATTAGAGTTTTCTAAGGGATGATGGGTAAAAATATATATCGAATTGAACTGTGATATGAGAATCAATGTCGACATTATCATGTGGGTTGAGGAATTATATATTAATAACCATGTACATAATTTAATTGGACCACAAATAATGTTTTTAAATAGTCAATTATGATGTTAATAAGGAAAAGTGGTGTGAAATTTTCCCTTAAAAGCCATATCCTAATGTGGATAGAAACAAGGACATGATGATTAATTAGAAAAAAAACTTACGTGTCTCGAGGTATACATGATTTGGTAAATAGAGTCCCAATGTTTCAGTGGTGACTTATAAAAAATATCATGGTTTTGGTGGAATAAAAACATTGAATATGATTTTTCAATTGAGAAGTTAAGTAAGTGATTGTGGATGAAATGTGGCTATTTAGAGAAACATTGATAACGAATGAGTTTAATGAAGCATATTTTATAAAAAATAGCCTTTTTGATAATGATATGTGTTATGATTTGCAGTTTGTAAGACCCCATTTCCATATGGGTCTGGGTTTTTCAAAAAAATTTGATTTTTCATTCAATTATAGGGTTAAATTTTTAATTTTAGTTTGGAAGAGAGTCTTGGGCTCTAGGACATCATAAAATATGTGTTTTGGTCATTGAATGAAGCTCATAGTATGGGATAGGAATTCAAGGAGTAGAAGGAAAATTATATAATGTACATGGATATAGCTTGTATCTATTATCTAGATGATGGATTATGAAGTATCCCTTTATCCCTTTTGGTCTCACCACTAGCCTATAGCCTACTATCTCACTGGGGAAATGCATCGGCCAACCAGTGGGGATTCTGGTGGATTATTTTCATGGGATAAAGTATCATTTTATTATTTATTCCCTTCAATTTTATGAATATGGGGGTCACATGAGTGGCTATTCATCCAAGCCCTCACCCCATTTCTTTTCTCTATCAATCCCCTTCAAGGGGAATGAGTATTATTTCAGTTTCTCAAAGAATCAAAATTAAATCTCTGTATCATCATTATTTATTACTATTTTCTTCCAAACTATATTTTTTACTCATTTATATTTAGGTATTTGGTTCCTAGTTTCTCTAATCTTAGTGGAATCAATTGAGTAAGATGGGGTTTACACTATACCTTGGTAGAGGGAATCTCATAATGATGTCCATGTTATGACACTTGGAGAAGGAAAAATAGAATGTATATCCACCTATTTTTCTATGGGCTTACTTTTAAAATTAAAATAAATTGAATGATTTATTACTGATTTATGTTAGGTATTTTGAGAGATTTGATGTCAGGTGTCCATATGAGATCTCCCTTGGGTGGTTGGTTGTGGTGCCAGCATGACATGGTAGTTTGGGTCTTACATGGATGGATATGATTAGTTTAGCTTTGGATAAATTTTATTAGAACTTAGGAAAAATATGAATCTGAGGTAATTTTTCCCTCATTAATGGTAGGAGATATTGTGTACCTTCCCCATGATGTTCTTTCAATTTTTATAGTACTTATAGTATTAGTTTGTTCTAATCTGTAATTTCATATGTAACATTGAAATAATATCATAAAAAAATAAATATAAATGTTATTTTATAAAAATTTTTAATCATAACAAACATTACCTTGATTATAATGAACAATTTACTAAGGACATAAGGTACATTGTCCAGAAGATGGTTCATAATGAAAACTGATTAGCGAGGAATTGATTATTATGGTATTACTTATGAGTTAAAATCCCCAAGGGGAATATACTAGATTTTATTTATTGATCTTGATAAAATAATGATAGTAGTATGATACCATAGAGACCTTTGGATATATGTTAGTGTTTAGCTGGGATAAATTTCCAAGTGGTCTTCCATGTGATACCTAATAGATTCTCTATACCCTTCATGCAAGTGGGATAGCCTTGTTTTTTTTCAAATGGTTAATTGGTTTGGTATATTAATAATAGAGTGATAATAGTTTTGGTATTTAGGTTATCCTATAGGGACATATTTTTAGGATAAAATTCATAACATCTCTCTCTTATGATCTTTCTAGGAGGCCAGTGAGGAATCAAAGAGACCTTGAAGATACTAAGGGATATTAATACCTCTGAGTGATTGGTGTTGAGTTGAGAGACAAGTTTGACATTTAAGGAAATGTATAAGGTGTATTTTATATTATCATACCTGGGATGCACCGATGGGATCCCTAATGATTTTTTGAACATGTGAGAGGTGTAATAATGAATGGGTAGTGATGATTTCAAGTATCAATTTGGATTCATGATTGGTGTTTCAATCATGTTCGGCTATAGAGATTTGTCTCGTACTTAAGGGAGTATGAACATGTTTTCATCCCAGGTTACAAATATTTACACCCACACTGACTATAAAAAATTATATTATTATTCACTAAAAAAATAAGGTATAGTCTACGATGACATGAAAATAAAACACTAATAATGGGTGGGATATGAAACTAATGAAAAATCCCATAGTAGAGAGATTATTAATAAATATGGTGGAGATTCCATGGATTTGTGTCCAGGGTTATATTAGTTTCTAGAAGAGGATTGGTCTGGAAATATGTGATCTTTAAGGTATTTTTGGGTCATTGGCAGGCATGGTTGAGTCTCCCTCACCATCGGGGCTCAGTTGTGGGGAACCGATATATATATGGATGGATTATTCCCTAGGTTGTTATTATAGGATAGAATATCACCCATGTCAGGTTTATGTCTACTAGGGCGAGTTTATCCCCTACTTTATTAATTTTTTATAGTATTAAGAAAGTTGTGTGTGTCCTTATTATTTTTGGCATGAAAATTGTTACATGCTAAGGGTCACTCTGAAACTGGCCAAGGCAAGAATATTTGATCGAGGTCATAAACATATATATCGATGGTTATTTTTTATGTTTCTATTTATTTAAATTTTAAAATTCTTTGTTTATTTAGAGCATATCAAATTCACATATGACTGCATTAATAACATTGTATGATACTATTATGGTGGTTCTATATTGAGTTATGTACACACACCCTATTCAGGAGGTCATTTTACTTGGGTAGCCAGTCATCACATCACTTGGTTGTAGTTCTAGGTTGAGATGAGGAACATGTTTTGATATTTGAGTAGGATACCTCAGTGACTTGATACTGAGATAATGTATGGATCAAAATTTTCAAAGCACCTCCAAAAGTTTTTTTTTATTTATATATGGGACTTACCAAGTAGGTTATAAGTCATGTATACCTTCCAATATAATCCAATTAATATATCATAATATATTTAGTTTATATAATTTTTTTTAATACTCATATGTGTATGATGTTGGGTTATTTTTTGTTAGTGTGAACTCTATTGTATGGGGTATATTCTCATCATTTGAGGAGGCACACAACATAAGTGGGGGCAGACCTGAGGTCACATAAACACCATTTTCTAGGGAATCAGAGAGATTCATGAGAAGGATAGTGAGGTTGAGGATACAAAATATAGCAATAAGAAATACGATGAAATTGGAAGTAGCCCTATACCCTTCTGTCCCCACCGGCTGGCCGATAGTGCTTGTTGTTGTATTTTTTGTGTAAATACCATCATTTCATGGTTAAACCCACTTAAATTTTAATAATAATGTGGTTATGAGGGTGGATTCATGAATATTCTCCTTCCAAAATTTTACCTCTTTTAAATATCCCTTTATAGGGGATGAGTTTTGTTATAGTTTCATTACAAAATCCATGTTACATGTCTATTGAATCATTCTTTCACCCTCTTTTCATATCACATATTTTTTATTATTGTTTTGGGATAAGTATATGGTGCTGATACAATTGAATGATAGTATAATCATCTCAGAATTATAGTACTTTCATTGTGATTAGGAAGAGGTTTTCCCATAATGATAATCACATATCACCTCTTCTTTATTTGATAAAGGTACATCACCCCCATATTTTTCAACATTTTTTTATTATCAATGTAAATCAATTAAATAATGGAATGGTTGTGTATGTTAAGTAATGTGGATTATTTTCTACATGGTGACTATAGGGAATATCTCATGGGTTTATGGTCATGATTTAATGGTGAGGCAATCCAAGGTTCACATAGATGGATGAGCTATGTTGACATCTGGATGAGTTTGTTAGACCTTGGGAAAAGCTATTATGTTGAGGAATTTAGTGTTTACAACTTTATTAATGGAAGGTTCTATTGGGTATTTACCTTACAATATTCCTATAGTTTTTATGGTACATGTGGAATGCAGTCACTGTACTAGGGTGTTTGAATTTTAGAGTAAAACTAATTTAATAATTAAAATAACAGATAGGTAAAATTAAAGTAAATAGTATTTATAACCCAAATAACCTCGACTAGAATAAAAAATGTTTCATGTCCTTGATGGAAATTGGGAACATGATGGTTCACGTTGTCCAATGATGACTAAGGCCTTGATTATTATTTTATTTCATGTGATGTATATTCCATGAGTGTCGTAAACTAGATGTTATTTCATGAACATTACATATCATAAGAAATAGTAGGATACCTTAGAGACCTATAGGTAGTGGATAGTGATGAGGTGGAATGAATGGACTATAGGTTGTACATGAGTGTCCTAAGATATGCAATTATGCATTCCAGAAAGTGATACAACCTTTTGATTTTTGTTTCTAACTATGAATTTGGGACTTTAGTGGGTACACCATAGAGAGATTAAGGATATTTTGGGTGTTCAAGAAAACCTAGTGTGATGTAAAAATGGGGATAAACCTATGTATATCCCACAATGAGATATGTTTATGAGTATAGTGAGTCTTTGATGATACCTCAATGTATTATAGAGATGCTAAGAACATTGATTGATGGGTGATGACCCAAGAGATGAGTTTAGGATTGAGGAAAACATCTTAGGTATCATATTCAGGATGAATCCTGTGGGACCTCGGTGTATTCCATATTCATGTGTCAAACCTAGTGATAGTAATACTAAGGAATTTTTAGTGGCGATCAATAGTGGAACTTTCGACACTAGACTAATCATTTGGGCCTATTCGACTATGGTGAGTGGGACTATGCTCCTAGAGTTGGATTGTTGTTTCATCAAGGGTTAGGAAGAAGACCAGCTATTTTAAGGATATATATATATATGTGTGTATTATTATTACCTATATAAAACAACCTTAATGGATTTTTTTGTGATAAAATATAATGATATCCTCCAAAATGGGTAGTCTATAACACTTTTGAAAACTCCCCTTCTAGGTAAGTCTATGATACTACTAGTGGTGATATAATGGATTTGGAGGCATAATTATATTGGTTCTAGTTAGAGGCTATGTTATTATACTTATGAGAAGATATGTATTGTGGGGTATTAAATGGTAATGGGTCAGTATCATACACATATTGGGATTAGATATTGGGAACTATTGTACACTAGCCTTGAGAAATCCACAAGTTATTATTTCTGTATAGATCATTCTTGGGGACATTAACATATACAACGAGGTGAGTTGATCACCCATGTAATTATCAATATAAAATAGTGTAAAATACCAATGGGTAATTATTATGATAGGAATAATCATATCGATGTTCTTAGAGATACTCTAGCACTATCCAAAGTAGGTATGGCTGATTATTGTTGTTGACTTATTGATTGATGGTGGTTTGGTTATCATTTTTTTTATTTTTAGAGGTTTATTTATTTATTTTGAACATGTAACATGAACATATAACTCCATTTTAATATTCTTAAGGAACCAAATTTTTTGTTACCTGTTAATTTATATACTCGCACCCTACCCATAATGTCATTCCACTTGGGTACTTCATTAAAAATTCACATTAATACAGGTAAAGAGTGGGTCGAGGCTCGAGTTTTAATCACTGATTAGGATATATCTATGTATAGATACTAGTAATAGGTATGGATTTAAGTATTAATAGTGACTATTATTATTATATTTCTTTTATTATTATTATTATTATATGTGATATGTCTAATTGGTGTTTAGTCATGTATTCCCATAATTAAATCCCATTTCATTTGTTATAGTATATTCAGTTTATTTATTATTTATATATAATTTTATGTGTATGATTCTTGGATATTTTATATATATTTCAAAATAATATAAATGTGTTACATTATCCTCAAAATAACACCTTATATCCCCAATAATAGTTGACATACTATGGCATATAAGGATGTGTTCTTGAAGTCATGTGGCATTATCAGTCTCGTTACAGTTCATAATGAGCCAAACTAGAAGGTCACAATATTAATTTATTTATGATTTGAAATTTGGTATTATCAATATATAAGTTACTAATTATGATTTATAGAAGATATTATTCTCAACTAATGGAAGGCCCAAACTCAATAAAATTCTTATAAATATAGAGGTTTAATTTATTGGGAGTTGGTACAAAAAAATTTCAATGTTGTTCAAAATTATCTAGAAAATGGAGATTCTTATAATGATTTAGAAAGAATAGGGTTCATGTTTTATCACACATTAAATTATATAATTTAGTATTAATTGACTATGCAGATAGTGTGTTATCATAGTTATGGTTTTTATTGATTTTCTAGTAATGGATTGGTGCATATGTGTGGTGACATCATAGGTTGGTTATTAATGATGTTTGTAGGAAATATTATTTCCTAAATCAATCCAAATAATATTAAGGTAGTAGGATTTTTTTACTTATAAAATAATAATTTATAAATTCAATTACATGGAGTTCATTATGTCATTAAATATATAATAAAAAAATTGGTTTATAATGGGCCAGGAAAAGTGGTTCTTTAATTTGGAAGTCCACTAATAAATATATATCATATGACAGAAAGATATAATGGCTAGTTAACATGTATTAGAAGCTAAAGCATGAGATTGAGAAGTTATCCCATGATAAAGGTGGATAATTAGTTTTACCAACTAGGGGAAGATGTAAAAGTAAAGTATTATCTCATGAAGGAAGAGTGGATGACCATCATGAAAACCCTCTTCTATTATATAAATAATTGTGGAGTTATGGGATTATCTATAATCAAAGGGGGAGTATTAAATAAAAATAGATATCTCCACATTAAAGGTGGTGTATATTTAAAGACACCAAAGGGGGAGATAAACCATATATAATCTACTCACTTTTAGAAACATTATATTTCATTGAAAAAAAAGGAATAATTTTGGAGAGGACAAGGTGTCATATTTTTAAAATAATCAAAAGGGTGGTATTGTTAAAAACCAATGGTGCTGTGTTATATTTTTTGAAAATTTATATGACTACTTGTCCAATGAATGAATGGTTAAAAATTCAAATGATGATGGCTTAGTTGATATATTGAGATTGTTTCAATATAAATCTTGATTGTTTTTATTAATAGATTTTATGAAAAATTAAAGATATGTTACATTGAGTTCATGATATACATACATATATATAAAACCATAGATCAACCCTTGGATAAGTTCATATAATAATCCATGAAGTTTAGATTTTAATTATATTAATTCTTACTATACATATGGATAATATTTTTGAGTAGAAGGTTTAAGTATTTCTTCAATTCCCAGTGTGTAAGAGTCAACCTAAAAAATCCCCTATTTAAACATAAAATATCCCTATTTATACATCATTCATGGTTTTTCATGAGGGTAATTCTATCCTAATTAAGTATCATTTTGGTGAAGTTTATGTATCAATTTGGGGTGTTTAAGGTTAATCTACCACTACATGAGAATCAATATATATTTTTTATAAGGGATATTATTCCATGTATAATAATTAACTAAGTGAATCATAAGAATCATTATAGGATTCATAACATCCATTAATCCATGCATAAAAATCACTAGATACAACATAAACATAAATATATTATCTATATAACAAAATAAACTTTTTTATAAGGTAACATTAAGGTACATTATCAATGATGTGTTGTATCTAGAACACATAAAGATTCCAGAATTGAAAACTAGTGGTATACATGCCAAGGAGCTCAACATGGTGCATTAGAAACTCATCTATACAAAATGGGAATCCCTTTATAGTAATTTTTGTGTTCATAGTATAATTTTTTAAGGAGAGTGTTAATTTTAAAGATAAATAATGAAAAAGTAAAGTGTTTTTAGTTATAGACATTTTTAAGGGATTTTTTTCATAACATTCACTACACCATGACTTGGTTTAAATATGTATGGAATTTTTACATGTATTTTTCTATAGAAGCATTAGATATTCCATGATGATAGTGATTCAGAAAAATAATTGTTTTCCAAAATAATAAAATGAAACATGAAATGTTGTTAAATGATTAATATTTCATGAAAACTATTATGGGATCTATAATCCAAACTCAATTTGAGGAGTATTTTCAATTATATTTATGTGATTTAAATATCAATGATAAAATGAGAAAGCCTATAATAAGCAGTGTTCATGGAAGTAGGAAATACACATGTATGACATTATTTATTCATTCAAGGTTTCATATAATGATATATTATTTTGGAAATATAATATATATATATATATATATATTATTTTTTTACACTATATTCTATAAAAAATGGAGTGAGCGATGTAGAAGTTATTGTAGTGTTAATGAGGCATATTTTTAAATACACCTTCTAACCAAAGGATATTGGGGTTATTTTCTCTAAGATTCAAGGGGAATTTATTGAACATTAAACTAGGAAATTTTTTAGATATTATGTGTGAAATATGGAATTAAAATATTATAAAAATGGAAGAATTCTATTTTTATAGGAGAAAGATGGAAAAGTGGCTTCCTTATTTCTAAAATATAAGAAAATGGACACATAGAATTTTTTTGGTCTTATATATGAATGTAATAAGGTTAGAGATAGAGGTAAAGGAAATATTGAGGGACATAAATGAATATATGTGAATCAATAATGATAAAGGAGCTTAGATAGTTACTATTGAAGGCATGCATGTCAAAGAGAAATGAACCAAGAACCGTCCATGTGATCTAATTTTCATGAAAAGAATTAGGTGATTTATGTAATGTAATAAAGAAGAATAAAGAGGGATTATAGTAAATAAACTGGAACAAAGGTGTTTCATACATATTGTTAAATAAAAAAAGAATAAATTATGGAATGGTAAGTTAAGAGATTTCACTTTGAGGAAGTAGATAATGATGAGATCTATAGTGAATCTATTTATATTCATTATTGTATTAATATAAACATATGTTTCTGAAGTTGGAATGACCAAGATGTATATAAACTATGGGTTTTATAACCCATAGTAGTTCATGAAGGAGGAGGAAGTGATATACACATTTTTATTCCTTGAGTCATCCCAAAACCTTATAAGCTTATGCGCATATGTGAGGTGTGACCACAACCTCTTATATCCACACAAAAAATAGTGAGATTAGGGGTAAATTAGTGAATAGAGACAAGGTAAATTCCATGATCTATAGTGTATCCTAGTGTAGTTTATCTAATTAAAAATCAGTGTTCCACTTCTTTAATTACATTCTTGAATTTATATTAGGTTTTTATGTGGTTTTGAGTAAATTATGTAGTTAAATATGATTCATATATATATATGTGGGAACTATATCTACAGAGTTAAATAAATAAAAGGGTTGAAAAATGTTCTAAAGAACTTGTACTATAATTCACCCCATCTAAGAATTCCTTAGGGTCCCAACATATCTTTTTAAAGACTGGGCAATCCATTCATTGACATAGAAAATAATCTATTATTTTAACATAACTATCATTTTTTCATGTGGTTCCAATAAAACTAAAGTGTATTTCTATATAGTATTTTAATTTTATAAACATATCATAATGGAGTTATTTTTTTATAATTTACTTCATTTATCATTTATTTAAATTAATTTCTATTTTTCCCATTTAGGATGAATTAGAAATTTGTTGAGATCTTTGAAATAATATCTAAGAATTTTTCTAATGAAAATTTAATGGATACTATAATCAATATATTGAATAATAAAATGTTAAAAGTGGAATGGAAAAAAGAGAAAATATATAAATTATTGAAAACACATGTACTAATTCGGAAAATAAAATTAATTTTTATCAAGGAAATGAAAATATTTAAATTAAAATTCAATTTATTAGTTATAATTATGAGATAGATTATGTAAACACATGTTTAATTCAGGTACATGACTTATATACTAAAAGAGATATAGAATATTGTTAATCAATATTGATAATTTATTTAATCATTATCTAAATATTTTTATGAAGAAATAAATAAATCATGTTGAGTTTACTCAAATATTAATTTAAATTTAAAATATATATATATTTAAGTTAATTGATATTTATGAAAATAATTCTGATTTTAGGCGCCTTTATTTCTAGAAAAAAAATCATATTTTTTTAAAAACATTTATTTATGTGAAGTAAATGGTGATAAAATATAAATCCAATTTTTTTCTCAAGATCAAATCTAAAAGATATCTATATGAGGAAGTAGGAACACATTGTAAAGGGATATATATTTATGTATAATGTTAATCCTAAAAATAGAGAAGCATTTTTTAATAATAAATAAGAATCTTGAAGGAATAATTTATTAAAGTAATAAATATATAAATCTACCTTGGTTTAAAAGAAGTGGGGTGATTCGAAGACAAAAAAATAAATAAAGATCAAAGAAAAGAGGGAATGGGTCTAGAATTATTAAATGAATAAAATAACATACATGATAGGACCCATAAGTTTCTATCAGAGTGAGAAGAATATGAAAAAATGTGATAAGAATTATTCTACTAAGATGAAAAGAAAATATTCTGGGGGAGACACATTTATATTGAGAAGAAGAAAAAACATTCACTATTGATGAAAAAGAAATAAATCGTTTTAGCCAAGGAGAATCAAGAAAGAGAAATTATAATATAATTACTAAAAAATCAATAGAATATTCAAATATTCATGGTTTTTTCATGATGCATTTATTCAATGGTCACATCTTGATGAAATATTAGAATAATACTCCAATAAATAAATCAATAAGGATATATTATTAAAATAGTCCTAATAAGAATAATATAAAATGGATACCTACACTTATAAATCCGAGGAAAGATTAAGCAAGTGAAAACATTTTGGCCACATCACCATAATGTGTATTGAAATGATACTTTATCATTTGAAAAATAATTCAAAGTATAATTTTCATATAAAATGGAATACTCAGGAGATATGGAATTTTTTTTTGAGTAACAATAAGATTAAAAACATGTGGATCCCATAAATAATATTTAATATCATAGGAATGATAATATATGAGTCACTAAAAGAGATTTTGAAACTTTTATTATAGTAACAAAATATTAATATACTTTTTCTAATAAATTAAAATTGATTTCATGCTGAATATTATCTATAATTTAAAATGGATCATTATATTTAGTCATTATAAAAAGAAAACATTTAGGACCTCTCATTTAAATAAAATGATTTCATGAGAAGAAGTAAATGACTAGAATCAATAATGGAAGAAATAAACATCCTTATGATGAGCTTAATAAATGAGAGCATCATACAAAGTGGGTATAACAAGTGGTAAAGAAAATATTAATTTAAAATCTATAAATATAATTCTCTAATTCAATTCAATATAGGAGAACACCATTTCGATGATTAATGTATGAGTTTCTAAACCCTATTCACTTAAATATAACTGAACCACCTATTTAAAATAATCATTAGTGATTAAAATTAAATATATAAAATCAATGTGGGATTGTGTAATGAATTTCACATTTCTTATATGATCATGTGTTACATTCATTTAATCTTATTTATTATCTATTTTTTCTTATAGGTGGTAATTTTATTTATTTCTCATGATAATTTTCTCTAAACAATATTTATTTGACTCTAAATTATTCTTAAATTATTAATTATATATCCAATATTGAGCATTATTTTCTTGGATTAAAGTATTGAATTATTATTTATCTCATCATTTTTTTCTAGATATTCTAACTAGTTCTGTAGGGATGGAAAGTGGATAGTGTTAATGAAAATTGGTCATGGGATATATTACGCTTTTAAAAAGTAAAAAATCACGTGAAAACCAAAATTTGGAATATTTATTTTAAGTATTTTAAGAAATATTTAATTTGACGATGAATACTAATTTAGCACTCACAGTGGTTGGTTTACTCATCATAAGGTCCCAAATGTGGGGGTGGGAGTGTTGTGATAATATTTATTACATTACTTTGTACTTTTTTCTAAATTTGGATTGTAAAAATTCCTTTATAAAGGTGGAGTAAATACATAGGGGTATAAAGAACAATTTATCGTCCCCTGAAATGTGAATAAATACTCATTAAAAAGAATTTGAAAATAAATAAACTCGTCATGGTGAAGAGGTGATGAATAAATGTTACCCCACTATTTTACTCTCCATTTTTAGATATGGTCTACCCTACCAATGGGTAAAAATGAAATATAAATCTTATGTCAATTTTTCTGAATTAAGTGGTAGTTTTTTATGAGATCTTGATAATAAATATTGAATGAGTGTTTTATTGATATTGTTTCAATTTACCAAATATGTTTTTTACTTAATATAATGATTTATGGAAGGAGTTTGAATAGAATACAAAGTGGAAATTAATGTGACAATAGATGTCATAATAAATTATATTGATGAATTACAAGCATGATAAGTTAGATTTGTTACCAATATGATTACATTCATTGGGTATTTGTTGTCAATATGATAATTATTTTTATAAATCCCATATAGAATTTATACATGGTTGTTAAAAAATATTGGGGATTTTTTAGTCAATTTAAAGGTTGATGATAGATGTTAAGAAGAGAAAACTTGAGTTTATAAGATTATTTATAGAAGAAAATTAGGCATGATATGTCCATTTATGTTCAAGAATAATACACTAAATTAATGAAAATATATTTTATATATTTTTTGTAGTGGATTAATTAGAATTTAGAGATTATCATATATTTATTATTAGGTCAGAGAGAAGAAGAATTATTTTATATAGGGTTATTATTTTTAGTTTTCATATAATAATCAATAAGGATATTTTCATTCCTTGTGATAATGAATTAAATTTCCATTAGCTACATGTTTTTTACTTAAAAAGGGATATAAATTCCTTAAAAACACTATCCAATAGGATTTAGTGGTGTTATAAAACATCATAGAGAGTTTACTATGGATTTTTACTATGATAATGATTTATAGACACATGATTGTTCATCATATATATATAATGTAGTATTGTCATTTAGTTACTCTTTAGGACACATCCTAGTAGTTAACTAGAAGAATATTGCATATTATGAATGTCTAATATGGAAAATAATGAATGAATATATGAATAACATGACCTAAAAATGAAAAATGATTTTTTTTGATACAAGGATGTTAGGTTGTATCATTGAACATGTAATTTACATTAGAGAGAAATTAAGAAGGATCGAAGAAATGTAATCGATATAAAATTATGATGATAAAATTTTATATCAATCCAAAATACGGTTATGCACTAGATATGACACTTTTATTATCTAAATAGATTTTGTGACATATTATAGATGATAAAAATGAAGAATCAAACATACAAGAGAACTATGTTATAGATAATTCCAAATTATATTGTAGTTTATCTTTGAGGGGGATATACTTTAAGGAAATTAGAATAAACATTCCATAGTATATATGATGGAACTCATTTTCCACCATGAGGAGTATAAAAATTTCACGATCATTATCACCATTCCATAGTTATAATAAAATTATAATATTTATTGACCATGGTTTTATAAATTGAAGAGAATATCTTACTTCTTACAGTGAAGAAGAAAAACATGATGCAATCAGGGAAACTATATCATGGTTTAGCTAAAATGAGCATGGTATATTTTTTTATTTTGATAAAAGAGATATAAAAACCACTAAAAATAAAATTAAAGAAAAATTGTTATACTTCCATAAACTATGTAATATTTTATACAAATAATGGTTTTCGTTCTAATGAAGGTTATACAAAAGTTTTTGATGAATTCATAGTCCATTACATGTTAAAAAATGACTTTTATTTTAGTCTATATGTCCAAGTGTAAGAAAGAAACGTCCATAGTTGATTTTATCATGGTTTTAAAAAATATGGCATATAGTTGATAATAAATAATGATATGATCTAGGTGAAACAATTATGGTTTTATTCAATGTTATATTAGTATATAATTATATTTCCTCATAATTTTTATTAATCTTGATATTAGATCATTGATTTAAAATATTTTTTGATCAAGAAAACCCATCATGTTTATCTTCATTACATCTTAGTGATGTACAAATCCTGAAAAAATAGACATTCAAATACAGTAATTTTTTAAGTATTTAGGGATTTGTATAGGGGTGTTATGGTAGTAAACCTAATAATTATTAAATAAAGAGTACTAATTCATTTCACAATAGGAACGATGGTTACACCAATGATTTAAGGGTTAACCACCATCATTAAAATCATTATAAAGATAAAAAATATCTCAATATATAAATGATAAAGTATATAGGAGATATTTGGAAGAGATATTTTAAAACTAGATGATAATAGATCCATCCAAATAAGTTTATTTTTACAATAATAATATTGAACACATCATCCATGGAGAGAAAAAATTTGAGGAAAGTGGAAGGATATCATTCATGTTTTCTCACACTCATCATTAATCTTAATTCCCAGGAGTTTTATCTTTTATAAATGTTATATATTAACACTAACATCCTGATATAATAAATAATTTTGTATTTATAGTAAAAAAAATCATGGAATGTAATTTTTGTGGTTTTAAGAATTAATGTAACTTTTTTAATGCAAAAGAAGAAATTAGAAACCTAAAATATCTTGATAACCATGCATTAAAACCTAAAAAAATAAAACTATAAAATAGTGAATATTGTACACATTTTCTTGATAAAGAACACATCTATTTCCATATTCAATGATATTACTGATGAATATATCTACATGAAAGACTTTAGATTCCCCTGTATATGGTGTATCCAGGAATCAATTGAATATCTTAACACTCAGGTGGGACCCCTCATAAAAATATATATTATAATATCTTATCAAAGCTAAATAAGGTGGAGAGGGGAAATATTAAATTGTGAGAAATAGCCCGGGATTAGGCCTTGTCAGTTCATAACTATTTCTTGTACACAACCTCCCTATAATGTCCCTTGGTACATTCCTACATCTTAATGGAAATTTATCAAATGTTATTTAACAGTCAAATAATACAATTAGTTTAAAATCATATTGTAAAAATTTTCCATATAATTTTGAATGTTTCATCTTATTAAATGTTTAACATGATGATAACATATGTGAAATAGATTTTAAATAGTAACATTTAATGTAAATTCACCATACAGTCATAATATCTCATGTTAATTGTATAATATGACTTGGTCACAAAATAGCATATGATCCAACTATATTGTTCACTTTTATTAGTAAAAGGAAGTAATATGATATCATATATCTTTATTTACTATAAGGCCCCAGCCTTAAACATTACTTAATCTTGAGTTATTTCAAGAATACACGTTGAGGATCTTTTCAGGTTTAGAGTTTTAGAGAATTAGATCATAAATCATGCATTACATTCCACATTTAAACAAAGTGGTTACATAAAAGATAGTACTCATTTTTCCCATCAATGGAAAAATATTTAAAATAAAACATGGATTCTTTCTTTACACTTCCGTGACACTATCATCACATCATGTACCTTTCCCTTGACCTGTGAAAAACATTTCAAAAACTTGGGATGAGCATAAAAAGCTTAGCAAGGGATATAAAAGTACGAAATGAAAACATTAGTCCATATATGAAATCATACTTTACTCATAAAACATAAGAATTTTAACATACCTCATCAAATCATGAATAAATCATAAAAATAATAAGGAATAAAGGTAACTTGAGGCATTCATGACATTCCTACAAAGGGAGTAACCATCATGGTTATGTTTGGAATACCCATCACAGTATATTACCTAAATCTCTTCGGAGAAACCTTAACGTTTAACCCCTTCGTGTTACCCAATGCATTGGAGAGCTATATCGGGCTCACCCGCCCTTAGTTTATCACGAAACCACTCATCTTCATAACAATGACCAAGAACCATAACATAATCGTATCATATAAAACATGCATAAAGGAAACATAACATTTCCACAGTTCAATCACAAGATATCAATAAAACACATTGATATAATAAAAACATTATGAAAACCATTTTCAATACCAAAATAAAAGAAAAGTAAAGCATGGTATTTATTTTTCATTTAAAAAAATTTATGGCTTGTAGAGGAAGCCGAAACTCAAATAATGGTCATGGCGGCGGAGAAGTCGTTGTCACCGCATACGTACGAAAAAAAACATTCCTTTTGTTGTTTAGTAAAATTCTTCATATAAAAAAGATTCCTTTTGAATAGACTTAAAATTTAAAGGGGTTTATACACCGTATAAAAGAAAGTTGTGTATAAAAAAAAATATGCCTCAATGAATGGAGATTGAGACAAAGTCCTTTACCTCGGGTCCGACTTGACTCGATCATTCTTTAACCTCCTGAATAATAAACTTGAGTTAATTTATACTTTCTTAAGAACCTTTTTCAAGTTCATTATTCATTTTATATCACTTATTACCATGTTATGAACACTATGTGATTATTTAAGTTAATAATGATCGTTTTGTCGATCATTGGTACTTGAGTCAAAAATAAACTCTTTCTAATTACAAGTTGTTCATGTGGTAAAATATCCATTATATCCAGAATTATATTCATGATGTATATATCATATATATAATATATATCCACTATATACATGCATTTATAATATTACATAACATTTATAGGTAAGAAATGAAATGCACCGTTCATGGAGACGGTAAGCCGTATGTACGCATGAACGCTACTTTCATTTCTATTTCATATTTTATGGAATGGAATCATAATGATATAAAGGTATATTATAATTCCAGTATAATATCATATATAATATCATTAACTCCATACTTTATACGTCCCACATATGGCATTAACGAATCAAATCACTTTGAGGGGGCGGTAGTCCGCACTTCCTAAAATGAAGATATCGCATTTACCCATAATGGAAACCATAAAGGTATACCATAAATGAAAAATACAGAAGCTTAAGGAAAACATAAACATATTATATATCATATATAAATATATTGACATCTTAATGGCCACCTTTGAAGTTGTTATAAGAATATTTAACAATCATCGTTTCGTGAGGCAAGAATTTTCCATCCACAGAAACAGTATGTTCTTTAACCATTAGATGTAGGTGTGTGTAAGTTTAGCTAGAATAATTATTATAAAAACATCCTAGTATATTGAAGATACTGGTTTTGTTACAAAATAAATTAATAAAAAGAGTTTAGGGGGTTGGAGAAGCAAAATAAAATAAAAGAACATTAGAGAAGACTTTACCTTTAAATCGGGTAACTCCTCTTGGTTTGAACCAAAAGGGTTTCTTCAAGAGCTTTCTGCCTAAGGTAAGGCTTCTAGGATGAATAGAGGGATTTGGAGAGATAAAATGAGAATAGTTTGGCAGAGACAATGGCTTGAGAAGTGTAGGTAAGGAGGTAGAGGTGGGAGCCTTTTATAAGAGGGAGGAGGGGCACTCTTGGAAAGCCAAGAAATGTTACTTTATTTTAAAATGAGTTTCGGATTTAAAAGGTCCCAAATTGATATATTTAGAGGATAAGGTGATAAGGGTTAGATATATACTCTTCCAATAGGTTTTTGACAAGTGTAAGTCTTAGATTTTACATCATCTTTTCATTTTATTTAAATCGTTCATTTATGAGATAATCGCTGCATCATCATGATGTCATAAATAAATTAATTTATTTAATGTCTAAAAATTATAAAAAAAATACTATGATGTAGGGAATATTTTTATATTTACAATGAATATTTAAAGTCTAAGAGATCATTTACACAGACAAAACTAATTTTTTTTTACTCGGGTGATACAGTCTTTATTGATATTCTCCTTTCTTTAAAAATAAAAAGATAAAGTGTCACTATCACCCAAAAGTGATTCCATGGGGTCCCTAAGTTTGGCACAAGGAATAAAATGGTCTAACATGACACAAAAAATAGAATTAAGACACATGTTGGGGTCATTTGTTATTATTATGATATTATTTTATTACCCTTAACTACCCGATTACTAATTAATCACGATAATTAAAGATAATTACCTTCATTACTATTCATAATGTCCAAAAACAAGAGTCTTAATTACAGAATTTGTAACTTATTATTCCAAATATGAAATCCATTTTACCAAATTCCAAACACAAAAATTACAGTAATTAATTTAAAAATGATTCCCGTTGTCAAAACAAATAGCGGGTTTTTTTGAAACAATATCTATGAAAAGATTGGCACTTGTTTATGCCCAATTCCAAAGTGAAATTAATTATAATTACTACCATTATATTAAATGGTAAAAATATATTCTAATTAAACATTAAAACCAATTAAAAATAAAATATAACCATATAATTAAATTAGATGAAAAAGCAGTTTTGATGTAAAATGCAGTATTTTTCACTATTCATTAAAAAATGAACATTGTCAAAAAATACCAAAAATTAATCCAAAGTAAATTTAAATGTCCCAATAATAAATAATAAGTTTATTTTTAAAAATAGATCTTATAAAATTGTCAAAATATAGATTTAAAAATGGTTCTCCATAAAAAGGCGGTAAAACAATCTTTTAAAAATATTTGATAATTCTATGCTTAATATTGGATTTATTCTCATTTTAAGCCTTTAAAACACTTTATAATTAATAAAATAGACATAAATATGAAAATTCATAATTCTTTACTTACTTGGGATGTTACATCCTTCCCCCCTTTTGAAAATTGCGGCCCTGCAATTTATTTACTTATTGAATAAGTGGGGGTATTTATCCCTCATTGCATTTTCAGATTCCCATGTTGCCTCTTCACTCATGTGGTTTTTCCACAAAACCTTTACTTGACGAATCACCTTATTCCACAACACTTTATCCCTGTGGTCAAGAATCTGGACCGGTTGTTCCTCATAAGATAGATTCTCTTCCAGCTGAACTACCTCTGGACTCAAAACAAGAGATGGATCTGACATGTACTTCCTTAACATTGAAACATGAAAAACATTGTGTACCTGAGATAAACTTGGAGGTAAAGCCACTCGGTATGCAACTGATCCAAATCTCTCTAGAATTTCATATGGTCCAATGAACCTTGGACTCAGCTTTCCTTTCTTACCAAATCGCATCACACTTTTCCATGGTGATACTTTGAAAAAAACATGATCGCCTACCTCAAAAGAGAGATCCTTCCTCCTGTTGTCTGCATAACTTTTCTGCCTGCTCTGAGCTGTTCCCATGTGTTTATATATCAGATGAACTTTTTCTACCAACTTTTCTACCAATTCTGGTCCCATCAACTTCCTTTCACCTACTTCATCCCAAAAAGCTGGAGTTCGACATCGCTTCCCAAATAATGCCTCAAATGGTGCCATCTGTATACTGGAATGAAAACTGTTATTATAAGAAAACTCAACCAAAGAAATATGTTGGTCCCAACTTCCCTGATAATCCATCGAATAAGCACGTAGCATATCCTCCAAAGTCTGAATTGTTCGTTCTGACTGCCCATCTGATTGAGGATGAAAAGCTGTACTAAAATTTAATTCAGTACCCAATGACTTCTGAAGGCCTTTCCAAAAGTTAGAAGTAAACCTGAGATCATGATCGGATACAATGGAGAGGAGAAATCCATGTAACCTAACTATATATTTAAGATACAAACGATAAAGTTGATCTATGGAAAAAGTATCTCGTATAGAAAGGAAAAGAGCATATTTAGTCAAGAGATCAACAATAACCCAGATTGCATTATTATCTCGAGGTGTCTTCGACAATCCCACAACGAAGTCCATGGATATATTTTTCCATTTCCACTCTGGAACTGGTAAAGGATGAAGCATCCCTTTTGGTAACTGTCGCTCTACTTTAACCTGTTGACAAGTAAAAAACTTCACAGTAAAATCAGCAATATCTCTTTTCATTCTGTCCCACTAATAATACTCTCGAAGATCTCTATACATCTTAGTACTGCCTGGATGAACTAAAAACGGAGAACTACGAGCTTCACATAACAACTCTCTCTTCAACTGTTAATCACACGACACACACAATCTCTTCCAAAATCTCAAAACACAATCATTATCAATGTTGAATTCAGGCAACTAACCTTTCTGAACCAGTACTACCCTTTTCTGCAACTCACTGTCTTGCTTCTGTGCTTGCTTAATTCTATCTGATAGAGAAGATTTCACTGATATCTGAATCAAAACAGAATGAAATCCTTCACCAACAACTTCTATGCCAAAGTTCATCAAATCCTTAACCAAAGGATCACGTTCCAAACACAACATTGTTAATGAAGCATTACTTTTTCAACTCAAAGCATCAGCCACTTTATTTACTTTTCCCAGATGGTAATGAACTGTACAATAATAATGCTTGATTAATTCTAACCATATCCTCTGTCTCATGTTCAATTATTTCTGAGTGAATATATACTTTAAACTTTTGTAATCAGTATATATTTCACACTTTACACCATACAAATGATGCCTCCAAATTTTTAAAGTGAAAACAACAGCAGCTAATTCCAAATCATGTGTAGGGTAATTTACCTCATGAGTTTTCAACTGACGTGAAGCATAAGCAATTACCTGATCATTCTGTATTAGGATACAACCAAGTCCTTTCAATGAAGCATCACTGTAGATAACAAACTCCCCATTCCTGGAAGGTAGTGCCAAAACTGGAGCATTCACCAATATTCTTTTCAGTTCCTGAAAACAATCATCACATTCTTTTGTCCAGATAAACTTAACACCCTTACAAGTTAGCTTAGTCATTGGACTAGATAACTGGAAAAAATTTCTAACAAACCTTCGGTAATAGCCTGCCAAACCAAAGAAGCTACGAATCTTAGTTACATTTTTGGGTCTTGTCCATTCTTCAAAAACATTAGTTTTTACAGGATCAACAATTATTCCATCTTTAGAAACAATGTGACCAAGTAAAGAAATTTGTTGCAACCAAAACTCACACTTTTTGAATTTCCTATATAGTTTCTTTTCTTTTAAGGTTTGCAAAATAACCCTTAAATTTCTTTCATGCCCCTCTTTACTTTTCAAAAACACCAAAATATCATCAATGAAAACAACCAAAAAATTATCCAAGAACTCATGGAAAATTATATTCATAAGGTCCATGAATACAGAAGGTGCATTGGTTATCCCAAAAGGCATAACTAAAAATTCATAATGGCCATATCTTGTACAAAACGCGGTCTTCGGAATATCTTCTTTCTTTACCTTCAACTAATGGTACCCCGATCTCAGTTCAATCTTTGAAAAATAATGAGCTCCCTGGAGCTGATCAAAAAAATCATCGATATGAGGCAAAGGATATTTGATCTTAATAGTGATGTTATTCAAGGCTCTATAATCAATGCAAAGTCTCATTGAACCATCTTTCTTTTTAACAAATAAAACTGGAGCACCGCATGGTGTTGTGCTTGGTCGAATGAAAACTTTCTCTAATAAATCCTGTAATTGCTCATTCAACTCTAAAAGTTCAATTTGAGCCATTCGATAAGGGGGTTTTGAAATTGGCATAGCATCAAGAACTAAGTCAACAGTAAATTCAACTTCCCGATCTGGTATTATTCCAGGAAACTCATCAGGAAAATCATCAGGATACTCATTTACCACTGGCACATCATTAATCTGAAGAGTTTCATTGTTTTCAACAATATGTGCAAGGTAACATTCATTTCCATCTTTTACAAGTTTCTCAGCCTCTTGATATGTTATCAACAGTAAGGCTTCATTCTTGTACACAAAATGAAAGTCTTTCTGAAAAGAAACTTATTTATCTCTACAGTCAATCTTAGCATGGTAAATAGAGAGCCAATCCATACCCAGGATAACATAAAACTCTACTAGAGGTAAAACAATAAGGTTTGCAAGTATGTTCTTTCCACGGATAAGGATAGGAAAATTCTTATAAATTATTCTTGCCTCAAAATTTCCCCCAGGTGTTTTTACCACAAGTTCAGGAGTCATTTCTTGATATGGTATTCCCATTTTACTAGAAAATTTTTCAGAGATGAAGGAATGTGTAGATCCTGAATTAAACAACACACTGACATAATATGAAAAAACAAACAAAGTACCTGATACCACTTCATTTGATGGCCCAACATCTGCTGAAGTAGTTGAAAAGGATTTAACCACCCCTTTCTGCTTGTAGTCTAACTGCTTCCCATCACTCGAGCTCTTTGTCGGACACTCGTTTTCATGGTGACCCATCTCATTGCACTTGAAACATTTCACTAACTATAAATCAAATTTGGTCTTACCATCACCTTGATCTTTTCCAGTGCAATCACAAGCCTTATGTCCCATATTACCACATCGGTAGCACTTTCTAGAATTCAAAAGACATTCCCCAACATGCTTTTTACCACATTTATCATCAACTAGAAACATAGTTTTCTTACCATCAGACCTTTTTGAAGAATTCTTCCCTTTCTCCTGCCACCTCAGTCTCTTCTTATGTTGGTTGTTATATAACACTTGATCATCAGAAAACTCCTTTTCCACCTTCTCAGCACATCGAACAAGCTTTTCATAACTCTTGAACTCGCGAGAAACTAAAGCCCTTCGATATTTTGGATTTAATCCTGAGTAAAAATGATTGATTTTACTATCAAGGTCTCAGATAAAATTTGGAGCATACCTTGCCAATCGAGTGAAACTTTCTTCATTAGCAGCCACTGAGTCTTCCTCTTGCCTCAATTCCAAGAATTGTTTTTCCATCCTAAGTCGAACAGCCTTAGGAAAATACTTCTCAAGAAACATACCTTTGAATTAATCCCAGTCAAGAGCATCAATCTCATCAGAATCCCTGATATTTTTAACCATCGACCACCACTGATATGCTTCACCCTACAAACGGTAAATTGCAAGACTAACCTTTTGATTGTATGAACACCCCATGACATCTAAAATCTTCTCCAGTGATTTAATCCACCCTTCAGCTAGCACTGGTTAGATGATCCTCTGAATGATGGGGGATGTTGCCTCATGAAATGTTACACCACTGACATGTTCCTCTGCGGTTGATCTGGTTGATCTCGTGCATGGATACCACCACCATTTATCGCTTGAGTCAACTGCACCATTACTGCAACAAACTATTCAGTTCCAATTCTAACCATCTCAGGATGCTGATTTGGAAGGTCATTTCCTTCTGTATGCCTTCCTAGCGCTGCTTCCCTGTTTCCTCTACGGAATACCATTCTGAACAAACATGTATTAGATGAAGCAACATGGTAATCTTCAAATTCTATATCATTTAAATTTAACCATAAAAAAAATATTTTTGGATAATCATTTAGTAGAATTCTAACTACTAAAGTTATCTAAACCGACCTTTGATACCAACTATAAGGCCCCAGCCTTAATCATTACTTAATCTTGAGTAATTTCAAGAATACACATTGAGGATCTTTTCAGGTTTAGAATTTTAGAGAATTAGATCATAAATCATGCATTACCTTCCACATTTAAAAAAAGTGGTTACACAAAAGATAGTACTCATTTTTCCCATCAACAGAAACATATTTAAAATAAAACATGGATTCTTTCTTGAAACTTCCTTGACACTATCGTCACATCATGTACCTTTCCCTTGACCTGTGAAAAACATTTCAAAAACTTGGGATGAGCATAAAAAGCTCAGTAAGGGATATAAAAGTACGAAATGAGAAAATTAGTCCATGTATGAAATCATATTTTACTCATAAAACATAATCATTTTAACATACCTCATCAAATCATGAATAAATCATAGAAATCATAAGACATAAAGGTAACTTGAGGCATTCATAACATTCATACGTAGGGAGTAACCCTCATGGTTACGTTTTGAATACCCATCACAATATATTCCATAAATCTCTTCAGAGAATACTTAATGTTTAACCGCTTCTCATTACCCAATGCATTGGAGAGCTATATCGGGCTCACCCACCCTTAGTTTATAACAAAACCACCCATCTTCATAAGAATTCCCAAGAACCATAACATAATCGTATCACATAAAACATGCATAAAGGAAACATAACATTTCCACATTTCAATCACAAGATATCAATACAACACATTGATATAATAAAAACATTATGAAAACTATTTTCAATACCAAAATAAAAGAAAAGTAAAGCATGGTATTTATTTTTCATTTAAAAAAAGTTATGGCTTGTAGAGGAAGCTGGAACTCAAATAATGGTCACAGCGGCGGAGAAGTCATTGTCGCCGCATACGTATAAAAAAAACATTCCTTTAGTCTTTTAGTAAAAATATTTGTATAAAAAATATTCCTTTTAAATAGACATAAAAGTCAAAGGGGTTTATACACCGTATAAAATAAAGTTGTGTATAAAACAAAATATGCCTCAATGAAAGGAGATTGAGACGAAGTCCCTTACCTCGGGTCCGACTTGACTCAATCGTTCTTTAACCTCCTGAATAATAAAATTGAGTTAATTTATAATTTCTTAAGAACATTTTTCAACTTCATTATTCCTTTTATATCACTTATTACCATGTTATGAACACTATGTAATTATTTAAGTTAATAATGGTCGTTTTGTCGATCATTGGTACTTGAGTCAAAAATAAACTCTTTCTAATTACAAGTTGTTCATGTAGTAAAATATCCACTATATCTAGAATTATATTCATGATGTAGATATCATATATATCATATATATCTAGTATATACATGCATTTATAATATTACATAACATTTATAGGTAAGAAATGAAATGCACCATTCATGGAGACGGTAAGCCGTACGTACGCATGAACGCTACTTTCATTTCTATTTCGTATTTTATGGAATGGAATCATAATGATATAAAGCTATATTATAATTCCAGTATAATATAATATATAATATCATTAACTCAATCCTTTATACGTCCCACATATGGCATTAACGAATCAAATCACTTTGAGGGGGCGGTAGTCCGCACTTCCTAAAATGAAGATATCACGTTTACCCATAATGGAAACCATAAAGGTATGCCATAAATGAAAAATACAGAAGCTTAATGAAAACATAAACATATTATATATCATATATAAATATAGTGACATCTTAATGGCCACCGTTGAAGGTGTTAGAGGAATATTTAACAATCATCGTTTCGTGGGGCAGAAATTTTCCATCCACGGAAACAGTATGTTCTTTAACCATTAGATGTAGGTGTGTGTAAGTGTGTCTCGAATACTTATTATAAAAACATCATAGTATATTGAAGATACTGGTGTTGTTACAAAATAAATTAATAAAAAGAGTTTAGGGGGTTGGAGAAGCAAAATAATACAAAAGAACATTAGAGAAGACTTTACCTTTAAATCGGGTAACTCCTCTTGGTTTGAACCAAAAGGGTTTCTTGAAGAGCTTTCTGCCTAAGGTAAGGCTTCTATGATGAAGATTGAGATGTGGAGAGATAAAATGAGCAGATTTTGGACGAGCCAATGGCTTGAGAAGTGTGGGTAAGGAGGTAGAGTTGGGGGCCTTTTATAAGAGGGAGGAGGGGCACTCTTGGAAAGCCAATAAATGTTACTTTATTTTAAAATGAGTTTCGGATTTAAAAGGTCCCACATTGATATATTTCAAGTATAAGGTGATAAGGTTTCGAAATATACTCATACAATAGGTTTTTGACAAGTGTAAGTCTTAGAGTTTACATTATCTTTTCATTTTATTTAAATCATTCATTAATGAGATAATCACTTAATCATCATGATGTCATAAATAAATTAATTTATTTAATGTCTAAAAATTATAAAACAAATACTATGATGTAGGAAATATTTTTATATTTACAATGAATATGTACAGTCTAAGAGATCATTTACATAGACAAAACTAAAAATGTTTTACTCAGGTGATACATTCTTTATTGATATTCTCCTTTCTTTAAAAATAAAAAGATAAAGTTTCACTATCACCCAAAAGTGATTCCATGGGGTCCCTAAGTTTGGAACAAGGCATCCCATGGTCGGCCATGACACAACCAGTATCATTAAGACACATTTTGGGGTCATTTTTTATTATTATGATATTATTTTATTACCCTTAACTACCCGATTACTAATTAATCACGATAATTAAAGATAATTACCGTCGTTACTATTCATAATGTCCAAAAAAGAAAAGAGTCTTAATTATATAATTTGGAACTTATGATTCCAAATATGGAATCCATTTAACAAATTCAAAACACAAAAATTACAGTAATTAATTTAAAAATGATTCTTGTTGTCAAAACAAATGGCGACTTTTTTTTGAAACAATATCTATGAAAAGATTGGCACTTTTTATGCCCAATTCCAAAGTGAAATTAATACTAATGACCACAATTGGATTAAATGGTAAAAATATATTCTAATTACACTTTAAAACCAATTAAAAAGATAATCTAACCATATAATTAAATTAGATGAAAAAGCAGTTTTGATGTAAAATGCTGTATTTTCACTATTCATTAAAATATGAACATTGTCAGAAAAATACCAAAACATAATACAAAGTAAATTTCAATGTCCCAAACATAAAGAATAAGTTTATTTTGAAAAATAAAGATTATAAAATTTTCAAAATATGGATTTAAAAATGGTTCGCCATCAAAAGGCGGTAAAAAAATCTTTTAAAAATATTAGAGAATTCTATGCTTAAGATTGGATTTATTCTCATTTTAAGACTTTAAAACACTTTAATTCATAAATAGAAATAGATATTAAAATCCATAATTATTTACTTACTTGGGATGTTACATCCTTCCCCCTTTTGAAAATTGCATCCCTGCAATTTATTAACTTATTGAATAAGTGGGGGTATTTATCCCTCATTGCATTTTCGGATTCCCATGTTGCCTCTTCACTCATTTGGTTTTTACACAAAACATTTACTTGATGAATAACCTTATTCTGCAACACTTGATCCATATGGTCAAGAATCTGGACCGGTTGTTCCTCATAAGATAGATTCTCTTCCACCTGAACTACCTCTGGACTCAAAACAAGAGATGGATCTGGAATGTACTTCCTTAACATTGAGACATGAAAAACATTATGTACCTGAGATAAACTCGGAGGTAAAGACACTCGATATGCAACTGATCCAACTATCTCCAGAATTTTGTATGGTCCAATGAACCTTGGACTCAGCTTTCCCTTCTTACCAAATCACATCACACTTTTCCATGGTGATACTTTGAGAAAAACATGGTCGCCTACCACAAAAGAGAGATCCTTCATCCTGTTGTCTGCATAACTTTTCTACCTGCTCTGAGCTGTTCTCATGTGTTTCTGTATTAGATGAACTTTTTCTGCCATCCCTTCTTCCAATTCCGTTCCCATCAACCTCCTTTCACCTACTTCATCCCAAAAGGCTGGAGTTCGACATCGCTTCCCATATAATGTGTTACATCCCAGGTAAATAAAGAATAAAACATTTTCATATTTATTAATATTTTTAAATTAAATATTAATTTTACTTTAAAGGGGTTTCTATGTTCGATAGCGTACCCGATACGCAACAAAGAGTTTCTTTGAAATCTTACGTTGCACACTAGTAATGAAATAATATTATTTTAAATGGTAGTTAACACGTAGCCATTATATTGGCAGGAATGAATAGAAATAACTAAAATATGATTATATATGTTTGTTAAATGGTTTTACATTTATCCAATAAAATATTAAGGCTTAAAATATTAAAATAATTCAATTTTGGGCATAGATACTCTAATATTCACTAAAAGGTCAATCTATCCCCTCTTGATGGAAAACCCTCTTTAAATATAGTTTTGGTCACTCTTATACATTCTATTGTACCAAATAAAATTCTTCTTTAGAATCGGGACATCAAAATTTACTTTGTGTAAATTTTTGGTATTTTTTTGATAAAGTTCTTTTTTTTAATGAATGGTGAAAAATGTTGTATTTTAAATCAAAACCTCTTTTTAATCTAATTTATTTACATGATGAGAATATATTTTGAATTGGTTTTAAAGTGAAATTAGAATATATTTTTACCATTTAATCCAATATTGGTCTTTGGAATTAATTTCACTTTGAAAATGGACTTAAACTAGTGTCAATCTTTTGATATATATTGTTTCATAAAAACATGCTATTTGTCATGACATCGGGAATTAATTATTAAATTAATTAATGTAACTTATATGTTTTCAATTTTTTAAAATAGAAATCATTTTTGAATTAGGAATATCAAATATATCTTCTGGGGAAGTTTTGTTTTTTTTTGAAAAACTTCAATTTTTGATGAATAGTGAAACCACTAAGTGGTACTTAAAAAAATGATTTTTCGTTTAAATGAAATTTTACCACCTCTGTGTTTTGAATTTAAAAAATCCGACATACATGGTTGTCATTAGGAAGTAAAATGTGGTTCAATGGGATTAAAATAATTTTTTGGTGAATAGTAACTTTTAAGTTTTTAATCGCGATTAGAGGTAATTAGTGTAATTTAAGGTAAAAATAATGTTTTAATAATATGAAATGACCTTGAAACATGTCCTACCCTTATTGGATGAGTCATGGACGACCAATACAACCCATGGGTCGATTTTTGGGATCCCATGGAGCCACTTGGGTAAGATAATGACATTAAGTCCTTTTATTTAAAGTAAAAGTAAAAATGACACAAACATGTATTGTTTTACTAATTTTTTTAGATGGGGTTATACAAGTCATATTTTTGACCATAAATAGTCATTGGAAATCTAAAAATATTTCCTACATCATATTATTTTTTTTATAATTTTTATACATTAAATAAATTAAATTATTTATGACATAATGATGATGCAACGATTACCTCATTATTTAATGATTTAAATAAAATGAAAAGACAATGTAAAATCTAAGACCTAAACTGGTCAAAAACCTATTGGATGGGTGGATTTAGAAATCTTATCACCTTATCCTAGAAATATATAATTTTGGGACCTTTGAAATCCAAAAAGCATTTTATAATAAAGTAACCTTTTATAACTTTCCAAGAGTGCCCCTCCTCTCCTCTTATAAAAGGCCCCCACCTCTACCACCTTATCCACACCTCTAAAGCCTTTGGCTAGGCCAAACCCTGCCCATTTTGTCTCTAAAAATCCCTATATTACTCCTAGAATCCTCACTTTGGGCATAAGTCTTTCCAAGGAAGCCTTTGAGCTCAAATCAAAAAGAGTTACCCGTTTTAAAGGCAATGTCTTCTCTTGTGTTCTTAAGTTTTATTTTGCTTATCCAACCCCCTAAACTCTTTTTATTCCATTATTTTGTAACAAAAACAGTATCTTCAATATACTAGTATGTTTTTATGATAAGGATTAGAGCTACAATTTCACGCACCTTCATCTAATGCTTAAAGAGCATACTATTTCTGTGGATGGCGAATTTCTGCCTCACGAAACGATGATTGTTCAATATTCTTATAACACATTCAAAGGTGGACATTAAGATGAAACTATATTTATATATGATATATATTATGTTTATGTTTTTCTTATTCTTCTGTATTTTTCATTTCTGGCATACCTTTATGGTTTCCATTGTGGGTAAACACGATAATTTCATTTTAGGAAGTGCGGACTACCGCCCCCTCAAAGTGATTTGATTCGTTAATGCCATACGTGGGATGTATAAAGGATGTAATTAATGATATTATATATGATATTATACTGGAATTATAATATACCTTTATATCATTATGATTCCATTCCATAAAATACGAAATATAAATGAAAGTAGCGTTCAAGCGTACGTACGACTTACCGTCTCCATGAATGGTGCATTTCATTTATTACCTATAAATGTTATGTAATATTATAAATGAATGTATATACTGGATATATATGATATCTAAATCATGAGTATAACACTTGATATAATGAATACATGAACAAATTGTAATTCTAAAGAGTTTATTTTTGACTCAAGTACCAATGATCGTTAAAACGACCGTTATTAACTTAAATAATTACATAGTGTTCGTGACATGGTAATAAGTGATATAAAAGGAATAATTTACTTGAAAAAGGTTCTTAAGCAAGTAGAAATTAACTCAAGTTTATTATTCAGGACATTAAAGAATGATCGAGTCAAGTCGGACCCGAGGTATGAGACTTCGTCTCAATCTCCTTTCATTGAGGCATATTTTGTTTTATACACAACCTTCTTTTATACGGTGTATAACCCCCTTTGAATTTTAATTTTATCCAAAATGAATCTTTTTTATACGAAGTGTTTTAATAAACGACAGAAGGGAATGTTTTTGTCGTACGTATGCGACAACAACGACTTCTCCGCCCCTGTGACCATTATTTGAGCTTCAGCTTCCTCTACAAGCCATAATTTTTTTTTAAATTGAAAAATAAATACCATATTTTACTTTTCTTTTATTTTGGTATTGAAAATGGTTTTCATAATGTTTTTATTATATCAATGTGTTGTATTGATATTTTGTGATTTAAATGTGGAAATTCTATGTTTCCTTTATGCATGTTTTATGTGATACAATTATGTTATGGTTCTTGGGAATTTTTATGAAGACGGGTGATTCTGTGATAAACTAAGGGCGGGTGAGCCCGATATAGCTCTCCAATGCACTGGGTAATGCGAAGGGGTTAAACCTTAAGGTTTCTCCGAAGAGATTTAGGGAATATACTGTGATGGGTATTCCAAACGTAACCATGAGGGTTACTCCCTACGTAAGAATGTTATGAATGCCTCAAGTTACCTTTATGTCTTATGATTTCTATGATTTATTGATGATTTGATGAGGTATGTTAGAATTATTATGTTTTATGAGTAAAGTAATATTTCATTGATTCTTATGTATACATATACTCATGTTTCCTTTCCATATTTTTATATCCCTTACTGAGCTTTTTATTATCATCCGAAGTTTTTGAAATGTTTTTCACAGGTCAAGGGAAAAGTATATGATATTATGATAGTGTCAAGGAAGTGTCAAGAAAGAATCCATGTTTTATTTTAAATATGTTTCCGTTGATGGGAAATCTGAATACTATCTTTTATTGTAACCACTTTGTTTAAATGTGGGATGTAATGCATGTTTTATGATCTAATTCTCTAAAACTCTAAACCTGAAAAGATCCTCAAGGTGTATTCTTGAAATATCTCAAGATTAAGTAATGTTTAAGGCTGGGGCCTTATAGTTGGTATCAAAGGTCGGTTTAGATAACTTTAGGAGTTAGAATTCTATTAAATTATTATCCAAAAATATTTTTTTTATGGTCAAATTGAAATGATATTTCATTTGAAGATTACCATGTTGCTTCATCTAAGACATGTTTGTTCAGAATGGTTTTCTGCAGAGGAAACAGGGAAGTAGTGCTAGGAAGTCATACAGAAGGAAATAACCTTCTGAATCAACATCCTAAGATGGTTGTAATTGGAACTGAACCGTTTGTTGCAGTAATGGCGCAGTTGAATCAAGCGATAAATGGTGGTGGTATCCATGCACGAGATCAGCCAGATCAACTGCAGAGGAACATGTTAGTGGTGGAACATTTCATGAGGCAACATCCCCCATCATTCAGGGGATCATCTGACCCTGTGCTAGCTGAAGGGTGGATTAAAGCACTGGAGAATATTTTCGATGTCATGGGGTGTTTATACAATCAAAAGGTTATTCTTGCTATTTACCGTTTGGAGGGTGAAGCAGATCAGTGGTGGTCGATGGTTAAAAATATCAAGGATGCTGATGAGATTGATGCTCTCGACTGGGATGAATTCAAAGGTATGTTTCTTGAGAAGTATTTTCCTAAGGCTGTTCGACTTAGTATGGAAAAAAATTCCTAGAATTGAGGCAATAGGAAGACTCAGTGGCCGCCTATGAAGAAAGGTTCACTCGATTGGCAAGGTATGATCCAAATTTTATCCGAGACCTTGATAGTAAAATCAATCGTTTTTAATCAGGATTAAAGACAAAATATCAAAGGTCATTGGATTCTTGTGAGTTAAAAAGTTATGAAATGCTTGTTCGATGTGCTGAGAAGGTGAAAATGGAGTTTGCCGATGATCAAGTGTTCTATAAAAACCAGCAGAAGAAGAGACCGAGGTGGCAGGAGAAAGGGAAGAATTCTTCAAAAAGGTCTGATGGTAATAAAACTAAGTTTCCAGTTTGTGATAAATGTGGTAAAAGGCATGCTAGGGAATGTCTTATGAATTCTAGAAAGTGTTACCGATGTGGTAAGATAGGACATAAGGCTCGTGATTGCACTGAAAAATATCAAGGTGATGGTAAGTCCAAATTTGATTTACAGTTAGTGAAATGTTTTAAGTGCAATGAGATGAGTCACTATGCAAACGAGTGTCCGACAAAGAGCTTGAGTGATGGGAAGCAGTTATACTACAAGAAGAAAGGGGTGGTGAAATCCTTTGCAACTACTTCAGTAGATGTCGGGCCATCAAATGAAGTTGCACCAGGTACTTTTTTTGTTTTTACAGATTATGCCAGTGTGTTGTTTGATTCGGGGTCTACACATTCTTTCATCTCTGAAAACGTTTCTAGTAAAATGGGAATACTATCTCAAGAAATGACTCCTGAACTTGTGGTAAAAACACCTGGGGGAAATTTTGAGGCAAAAAGAATTTATAAGAATCTTCCTATCCTTATCCGTGGAAAGAACCTACTTGGAAACCTTATTGTTTTACCTCTAGTAGAGTTTGATGTTATCCTAGGTATGGATTGGCTCTCTATTTACCATGCTAAGATTGACTATAGAGCTAAAGAAATTTCTTTTTAGAAAGACTTTCAGTTTGTGTACAAGAATGATCCCTTACTGTTGATAACATATCAAGAGGCCGAGAAACTTGTAAAATATGGAAATGAATGTTACCTTGCACATATCATTGAAAACAAGGGAACTGTTCAGATTAATGATGTGCTAGTGGTAAATGAGTATCCTGATGTTTTTCCTGATGAGTTTCCTGGAATAATACAAGATCGGGAAGTTGAATTTACTGTTGACTTAGTTCCTGATACTAAGCCAATTTCAAAACCCCCTTATCGAATGGCTCAAATTGAACTTTTAGAGTTGAAGGAGCAATTGCAAGATTTATTAGAGAAAGGTTTCATTCGACCTAACACATCACCATGGGGTGATCCTATTTTATTTTTAAAAAATAAATATGGTTCTATGAGACTTTTCATTGATTAGAGAGCCTTGAATAACATCACTGTTAAGAAAAAATATCCTTTGACCCATATCGATGATTTGTTTGATCAGCTCCAGGGAGCTCAGTTTTTTTCAAAGATTGACCTGAGATCGGGGTACCATCAGTTGAAGGTAAAGAAAGAAGATATTCCAAAGACCGCGTTTCAAAAAAGATATGACCATTATGAATTTGTAGTAATGCCTTTTGGGCTAACCAATACACCTTCTATATTCATGGACCTTATGAATAGAATTTTCCATGAGTTTTTGGATAAGTTTGTGGTTGTTTTCATTGATGATATTTTGGTGTTTTTTAAAAGTAAAGAGGAGCATGAAAGACATTTAAGGGTTATTTTTCAAACCTTAAAAGAAAATAAATTGTATGGGAAATTCAGAAAGTGTGAGTTTTGGTTGCAACAAATTTATTTCCTTGGTCACATTGTTTCTAAAGATGGAATAACTGTGGATCCTGCAAAAACAAAAGTTGTTGAAGAATGGACAAGACCCACAAATGTAACTGAGATTCATAGTTTTCTTGGTTTGGCAGGTTACTACCGAAGGTTTGTTGAATATTTTTCACGGTTATCTAGTCCAATGACTAAGCTAACTCGAAAGGGTGTTAAGTTTATCTGGACAAAAGAATGTGATGATTGTTTTCAGGAGTTGAAAAGAAGATTGGTTAATGATCTAGTTTTGGCACTACCTTCCAAAAATGGCGAGTTTGTTATCTATAGTGATGCTTCATTGAAAGGACTTGGTTGCGTCCTAATGCAGAATGATCAGGTAATTGCTTATGCTTCACGTTAGTTGAAAACTCATGAGGTAAATTACCCTACACATGATTTGGAATTAGCTTCTGTTGTTTTCGATTTAAAAATTTGGAGGCATCATTTGTATGGAGTAAAGTGTGAAATATATACCGATCAAAAAAATTTAAAATATATATTCACTCAGAAAGAATTGAACATGAGACAGAGGAGATGACTAGAATTAATCAAGGATTATGATTGTACAATTCATTACCATCCCGGAAAATAAAATAAAGTGGCTGATGCTTTGAGTCAAAAAAGTAATGCTTCATTAACAATGTTGTGTTTGGAACATGATCCTTTGGTTAAGGATTTGATGAACTTTGGCATAGAAGTTGTTGGTATAGGATGTCCTTCTATTTTGTTTCAGGTATTAGTGAAATCTTCTCTATTAGACAGAATTAAGTAAGCACAGAAGCAAGACAACGAGTTGCAGAAAAAGGTAGTGCTGGTTCAGAAGGGTAAGTTGCCTGAATTCAAAATTGATAATGATTGTGTTTTGAGATTTGGGAAGAGATTTTGTGTTCCTAGTGATTCACAGTTGAAGAGAGAGTTGTTATGTGAAGCTCATAGTTATTCGTTTTCAGTTCATCTAGGCAGTACTAAGATGTATAGAGATCTTCGGAAGTATTACTGGTGGGATGGAATGAAAAGGGATATTGCTGATTTTACTGTGAAGTGTTTGACTTGTCAACAAGTTAAAGCAGAGCGGAAGTTACTGAAAGGGATGCTTCAGCCTTTACCAGTTCCAGAGTGGAAATGGGAAAATATATCCATGGACTTCATTGTGGGATTGCCGAAGACACATCGAGGTAATAATGCAATCTGGGTTATTGTTGATCGCTTGACTAAATCTACTCATTTCCTTGCTATAAGAGATACTTTTTCCCTAGATCAACTTTCCCATTTGTATCTTAAAGAGATATTCAGGTTACATGGAGTTTCTCTCTCCATTTTATCTGCTCGTGATCCCAGGTTTACTTCTAACTTTTGGAAAGGCCTTTAGAAGTCGTTGGGTACTGAATTAAATTTTAGTATAGCTTTTCATCCTCAATCAAATGGGCAGTCATAACGAACAATCCAGACTTTGGAGGATATTCTACGCGCTTGTTCTATGGATTATCAGGGAAGTTGGGACCAACATCTTTCTTTGGTTGAGTTTTCTTATAATAACAATTTTCATTCCAGTATACAGATGGCTCCATTTGAGGCATTATATGGTAAACGGTGTCGAACTCCAGCTTTTTGGGATGAAGTGGGTGAATGGAAGCTGATGGGACCAGAATTGGTAGAAGAGATGCCAGAAAACGTTCAGTTGATTCAGAAACACATGAGAACAGCTCAGAGTAGGCAGAAGAGTTATGCATATAACTGGAGGAAGGATCTATCTTTCGACGTAGGTGATCATGTTTTTCTCAAAGTTTCACCATGGAAAAGTATGATGCGATTTGGTAAGAAAGGAAAGCTGAGTCCAAGGTTCATTGGACCATAGAAAATTCTGGAGAGAGTTGGATCAGTTGCTTACCGAGTGGCTTTACCTCCAAGTTTATCTCAGGTCCACAATGTTTTTCATGTTTCGATGTTGAGAAAGTATATGCCAGATCCATCTCATGTTTTGAGCCCAGAGGTAGTTCAGTTGGAAGAGAATCTCTCTTATGAAGAACAACCAGTCCAGATTCTTGAACAAAGAGAGAAAGTGTTGCGAAATAAGGAAATTCACCAGGTAAAGGTTTTGTGAAAAAACCATATGGTTGAAGAGGCAACGTGGGAATCTGAAAATGCTATGAGGGATAAATACCCCCACTTATTTTGATAAGTGAATAAAATTGCGAGGACACAATTCCCAAAAGGGGGGAAGGATGTAACATCCCAGGTAAATAAAGAATAAAACATTTTCATATTTATTAATATTTGCGAATTAAATATTAATTTTACTTTAAAGGGGTTTCTATGTTCGATAGCGTACCCGATACGCAACAAAGAGTTTCTTTGAAATCTTACGTTGCACACTAGTAATAAAATAATATTATTTTAAATGGTAGTTAACACGTAGCCATTGTATTGGAAGGAATGAATAGAAATGACTAAAATATTATTACATATGTTTGTTAAATGGTTTTACATTTATCCAATAAAATATTAAGGCTTAAAATACGAAAAGAATTCAATTTTAGGCATAGATACTCTAATATTCACTAAAAGGTCAAACTATCCCCTCTTGATGGAGAAACCTCTTTAAATATAGTTTTGGTCACTCTTATACATTCTATTGGACCAAATAAAATTCTTCTTTAGAATCGGGACATCAAAATTTACTTTGTGTAAATTTTTGGTATTTTTCCGATAAAGTTCTTTTTTTAATGAATGGTGAAAAATGTTGTATTTTAATTCAAAACCTCTTTTTAATATAATTTATTTACATGATCAAAATATCTTTTTAATTTTTTTTAATGTTAAATTATAATATAATTTTACCATTTAATCCAATAGTGGTCGTTGGAATTAATTTCACTTTGAAAATGGACTTAAACTAGTGTCAATCTTTTGATATATATTGTTTCATAAAAACACGCTATTTGTCATGACAGCGGAAATTAATTATTAAATTAATTAATGTAACTTATATGATTTCAATTTTTTAAAATATTCATCATTTTTTAATTTGGAATATCAAATATAGCTTATGGAGAAGTTTTGGTTTTTTTCTGAAAAACTTCAATTTTTGATGAATAGTGAAACCACTAAGTGATACTTAAAAAAACTGATTTTTCGTTTAAATGAAATTTTATCACCTCTATTTTTTTAATTTCAAAAATCTGACATACATGGTTGTCATTAGGAAGTAAAATGTGGTTCAATGGGATTAAAATAATTTTTTTGGTGAATAGTAACTTTTACGTTTTTAATCGCGATTAGAGGTAATTAGTGTAATTTAAGGTAAATATAATGTTTTAATAATTTGAAATGACCTTGAAACATGTCCTAAACTTATTGGATGAGTCATGGCCGACCAATACAACCCATCGAGTGATTTTTGGGACCCCATGGAGCCACTTGGGTAAGATAATGACATTAATGCCTTTTATTTAAAGTAAAAGTAAAAATGACACAAACATGTATTGTTTTACTAAAACAATTTTTACATGGGGTTATACAAGTCAAATTTTTGACTATAAATATTCATTGTAAATCTAAAAATATTTCCTACATCATATTATTTTTTTTATAATTTTCAGACATTAAATAAATTAAATTATTTATGACATCATGATGATGCAGCGATTACCTCATTATTTAACGATTTAAATAAATTGAAAAGATAATGTAAAATATAAGACCTAAACTTGTCAAAAACATATTGGATGGGTGGATTTCGAACTCTTATCACCTTATCCTAGAAATATATAATTTTGGGACCTTTAAAATCCGAAAATCATTTTATAACGAAGTAACCTTTTATAACTTTCCAAGAGTGCCCCTCCTCTCCTCTTATAAAAGGCCCCCACCTCTACAACCTTACCCACACCTCTCAAGCCTTTGGCTCGGCCAAACCATGCCCATTTTTTCTCTACACATCCCTCTATTACTCATAGAAGCCTCACTTTGGTCAGAAGTCTTTCCAAGGAAACCTTTGAGCTCAAATAAAAAATATTTACCCGTTTTAAAGGTAGTGTCTTCTCTTGTGTTCTTATGTTTTATTTTGCTTCTCCAACCCCCTAAAATCTTTTTATTCCTTTATTTTGTAACAAAAAAAGTATCTTAAATATACTAGGATGTTTTTATGATAATAATTAGAGCTACACTTACACACACCTTCATCTAATGGTTAAAGAGCATATTGTTTCCGTGGATGGCGAATTTCTGCCTCACGAAACGATGATTTTTCAATATTCTTCTAACACCTTAAAAGGTGGCCATTAAGATGAAACTATATTTATATATGATATATATTATGTTTATTTTTTCCTTATTCTTCTGTATTTTTCATTTGTGACATACCTTTATGGTTTCCATTGTGGGTAAACACGATAATTTCATTTTAGGAAGTGCGGACTACCGCCCCCTCAAAGTGATTTGATTCGTTAATTCCATATGTGGGACGTATAAAGGATGGAATTAATGATATTATATATGATATTATACTGGAATTATAATATACCTTTATATCATCATGATTCCATTCCATAAAATACGATATAGAAATGAAATTAGCGTTCATGCGTATGTACGGCTTACCGTCTCCATGAACGGTGCATTTAATTTCTTACCTCTAAATGTTATGTAATATTATAAATGCATGTATATACTGGATATATATGATATATATGATATCTATATCATGATTATAACTCTGGATATAATGGATATATGAATAACTTGTAATTATAAAGAGTTTATTTTTGACTCAAGTACCAATGATCGTTAAAACGACCGTTATTAACTTAAATAATTAAATAGTGTTCATGACATGGTAATAAGTGATATAAAAGGAATAATGAACTTGAAAATGGTTCTTAAGCAAGTATAAATTAACTCAAGTTTATTATTCAGGACATTAAAGAACGATCGAGTCAAGTCGGACCTGAGTTATGGGACTTCATCTCAATCTCCTTTCATTGAGGCATATTTTGTTTTATACACAACCTTATTTTATACGGTGTATAAACCCCTTTGACTTTTAAGTTTATCCAAAATGAATATTTTTTATACGAAACATTTTAATTAATGACAAAAGGGAATGTTTTTGTCGTACGTATGCGGCGACAATGACTTCTCCGCCGCCGTGACCATTATTTGAGCTTCAACTTCCTCTACAAGCCATAACTTTTTTTTAAAAATAAAAAATAAATACCATGTTTTAATTTTCTTTTATTTTGGTATTGAAAATGGTTTTCATAATGTTTTTATTATATCAATGTGTTGTATTGATATCTTGTGATTGAAATGTGGAAATGCTATGTTTCTTTTATGCATGTTTTATGTGATACGATTATGTTATGGTTCTTGGGCATTGTTATGAAGATGGGTGGTTTCGTGATAAACTAAGGGTGGGTGAGCCCGATATATCTCTCCAATGCATTGGGTAATGTGAAGGAGTTAAAAATTAAGGTTTCTCCGAAGAGATTTAGGGAATATACTGTGATGGGTATTCCAAACGTAACCATGAGGGTTACTCCCTACGTAAGAATGTTATGAATGCCTCAAGTTACCTTTATGTCTTATGATTTCTATGATTTATTCATGATTTGATGAGGTATGTTAAAGTGCTTATGTTTTATGAGTAAAGTATGATTTCATTTATTCTTATGTATACATGTACTCATGTTTCCTTTCCATATTTTTATATCCCTTACTCAGCTTTTTATGCTCATCCCAAGTTTTTGAAATGTTTTTAACAGGTCAAGGGAAATGTACATGATATGATGATAGTGTCAAGGAAGTGTCAAGAAAGAATCTATGTTTTATTTTAAATATGTTTCCATTGATGGAAAAAATGAATACTATCTTTTATTGTAACCACTTTTTTTAAATGTGGGATGTAATTCATGTTTTATGATCTAATTCTTTAAAACTCTAAACCTGAAAAGATCCTCAAGGTGTATTCTTGAAATATCTCAAGATTAAGTAATTTTTAAGGCTGGGGCCTTATATAATGCCTCAAATGGTGCCATCTGTATAATGGAATGAAAACTGTTATTATAAGAAAATTAAACCAAAGAAAGATGTTGGTCTCAAATTCCCTGATAATCCATCGAACAAGCACGTAGCATATCCTCCAAAGTCTGAATTGTTCGTTCTGACTGCCCATTTGATTGAGGATGAAAAGATGTACTAAAATTTAATTCAGAACCCAAGGAATTCTGAAGGCCTTTCCAAAAGTTAGAAGTAAACCTGTGATCATGATCAGATACAATGGAGAGGGGAACTCCATGCAACCTAACTATCTCTTTATGATACAAACGAGAAAGTTGATCTTGGGGAAAAGTATCTTATATAGCAAGGAAATGAGTAGATTTAGTCAAGCGATCAACAATAACCCAGATTGCATTATTAACTCAAGGTGTCTTCGGCAATCCCACAACGAAGTCCATGGATATATTTTCCCATTTCCACTCTGACACTGGTAAAGGATGAAGCATCAATTTCGGTAACTACTGCTCTGCTTTAACCTATTGACAAGTCAAACACTTCACAATAAAATCAGTAATATCTCTTTTCATTCTATCCCACCAGTAATACTCCCGAAGATCTCTATACATCTTAGTACTGCCTGGATGAACTGAAAACGGAGAACTATGAGCTTCACATAACAACTCTCTCTTCAACTGTGAATCACAAAGCACACACAATCTCTTACCAAATCTCAAAACACAATCATTATCAATGTTGAATTCAGGCAACTTACCTTTCTGAACCAGCTCTACCCTTTTCTGCAACTCACTGTCTTGCTTCTGTACTTGCTTAATTATGTCTGATAGAGAAGATTTCACTGATACCTAAAACAAAATAGAAGGACATCCTTCACCAAAAACTTCTATGCCAAAGTTCATCAAATCCTTAACCAAAGGATCACGTTCCAAACGCAACATTGTTAATGAAACATTACTTTTTCGACTCAAAGCATCAACCACTTTATTTGCTTTTCCCGGATGGTAATGAATTGTAAAATCATAATCCTTGATTAATTCTAGCCATCTACTCTATCTCATGTTCAATTATTTATGAGTGAATATATACTTTAAACTTTTGTGATCAGTATATATTTCAGACTTTACACCATACAAATGATGCCTCCAAATTTTTAAAGCGAAAACAACAACATCTAATTACAAATCATGTGTAGGGTAATTTACCTCATGAGTTTTCAAGTGACATAAAACATAAGAAATTACCTGATCATTCTGTATTAGGATGCAACCAAGTCCTTTCAATGAAGCATCACTCTAGATAACAAACTCCCCATTCATGGAAGGTAGTGCCAAAACTGGAGCATTCACCAATCTTCTTTTCAGTTCCTGAAAACAATCATCACATTCTTTTGTCCTGATAAACTTAACACCCTTCCGAGTTAGCTTAGTCATTGGACTAGATAACCGGGAAAAATTTCTAACAAACCTTCGGTAATATCCTGCCAAACCAAAAAAGCTACAAATCTCAGTTACATTTTTGGGTCTTGTCCATTCTTCAAAAACCTTTGTTTTTGCAGGATCAACAGTTATTTCATCTTTAGAAACAATGTGACCAAGGAAAGAATTTTTTTGCAACTATAACTCACACTTGTTAAATTTCCCATACAATTTCTTTTCTTTTAAGGCTTTCAAAATAACCCTTAAATGTCTTTCATGATCCTATTTACTTTTATAAAACACCAAAATATCATCAATGAAAACAACCACAAACTTATCCAAGAACTCATGGAAAATTCTATTCATAAGGTCCATGAATATAGCAGGTGCATTGGTTAGCCCAAAAGGCATAACTACAAATTCATAATGGCCATATCTTGTATGAAACGTGGTCTTAGGAATATATGCTTCCTTTACCTTCAACTGATGGTACCCTAATCTCAGATCAATCTTTGAAAAATACTGAGCTCCCTGGAGCTGATCAAACAAATCATCGATATGAGGAAAAAGATATTTGTTCTTAACAGTGATGTTATTAAAGGATCTATAATAAATGAAAAGTCTCATTGAACCATCTTTCTTTTTAACAAATAAAACAGGAGCACCCCATGGTGATGTGCTAGGTCGAATGAAACCTTTCTCTAATAAATCCTGCAATTTCTCCTTCTACTCTAAAAGTTCAATTTGATCCATTCGATAAGGGGGGTTTGAAATTGGCTTAGCATCAGGAACTAAGTCAACAGTAAATTCAACTTTCCGATCTGGTATTATTCCAGGCAACTCATCAGAAAAAACATCAGGATACTCATTTACCACTGGCACATCATTAATCTGAACAGTTCCTTTTTTTTTCAACGATATGTGCAAGGTAACATTCATTTCCATCTTTTACAAGTTTCTCAGCCTCTTGATATGTTATAAATAGTAAGGGTTCATTATTGTACAAAAACTGAAAGTATTTCTGAAAAGAAACTTCTTTAGCTGTACAGTCAATCTTAGCATGGTAAATAGAGATCCAATCTAAACCCAGGATAACATCAAACTCTACTAGAGGTAAAGCAATAAGGTTTTAAAGTTGGTTCTTTCCACGGATAAGGATAGGAAGATTCTTATAAATTCTTTTTTCCTCAAAATTTCCCCCATGTGTTTTTACCACCAGTTCAGGAGTCATTTCTTGAGATAGTATTCCCATTTTACTAGAAAAGTTTTCAGAGATGAAAGAATGTGTATATCCTGAATCAAAAAACACAATGACATAATCTAAAAAAACAAAAAAATTACCTGATACCACTTCATTTGATGGCCCAACATCTGCTGAAGTAGTTGCAAAGGATTTCACCACCCCTTTCTGCATTTAGTCTAACTAATTCCCATCACTCGAGCTCTTTGTTGGACACTTGTTTGCACAGTGACCCATCTCATTGCACTTGAAACATTTCACTAACTGTAAATCAAATTTGGTCTTAGAATCACCTTGATCTTTTACAGTGCAATCAAAATCCTTATATCCCATATTACCACATCGGTAGCACTTTACATAATTCAAAATACATTCCCCAGCATGATTTTTACCACATTTATGACAAATTGGAAACTTATTTTTCTTACCATCAGACCTTTTTGAAGAATTCTTCCCTTTCTCCTGCCACCTCGGTCTCTTCTTCTGTTGGTTGTTATAGAACACTTGATCATTGGCAAAATCCATTTCCACCTTCTCAGCACATCGAACAAGATTTTCATAACTCTTTAACTCACGAGAAGCTAAAGACCTTCGATATTTTGGCTTTAATCCTGAGTAAAAACGATTGATTTTACTATCAAGGTCTCGGATAAAATTTGGAGCATACCTGGCCAATCGAGTGAACCTTTCTTCATAATCAGCCACTGATTCTTCCTCTTTCCTCAATTCCAAGAATTGTTTTTCCATACTAAGTCGAAATTCCTTAGGAAAATACTTCTCAAGAAACAAACCTTTGAATTCATCCCAGTCGAGAGCATAAATCTCATCAACCTCCCTGATATTTTTAACCATCGTCCACCACTATTCTGCTTCACCCTCCAACCGGTAAATTGCAAGACTAACCTTTTGATTGTCTGAACACCCCATGACATAGAAAATCTTCTCCAGTGCTTTAATCAACCCTTAAGCTATCACATAGTTAGATGATCCTCTGAATGATGGGGGATGTTGCCTCATGAAATGTTCCACCACTGACATGTTCCTCTGTGGTTGATCTGGATGATCTCGTGCATGGATACCACCACAATTTATCGCTTGAGTCAACTGTGCCATTACTGCAAAAAACTATTCAGTTCCAATTCCGACCATCTCAGGATGATGATTTGGAAGGTCATTTCCTTCTGTATGCCTTCCTAGCACTGCTTCCCTATTTCCTCTTCGGAAAACCATTCTGAACAAACATGTCTTAGATGAAGCAATATGGTAATCTTCAAATCCTATATCATTTCAATTTGACAAAAAAAAATATTTTTGGATATCATTTAATATAATTCTAACTCCTAAAGTTATCTAAACCGACCTTTGATACCAACTATAAGACCCGATCCTTAAACATTACTTAATCTTGAGTAATTTCAACAATACACTTTGAGGGTCTTTTCAGGTTTAGAGTTTTAGACAATTAGATCATAAATCACGCATTACATTCCACATTTAAACAAAGTGGTTGCATAAAAGATAGTACTTATTTTTTCCATCAACAGAAACATATTTAAAATAAAACATGGATTATTTCTTGACACTTACTTGACACTATCATCACATTATGTACCTTTCCCTTGACCTGTGAAAAACATTTCAAAAACTTGGGATGAGCATAAAAAGCTCAGTAAGGGATATAAAAGTACGAAATGAAAACATTATTCCATGTATGAAATCATACTTTACTCATAAAACATAATCATTTTAACATACCTCATCAAATCATGAATAAATCATAGAAATCATAAGACAGAAAGGTAACTTGAGGCATTCAGAACATTCTTACGTAAGGAGTAACCCTCATGGTTACGTTTGGAATACCCATCACAGTATATTCCCTAAATCTCTTCGGAGAAACCTTAACGTTTAACCCCTTCACGTTACCCAATGCATTGGAGAGCTATATCAGGCTCACCCTCCATTAGTTTATCATGGAACCACCCATATTCATAACAATTCCCAAGAACCATAACATAATCGTATCACATAAAACATGCATAAAGGAAACATAAAATTTCCACCTTTCAATCAAAAGATATCAATACAAAACATTTATATAATAAAAAAATTATTAAAACCATTTTCAATACCAAAATAAAATAAAATTAAAGCATGGTATTTATTTTTCATTTAAAAAAAAGTTATGGCTTGTAGAGGAAGCCAAAACTCAAATAATGGTCATGGCGGAGGAGAAGTCGTTGTCGCCGCATACGTACGACAAAAAAACATTCCTTTTGTTGTTTAGTAAAATACTTTGTATAAAAAAGATTCCTTTTGAATAGACATAAAATTCAAAGGGGGTTATACACCGTATAAAAGAAAGTTGTGTATAAAACAAAATATGCCTCAATGAAAGGAGATTGAGACGAAGTCCCTTACCTCGAGTCCGACTTGACTCGATCGTTCTTTAACCCCCTGAATAATAATTTGAGTTAATTTATATTTGATTAAGAACCTTTTTCAAGTTCATTATTCCTTTAATATCACTTATTACCATGTTATTAACACTATGTAATTATTTAAGTTAATAATGGTCGTTTTGTCGATCATTGGTACTTGAGTCAAAAATAAACTCTTTATAATTACAATTTGTTCATGTGGTAAAATATCCATTATATACAGAATTATATTCATTATTTATATATCATATATATCACATATATCCAGTATATACATGCATTTATAATATTACATAACATTTAGAGGTAAGAAATGAAATGCACCGTTCATGGAGACGATAAGCCGTACGTACGCATGAACGCTACTTTCATTTATATTTTGTATTTTATGGAATGGAATCATAATGATATAAAGGTATATTATAATTCTAGTATAATATCATATATAATATCATTAAATCCATCCTTTATACCTCCCACATATGGCATTAACGAATCAAATCACTTTGAGGGGGCGTTAGTCTCCACTTCCTAAAATGAAGATATCGCGTTTACCCATAATGGAAACCATAAAGGTATGCCATAAATGAAAAATACAAAAGCTCAAGGAAAACATAAACATATTATATATCATATATAAATATAGTGATATCTTAATGGACACCTTTGAAGGTTTTAGAAGAATATTGAACAATCATCGTTTCGTGAGGCTGAAATTTTACATCCACGGAAACAATATGTTCTTTAACCATTAGATGTAGGTGTGTGTAAGTGTAGCTCGAATAATTTTTATAACAACATCCTAATATATTTAAGATACTAGTATTTTTAAAAAATAAGTTAATAAAAAGTGTTTAGGGGGTTGGAGAAGTAAAATAAAACAAAAGAACATTAGAGAAGACTTTACCTTTAAATCGGGTGACTCCTCTTGGTTTGAACCAAAAGGGTTTCTTGAAGAGATTTCATCCTAAGGTAAGGTTTCTAGGATGAATAGATGGATGTGGAGAGATAAAATGAGCAGATTTTGGCTGAGCCAATGGCTTGAGAAGTGTGGGTAAGGAGGTGGAGGTGGAGGCATTTTATAAGAGGGAGGAGGGGCACTCTTGGAAAGCCAAGAACTTTTACTTTATTTTAAAATGCATTTCGGATTTAAAAGGTCCCACATTGATATATTTCTAGGATAAGGTGATAAGGGTTAGAAATATACTCATCCAATAGGTTTTTTACAAGTTTAAGTCTTAGATTTTACATTATCTTTTCATTTTATTTAAATCGTTCATTAATGAGATAATCGCTGCATCATCATGATGTCATAAATAAAATAATTTATTTAATGTCTAAAAATTATAAAAAACTTCTATGATGTAGGAAATTTTTTTAGATTTCCAATGAATATTTATAGTCTAGGATATCATTTCCATAGACAAAACTAAAAATGTTTTACCCGGGTGATACATTCTTTAGTTATATTCTCCTTTCTTTAAAAATAAAAAGATAAAGTGTCACTATCATCCAAAAGTGATTCCATGGGGTCCCTATGTTTGGCACAAGGCATACCATGGTTAGAAATGACACAACCAATAGCATTAAGAAACATGTTGGGGTCATTTGTTATTATTATGATATTATTTTATTACTCTTAACTACCCGATTACTAATTAACACTACTAAAAATACGGGCATTAACAGCGCTAAAAACTGGCTTTAACAGCGCTAAAAAAGCACTGTAAATCTCGGTGCTGATAAATGGTTACTTTATTAGTGCTAAACAAGCACTGATAAAGGAAGAATTTATCAGCGGTAAGGGAGCGCTGATAAAACAAACCTTTATCAGGGCTAAAAGAGCGCTGATAAATGATTGTTTTATCAGCGCTCCTTTAGCGTTGATAAACTTATCTTTTATCAGCGATTATTTAGCGCAGATAAAGGTGTAGTTTATCAGCACTTTTTTAGCGCTGATAAAAGCACAATTTATCAGCACTAAAAGAGTGCTGATAAATGCCCTCTCTGCTGCTACGATAAATCTGCAGCAGCACACCCGAACACCTGCAAAAAAAAACAGCATCTTAATAATCCAATTAAAGAAAGTATACCCATACAAAATTAACTCATAAATCATAAGAAAATTAGACCAAGTATACCCATAAAAAAATTATACCCGTACACCATTAACACATAATTTATAAGTTAATCAAGTACTTAAAGAAATCAATTCAGAATTCAGGGGGTTTGGGGGCTGTTCAAGGGTTTGGGGTGGCTGTCCAAGGGGGGGTAGGGGGTGTTCGGGGGGCTTTCCAGTTCAATCCTAAGGCTCCACATGGGTGTGTTTTATCAATACATAAATCTTTGAACTTTTATCTATCCACTATGCATCATGTTCTCATCCTCAAATAAGTTATAAGGTTTTTACACACACTGAGGTGTACATACTTGGGGGCGGGATGAATCTCATTAATAAACCCCCAATATTAAACCTTTAATAGGATATTTTAAGTGCATGATCAGGCAATATGCACAACCAAGTTGAGAAAGAACTGGAATAAAACTAATAAAAAAATCATCATTGATCCTCAAATCCATGACCATGATTAAACCCAAATTAATTTTCCAAGTGCTGAAATTTTACAAAGAATTTCACAAGGATCGTGTTGACATTATAAAAATATAGTTTGACCAAGTCCTACCCCATATACATCAAGACACATTGATTCTCAAGTATTAAAGCTTGATCAACCATACCTACTTCATCCAATATTAGGGTTTCTCTGAGTAAATCATAGGAACAACACAAAACATATAATATACCATGGTCTCCACACTATATACATAATTATCATTGACCACCAATATGTGAGTTTTATTTATAATCCATCATGGAAATCCACTTATGGGAGTTTTCTCATCCAGGGAATACCCTCAATAGTATCTCAGACCACCCATATGTGTTCTTCCAATTCCGAGGCATAAGACCTACAAGGATCTCATCTCTATACTATGGGAGTACCCTTATTTAGGGAATAATACTAAGAAGCATATATTATTTACCATATGGGAGTATTATCATCCAAATAATAATCCCTAGAAGCATATCAACCCTCCAATATGGGTGTATTCTCATTTGAGGCATAATCTATATAATCATCTCAGCCCTCCCCTATGGGATTATTTTCATTTAGTGAATATTCCCGATAATAATCTCATCCCACTCCTTTGGTTGTATTCTCATTTGGGGAATAATACCTATATACATCTCATCCCTCCCCTATGAGAGTATTATCATTTAAGGAATAAGACCCATAAGCATATCCACCCTCCCAAATGGGAGTATTTTCATCCAGATATAAGCCCATAAGTATCATAGACCCAAACACACGATCACCATAGTATACCAGGCCAACCATGACTTGATATATATGAGAACCCTGATAGATCACATTCCATGACCCCCCATTTAAAATATCAATGCAATCCGAATGCGTTTGGTCATATTTCCGTAGGTCAGTTGTTGTTTTCAATTAAAATCGTGTCCATTTTAAACAAAATAGAGACCCTTTGAGTGATAGAGGCCACACCGTGCCTCAGATTGAGGCAGGGTTGGCTTGTACACGTCACCAAGGACCCTTGGATCGTTCTTATAAAATATCAATGCAATCCGAATGCGTTTGGTCAGATTTCCGTAGGTCAGTTGTTGTTTTCACTTAAAATCGTGTCCATTTTATACAAGAGAGACCCTTTGAGTGATAGAGGCCACACCGTGCCTCATATTGAGGCGGGGTTGACTCGTACACATCACCAAGGACCCTTGGATCATTCTTATAAAAGATCAATGCAATCCGAATTCATTTTCTCAGATTTCTGTAGGTCAGTTGTTGTTTTCACTTAAAATCGTGTCCATTTTAAACAAAATAGAGACCCTTTGAGTGCTAGTGGCCACACCATTCCTCAGATTGAGGCGGGGTTGCCTCATAAATGTCACCAAGGACCCTTGGATCATTCTTATAAAAGATCAATGCAATCCGAATGCGTTTGGTCAGATTTCCGCAGGTCAGTTGTTGTTTTCAATTAAAACCGTGTCCATTTTAAACAAGAGAGACCATTTGAGTGCTATAGGCCACAACATGCCTACGATTGAGGTGGGATTGACTCTTACACATCACCAAGGACACTTGGATCATTCTTATAAAAGATAAATGCGATCCGAATGCGTTTGGTCAGATTTCCGTAGGTCAGTTGTTGTTTTCAATTAAAATCGTGTCCATTTTAAATAAGAGAGACCCTTTGAGTGCTAGTGGTCACACCGTGTCTTGGATTGAGGCAGGTTTGACTCATACACATCAACAAGGACCCTTGTATCATTCTTATAAAAGATCAAGGAAATATGAATGCTTTTGGTCAGATTTCCGTTGGTCAGTTGTTGTTTTCAATTAAAATCGTGTCCATTTTAAACAAGAGAGACCCTTTGAGTGCTAGCGGCCACACCGTACCTTGGATTGAGGCGGGGTTGAATCGTACATGTCACCAAGGACATTTGGATCGTTCTTATAAAATATCAATGCAATCTGAATGCGTTTGGTTAGATTTCTATAGGCCAGTTGTTGTTTTCACTTATAATTGTGTCCATTTTAAACAAGAGAGACCCTTTGAGTGCTAGCGGCCAAACCGTGCCTCGGATTGAGGCGAGGTTGACTCGTACACGTCACCAAGGACCCTTGGATCATTATTATAAAATATCAATTCAATCCAAATGCATTTGGTTGGATTTCTGTAGGTCAGTTGTTGTTTTCACTTAAAATCGTGTCCATTTTAATCAAAATAGAGACCATTTGAGTGCTAGAGGCCACACCGTGCCTCAGATTGATTCAGGGTTGACTCTTACATGTCACCAAGGACCTTTTTATCGTTTTTATAAAAGATAAATTCAATCCTAATGCGTTTGGTCAGATTTACGTAGGCAAGTTGTTGTTTTCACTTAAAATCGTGTCCATTTTAAACAAAATAGAGACCATTTGAGTGCTAGCGGCCACACCGTGCCTTGGATTGAGGCGGGGTTTACTGTTACACATCACCAAGGACCCTTGTACCATTATTATAAAAGATCAATGCAATCTGAATGCGATTGGTTGGATTTCCGTAGGTCAGTTGTTGTTTTCACTTAAAATCGTGTCCATTTTAAACAAAATAGAGACCCTTTGAGTGCTAGAGGCCACACCGTGCCTTGGATTGAGGAAAGGTTGACTATTACACATCACCAAGGACCCTTGGATCGTTCTTATAAAATATCAATGCAATCCGAATGAGTTTGGTCGGATTTCTGTAGGTCAGTTGTTGTTTTCACTTAAAATCATGTCCATTTTAAACAAGAGAGACCCTTTGAGTGATAGCGGCCACACCGTGCCTCAGATTGAGGTGGGGTTGACTCGTACACGTCACCAAGGATCCATGGATCGTTATTATAAAAGATCAATGCAATCCAAATGTGTTTGGTCAGATTTCCGTAGGTGAGTTGTTGTTTTCACTTAAAATCATGTCCATTTTAAACAAAATAGAGACCCTTTGAGTGCTAGTAGCCACACCGTATACATGTCACCAAAGACCCTTGGATAGTTATTATAAAGGATCAATGCAATCCAAATGCGTTTGGTCGGATTTCCGTAGGTCAGTTGTTGGTTTCACTTAAAATCATGTCCATTTTAAACAAAATAGAGACCCTTTGAGTGATAGTGGGAACACCGTCTGTCGGATTGAGGTAGGGTTGACTCGTACACATAACCAAGGATCCTTGGATCGTTCTTATAAAATATAAAGGCAATCTGAATGCGTTTGGTCAGATTTCTGTAGGTCAGTTTTTGTTTTCACTTAAAATCGTGTCCATTTTAAACAAAATAGAGACCCTTTGAGTGGTTCAGCATTCTTGCATTTTGCTGGTGCATATCATCTGTTAAAATGGGAAAATGACTCATTGGAGAAAGGATATTTTATTTAATAACAATTAAAATTTTCCTATGAACATTTACATACAACAATGTTTCATCTTTTGATCCCCTCAACCCCTCTCAAAAATGACCACAGATTGTACATGTCCCCAAGTCAGATCTTCATTGTATTTGTGTACAATCTTCCATCAGGTATGCGACCCACTCATTTCTGAACACATATTTATCATCTTGTGAGTATGAGGCTTTTCGGAAGTCAGATTAGTACTGCAAAATAAAAAAATAAAGAATTAATAAATAACTTAAATGAACTAGTAGTTGTTTTTAAAAATACCTCTTTCGGGATGCTAGTTTGCTGATGAAAAATGATCTCTTTCATAAATTTAAAAACATAATAAACACAATAATTATTGTTTTTTTGTTTTGGACACTGCAAAAAAATTGATCATTAGGAGAATAAGTAACTTGTGTTGATATGTGTTCAGATAGTGAAATTTTATTATATATACCCTGATATTTGTCCAGATGTAGTACTTTCTCGCCTCCCTATGCTTAGCCCCTGTCCTCATTCCTTTTTTTAGATGATAATGATACAACGACCTATCATAACATAATCCTTAGTAAAAGATAATATAAATTATATTACTTGATGTTTAGACCTAAAACGTAATATGTAGTGTCTTACAGATTCACAAACTCCATCATGTGTGGTCAGTTTGATGGATATCCTTGCTTTGAATCCAGAAAATAAATCTTCGGAGTATCCAAGTTCACCGCAATTAGCAACCAATGTTTCTTAAAAACACAAAAAGGAATAAGTAATAAAAGAAGTGAAAATATAATTGATATGCTTTAATTATAGAGTATTACCCCTGCATGGTTGGTATTAGGAAAAGTCTGTCATTTGTAATCTTGTGTTCAAATGTTTTCAGCATGCCATTCACTATTGCATCCCTTTTTGATGGCTCTATTTTTGTTAGGTGTGTTGATGTGATATGAGGACTAACCAGTCCAAATCTTGGCTCATGGGAAAATTCCTTCAATTGTTTTTCATAAATGCGTCTGTCAATAATATAAAATGCATTTAGTCATAATTTTCACATTAGATCAGCTTTTGGAAAATCAATTCATGGAAACATACCTCATATATACATTTACAATAGTGACGCCTAGCCAACTGTTTTCAAGGATTTCATTTACATTTTCAGCAGCAACAAAATCTTGACTTTCCTCTCCGTATATATTCTCTTTTAAAACCACTACATGAATATTACCATCTTTTATCTTCGTATCCACACGAGTCTTCAATGCTAGTAAATCTGGATCGAGAACAGGTGGTGTTATTGTGCTTTCAGTAGCTCCTTGAGATTGGTTGGTCGATCCTTTAGATGGTTTTGAGCCGACGTTTGTCACCCCCTTCCCTTTATCTGTCTATAACAACAATCATTGGTTCAGACCCTTTTTTCATTAATTGTTAAGGGTTTAGCTTGAAAAGAAAATGAAATAAATACCTCTTTGTCTGCATGTACTCTTACAAGTTGTGACAGCCATGCAATGAATGTCCCAATAGCCTTTTTGACCATATGAATATCATCGTCATCAAGTGGAATAGGTAGCTCTGCCTTTGGCTCATGAGCTACAGTAATCATCACTTTCAGATGATCTTTCGGAAGTGGTCTATTTACAGTGTGACATCTGGGATATTGAACACTATAGCCCTCTCTACAAGGTGATAGGTGGGTGTTGACAGATATAAATCAAAATCATTATCACCCTGTAGAATATGAGTACAGAAAAATTATCAGTGTTTGTATGATTCATATTTCATGGAAAAAATTATTAGAATATTGATTACCACGGCTAAGATAGTTCTTTGAGGAGAATGGCTTGCCTCAAAGCTGGTGGGGGGTGGGGTGGGATGTTCATGCGGCAGTTGTTCTTGATTTGTGGCTTCCCTTTGCTTCCCACCCCTAAAAGTTGCTAGCAACTCTCCCTACCATTGCAATTGTTCTTCAAGGGTTGCTATTTTTTCTCTCATTTGTTCCAATTTTTCATCTGTATCATCCATGTTTTTCTTCTTCTCAAAATATACTCGGGGTGTCACCCCAAACCCTGCACCTCTGACACAACCGTATTTTTCTGGCTGCTTCAAAGTCGTCGATAATAGGTCTATATCAACTACATGAGTAGCTGATTCCTGTGACTGTCAGATATAGGAAAATAACTAATTATTATTATTTAATAGCAATTTTAAACAAATTATTTTATCGTTGTGTCATACTTACACATATTTCCCACACTTTCTGTGTGTTCTCATCTACTAACTTCCATTATTTGTTCACACATGCCTCCTTCCATAGCACATGACGTGGGATAGAAGTGAATTTGGTTTTAGACTCATCAATCTACATATAAACATAGAAAAATAATTATGATGTTGTTTATTGGAACCTAGAAATATTATTGTAAATTTAAAATACGTACCATTTTCTTTTCTAATGAAGCGTACCCCATCCTTGCTTTACGATAGGGGTATGTTAGTTTTGAAGCACGTTCCTTATTTTCAGTACAGAGTTTCTGTTTTATAAATGAAATATTGACAATCAAAGTGATGAATATAGGTATCCTCAAACAACGTATTATCACTCACAATGTACCTTAAACTTCTCATCCCCACGATGGCCAATAAATGCATCCCATGATTCTTGGGATATCAGGTGAGCGTAGACAATGGATGGGTGCAGGTTTATTTTACCTTTAGAATCTTTGAGGTGACATCTTGTTAAAATAGTGCGAAAACCTCGATGAATATTTCTTGTAAGCCTTAGTACATAATCCTTGTGTGAATCGTCTACTATAAATGTACTCTACAAGAGATTGAGAAGAGTAATACATTATTTAATTATTTTATTTGCTAGAAAATTAAAGAAATAAATTCATAATGTTTCCGTAATTTCTTCCCATATCATAGACTTCAGCCCGGACACAACATGGTTCCATGAATCTATGTCAATCGGCATGCGTTGCCGAGTGAAAACTCCAATGTAGCTGCTAAACATAGCCTTGTTGGGATTCACACGTTGGCCTCGTGCATTCCATCCAACTTCAAATTTGATGCCTTTTCTTTTCGCCTTAAGAATTTTGGCTAACACCGTCAAACTACAATGCACCTGTGATTTTTGCAACGCTGGTCATTCATTCCCAACCATTTCATCGATATCAACGTCATCTATATGTTCATCTAGAATGGTATCAACGACATGTGTTGATGGTTTTTGGACCTCAACACTAAGAGCAGCAGGAGGAGCAGCAGCAGCAGGAGCCGCAGCAGGAGGAGCAACAGGAGCAACCAGAACCGCAGCAGGAGAAACAGCAGCAGCAGCATGAGCTGCAGGAGCAGCAGGAGCAGCAACAGGAGCAACAACAGTAGCAGTAGGAGCACCACCAGCAGTAGCATGAGCTGCAGGAGCAGCAGCAGCCGCAACAGTAGCTGCTTGAGAGACTTTTTCAGCCTCAAGGTTAGGAGGATCAAAATGTGCAGAAGTCATTATCTGCAAAAGTGGTTGAACAGTTAATTTAGATTACATAAATTCAGTAATGATAAGATAATAACATGAGATAACAAGATCTATATTAAAAACAAAATATAACCTGTTTACTAAACTCTCTTTCTTTTTTTCAAAGGTTGAAGGGATTTGACACCTCTATCAACTATCCAAATACCTTCATTGTGGTCTCCTATAATATAAAAAACATCATCTGCATTGGGACCACTCCTAAATGATTGCGACGTACCACTAAAACGATCGTCCTCAACTGAATTTTCATCGGAACCTTCAGTAGTTTTGGACGATAAAAAAACAATCGACCACTTTCGGTTTGCGGGATCTGGAACATAAAAAACTTATACCGCTTGTGATGCCATTATAAACTGTTAGTCTTTGTACCCTTCTGTACTAAAGTCAACTTTCACAAATCCCCATTCATCTATTTTAACACTACTATTGTTATCAATCCATTTTCATTGAAAAATCGGCAATTGTAATGTCGTATAATCCAACTCCCATATTAGTTTTATAATGCCAAAGTATGACATATTTGCATAAATTGGATTTCTATCCTTACTACCAGAAACATGCATGGCTTCAGCCACTAGTGTAACTCCACTATTTTTCATGGTACTATCTTCATCATGTTCGTCTTTATAGAATACATAACCATTAATTACATAACCACTATAAGATAATACATACACAATTGGTCTAGCGGCTAGCCATCGAAGATGTTCTAAAATTGGATTCGGATTTTCATCCAACTGCTTAAAAATATGGTCCTGAAACCATCCTATAAACTTGTTATTATGTGTATATGATAACCATTTTTCAGCCCTCGATGGATTCAACTGCCTAAGAATTTCTTTTTGAGTTTCAATATATGGAGCAAACTCCCAACTATTATGAAAAAAATAAAGATGATCCTGCTCCCGATCTATAATACTGATTGTCACAACTTCTCTTCCAGAAATTCCCTCACCCTCAATGCGTCCAGTGTGACGAGATTTCGAGAGACCAATGGTTTCTAAATCAAATAGGTATTCAGTACAAAATTCAATGGCTTCCTCAACAATATATTGCTCCACTATACAACCCTCTGGACGACTTTGATTTTTGACATACCCTTTCAAAATCTTCATATACCGTTCAACATGATACACCCATCTATAGTGCACAGGACCACAAAGTCGAATCTATCTCACCAAGTGAATCATCAAATGAACCATCATATCAAATAATGTTGGCGGGAGGAACATTTCTAATTCACATAATATGATGACAATTTCTTTTTCCATAGCTGGAAATTTCACCGGGTCTAAAACTTTGCTACATATATCTTTGAAAAATAAACAAAGTTTGGTTAACGTATGATGAACATTCTTGGAAAAAATGCAACGTAAATCTATAGGAATTATATCTTGCATCAAAACATGGAAATCATGTGATCTCAAACCTTTTAACTTCAAATCATTCATTGACACAATGTTCTTGATATTTGATGAGTACCCCTCTGAAACCTTTACATCATTGAAGAAGTTGAAAAACTGATATCTCTCTTCCCTATAAAGAGTATAAGTAGCTGGAGGAAGAAACATTCGACTTTCACCCTTCATTAGAGCCAACTCTTCTCGTATTCCCATGTCAACCATGTCTAACCATTCCTTAATTCCATCTTTTGTTTTTCCAGGGGCATTTAGAAACATTCCAATAACACCGTCACATACATTTTCTTTCCACATGCATCACACCAAGAAAATGTCTGACGTACAAACAATTCTAGTATGGTAATTCAAAAAAAAAAAACCGATATCTTTTTCCAACCGATTTTAGTAAGGTTTTTCAAAAATGGTTTACCAAAAATAGTGTTCAAATCTTTTACTTTCTCAAACAGCTGATCACCTATTAGTGGATACGGTGTTGTGCGTTTTTCTGAACTTCCATTGAATGATGTCGTCCAAGATCGGTACTTATACCGACAAGGTAGAAATCTACGATGTCCTAGAAACACAGATTTCGATGAATGTTTCAACCTAATTGATTCTATATCTTCTTCACACACGGGACACCCTTGAGTTTCTTTAATGCTATAGGCTGAAAAATTTCCATAAGTTGGGAAATCATTTATTGTCCCATACAACATCGCTCTCAACGTGAAGTATTCACTTTTATAAGAATCATACAACATTACACCTGAGTCCTACAATAAATTCAAATCCTCGATCAAAGGATATATATAAACATCAATATCATTACCTGGTTGTTTTGGTCCTGATATAAGCATAGATAACATGATGAATTTCCGCTTCATGCATAACCAGGGTGGCAAGTTATAATTTACCAACATAATAGGCCATATACAATGAGTGCTGGTTTGAAAACTAAAAGGATTCACTCCATCTGTAGATAATGCAAGATGAATGTTTCTTGGCTCTTTTCCAAATTCAGGATACTCATGATCAATTTTCTTCCATTGAGGAGAGTCGGCTGGATGACGTAATAACCCATCTTTATTTCTTTTATCTGCGTGCCACGAAAATTGTCTTTCAGTTTCTTCACTTCCATATAGACGCCTAAACCTTGGAATGATTGGAAAATACCATACAACTTTCGTAGGATTGGATTTATCTTTATTGTATCGAGAAGCACCACACCTTTGGAATTCTGTAAGTGATTTTTTCTCTTTGTGAAACAATATATAGTCTTTCGGGCAGGCATGTATTCTTTCAGAAATCATTCCCATCGAGCGTAGCATTCGTCTAGCTTCATATGTCCGGCTTGGGAGCTCATTATCTTCCGGGAGCATGTCATTCAAGAGAGAAAGTAGTTCTGTAAAACTGACATCACTCCATTCGTTGCCTTCTTTCAATTTATACAACTTCTGTACAGCTGACAATGTTTTATACTTAGTGCAAGCAGCATACAATGGAGTCTTTGCAAAACTCTTTAACTTCTCAAACAATTTTGGGCAATCACAGAGTTCATCCTGAATTGCCTTTTCCATTTACTCAATACAATCTTCATCATAATTTACATCTGTAATCACATCCTCCATACAGTCTTCTTCATTATCCATATTTGTATTCATATATGATGATCCATAAAACGCAGTTTTATCCCAACCAGTAGCTACATTCTCTTTTTCTCAGTGTTTATTCCAACATTTATAACTCCGATCTATTCTGTGACATATCAAATGTTCTTCCAACTCCTCTGGAGTAAGTAGTCTAGAATAACAACAACGTAAACATGGACAAAGGATTTGAGAAGGATCCTTTGCGTGATCCTTTGCAAACTTGATGAACTCTTTCACTCCGTTCTCGTACTCTATTGTTAAACGATTAGCATCCATCCAATATTTATTCATCTCCATCCTATTTGAATATCAAATATTAGTATTTATGGTTCAAGCAAACAAAAAAAAATCCAAATATAGTAGAAGAGAACCACTTCCTTATAAAAATGGAGATTAATAAAGCCTAACCATTAGTATTTATTCATCTTAATTAAATATAATTACTTTAGATTCATTATAGTTTCCTCAAATCACCCCAGACCAAACACAAGAATAATAAATAATGATACATCTACCACTCCTAGGTCTCTTCCCTACATTCAATATCATCATGCCGAAATACTCACTGCTGGTGGAAGTGAAACCGTTCCTGATGATCATGCCAAGAAGAAATGGAAACCAAAAGGGGGGAGTGAATAAAAATACCCCAAACAAGATGAAAAAACATGGTATTTGAGAATAGGTTAGTGGAATTCATGTTGGCTAGACACCTATCCAATAGACTCCACAGGCGGTGATGGCCCCTACAGTTGTTGCACCAGGTGAAACTGTCACCTGAGAAGCTGAGATCAATGAGGCCCTTCCCAGCCATGAACTAAACAAACTCCATGATGGCCTTCCTCTAGAATTGGATTCTACCCTTCCTTTCCTTTGGGTTTGAAATGACATTAATGTCACCCCCAAAAAATAATGGATGGTGGTAGGGATCAAAGGTATTTTGTTCAAAAGGATAATCAATCCCCCTAAATTTTTTAAAACACCAATACCATAAACCATTTAAAAACAAGACATTTTAATTTATTTTGGAAATCATTCCCAAAAAAATTCAATAAACAAACACATGCCAAACCATTTGGAATTTTATTTAAAGAATAAACTTATATTTATTTTAAACCATGATTTTCATTTATAATATCAAATCCACCAACGGTAGAAGGAAACCTAATTTATTTCAATGAAAAAGGTTAATTCACAACAAGATACCATGCATTCCATATATTATTTTCATTAATAGGGTTATTTTGTGCTTCAAAATGATCAAAACATGTCTAACCAACTTCAAATGGATAAAATATGAATTCATGAAACACATGAATCCCAAAAAGAAGATATAGTATAGAAACACCAACTTGGAATCTGAATGAGTCTACTCAAATGAAGAACATCATACATCCCCAACTACATCGATGCTTTCTCATATACAACGACACCACTAGATAGATAGTGGCCCTCACCAATAACATCATACATCTCCAAATAAGAGACTACAACCACTAACCATGAAGAACATCATAATATGGAAATATAGTAAGAACACATCCCTTCACCCAAATAATAGACTACAACCACTAACCATGAAGAACCACTAAGAGCATAATTTGAAACCTAAGGAAAGGTACACCCAAAACATACAAATGAATTCAAATGAAATACTTTCTAAACCACACCATTGAAATCCTCAAATGTTCCTAACATCAAACCCCATCATATCTCTTAATAAAATTCTTTGATAACACTATTTAATGGCCTATACCCATTTAGACCCCTCTATTGGTTAGTAGATTATAGTGTAGTGACCCCCTAAAACCATCCTCAAACATGTCATGGGTTAGTGAATGCACCGATGGTATTTATCACAACCATGTGCAATGCACTTCTAATAATAAATAATTGACATAGTTTAACATCAAGTTGTATAGATGATTTTTCGAATGATACCAAGTGAAAGTTAGTATGGTAAATATGTGTTATAAGACATTTTTGGTCTAACTAAAAGGGGATATAGCCTAATGAGTGTATTTTGGATTCACAAAAAATATGACTCCATGTGGTATAGGGTTTTTTCAACTAGTAGGAGTATGGACCACTTAGTGAATATGGTCCTCTATGTGTGGGAATGTTTTAATTTAGATTATGGCCTAATATGTATGGTTCCCATAGAATAAGGCCCATTTGAATTGGATATTTGGGATCATGGGTAATTTTTTGATGCCTCTCCTGGGGAAATCACTCAGGCTTGAATCTGTTTCCTTGAGCTAGCCACAATCCTCATAACCTACCTTACCTATTTCTAAAGGTGGAAAGATTCCACCTCCATGGTTGATAATATTGTCCCCTTGATTGGAATGGGAATATGGGATGTTAGATATTCCTTCTATAGTTTCCTTCTTGGAGTATGATTCCTATTATGGGTCTCAATTCCAGATATAAGACATGTTTCAGAATCTAGTTTTTGGTTCTACTCTCTAGTGGAAACAAGTTAATTACAATTATTATTCTAGTTACAGGGAATATACTTTTAGTTGAATATAATAATGGTTATGAGTGTATTGATAAACTATAAAATTCATCTAAAATTGAGGTTTTTAATTTTTCATTAGCTCATGACATGAGGTGTATTATCTCTAATACATGAGTCATACCATGATTGATAATTGGTAACTTATTCTTATTGCAGAAGGAATTCATTTCTTATAACCTCTATAATCTTATTCTCATTACACAATGTGGATCACATTTTTCATGTGAGGAATCTACACCAATTTGGTTCATAAAATATATTCATAGCACATAAGGATTTATATATTCATCAACTAATGAATCATGTTCTTATCACACCAGGTAAGAAAATAAGATCATCTACTAAGGGAAGTGTTTAGAGATCGTATGCTCATCACATAGAGGATTCTTTGGCACGTTGCCTAAGGAATCTCATGCTCCTCATGTGAGGTATAATCCTAGGATCATTACCTAGGAGATGAATAAGAGATATTATGATCATCACTTAGGGGATTCTTAGGAATATCCCCTAATGAATCTATTTATAATCTCATGTGGTATAATCAAGGGAACATTATTTGGGAGATAAAGAAGATCTCATATTCCCATAACATAAGGACTTCACATTCTCGTCACCTAAGGAAACCTAGGATTATCACCTAGAGTTGGATGTTTCCTGAATTAAGAGTGGTCATAGGTTTATATCTCGGTAAAGGAACTCACATATTTGAATTTTAGAAGAGGGAACCACCCGATACACTCATCGCGTAGGGGGTGAGCATAGTTTTATAGCCACCATTTCATTTTTATCCATGAAGTTATTCAATTCCCACCAAACCCTTTTCAATTTCATCATTAACAACTATATTCTATGTCACTGGGAAACTAAAAGGAAAACCCATATCAACTAACGATGTCATCTCCCACAATAACCCACTCATTAAATATTTTTAACAATGGAAAGGTTGATGCTTCCCCACTGCACTATTTACCACCTCAACCATCTCACATTTTCCCCCAATGGAATCTATCATAACCAAACTAACAAAAAACTTCACAAACAACCCCACCAAAAAACAATGATGATTTTCAACAATAAAAGTAAACAAGCACCATGTTCTTGAGAAATATAATGAAAATTAGTAAACAAATTTGAATCATCCCCTTTACATCATTTTCCATCAATTATGGTTCATTTTATTCAATCGGTCAATCCATAATACTCACCCATAGAATAAAAAATCATGTTAAAAAAATGATATACAAATGCGAGAGGAGAACAATATTGAAAAAAGATTTGGAAAACATTCCTTAAAGGAGGTTCGGAAAACCGAAGCTTGAAAGCGTTGCGGGTGGCAGAGGTCCGGAAAACTGAAGCTCGAGGGCGGCGGAGGTCCGGCAACGCGAACTCAGCGGGCGGTGGAGGTCCGACAATGAGAAGCGAGGGCGGCGAAGGTCCGGAAACATGATCTCAGCGGGCGGAAGAGGGGAGTCGCAGGGTTCCAGTACCGCGAGAGCTTTAGGTCGCGATAAGAAGAGGGCACTGTGCAACCGAATTTATAAAAAAATGCACTATGGTTTTATCAGCGCTAACATTTTAGCGCTGATATAAGGGGGCACTTCCCTTGCCCGCTTTTGTAGTAGTGTAATCACGATAATTAAAGATAATTACTGTCGTTACTATTTAAAATGTCCAAAAAATAAAAGAGTCTTAATTACATAATTAGGACCTTCTAATTCCAAATATGGAATCAATTTAACAAATTCCAAACATAAAAATTACAGTAATTAATTTAAAAATGATTCCCGTTGTCAAAACAAATAGCAGGTTTTTTTGAAACAATATCTATGAAAAGATTGGCACTTGTTTATGCCCAATTCCAAAGTGAAATTAAATATAATGACCACCATTGGATTAAATGGTAAAAATATATTCTAATTACACTTTAAAACCAATTAAAAAGATAATCTAACCATATAATTAAATTAGATGAAAAATCAGTTTTGATGTTAAATGCAGTATTTTTCACTATTCATTAAAAAATGAACATTGTCAGAAAAATACCAAAAATTAATCCAAAGTAAATTTCAATGTCCCAATCATAAAGAATAAGTTTATTTTGACAAATATATCTTATAAAATTGTCAAAAGATAGATTTAAAAATGGTTCTCCATCAAAAGGTGGTAAAACAATCTTTTAAAAATATCAGAGAATTATATGATTAAGATTGGATTTATTCTCATTTTAAACCTTTAAAACACTTTATAATTCATAAATAGACATAGATATGAAAATACATAATTCTTTACTTAATTGGGATGTTACATTTACAATACACCTATATCAAAGAATATGATATATCCATTTATGTATCATATGTAAAATGGATTAGAGAATATGTCACACAATATACCACAAACACTAAAACCTAATTGACTATTTTTAACTTTACTTTATACTGTATCATATACAATAAAATGTTAAATTTTATAATTTTTTTTAAATTCTTTAAAAACACTTCTATAATAAATTCATAAATATCACCATGTATTGTATCATATTCAATAACATGTGAGTAGACATAAAAAAAATCAATTTTTATAAATCATAAATCTTTTAATGTATCACTCAATGTTTTTTTAAATTGAATCCTTAATTATTCAACCATAATGTATGATCTAATGAACCTTTTTATCATTGAAAAAAATATGAATTACTAAATATAAGCAAGGTTCCACCTCTATTAAGGGATTAATTATAATTAATCTCAAAAGGTATCTAGTATAATCTTTATCAAAAACATGTATCACTATAGTTGTTTATATCAGTTCTATCAAATACGTGCATATATTTTTATATGATCCCGTAGTGCATGGAATAAAGGTATAAAGGTACAAAGAGTGTATCAATATCTTGAATATACTCATATATTCTATAATTATTGAGTATATATTGATTACATAGATGAATACATCACATTCTACTCAACTTTGTGGATGAGCCCATATCATTCTCCTCATATGATAAATAAGAACATCTACTATCTTATGTTGGTAAAACCATAAACTCCTCTTGTATTTCTGAATCTGGGTTCCATATGTCATATTATTTAAATAATAGGAATAATCACATCTTCGATCAAAAATATGAGATGAAATAATAAATGACATACCTTTTGTCCCCTAATTAGATAATTCTCAAGGATTATAAAAACATAGAACCCGCACTCCTAGATCTGGTGATAAAAATGTATACATCACATTTACATATTTGATAATAATGGATGTGACCAAATTTTTTCAATACAAAACATTTAATATCAAAAATATAAAATTAATCACCTACATTCTCATGGAAATTTTTATTTTAGATTTTCTGATAATTAGGAAAAAACATTACATAATAAATACCCATAAATTCATGAGATTACCATTCCCACTATCCCTAGATTTTTATATTCAATGTAAGGTCATCAACATAATCCATAAGAAACCCTTCGAGACATAATTACTTCAATATAAAACTTGATAACCTAGTGAAAGTGAAATATAAGATGTGTGAGACCAAATGGACAGTCAGGTTAAACATAATCATTAACAGTTAAATTACATTAGTTAGTGTAAGAAAAAAACGGTATGATAACATAATTAGAGTGAAAGAGTGAGTCATAAAATAAATCATACCCATAAATACCTAAATCATCAATCATAAAACATGAAAAAATTCTTTAACTAGGGAAAGTTTCATAAGAATCAATAATCATGAGCCATGTGATATTAGTCTTGATCAAAGGAATCATTATAAACTCATGGAAATAATTGATAAATTTTTTTGGGATATTGGAACATCCTCTTCATATAAAACTTAAATAACACTTACAGAACCATTACAAATGGAATAAATATACAGTCAACTTCCAATATAATTATTTGGAGAGAATAATCATTACCCAATTCATTGGATTGTTATCTAAGAGTACTCATAGTTTAATATATATTAGGCTTAACTCGTTCTATTTAGGAATGCCTATAATATAAGATATATCCAAGAAACAAAAAATGAATAAAGTACATAGAGCTTTTATATCATCATAAAACCCATAAAACAACCATTATCACTTTTTTAACATAATTAAACAATCAAAATAAAAAAGGTTCCATAAAATTCACTTTGAAACATGATTAACCCATGGAAAATAAATGGGCACCATAAAAATATTATTTAAACATTATTAACCCATGGAAATGAAATGGGTTCTATAATAATATATTTTAAATCATCCTAATCCATCTAGGGAAATAATGAGGATGATATCATTGCAGAATATCCCCATTGGAGCATAAGTATCAACAAGGGTTGATGATGAAGATGAATGATAATAAAATTAAAATATCATTCAGTTCATTTTGATTAAAATATAATTTTCATTTTGAAAAATTAGTTTTTAAGAATGAAAATTTATTAAAATATTCTAAAAATAAATTTCTTTGAAAACAACCTTTAAAACATATAAATGAATTTTTAAAAAAATTAAAAAATTTCATGAGGAAAATATCATTTCCATTTTAAAGGCAATTGTTAAAAAATTATTAAAATCCATTTCTTTGTAAATAACCTTGGAAAAATATAAAGGAAGCATCAAATAAAATAATATTCATGAAGGTGGAAAACAACTTTTATGTCATTTATGTCAATACAATTATTCTATTCACAATTTTCGTAAAATACTAATACACATTGTTTGGAAAAAAATTAAGATTTATTTAAAAAATCATTCACATATAAAAATATATTTAATAAATCAATTTAAGAAAACTAATAATATTTTTTAAAACATATTTAGAAAAAATAGTTTTTGAAGAAAAAGGGTTTATGACTGATGAGAGAAATGAATTTGATTTTTCTTTAAAACATTATCATAATTATTTAATGTAAAAAAGAGTGAAAAAATTGAACTATCACTTTAAAATATCTTTAAAACCCATAAGATAAGAAAATGAGTCATAATTATAGAGGGATAGATCAAAATATTTCATCATTGAAAACATATTTATAAATAACATTGATAAATGACGTGAATTTAACAAAAATCCTTTTCCACTTTGGTAAGTTATCAATCACAAGCCCCATAAAACATTAACATTAAATGAAACATAAAATATCATTAGAATGAATAAAGTCATGAAATAAAATGTTAAACGAGATTTATATACACCTCATAGTATAAGATAGGTTCATAACATGATATAAGTCACAAATGAAAGTGAATTGTGACTAAAATCCCATATCACTTTTTTAATATTTTGAATCGTAATCCCCCCAAAAGAATAAAATAAAATTAAACATTAAATATCATGAAAATAATTTTATTAATGATATTATATGTAAAAGGGGTATTATATATACCAGAAAAAAAGTGTGGTGATGTTTCATATGTCTCTCACAAATAAAATAGACAGTAGAAGTCCCTTACATTATGTGTCAAGTTTTCATCATACAAATTCAAAACTCATGTATACTAAATGTATGTTTATTATAAATCTATTATAAAACCATACATATATATCATATTATATATGATTTACTTATGAAAATTTATTACCCATTTATTAACAATTCCTTGTAAAAATCAGGTTTCAGGTAATAACATTTTTTATTTTTCATATTTATTTTGATTTTTTTTATTTTTAGTAATAATACATTAATAATTATTAAAAAATATCAATAATATTTTTAATTTCATTATTTTTATATTTATACATCAATTAAACTTTCATGAACAATCTTGAAATATGGTTTTAAGAAATGTTTTACGTTATGAGCATGGAGACGATAAGCTGTACAAATCAATGAGTAACGTTTCCATTTTTCAATGATAATTACAAAAAATAGGTAAGTAATGTTTTATAGTTTTAGTATAATAATAATTTCATAATATCATATATCATCCATTTGTTTTTGTGATGGAATGATAGAGGCACATTACTTCCTGAAGGCGTAGTCCACACGTACATGAACAAAGTTGTCATCTTTCAGTGAGTGAAACGTTAAGAAAGTGAATGAGATATTATATTTTATTAATTATAAATATTTTATTAATATCAGAATTATGTCATTTATATAAAATATATTCATTAAATATATCCTTATTACCTTCCATGTAAAGAGTTAGTGAAAAATGAATCATATCACTTTGTGAGGTGGTAGTCCTCAGTGCACAAGATTGACAATATCGTATTCCCTATAAAATGGAAAGTAAAAAGTTATATATTATATAATTACTACATAGGTATATTTTGTTTTATAAAAATAACATATATAACTTATATTAACCATCAAAACCAACTATTAGAGGTTGAAATGGAAACCTAAATGACATCGGTTCATGAGGTGATAATCCTCTGTACACACGAATGATGATTGTGAAAACCATTTTATAGAATAGGACATGAATTTATGTTAAAAAATTAACATAACAACATATGATTAAATTTAATATATTTAGTTTATTATATAATAATGTTTTTTAATAATTTAAGGAGGTGGATGAAGAAATAAAATAAATACGCTCGTTGAAGAACGTTACCTATTTTAGAGTAACTTCTTTTGATTTGAACCAAAGGCATTCCATAGTTTAATTAATGACCAAAATAAGGATTCTTGGATGATATTTGGGAATTATTAAATTTATTTTGGACATGATTTCCCTAACCAATGTGTTAAAAGGTCTGAAGAGAAGAGGATAGTGGGTGGCCTTTTTTAAACAAGTTGAGTGGCACACTTAAAATTTTTTAAAAGGAAAAGTTCCACCAGAATTGTTTATTCAAAAAAAGTCCCCAATAATGGAAAATTAAATAAAATATAAAGGTAAAGGTGTCAATATTTCCAAAAAATATATTTTATGTATTTTTTAACCATTTTAACCAATATCCTTGTTTTATCCATCGATAAATCCTTCTTTACCTTAACCGTGACAATTAATTTTTAATGATTTCATAATTCATTTTTTTAAAAATTACATTGAAAATATTATAAAATATAAATTATTATGAATAAAAATATAAAATCAAATATTCTGAATTATATTAATATAAGTGAAAAAGTTAATTCAAAATTAATATAGCAGACACAACGAGAAAGCGAGTTTTAAATAATTTTATTTTTCAGGGATAAGATGATTTTATATAAACTCCATGACTAAAAATAATTGTTGTATGAAAATAAATTGATATTTAATTATATATAAACTATAAATTTCATTTAAATATTCACCAATTAGGTGTAAATTTAATTAATTAAAATGGAGAAACAATATGTACCTTAAAACAATTTTTGGAAAAATCACATTTTAAAACCCAAAGACAACCTTATACTAAAATCCAATATGAAGTTAATTGAAAATGAATTAAGTTTATTAAATATAAATAAATAATAATTATTTATTTCTAAATAATATTAAAAAAATAATGGTTCATTTTAATTTCTAATTCATTGAATAGAAATTACATTTAAAAAATCAGTACTTTTCAATATTCACCGAAAAATCTATATTTTCTAAAAAATCCCAAAATTTCCCCACAAGTTAATTTTGATACGAATATTTCAAAAAATAATTTCATTTTATAAAATAAATTTTATAAAAGTTCAAGAAATTAATTAGAATATTTTTTCATGAAAATAAATAAAAATTCATTTTTGAAACAAATACATTTTGGAAGATTAAAATTACATTACAAAAATGTGAATAAATATTTACTAAAAACATATAAATAATTTATATATATTAGGAAAGTATATATATATCATATATTATTTAATATTATTCATACATTCCACTTTAATAGTGATGTTATAATAATTATATATATCATGGGTTGTTTAAACTCGGTGTTGCATGTTGAATAAGCTATAAAACATCAAAATTTGGTGGTTGCATGTAAAAAATGGTAGAGAAGATATTAAATTTATTTAAAAATAAATATATCATAAATTATTAGTGTGTAAAATTATCATCTAAGGTCAGTGCTTCCTATCGTTTATGCCATCAGACATAATTTTATTCTTATAAAATCATGGGGTGTTACAACGATTGTATAAGAATGGAATAAATGTGTAAAGGTTATAATTATATGTATATATTCAACCATAGGTATTAGTAAATACAGATATTAAGTATTCATATACCAATGAACTAATATATAGACCTCCATTTTGTATACCTTTTGATTCATTCACCACAAAAATCTTGTTCCAATCCAAATGATAATTTTTCAAATATCTATATAAATCATTACTTGTACTAAACTTATCAGTTTCTCACAACCTATAATACACCATAAATAATTTTTTTTTAATAATAACTAAATCTTAATATTTGAGTGGCCACTTATCATTTCATAGCATTAGAATATACAACCAACATGATGGAATAGAAATGTAGATACTTCCTTTAGTATAACATGATATATTTTATATTCATAAAATATTTTAAGAATTTGATCCTCACTTTACTGATGTTCCCAAAAAAACATATCAAATGTTATAGAATACTATATCAACATTATATTTTCACTACTTTCAGTTTCTTGTTAAATACATTAAATCTCTATGTAATAATACAACATACCTCCATGAAAATTTGAAAAAACCGTATAATTATACTCTTTAGTGAGTTATATAATTAAATAGAAACATCTATAATTAAATTATATATAAATAAAATTAATACTAAGGAATGATATTCCTAATATGAAAATAATTTGACAATTCATGCAAAATTCTTTACATCACAACATCTGATGTTATGAAGTTAATAAATTATTTTTTCTACATTGAAAAAATTTTATGTTAACCATAATAATAATTTAGAGAACCAATTCCATCAATAATTTTTATTATATAATTTTGTAATTAATTTAATGCACCATATTAATCTTTTTTAGACATACCCAAAATCATTTATAAAATCATGTGATTTTAAAATTATATTTTTACTGGAATGATACTTTATTTTCCCATGAACTTATATTTTTAAAAAATACTCTAAGTATTCTCTTAGATAGTATATAATCATCATAATATCATGTTGTGATATAAAAATACATTTATCCTGGGAAATAATACTTTTTTCAATTAGTGGAAATTTTTAGAAAAATGACCTGTCATAACTTTAGTAGGCATGGAAATATATGTGTTTAAAGTGAAATAACTAAATAATTATTTTATTATTTAAAATATTCCATTAAAGGGTGGCAAGATCATATCTCTCATATTTTATCAAACATATACATAAACTAAATTATTATATATATAATTTGTATCCTTATTTTATTTTCATATATTTTGTAGAATCTGATGAATCAACAAACATGTATAACATCACATATTATTTATAGAAACACTTTGATAAATATTACAATGCTTATAAAAAAATATAAATGAAATTAATATTTAAATTATTCAACAATATTATTATATAATTGATATATTACTTTTTATTCAACTCATTGATGTAGAAACTATCTGATTCATTACATGAAACATCATCAATTATGGTGATGATTTTTTTGGTATTGAATATTTAAACACTAATAAAAATAAGAAATTTCATCATATAAAATTCAAAAAACTAATTATTGATTTCTATAACATTTATTATTGACCGAGAATCTCCATGGAGTTTCCCAAAAAACATATGGTTTCTTAGAAAATTACACAATATTATTTCATATCATTTTATTTGAAAAAAATCATTTTTGATATAATGAAATTGAATGGATACTAGAAAAAACACATGTTTGACTATAAAAGTAATTTTTCTTCTTCACGATTGTAATTTTTTCTAAATATAAAGCTGATAAAAAAGAATAACAAAATCTTAAAATGCCCAATTCATCTATTTTTAATAGTAGTGTAACATCCTGATAATTCCATTTAGCTATTTCCATTCACTTTGTTCATTTTACACATTATTTGGGATCATCATGGGACTCTTAAGGATGGAAAAAATTTTATGTAGAAAATGAACAAAAGATCATGGTTTTATATTTTTTTAATTAATGAAGTATGGGGATAAACATGTTAAAGTATTTGTGAGTGTTTCCTGAGCTCAGAGAAAGGGTAAGGTGGTTTTGGAGTTTTTTTGTGGGAAAATAGACATTTCTCAGCCTAAAAGAGAAAAAACTCACTTTAATGTGATTAAAAAATATTTAATGTTTTCCAGGAATATTTGATGAAATCGTTATATAATTTGAAAAGAGTACACATTATGTAAAATTTTCACACCATGTAAATGCTAAAATTTGGATTCTAATAAAAAGGGGACATGTTTTTTTGGAATAATTGTGTTTTTGGAATTAAAAAATATAAAAATGGGTTTCGCACCATGTGAGTGTCATGAGTTGTAATTTTATGTCATTTCACAACTTATTTCTCTATTCATTCAATTGCATCCTCTTTACTCTCAACCTAGGATCTCTCCCAAGTGATTTATAAGACCTATTCTCTATCTAAATAACTTCATTCTAAAACTGATCTACATTGAGGTTGGGTTGCATCTCTATGGGTGAGTAATACTTTATGTTTCGTCATTTGCATTGATCATGGTAGCACTATTACATTACATTTTTGGATGAATTTATATGTGATGAAAATTATTCTTATTTCCTTTTAGATCTGTCATTTGATATTCCTCCAGAGGATGACCCTATTGTTAGTTGTGGGTTAGATTGTGAGTTTCTTCGAGGTATGTTATGATCCATTATAATCACCAACTCTTTTTCTAAATTGTATCAATTATGAGATGTGTAGATAGATTCTAGGTCATCTGTTATGGTCATTGTGTTCTTCCTTGTTGGTGGATTCTATTATGGGCATGTGAGACCTGAGTTTTTATAAATGTTGTTCCATATCTATCTTATTTTAGTTAACTTAATTGCTATGGTTTTGGTAGAATCTTTTATAATTTAAATGGTGTGATTGACAGATCTGATTTATGTATGTGGAATTGGGTTTTATGATTAACGATGTTTCCTCCCCTAGTTTTGGAAAATAAAAAATGGGTTTCAAAGAATTGTGAAATTGTTTTATGAAATAGTTTTCAAATATTTTTTGATAATTTTTTTGATTAATTGGTTTGGAAAATAGATCAAATTATAAGCCTTAGGTACCTAGGTGGAAGGAGTTGCAATAGTTCATATCAATTGATGCTATCGAGGGGTTCACTCAGGGGTTGTTCTTCTGATCCCTATGCCTGTTGTTCAAGGGACTTGATAGAAAATTTTGGGAGGTTCAATTTATAGGGTGTTCCTCTACAACCTATATTTTATGCATATGTCGAAGGGGTTGATTCGCACCCAATTTTCTATGTGAAGGGTACGAGTGTCCTAGTTGTCCTGAAATAGTGTGATACTTTGTGTGATATTACCAATGTTGTTGCCTTGTACTTCTTGGTTGTACTGAAATGGATTTATAGGATGTGAGATATATTCTTTTATTTGATTTGATATATCTACATTGATATATGTATATTAAATTATTTGAAACTATTTTACCTGAATTTATTTGGATGTTTGGGAAAAGGATAAAATTAAATGTTTTCCATGATTTTGATATAAAATCTATTAAACTATATATCATGTACTATTTTCATTAATATTGAGTATTGGTCAGATTATTTTATATAGAATTATTATAGAACACCTATGTGGGATCGTACATTGCCTCTTATCTCACACCCTATGCACCCCTTTAGTGAATTGTAGACCTTGTTATGTCTTTCGTTGTAGGGAAAGGCAAGGAACCTTAGTGAGGTAGAGAGGTTGTCTTTCAACTGGTTTTGGGTAGCTAGTGGTGAGATTGTGGGAGTTTTCATACGGTATAAAATGGAGACTCTTGGAATATATGTTTTAGTTTTTTAATATTTTTCTTTTGGACTTGTCTCTTGGAGATTGTTTTACTACTATTTCAGTTGTATCACTTCTATTGTTCTCTATCTATAATGACATATATATTTTTGTATTCATCTACTATTTCTTTATACATATGTATATATGTAATTGGTCTACTTCAGGTTGGGATAAATTTTTCCATTTGGTTATTTTTTATTACGTGGGTGCTAGTCACTAGCCCATTGGGATCAGAAACAACATCTGGGTATGTGGAAATTTAGTTTAGGAGGTTTGGGAGGGTATCCGGGTTGGGTTCTTCACAATATGGTATCAAAGCTTGTCATCCCATAGTAGTCCTTATATTGGGCTATTTGGAAGATTGAAGATATGATTTTCTATTTTTGATAGGTTGGTAGTGATGAGTTCTGGACTAGCTCTTTTCGTAACAAGACTCAAATTACCATGGGATGTTGGGATGTGTGATACCTATTTTTATCTCTTGATATTAATATCTCTTCTTTATTATTATTTTTCTTGTATCAACTAATATTATTATATTTTTTGATAGTTTATTCTATATCGGTGCACAATAGTATAGCTCGGGGATGTCTTTCATAGGTTCTACAAGTGGGTGTAACTAATTATCCTCCAAGGAATCTTCCCATTGATTAGAATTTTATCAAGGATATTGTGTGGGTATTTCATTATATTGACTAGAATGTATAAAAAGTCCATAACAAATTCATTGAGGTATTTCCATGAGTATTTGGATATATAGATCAATCACATGATATCTTGTGTGATAATTTACCAGCCTTTATAGGTAAGAATGCACCTTAAGAACAGAAGGAATGTCTTTTCAAGACTGATTAAATCAATGAATTCTTCGATAAACCTAAGAGTGTCAAGGTTATTATTTTGGTATTCAAACTTGAGGGGTCCAAGTAAGTGATGGTTGGCTTCTATGGTATAGGTAGATAGACACATTGTCTTAGACTAGAAGGGTTTCAAGACCCTTTTATTCCAACGAGTTTTTCTAGAGTCGCTAATGATGATGAATTCTATCATGCTTATCTGTAACAGCCCAGAAAATTTAAATATATTTTTATTATTAAAATATTTTATTAAATGAATTTATTTAAAATTTAAATATTTTTAAGATGGTTTTCTTTAAAATAATAATTTATATTAACTATTTTATTTAATTAAAAGTAAAATTTTTGCGTTTATTCAAAAAGAAATTATATTTTTTACTTTGTTTAAAGAATATTTTAAAATAACTATTTTTAATGAGTAGAAATTTTTATATCAATTTTTTTATTTAATAAAATATTTTAATATATAAATATAAATAATTTTTTCTTGATTTTCAAAATATACTTTATAAATATGAGAATTAGTTTTTATTTATAGGTAATGATTAAATTTATCTTTTCTATATAATACTTTTATTATTTTAAAAAGTTTTGTTTTTAAAAAAAATATGAATTATTAACTATATTTGAAATTACACATATGTTATACTATGATAATAATATGAATGTTATTTTATAAATTAGACTATAATTTGGTCTTACAAAATTGATATGAAATTATAACGGTTTTGAAATATAAATTATGATTATTTTATATAATTTTTAATAAAATTGTAGTTATATATTATAACTAATTTTCTAATAAAGTTAAAATTATTATAATTATTAATGATATAATAGAAATAATAAAGGATTATTAAAATAAAAGAAATACTGAAGAAAATGGGGGAAATTCTGAAAGGGGAGGCGTTGTCTTCGGGTATAGGTTTCAATGGTTTGGGGGGCACCATCACAAGGGTCTCTTCAAGGGAGATGGGTTCGAGTTGCATGCCGTGACTGATGGTGTTACATTTATCCATCCGCACTCGAGTGGTGTAGTTATGAAAATTGAGGTCGTGCTGAGGCCGGAGGCGTCACGCAGTTAGGGAGAATTTGAGGCCAATTTTGGGTACGCAGTGGCTGAGGGAGTCCTATCAACTGTGAGTCATGGGTCAGAATTCTGAGCATCTAGATGCTAGGGTTTCAACCACTGGTAAGTATTTTTATTTTTTAGGTATTAAGTACATCAGATTAGAAATAGTGGCATCGTTTTACTCTTTGACTATTTTTCATTACTCAATTTTCTTTCCTCTATCTTAGACTATATATTAGTGTCTCTGTGTACTATTTTGCTTTTGATTGTTGAATCAATTTAAATGAATTTGGTCTGCAAATGTCTACCTAAGCTTAATTTTTCTAATGATACCATCTTTGTTATGCGCTGGTCCTGATTTTATTTTTGGTTGAATAGTTTGTAGTGTCTGTCAATTTACTGCTTACACAGCTTGCACTCGAAGCTTATGTTTCTGGAATTTCTGGCTATAAAAGTTAGTTTTTTTTTGTGTGAAAATAATTTTTTTGAGGGAAAACCATTTTGGATTCTGCTATAGTTCTGGTTTGTTCTAGTTTTTCAAAAGTAAAACCATGGGTGTATTAAGTCCACAACCTTCACTCTACCTTCTTATGGTGTGTCCAAAGAAGTGTGGTTAGTTTAATTTATTATGGTAAGGGTGATATGGTTATTATTTACTATAATTCTTGATGGAAATTGTATAATCATGTTTTTGTAAGGGAATAAATATTTTCAATTATAACTTGTAAGGGATTCAATATTTATTTTTTGTTCTAAAATTTATTTTAAGTGATTACCTTTATTTTAAAACCATCAATCAAAGAATATATAATTTTTATTTGTTATATTAATCTCCAATCCATGTTTTATACACAATTGATTCCCAAATTTACATATTTAGAATTTAAATTCATGATTTATATATATGTATATAAATATATGTATGTGATTTCATGTTTTTTATTCATGAATATATATAAGTATTTTTAATTATTAATGACTAATTGCATTAAAGTAATGTAAATGGGTAAAATAGATGTATATACGTGTATATAATATACAATTTAAATAAATCATATGTTTATATATATATATCGACATATTAGTGTAGAATTTGAAAGCGTAAAAAAACCATGTACAGATATGGGCTAAAATTAATATCAAGGGTTTACACAAGAACTTATTTTCAATTTTCTCATAGATGGAATGGTTGTTGTTATATTTATAATTTTATTAACAAGTTATAATTTTTATCATCTTTTTACTAAAAAAGTGTGCATAACATTTCATCACGTTTTACTAACATTAAGGTCATCACATTTGTATATAATCATGTCCATGCGGTTATGCACATCACCAACACTCATCACATTATAATAAATATCTGGTTTCAATTTTAATATTTAATTCCCAAAATAATAAGTACATGGATATCATTGAATGTATTTTATTTTAAATGTTTACTTTTCAATTTTATGATAAATTATTATGATAAATTTTAGAAAATGTAATTCATGGAAAAAAGATTAAATACTTTGATAGTCTATGAAAAGCCTTTGTAGTAGATGTTTTGGTTGTGACCAAGCATGTAAGTGATGCAATAGAAGATAATTTATTTTTTATATATTTATATATAATTATGAATGTTCATTTTAAATAAGTGACTTGTTTTCAAAATTGAAAAATCCCATGAATATATATATATATATAAATAAATCTTAAAATGTTTATGGAAACCTAGCACTTGACCATTGTAAATATGGAATGGAAATGGGGAGTGAACCCATCCTTCTATTAGTAGGTAGGTCCAAACCTCCTTCAACGATTCAAGTGACCTCATAATAGTGTTTTTTTAAAATCTTGCATATTGTTTTAATAAAAACACTGGATTGTGTTTAAGAAATATTGAGCGTAAGTAGTTTCTAAAAAAATATCTAGTATTTTTAAATAATAAGTAATTTTAAATTATTTTGAAAAGGGTATTTCAAAATGTATTTACATAGTTATATTTTATAAGGATTTATCGATGTTTTTTAAACCCTTATTAGTAATATTTTATGCTCACCCTTTGGTTTAATTATCTTTCATGGGTTTAGTGGGGTTTTCTGAAGGCATTCACATCGCTTATGGAGTCAGTGCACACCGCATCTTTTGTTCGCTTTATTTTACTTTGTTGCAACTCTAATAAATTGTATGTTTGTATCTAATTCTCTAGAACCACGATCGGTAAAAGGTCATCTTCTATGTAATGTTTAAGGATATGTCCTTATAATTGGTATCAAAGGCACAGTTCAAGACAACCCTAGAAATTTGATTTAGTCATCTAAGTGGTAGAGTTTAGAAGTCTAGAGGTCCTAGTTTTCGTAATTATGAAGACGAAAATTAAGAATTGTTTTTAGTCCGATGAAACGAATTGTGAGGACACAATTCCTTTTTAGGGGGGAATAATGTAACAACCCAAAAAATTTAATCCCAGTTTTATTAATAAAATATATTATTAAATGGATTTATTTATAATTAAATAATTTTTAAGACGGGTTTCTTCAAAATAATAATTAAAATTAGTTATTTTATTTAATTTAAATTATAATATTCAAGTTTATTCTAAAAGAAAATATATTTTTTACTTTTTTTAATGAATATTTTAAAATAACTATTTTTATTGAAGAGAGTTTTTTTATCAAAATTTTTCTTTTATTGAATATTTTAATATATGAATATAGTTAATTTGTTCTTGATTTTAAAAATATGATTTATATATATGTGTATTAGTTTTGAATTATAAGTAATGATTAAATTATTTCTTTCTATATAAAACTTTTATTTAAAAAAAAGGATTGTTTATAAAAAAATATGAATTATTAACTATTTAAGAAATTAGACATATATTATACTATGATAATAACATGAATGTTATTATATAAAAAGGATTATAATTGTGTCTTACCAAATTGATATGAAAATATTATAGTTTTGAATTATAAATTATGATTATTTTATATAAATTTTAATAAAATTATAATTATATAGTATAACTATTTTTATAATAAAGTTAAAAAATAAGAATATTTAATTATAAATAACAATAATAAAGGATTATTAAAATTAAATAATTTCTGGAAGAAATGGGGGAATTCGTAAAAGGGGAGGCGCTGGCTTCAGGTAGTGGTTTCATGGGATTGGGGGGCGGCATCGCGAGGGTCTCTTCAATGGTGATAGGTTTTAGTCGCACGCCGAGGCCAATGGTGTTTCAGTCGTTCTTCTGCACCAGGTGGGTTTCGTGCTGTGAATTCATGTCGTACTAAGGCTATAGGTATCATGAAGACATGGAGTAGTCAAGGTTGATTCAGGGTACACTATAGCCGAGGGAGTCTTTTCATCTGTGAGTCTCGGGTCAGGAGTCTAAGCATCAAGCTCGTAGGGTTTTGGCCGCTGGTAGGTATTTTTCTTTTTAGGTATGAAGCACTTCTGATTAGCAATAGTGATGTTGTTTTCACCTTTGACTATTTATCATTTCTCAATTTTCTTTCCCCTATCTTAGACCACCTATCAGTGTTTGTGTGCACTATTTTTATTTTGATTTTTGAATCAATTTAAATGATTTTTTTCCAAAAATTTCTACATGGGTGTACTTTTTTTAATTCTGATGTCCTTGTTATGTGCAGGTCCTGAGTTTATTTTCATTTTAATAGTTTGAGTGTCAGTTAATTTACAGATTACCCAGATTGCACTGTAAGCTTATGCTGCTGGGAGTTTTGTCTATAAAATCTAGTTTTTTTGTCCGTGAAAATACATTTTTGAGGGAAAACCATTTTGGAGTCTGCTGCAGTTCTACTTTATTCCAATTTTTCAAAAGTAAAACCATGGGTGTATTAAGTGCACTGCCTTCACTCTGCCTTCTTATGGTGTGTCCAAAGAAGTGTGGATGGTTCAATTTGTTCAGTTAAGGGTGGTATGGTTTTTATTTACTATAATTCTTGATGGAAATTTTTTAATCATGTTTTAGTAAGGGAATAATTATTTTCAATTATAACTTGAAAAGGAATCAATATTTATTTCTGTGCTAAAATTTATTTTAAGTGATTACCTTTATTTTAAAACCTTCAATTCAAGAATTTATAATTTTGATTTGTTATATTAATCTAAATTCCATGTTTTATACACAAGTGATTCCCAAAGTTACATATTTGGAATTTAAATTCATGATACATATATATGTGATTTCAAGTTCATCATACATGAATATATATAAGTAGTTTAAAGTATTAATGACTAATTATATTTAAGTAATATAAATGGGTGCAATAGATGTATATATGTGTATATAATATACAATTTAAATAAATCATATGTTTATATATATATGTATGTATATATATATATCGACATATTAGTGCATGATTCAAAAGTGAAAAAAAATCATGTATAGATATAGGCTAAAATTAATATCAAGGATTTATATAGAACCTTATTTTCAATTTTCTCATGGATGGAATGGTTATAGTTATATTCATAAATTTATTAACATGTTATAATTTTTATCATCGTGTTTCAGAAAAAGTGCGTAAACAAGTCATCATGTTTTACTAACATTAAGGTCGTTGCATCTGCATACAATCATGACCATGAGATTATGCACATCATTGACACTTGTCGCATTATAATAAACTAATGGTTTCAATTTTAAGATTTAATTCCAGAAAATAAAAAGTACATGGATATCATTTAAAGTATTTTATTTTAAATGTTTCCGTTAAATTTTATAATAAATTATTACGATCAATTGTGGTAATTGTTTTTCATGGAAAAAAGATTAAATACCTAGATAGTCCATGCAAAGCCTTTGTGGTAGATTTTTTGGTTATGAAAAAACTTGTAAGTGATGCAATTAAAGTTCATTTATTTTATATATATTTATATATAATTATGAATGTGAATTTTAAAGAAGCAACATGTTTTCAAAATTGAAAACTACTGTGAATATATATATATATATATATATATATAAAATTAAATCCAGCTTAAAATGTTTTCATAAAACCATCACTTGACCGTTGTAAATATAGAATGTAAATGGGGAGTGAACCCATATTTTTCTAAGTGGGTAGGCCCAAATAGCCTTCAACGATTCAAGTGACCTTATAATAGTGTTTGTTTTCAGAAACATGCATATTGTTTTCATAAAAACACTGGATTATGTTTATGAAAAATTGAATGTAAGTAGTTTCTAAAATGATCTAGTATTTTTAAACCATATTTACTTTCAAATAGTATCTTAAAAAGGGTATTTTACAATGTATTTACATAGTTATATTTTATAAGGATTTATCGAATTATTTTTTCAAAAGCTTTACTAGGAATATTTTATGCTAACACCTTCTTTTAATTATTTTTCATAGGTTTAGTGGAGTTTTCCGAAGGTGTTTAATTCGCTTACGGAGTCAGTGCACACTGTGTCTTTTGTTTACATTATTTTAATATTCTGAAACTCTGATAAATTGTAATATTGTATCTAATTACACAAAACCTAGACCGGTAAAAGTTCCTCTTCTATGTAATGTTTAAGGATAGATCTTTATATTATCTCTTTGTAGAAGGGTGAGTGTAAATTATTGGCAAACACGAATTGGTATTTAGAGCTAGTTTGTTTTCACCAGAGGTTTTAATTAAGGACCAGTTGAATTCTTTAAAGTACATTCCATGTTTGCAACTGAATATAATATCAGAGTTATTTATACTAAAGCTTTAAACTTATTCAAATACAGTGGAAATTTATACAATGGTAAATATGAATATAGAAGGTAAGGTTGAATATTATTTCCATTCCCATCCACCTAGTGGAAGTTTTAGTGGATTTCTTGGGAAAAAGGAGGAAGTGGATAGATCATCCCATGAGGGGTGGAGGTGGTTCTCAGTGGTATACCTCCATGGAACCCTCAGTCACCACAAGCAGTGTTCCTATAACTTTATATTAGTGTGGAGATGTTTGTATAACAAATAATTCTTGTTCCTCACCTGAAAAATATGAAATATTTTCCGATGTTATGGTCATTTAGTGCATTTCTATCAGGCTATATCTATACCTTGATATGGCTAGGGATCGTCAGCTATAAAGTCTACATTGGGGAAGTAAGTGGTTTCAATGACTATAGATCTCCAGCCACATGCCTTACGAGTAAGGAACCTTCTATAGTGATGAGTTTCAGAGGAGGTAGATTTGGGTCTAGTAATAGTGAGAGGTACCATATTAATTAAAACTTCATTAGATATTACATTAGTTGATACTAGTTATTATGAATCATTTATATCTAGCCATTTTTGATAACATATAATAGAGTTCATGTTCTTTATTATGATGCTAAATGAAACTACTCATAATAGAAATGTGTAAGGTATTCAATGCCCTTCTTATACACTATCGATAGCTCATGCAGAGTTAGTCTGGGATTTCCTTATTCTCGATTTGGGTCTATTTGACATCTTCATTGGGATGGATTAGCTTATTTATCATCTTTTCAAGGTGGATTTTTATCAGTAGCAAGTATCATTTATTATGGATGATGGGATCCCATGAGTGTTTCAGGGAGGGTGGGATCTAAGGTCTGGTTGTGTAGGACCATCCTGCCTAGAGCTAATGGGTTTTTAATCTTTGGGAAGAGTTGGGCCTAATGAGGTTTCTTCTATTGTTTAACTTCATGCTATTATTTGATAGATTCATGATATTTTTCTCTACAATTTCTCTAGGCCTCCCCAATAGAGGGAGGTAGAGTTTATGATTGATCTAGTGATAGTTACGTAGCTAATTTAATTACCTTCATATCATATAAAACCAATGTATATATAAGAGATCATGATTCAGTTATATGATCTGATGGAGAAGGATTTTTTCTACCCTAGTTTCTCACCTTGGCCATCCATGGTTCTATTTTACATGAAGGAATATAGTTTACATCGATATTTTATGGACTATCAAAAGTATAACTGGTTAATGATTAAGAACAAGTATAATTTTCCTTTTGTAGATGATTTTTTTGATCTATTAAAGGGGGGAGTGGTTTTAAAAGATCGATATTTGGTTAGGTTATCATAAAATCAGAGTTTGGATTTATTATATACCAAATATATATTTAATGATTAGCTATGGCCATTTAATATATCTTGTTATTCCATTTTGTCTCAATAATTCTCCACAATTTTTTAGCTTTGATGAATCAGATATTCTAATAGTGTCTCAACACTTTGTTGGTAGTGTTCGTGGATGTTATTTTTGATCATTTGAGATCTAAGCATGATCACCATCACTATTTGGATTTTTTTGAAAATCATGAGGAGTCGTTATTTTTATAGAATGATTTTGAAATGAAATATATGGATCTATGAAGTTATGTTATTAGGTAACTTAATTTCTGAGCATAACTTATCAGTTGATCTAGAGAAGTTTAAGGCTGTTTTGTCATGGGAGGAACCATAGAAATTTATTTGAGATTAAGAGCTTCCTTGGTTATACTGTAAATTATCTAGGGTTCATTATATTTTCTAAAATATGGTGTCTCCTTTGGTATCTCTTACAAAAATGGTGAAATTCATATGGGTTGAAAAGTTTACATCTTCCTTCAATGGGCTAAAATGAATTCTAAAATCATATAATATTTTAATGTTAACTCTTTCTGGTAAGGGGTTTGGGATTTTAGGCGATTCTTTCATCACTGATTTGAGTTTTTTTTTCTTATGAAGGATGATCATGTGGTAGCTTATGAATCTCACCATCTTTGTTTTCATGAGAAGAATTGTTTCAATCATGATATAGATCCTGCTGTAGTTATGCATGGGCTTAAGTGTCAGTGGCACTAACTATTTGGGGATATGTTTATTGTATTTTCTAAGAATAAGATTTTAATCCATCTATTTTTGAAAAAATACAAGAATATAAGATATATTAGGTGGGTAGAATACCTTTATCAGGTTGGTATTGATATTTCATAAACCTCAAAGAAGGGGAATGTCCTCACATATGCTCTTAGCAGAAATGTACCATCATAGGATGTTCTATAATCGAAAGAAGAGGTAAACCTTATAGGAATCTTAACTCAGTTTCACCTAGATTCACATGATATGGATTTGAATAGTCTTTAGTTATCATAATCTATCCTTGGGACTATTGTGCAGAGTCAACTTCTATATGTCACGTTCTTTGGAATTTAAGAAACCCTTTATGGTAGGAAGACCATTTATAGTTTTTCTCTCTCTTTAGATGGTATTAGATATTTTTTTAAGAACTCAGACCTTATTTTCAGGTATGTTTGTCCTTTTTTTTGTAGTTTTTGAGAAAAGAGGAGTTTCTGGAAACTTTTGATGTATATGCCATGTACTTTCTGAGTACACACCGTGTACTTCGTTGCCGCTCGAGGCCCTGTGCTGGCCATGTCATGGCCACATACACGGCCATATAGGGGTGACATGGAGGCCGCCTAAAGTAGAGTACGGAAAATCCTATTACACATCATGTACTCTAAAAGTACACGCCATGTACTTTCTTTTTTTCACTAAACGCACCAGGGTCGCGTCTTAACCCCAGAACGGTCTTCTTTTCTAGCTTCTTCGACCGAGAGAATTTCGTACCACTGCGGATCTTCGACACACCCCCGAGCCTCCGTCTGTTCTCCGAATCGACCTCCGTTGATTGCGTTGGAACTACAGTGGTAAGATCCTCCTTCTCCTAGAGCTTCGTTTTCCAATTCCTCCTCTTCCTCAAGTTATCGTGGGTTGAGCGTTTCAGACATTTTCTTAGATCTACGACGTTCCAAAGAGATTCAATCTTTGATGTTTGAGTATATAAATCTCCTAATGTCGAGGTAGGTGGTTTCTGACTTTCTATAGGAAGTCTTTGAGTATTTGTGCAAATTCCACCAATACCCTTGAACGGGGTATTGCGTGTTTCCTATTTTTCCCTTGTTGTTTTCCTTCTTTTCTTATATGATTGAGTAGAGGTTATTGTTTGTGAATAGGGTAATTTACTATGATTTGGATGATTTTCCTATGCATGTTTTCCTGTTTGTGACCGTTTGGTCTAGTTTTTCCTATTAGGTTATTGCCAGTTCCATGCCTATTTGTAGGATGGTATCACTATTCTTCCATGATGAGATGCTGTAGATGTTATCCAAGTAGTTCTTGAGGTTTACTTGGGCCATTACGCGATGCTATACTTGTTGATTTTACACAGGGCTGTGAGAACCTAGTGTAGTAGACTATAGAGAGAATGGATGTAAGGGCTTCTCCAATGTGTCTTTAATTTACGATGTGAGACCATGAGGGGAATTGATGTTGAGTGCTTCCTCAGAGAGTCTGTAGTTCCCCGAAGCGGGCCACAGGGGGAATGAGACATTGAGTGCTTCCCCAGAGAACCTTTAGTACGATACGAGACTATAGGGGGAATTGACAGTGAGTGCTTCCCTAGTGAATCTATTCTTTAGCTGAACCAGAGGGGTGAGACTGTCTGTGCCTCCCAGAGGGTTACTAGTACTTGTAGGTTGAACCATAGGGGTTAGGCTATGAGAACTACCCAGAGGTTACCTGTTTGTTCTATTTTCTTGAGTAACTGCTTACTTGTTTGTAATTATATGCTAGAAACTATGGATTGTTTACTGTTCAGTACTTCCCTATTTACTGTTTACTGTACCTTTACCTGCCATATATTCATTGACTGTTAGGAACAGATCTTTGGGTGGTTGCCTACTCGAACTTTGTCTCACACCATGTTTGGGCCATGCTTTTAGGCCCAAACAGATTATATTATTGTAGGTATAGATAAGGGAAAGCGCCCTTCTACTTCAGGTTCTTGATTGCACTGGAGCTGGAGAGCATGGGACCAAGACGAGGCTTGCGATGCTAAAGAGTTCATCATCTATTTTTCTTTTGTAATTTGGTTTAGTAATGTATTCATCATTGTGACTTGTTTGGCTATTTTCCTAGACATATATGTACCATGAATCATTTACATATATTTCTGCTCCAGTTTTTTATTTATTAGTCTTCTGTTATTATTGTTGTTTGATATTTACTTTTTCCACTGTTGTATGTGTTGTTACTTCCGCTGTGTACTCTTCCAATGAGGGCATAGTTTCCCCACTATCACACCCAGGGCCCTCGCTGCTAGTCAGAAGCCTCTGCCATTCGGAGAACTGCACTTGAGGCCATGTGACCAATCCAATATGGGGTGCCTCTAGGTGGCTTCTGGAACCAGGACGTTACAAAGTGGTATCAGAGGGATTTGTTTTCTATTGACTTACTATTTGGATACTATAGCTAGGGATAGAATAGAATAGGTAATTGGTAATGAGCTGTGCCCAGGAGTAGCTAACCCATGTATAGGGAAAAGCCATACTACCTTGTTTATTGCAATTTTACTGGTTTTCAATTTTACAGTTGATTTTATTTCACCGTTGGGTGATTCACATGCTTGTACTGTTACCGTTGTTGTTATTGCGGTTCTATTTTTGTCGTAACCTGATGAGATGAGGGTATGCCATCTCATGAATCATATAGGAACTTGTTATAAATCGCATTCCATGCATTATTGCCATGCCATCTATGATGCATTAGTGATTTCATGTTGTTGTGGTAGATGTTGTGTAGATTATGCATGCTGTTGTGATAGATGCTTTGATAGCATCCCTGCTATTTGATAAGGAATTTTTTGTATAGTGCTTTGCTTAGATGGATGCCGAACTTTGGTTATTGAGGTGTTATGGGCCCTCATGGACTGGAATTTGGTAGATCATTGACCTGTTTACCTTGTTTGTAAATTGTATAAGATTCCAAACTTTGATTCGTGGGGAGTATGGGCCCTCGCGGATCAGAATTTGGAATCTTAATCTGTGTTTTCTGTGTTTTCTGGGATCCAGAGCAGTTCTGAGCCTACTGCTCAGAAAAACCCAGAATACACGGCATGCACTTTATGAATACACGCCGTGTAGTTGTCAAACCATGTCACTGGCTATGTGGGTAGGGACACGGGGTTATGAAAAATCTTATAGGAACACGCCGTGTACTAGTTTAGCACACCGTGTAGTATAAAATAGGTACCTCGGCCGTGTCATGAACAACACGGGCCATGTTACCTTTTCATATACATTCCGTGTCTGAATCTTACATACCGTGTAGTCTGATCTAGGTACCCGACCGTGTCACGAACAACACGGGTCGGTGTTACCCTTTCTCGTACACATTGTGTCCATCTGGAACACGCCGTGTAGTGTCACCCATGTATCTGACCATGTCGCTAACAACACAGGCTAGGTAAGGCATGTCTAGTACATGCTGTGTATGCCTTGAACACGCCGTGTCTACCTTGAACACACTGTGTAGTTTTGTCTTAGAGGAGATGTGTGGATTAACCGTGTAGAAGGACTCGGACAGGGAATAGAATTCAAGTACACGCCGTGTGTTAGGACAATACGTCGTGTATCTGGGGTGTTACACGACCAGTTTAGGTAGAAGTACACACCCATGTGAATGACTTAATGGAACACGCCATGTTGGGAAAGTACATGCTGTGTAGTCATGTTTTTCATAACTTTAATGCCTTCTTTTCCCTGTTCCTTCTTATACCTTCAGTTTTTCAGTTCTTGCTAATTTTGATCTATGGTGTACATTTGACCTTGCCGAGTCATGTCACCGAGATGTCCTCCGGTTGTATGACAGTTTCCAGGCAGTGATTAGACACCAGATATGGTTGATTAGGGATGTCCCGCAGATCCTCCTATTATGCCAGCCTTGGCACTAGCAGTGATACTAGTTGCAGGCACCGATGCGCAGTTTAGTGAAGGTTTTCCGAGGATTATTTAGACCTTCCAGGGAGATCCGCCTCTTGCCTCGACTATGCCATACTTGACACAGGTTTTCCAGCAACAGCATCCTTACACCTTCTCAGGGGAAGGAGGAACTCAGGATGCAGATTCATGTCTAGAATCCATGATGATGATCTTCAAGCATCTGGATACGCCTCCAGAGAGGCAATTCAAGCTCTCTACCTACATGCTATGTGACTCCACCAATAGATGGTGGGACGTGATCTCACAGGTGGGTCATCATCATGTTATGGCGTGGGAAGAGTTTCAACATGTCTTTTATGAATACTTCTATCCGGAGATCCTGAGGGCTGACCGAGCCCGAGAGTTCATGAGCTTGGAGTAGGTCACTCTTTCTATCATGAAGTTTTCCTCTCATTTCACCGAGATTCAGTGTTTCACACCCCTCTAGAGCGCAGATGGGTTGTTCTTGGCAAGGAAGTTTGAGGATGGCCTTAGACGGGAGATCCGCTCATAGGTGAATATCTTCAGGCTGACTTTCATTGCTTCCATCATCAACTAGGAACTGATTGTAGAGTGAAATCTGAGAGATTCCAGAGCTATGAACCAGGGAGGTTTTACTTCCAGAGTTAGTGCTTCTCCATCTGATAGCAGAAAGTACCGTAGGAAGTCTACGCGTGGTGATCTAAGACAGCGAGACACATCTTCTGGTGGATAGGTGGTATGCTAGCAGTGTGAAAGAGATGGGTATATGAGGCCACAGTGCAAGAGAGAACTAGTAGAGTGCTGATCTTGCGGCAATATGGGGAACCTTCAATGCTTCTGTCAAGTTTTCTCACCACCAGTTGGTGACAGGGGTTCATCCATGACTCCTCGTTCAGGAGCAGCGCCACTAGTTTCTCACTAGCTTGAGAACTAGAGTTCTTCCAGCCATTTAGGCTGAGGTGGAGGTCATGGCCGGGGTGGTTAGTCGTCATTCTATCAGCGACAGCAGGGCGGGTCAGATCAGAGTAGTCAGGCAGGGCCACAGGGCCATGGTACAGGTCAGGCTTTTGTAGTGGAGCAAACCCAGCCGGAGCAGGATCCCAAACCATCTACAGTTCGAGGTATAATCTTAGTATCCTATGTTTTATCTTCCGCTCTTTTCGATACAAGGGCTTCCCATATCTTTATCTCTATTTTTGTTGTGGAGAGCCTTGGGCTCTGCATCTTTTCATCTGCCGATACTTTGACTCTAGACACACCGTTGGGTACTAGAGTGGTTAGTGTACGTCAGTGCAGAGAGTGCCCTCTTGAGGTTGCAGGGTGTCACTTTTTATGGTATCTCTATGTCCTAGAGATGACAGGGTATGATTTCATTCTCGGAATGGATTAGCTAGTTCCCTTCCAGGGAGTCTTCAACTATTATCGCCATAGGGTGAGTTTCATATCACCAGAGGGTGGATCTTTTCTTCATCGAGGTGAGTGGGATGTCTAGGCGAGTAGAGAAGGACCCAAGCATCATGGGATATGAGGAGTTACAGCTCATATTTCTAGTCTTTATCTGAATGACCAAGAGACTTTAATGTTAGACTTTCCTCCAGTGGTGGATCGTTTCCGGGATGTCTTTCTAGAGGAATTTTCAGGTTTTCCTCCAGAGCGCGAGGTATAATTTTTTATTGATCTTGTTCCAGGAATAGAACCGGTGTCCATTCCTACTTATAGGATGACTACACCTTAGGTAAAGGAGCTTAAAAAGCAGTTGGAGGAGTTACAGGAAAAGGGTTTCATCTGACCCAGTACTTCTCCTTGGGGATCGCCTGTCCTGTTTGCGAAGAAGGCAGACGGTACCCTCAGGCTGTGTGTGGATTATCAGAAGATAAACCAGTTGACATTCAAGAACCGATATCCCTTGACTAGTATTGATTACCTCTTTGATCATATTCAAGGAGATTAGGTGTTCTCGAAGATTTATTTGAGGTACGTTTATCATCAGTTGCACGTTAGACCATCAGATATACCTCTTATAACCTTCAGGAACTGGTATGGTCTATACAAGTATATGGTTATGCTGTTCAGCCTCACGAACGTGCCTACAATTTTAATGGAACTGATGAATCGAGTGTTCCATCTGTAATTAGACTTTTTCGTGGTGGTCTTCATGGATGATATCTTGGTGTACTCTCACACTCGACACGACCATACTACCCATCTTGAGATTGTTTTGAGTACACTGAGAGAGCATCAGTTATATGATAAGCTCTCGAAATTCCACTTTTAGATGGATCAGATTCAATTTTTGGGTCACGTTATTTCAGAGATAGGAGTATCAGTAGACCTATAGAAAGTGAGAGCAGTAGTTTCCTAGGAGCAGCCAAAAACGTCTTTGAGTTGCAGAGTTTTCTAGGGATGGCTGGATACTACATACGCTTCATACGGGACTTTTCACACTTAGAAGCACCATTGAAAGGTCTGACCAAGAAAGGGGTGAAGTTGTTATGGTCAGATTCTTGTGAGTTATCTTTTTAGGAGTTGAAAGGAAGGTTGACTTCAGCACTGATACTAGTCTTGCCAGAGCAGGGCAAGAGTTATACTGTTTACCTCGATTCCTCAGGTATTGGGCTGGAAGTTGTGATTATGCAGGGAGATGGAGTCATTGCGTACGGGTCTCGGCAGTCGAGGACACATGAGAGGATCTACCCGACGCACGATCTCGAGCTGGCGGCAGTTGTTCATGCCTTATGGTATTGGAGACATTATCTTTTGGGAGAGAATTTTTTGGTCTTCAACGACCACAAAATTCTCAAGTATATCTTCACTCAACGTGATCTAAATTTGAGACAGTGCAGGTGGGTCGAGTATCTTCAGTCCTTCGACTTTGAGATTTCTTATACACCAGGAAAGGGAAACACAGTGGCCGATGTGTTGAGCAGGAGAACTCAGATACAGGAAGTTCAGGAGGCCAGCAGTGAGTGGAAGCTTATAGATCTGTTCTTTGAGATGCATTTGGAGGTGCATGACAGAAAAGGGAAGACTTTTCTATCTTCTGTAGCTGTTACATCTACACTTCTTGATCGGGTATAGATGAGGCAGCTATCATACTCAGAAGGCCTTGTCCTGTGGGAGAGTGTGTCAGGAGAGGACCTTCTTCCTGTATGGACAGTGGGAGAGTATGAGATCATTCATTTCTAGGGACGTGTATGGGTACCAGCAGACATACACGAGGAGTTGATGTGGGACTTTCATTCCTCAGTTTGGGCAGTTCATCCTGGCATCACCAAGATGTATCATGATCTACACCGCCAGTATTGGTGGCTAGGTATGAAGAGAGATGTTGCTGGTTTTGTCTTGAGGTGTTCCACTTGTCAATAGGTGAAAGCAGAACATCAGTGACTAGTAGGTCTTTTGCAGCAGTTAACCATTCCCGAGTGGAAGTGGAATGACATCGCTATGGACTTTCTGACTGGTTTTCTGAGATCGCCTCGAGGGAATGATGCAGTATGGGTTGTCATTGATAGAATCACAAAGGTTTCTCAATTCTTACCAATAAAGATGACCTTCAGTGTTGATGATATGGTACGGTTATACATCCGAGAGATTTTACATTTTCATGGAGTTCCACACTCCATAATTTCAGACAGGGATGCGCGTTTTACTTCTCGGTTCTGGTAGGGGTTTCAAAAGGTTTTGGGTACACAAGTACTTTTGAGTACAACATACCATCCCTAGACAGATGGTCAGTCTGAGAGTCCGATTCAGGTGCTTGAGGATATGCTCCGATATTGCATTCTAGACTTTGGAGGTTCTTGGGAGAAGCATATACCTCCTGTGGAGTTCACCTACAACGACAGTTTTAAGGCGACTATTCAGATGGCACCTTACGAGGCTCTGTACGGTAGGCCATGCCAATCACCTTTATACTGGATGGAGGGGGGAGAAGCAGCTTTGCTGGGACCTCATCTTGTTCAGGAAATCTCAGACCAGATAGAGTTGATTCGGAAGAGGATGGCTATAGCACAGTCTCGACAGAAGTCTTATGCTGATCAGCAGAGACGACCTCTGGAGTTCGAGGTCGGGGATCAGGTTTTTCTACGTGTCACACCGAGGTTGGGACACAAGAGGATTCAGAGACAGGGTAAGATTTCACCCAGGTACGTCGGGCCGTTTGAGGTGTTGGAGAGAGTTGGGCCAGTCACCTATAGGTTGCAGTTACCTCTGAGGTACTGGGATATGCACGATGTCTTCCACGTTTCTCAGCTCTGATGTTACTTTTCAGGCTCATCTCATGTCCTTCAACCTGATGAGGTTGAGCTCGAAGCGGATGCATCGTTTGAGGAGAATCCTATCCGGGTTTTCGATCGCAGTATGAAGATTCTCCATGGCCGGTATGTTCCTCTGGTACAAGTTCTATGGTAGCATGGGCAAGTACATGATGATACTTGGTAGAGGGAGGCCGATGTACGATCATAGTGGTCGGAGCTGTTCGGGGTTTCTTCTTCAACGCCTTGCTAGGGAAATTTGGGGAGAAATTTCTTTAAGGGGGGAAGTTTGTAAGAACCTATAACTTCTTTTTAGGTATGTTTTTCCTTTTTCTGGAGTTTTTTAGAAAAGAGGAGTTTCTGGAAATTTTTGAAGTACATGCTGTGTAATTTCTGAGTACACGCTGTGTAATTCATTGCCGCTCAAGGCCACGTGCTGGTTGTGTCATGGCCACACACACGGCCATGTAGGGGTGATATAGAGGCCGCCTAAAGTGGAGTACGGAAAATACTAGTACACGCCATGTACTGTTCTTTTCACTAAATGCAACAGGGTCGCATCTTAACCCCAGAGCAGTTTTCTTCTCTAGCTTCTTTGACCGAGAGAATTCCGTACAACCGTGGATCTTCGACGAACCCCCAAGCCTCCGTCCATTCTCCAAATCGACCACTTTCGATTGCGTTGGAACCACAGTTGTAAGCTCTTCCTTACCCTAGAGCTTCATTTACCAATTCCTCATCTTCCTGAAGTTATCGTGGGTTGAGCGTTTTGGACGTTTTCTTAGATCTATGACATTCCAAGGAGATTAAATCTTTGAGGTTCGAGTATATCAATCTCCTAACATTGAGGTAGGTTATTTGTTCCTTTCTATAGGATTTCTTTGAGTATTTGTGCAAATTTCACCAATACCCTTGAACGGGGTATTGCGTGTTTCTTGTTTTTACCTTGTTGTTTTCCTGCTTTTCTTATATGCTTGAGTAGATGTTATTGTTTGTGAATAGGTTAATTTACTATGCTTTGGATGCTTTGCCTATGCATGTTTGCCTGTTTATGACCATTTGGTCTAGTTTTTCCTGTTAATCTATTACCAGTTCCATTCTTAGTTGTAGGATGTTATCACTGTTATTCCATGCCGAGATGTTGTAGATGTTATCCAAGTAGTTCTTGAGGTTTAGTTGGTCCGTTATGTGATGCTATACTTATTGATTTTACACAGGGCTGTGAGAACCTAGTGTAGTAGACCATAGGGAGAATGAACGTAAGGGTTTCTCTAGAGTGTCTTTAATTTATGATGGGAGACCACAGGGGGAATTGACGTTGAGTTCTTCCTCATAGAGTCTGTAGTTCCTCGATGTGGGTCATAGGGGGAATGAGACATTGAGTGCTTCTCCAGAGTGCCTTTAGTATGATACGAGACTATAGGGGGAATTGACGGTGAGTGCTTCCCCAGAGAGTCAATTCTTTAGCTGAACCAGAGGGGTGAGACTGTGTGTGCCTCCCAGAGGGTTGCTAGTACTTGTAGGTTGAACCATAGGGGTTAGGCTGTGAGAACTACCCAGAGGTTACCTATTTATTCTACTTGCTTGAGTGACTATTTACTTGTTTGTAATTATATTATAGAAAATGTGTATTGTTTACTATTCATTACTTCTCTATTTACTATTTACTGTACCTTTACCTGCCATATATTCACTGACTTTTAGGCATAGATATATGGGCGGTTGCCTACTGGGACTTTGTATCACACCCTGTTTGAGTCATGCTTTTGGGCCCAAACAGATTATATTGTTACATGTATGGATAAGGGCAAACGCCCTTGTACTTCAGGTTCTTGATTGCACTAGAGCTGAAGAGCATGGGACCAAGCCGAGGCTTGAGATGCTAAGGAGTTGCTCGTCTGTTTTTCTTTTTTACTTTGGTTTAGTACTGTATTCAGCGTTGTGACTTGTTTGGAAGTTTTCCTAGACATATATGTACCATGCATCATTTACATATATTTCTGCTCCAGTTGTTTATTTATCAGTCATCCTCTGTTATTGTTGTTGGATATTTACTACTTCTGCTGTTGTATGTATTATTACTTCTTCTGTGTACTCTACCAATGAGGGCATATTTTCTCCACTATTAGACCCAAGACCCTCACTGATAGTCGGCAGCCTCTAGTGTTCGGGGAAATGCACTTGAGACCATGTGACCAACCAGGTACGGGGCGCCTCTGGGTGCCTCCCGGAACCGGGACGTTACAATTTTGGGGATCAATTTATTGTCCCAACATCAGTAAGGAGATCAGTTGTTTTACTATCCTATTTCTTTGTGGGTCATTCATCTAGGCACTATAAAGATGTATTATGACATGAGATAGTGGTTATGGTGGATGGTTGTGAAGAGTTTCATTACTAATTATGTGTCCCACTATTACACATCCCATGTAGATAAAGTCAATGAATATGAATGATTCTAGTTTTCTATATCCTCTTATAGTGATAGTTTAGAAATGGTATGACGTATCCATGGATTTTGTTATTGATTTCCAAGGAATCCCTATGGTATGTATACAATCATGGTGGTGTTTGATAGATTGAAAATGTATTCTCATTTTATTTCGATAAGGGAAACAAGAAATATTGACAATCTAGTTAAGATATATATTCATGAGATTATGAGTTTATATGGGTTCCTTATGCCATAATTTCAGATAGGGATCCTATATTTACTTCGAGGTTTCAGTGGAGTCTCTAAGTGGTTATGGGGACTCAAGTATAGTTGAGGAGAACACATCATCCATAGATAGACAATCAAACTGAGTGTTCTATTAAGTTCACATAGAATACACTATCTACCCATGTTAAGGATTTTAGTGGATTATAATATAGTATTATGGGACTAGCTGAGTTTTCTAATGAAAAAAGTTATCCATTTTTTATCAGAATAACTCCATTAGAATCTCTTTATGGTCGACTATATAGGTCACCTATTTATTGGGAAGTGGTGGGTGAAGCCTCTCTAGTTAGACTAGGTTTGGTTATAGGTTAATCTATTATGATTCAATATATATGTCAACATATTTTTACGACACAGAGTTGACAGAAATATTATATAGATCATAAACATCTTCCTTTAAAGTTTTTCAAAGATGACTGGGTTTTCGTGAATGTTTCACCTCGGTTGGTTCACCGTCTTCTTGGAATGTGGGTAAAGATAACTCCAAGATATATTGGACCATTTTAGGCCACTTAGTGGTTTGGGAAGGTTACTTATCAATTATAATTTCTAGTTTTTTTAATAAGAATTCTCGATTGTTTCCATGAATCGCAGCTTATAAAGTACAATCCTGATCCCTCTCTCATTCTATGTTGGGAAGAGATCTTGTTTAAGACCGATGTTGCAATTGTCGAGTATCTAGTTGGGATTAGTAACTCTAAAGTAAAATTTGTGCATAAGAAGTTGATTCTATTGGTTAAAGTGTTATGGTTAAACAAGTCAGATTCTCACTAGAATTTGGAGAGTGATTAATTGATGGGGGAGCAGTGGCCTCACCATTTTACCATAGTTCATTCTTCCACATGATGTTAGGAGGATGAAGATTATTATTTTGGGGATTTTGTAAAATCCTATTAAAATATTTGGGGTATTTCTATTCTTTTTTTTTCATTTTCTTCTTTAATTGGGTGTCTCCTGGGACTCCTAAGGATAACTAACATTTTCTAAAAAAGATGAAATAATGTTTAGGGATTTATTTAAGTTTTAATGAATTTAGTGTAGGTATAAAGTTGTTAAATGATTTTTGGGTTATTCCTGAGTTTGGGGAACATTGATGGTGGTTTTGGATTTTTCTATGGGAAAATAGACATTTCATATTTTTAAAGAGAAATAAATTCCATGTAATGGGATTATACACCCTATAATGTATTCTGGGAAGATTCTATATACATTTTACCCAATGTAAAAATAGTACACATCGTGTAAAGGTTTCACAATGTGTAATGGGGAAATTTTGGTTTTTAATAAAAAGGTGATGGGTTTATTGGCATAATTTTGTTTCATGGATTACATGATTTGAAAAGGGGGTTCACACTATGTAAATGTCTTGAGTTTGGATTTCAGTTCAGTTCACAGTTAATTTCACTTTTTGTTCATCTATAGCCTCATCTCTCTTGACCATGGAGCTTTACCAGACGATTTTTTGGATATATTGTCCATTAAAATTGATTTGTTCAATGATTGATCTCTAATGAGGTTGGGTTTCATATCTCTGAGTGAGTAATCGGCTCTTCTTCTTCATTTCCATTTATTATGGTAGTTCCATTAAATTGTTTTTTTGGATCTATTGATCTATAATGACGATTCTTATTGTTTCTTTCTAGATCCATCATGTGATCTTCCTCGAGAAGCTAACCCTAGTGTTGGTTGTTGGGTGGCATCTTAATTCCTTTGAAGTATGTTGTGATAAATCCTCTTTCATAACCCTTTTGAAAAATTGAATTAATTATTAGATGTTTAAATTGATTCAAGGGATATCTTTTTCATTGTAGTGATCTTCCTTGTTGTTGGATTCCATTTCGAGAATGTGGGACCCATGTTTTAAGGTAGGTGGTTCTATATCAAGCCTATGTTGGTTAACTTCATTTCTCTAGTTTTGATAAACAATTTTATAGAAGAAATAGAGTGATTGACTGATCTAATTTTACTGTGTCAAAATGTTTTTTAGATAAAATATTGTATTTCTCCTTGTTTTGTTATATAAATGTTTTTAAATGCATTGTGAAATAATTTTCAAAGAATTTTTTTCTGAAATGTTTTGATGAATTTGCATGGAAAATAGAGCACATGGTAAGCCTTGGGTACTTATGTTGATGGTGTAGTAATAGGCCTCATTTGTTGATACTATCATGGGTTTCACTCTTGGGGAGTTCTTATACTTCATAGTCCTATTGTTCTATGGAATTGACAAAAACTATTGACCAGTTCAATTTTTGGGGTGTTCTTATACTGCCCAGATTCAATGCATATGTCTAGAGTCTTGAAGCATGGATGATTTTCTATGTTGGGGGTATGACTTTCCTAGTTATCTTGACAATGATTAATCCTTATCATGATGTTACTTTTTATTTTGGATTGTAATATTTGGTTTTAATGTCATGTATTTGAATTGAGATAAATGATTTTCTTCGATTTTACATATCCTCATTGATATATTTAAATGAAATTATTTGAAATATTTTTACCTAGATTTATTTGAAAATTTATAAAAAAGAGAAAATTAAATGTTTTTACATGATTTATATATAAAAATGGATTAACTCTATATCAGAAATAGTATTATTATTTGTTGATCATGGTTTATATTATTGTATAGAGACTTCTTATATAAGACCTGGGTGGTATCCTACTGAGCATGATAGCTCACACCATGTGCACCCCATCTATATGGAATATACCTTATTAGGTCTTTCGATATTGAGAAAATAAAGGCACCACAATGTGGTGGTGAGGTTTTTTTTCCAACTCAATATGGGTAGATGAGGGTGAGATGGTGGGATTTTTTCCACACTATCACATGGAGGATTTTGAAGTAACTACTTTATTTTTTTCATCCTTTTCCATTGGATTTGTCATTTGGAAATTGTTTTTCTTTATTTTCAATCATATCATTTCCATTTATCTCTTTATTTCATGAAATATATGTTCATTTTTTTGCCACTAATTCTTTTTATATGATTATATTCCATGTTTTATGCTTTAGTATGGGTGAAATAATTCCTTCTGGTTGTTGTTTGATGCTCAAGTGGTAGTCTCCAACCTATGGGGATATAGAATACCCTTTATGTATATGGAAATTCAAGTTGGGTAATAGTTTGAGCGTGTATCTGGGTCAGGTTTTTCATAGGTAGTGTTTATATTTCATGATAACATTCATATTTTTTGATCACTCATAATTACGATTAAACAAATTATTTCATACTATAAACAATCTAGGAAAGAAAAACTCTCTCTCTCCAAGACATTATCATGTATAATTATATTGAATATATATGGGGACATATATATTCCTTTTTTATCATACATATAATGTATTTTTTCAGTCAAATGTTAATTCATATATCTTTTTCTTATGAATGTATATCCACTTGTTGAAAAAATCATCATTGGGATACTATGGGAGAGATGACTGATACACATGGTATTTTACATATGTTTAAGAACAATTTAGATGTTTATAAACTTTTATAAGAACCATCTAATAGTGAAATCATTTTTTCTTTATTGATCTCAATGTATTGCTTCAATGTGTTGAATTTACTTATTTGTAACAAATATTTTTACGATATGAGTGTTAAATTTTACATTCATTTAGTAAGAAATTTTATTATACATTCTACCACTAAAATGACAACAATGTTTAAAATATTCATATTCATTAGTGGGAAATGATCTATATTTTACCATGAAATGTTTCCTTTTCATTTTATAATTCAGTTTAGTGTAAATAATGTAGTCATCCATGTCTGTCATACAACATATGACTCTTTGATAGTCTAGTTGAAGACTCATTTCTTAGACCATCATATCGATAAACTCAAATCTATTCCTGTAGTAACATAATCCTATTAGGGTGTCCTATGTAACTCCAACCCACATAAAATGTAATTAATTGAACCCTATTTATATAATAATAACCTATTACATTTTTTTTTGTAAAAAATAATCCAAGGGAATATATATTCAACATGATGTACCTGTTCATATTTTCTATGGAATGACATGTTTTTTTCTTTGTAATGAATCTAACACTCAATTTATTTATAGGGGTTTAAATATCTTTTATTTACTTGCTATATTTACACATTATATTTCCATAACATGTATTCTTGTTTCAAATGATTTAACATATAATATGATTCCATATGAATGTGTATCTCATGACACAACTCAAAAATTGTGTGACTAAAATAATTAATATCCAACTATTTTATAAAAAGAAAAATGAATCTTATTCAAAAGGAATCTGCATCCCTTTCATATAATAATTAGATTAATTTCAAATCAATATTTCACATGATAGTATGTTGGGTTTGAAATATTTCTAAACCCAAAATTTCAAGACAAGGAATAAGTTTCTATGAAAGTGAGCTGTATATCCTAAAGTCATTCTATGTAACACCCTGAACAGAATCACTAGGTATTATGAAGTGTGCCATAGGAACCATGCATTCCTATTTGTAAGAAAGAGTTTTCTGACTAGTGGTATTTCTCAGGAGGAGAATTATGGGGAGAATATTCCCTCAGTATTAGGTAATCTCTAAAGTATGCAATAGAATCAATGATAACATGAATCAATATATATAAATAAATAATTCATCAGTGTAGTATCATACACATAATTAAACAACCCCTGAAAGAAAAATATGTATATTAGTCAAATATTAAAAATAAAGAAAGGGATACTCACTAGTGGTGGATCAATATATGGCGAAAATGTAACTAAAAAAAGTATAAATCAAATCCCAAAGTCAATCATCTAACACCCGTACACTCTTGATAATCCTACTGAACCACCCAATATATGGCCCTTATCAATCATCAGATCCCTGGTCATGATGTATACATGTGTAATAAGATTCACATATAGGGTGTCAATACATTACCCAGTAAGAAGCCACTAATGGATGCATAACATAAGTACCTATTATATATTATATATTTTCATGAGAATAAAAAAGCGCATATACATAAAAAGTATATCACTCAATTAGAACACATATGATGTGTCCTTGGAGACCGAGTCTACCCACTATATAACCATTCTAGAGGGAAATTATATGGAATTTGAAAAAATCCTCCACAATGTGATAGTCAGAAACATATCAGAGACATCCCTGGTGAAGGGATATCCCATGCACATACCATTCAATGTATAAATACTACCACTTAGGGGAGACTTCATATAGCTCAAACAGAATGATAAATTATATATTATTGAGGAAAAAACATGTAATACAATATAAAATATAAAAGATAAAAAACCATGTCTTGTAAATAAAGAGTCACGACCTTCAAAAATCTACATGCGATAAAACATCAAGAATTTGTCTCATGGCGATACAAACACACACCACATGTGACCAGATATTATGAATAAGTCACATGGGTTTACACACAGACACCAAAAAATCATTCCATAAACCCATATAAATATTCAATAATGATGTGGACTTATTTTGACATAGTTTCCATATCTTTTTAATTAATTTTTAATGATTTTAGTTAACTAATTTTGAAATTTCTAGTAAATATTAACACTTTTTTATTTTTATAATTAAATTTATTAAATGATCATTTTTTTTATAATTAATTTTGTATTTTTAGTATTTAAAATAATTTATTTATGTATTACATTATTTTTATAGTCTAATAAATTACTAATTAGTTTATATGTTCTATTATTCTTGGCTTTTTAATAATATAAAATTTTATTAAGTAATATTTTAATCGTTAAATTTACTTGTTATTTAATTTAATCTTCAATGTTTAATTGTTTCATTTCGAAATTGAGTAACTTTAACAATTATTTTGAATTAATTAGTTAATTTATATCTTTTTATGTTTAATTATATGATACAATTTATAACCTTTATTTATTTATTATGATTAATTACTTTAACTTAGTTTTTAATTCAATTCAGTTTTTTAACTTAGTTTCCTATTTTTAATTTTTTAGTTATTGTTTTTATTATTAATTTAATTATTTTTTTAAATTTATTATTTTATAATAGCTTTAATTACATTTTTATGTGTTCATTATTTATTTCGTTTACAGTTTTTATTTTTTCCAAGTGTCAAACCACACAGTATTCCCCTTTGTTTTTTTCTTTGCCACCGTTTTCACACATTCTCATTGTGCAACTCTTTCCTTACCATTAGGATGGAACCACTCCAATCCTTTCCTGTCTCACTTATATTAACTCAACATGGACACTATTTTTTTACTGTGTCACCGCTTCATTTAGGCACCGCTACTCCATCATGATGTCTCACCCTCTCTTTTTCCCACCGGTGTTTCCTTGTTGTGCCATTACTGCTGTGAATTATGGCACTATTTCCTCATCATCCCACAACTACCTCTCACATTTCCAGTTAATTTCCACTAATTCAATGACATCATTTCTTCTTAAGTTTATGGTGGCACAATTTTTATGATTCCATTTCCTCACACCATTCCTTCCCAAGCGGTGTCACCATTCCACCAAGCCTTAGACACTGCTTCCTTTATCTTTACTCCCACTTATGTCACATCAGTCTCACTGTTCTTTCAAAACTCCTCTCAGCCATTGTTTGTTGCCACTATTTTTCATACCAACACTCTCCCTTAGACCCCAAACCACCAAAACCCAGTGTAGATCTTAAGAAAACAACACAACCTATATATGATTTTTAGACCAAATCTGATGAACCCTCTAAGCCACTATGTGCTGGATGGAAACTCGTCACTTCAGATCTAGAGGATAATCTTTGCGCTGCGGGAGATCGAAGACACTATGTTAATTCCACCAGAATTCACCAGATCTAGAAGGATAGGAACATGTGACATGCTATTGGAAGGATAATGTCTACCATTTCTTTCCATAGTTGCAGAATAAGAGCCGCACCACAACTAAGAGTTGGCCTTTGCTGGTTTCCTCTAATGGAGTCAAAGCTACCGTAGATGAACCACGTTCTCCAGCCATCGAGGAAGAGGGTTCAAACAACCCGAGAACCCTGTCATTGTAGATGGTTCTATAAGAACCACGGTAACCCTCCCCCTTTTCCCTATGTAGCTTGGAGAGGAAGGGGAAGGGGGGAAGAAGATAAAAAAAACATAAATCTAAAAAAAAACAAAACAAAATAATAATATATATTATAAATTTATAATAAAAATAATAAAAATAAAATAAAATATAAAATTATTGTATTAAATAAAAACATATTAAAAATAAATATTATTAGTAACATATTAATAAAACAAAAAATACTAGTTTGTTTTTAAATAAATAAATAATATTAATTAAAATAAAATTAGTAAATTTATTTACTAAAATAAAAATTAACAATAATATTAATAATTAACATAATAAAATAATTATAACATTAATAATAATCTTTTAGAAATTTATTAAAATATTTACTTTAATACTATAATTAAATAATTCTATAATAATAATTTTAAATAAAATAAAATAATCAAAATAAATTAATAATTTAATTACTAAAAGCTTTAAATAACTATTAAATATTAATAATAAATTATTCTGTAAATAATAATTTATTATTTTGTTAAATAATAAATTTAATTTCTTTATTTTTTATTTTTATTTTTATTACAGATTTATAGAGGAGGTAGAAACACAACCTAGTGTATCCCAATGAACTTTGAGAATTTAGTTACATGATATTTGATAAAGTGACGTGTGGTGCATGAAAAAACACATGTGTGCAGTGTAGTAGTGAAAGTCAAGTTCAAGTTGATGGAAGTTGTTGGTGATGAGAAGTAGATGACAGAGAAAATAATGAAGAGAAACCATAAAAAAAACAACTCTAATTCTACATTCCACACCAACTTTGATTGGGATAATGAACGGTCATTCACACCTGTGGAGAAGATCCTAGAGAACCTCTTCGTGGAGCTGAATTAGGAGGAGTGATGCATTGCTGTAGTTCATAGGGGAGTTCCCTTTCTCTACTATTTTTTTTCTCAAAGCCTTACATTGTAATTGAATGTTTTTATCCTCCATTATGAATATAATAGCTAGATAAATACATTTAGTACGAGGAAAATAATTTTCTAAGAGTTATATTTTAATCTTCCTTTTCAGAATATCATTTTAATTTAATCAGATTTGATCGGTGAGTTCAATTCTGAATTCATACAATTGCATCGTGCCACTCGCATTCAATTTCAAATTCCATGATCATTTGGTGATACTGATTGTAGGTACATTTTCTAAAAATTTTAAATTCAAAAAGAAAAATTCAAAATGAATGGTGATTTTGTTCTGTTGCACCTTTCAATTTTTATTTTGCAGTTGAACCTTTCATGGAGTAGTGAACTACATTATTGTTCAATCTGAATGAATTATCTATTAGAATGGGAAATAAGTCATCCTTTTTCAGTGGTTACTGTTGCATTCATTCTTATGAAAAGGATTTTTTAAAACTAGTAGGATAGTTTTTCCCTGGGATTATCATCTTGATTGTTCATATATCAGTATTAATCCTTTTTTTCTCCTTAGTGTTTGCATGTTTCTGTTTCTTAGTTCACTATTATACTGTTATTCATCATAGTTTAGTTTTAAAACAACTTTTCTTTGGTAGAAAAATTCACTCTGGGTTGCATTGATTTATAAAAAAAATGTATATTAAAAAATATATAAATAGTAAAAAAAATAATGTTTACCTAACTACTAATAACAATGGAGTTGTTTTGAATAGTTTTAAGAAGAAAATTGGAAGTTCCACCAATCTTGTGGGTTCGACCCTACTAGGCACTATATAGTAGTTATTAGGAAAATAAAAATATTAAACATTGACTCAATTATAATGATAGTTGGGTCTTGTTTTTTGTGTCATTTCCAAGAAAGGAAAAAGTGATCACTTTTCTTAAAAAATTTCAAAATAAATTAACATATTAAAAAAAACAAAAAATTGAAAAATTGAAAACTATAAACAGTTCTTCTTTGATAGTACTATTTTGTACCTATTATTTTCAATTTTACTGATTTTTTTAATTTTTTACTTATGAACTATTTGTGCTTAGATTCAATAATTTTGAAACTTTTCATGAGCACTAGATCTACTATTGAGATATTAGAGCCTTTGAAATTAGAAATAGAAAAACACTTAACTACTCTATAGAAGAAAAACAAATCTGAAATAGAGAATATAGATGATAGAGTCATGTTATTAACTTCTAAAACCATCCTGAACTCGTAGTGGAAGTAGAAAGGCCTAGGACGAGGGAGTTACAACTCCCTCATGTGTCATGTAATCCATCCTCAAATAGATAATCTCATAGATACCAAAATTATGAGCTTAAATAGTCCCACATTTCAGAATTTCTTGAATTTAATGGTCTCTCTAATGAGGACTCTCCAGCCTCCATAAAGATTTCTATAATAATGTGCACTAATTACCACTTTTAGGACTTACAGAGAATGATTTGTGAATGAGATTCTTTCCCATTTTCCTAAACGGGAATTATAGAAATTGGTTTCTAGACTTAGATGATTTTTTTTGAAAACTGGGATCAAGTGTACAATTCTTTATAAAGAAATTTTATCCCCAAATACATAAAGGAGAACTTAGGATTAAGATCACTAGATTTTACCAAGAAGATAGGGAAGCCTTTTATGAGGCTTGGTATAGATTCATGGACCATGTTAGGCAGTGTCCCCATCATCAACTCCCATCCCACCTTCTCATGGATACCTTTTATGAAGGGTTTTCCTCTTATGGTTAGAACACAGTTGACCAAGCTGTTGGGGGAAACTATAATGATATGACTGATGATGAGTTAAGACAAATCTTCAATAGTATTTCCCTTAACTCCCATCATAATAATTCAAGAATAAAGAGAGTAAAAAAAATGTTAACACTAGTTCAGAAAAAGATACTCAAACTAAACAAGCTGAAATCACCAACAAACTTCAATCTTTAATGAACCAAAATTCTAGATAATATATCAATCAAGTTGGATATATGAACACTAACCAATCTTTTAAAGAACAATTTTTAAAATGTGGTATGTTTGGTCACACTGATAAATTCTATCCCAACTCTGACATACCATCCCTGTAATAAGAAAACTCAAATTTTGTTAACAATGGTCCTAGGATTCTTGCAAAAGAAGAACCAATTTCTAACAATTACAACCAAGGTTATTGGAACCATCCAAATCTCTCCTAGAAGAACCAAGACCTAATCAATCAATCCACTTCCCCTAATTACCAAAACCAACCAAGACAAAATTTTCAAACCCAATAATGGGGTGGATATTCTAACTCTCAAGGAAACTATTATGGTCAATTATATTCTAAATTGAATTTTATTTTAAATACAATGGTTTCACAAGAAGAAATATTTAAAACTCAACTAAATAAACATCAAGCTCAATATGGAAATTATAAAATACAAAATGATGAAAGAATGAAAAATATGGAAACTCGATTGGCCTAATAGCTAGAGAAATTACTTATAGCAATAAAGGTAGGTTGTAAAGCCCAACTAAACTTAATCCTAGAGAGACTGATATGGATTTGGTTGCATGAAGTGGGTTTAATACTCAAACTGTAGCTAAAAAAGACATAGAAAATTCCTTAACTAGAAAATTTAATTATTTTGGAAATAAAAATATTCTTTGTTTAGAATCTAGAAATCAATAGAAAAGTGTTGAAAATGATCAAAATTTAAATTTAACACCTGAAAAACAAGCTTAGAATGTTTTTGAAGGTAAAAAAGGATAAAGGAAAAGAGAAAACAGCTGAAGAAATGAGGGATATGCCTAGGGTCCTTAGGAATTTGGCCTCACCCATCCCTTTCCTTGAGAAATCGATACCCAAAAAAAACACCAAAGATGAACTTCTTCTATTCCTTGGAATTTTTACCAAGATTGATGTGAAAATTCATTTCATTCAAGCCTAAATTCAAATACCATACTACTTGAAACCACATAGTAAAATTTGTTCAAACAAAAAAACACTTTATGAATTTTCTACCTACATCATCACTAAATAGTGCAGTGCTCTTCTCCAAAATAATATCCAACCTAAACTCAATGACCTAGGTAGCTTTGTCATACCATGTACCTTATGAAATTATTATCAACTCAACTACCTATGTGACTTAGGTGATAGAATTAACCTACTCCCATATTCACTATTTCAATAGTTGAGATTGGGTGACCTTCAACACATTACAGTCATAATTCAGTTGGATGACCAATCTTTCACTCATCCTATGGTAAGGGTAGATTACTTAATAGTTAGAGTAGGAAAACTATTTTTTCCAGCTGAGGTTTTATTCCTTGACCTGGAGTGTGACCAAGAGGTGACCATCATTCTGTATAGGCCCTTTTTGGACACTGGTGGAGCGGTAATTAATGTATCTAAGGGTCATCTTATCATTAAAATTAGATAACAACAAGAAGAATTTAATTTGTTCAAAAATATCAAAGCAACAAAATTCCCTAAAAACTATTCAAAGATAGAGTCCTTATAAGATAGAAATTTATTTGAAAACCTTAAAGAGTCTGAAAAAAACTTTCTACTGATGAAATTAATTTAGAAGCTGAAAATCATGTTTTTTTATATTTTACAAAGTAAAAATTCTTCTTAAACTCACAATTTGGAAAACATTTCTAGAAATAGAAAACTATCCATATTCTAATTCTACTAAAGATGATTCATCTTTTTTGAAACATAGGAACTTCTTGAGTAAATTTTATGATGACTCTATTGTTACCAACACTTATTCTGATCATTTTGATGAATTAGAGGGAGAAATCATAAGATAACTTGATGAGTATTATTTGATAAACATGTTAAATTAAAACCTAGAAGCTCTAGACAGTGAGCTATCCTACTAGGAAAATAATACTTTCAACTCTAAAACTAAACTGGAAATTGAAAATAGTTCATCCTTTCAAACTCCTTACAATAGATATGTTGAAGATCTTAGACCTCATAGGCCCAAGAGTCATCCTTCAAGTGAAAAAACACCCATACTTGATCTAGAACCACTTCTTGGACATCTTAAATATTCATTCTTGGGTGAAAATTCCACTCTTCCTATAATATTTTCTACAGAGTTGAAGGATAATCAAGAGGAAATATTGTTAAATGTTCTGAAAAATTAAAATATTCCATAGGTTGGACCATAACTGATATCAAAGGAATTATTCCTTCATTATGTATGTATATTATTCATATGGATCCAAACCATAATCCTAGGGTAGAATGTAAAAGAATATTTAATCATAATATGGAAAAATATGTGAGAGAAGAAGTAATAAAACTATTTGATACTGATATAATCTACCCTATTTGTGATAACAATTAGTTCCAGACAATCTACATAGTTCCTATGAAAGTAGGTTTCACTGTTGTTAAAAATAAAAAGAATGAAGAAATTCAAGTTATAAAAGCCACCAAATGGAGAGTCTATATAGACTATAGGAAGATTAATTCATCCACTAGGAAGTGCCATTTTCCAATTCCCTTACTTGATCAAATACTTGAGAGAATTGTTGGGAATGATTTTTTTTGTTTCCTAGATGGGTATTCTGGTTACTACCAGATTCTTATAGCTCCATGGGATCAGGAGAAGAATACTTTCACATTCCCCATTGGAACATTTTCCTACCAGCGGATGCCTTTTTGGTTGTGTGGATCCCCTACCACCTTTTAAATGTGTTTGTGGGATATCTTTTCTGACATTATTCGAGAGGATCATATAGGTTTTCCTAGATGATTTACCCATTGTGGTTAGTGTTTTTGATACATGCTTAGGAAATTTGGAGTTAGTTTTGGAGAGGTGTTTAGAGAATAAAATTATTCTTGACTGGGATAAATGCTAATTTATGGTCACTGAAGGAATTGTGTTAGGACATAATGATTATAATAGAGGTTTGGAGGTTGATACATCTAAAATTGAAGTCATTAAAAAATTTACACATCTTGAGAATGTAAAAGGTGTTATAAATTTCTTATGGAATGTCAGTTTCTACTGGAGGTTTATCAAAGACTTTTTCAAAATCACTAAGCCCCTGTTTTCCTTACTTTTCCTGGATTCTCCCTTCCACTTCGATGAAAACTATCTAAATTAATTCAATATACTTAATTAAAAACTCACTACATCACCTATCATCACTGCACCTGATTGGAAACTACCTTTTTAATTAATGTGTGATGCTAGTGATATGGTTGTTGGTGATCTTGTAGGATATAGGGGGGATATTAAGTTACATGTGGTATATTATACAATTATATTTCTATATGAGGCTCAAATAAATTATACTACCATTGAAAAGGAGTTGTTACCTGTTGTATCTTCTATTGAGAAGTTTAGATAGTATCTTTTATGCTCTAAAGTCATCATTTTCACTGACCATTCTTCCTTTAAGTACTTGATGTATAAGAAATAATTCAAACCTATATGTATTGGATGGATTATTTTGTTATAAGAATTTGACATAGAAATAAGGGATAAGTAGGGAGCTAAAAACCTAGTTGCATACCATCATTCTATGCATCCTGACACTCATTCTTAAGATCAAAGGGAGATAAACTCTTCCTTTCCTGATGAGAAGTTACTTACTGTCTCCATCAATCCATCTTCTTAGTTTATAGACTTTGTTAATTTCCTATAATCATGAGTCTTTCCCAAAATTCTTTTTAATGACCAAAAGAATGAAATTCATATTTGAACTAAAGTATTACCTTTGGGATGACCCCTTTTTTCGGTGGTGTGATGATGGTATTCTTAGAAGTTGTGTTTTTGAGGAAGAGAAGCTTCCAATTTTGGAGTGTTTTTACTCCCCACCTTAGGGAGGTCACAATGGTGGTGAAAGGACGGCTCAAAAGGTCCTACAATATTGTTTTTATTATCCCATGATTTTTGAGGATGCTAAGAGATATGTGGATGGATGTGATATGTTCCAAAGGTTGGGTAATTCTGTTAGGAAGCCAGAGTTACCCCAAAAGGTATTTTGGAAGTAGAAATTTTTTATCTCTGGGGTTTAGATTTCATGGGTCCATTTCCATCATCTCATGGGAAATAGTTATTCTCATGGTTGTTAATTATGATTCAAAGTGGGTTGAGGTATTAGAACTTCCCAACAATCAAGATAATAGTCTAATTAAGATTTTCATAAAGAATATATTCTTGGGATTTGGAGTCCCAAAATACTTCACAACTGAAAATGGAACACACATTGAAAATTACAAGTTTAAGGATTTGATGGGAAAGTATGGATACACCCATAATACCTATACTTCATATTATCCAAAGTCTAGTGGATAGGTGGAAATCTCAAAAAGGGAGCTGAAATAGATTCTTAAGAAAAATGTGTCATATTCTAGAAAAACTATCCAATTAAATTGGACACAGATTTATGGGTGTATAGAATAGATTTTAAATACTCAATAGGTATGTCTCTATTTGGTATTTTATTTGGAAAATTCTATCATTTTCTCGTGGAGTTGCAACAGAAGTCATATTGGGCAGTTAAGGCCTTGAAATTCTAATTTAAGAGTGCTTGTGATAGAAGGCTGTATGAGCTTAGTGATTTTGCTGAAATTAATAGATATTATTATGATAATTTAAGTAATTTCAAAGAGATGAATAAAATCATTCGTGATTATATTATACAAAATAAAGAGTTCAAACCTGGACAAAAGGTCCTCATATTTAATTGAAAACTTAAACTCTTTCCTAAAAAGTTAAAATCCTAGTGGTCTGGACCATTTACTATGTTTAGAGTGCTTAAGAATAGAGTTGTTGAGATAGTTGGTGAGGAGAATAAACCCATGATGGTTAATTGGAAAAGAGTCAAACTACATTTTGAGGGATGTTCAAAGGGCTTTTTTACCTTCACTTTACTTGAGAGCTGATCTTGAATAAATTCTAACTGAATACCTAAAACTCAGTGCTGCAAGGGAGTCAACCCATGGCCCATGTTTAATCTCTAGTATTTACTTTTTCCATTTTTTATTTTTGAATAAAATGTTGTTTGTTGTTTCTTTGTTCACTTTCTATATTGGATCTGTACTTGTTCTTTATGCTCTATGTTTTAGTGTATGTTGCTGATGGTGTTTCAAGGGAGAAGAAATTTCCCTTGTTATTCAATCCTTATTGAGTTCATGATGTATTATTTCTGGTCAAATATACTCAGGGATGTTATTTACATTTTAAATTATATTTTCATTTTTTCTTACTTTTTTACTTTAGAAAAAATATGCTCTATATGTATGCTGCTAAAAAATTATTCTTGTACTAAAAATTTTGTTGCATGAATTGAGTTGTTTAAAAATTTTCTACAAGTTATGTACTACTAAAATTTTATTGGTTTGACTTTAGTTGCTAATTTTTTTGATCTTGCATTAAAATTATGCTACATGTCACCATGTTTAAAAAATTATGCATGTTCATCATTGCTGTAAATTTTAGTTCATTGATATTAAAACCATTCATTGTTAAATATAAATTGTTGCTGGGGGTGGGGGGTACATGTATACTGAAAATTTGTTTTTATTGAATCTTGTTGTAGGTTTTGGGAATTAAATACAAAAACAGTGCATTAGAGGGGGTTATTTATATGGGTTATGCACAACCCCCTCTAAATTCATATTATGTTACATTAGAGAGGCTTCTCCACAGCCCCTAGAATCATCGAATTTATAGGGGGTTATGAGCCCCCTCTAAACTAATTTTCAATAAAATTTTGAGATAGATTATGTACAACCCTCGCTAATCATAGAATTTAGAGAGGGTTATGAAGCTCTTTAATTTCTTAAATTAGTGTGGGTTTTGAACCCCCTCTAAATTTTTTAACATTATTTTTTTAATATCTTAAATTATAGGGGGTTGAAACCCCCTCTAATGTCTTAAATTAGAGGGGGTTCACAACCTCCCTCTAATTTCGTAAAACAGAGGGGGTTCAAAACCCCCTGTAATGTCTTTAAATTGGAGGGGGTGCAAAACCCCCCTCTAATTTATTTAAATTAGAGGGGGTTCAAAACCCCCTATAATGTCACTAATTTAGAAGGGGTTCAATAGCCCCTATAATGTCATTAATTTAGAGGGGGTTCAAAACACCCTTCTAATTTAAGAGGTTAAAGGAGTTGTGGACCCCCACTATCTAAAAAAAGAAACTTCCATTATATATATAATTAAAACAAAATATATAAATGTATTTAAATATATTATATAATCATATCATATAAAATATTTTTATGATTTTACTTAATTTTATTTATATGTATACATAAATATAATTTTATAATATTATGTAAATTAATATATATTTATTCGCATCAGTTTTATTTTATATAATATTAATTATTTACAATATAAAAGCTAAAAATTATTATATAAATATATACATAAATATAATTTATCTAAAAAATATATCATATAAAAACCCAAACATGTAGTTTTAATAAATTATATTAAAATAATAATTAATATATTTTTATATAAAAGGTTAATGCCTTTATATTATATATATATTTAATATTATATGAAATAGAATTTATACAAATAAATTTATATTAATGTATATTTATTGAAATACTAATATATATTAATGTACATAATAATAAATATATGTATTTAAATACATTATATAAATATTTTTAGAAATTGTATTTCATATAATATTAATTGTATATAATATAAAATTGTATTTCATATAATATCAAGTATATTTTTATATTAATTGTAATTCATATAATATTGATTATATATAATATACATATTAATTATGTATAATATAAAATTGTATTTCATATAATATTGGTTATATATAATATACATATTAATTATATATAATATAATATTAATTATATATAATATTAATATTTTTATAAAATGTATTTCATAAAATAATAATAACAATATATTAATTTTATATAATATTATACGGTTTATACAAATAAATATATTTATTAATATAAATAATAATAAATATATGTATTTAAAGACATTATATAAATATATTTTTAAAGGCCTTATATAAATATATTAGGTAAACACTTATATATATTATATATATATATAATATATGTATTTATGTATATAAATAATTTACATAAATATATAAAAAAAATGTATTTGATATAATATATATTTAATAAAAAACATAATATAAATGTATAGTATTTATAAAACCAAGATATAATTTTTATAGATTAAAAAATAGATGTAATAAGAGTAATAATAATTAATAATATTATTTTCATCACACACACACACACATAAGTACAATATATACATATATAGTTGTGTAATATATTTAGGTGATATATAAATATATAATAGAGAATATATACAATTTCATATACATATAAATATAGTAAATAATATATATATTATTATTTAAATGTATGTAAATATATTATGCTATTAATATTTGTTATAATAAATAGTAAAATATATATAAATACAATAATGTGTAATTTATATATATAAAATCATTTGCCTTAGTGGTTGTTGGAGGATTTCCGGTGGTTGGTGTTTTTGGCGGTGCTGGTTCGATTCCCGAGCGCCTCTATTTTTCTGTGGGCGTAGAAATTAGATGCTGGCGGCTGACAGGCTCGGGGCAGGGAGGCAGGAACGAGAGGAGGGAGGCAGGAGGTGGGAACTAGAGGCTGGAGGTAGGAACCAGAGGCCTTGGGGGCTCAGGGTGAGAGGTAGGAACCAGAGGTGTTGGGGTTGGACTTGGAGGGAGAGAACTGAATGGAGGGAGGGAGGGAGGGGAAGGACATAAAAATTGAAAAGATTTAGGGGCGGTTGTGAAAAACACCCCTAAAGTAACCCCCTTATTAGGGGCTGTTCAAAACGCCCCTTAATCCGTCCAATTAGTGGCGATTCTAGAATTTCTCATGAATTTATGTCAACATTAGAGGGGGTTTAGACCCACTCTAATGTAACCACTGCTAAAGTCACCATGACTTTAGCAGCGCTTACTCAAAACCACCTCTTAATGATGTAGGCGGCCACATTAGCAGTGGTTCGTCACAAACGCCACTAATGTCTTAGAAGTTGTTATAACCCATTATAATGTAAAAAATAACCCCCTATAATGTGTCCATTTTATATAGTGATTTTGGATTACTTTTTACTGCATAAATCTGAATCTTTTTGAATCATATTTTTGAACTTTCTTATCACCCAATTCACTTTGCACTAACATGTTATATATGCTACTGTTTGAACTTAATTGAATAATTATGTTACTTTAGTAAATGATAAATCATGTGTACCTATTGTAAAGTAATTTTTATGGAAAACATATCTTTATGTGAGCTTCATTGAGACCCAATGCATGTCATTAAACTACTTAATTGAATATCTATTTTGATATTTAATTTTTTTATTGTTTTATTCTCCACATTTGAATTCAACTTTGGGGAAAAAGATGGGTTTTAAGTGTGAGGGAGCGGGTCAATTTTCTTTGTGTTAAATTGTGCTTTATTGAAATCTCATCAATTTTCACTGATACTTGAATCCTTTTTTGTAAAAAAACAGTTAAAATTTTCAAACTTCTATCACAATTTTAGTCTCTTTAGGGTTCCCACATTTTCTCAAATGGGTCTCTCCTAATAAAATTTTCTTTGGTGGTAGTTGGCAGTTGTTTTGAATATGAAATAATGAAGATGGATGATTTCTGAGTGGAAATGCTTAGTGATTATGTAAATTTTTTGTTTAGTAACTATGTTTGAGAGTGATATAGGATAGTAGTTAGTGGAGTTGATATCAAAGAATTAGGAATTGTATGTTTGATCTTGAACTTTAGGGACTGATTTTCATTAAATTATAAAAAACAATCACCTTATTGAACCAATTTAAATGTTTTAATATGGATCTTTTGAAACTTGAGTAAAAAGGCCATTTGGGATCCCATGGTGAATCTCCGAGACCCTAGATGCTGGGTGCATTTCTGTTAAATAAAATCTATTTTTACACATTGAATTAGTGCATATACACAATGCTTAGCACATGTTAAATGTCTTGGAAAAAATTAAATAAAGTATCTATGGTAAAAAAACGAGTTCATTAAGGTGAGGGGAGTCATGAACGCAAAATGAAGGAGGGGACAATTGATCTATATAGAAATAATTTTAGTTGTATTAATAAAGTGATTAAAAAAATGTTTTTATTTTTGGAACCTAAGAAAAAATAAAAGTACATGGTTCTTATTGTTATGTTCTTGACTCCACCAGATTTTAATCTTTTATCATTATTGAACATAGAACATTAAATTGAATGGAGTAAGTCATTAGGAACATTCATATATGAGGAAGAACATCTTCATAAGTGGATGATTC